>CM054062.1:34297358-35669245 GCA_028641055.1 Alopecurus myosuroides
AAGGAAGTGTGATTGTTCATATAGAAATTTGTAATATTGACCATATCACATCACATGCCCAGCAAAAACTAGTTAGACGCCTCTAATTTATTTTTGCATATTTTACGTGGCTTAGGGATTTCGATGATAGAACCGTTCATACCTACGAACATCAACCACAACGTTGATAAACACATTTTTAACAACCCTTCGTAGATTAGATCTTAACTATAGTATGAGAAACGGACACCCCCTTAGCCACAAGTGAGACAACTCTCGCGTACATAGTACACGTAAACTTAGTCTGGGGCAGCTTCATCCTACTATGCCACTAAGATCATAAAATACTCAAGGAGGCAATAACATGATCATCAACGCCCACATACACCTATGTGTTCTACCCGTACAAAACATCTACGCATAGATCCGGCTCTGATACCACTGAAGGGGTCGTTGCATAGAAAATAAAAAATTTCCTACGCGAGAGACACCCGAAAGGCCAAGATCTAATATAGGAGAAGAAGTGCAACGGGCAACGAGAGGGTTAAGGAGAACACATACCCTCGAAGACTCAAAGTGGTACGAGATCAAATCTCGTTGTTGGCGTAGTCGTACTCACACCGATCCCGATAGCGAGAAGATGGGCACCGCAATCCGGCGGTGCATCCGTGATCGGTCACACGTACGGTTGATGACGACCTCCGTTCCCTCGTTCCAGCGGGGCGCGGAAGTAGAGGATCCCTCGGAACTCCAGCAGCACGACGACGTGGTGGTGGTGAAGAATCCCACGGTCAGGGCTTTGCCAAGCCGGAGACCATGAAATGGAGCAGCGGGTGGAGGGAAAGGGAAGTGGCCAAGTGTGTGAAGGAGGGAGAGCTCTCACCCTCCTTTTATAGGAGAGGAGGGAGGCAGCCCTAGGGGGTGCGGCCAGCCCATGGGTGTTCCCCCACCTCTTCCCTCATCATGTGAGTGGACACTCCACTCACCTCCACTCACTTTCCCATTATTTCCCACTTGGAAAATCCAAAGGTTTTCTTTTAATAAATAAATAAAACATTTTTATTTCTTTATTTATATTTGTTAATTCCATTAACAAACATTTGCATATAGCACCTCGAATCATTTGTTAATTCTATTAACAACCATTCGACGAAAAACCCCTTGAACTATTTCAATTTTCCCCGAAACAATTTTGGTGCTGCCCAAAATATTCTTCGATATTCTGTATCCTCTCAAACGCGTCATCGAACCTTAAGTGTGTCACCCTACGGTTCACGAATAAGATAGACATGATCGAGACTCCTCTCCGATCAATAATCAACAGCGAGATCTGGAGATCCGTGATGACTCCTATATATTCAACGATGACTCTCGTGATCGTGTGAACCGACAACGCCGTGAACTATTCCTTTTGTCTCGCGATATTTTACTTGTCCGAGATTCGATCATTGGTATCAACCATAACTTGTTCAATCTCGTTACCGACAAGTACTCTTTTCTCGTTCCCGTGATATAACATCCTTTGTGATCATATCACGTGCTTGCAAGCGGTTTCGATGTGATATCACCGGGAGGGCTCAGAGTATATCTCTCCGTCATTTGGATGGACAAATTCCACTCTTGATCCATGATCCTCAACTAATACTTTCCGAATACTTAACGACACCTTTATAGTCACCCTGTTACGGTGTGACGTTTGATGCCATCAAAGCACTCTTCCGGTATCAGCGATTGACATCTCATGGTCTAAGGAATAAGTTACTTTGTATGTTTGATATAACAATGTAAACTAAATGACTTGATCGCATTGCTATATTCTTTTTGGGTATATGTTCATCACATCATTCTTCTAATGACATGACCCCGTTATTAATAACATCCAATGTTCATGATCAGGAAACCTTGATCATCTATTAATCAACGAGCTAGTTAAAAGAGAGGCTTTACTAGGAACCATTGTTTGTTTATTAAGCACACATGTATCAACGTTTCCGGTTAATACAATTCTAGCATGAGAAATAAACATTCATCATATACAAGGAATAAGATAATAACCATTTTATTATTGCCTCTCGGGCATATTCCCTTCAAAAACTGCTTGGTTGTATTAGGTTAGGCCCAAGGAAAACCCAAGACAATGGTATGGACCACCTCTTGGCAATATTCCCCGAGTTCCGTTAGTTCCAGGAGTTTCGGGTCTAAGTAATCTTGGAACCCGCCAGAGAGAATTTGACGCAGGAGCAGCCCTAACACAGAGAGAGCGAGTGAATCTTGGAAATAAAAGACCCATGCCACACTCTAACACACATGGTATTCCATACCATTGGATTTGGTGGCATTCAAACGATCCGGAGCCCCCTCTCCAGAGAAACCATAGCCCCGTTGGGAAAAAAGACGGAACTGCCGTTTTGGCCCCTTTACTTGAGCCGAAAAGGGGTAGAAAAGTGGAACCAATTGCTTGTTTGTGTTAGGTTAGGCCCAAGGAACACTCAAGAAAATGTTTGGGCCCACCTGTTGGCAAGATTCCCTGAGTTCCATCAGTTTAGGGAGTTTCGGGCTCTAAGTAGTCCTGGAACCCGCCAGAGAGAATCTGACGCGCCGGTGAAGCACTAACAGAGAGAGAGAGAGAGAGAGAGAGAGAGGGAGAGGGAATATTGGGCATTCAAGACCCATGACACACTATACACACACATGTTATGGCATACCATGGTGTATTTGGTGGCATTCAGACGATCGGGAGGCCCCTCTCTAGAGAAACCATAGCCCCGCTGGGAAAAAGATGGAACTGCCGTTTTGGCCCCTCTACGTGAGCCGGAAAGGGGTATAAAAGTGGAACCAATTACTTGGTTGTGTTAGGTTAGGCCCAAATAACACCAAATAAAATGGTAGGTCCCACCTCTTGGCAAGATTCCCCCCGTTCCGTGAGATCCTGGAGTTTCGGGCTCTAAGTAGAACCCGCGAAAGAGAATCTGACGCCGATGAAGCCATAGCACATGGAGTAAGGGAATCTTGGGAATCCAATACCAATTCCGCACTATAACACACAAGGTATGGAATACCGTGGGATTTCGTGGCATTCAGACGACCCGGAGGCCCCTCTCCAGAGAAACCATAGCCCCGTTGGGAAAAAGACGGAACTGCCGTTCTGGCTCCTCTATGTGAGCCGGAATGGGGTAGAAAAGTGGAACCAATTGCTTGGTTGTGTTAGGTTAGGACCAAGTAACACCCAAGACAATGGTAGGTCCCACCTCTTGGCAAGATCCCCCCCCCATTCCGTGAGATCTAGGAGTCTCGGGCTCTGAGTAGTCCTGGAACCCGAGAAAGAGAATGCGGCGCCGGTGAAGCCATAACACAAAGAGTGAGGGAATATTAGGAATCCAAGACCCATGCCACAATCTAACACACAGGGTTTGGCATGCCCTAGGATTGGGTGGGAATTCAGACGCTCCGGAGCCCCTCCCCGGAGAAACCCTAGGTCTGCTGGAGAAAAAGAAGAAACTGCCGGTCTGGCCCCTCTACGTGAGCCGGAAAGGGGTAGAAAAGTGGAAATAATTGATTGGTTGTCTTAGTTTAGGCCCAAGTAACACCAAATAAAATGGTAGGATCCACCTATTGGCAAGATTCGCCTTGTTCCGTCAGATCCGAGAGTTTCGGGCTCTAAATAGTTTTGGAACCCGCTAGAGAGAATCCGACGCCGGCGAATGCCTAACACACAAAGAGAGGGAATATCGGGCATCCAAGAACCATGAAACACTATAACACACATGGTATGGCATACCATGGGATTTGGTGGTATTCAGACGATCCAGAGCCCCTCTCCGGAGAAACCCTAGCCCCACTGGGAAAAAAAGACGGAACTGTTGTTCTGGCCCGTCTACGTAGTCGGAAGGGGGTAGTAAAGTGGAAGTAATTTATTGGTTGTGTTAGGTTAGGAACAAGTAACACCCAAGAAAACGGTAGGGCCCACCTCTTGGCAGGATTCCCCCTGTTTCGTCATGCCCGGGAGTTTCGCGCTCTGAGTAGTCCATGAACCCGCCAGAGAGAATCCGACGCCGGTGAAGCCATAACACACCGAGTGAGGGAATGTTGGGCATCCAAGACCCATGGAACATTCTAACACACATGGTATGTCATACTATGGGATTTGGTGGCATTCAGACGATCCGGAGCCCCCTCTCCGGAGAAACCATAGCCTCGCCAGGGAAAAAGATGGAACTGCCGTTCTGGCCCCTCTACGTGAGCCGGAAGGGTGGTAGCAAAGTGGAACCAATTTCTTGGTTGTGTTAGGTTAGGGCCAATGAACACCCAAGACAATGGTAGGGCCCACCTCTTGGCAAGATTCCCCCGCTTCCCTGGAACATTGATCTGTTGACTAGAAGTCAACCTTTTGGTCTACCCCTATGACCACGTCGGAAGGGGGTAGAACACAATACTATTTTGGTTGGTTGTGTTAGGTTAGGCCATAACTACATTGATAACCAAAAATCTATCTATACTTTTAACAATATTCCCTCCGTTTTCCCGAAAGGGGGGGATCGACGGTCTATAACTAAACTGGAGTAGTACATATATATTAGTAAGTATAGATCATTACATTCTAATTAAAAATACGGCGGGAAATATAAATTAGGCCTAAAGTATCCTAGACGCCGGTCCGGCCGTCCAGCTCGTCGTCGCTCGCTGCCATGCTGGCCTGGTCATCATTCAGCGCCATGGACGGTGCATGCGTCGGAGCACGCGTCCCGTCGGAGTAAATGGCGGTGACATGCAAACCGCAATGACTCTGGCGCCGCTTGGGGAGCCGGGAAGGTTGCATACCGCGTTAATGCTACATGTACGACGCCGTGTGCATGTCCAAGGCGTGTGAATGCAGAGACGTGTTGGCACGTAACCACATGTTCGTCACCTTGGCTGCATACACATGGTAGTTGTGTTGGCACGTACCATTATTTGTAGTGAACTTGGCAAAGATTGGTATCACGTTTCGCAAGCAAACACGTGCCATATCGTTTTGTACGCGTACACGTATAAAACGGTGTTCTCTTTTCTACACGTACGATAGAGCCTTTTATATTCGCTGACTTGGTGGGGTGAGCTTTGTGGTGAATTTGGGTCACTGATTGGTGGCCCCGCGGCGTCCCAGTCGGGCCCCACTTGCCAGTGACCAAATGTCACATCATTCTATGTTGACTAAGTCAGCCGACGCGTTTCCACCATGCATGAGCACACGACATGACGACCAGTCGAAACGGGGCGGCCTCGAAACGTCACTCTGTAAATAAAGCTCCTGCCGTATCGCCTCTCTCCCCCATCCATTCTCCCCCCATTTCTAGCAAAAAACCCCACTCCGCATCGTCTCCCATCCCTCCTTCTCTCCCAAATGCCGAGTGTAGAACCGCGAGGCGGTTCCGCAGAATGGAAGATTCGCAGCAGGAGAACGACGGCGTCGTCCCTTCTGTTGTCGTCTCCGCAGGAGCCGCCCATGGCGGTTCCAGTTCGTCGCAGCCGCAGGTTTGTCGGCCAGCCATGGCGCTTCGAGTGCACCGCCTGCTCTTGCCGCGGTGGAGGCGCCTGCTACTTTCCCTCTCCTGGCAGATCTGGGTGATCCCTACAGGGATCGCCAGGCGTTCGATTAGGACATCGACGACCAGGACCCTGAGGTATCTATGTCCAGGCCGGCTTAGTTTATTGTCAAAGATCCAGGGTTTGTGCATGACTGCACGCAAGTTCGGACTTTGTAACACCTGGGGTGTTACCTGTTTGTTTTCTTTTTGTTTGCATCATCTGCATCCCATAATCATTGCATCATGTTTTCCAAACCACTCAAAACTTCAAAACAATTTAAATTGTTCAAAACCCTAATGGTAAATGCAAGTAACACATTCAAATCCAATCAAATCCTACTTGGCAATATTTCAAATGGGAGTTTAAGAATTAAAATCTTGCAAACAAAATTAAAGCTAATAATGTTTTCATAATTGCTTGAACCTATTTAATATAATTTGCTTTTCCAAAATTTCCCAAATCAAACATTGTTTGAAACTCAACTAAAACCTTTAAACCAAATTAAATTTTCAACATTGTGAAACAATGTTAACTCTTGCTTTATTTGTTGTTTTGGAAAAGTAACACAAACAATTCCTAAAGGGAAAACCCCCAAAACCCTATTTCTTTCTCTCTCTCCCTCTTTTATTTCTTGCAAAAAAAATAAGGAAGAAAAAAATAAAAATTAAAGGCCAAGGAGAGAGGAGCCATCCCTTTTTTCCCTCCAGCCCACTACCCCAGGCCCATCCCACTTCTGGCCCATACCCCCCTCTATTTTGTCTTCTTCCTCGCGATGTCGACATCTTCAGTACGAACACGTACAGAACCATCCGATCGTTTCCTTCCCCCTCCGATGATGGCCGTACCGAGCTAGCTGCCTCCATATATTTTCCCTCCCTCCTGGAACCCTACCTACTCCATCTCCTCCTTCCCCTCCTAGCGCCGCCAACTACCACTGCCTCCCCCACCTTCTCTGTCCCTCCTCTGAAACTGCCATGGCCGGAGGAGGATGATCGCCACGGCGCCGGGGAAGGAGTAGAGGACGCGGGCTGCCGATCGCGGGAATGGAGCGCCCGCGATTCCCTCTTCCTCGCCATCCCCTCGGCTTCCCCCGAGGATCACCGTGGACGCCGCGCCATCGCCGGACTTCCCCGCCGGTTCTGCCTCTTCTCCTGTTCGTCGACGAGCAGCAGGTGCGCTCCGCCTCCTTTTCCTCCTTACGATCTCCCTCTGTCTGCCTACACACGCACCACCACGCCCTGCACCCCACCGCCCTCTCGCGAGCCCATCACCGCCCCGTCGTGCACCGACGGCCGCAGGCCTCTCCGTTCGATCGACACTTTGTTCGTCAGGTTCAGTAGCGAAGCGATCTGTTCCAAGTTTCAGTTAACGTGCGTAATTGTACAATATCTTCCGTCAGTATTCTATCCTGTCACAACCACACAACCAGCCGCAGTGGCCTTGCTCCTTCAGCCCGCACAGCAGGTCGAGGGATCGATCCCCTCGGCCGCGAATAAGCCACCTTTTTCTTCTTTCTTTTCCAGCACCACTCCGGCCCCACCCGTCAGCCACTCCCGTGCCGCGCAGGCCCAGGGCCCACCTGGCAGCGCCCTGGGTACGTTTCTGTGTGTAGAAACGTTTTTTCCAAAGTTCTGTTTTAAACCTAGGTCCAAATAAATTGCAGATTGGTCCCTGGACATAAAATGCCAATAACTTTAGTTTTATAATTCCAAATTACAAAAATAAAATAGGTGCACTGGTCTAAATTCAAATCTCTATCTTTTGGTATCAATTGTTTTCTGTTTTGAATTTTCAAAATGCAATTTAAATTTGAATTCAAATAATTCAATTGTAATTTGCAACAATTCATAAATAATTCATACTAATGCCAAATAATGCAAATAAAATATGTTTTTCATACCATTTTGAATGACCTATTCAAATATAAAATTTGTTTCATGGTTTGAATAATTTAAATTGCCCAAATAATTTAATCTTTGTTTAATTCATTTAAATTTGATAAAATCATAACTTGCTCAAAATAAAATAATTTTGAACATGCAAAATATGTTTTCAAACCATCAAAGTGTGAACTTTTCAAATGTGAATTTGAATTTATGTTTTGGACAAATAAAAATTCAATTAAATTCAAACTTGTTTTAAATCCATTTAAAACTTGTTTAATATTGTTTAATTCATAATTAAATTATCCTATTTCCAATTTCAATTTTTGAAACATGTAATCCAACTAAAATTTGATGTTCTTTTCAAATATAAACTTTGCTATCTGTTTGAACAATTAAACTTGATGAAAACAACAATTGCTTGTGAGACATGTTTAAGTAACCAAAATTTCCAATCTTAACCAATAATTTCCAAACTTGTTAAAACTTATTTCAATTGGTTCTATTGTTGTTATTTTGCTGTTTTCCTCATCCATGCATCATGCTAATCCACCTTCACCTGTTGATTAGTTGGAAAACAAATAATCTAACCATAATTCATGGGCTTTTCATATGCAACTCAAATTGCATATGGGTCCATTTAAATCTGTTTATCATGTCAACTAGTTTATTTCTATGCATCCATTAAATTGTCATGCATCCATATCTTGATCATGCTGGATCTTTTGCCGTAGTAGTAATTGTTGCATCCAGTGTTTGTTCGAGGTTCATTGCTTCTTCCCGGATAGGACGTTGAGATGATGTGAGCAACGACAAGTTCTACTACCTTGCGGGATCTCAGGCAAGTATACTCACTTGCTGCCATATGGCTGCCTTTCATCACTTGTTACCGATACTTTCCGTTGTTCTGTTCTGCTAGCCCTAGTAGTAGTTGTTTCTGTTACGAACCTATCACATGAATCCCTTAACCTTGATATTGCCTCACCTCCACTCCTACAACCTCATTGTTTGAGCCAGTGTCGTACTAGCATGCTTAGGTTGTTTGTTCGAGTCTGTACCCGTTACTTTCTGTTGTTACTTCTATTATGTTCTGGGGGCTCGATGTTAATCAATCAACCTGTTATTAATAATATGCTGATAAGGCACCGGCAGGAGGCCCTTTGTGGTTTTGAGGCCTGCTAGTGTCGAACTTAATTAGGAAAAGGGTCTTGTCTACTGATCCATGATGAGCGTGCTCACCGCATCCGGGTGGTAGTATGGGACCCCCTCGACTTAGACCTGATCTGCAGTTTGTCCGAAGAGCCACACTTAGTTCGGGTGTTCCATTTGCTCCTTGCATAATGGGTGGATTCCCCATGGTTACTTATGATGATAATGCATATAGGGCGAGGCCTGTGGTGCCGGGGGGGTGTGGTTTTCACCCTTGCGCCTAGCGGACTGGCCGGGACCTTATAGCTCCGTGGCTCCGAGGATGGGTTGTAGAGATGGTTTGGGTCGTGTCAAGCCAACCTGAGTTTTAGTTGGTGGCTTGAGTGTGTACGGGTACTGGAGCACACCCTGCAGGGATAAATCTTCTCGAGAAGCCGTGTTGTCCGCGGTTATGTGACGACTTGGTGAAAGTACTGGCTAACAAGTACTCAGACAACTTACACCTAATGATAATAACTTGACTAGTAATAGTCTTATTGACACAACAACCTGATCCATTATTCATTAATACAACTGCGTGAGTTATTCTCGGATTGCTTCTTTGGATAAGGGGCGAGATCCAGGATGGGTTTGTTTGGAGTTACTTTCAGTTGGTTACAATACACGATCTTATCTTCTCTCTGTTAGCCGGAAGTGGTAGTATCTCTCTGTAGTTGGTTAGTGCAGCCTGCTGTCGCTTATTTGCAATAACCCCTTCCTTTTCGTTGATCCTAAAGTATTGTATCTTGTGATGACTGGCTACGCCGGTAACTTGTGAGTATGGGTTTATCCACTTGCCAGTACTTAACCGTACTGACCCACGAATCTCTTTCGTGGCTGCAAATTCCAACTTGCAGTCAACAGGTATGAAGTCTGACGACGTTAGCTTGGGAATCCCTCCGGCTTGGCCTGGGCAGGGATTGGACGCTCTCGGTTATCTTCATGACTCTTAGTCCAATTTGGATCTTGTCCGTAGACGGACGATATGTTGGTTCTTCCGCTGTTATTTTTGGATCTTTGTAATGTATCAGTTGTATCCCTGGCTCGTCTGAGTCATCTTGTATCTATCTCATTCTGTTGTTGTTGTGGATTATTCGTGAACTGTTGTAATGTTATCAGACGTGGCAACCTGGAATCGGTTATTATGTGGATTTTGGCGGGAATGCTGAAATCTGCATAGTGCCCGATCTCGGGGCGTCACAAAATGGTATCAGAGCCTTGGTTCCGATTCCCGAGATTGTTTCGATACGAATGGTTATCGAAGCAACGGGTCCGCAAAGCCTGTAGGTTAACCTCGCTAACGGTCGTTGTTTCTAGAGTGTCAAAAACTATTTCTGCTAAACTATTTTGGAAAAACATCTCAATAGGATTCTTGTTTTCTCCTTATCTCTATTCTATTTTCCCCTCCCACCTTATTTGATTTGGAGTCTCCCCCCCTTGTCTATCTTTCAAAGTGTTAGGATCCTACGTGGGTGGACGTTTTCTGAGCCTTTAACCTAATAGGTCCGATCATCGGAAGATTCCTGGTGGAAAAACATCGTCGTCACTCCGAGCAAGAATCCCTTGTTAGTGGTGTCGAGAAGCCCTTGTTAGTGGTGTCGAGGAGATCAACTTGAAGCACGAAGAATCGATAGTCGAACCTCTTTCCCCTCCCGAGTTAGCAGGTGGATTGCGAGGGCGCAATCCCTTGTTAGTGGTGTCGTCTGTAACACCTGGGGTGTTACCTGTTTGTTTTCTTTTTGTTTGCATCATCTGCATCCCATAATCATTGCATCATGTTTTCCAAACCACTCAAAACTTCAAAACAATTTAAATTGTTCAAAACCCTAATGGTAAATGCAAGTAACACATTCAAATCCAATCAAATCCTACTTGGCAATATTTCAAATGGGAGTTTAAGAATTAAAATCTTGCAAACAAAATTAAAGCTAATAATGTTTTCATAATTGCTTGAACCTATTTAATATAATTTGCTTTTCTAAAATTTCCCAAATCAAACATTGTTTGAAACTCAACTAAAACCTTTAAACCAAATTAAATTTTCAACATTGTGAAACAATGTTAACTCTTGCTTTATTTGTTGTTTTGGAAAAGTAACACAAATAATTCCTAAAGGGAAAACCCCCAAAACCCTATTTCTTTCTCTCTCTCCCTCTTTTATTTCTTGCAAAAAAAAATAAGGAAGAAAAAAATAAAAATTAAAGGCCAAGGAGAGAGGAGCCATCCCTTTTTTCCCTCCAGCCCACTACCCCAGGCCCATCCCACTTCTGGCCCATACCCCCCTCTATTTTGTCTTCTTCCTCGCGATGTCGACATCTTCAGTACGAACACGTACAGAACCATCCGATCGTTTCCTTCCCCCTCCGATGATGGCCGTACCGAGCTAGCTGCCTCCATATATTTTCCCTCCCTCCTGGAACCCTACCTACTCCATCTCCTCCTTCCCCTCCTAGCGCCGCCAACTACCACTGCCTCCCCCACCTTCTCTGTCCCTCCTCTAAAACTGCCATGGCTGGAGGAGGATGATCGCCACGGCGTCGGGGAAGGAGTAGAGGACGCGGGCTGCCGATCACGGGAATGGAGCGCCCGCGATTCCCTCTTCCTCGCCATCCCCTCGGCTTCCCCCGAGGATCACCGTGGACGCCGCGCCATCGCCGGACTTCCCCGCCGGTTCTGCCTCTTCTCCTGTTTGTCGACGAGCAGCAGGTGCGCTCCGCCTCCTTTTCCTCCTTACGATCTCCCTCTGTCTGCCTACACACGCACCACCACGCCCTGCACCCCACCGCCCTCTCGCGAGCCCATCACCGCCCCGTCGTGCACCGACGGCCGCAGGCCTCTCCGTTCGATCGACACTTTGTTCGTCAGGTTCAGTAGCGAAGCGATCTGTTCCAAGTTTCAGTTAACGTGCGTAATTGTACAATATCTTCCGTCAGTATTCTATCCTGTCACAACCACACAACCAGCCGCAGTGGCCTTGCTCCTTCAGCCCGCACAGCAGGTCGAGGGATCGATCCCCTCGGCCGCGAATAAGCCACCTTTTTCTTCTTTCTTTTCCAGCACCACTCCGGCCCCACCCGTCAGCCACTCCCGTGCCGCGCAGGCCCAGGGCCCACCTGGCAGCGCCCTGGGTACGTTTCTGTGTGTAGAAACGTTTTTTCCAAAGTTCTGTTTTAAACCTAGGTCCAAATAAATTGCAGATTGGTCCCTGGACATAAAATGCCAATAACTTTAGTTTTATAATTCCAAATTACAAAAATAAAATAGGTGCACTGGTCTAAATTCAAATCTCTATCTTTTGGTATCAATTGTTTTCTGTTTTGAATTTTCAAAATGCAATTTAAATTTGAATTCAAATAATTCAATTGTAATTTGCAACAATTCATAAATAATTCATACTAATTCCAAATAGTGCAAATAAAATATGTTTTTCATACCATTTTGAATGACCTATTCAAATATAAAATTTGTTTCATGGTTTGAATAATTTAAATTGCCCAAATAATTTAATCCTTGTTTAATTCATTCAAATTTGATAAAATCATAACTTGCTCAAAATAAAATAATTTTGAACATGCAAAATATGTTTTCAAACCATCAAAGTGTGAACTTTTCAAATGTGAATTTGAATTTATGTTTTGGACAAATAAAAATTCAATTAAATTCAAACTTGTTTTAAATCCATTTAAAACTTGTTTAATATTGTTTAATTCATAATTAAATTATCCTATTTCCAATTTCAATTTTTGAAACATGTAATCCAACTAAAATTTGATGTTCTTTTCAAATATAAACTTTGCTATCTGTTTGAACAATTAAACTTGATGAAAACAACAATTGCTTGTGAGACATGTTTAAGTAACCAAAATTTCCAATCTTAACCAATAATTTCCAAACTTGTTAAAACTTATTTCAATTGGTTCTATTGTTGTTATTTTGCTGTTTTCCTCATCCATGCATCATGCTAATCCACCTTCACCTGTTGATTAGTTGGAAAACAAATAATCTAACCATAATTCATGGGCTTTTCATATGCAACTCAAATTGCATATGGGTCCATTTAAATCTGTTTATCATGTCAACTAGTTTATTTCTATGCATCCATTAAATTGTCATGCATCCATATCTTGATCATGCTGGATCTTTTGCCGTAGTAGTAATTGTTGCATCCGGTGTTTGTTCGAGGTTCATTGCTTCTTCCCGGATAGGACGTTGAGATGATGTGAGCAACGACAAGTTCTGCTACCTTGCGGGATCTCAGGCAAGTATACTCACTTGCTGCCATATGGCTGCCTTTCATCACTTGTTACCGATACTTTCCGTTGTTCTATTCTGCTAGCCCTAGTAGTAGTTGTTTCTGTTACGAACCTATCACATGAATCCCTTAACCTTGATATTGCCTCACCTCCACTCCTACAACCTCATTGTTTGAGCCAGTGTCGTACTAGCATGCTTAGGTTGTTTGTTCGAATCTGTACCCGTTACTTTCTGTTGTTACTTCTATTATGTTCTGGGGGCTCGATGTTAATCAATCAACCTGTTATTAATAATATGCTGATAAGGCACCGGCAGGAGGCCCTTTGTGGTTTTGAGGCCTGCTAGTGTCGAACTTAATTAGGAAAAGGGTCTTGTCTACTGATCCATGATGAGCGTGCTCACCGCATCCGGGTGGTAGTATGGGACCCCCCTCGACTTAGACCTGATCTGCAGCTTGTCCGAAGAGCCACACTTAGTTCGGGTGTTCCATTTGCTCCTTGCATAATGGGTGGATTCCCCATGGTTACTTATGATGATAATGCATATAGGGCGAGGCCTGTGGTGCCGGGGGGTGTGGTTTTCACCCTTGCGCCTAGCGGACTGGCCGGGACCTTATAGCTCTGTGGCTCCGAGGATGGGTTGTAGAGATGGTTTGGGTCGTGTCAAGCCAACCTGAGTTTTAGTTGGTGGCTTGAGTGTGTACGGGTACTGGAGCACACCCTGCAGGGATAAATCTTCTCGAGAAGCCGTGTTGTCCGCGGTTATGTGACGACTTGGTGAAAGTACTGGCTAACAAGTACTCAGACAACTTACACCTAATGATAATAACTTGACTAGTAATAGTCTTATTGACACAACAACCTGATCCATTATTCATTAATACAACCGCGTGAGTTATTCTCGGATTGCTTCTTTGGATAAGGGGCGAGACCCAGGATGGGTTTGTTTGGAGTTACTTTCAGTTGGTTACAATACACGATCTTATCTTCTCTCTGTTAGCCGGAAGTGGTAGTATCTCTCTGTAGTTGGTTAGTGCAGCCTGCTGTCGCTTATTTGCAATAACCCCTTCCTTTCCGTTGATCCTAAAGTATTTGTATCTTGTGATGACTGGCTACGCCGGTAACTTGTGAGTATGGGTTTATCCACTTGCCAGTACTTAACCGTACTGACCCACGAATCTCTTTCGTGGCTGCAAATTCCAACTTGGAGTCAACAGGTATGAAGTCTGACGACGTTAGCTTGGGAATCCCTCCGGCTTGGCCTGGGCAGGGATTGGACGCTCTCGGTTATCTTCAGGACTCTTAGTCCAATTTGGATCTTGTCCGTAGACGGACGATATGTTGGTTCTTCCGCTGTTATTTTTGGATCTTTGTAATGTATCAGTTGTATCCCTGGCTCGTCTGAGTCATCTTGTATCTATCTCATTCTGTTGTTGTTGTGGATTATTCGTGAACTGTTGTAATGTTATCAGACGTGGCAACCTGGAATCGGTTATTATGTGGATTTTGGCGGGAATGCTGAAATCTGCATAGTGCCCGATCTCGGGGCGTCACAGACTTCTAGTCTTTGTAGTTGCATGTATACTTTGGGTTTTTTTTCTGTAAAGTTTGGGCTTCTGGTGTTTGCGGTTGCATCTGTTCTTAGGGGTTCGAGGTTTTGTGTATTCGGGATTAAAAGGTTTGTAGTTGGATCTGTACCTAGTGGTTCGATTGTTTTTTTGTACACGCAAGTTCAAGATTCAAAGGTCTGCTTGCATCTCTACTTAGAGACCGAAGGGAAAAATATTGTAGAAAAATAGACATGTACTAGACACTAAATTGACAATATAGATGTCCTGAATATAGATGTCCTGCTGTGAAACTAATAACATCTATGCATGAATCTTTTTAAATGATCTTCTATATAGAGTTATGGATGATCAAGTATAGATGAGCTGTTGGAATTGATTCAGAGGTTGTAGTTGCATCTGTACTTAGGGGTTCGAAGGTTTTTTGTATTTTAGAGATTCAGAGGTTGTAGTTGCATCTGTTCTTATGGCTTCTAGTTTTTGTGTGCATGTTAGCATGCATGTGAGTTAGAGATTCTATGTTTTTTGGAAGCATTTTCAATTTGTGTAGTTATTTTGCCTCGCAGACACTCTTGACACATTATGAATTTGTTGCAAAATCAGATATTGTACCCCCGTGCATGATAATTACTTGATCCAGTTTATGCATATAATTAAAGAACAATTCTTGTAGGATATTTTTGATCTGTTAAGGTATAATAACATGTCCTGATTAGAATATTAATTTGTTGAATGTTATCTTAGATCATCAATGAATTCCTGATGTGTTATTATCTATTTTTGTGCATTAGTTCACCAAATATATATAGTGGAAACTGTAATGTTGTATAAAATTCGACACATTTTTCTCAACATTGATGTCCTCTTTAGGGCGCATCTGCTAAATAAGTTACTTTGTGAAGTGTATGCAAATAAATGAAGAACTATTTTGTTATGTTCTTTGTGATAGGGTTAGGTATATTACTCTTTTGCCAATAAGATTGTGTTGCTAACTTTTGTTTTATTGCAAATTTGCAGGAAGATATGGAAGTCGGCTCGGATGAGGACGATATGGCTGGGAAGAGCAGACATGTCCTGAGTAAGCTGCAGGCGGGCACCATTCGGTGCCGTCGTTACGACAACTTGTTCTGCCCTTTCTGTGTATGAAAGGTAGCCAACGATCGCCACAGCTTGATCCGACATGTCGTCGGTGTGGGAAATGGCTCTGAGTATCGTGCGCCCCATGTTAGGGCCAAGCACGCTGCCTACGGCGTCTTCCTGAAGAAGTTGCTTGCGCAAGATATCCTCGCAGGTCTTGCGGACCCTCCTCCTCGGCCTTTCTCCAACGAGGCCAGGAGGGCCGTGAAGGCTCGGAAGCGGCAGAACATGTTCCTCGCCCTTACTTCAACGAGGCCAGGAGGGCCATGAAGGCTCGAAAGCGGCAGAACATGATGTACCTGCTGCTAGTGCGCTCGTAGGTGCAGCTTGCACGCTGTGTTTGTGTTATCTCTTACTTCTGGTAGTGTCGTCTGGTGTGTGCGTAGTAAGAACTTTTAAATAACCTCTATCATGTTGGTATGTAAGAACCTAATATGTATATTATATTAGTATATGTTTCTTAACCCGATCATGTTTTAAGGATGTCAAAAGACTTATTAGGCATGATTTAGTAATAAGTGGATGTGACAACTCATTGATCCGGTCGATCAATGAATTGTCACATCCCTTTACCACTGGATCATGCCTAATAAGCCAATAGTTGGTGCAACGTCACAAATGTGAGTAACAAGACTCGATCTATGGTGTGTGGAAATGAGTCAGCCCCTCCCCCCACCACTAGGCACTGTCTTATTTTGCAATTATCTTCTAACTAAAATAAAGAACAATCCAAAGAAGTAGAATAAAAATGCGATCAGATCCTAAGACTCTTTTCCTTTTGGTTCTTTTTTTTATTTTTTATTCTCAATCCGAAAAACAAGAATAAATTATGACTAACATCCGCGCGCCAAATCTCCATGGAATCAGCCTCACGCAGGGTCCCACTCGCCAGCGTCTACACGCCAAATCTCCACCACACCGCGCTCGTCGCCCACTCGGCTACTCCTCCACTGAAATCGACCTCCACAGAAAGCCTCCACTTCGCCCTCCCGCCCCAAGAGCGGCTGCCACGGCTTCGCCCTCCCCCGTCCTCGGCGTCATTCTCAAACAATGACTGGTAAGCCATGGTTCCCTCCCTTCCCCATCGTCAACCAAACGATGCGATGTAGGTTAGATGCTGGCAGATCTAGGTTTGATACCGGCGGATGTAGGTTAAATGCCGGCAGATGTAGGTCACCGTTGATGTTTTAAGTTACCACCGGCCATGGATCTAGCTCACGCTACCGTTACACGGACCTCGGAGATTGTTTCCCCCACCCAGATGGAGATCGACCTGAACAAGGCCTCGGAGCTCGCAAAGCCCCCTGTTATTCAGATAGCCGAGGTAAATAGCATATAAATTAGTCCTGTAGCAAAATGTTCTCTTAAGATTCATCTATCTCCTTTCTCCTTCGCCGACACTTCTTTGATTTTTATTCTTTTCGTATTTGGCTATAGGACCACAGTGCATGCTGTGACTTCTGCAGCATGTCGCGTACTGAAATTCAGAAATTGGTGCAGCAGTCACTTGAGACAATTCTTAAATTGGTGCAGCAGTCAGTTGACACAATTGAATCCCATCGTCTCTCTGAAGTTTGCAAGCTGGCTGATGATACCATCACTGAGAAGCTAATCTGTTTCGTCTGCTGCGAGGACAGGCTGGACAGGGCGATGAAAGCTTCAAAAATGCTAGCAATCGAGTTGGAACTCGGGAGCAAAAGAGAAGCTATATGATCATGCACGGCTTGGTTACTAAGCTTGATTCTGAGCTGAAGAGTGCGAAAAAAACTTTGAAAGTAGCCGAAGAGAAGTGCGACATGCTCTAGAGGGGAAAAGACACCCTGTTAGAGAGTGTGAAGGACACCAATGTGAAGTTGAGTTACATTCTAAGTTTCTTGCAAGATTATGGAATGAGGTAAAACTACTTTGCTCTTTAATAAGATTATGTCAACCTGCAATGCTTGCCAATGAGTCTAGCTGTTATTCATTTCTCTGTTTTGTTGCATGTGCCGATGATTAAACTGTGCAATGCTAAAATCCAAAGGATTACTCCCCAGTACCTAGTAGCGTTTACACGGACATTGTTTGTTCATGCTCCCTGGTCCTATGGAGCTTGAACCTTTGGATTTTTTTTGCAATGTATGTATGAGGCTTGCCTATTTTGTGTTCATTCTCTGTTCTGTGTGCTGATGATTAAACTCTGCACCTTCTCTCGGTGAGATATTGGCAATTACCTAGTGTTGTGTACGACTACATTTTTTCAGCATCTTCCTTGGTAAGTGTTCGATGATCTCATTGATTTCTGTGTGCTTCTTTACTATGAGGCCCCAATTATGATTTTGTCTGTAATGCATGAGCCATATTGGTTCTGCATATTCCTTGGCAAGTGTTCGATAATTTCATTGATTTGTGTGTGCTTCTTTACTATTTGGGCCCTAACTAGGCTTGGTTCTCTGCCGATGATTAATATGCAGCAATGTCTCCAATAGTTGGCGTACCATAGAAAAAAGAGTGTCATATTTGTGTTTGATTCGAGTGCCGATGATTAAACCGTGCAATGTTAAAATGCATAGGGAGACTCCTCTAGACCTAGGATCGTTTACAAGGACCTAGTAGCTTGTTTATGCCAACGGGTCTGGCGGTTTATCACCTCTGTACTTGTGTCATTTGTACACTCATCTGCTTGTTTTGTCACTCATCTTTGTATGTTTTGAAGTATATCTGCTTGTTTTCTTATAGATGTGCTAAACATGTATGATGCTTTTCTACTAGTGTTTTTGTGGACGCGATTTCGGAAAGTTCCAATGGATGATGTGAACCTCTGGATGTGGCTTCGGAATGCATGCTGGCATAGAAAAATATCCGTTGGATGATGTGAAACTGTGGATGTGGCTTCGGAGTGGATGTTGGCATAAAAAAAGTTCTGGTTAACTGTGGACCTGTTGTTGAACCTTTTGCGATGCTAATTTCAGTTACTATAAATCTCCTATGTTTCGGAGTGCATGTAACCGGGATGATGGCGTGGAACAGACATCGTAGAGGGCGAGGAGGCAGTATATTAGTATTAGTACTAGGGTATCTATTGTTGCAAATGTAAAACAATGTCAATTCATTTCCATTTTGGAGTGCATTTTATAATTTAGATCTCCTATATATTCGGTAATTTGGTTGACACTCGCCACGTGGGATACCCGGTCAGCTCTCCTCTCCACTCTCAAACTGTGGATAATGCAGCGGCTCCCCATACGGGCGCAGAACGCTCTCCTCTCTACTCCCAAACTGTCCGTCTATGCCACACCTCTCTACTCCCCTTCGTTGTGCGTAGATCCAACGGTACCATGTCTGGCCATCGCGAGGAGGGCCGCCAGCAGCAGATCCACATGTACTTTTCCCGGCGCAGCGTGCAAGGTGCCGAGTGTGCGCGTGCCCGCGAGGCGTACCGGCGTGAGGTGCATAAGGCCAACTCTTCCCGCGCACCACCACCTCTGGCTCCACCCATCGCACCTTCGGACGTCGAGGAGGAAGAAGAGGAGGAGTATCTCGCCGTCGAGTTCCACAACGAGGCCCTGCAGTGTCCCCACATGCAAGCGGGGATTTTACCGTCCTTAGAGAGTTTCGCGGCAGAAGAGCTCCGGCAAGCGAGGCTCGCCCGGCTTTTCACTGCCAAGCTAGAGGCCAAGACTGCAGAAGCGATCCGCCATTCGATGCAGAATGAAGATGCGGCAGCGCTGGTAGAGGCGCGGCGGCGCACCCGTTGCTAGGATGCTAGGTCCGGTGTCTATCCTTTTCTTTTTGTGATTTGTTTTAGAAACGGATTGTTCACTGTAATGTTAACTGTTATGATTTCGAAGATTATGTGCATGCTTAATTTCGAAGATTATTGTGCATGCTTATTTACCGTGGATGACAAGTGGGGTCCAGACATCAACTGGTTGGTCGTAGCCAGTCAAAGCAGTCAAACAGGACAGGATGTGTGGCCCCAAGAAAAATTCGCGACATTCTACATGACCAGGTAAGTTTCGTCGAAGGCAACTAGGCTCTTAGTGGGCTACTGGGCCGAAGACGAAAATACGCGACGTAAAACTAGCAAAACCAGTCTGCGAGGACCAAACCAATACGTCGAGAGCAAACTCCACTTTTCAGCCATTCGCGATGGAAACGCGCGACGTTATCAAAACGTTCCGCTCAAAACGTTCCGGATCGCATGGAATTTGGTAGTGAGTGGTACTTGACAATAATGTTCTTTGTTCTCTCATGAAACATCTGATACTTAGAAAATTAAATAGCACTCTGACTGGCACAAAATAGGTTAATGCAAGTATCATCTCCACAAAGCTCAGCAAACAAATCTTTCAACCAAAACGATTTATTGCATGCTTCTGCCCTAACCATGTACTCTACTTCAGTGGTAGATTGGCCAACAACTGACTGCAACGTTGCACTCCAAATCATGGCACAACCACCTAGCATGAACACATGACCTGTGAGGGATTGATGACTAACGTTGGTAGACCCCAAGTGCAAGGTGTGAAGAGTGCAACAACAAGTTTTCCCTCAGAAAAGAAACCAAGGTTGAATCAACCAGTAGGAGGACAAGCAATCTCTGAAGTTGATGCAGCTGAGGTGGCAGGGCGCACTACCGGTTTAGCAGCAACGTGGAACCTACACAAGACAATCAAATCACTTTGTCCCAACGTAGGAGTGAGGTTGACAATCTCACCGGTTTTGCTGAACACAAAGACTTTAAACGTTTGGTGTGGAAAAGAGTAGGAAACAGTATGAAAGCAGTAGCAGCAGTATAAAAGCAGTTTGTGTATTATCAGTATGAGAAAATGGACCGGGGTCCACAGTTCACTAGTGGTGTATCTCTGTGAAAGATAAATAACATGCATGGTGAACAAATTATAGCTGGGCAATTGACAGAAATGAAGGCATCTGTGGCATCTTGTCAATAGGTTAGTGTGGAAAATCGATAAAAATGACATAAAATGTATAGCAAACATGTAGGAAACAGCATGAAAACAACTTGGAACATCGGAAATTAAGGATACGTTTATGACTTATCAACATCCCCAAGCTTAGTTCCTACTCGTCCTCGAGTAGGTAAACGATAAAACACAAAATTTCTGAGGTGACATGCTACCAACATAAACTTGATCATCAATAATGTAAAGGCATAAGTAATCTGAGATCATAGAACTTTAACACAAGCATGATAAATAGCATTTTAACAATAAAGCATAGCAATCACCTTGCATCATGAGAAGTAACACAAATAAAAGGCCATGAATAACAATGCAACGAAAGATATAGGTTTGTTTCAAGCATAGAGATAACATGGCAAAGTGATATTTCACTAGTCCTTAAGAGTGGGGCAAAACATAAATGTCAGGACACCTTCAAAGTTCATGAGGAAGACTAGAACAAATAATTAGAGAACAAGCAACAACACATCATGAATCAATTAATAATGTTTCTGGGACAAATGCACATAAACTCAGAATGACAACTATGCTCTCTCAACTATGCATAAAGTTAGAAGATGGAGACTCGACATAAAAGTAAAAGAAAGGCCCTTCGTAGAGAGAAGCAGGGATCAACTCATGTGCTAGAGCTTTATTTTATTAAATAGAGGTATTGAAAACATTTTTAAGAGAGGTGTATGATTATGTCAATGAATGGTAAACAGAAAATACAGTACGTTACGAGCCAACCAGACTTCACAAGAGCAGCTCCCATAGAAGGACGCATCTGGGTAGAAGGTCATCCCTCTTTCTCTTTTGTTTACACAATTATGCTTTGACTGATAAATCAGGGGGAAATAGTGAAGTGAATTTGTTGTTATTAATTTGGGGCTGGGCACCCCGCTGCCATCTCTTCTATCATTGGATAAGCGGATGAAGCCACTAGTCCAGGGTGTGAAATTCCAATCAACAAGTGAGATAAAGATTCTCTATTTACATCCTCATGAGCTAAAACAGGAGCACAAAACAGGAGTAATTTTGAAAGTTTTAAAGTTAACACATGATCAATTTACTTTGGAGTGGCGGTTAAATACCACATGTAGGTAGGTATGGTGGACACAATGGGAAAACTTTGGTTTTTGGGAGTTGGATGCACGAGTATAGCTCATACTCAGTACAGGTGGAGGCTAGCAAAAGACTGGGAGCGACAAATCAAGATAGCATAAGAGCCATAATAATGCATAGCGACATAAACATCATTAATCAAAGCATAAGTGGTACCACAAGTTGAAAAACGAAATGATAATAGAGGATATAAGTGACTGGTTTGTAGTCATAAACTTGGTGTGAGCATGCGCCAAGTCAACCAAATAAAACATTTGAAAGAGAACACCACAAATTTATGCTTCAATATGACAAGAACAACTCATGATTCTTTCAATGGAACATTAAACACACTCAGATATTTTAGGCTAATCATGCTACTTAATTACCACAAGCCTTCAGAATTAAAATAACGGCTAGCATGATATGAAAAAGTCTAGCCACAGTCTATACAAGCTTCTACTTGCACCATTATAAATTCTACTACAAGCAGTTGTTTCTTTTCCCACCAAGAACCATACAAAACATGCTTTAACAAAAACTCTCTAAATGCTACAGCAAGAAAACATGAGATTACTCACATAACACTACTAAAACTAATAGCTCTGATCAAGAGATGCAATGAAAACAAGAGCTAAACAGGAATTTTGCAGCAGCTAGAAGAAAAACTAAGAATACTAGCATAACAAGTATTCAAACGAAAAAGAGGAGCGTGTCTCTCTCACAAATAAGGAATTCTAGGGTCCAACTATATTATTGCATCAAGGAAAACAAAAGAAAACAAACAGACGCTCCAAATAAACTTCCTATGATGTGACCGAATAAAAATATAGTTTCACTAGAAGTGACCTGATAGATTGTTGATGAAGAAGGGGATGCCTTGGGCATCCCCAAGCTTAGATGCTTGAGTCTTCTTAAAATATGCTTGGATGAACCACGGGGGCATCCAAAACTTTGGCCTTGCACTCTTCTTGATCACATATATCACCCTCT
Source organism: Alopecurus myosuroides (assembly GCA_028641055.1). NCBI lineage: Eukaryota > Viridiplantae > Streptophyta > Magnoliopsida > Poales > Poaceae > Alopecurus > Alopecurus myosuroides. Next base: position 34,319,972 of record CM054062.1, read on the forward strand.
TCTCTTGACCCTTGAAAACTTCCTTCACACTACACTCAAAGAGTAATTCGCATTAGAGGGTTAGTGAAACAATAAAAAATCCATCGGTTCTGTAAGGGAACAAGTGATATTGATATTTTTAAACATTAGCTACAATCACTTATGTTTCGTGAAGCAACGAAATCCACTTGACATCGAAAAAGGGAAAATGTAAGAAAAATGCAGAACCTGTCAAAACCAGAACAGTCTGGAAAGACGATTTTTTTGGGCACTTACGTTGCTCAGATCGAAAAACTTAAAGCACAAAAAAGTTGAGGAATTAGCCGAGGAATAAGCACAAGAAATTTCAGATCATTCTAATTTTTCTGTGATTTATATGATTTTTTACGGTGGACAATATAAATCTATTTCCTGCGCAGAAATCCAAAAACCAACTCCAACTCTCGTCAGAAACTTTACTGGGCACAACTAAAACATGAAAATAAAGATACGAAGGATTTCCTACATATGTATACAACCCCTTGAATTAAAGAAAATAGAGAAAAACGAAGCAATAATAAAACCATGGGTTATCTCCCAGGAAGTGCTTTTCTTTAACGCCTTTTAGCTAGGCCAAGTAAATTGGAATCAAGTGTTTCCAAGCGAAGAAGCATTCAAATCCAGATTTGGCAATTCCTTAATAATGCATTGTATTTTACCCGAGTGAGTTTGAGAGGCTCCTCTCTTAGAACTTTTAGGCTTACTATTCTTATCAAATAAATTCTAAGGAACAATCCAATCAAAATTCTTTTCTTGGGCTTCATGTAGCGCTATCAATTTAAAGGGGATTGGTATTTTATACTCCTTTTCATTAGTAGATTTAGTCTTTTCAAGAGAACCAACAATATCTACACATGAGCCTAGCACATTTAAAAGATCAAAGACTTTTCTAGCTTCTATAGCAACATCTCCAAATTCTTTAAGCATGGTTTCTAAGATAAAGTTCCATTTCTCAACATCTTCAATGTTATTCAAGTTGAGGAACATATGTTGTAATATGGGACGAAGGTTAACAAACCTAGATTCTAACATGTGAAGTAAAGAAGTTGCAGCAGTCTCATAATTTGGAGCAAGTTCTACTATGGATTGTTCCTCAAAATTATCATGCTTACTAACATGATCAAAGAATTCTTTAATGGTATCCTTTCCAAGTATAAAACCACTTCCTACTGGCAGATCTTTCAGGGTAAACTTAGGGAACAACATGATGAAAAATAACAACGAGGTAACAAAAGTAACAACTAGAATAAGAACTAACTTTTTTGTGTTTTTGATAAAGAGAAGCAAACAAGATAGAATAAAATAAACTAGGAAAAACAAAAACAAAGTAAAGAGATTAGAAGTGAGAGACTCCCCTTGCAAAAATTCTCTTCCTCCCCGGAAACGGCGCCAGAAAATTTATTGATGACTAACGTTGGTAGACCCCAAGTGCAAGGTGTGAAGAGTGCAGCAGCAAGTTTTCCCTCAGAAAAGAAACCAATGTTGAATCGACCAGTAGGACGACAATCAATCTCTGAAGGTTGATGCAGCTGAGGTGGCAGGGCGCACTACCGGTTCAGCAGCAGTGTGGAACCTACACAACACAATCAAATCACTTTGTCCCAACATAGTAGTGAGGTTGTCAATCTCACCGGTTTTGCTGAACACAAAGATTTAAAACGTATGGTGTGGAAAACAGTAGGAAAACAGTATGAAAGCAGTAGCAGCAGTATGAAACCAGTGTGTGTATTATCAGTATGAGAAAATGGACCGGGGTCCATAGATCACTAGTGGTGTCTCTCCGTGAAAGATAAATAACATGCGTGGTGAACAAATTACAGCTGAGCAATTGACAGAAATGAACGTTGCACCGTAGTGCATATGCAAGACATAAAGATTACTATGTGATCCATGCGGGCATTACAACAAAATACATAGACCGTCATCCAACTACATCAATGCATAATAATCCACCATCCGAATATCATTCAGACAAACGTTGGGTATTAAGTTGCTAGCAAAAGTTATTGTAGTAAGAAAAGTGTGTAATGTAAACAACGTAAACTAGGTAAACACCATTGTTTTCTCCCTAATGGCAACAACACATCCTCCATCCGTCACGTTTCTGTCACTCAGGCACAGATGCACAGGAGGCATGAACCCACTATCGGGCATAAATACTCCCTCTTGGAGTTACTAGCATCTACATGGCCAGAGCATCTACTAATAACGAAGAGCATGCAAGATCATAAATAACATAAGCATGAAGATAACATGATATATTGATAATCATAATACAAAGCATACAACATTCATCAGATCCCAGCAAACACAACATGTAGCATTACATAAAGATGATCTCGATCATGTGAGGCAGCTCACGAGATCTAAGCATGAGGTACAAAGTGGAGAGAAAAAACATCTATCTGCTGCTACGGACCCGTAGTCCAGGGATGAACTACTCACGCATCACTTCGGAGGAGGGCATGGTGGTGTAGACCCCTCCGGTGATGAATTCCTCTCGCGACAGGGTGCCGGGGAGAGCTAGCTCTAGAACCCTCCCGATCTCGGGATGACAATGACGACGGCCTCTGGTGTTTTTTAGGACGAAGTGGTATATTTTAGGGTTAATATGCCGGGGGGGGTATAAATAGGCGAAAGGGCAAAGGCGATGGAGGCCTAGGGGCCCCACACCACCCCATGGCGCGGCCAGGAGGCGCCACCCTATGGTGTGGCCCCCCTATGGGCCTCTTCGGGACTCCGTGGAACCTTCGGGAATTCTAGGATCTCCATACTTTGAATTTTCCAATTCCGAGAATATTTCCAGAACAACTTTTCTGAAACTAAAAACAGCAAAAAACAGGGAACTGGCTCTGGGGCATTTTTGTCACACCCCAGTTTTTGGATTCTTGGACTGTGCTCAAGAAGACAAAAATTAGGGCCAACAATTTTTTTTCTAACAACATGATTGTTTGAACTAACATGTGTTTATGATCTTAATCATAATTGAAACAGAAGTTTTGTTTATTTATAAAACCAATACCTTATGTTTCTGAAAAACATTCTTATTATTATTCCTATTATTTTCCCTGGTGTTTTCCTATTATTACTTGAGTGGATTTTTATTCCAAGACTTGGATCATTATTGTTTGCATCTTAAAACAAACTTTTAACTTTGTTGGATCCAAGAAAGCAAGTTTTCAAAATGAGTTATGAAAGTTTTCTTTTAAGTTTTCTATAGAAAACAATTCCTGAAAATAAAGCCAAGTACATGTTTTCTACCTTTGTTTTCACTAAGCTATAAATTTTTATTTTATGACTTCTTGACTTTTAATTAATCCTTGACATATGTACTACAAATCCATAAGCTCACTTTTATTTTTGGATAAATAAAAACTATCTTTTGCTTGTTGTTTTTGTGGTATAAAATTAAGACAGAAAAGACATTTTTGAGAAACAGATAAAAACAGAAAGTATACCTTTTTCCACATTGTTTTCATGGCCTTAAACTATTTCAAAATTGTTTTCAAAAGTTGTTTCTGAAAGTATATAACATGTTTAACAAGTCCACACTTTGAAAACAAATTTTGGAAAACAATTGAACCTTGAAAACAAACTCAACTTTTGCAACTTTTAATCTGTTTTCAACACTTGGAAAATTTCTAAGTCATAAGACTGAATTTTCTGAATTTTGCAGTGAACAGTAAAGGATACACTTTTGCACACTTGTTTTCATGATGTTTCTTTGCGCATTTTGAGTTTTGGGCTGAGCTAACTTGTTGACCAACTAATGTACTCGAACCAGCATGCATTGGATACCTTCTAGAAGCCTTCGGCAGGAAGATAAAGGAGAGAGAAGGTGGTGATGTGGCAGTATGGGCAGTCCATGCCACTTGACCCTTTTGACTTGCCCTTCCTCTCCTTGCACCCAAAAGCCACCCCTGACCTTGCCTCATCGTGGTATTGACCTAGGACATCCAGAGAACCAAGATGGAAATGACTAAAAGCCCTAGGGCTAGCTCATGCCATGGTTTGGCACCAACCCGAATGCCATTCTTGCCCTTTCGCTCTTCACCTCATCTATAAGTGTCCAGGGCACAAACCCTTGCGCCTTGCACCCCTACACACTCTCCCCACTCTCCCTGCTCGAGTTCAGCCCGAGCCCAAGCCCCTGGAGCTTGCGCGAGCCGAGATCTGGCCGCCGGTGACCACCACGGCCACGGCGAGGCCCTGCCCAAATCACTCCACCCCAACCCCTCCCACTACCCTAGCACAATCACCCACGTCCCCCTGAATCTACCGGACAAGTCCCCTTGCCGTCTACCCGCCGGAGCCGCCGCCGCCGTCCGCGGAGTGCCGCCGCGAGCATCTGTGGCGCGCTGCCGCTCGGGGCCGCGCCCGTCAACACCGCCACCGCCCCTCGACTCCCTCGACACCCAGGGACGCCACCGAGCCCACGCAACCCCTCCTCGAGCCCCACGGTGAGCCTCCCGAGCTTTCTCCCATCGCCAGCCTTCGGGACAAAGAGAGAGAGAGAGAGAGGCGAGAGGAAGGAGACGCACCCAGGCCATCGGATCTTAGCTCCACGGTCACCTTCAAACGGCCCCTTTCCCGCGCCCGCTCGCGCGCCCGAAGCGCAGCTGGGCTGCGCAGCCGTTAGTTGGGCCGCAGCCACTCAGATCCAGCCCGAGCTATGTTCTTTTTATTCTTTTAATTTTTAACAGAACTTGATGCTTTTACTTTGGACGTGTATAAAATACTAAATGAGCAAAATCAAATCTGGAAAAATTCATGGATCTAAAGATATGAAATCTAAACCATATAAAATTTACAGATCCATGTTTGGACCATTATTTTGGACACAAGAAATGTTTTTGCCCAGACTGTCTGTGAGAATGTTTGGACCATAACTTTTAAAATATGTAACCAAATTGGACAAACTAAAATATTCTGGTTAGGTATTGAAAATATCTATCCAATGCATCTAACCTCACATCAAGGTAAGTTATCATATGAAAACTCCATCCAGTTTAGTAAAAGACAAGTAAGCTCTTCTATGATTTTTAGAATGAGTTTAAAAATGATTTTTTGAGTAAATCGAATTGGATGAGTTTGGTATTGACTAGATATATGTATTCCTAGATTAGTTTAATTTTGGGAGCTCTATATTAATTTTGGTGGACAGATCTAGAAACAGTAGCTTTTCTGTTTTTGTTTCTTTGTGTGTTTTTGTTTGAAATAGAATGTGTGGTTGATTTAATCTTGCTTCCTAGAATGTATAAAGTTGTTAGGACTTGTTATTAAGTTGTTTTTCTTACAGTACATCTACCTTGGAAAGTGTGTGCATGTTTGGAAACCCAAATAAAAATGGAACTAACATTTGTTACCTTCTAGTTTTATTATTTTGGAATTGTGTGTGAGCTAGATCTTTGTGTACTTGATTGACTAAGTCTATGCTATGCTAGAGCTGGATCCAGTACCATTTTGGTACTGTTATTTTAAAGTTATTACCTCTGCTATCTTGCTTTTTTATTTATAGCAAAGCATGTGCAAGTCTTGTTATTTAGTTTGCACTAGTCTTGTTTTCACTAGAATCAATAGCTTTGTTTTATTTATTTTGTTATACTAGTTTTTGTCATGAGTAATGTCGCACCCGGACTTCTAGAGGATACTCGCAGTTCCGTTGAACAGTAGTGGATTGGATTACGGGGCTTACCGGCACCCGCATCTCTTACGAGTAGGCCAACACACGTATGTGTGACAACCAACCCCTATCTGTTCATAGTCTACGTAAACCATCCCATAGAAATCAGGATACTACCATTGACGTACTTCAAACCATACACACATGGTACGTCAACGGCGTTGAACAAAATGATAACACAACAGATCTCTAAGACACAAAAGATGGAAATAAGTTGCAAATGGCTCTCACTAGAGCAGAGATAGCAAATACAATCATCCAGAGGACACATGTCCCAACATAACATCATTACATCACAGCGGAAGCATGCAACAGGTCTGAGTACAGACAAATCCAAATAGGCCTAAGAGGCCGGCAATGAAAGGAAAACGGAGCCCATCCACGAAGTCTCGGATCCTGCCCGGGTCCGCTATCTACTCGTCAGCAGCCTCGTCGAACTCCACGTAGTAGCCACCATGGGGATCCTCGGAATCGTAGTCTGCGGAAACCACAGCCCCAAAGGGGTCAGTACATAAACGTACTGGCAAGCAAGACTCACAGTTCACCCAAAGTGTAGCCCGTCAACACCAAGCACAGATGCTCTGGGTTCAACGGAAGGAAGGGTGATATAAAGAATGCGGCAGCGGGCTGCACTAACCAACTACAGAAACATACTATGACTTCCGGCTAACAGACAGGAGATAAGATAACGTATCGTATCCAACTATAACTAACCACCAAACAAACCCATCCTGGATCTCGCCCCTTATCCAAAGAAGCAATCCGAGGATAACTCACACAGTTGGATTAATGATGGTTCAAGTTATTGTGTCAATAAACCTATTACCAGTCATGTTATTATAGTTAGGTGTAAGTTGTCTGAGTACTTGTTAGCCAGTACTTTCACCAAGTCGTCACATAACCGCGGACAACACGGCTTCTCGAAAAGATTCATCCCTGCAGGGTGTGCTCCAGTACCCGTACACACTCAAGCCACCAACTAAAACTCAGGTTGGCTTGACACGACTCGAACCATCTCTACAGCCTGTCCTAGGAGCCACGGAGCTATAAGGTCCCAGCCACGCAGCCAAATACTCAGCGCAAGTGTGAAAAACTCCCGCAGGACGCAACACCCCGGCAATACAGGCCTCGCCCTATATTTGTGCGTCATCATCATCATCAGTAACCATGGGAGCGACCCATTTATGCATATGAGCCAAATGGAACACCCGAACTAAGTGTGGCTCTTCGGACAAACTGCGGATCAGATCAAAGTCGAGGGGGGTTCCATACCACCACCCGGATGCGGTGAGCACGCTCATCATGGATCAGTAGACAAGACCCTTTTCCTAATTAGGGTCGCCACTAGCAGGCCTCAAAACCACGCCGGGCCTCCTGCCGGTGCCTTATCATCAAATTATTATTACCCAAGCATTAACATGTTGTTGTTTAAACATCGAGCCCAGAGAACATAATAGAAATATAGTAACAGAAAGTAACGGGTAACAGACTCGAGCAGAAACAACCCTAAGCATGCTAGTAAGACACGGGCTCAAACAACGGGGTTATAGGAGTGGAGGTGAGGCAATATCAGGGTTAAAGGATACATGTAATGGGTTCGGAGAACAAGCAACGGTACATAGGCTAGAAGAATAGACAGCGGAAAGTATCGGTATCCAATGTTGAAAGGAACACGATGGTTCATGTGAGTGAATACTTGCCTGCAAACTCAGTAGCCTGGTACTGGGCTAACTCCTCAGAAGGGGTGTCGTAAAGATCGTCGGTCTCAACGTCGTCGTCTATCGAGAAGAAGTAAACAAACAACGTAAAGAACAAACAATCAATAACATGGCATAGTGCACAATCATGGGATGATGCATGACCATTTAATTGATGCATCAAAAATAAACTAGTTGACATGGTAACACAATTTAAATGGACCCACATGCAAGTTTGAGTTGCATATGAAAAGCCCATGCATTTAGGTTGATATAATTGTTTTACAACTAATCAACAGGTGAAAGTGGAATAGCATGATGCATGGATGAGGAAAACAGAAAAATAACAACAATAGAATCAAATGGAGTTAAGGTTTACCAATTTAGAAATTTATTTATTAAATTAGGGAATTTTGGTTCCTTAAAGGGATTACACCAATAGTTGTTGTTTTCACCAATTTAAATTGTGCACAATAATTAACAAAATTCATATTTGAAAAGAATACAAAATTTTAGTTGGATTACATGTTTCAAATATTGAAAAAGGAGTTAGGATGAACTTATTATGATTGAAACAATATTAAACAAGTTTTAAATGAATTTTAAGCAAGCATGAATTTTATTTGAATTTTATTTGTTCAAAACATAAATTCAAATTCATATTTGAAAAGTTTATACTTTTCTAGGTTGAAAACATATTTTGCATGTTCAAAAATAATTTAATTTGAGCAAGTTATGATTTTATCAATTTTAAATGATTTAAACAAGGTTTAAATTATTTAGGCAATTTAAATTATTCAAAACATGAAACAAAATTTATATTTGAAAAGATTATTTGAAATAGCATGGAAAACATATTTTATTTTCATTATTTGGATTAAGTATGAATTAGTTATGGATTTTATCAAATTGCAATTGAATTATTTGAATTCAAATTTGAATTACATTTTGAAAATTCAAAATAGAAAACAAATGCTATAGATAGATAGACAATTTAATTTAGAGCAGTGCACATATTTTATTTTTATTAATTGGAGTTATGAAATAGAAGTTATTCATTTTTTAAGTTTAGGGACCAAACTGTAATATTAGCTGGACTGGGATTAAAAGAAAAATGGGCAGAAAAAAATTAAAGGCACCGCGCAGTGGCCAGCCCCCGCCACTGACAGTGGGGCCAGGCCTGCGTGGCGCCCAGGTGGAGTGGCTAGAGGGTGACGTGGCCGCACGGGTCCATGACACGCGGGGCCCGCGGGGTTGCGCGCTAGGGAAAAAAGGGGGGAGGCAAATGCCTCCCGTGGGATTCGATCCCGGGAGCTTGCGCTTCCGCGCACGGGGCGGTAGCCAGTGCGCCTGTGTGCGTTTGCTTGTCAGAAGGCGGGGACTCGGGTGGATAACATGTGCTAGGGCGCGCAAGTTGAATTTAACTGAATCTTTTCTGTGCGTGCAGGTTCAGGAAGCGAGCGACAGAGGCAGATCGGAGGCGATGGCGCCCGCCGGCGATAGTGGCCCGCCGCGCGGTGGCTGCTGCCGCGCTTGTGCGTGCGGTGGCTGCCGTGCGGACCGAGCTCGCGCGAGCCGTGTGCGGGCAGAGAGGGAAAGATCGAGGGCAAGGAGGGCGACTCACAGTGAGGAGATGAAGGAGACGGTGGGGGGCGGACGGTGGCGAACTTGGGGATGGCGGCGGAGCTCCGGTGGTCCTCGGGGGAGACCGAGGCCACGGCGAGGAAGAGGGGAACCGGACGGTTCCGTTCCCGGCCCTAGCGCGGCCGGGCGGGCACCGGGACGGCGGCGCTCGCCGGAGGGAGGCGACGGTGATGATGGTTCCGGTGGGGTACAGAGAGGAGCGAGAGAGAGAGCAGCGGAAGGGAAAAGGGCGGCGGTCGAGGGAAGAGAGGAGTGGAGAGATTTAGGGCAAGGAGGAGCTCGAGGGCAGGCTAAAAAGGGGGAGGGGGAGCTCGATCATCGTCCCCTGCCTGAACATGTCGACGTGGGCACCATGGATGGTGCTCCGTACGGGAGGTAGGAGATACAGAGGGGGGTACCAAGCCTGGGGCACTTGGGCTAGCCCAATTGGGCTGCATGCCCTATTCCCCCTCTCCCTCTCTTTTAATCTTTTTCTTCCTTTTATTTTTTTTTCAAATTTGGGAAAAGAGAGAAAACAAATGGTTCTAGGGTTAGCAAATATTTTGGAATAAATTTTTAATGATTTATTTTTGTAACAACACCTTAAAAATAACTTTTGTTTTCCAATTATTTTAATTTAGTTGATGTTTGGAAATTAAATGATTTTAAGCAATTTTGGTATCAAAAGGGAATAAATGAAAGTTAAGCCAAAAAAAATTAAGATTTTGATTCCAAGTTTTAGTGGAACAATTTGTTTGTTTGTTTGGTAGTTTTTATTTGACACATTGTAACATAAAAAGTATGCATAAATGTTTGAATTTTTTTGTTTGGAATTCAAATAGAAATCAGATGGAAACAATTGAAATCAAATGCAAAACAAATGCAACAAAAGCAAATGACTATGATGACATGATGCAAAACAATAATGAAACAAGAAACAAACATCTAGGGGGAGATTTTCATACTTGGGATGTTACAAAACGCCCCCCCCCCTTGAAGGAATCGCGCCCCGAGATTCCTACTGAGAAAGGAAAAGGTCCGGATACTTCTTGCGAAGATCCTCTTCGGTCTCCCACGTTGCCTCTTTATCGGAATGATGGTACCACTGCACCTTCAAGAACTTGGTGCTCTTGTTGCGAGTCTTACGCTCGGTCTCATCGAGAATACGAACATGGTGCTCCTCATAAGATAGATCATCTTGCAGTTCAATGGAATCATGATCAACTGCACGATCTGGATCTTTGAAACACTTCTTGAGCTGTGACACGTGAAACACATCGTGCACCTTGGATAGTTTTTCTGGAAGTTCAAGACGATAGGCATTTTCCGCACGCTTTGAGATAATGTTGAAAGGACCAATGTATCTTGGTGCCAGCTTTCCTTTCACACCAAAACGATGAGTGCCTCTGAGGGGAGTTACACGGAGATATGCTTTGTCACCAGGTGCATAGATCATATCCCTGTGTTTGCTGTCATAGTAGCTTTTCTGACGAGACTGAGCAATCTTGAGATTGTCACGAATGATGCGAACTTTCTCTTCGGCTTCCTTAACAATGTCAGGGCCTAAGAGTGAACGTTCACCAGCTGCAGACCAATTGATTGGACTCCTGCATCTGCGGCCATAGAGAGCTTCAAATGGTGCCATGCCTAGGCTTGCCTGGAAGCTGTTGTTGTAGGAGAATTCAGCATATGGAAGGCATTCCTCCCATTTCATGCGAAAGGAGAGACCACATGCTCTGAGCATATCCTCGAGAATCTGATTGACTCTTTCGACTTGCCCTTGAGACTGAGGGTGATACGCTGTGCTGAACATAAGTTTGGTGCCCAATGCTTCTTGAAAACTCTTCCAGAAATGAGAAGTGAAGATACTTCCACGGTCTGAGCTTATTTCTAATGGAACACCATGAAGAGGAACAATCTTTGTTGTGTAGAGCTCTGCTAACTGGCTAGCTGAGATTGTTTCTTTGACAGCAAAGAAGTGAGCTACCTTAGTGAGACGATCAATAACAACGAATATTGCATCGTTGCCCCTCTTGGACTTTGGAAAATCAGTGACGAAGTCCATTTCAATCATGTCCCACTTCCACTCAGGGATTTTCAGAGGCTGGAGAAGACCGGCTGTTTTCTGATGAACTGCCTTAACACGTTGACAAACGTCGCATTCAGAAACGTATTGAGCAATTTCACGTTTCATGCCAGACCACCAATACAGTGTCTTGAGATCCTGGTACATCTTTGTACTTCCAGGATGTATGGAAAGAGGAGTTTCATGAGCCTCCTTGAGAATAACATCTTTGAGACTTTGAATTTGAGGAACTGCAATGCGTCTTTCGAAGAACACCGTTCCCTTGTCATCAATTGAGAAGCACTCATACTTCACATTGCCTGCTTTGATGTTATTTGCGATCTTCTTGATCTCAGCATCACGAAGTTGTTCTGAACGAATCTTGTCCTCAAGAGTTGGACTAGCTGTCAAGTTCGCAAGATAACCTTGAGGAACAAGACCAAGGTTGAGCTTCTGGAATTCTTCATGAAGTGGAGGTTGGCTTTCCATGATCATGAGATTATTGCAATACGACTTGCGACTGAGAGCATCGGCCATAACATTAGCCTTGCCTGGAGTGTAAGAAATGGTGAGATCGAAGTCTTTGATCTTTTCAATCCATCTCCTTTGTCTGAGATTTAAATCTGGTTGAGTGAAGATGTATTTCAGACTCTTATGATCGGAAAAGATTTCAGTGCGATTACCCAACAAGTATTGCCTCCATTTCTTGAGGGCAAACACAACTGCTGCAAGTTCAAGGCCATGTGTGGGATAATTTTGCTCATGTGCATTCAACTGACGCGAAGCATAAGCCACAACTTGACGTTCTTGCATAAGAACTGCACCTAGACCTTGGAGAGAAGCATCACAGAATATCTGGAAAGGTTTGGTAGTATCTGGGCCAACCAGAACTGGTGTAGAAGTGAGTTTAGTCTTCAGGAGATTGAAACTTTCATCACACTGTGGAGACCAAACGAACTTCTTGTCCTTCTTTGTGAGATCAGTGAGAGGTTTGGCAATCTTGGAGAAGTTTTGGACGAAACGACGGCAATAGCTAGCCAAGCCAAGAAAACTTCTGACTTGCTTCACCGTCTTAGGAGGTTTCCAATCAATAATTGCCTTAACCTTTTCTGGATCAATGGCTATGCCCTTGGCAGAGATGACATGACCAAGATAAGCAACTTATGGAATCCAGAACTCACATTTGGAGAACTTGGCATATAGACGATGTTCGCGAAGCTTCATGAGAGTGAGACGAAGATGTTCTCCATGCTCTTCCTCGGATTTTGAGTAGACAAGAATATCATCAAGATATACTACAACGAACTTGTCGAGGTATTCATGGAAGACAGAATTCATGAGTCGAGAGAAGGTCGCCGGTGCATTGGTGAGACCAAAGGACATGACGGTGTATTCATATAGACCGTAGCGAGTGGTGAAGGCTGTCTTTGGAATATCTTCCTTTCTGATCTTTATTTGATGGTAACCCATTCTCAAGTCCAACTTGGAGAATATTGAGGCTCCAGCAAGTTGATCAAAAAGATCATCGATACGAGGAATTGGATACTTGTTTTTGATGGTTTTCTCGTTGAGAGGACGATAGTCAACCACGAGTCTCTTTGTTTGATCCTTCTTCGCAACGAACAGAGTTGGGCAACCCCAAGCCGAGGAACTAGGTTGAATGTAACCTTTTTCCATGTACATATCGATTTGCTCCTTCAACAACTTCAGTTCAGGAGGAGCTATCTTGTATGGATGCTTAGAGATTGGAGCAGTGCCTGGTTCAAGTTCGATGACGAACTCAACAGCTCTGTCAGGAGGCATTCCTGGCAATTCTTCTGGAAAGGCATCGGGGAATTCACAAACCACTGGAATAGTTTCAATAGATGGTAGAGGATTTGCATTGAGAGTGTAGAGTTGAACAACTGGATTTTCAGCATGGAAGTAGACTATCTGGCCAGAAGGGTGTGTGATTTTGACAGACTTAGCAGGACAATCAATGACTGCTTTGTTGGCTACCAGCCAATCCATCCCAAGAATGACATCAATATCTGAAGAGTGGAGAGCTATCAGAGATGCCTGGAATGGAAGGTTTCCAATTGTGATCTCGATGTTCTGGCTAACTTTATTGCTTTGCAAGCTAGATCCCGGTGATTTCACTAGGAAAGGTATAGACAACTGTTCGAAGTTGATTCCACTGTTGTTTGCAAAGCATTGAGAGATGAAAGAGTGTGAAGCACCAGAATCGAACAAGACTTTAGCACGAAACGAGTTCACAAGAAGTGTGCCCATTACAATCTCTGGAGATTCTTCTGCTCCCTGGGCCTTGACATGGTTCACCCTCACAGTTCTCAAGACAGACTTGTTCCTGTTGCGGGGCCTAGGCGAAGAAGTGTTTACCATCACATGATTGACATTAGAGGTAGGTAGTGATGGTAGCTTGTTCTGCGGGCACTTGTAAGAGTAGTGTCCTGGTAGACCGCACTTGAAACATGTACTAGCAGAACGAGGAGCTGTTGGACTTGGCTGAGATGGAGCACCTCCTAAAGATACCACTGGGGTGGGAGGGAGGGCAACAAATCCTGCCGGGCTTGGCAAGCAGATGGGCGGTGTTGGAGTGGTATATGGAACCCAAACTCTTCGTTTTTGTGGAGGCATGATAGCTTTTGAGAGATTAGCCTGTTCACGAGAGTGCTTACGAGACTCCTCAACCAATTTGCGTCCATGCTCTTCATTTAGAGCGATGTTGATGAGGTCCTCAAAATTCTTGGCCTTGACGTTGGTGAGAGCATACTTGAGTTCCGGGTTGAGACCCCTGCGGAACTTTGCCATCTTTCTCGCTTCCGTGGAGATCTCATCTCCGGTGTAGCGAGCCAGACGATTGAACTCTCTTTGGTATTCAAGAACGTCCAGATTGCCTTGTGTGAAAGAATAGAATTCCTCACGCATTTTCTCCATGAGCCCATCGGGAATGTGATGGCGCACGAAGGCTTGCTTGAAATCCTCCCATGTGATTGCCACACTAGGACCTCTCATTTCTTGGAAGTTCTCCCACCAAGACATGGATTGTCCACGGAGAAGGTAGGTCACGTAAGGAACACGGTCCTCGTCAGCCACATGAGCTACCATAAGAGTACGGTTCATTTCACGGAGCCAGTCATCAGCATCCAATGGCTCGGAGGAGGTATCAAACGTGCGCGGGTTGAGCTCAAGGAACTCCCTAATAGACACCCGGGTGTTGCCATTACTCCCAAGGTCTTGGTTCTGCTGCATCTGCCTTATAACTTGTGTCATCTGAGACAACACTTTTCCCATCTCGGGTGGCAGTGTGGGTTCTTCGTCACCACTTTCCATCCTGAAGAGGATACCAAGATTAACACACTAACCGGATAACAAAATCCAATATAAGTGCTTAAAAAGGATTACTTCAGACGGTAAGTCGACAGTATAGAACAAGGATGGAGGTTAACAACGGATCAACAGATAAGTTGTTACAACGGAAGAGAAGATTTGTGAAGGACGATACCGAAGCAACAACTGGGAAACAGGAGACCAAAAACACCTGAGGTACTACGGAGAAAACCCATCCGGGCTTCTAAAGGATCAATATCTACCGCTTAAGGAATACAGGATCTCCTTCCGGGGCTTATTTGCCACCGTTCTCAATCGTGAGTAGGCAACATGATAAATCATGTCACAACCACCTCCATTCCTATGGTCTAGTAGATATAACCATCCTAGAGAAACCAGGATACGTGAAATCCTAACTTGAAAGTTTAGGTGAGAAGAGAAAAACAACGTTGCACTTCCTTACCAGAAAAGGGAGGGTGGGTGGGGAAAGAAATAAAATGGCAGAATTCCTACTCTCACGTTTCATTTTTCCTATACAGCTACAAAATAGTTTCTAGACTCAACTGCGACCAGTAAAAGGGATCCTACAGGCAGACAGGCTCTGATACCATTTGTCGCACCCGGACTTCTAGAGGATACTCGCAGTTCCGTTGAACAGTAGTGGATTGGATTACGGGGCTTACCGGCACCCGCATCTCTTACGAGTAGGCCAACACACGTATGTGTGACAACCAACCCCTATCTGTTCATCGTCTACGTAAACCATCCCATAGAAATCAGGATACTACCATTGACGTACTTCAAACCATACACACATGGTACGTCAACGGCGTTGAACAAAATGATAACACAACAGATCTCTAAGACACAAAAGATGGAAATAAGTTGCAAATGGCTCTCACTAGAGCAGAGATAGCAAATACAATCATCCAGAGGACACATGTCCCAACATAACATCATTACATCACAGCGGAAGCATGCAACAGGTCTGAGTACAGACAAATCCAAATAGGCCTAAGAGGCCGGCAATGGAAGGAAAACGGAGCCCATCCACGAAGTCTCGGATCCTGCCCGGGTCCGCTATCTACTCGTGAGCAGCCTCGTCGAACTCCACGTAGTAGCCACCATGGGGATCCTCGGAATCGTAGTCTACGGAAACCACAGCCCCAAAGGGGTCAGTGCATAAACGTACTGGCAAGCAAGACTCACAGTTCACCCAAAGTGTAGCCCGTCAACACCAAGCACAGATGCTCTGGGTTCAACGGAAGGAAGGGTGATATAAAGAATGCGGCAGCGGGCTGCACTAACCAACTACAGAAACATACTATGACTTCCGGCTAACAGAAAGGAGATAACGTATCGTATATAACTATAACTAACCACCAAACAAACCCATCCTGGATCTCTCCCCTTATCCAAAGAAGCAATCCGAGGATAACTCACACAGTTGGATTAATGATGGTTCAAGTTATTGTGTCAATAAACCTATTACCAGTCATGTTATTATAGTTAGGTGTAAGTTGTCTGAGTACTTGTTAGCCCGTACTTTCACCAAGTCGTCACATAACCGCGGACAACACGGCTTCTCGAAAAGATTCATCCCTGCAGGGTGTGCCCCAGTACCCGTACACACTCAAGCCAACAACTAAAACTCAGGTTGGCTTGACACGACTCGAACCATCTCTGCAGCCTGTCCTAGGAGCCACGGAGCTATAAGGTCCCAACCACGCAGCCGAATACTCAGCGCAAGTGTGCAAAACTCCCGCAGGACGCAACACCCCGGCAATACAGGCCTCGCCCTATATGTGTGCGTCATCATCATCATCAGTAACCATGGGAGCGACCCATTTATGCGTATGAGCCAAATGGAACACCCGAACTAAGTGTGGCTCTTCGGACAAACTGCGGATCAGATCAAAGTCGAGGGGGGTTCCATACCACCACCCGGATGCGGTGAGCACGCTCATCATGGATCAGTAGACAAGACCCTTTTCCTAATTAGGGTCGACACTAGCAGGCCTCAAAACCACGTCGGGCCTCCTGCCGGTGCCTTATCATCAAATTATTATTACCCAAGCCTTAATAGGTTGTTGTTTAAACATCGAGCCCATAGAACATAATAGAAATATAGTAACAGAAAGTAACGGGTAACAGACTTGAGCAGAAACAACCCTAAGCATGCTAGTAAGACACGGGCTCAAACAACGGGGTTATAGGAGTGGAGGTGAGGCAATATCAGGGTTAAAGGATACATGTAATGGGTTCGGAGAACAAGCAACGGTACATAGGCTAGCAGAATAGACAACGGAAAGTATTGGTATCCAATGTTGAAAGGAACACGACGGTTCATGTGAGTGAATACTTGCCTGCAAACTCAGTAGCCTGGTACTGGGCTAACTCCTCAGAAGGGGTGTCGTAAAGATCGTCGGTCTCAACGTCGTCGTCTATCGAGAAGAAGTAAACAAACAACGTAAAGAACAAACAATCAATAACATGGCATAGTGCACAATCATGGGATGATGCATGACCATTTAATTGATGCATCAAAAATAAACTAGTTGACATGGTAACACAATTTAAATGGACCCACATGCAAGTTTGAGTTGCATATGAAAAGCCCATGCATTTAGGTTGAAATAATTGTTTTACAACTAATCAACAGGTGAAACTGGAATAGCATGATGCATGGATGAGGAAAACAGAAAAATAACAACAATAGAATCAAATGGAGTTAAGGTTTACCAATTTAGAAATTTATTTATTAAATTAGGGAATTTTGGTTCCTTAAAGGGATTACACCAATAGTTGTTGTTTTCACCAATTTAAATTGTGCACAATAATTAACAAAATTCATATTTGAAAAGAATACAAAATTTTAGTTGGATTACATGTTTTAAATATTGAAAAAGGAGTTAGGATGAACTTATTATGATTGAAACAATATTAAACAAGTTTTAAATGAATTTAAAGCAAGCATGAATTTTATTTGAATTTTATTTGTTCAAAACATAAATTCAAATTCATATTTTAAAAGTTTATACTTTTCTAGGTTGAAAACATATTTTGCATGTTCAAAAATAATTTAATTTGAGCAAGTTATGATTTTATCAATTTTAAATGATTTAAACAAGGTTTAAATTATTTAGGCAATTTAAATTATTCAAAACATGAAACAAAATTTATATTTGAAAAGATTATTTGAAATAGCATGGAAAACATATTTTATTTTCATTATTTGGATTAAGTATGAATTAGTTATGGATTTTATCAAATTGCAATTGAATTATTTGAATTCAAATTTGAATTGCATTTTGAAAATTCAAAACAGAAAACAAATGCTATAGATAGATAGACAATTTAATTTAGAGCAGTGCACATATTTTATTTTTATTAATTGGAGTTATGAAATAGAAGTTATTCATTTTTTAAGTTTAGGGACCAAACTATAATATTAGCTGGACTGGGATTAAAAGAAAAATGGGCAGAAAAAAAATTAAAGGCACCGCGCAGTGGCCAGCCCCGGCCACTGACAGTGGGGCCAGGCCTGCATGGCGCCCAGGTGGAGTGGCTAGAGGGTGACGTGGCCGCACGGGTCCATGACACGCGGGGCCCGCGGGGTTGCGCGCTAGGGAAAAAAGGGGGGAGGCAAATGCCTCCCGTGGGATTCGATCCCGGGAGCTTGCGCTTCCGCGCACGGGGCGGTAGCCAGTGCGCCTGTGTGCGTTTGCTTGTCAGAAGGCGGGGACTCGGGTGGATAACATGTGCTAGGGCGCGCAAACTGAATTTAACTGAATCTTTTTTGTGCGTGCAGGTTCAGGAAGCGAGCGACAGAGGCAGATCGGAGGCGATGGCGCCCGCCGGCGATAGTGGCCCGCCGCGCGGTGGCTGCTGCCGCGCTTGTGCGTGCGGTGGCTGCCGTGGGGACCGAGCTCGCGCGAGCCGTGTGCGGGCAGAGAGGGAAAGATCGAGGGCAAGGAGGGCGACTCACAGTGAGGAGATGAAGGAGACGGTGGGGGGCGGACGGTGGATAACTTGGGGATGGCGGCGGAGCTCCGGTGGTCCTCGGGGGAGACCGAGGCCACGGCGAGGAAGAGGGGAACCGGACGGTTCCGTTCCCGGCCCTAGCGCGGCCGGGCGGGCACCGGGACGGCGGCGCTCGCCGGAGGGAGGCGACGGTGATGATGGTTCCGGTGGGGTACAGAGAGGAGCGAGAGAGAGAGCAGCGGAAGGGAAAAGGGCGGCGGTCGAGGGAAGAGAGGAGTGGAGAGATTTAGGGCAAGGAGGAGCTCGAGGGCAGGCTAAAAAGGGGGAGGGGGAGCTCGATCACCGTCCCCTGCCTGAACATGTCGATGTGGGCACCATGGATGGTGCTCCGTACGGGAGGTAGGAGATACAGAGGGGGGTACCAGGCCTGGGGCACTTGGGCTAGCCCAATTGGGCTGCATGCCCTATTCCCCCTCTCCCTCTCTTTTAATCTTTTTCTTCCTTTTATTTTTTTTTCAGATTTGGGAAAAGAGAGAAAACAAATGGTTCTAGGGTTAGCAAATATTTTGGAATAAATTTTTAATGATTTATTTTTGTAACAACACCTTAAAAAAAACTTTTGTTTTCCAATTATTTTAATTTAGTTGATGTTTGGAAATTAAATGATTTTAAGCAATTTTGGTATCAAAAGGGAATAAATGAAAATTAAGCCAAAAAAAATTAAGTTTTTGATTCCAAGTTTTAGTGGAACAATTTGTTTGTTTGTTTGGTAGTTTTTATTTGACACATTGTAACATAACAAGTATGCATAAAGGTTTGAATTTTTTTGTTTGGAATTCAAATAGAAATCAGATGGAAACAATTGAAATCAAATGCAAAACAAATGCAACAAAAGCAAATGACTATGATGACATGATGCAAAACAATAATGAAACAAGAAACAAACATCTAGGGGGAGATTTTCATACTTGGGATGTTACAAGTAACCAGAGGCTTAGTACCTCTTTTGACTTGGTATTAGTGTCACATCCCAATTTTGGAATACCTGTTAACACAGTTGTTTTGCTAATTGCTTTACTAATAAACCTTGGTTGTGTTTGTTGTGGTTGTTTAAGTGCAACTAAACAAACTAATTATATAAACTTGCAAACTTAAAAGGATAGCAAAGCAGTGAACTAAAAATATTCAACATATTGTTCCAGGGATAAAAATATTCAACATATTGTTCCAATGACCTTGGCAATATTTTCTAAAGTAAATATTGATCAAAGAGTTTTACAAAACTATCTTATGAACCTACTACTTGTTGAATATTATTCCAAGACCTAAATTAAGAAAGAGGAAACACTAAATAACTTTCCCTAAAAGATTATCAGAAAAGGAGGCATTCTTAGATGCTTCACCAAAATATTATCAAATGTTTTTCCAATCTTGCAAGATTAAAAACAATAGTATTAGAGAGCATTTACTTGCTATCTCTAGTCACATAAATATTTTGGCAAAGGATTGATAAAGAAAAGCCTAGTGCTTTATTAAATAGAAATTCCAATATTTCCAGAAACAGAAAACTAAAACAAGTTACTATTGGAAACTTTCCTCAAATGATTTGAAATTCATACCATTGCTTCCTTATATCAAATAAGGAACACACACAAGATGAGACCAAGAATTGAATCCATTAAAGCCCTGAAAACATGAATTTTCTCCACAGCAACATTTGGGATTTTGAACAAGTTTGTTCTACAAACTTTTTCCAAATGCCATGAAATAAATACCACATGCTCTATATCATAAATGAGGATGAAAACCAAAAGGGCACAAGTTTTTGAATAATTTAAGTTGCCAAAAACCCCTGTTTTCTTGACAGCACCTTTTTGAAATTTGAACAAGTTTGTTCTATGAAGTAACTCAAAATGACTTGAATTTTCTACCACATAAGGAACACATCAAATAAGGAATGTGTGCCAAAAATTATCATTTTTGGAAGCTCCTAAGTAGGTTAATAAATTCAATGTCCATTTATGTAAGAATTCAAATTTTGAACAACTTTGAATTATCAAGTTTATCTAATTGATCCAATTTTCATATATGTTGTGCACATTAACTAATTAGAATTTTGGGCAAAAGGATTTAAATTTATAACCTTGTTTGACTAGGGAAAACAACCTTTTTCAGAGAGTACAAGGACCTACTTGTAATTTTCCAGGGACTAAAATGTAATCCTAGTCACATGGTGTCCTTCTTCTTCCTGTAGATGACGCCATGGCTGCCCATGCTTCCTTAGCTTCGAGTAGAAGGCTCCTAGTTGCTTAAAAACCCCTCCCATGTGTGCTACCTGCCCCCTCTCTCTCTCTCCCTCGAGCTACCCTCTCTCTCTCTGAAAAAAAAAAAGAAAAACGAAAAACCGAAACCCTAAGCTAGTTGGCCGCCGGCGATTCGGCCGTTGGAGAGCACGCCGCCGGCAGCCGTTGGTCTCATTCGCTCCGCCATGTCGTGGTGGTGCTCAGTGCCGAAGGAATCGAGGCGTATTGCCTCGAGGTGGCCGCGCCATCCCGATTCTTCCCCGAACCCGACGGCACTCCGGCGAGCCATCGGCGTCGTCTCGAGCCCCCTCCGACCTCGTCGAGTCCTCCATCGCGCCTAGGGTGAGCACACGGACCCCGCCGTCCACTTTCCCCCCTCCCTCTCGTTCGGAATCGCCCCCGAGCCACCTCCGCTGTCCGGCCGTCGCACGCCGTCGTCGCCGTGGTCTCTCCGGCCACTCCCCAGAAACGAGGTTGCCTCTGTTCGGTAGCCCGCAACGAGAGAAACGCTTGGGTATGTTTTAATCGCAAAATGGCGCCCTGTACCGCTCGATTGCAGCTCGCCGGAGCAGTCCGCCGGCGAGTGACGCGGTGATGACATCGTAGCGACGTCAGCGCACCCTTTGACCGCGCGCAAATGAGTTGAACCTGCCCGTGGGGCCGCGGATCTGCCGCGTGGCTGCCACGAGGGCGGAGGCCCGCGCGTCAGCGACCTGCGGGTAGATCCGTGCGCGGTGAGGCAGGTCTAGCCGGCCCACGATGGATCTGGCCCATCCCTGCCTTCTTTTCCATTTTAATTTTTACAGAGAAAGTGCATGTTTGCTTTTGGCTCCAAAAGGCAATCTAAAAGATGAATTTTGCCAAACCAAAATTCACAGAGGTACACAAACTAATTCTAAACCATCTCCAAGTTGTAGATCTACATTTGGATGGATGTATTTGAAATGAAAAATGTTTTGGTAACAGCTACCAGAAACACCAAAATGAGAACCATTTTAATTTCACAACTCAGAATGAAGTGAGGCCAATTGCATTGGAAAGCTCTTGAAATTTCCTAACAGGAGCACTTAACCTCGTTTCCAAATTCATTGTATTTTTGAAATGGCATGCATTTTGGTAAAACACCAGAGAGCACTTTGGTGATTTTTATAAAATTATTAAAAATGATTTTTGATGCAAACTCAACTGGATGGTCTTGTATATGTTTAGGGCTATCCAAACCTATAAGGGTTTAATTTTTGGAGCATCCTACAAAATTTGGTGGACAGATCTTTAAAATGCATGTTTCTGCCATTTTGGCATTTTTAGATAATTAATTGTTGTGATTATATTTTTGTGTTACAATATTGTTTTCTAGCATGTATAAGTTGTGTGAACTTGTTTTCTAAGTGTTACTTAGCTATTTTATCATGTTAGAATGTGTGGACTTGAGTTGAGAAGAAATAGAATTTTTGTTAATAGCATTTGATTATTCTTTAGTAATACTTGCATAGCATTTTTGAGTGATGAATTCATGTGCAAAGCACTTGGATTTTTTGAGTGTATCCAGTACCATGTTGGTACTTAGTTTGTGTTGTTATCACCTCTGCTATCTTGCATTGGAATTGGTAGAAAAGCACTATTAGCTTTGTCATGACTATGAGAATGGTTATGGAAAAATTCCCTCATGTGTGGAATTTTTGACATAAGAATTTGTGGTTGTAAAACCACATATTTTTGTGTTGTATCCATAGGTCCAGTAGCATTTTTCTAAGGTTGTTATGAGTACTTGACACCTAAAGTTTTCACATGTGTGAAAACAATAGCATGAGTATCATTACCTTGCTTATTTTAGCACCCTGTTATTTTCTGCTAGTATTGTTATTGCACTAGAAACTTGTTTAGTCTTTTGTTAAATTTTTAGCAAGTGGACCAGAGGCATTGTGACCTCTTAATGCTTTGATATGCTAGTGGAACACCCACTGGTTTCATTGCATTTTTGGTGGAAACATTATTTCCCCCACACTAGATGTGTTTCTTTTATATATGTTTTGAGTAGATCTTTAAATGCTTTTTAGGCTTATTGCTAGATTAATTCTCATGAAACTAGTACCATTTAGGTACTGTTATTTTGGTTATAGCACCTCTAGATACTTGGTGCTTGTGTTTGAAATAGATTTAAATAGAAATGCTTAAAGTCTAAATTTCATACTAGGATATTCATGTATGCTTTTTGTCTTGTTTTCCCCTAGGGAAAAATATGAATCTTTGGTGTGGAAAACCAGAGGATGGAATGTACTTGTGGCATTATTATCTTAGGGTTTTCACCTCTGATAGGTTTCCTCTTAAGTAGCATAAAAGCATGAGTAACACTTGGATGACTAGGAATTAATCTCCTCACATGTGTAGCTTTTTAAGCATAGTTTTTCCTTGTTTCCTAGCTATGCTTTTTATGATATTTTGTGGGATCCAGTAGCATTTGTGGTACTGGTTAGAGGAGTATTTTTCCTCTGCTAGCTTGCACACTTGTGCATAAAATTAACTAGTGTAGCCTAAACTAGTCTAGTATTTTTCCTAATTTTCTACTAGTCTGAGTAGGAGTTTTGGATGCTTGTTTGTTTGTTTTGAGCACTTTTATAAAAGTGACCAGAGGCTTATTAACCTCTTGGTGAGCATATTTTCTAGTGGAGCACCCACTGGTATGTTTGCCTCATGGTGGAAAAATAGGTTTGACTTGTTGTCATGAGCTTATTTCACCACTTGAGTAATTTAGCAAATTATGTGTGCTAGCCATAGAGATTGTTGTGGGAATTTTTAGACATCAAAATGTGTTTTATGTGACACCCTACTGTCTAGTAACATGTGCTTTACCCCACTGGTCCATGGTGTTCTTAACCAAGAATCTTTGAATTGGCCACACATAAACACTAGGAAAAAAGCAGACTTTTCAACTATAGTTTTTATGCCAATTTTTCCTAAGGGAAAAATTGAGAACTTGGGTGGTACTTCTTGAGTGCTTGCTGTATGTATTACTTGTAGCCTTGTTTGTCTTGTTTGGTTCTGAATGTGTGTCCTTTATTCTCTTTTTACGGCGTTAGAAAACGAAGAGGAAGGAAGTGTCGTGAAGCTCTGTTTCAAGTTCCAGTCACTCCAACAACCAGGGACACAAAGAGATACCAGGCAAGCATCCTGATTGCTTGCTGATACAATACTTACCATTATATATCATGCATGTTTTACCTCTGAAGTTTTACAAAAACTTGATTATCAAAACTATTTTTGATGTGGAATTACTACTATACTATATTATAGGTTACTATCATGCCTGTAGTTAAACTTGGTAATACCAAGCCCATAAGCCACCATATGGTATTTAATACCATCAAATATACTAGTCCCTAAGTGGACACCCTAAAATTGTGATTCTACAAAACAAAGGCTTTACGGAAAACCCCGGAGAAAAGGCGGATCCTTGTTCTCCGGAGGAATGTGGAAGTGGTCATTTTTGAGAAAGTGGTGTTTTCAAAAGTGACACATAACCTAGTCTTCGCCGGACAACCTTTACCGTACTGCCACCCTACCCCAACATGGGCACGGGGCTTAACTTGAAGTTTGTTCTTATTAGTGTGTGCTATCTCACTTGCTATAAGGGGCGTCGTACCCTCGAACCGAATGTCGTCAAAACTCCCAATGTTGAGGCATATAGAGTGTGGGATTAATTTTCCCTCCGGTTGCATCGGTTGAGTCTCCTGTCATGGCGATGTGCGACATGGTGCCGAGGAGATTAAACTCAACTGAGAGATAGGCATATTCTAGCTTGAACATAGTGGATGGTTATGATCAGATACCTGATGTTTACATACTGTTGTTACAGTCCGTGGTTGTTTCACGGGAGGTGTACTGGATCTGGTGGATGTGTACACCTCTGCAGAGTACAACTTTTTCGAAGAAGCCGCGTCCTCGGATATGGACAGTTGAATGGCCATGTAGCTAGCATTGTGTCAATGTTTTCAAAAAGGAGTTTTGAAAGGGAAATTTTGGAAAGGAAGTGTTGAACTTGTGAAGTTCGGAAAGGAAGGAACTTTGTATCTGCGAGATACTGATGATGGAAAGCCAGGTGTTGTTATACAAAACAAAATGTTTTGCAAAGAAAACCTTTTCTACTCTAAGCAAGAGTTCTGGAAACTGATTCCAAGAAGTTTTGCAAAGAGAAAATATTCTTTAACAAAACTTTACAAAACCTCTTGTACATGTGATATCTACAAGAGAAATAAAACTATATTATTTTCTTCTGAAGTATCTTCTTCAACAAAGATACAGATTAACCTGACTGCAACTGTGGTGTCATCATATATGAACACCATTGGTAGTGAACCCTATTTATAACCTACCTATTCCACCATATAAGCATATTTGCATGTTGGTAAGTGACATGATGGATGTCTTGCTGAGTACATTCAAATGTACTCATTTGGTTTCGCCCCTGGTATCTACTTATCAGATTTGGAGAAGGAGTCTCCGAAGGAGATCTATGAAGAGAAGTACGGAGTTGACGGCTTTGCGAACTAGGATCGTCTCCGGGTCAGCAGCCTGTAGGTTAAGGCGTGACTTGGGCTCAACTACGTTGTGTTTTATTTGTCTTCCGCTGTGTTTGATAAGTTGCCTGCCTTTGTGGCAGTTGCTTAAACTTGATCATGTGATCTTTTATGTAATACCTTTATGTATTCGTGTAATGGATGATGTATTTCTGTGTGCCAACTGTGTATGTTGTTCACGACTGATCTTTCTGGGATCGTGAATGTATGCATACGTAGGGTTTCAGACTGCCGGTCTGGGGTCCTTACAGAGTTGGTATCAGAGCCATCCTGACCTTAGGAGACCTTAGTTAGCATGGACGTCAGATAGGAAAGAAAAGTATTTTGAGTAAAAAAAAAAACTAATTACAATCTAAATTATTTTTATCTAAGGGAATTTTAGTATATTTTCCCCTCCTTATTATCTTTTCAAAGGATTCTAAATGCATATCAAGGGCGTCCTTGAACAGTGGTTCGAAGGGCGGGCCTTACAGAGTTAGTATCTCTCTCGGTTAAGAGTTTACTTCTTACTTGTTTGCAACTGCTCCGCTCTGTTTTTGAAACATCTCTCGTCTTGGAAGTTTTCTGTCCAGAAAATAGTTGGAGTTTCAAAAACAGATTGTTGCATAAAGTTTTATCAAAACTTTACTTCTATTTATCTTGTTTTCATACAAAAACTTTTATACTTGCCGATGTCCCGAGAAGACCAAAATAATTGCCT
Organism: Alopecurus myosuroides; assembly: GCA_028641055.1. NCBI lineage: Eukaryota > Viridiplantae > Streptophyta > Magnoliopsida > Poales > Poaceae > Alopecurus > Alopecurus myosuroides. The sequence goes on from CM054062.1 coordinate 34,345,949, forward strand.
AGCTCTACAGTAATGATGGTCAGAAGTAGATATAGTTCTTCAGCCACTTCTAGGAATTTTGGATCAGTCTAGCTTGGAGTAATTTAGCGATTACCCCATGAGTCGCCTTCCCCGACGTAGCCCCAATGGAGTCTTGTTTGTGTGTTTTGGCTTGTTTATGTGTGTCCGTAGGACTGTGTGCTATTGTGTGGTGTAGATTTTGGTTCATCTAGGCTTTTATATGTTTGTAGGGTGCTCAAATTTTGCAGGTTTGTGCTTGCCCCGCTCTTGTTTTTGAATCGCCTCCTGTTAAATTTTTGCAAGCAAAAATGTTTGTAAAGCATTCAAAAACAAGAATTTGTTGCTTAGACTTATACTTGTTTTCGCTTCATAATGCGACCCGTCGTGAACCACCACCATCTCCCCCACAATTGATGAAAGCACCGTTGTACCTAAAAATAGAGGACCATCAAGCCACACGAGCTGATAGCATTGCTACCAGTGATGCACTCCAACAGTTAAAACTCCAACAACGACAACCCTCATAGAAGAAAAGGCGTGAAGAAAACCAACCAATACTGACCAAAAACCTCTATGTTTTGTCTGTTTGAAAAAGACTCGTTTTGCCCTGTTGGCTAAATGATGCACCTTTTTATGTTCCCTTTTAAAAGACCAAACAAGAGAAGTCCCCTTTTAAAGAGTTATATACCTCCCTCCTCTGGAGAAAGGTGCAAAAGAAGTCTTTACATGCCATGAAGCGCACCCCCCTCAAAAGCCAATCAAAAGAGCACAATTCAATATTCGCCGTACAATGACGCTAGTCGTATCTTGTCGGACAAACATGATTAAATATAAAGCTAACAAGGCTAACATGCTTTGTCTAATCTTAGGTTGACACCTAACCAAATCATGTGAAATACTGACAACTCTTTCTAAACCAAGAAATTAAGTGGCTTAAGACACCTTTTTATCTAGTTGGTAAAAAGGGAGAAGTCACGAGAAAATAAAATGATGACCTATTCGTTTACTAGTAAATAGGATATCATGTGTATCTACTTTGGAAACCAAATCTTAGTAGACATGGTAAGTACTATGAAATTCGAGGTTTAGAAATAAAGTGAACGATGGAATGGATATGATAGATCTAGAAAACAGCAGTGTTCCTGTTCTTGTTTCTTTGTGTGCTCTTGATTGAAATAAATTTGTGTATTATTCAATCTTGCTTCCTAACTTACATGGAGTTGTTAGGGCTTGTTATTATATTGTTTTATTACAATAAATCTACCCTAGAAAGTGTGTGCATGATTGAAAACTCGAATAAAAATTAAATAGCATTTGTTACCTTCTAGTTTATTATTTGGAAATATTGTGAGAACTAGATCTGTGTATGCTTTCTTAGTAGATTTTGTGCTATGTTTTCCTTGAGGCCAGTACCATTTAGGTACTGCTATTTTGATGCTTGTACCTATGTTAGCTTGCATGTCTCTTAATAGTAAAGCATATGTAAGCATTGCTATCAATATGCACTAGTATTGCTTCACTAGATTAAATAGCCTTATATTTTTATCTTGTATGCAAAGTTTTTCATGAGTAACCAGAGGCTAGTACCTATTTTTACTTGGTATTAGTGGGCCATAGCCCACTGGTCCCATTGTATTTTGGCTTGAGGATGAAAAATCCCCAACCATACACATGTGTAAAAATAGTATGTCTCACTATGTGATTGATTTCTATTTTCCACCATGGAAAATATAATTGTTTATTTTCACTTATGCAAGTGAGAAGTTTATTTCTTATTGTACATACTAATATGTTTAGGTGTGATCCTTTTGTTAGCATAATGTTCCTTAGGGGTATCATGTTAAGAAATGTTTCACCATCGTGTGCTGAAATTAAATTGTTCGCAAATAAAATAAATTCCTCTTGATTGGTAGGTTGTTTGTGAATAATTTTAAATTGAGTGTATGGATTTTTGAAAAGGTTTAGATCAATTTTCATTAATTGCATAGCTACTGGTTGTGTGAATTATACATTGCTTGTTTGCTAGTAATTGTTTAAGAAAAACATAAATTGCTAGAAGAAATTTATGCATGTTTAATAGTTGTATCATGGGATTGTTTTGATGTTTGTGCTTACTAACATGAGTAAGTTTTGTGTACTGTTATTAGGTACACTTATAGTCATGACTTGCTTGTTTAAGTTTAAACATCATGATAGCATTGTTTGCTTCTCTAGAGTGAAACTAGTTTCACCACTAGAAAATGGTGATTTTTGCTCTAGTATTACCCTCCTTTTATTTTATGAGTATTTGTGTTGATATAGCATGTTTAGGAAGTTATTACTTCTGTTATCATGCCATGAATTATTTAGTTTCATGTTCTATGGTTATAGGATATGATTATCTCTTATAGCATGCTGGTGTAGATTTTTCATACTAGTGTGTTATTTGTGCAGTCCTGTTTTTATGCCTGTGAAATAGGAGTTTCATCTTGTGTAAAGATGGTGTTTTAGAGTATCTTTATGATTGTATTAATTGGTTTTTAGCTACTGGTTGTTTGCTAATTGTTCACGATTGATGGATTCCAAAACCTCTAATAAACAATAACCTAGTGAATAAATAGTCTATTCATCGGTGGTGTTGTTTGCTGGCTTATTGGATTTTGTTAAATGTTTTATCTTAGCATGAGTTATACTTGTGTTATGATTGTGCTTAAGAGTATCTTAAGAATCTAAAACATCCAACTAAAATCATGAACACTTTAAGTGATAGTTGCTGGTGGTGAGTAATACCCACTGCCATGGGTATTATTCTGTCTTTTATTTTTACCTTAGCAACCTAACCTTTGCACCCACAAGCTATATTTTTAGATTCTTATATACCTTTGTATGAGAGTGGTACACCACTCCATATGTGTTATGTAAGATGTGGGTTATAGCTAGGAACACATGTAATAATTGACGGTACATTTCCAGGTAGTTCTGCACTAACCTTAATTTTTGTTCCAAACTAGGAAACAAAAGTTTTTGACCTAAAATAGTACTGGTGTGCTTTTTTAAAGTGAATTTGCTAAGTTAGGGGAGTACCCCGCCTCCCAAGAATAGTCAAAGGGGGGAAGCACCTGCACTCCAACACTAACATTGTGTTTGTTGGCCCTCCCTTAGTCCTCGCTTGTGAATCTCGGGGACGAGATTCTTTTTAAGGGGGGAAGACCTGTCACATCCCAATTTTGGAATACCTGTTAACACAGTTGTTTTGCTAATTGCTTTACTAATAAACCTTGGTTGTGTTTGTTGTGGTTGTTTAAGTGCAACTAAACAAACTAATTATATAAACTTGCAAACTTAAAAGGATAGCAAAGCAGTGAACTAAAAATATTCAACATATTGTTCCAGGGATAAAAATATTCAACATATTGTTCCAATGACCTTGGCAATATTTTCTAAAGTAAATATTGATCAAAGAGTTTTACAAAACTATCTTATGAACCTACTACTTGTTGAATATTATTCCAAGACCTAAATTAAGAAAGAGGAAACACTAAATAACTTTCCCTAAAAGATTATCAGAAAAGGAGGCATTCTTAGATGCTTCACCAAAATATTATCAAATGTTTTTCCAATCTTGCAAGATTAAAAACAATAGTATTAGAGAGCATTTACTTGCTATCTCTAGTCACATAAATATTTTGGCAAAGGATTGATAAAGAAAAGCCTAGTGCTTTATTAAATAGAAATTCCAATATTTCCAGAAACAGAAAACTAAAACAAGTTACTATTGGAAACTTTCCTCAAATGATTTGAAATTCATACCATTGCTTCCTTATATCAAATAAGGAACACACACAAGATGAGACCAAGAATTGAATCCATTAAAGCCCTGAAAACATGAATTTTCTCCACAGCAACATTTGGGATTTTGAACAAGTTTGTTCTACAAACTTTTTCCAAATGCCATGAAATAAATACCACATGCTCTATATCATAAATGAGGATGAAAACCAAAAGGGCACAAGTTTTTGAATAATTTAAGTTGCCAAAAACCCCTGTTTTCTTGACAGCACCTTTTTGAAATTTGAACAAGTTTGTTCTATGAAGTAACTCAAAATGACTTGAATTTTCTACCACATAAGGAACACATCAAATAAGGAATGTGTGCCAAAAATTATCATTTTTGGAAGCTCCTAAGTAGGTTAATAAATTCAATGTCCATTTATGTAAGAATTCAAATTTTGAACAACTTTGAATTATCAAGTTTATCTAATTGATCCAATTTTCATATATGTTGTGCACATTAACTAATTAGAATTTTGGGCAAAAGGATTTAAATTTATAACCTTGTTTGACTAGGGAAAACAACCTTTTTCAGAGAGTACAAGGACCTACTTGTAATTTTCCAGGGACTAAAATGTAATCCTAGTCACATGGTGTCCTTCTTCTTCCTGTAGATGACGCCATGGCTGCCCATGCTTCCTTAGCTTCGAGTAGAAGGCTCCTAGTTGCTTAAAAACCCCTCCCATGTGTGCTACCTGCCCCCTCTCTCTCTCTCCCTCGAGCTACCCTCTCTCTCTCTGAAAAAAAAAAAGAAAAACGAAAAACCGAAACCCTAAGCTAGTTGGCCGCCGGCGATTCGGCCGTTGGAGAGCACGCCGCCGGCAGCCGTTGGTCTCATTCGCTCCGCCATGTCGTGGTGGTGCTCAGTGCCGAAGGAATCGAGGCGTATTGCCTCGAGGTGGCCGCGCCATCCCGATTCTTCCCCGAACCCGACGGCACTCCGGCGAGCCATCGGCGTCGTCTCGAGCCCCCTCCGACCTCGTCGAGTCCTCCATCGCGCCTAGGGTGAGCACACGGACCCCGCCGTCCACTTTCCCCCCTCCCTCTCGTTCGGAATCGCCCCCGAGCCACCTCCGCTGTCCGGCCGTCGCACGCCGTCGTCGCCGTGGTCTCTCCGGCCACTCCCCAGAAACGAGGTTGCCTCTGTTCGGTAGCCCGCAACGAGAGAAACGCTTGGGTATGTTTTAATCGCAAAATGGCGCCCTGTACCGCTCGATTGCAGCTCGCCGGAGCAGTCCGCCGGCGAGTGACGCGGTGATGACATCGTAGCGACGTCAGCGCACCCTTTGACCGCGCGCAAATGAGTTGAACCTGCCCGTGGGGCCGCGGATCTGCCGCGTGGCTGCCACGAGGGCGGAGGCCCGCGCGTCAGCGACCTGCGGGTAGATCCGTGCGCGGTGAGGCAGGTCTAGCCGGCCCACGATGGATCTGGCCCATCCCTGCCTTCTTTTCCATTTTAATTTTTACAGAGAAAGTGCATGTTTGCTTTTGGCTCCAAAAGGCAATCTAAAAGATGAATTTTGCCAAACCAAAATTCACAGAGGTACACAAACTAATTCTAAACCATCTCCAAGTTGTAGATCTACATTTGGATGGATGTATTTGAAATGAAAAATGTTTTGGTAACAGCTACCAGAAACACCAAAATGAGAACCATTTTAATTTCACAACTCAGAATGAAGTGAGGCCAATTGCATTGGAAAGCTCTTGAAATTTCCTAACAGGAGCACTTAACCTCGTTTCCAAATTCATTGTATTTTTGAAATGGCATGCATTTTGGTAAAACACCAGAGAGCACTTTGGTGATTTTTATAAAATTATTAAAAATGATTTTTGATGCAAACTCAACTGGATGGTCTTGTATATGTTTAGGGCTATCCAAACCTATAAGGGTTTAATTTTTGGAGCATCCTACAAAATTTGGTGGACAGATCTTTAAAATGCATGTTTCTGCCATTTTGGCATTTTTAGATAATTAATTGTTGTGATTATATTTTTGTGTTACAATATTGTTTTCTAGCATGTATAAGTTGTGTGAACTTGTTTTCTAAGTGTTACTTAGCTATTTTATCATGTTAGAATGTGTGGACTTGAGTTGAGAAGAAATAGAATTTTTGTTAATAGCATTTGATTATTCTTTAGTAATACTTGCATAGCATTTTTGAGTGATGAATTCATGTGCAAAGCACTTGGATTTTTTGAGTGTATCCAGTACCATGTTGGTACTTAGTTTGTGTTGTTATCACCTCTGCTATCTTGCATTGGAATTGGTAGAAAAGCACTATTAGCTTTGTCATGACTATGAGAATGGTTATGGAAAAATTCCCTCATGTGTGGAATTTTTGACATAAGAATTTGTGGTTGTAAAACCACATATTTTTGTGTTGTATCCATAGGTCCAGTAGCATTTTTCTAAGGTTGTTATGAGTACTTGACACCTAAAGTTTTCACATGTGTGAAAACAATAGCATGAGTATCATTACCTTGCTTATTTTAGCACCCTGTTATTTTCTGCTAGTATTGTTATTGCACTAGAAACTTGTTTAGTCTTTTGTTAAATTTTTAGCAAGTGGACCAGAGGCATTGTGACCTCTTAATGCTTTGATATGCTAGTGGAACACCCACTGGTTTCATTGCATTTTTGGTGGAAACATTATTTCCCCCACACTAGATGTGTTTCTTTTATATATGTTTTGAGTAGATCTTTAAATGCTTTTTAGGCTTATTGCTAGATTAATTCTCATGAAACTAGTACCATTTAGGTACTGTTATTTTGGTTATAGCACCTCTAGATACTTGGTGCTTGTGTTTGAAATAGATTTAAATAGAAATGCTTAAAGTCTAAATTTCATACTAGGATATTCATGTATGCTTTTTGTCTTGTTTTCCCCTAGGGAAAAATATGAATCTTTGGTGTGGAAAACCAGAGGATGGAATGTACTTGTGGCATTATTATCTTAGGGTTTTCACCTCTGATAGGTTTCCTCTTAAGTAGCATAAAAGCATGAGTAACACTTGGATGACTAGGAATTAATCTCCTCACATGTGTAGCTTTTTAAGCATAGTTTTTCCTTGTTTCCTAGCTATGCTTTTTATGATATTTTGTGGGATCCAGTAGCATTTGTGGTACTGGTTAGAGGAGTATTTTTCCTCTGCTAGCTTGCACACTTGTGCATAAAATTAACTAGTGTAGCCTAAACTAGTCTAGTATTTTTCCTAATTTTCTACTAGTCTGAGTAGGAGTTTTGGATGCTTGTTTGTTTGTTTTGAGCACTTTTATAAAAGTGACCAGAGGCTTATTAACCTCTTGGTGAGCATATTTTCTAGTGGAGCACCCACTGGTATGTTTGCCTCATGGTGGAAAAATAGGTTTGACTTGTTGTCATGAGCTTATTTCACCACTTGAGTAATTTAGCAAATTATGTGTGCTAGCCATAGAGATTGTTGTGGGAATTTTTAGACATCAAAATGTGTTTTATGTGACACCCTACTGTCTAGTAACATGTGCTTTACCCCACTGGTCCATGGTGTTCTTAACCAAGAATCTTTGAATTGGCCACACATAAACACTAGGAAAAAAGCAGACTTTTCAACTATAGTTTTTATGCCAATTTTTCCTAAGGGAAAAATTGAGAACTTGGGTGGTACTTCTTGAGTGCTTGCTGTATGTATTACTTGTAGCCTTGTTTGTCTTGTTTGGTTCTGAATGTGTGTCCTTTATTCTCTTTTTACGGCGTTAGAAAACGAAGAGGAAGGAAGTGTCGTGAAGCTCTGTTTCAAGTTCCAGTCACTCCAACAACCAGGGACACAAAGAGATACCAGGCAAGCATCCTGATTGCTTGCTGATACAATACTTACCATTATATATCATGCATGTTTTACCTCTGAAGTTTTACAAAAACTTGATTATCAAAACTATTTTTGATGTGGAATTACTACTATACTATATTATAGGTTACTATCATGCCTGTAGTTAAACTTGGTAATACCAAGCCCATAAGCCACCATATGGTATTTAATACCATCAAATATACTAGTCCCTAAGTGGACACCCTAAAATTGTGATTCTACAAAACAAAGGCTTTACGGAAAACCCCGGAGAAAAGGCGGATCCTTGTTCTCCGGAGGAATGTGGAAGTGGTCATTTTTGAGAAAGTGGTGTTTTCAAAAGTGACACATAACCTAGTCTTCGCCGGACAACCTTTACCGTACTGCCACCCTACCCCAACATGGGCACGGGGCTTAACTTGAAGTTTGTTCTTATTAGTGTGTGCTATCTCACTTGCTATAAGGGGCGTCGTACCCTCGAACCGAATGTCGTCAAAACTCCCAATGTTGAGGCATATAGAGTGTGGGATTAATTTTCCCTCCGGTTGCATCGGTTGAGTCTCCTGTCATGGCGATGTGCGACATGGTGCCGAGGAGATTAAACTCAACTGAGAGATAGGCATATTCTAGCTTGAACATAGTGGATGGTTATGATCAGATACCTGATGTTTACATACTGTTGTTACAGTCCGTGGTTGTTTCACGGGAGGTGTACTGGATCTGGTGGATGTGTACACCTCTGCAGAGTACAACTTTTTCGAAGAAGCCGCGTCCTCGGATATGGACAGTTGAATGGCCATGTAGCTAGCATTGTGTCAATGTTTTCAAAAAGGAGTTTTGAAAGGGAAATTTTGGAAAGGAAGTGTTGAACTTGTGAAGTTCGGAAAGGAAGGAACTTTGTATCTGCGAGATACTGATGATGGAAAGCCCGGTGTTGTTATACAAAACAAAATGTTTTGCAAAGAAAACCTTTTCTACTCTAAGCAAGAGTTCTGGAAACTGATTCCAAGAAGTTTTGCAAAGAGAAAATATTCTTTAACAAAACTTTACAAAACCTCTTGTACATGTGATATCTACAAGAGAAATAAAACTATATTATTTTCTTCTGAAGTATCTTCTTCAACAAAGATACAGATTAACCTGACTGCAACTGTGGTGTCATCATATATGAACACCATTGGTAGTGAACCCTATTTATAACCTACCTATTCCACCATATAAGCATATTTGCATGTTGGTAAGTGACATGATGGATGTCTTGCTGAGTACATTCAAATGTACTCATTTGGTTTCGCCCCTGGTATCTACTTATCAGATTTGGAGAAGGAGTCTCCGAAGGAGATCTATGAAGAGAAGTACGGAGTTGACGGCTTTGCGAACTAGGATCGTCTCCGGGTCAGCAGCCTGTAGGTTAAGGCGTGACTTGGGCTCAACTACGTTGTGTTTTATTTGTCTTCCGCTGTGTTTGATAAGTTGCCTGCCTTTGTGGCAGTTGCTTAAACTTGATCATGTGATCTTTTATGTAATACCTTTATGTATTCGTGTAATGGATGATGTATTTCTGTGTGCCAACTGTGTATGTTGTTCACGACTGATCTTTCTGGGATCGTGAATGTATGCATACGTAGGGTTTCAGACTGCCGGTCTGGGGTCCTTACAATTAGTGGGCCCATAACCCACTGGTCCCATTGCATTTTGGTTGAGTATGAAAATCCCTAACCATACACATGTGAGAAAATAACATGTTTTAATTATATGATTGATTTCTATTTTCCACCATGGAAAATATATTTGTTTGTTTTCACTTATGCAAGTGAGAAATTTATTTCTTATCAGAAAATACTAGTATGTTAGATGTGATCCATTTGTTAGCATAATATTCCTTAGGAGTATCATGTTAAGAACTGTTTCACTATTGAGTGCTAAATTATATTGTTTGCAAATAAACTAAATTCCTTTTGATTGGTAGCTTGTTGGTGAATGATTCTAAATCGAGTGTTTGGATTTTGAATAGGTTTAGATAACTTTTCATTGAGTGCATAGCTACTGGTTGTGTAGCTTATACCTTGCTTGCTTGCAAGTAATTGATTTAGGAAAACAGAAATGGCTAAAATTAATTTATGCATGATTAATAGTTGTTTCATGGAATTATTTTGATGTTTGTGCTTACTAGCATGAGTAAGATTTGTGTAATGTTATTGGGTACATTTATGATCATTACTTGCTAGTTTAGATTTAAGCATCATGGTAGACTTATTTGCTTCTATAGTGTTGAACTAGTGTCACCACTAGAATTTGTGTTTTGCTCTAGTGTTGCCATCTTTTATTTTATAAGTGTATGAGTTTATTATAGCATATTTAGGAATTTATTACTTCTGTTATGATGCCATGAATTATTTAGTTGCATGTGCTATGGTTGTAGATTACAAGTACTCCTTATAGCATGCTTGTGTGGATTTTCCATACTAGTGTGTTATTAATGCATTCCTGTTTTTATGCTTTTGATAGGAGTATTTTCTTGAGTCAAGATTGTGTTTTAGATTACTTTTATGACTTGATTGATTGGTTATTTAGCTACTGGTTGTTTGATAAATTTTCATGATTTATGGATTCCATAACTTCAAATAAACATTAATGTAGTAAATAAATAGTCTATTCAATTGTTGTGTGTTTGCTTGTTGTTTGGAAATTGTCTGAGTGTTTACCTTAACATGAGTGTCATGTTTGTGTTAATTGTTGTGCTAGTGTTGTTTTTTGCTTAGGAGTATTTTTTGAACTAAGCATCCAACTTAAATCATGAACGCATTAAAGGATAAATTGCTTGTGTGTTGCTAATGCCCACTGCCATGGGTATTATTCTGTCTGTTTTCTTTTACCTTAGTAACCCAACCCTTTGCACCCACAAGCTATATTTTTAGCTTCTTGTATATATTATTATGAGAGTGGTACACCACTCCATATATGGTATGCAAGATGTGGGGTATGGTTTTCTAAACCATACATGGTGTCTGACGATAGTTTTGGACCGTGAGAGTTATGTGAGATAGTTTTCGCGATAACGTTTCGAGAGGATACATGAGTGAACGTTTGCTTGCTGTATGTGCTGTTTAGCTTAGTTGTTTGGTCTTTAGACCTGAGTGTGTGTCTTTTATTTATTTTACGACGCTAGAAAACGAAGAAGAAGAAGCAGTTGTGGAGTTGTGCGTCAAGTTCAAGTTACTTCAAGGCCAGGGACATTAAGAGATTTAAGGCAAGCCATCCTAATGCTTGTTGTTATAATACACTTATCATTATCTATCATGCATGTTTTACTTCTGAAAAGTTTTACAAAACTTTGATTTCCCAAAAACTATTTTTGAGTGAATACTACTACTACTAGCTGAATGCCCGTGCGTTGCAACATGTCTGTTTTATTTTTGTCGTAGTAAATTTAAATATAATGCAACGCACATTTATGTGTGAAAATATAGGCACATCATAATATTATGAAAGCATGAAGATTTCATTTTATCTGAACTCTATTCTGAGAAAATGCACCTCGTGATTTTTTATAGATATGAATTACTGGCCTAATTAATACATTTTATTAACAAAAAAACTATGTATCTGCTCTCTTAGATACATAAATATCTCGTAGAATTTGAGGGATGTTGTCTTCGACTTTATTTGCATGTACAGATGTACTACTGCACGAGCAACAATTTATTGCTATAATCAAGATTTCATGTGAAATTAATAAAAAAAACAGAAGATAATTTTCACCGTGCAAATTTGAGCAATTAGCAATGCTCTCCATCTATGTGAAAATCTTTGTACTACGTTACATGGTACAAATAATGCAAATGAAAATAATTTTACTTTTGTTATATTTATATCAGAAATTAAGTTGAAACCTGAATGATTGTACTTTTGGAATCTGAGACATGTGAGCAGCCGGTAGCTTTTGTTTGAAACTGGAGTTCTTTGCTCATCCGTAGCCCGCTCTTCCTGAAGAGGGGCTGTTTGTTGAGGACAGGGGCGAGTTGCGTGGGCGTGCCTACCGGATGAGCGAATTATCATCCCGAATTCGTGATCATAGCTGCATCCATATCCGGTATCACATCCAGCTGCTTACATTGGCTTTCTTCAGGGTACACTTCCTTTGAAAGGCGCCGGTATGATCTGGGACTAATCTTTCGCTCCAGTCAACTCTCACAAGTTTCATGTCCGACTCGATCTGAAATGTGATGAAGTGCGCTCCACGGCCGGGTGCGTGGACATGAGCCAGAAGAACCACGAGACACAGCCGCACGAGAACACCACATATGTGTCGTGGTCGGCGGCGACGATGCCGCGCGCGCATATTGGCGAGGAATATCTGGTATGTGCCGTCTCCAGCACCGAGCCCGTTGGACTGGACAAACGCCGTCCAGGCCAGTCCACGAACGTCGCCACCAGTTTCGGCTTGCTGGGTGCATCGTTGCTTCCCCCTGCCGCCTCAGCCAATTCGAGGTCGTCGAGCGCCGCCTAGGTAGAACGTCCGGCGTGCCCGAAGGAACAACTAGCTGAAATCATAATCCCCCTGTACGCACACGGGCACACAGAGGTGTTGGCCAAGAGTGTGTGAGGATGGACAACGCGCGGTTCGATGGGGAGCGGGTGAGCGACCTGCCGGCGGCGTGCGAGGATGGGAGCCATGAGGGATTCCGGCAAGCGTCTTCTCTGCTTCTGTTCAAAGGATTGGTACCTTGGTCAGGTTGAGGAGTAAAAGTAAATGAAACAGAAGAACGGGTATTGCCACTTAAAAAAGGACCACGGGTTGATTTCCAAACTACATAGGGGGTGTCTGTGCAAATACGCCGCGACGTACGACGGTCACGCTAAGCTCTATTATATAGTAGAGATTATACATATACTATGCCATTAGTTAATACTTGGTGTTACCAAGCTCATAGCCACCATATGGTATTTATTATGATCAAATATACTAGTCCCTAAGTGGACACCCTGAAATTACGTTTTTATAAAACAAAGGCTTTATGGAAAACCCGGTGGAAAGGCAGAGCCTTATTAACCGGAGGATTGTGGAAGTGGTCATTTTTGGGAAAATGGTGTTTTCAAAAATGACATATAACCTAGTCTTCGCCGGACAACCTTTACCGTACTGCCACACTACCCCAACATGGGCACGGGGCTTAACTGGAAGTTTGTCCTTGTTAGTGTGTGTGTCTATCTCAATTGCTACAAGGGACGTCGTGCCCTCGAACCGAATATCGTCAAAACTCCCAATGTTGAGACATATAAAGTGTGGGGTTAAGTTTCCCTCCGGATGCATTCATTGAGGCTCCTGTCTAGGCAGGGAGGGACCTGATGCTGGGGAGAATAAACTCAATTGAGGGATATTCATATTCTAGCTTGAACATAGTGGAAGGTTATGATCAGTTATCTGATGTTCTACATACTGTTGTTACAGTCCGTGGTTGTTCACGGCAGGTGTACTGTATCTGGTGGATGTGTACACCTCTGCAGAGTACAACTTTTTCGAAGAAGCCGCGTCCTCGGATATGGACAGTTGAATGGCCATGTACCTAGCATTGTGTCAATGTTTTCAAAAAGGTGTTGAACTCGGGAAGTTCGGAAAGGAAGGAAATCTTGTACCGTGAAGGTACCGATGATGGAAAGCCAGAAGTTGTTTTACAAACCAAAACGTTTTGCAAAGAAAATCTTTCTTCTCTAAGCAAACATCTGGAAAACTGATTCCAAGAAGTTTTGCAAAGAGAAAACTTTCTTTTAACAAAGATTTACAAAACCTCTTGTACATGTGATACCTACAAGACAAAGAAAACCTATATTATTTTATTCTGAAGTATCTTCTTCAACGAAGGTACGGATTAACCTGACTGCAACTGTGGTGTCATCCTATATGAACACCATTGATAGTGAACCCTATTTATAGCCTACCCATTACACCATATAAGCATACCTGCATTTGGTAAGTTACATGATGGAAGTCTTGCTGAGTACATTCAAATGTACTCATATTGGTTTCGTCCCTAGTATCAACTTGCCAGATTTCGAGAACGAGTCTCAGAAGAGGATCTACGAAGAGGAGTACGGAGCTGATTGCTTTGCGAACTAGGATCGTCTCCGGGTCAGCAGCCTGTAGGTTAAGGCGTGACTTGGGCTCTACCGTGTTCATGTGTGTTTAGTTTTCCGCTGTGTGTGTTGTGTGTTGTCCTGCCTGACAACCGTGTAGGCTTGGTCATGTGACCATGTGTCTTTGTAAGTGTTTGTGCAACCGTGTAATGGATATTGTATCTGTGTACCAACTTGATATGTTGTTCACGACTGAATTCCTAGGATCGTGAATGTATGCATATCGGGGGTGTCCTTGAACAGTGGTTCGGAGGACGGGCCGCACAGAGTTGGTATCAGAGCTATCCTGACCTTAGGAGACCTTAGTTAGCATGGACGTTAGCTAGTACTATACTAATTAAAGTTAATAACCCCAGGTCACTAAGATGACTATTTTTCAAAAAGAATTCTATACCCCATCCCCTCTGTGTTTCAAAACTCTATTTACACTAAAGTTAACAAGGAGCATCTTAAAATTTTGCACACTGTTACCTAACTTAATCCACTTTAAAATCTTGTGTAGATGGCAGTTATCTTTACCAAGTCATCCTGGCTGGGATCGCATGCACCTTGCTACCACCGCTTTGAGGAGGATTTGATCAAGATGACTCATCTTATCGGTCATCCCACACCTGAGTTGAAGGGAGCCCAGATTCACCATGATGGACGAGAGTTGTCCTGGTTGGTGGTCTGCACCATCCATGCACCTTTGCTAGCACCGTCAACCCAGAGATCACTTGGGAAGTCGTGGAGAACAGTTGGGAAGATGGTATCGTTAGAGTGATGCAGCTGACCATTGCCAAGCTCGCGAACTTCTTTCGCGGCAAGTTTGCAGGCACCCCTTATAGATAATTTGGAAGACGCAACGAGGATGACAAGCCAGTAGAAGTCACTGGGGAATTTGTGTTTGCTCGTCACTTCCAGCACTTGGAGGGGCAGCTGCACAACACCCAACTCTCCCTTGATAAAGTTAGAGAAGATTATGACCTTCGAGGCAGAGAGATAGACCAGCTAGAAGCCAGTCTTGGTGCATCTTCTGCTACCGAGCGTCGTCTCAAGGTACTAAATAAGACCATGAAGTACACTGACTCCCAGCACCGCACCCGAGTGAGAGCCCTTCAGTTCCAGCTTGCAGCCAGCAAGACCAGAGTTGAAGAGTTGGAGGAAAAGCTACGCGCTTCCTCGAGCACTTAGGTTTGCCGCAGGATGTTAGGAGTTATGTTGTTATTTCCACCCCAGATGCTTGTTTGTCTGTATTGTGTGAACTCTGTTAGAGCTTTTTGTGTGCTAGTTGTGTTGTAAGCCTTATGCTTTAGCCTTGTGAACCCTTAAGTTAAGCTACGATGTTAAGACTCTGTTTCATGCGTATGTTAATCTTGGTTTGAGTTGGTGTTTGTTTCTTCGGCGTTTGCTTGTTGTGTGGTATCTACCGTACTCATCTCCGTTATGAGCCGGTATGTGTCACAAATTTTCAAAACCAAAACCACCTTTAGTTTCTCTCGTCTTATACCGTTCTTTGTCTTCAGCATGGCCAGCGATCTACCTCCATAACCTGAGCCGACAGTAGCTCAACTGTTTGCTCTGCTGAGGGAAGAAAGTGAAGCCGCTCGTGCTGAACACATAGCCACCCATGCTGCCCTAGAACAATTGACTCAGCTTGTCATCACCAATGCTGAGAATACTGATTTCCTTATGAGAGGATACCAGCAAGTGCTTGCTGGAGAGAGCCGCAAAAGGAAGATAGTGACGCCAGGAGAAACTAGTTCATGGGTGACTCGCAGCGTTTTGCCTGCGATGCCACAATCTTCAAGGAGGCGTGTGAAGGTCAAGCCTAGAACCACGGGTTGCTTTACCTATGGACAGGAAGGACACTTTGCTCGCGAATGTCCCAAGACTAACCGTGTTCTATTCCATCCTGATGAACCCCAAGAAAACCAAGGTCCATCCCAGAAGAAACGCAAGAGCCTGATGAGTGGACCTCGAGACCAAGATGATGTTGCAGAAACCCCTGCGACTCATGCCATAGCCAATGGTACGTTTTCAAACCAAACCTGTGAACCCCCTAGATTTTTTGTCATCGTACCCTGGAAAACCCGACGTAAATGGAACACTAGAAGTGTCACGTCGGACTAAATAAAATCTTAAATAATTAACGATAATAACAGAATCTCATCTAATTTTAGTATAACACCCTACAGAAAACACCCTACAGAGTAAATTAAATTGCTGCCACATTAAATTGTTGGTAAAATGGCTTCATCTAATTCTAGTTCGAGACCTTACAGAACTTGAGACCTTACAAAATTGGTAATATAACCTCATCTAATCTTAATCTTAAAACCCTACAGAGTTGGCTCATCAAATTTTCATTTTAATACCCTACAGAGTTGGTGTCTAAAGCCTAATAGCTTACAGAGTAACTTATAGAGTGGATATGTTACAGAGTTGGTATCACCCTTTTAAAAGAAAACCGTGTAATCAACTTTTTCCAAAAACAACGAGAAAGGTGCCTTAGGATGTTCTATGACTCTTGAAGGAAGTGAAATGTTGGAAAAAATATTGGATGGATAAAACTATGATCGATACTAGGCAACAAGACCTCTCGTATGTATGTTTTGGAGGAACCAGATCTTAGAATATGAGATGGTGGAAAACTCATTGAGGTTTAGCTTAGGAAGGAAAGATTGAGGATCATATGATTTTTTTAGTGGGGTCAAGTTATGATATAATATCCGAGGATAACCAGTTGTGGACCCCAAAGATTTGGAAGTTATCGGTAACTAAGATTTATAGTTTTTGAAGAATGGTTGAAGTTTAGAAAGATTTGTGGATATAGAATGATGATGATAGATTTTAGGAAAAATCAATATGACTTGGATTTAGTAGATGATTGTTCTTGATGATATATTCTCGGAGCTTGTCACGCTCTTTTGAGATTGTTGGAGGAAAATGATTTAGCTTCGATCATGAGAAAAGAGTTTGGAGTTTTGAAAGGACCTTACACAATTGGTAGTACACCGAGTTGGTATAGCTTTATGACCTTGATAAAATACCTTTGAGGGAAACAAATGAATTGAGACTAGATTATATTAGAGTAAGAGGAAGATAGTGGATTTTCCTGGATTTTGGAGATGAGCAATGGAAAGCTCATGCTAAATAAATGTGGGTGGGTGTCCATTAAATTGATCATATGAGATTGGAAAAAATAGGTTTTTATCTAAAAGATAAACCCTGGTTTTAAGGAACAATAAGTTCGAGGTTTTAAACATGGCACCCAGACCTTTGAAAAGAAAACAAACTTACCGATGAATTCTAGTAAGACTAATCAAAGGGGGGAAGCCCCTATAAATAATGTTACAGACCACCAACACATGTTTTTTAAACAAATCATATAACATTGTTGTTTTGACCATACCCTCTTTTCGCTTGCCTTCGAATCTCGGGACGAGATTCTTTTAAGGGGGGAAGGTCTGTCACACCCCGGTTTTTGGATTCTTGGACTGTGCTCAAGAAGACAAAAATTAGGGCCAACAATTTTTTTTTCTAACAACATGATTATTTGAACTAACACGTGTTTACGATCTTAATCATAATTTCAACACAAGTTTTGTTTCTTTATAAAACCAATACCTTATGTTTCTGAAAAACATTCTTATTATTATTCCTATTATTTTTCCATGATGTTTTCCTATTATTACTTGAGTGGATATTTATTCCAAGACTTGGATCATTCTTGTTTTCATCTTAAAACAAACTTTTAACTTTTTTGGATCCAATAAAATAAGTTTTCAAAATGAGTTATGAAAGTTTTCTTTTAAGTTTTCTATAGAAAACAATTCCTGAAAATAAAGCCAAGTACCTGTTTTTTACCTTTGTTTTCACTAAGCTATAAATTGTTATTTTATGACTTCTTGACTTTTAATTAATCCTTGACATATGTACTACCAATCCATAAGCTCACTTTTATTTTTGGATAAATAAAAACTATCTTTTGCTTGTTGTTTTTGTGGTTTAAAATTAAGACAGAAAAAGACATTTTTGAGAAACAGATAAAAACAGAAAGTATACCTTTTTCCACATTGTTTTCATGGCCTTAAACTATTTCAAAATTGTTTTCAAAAGTTGTTTATGAAAGTATATAACATGGTTAACAATTCCACACTTTGAAAACAAATTTTGGAAAACAATTGAACCTTGAAAACAAACTCAACTTTTGCAACTTTTAATCTGTTTTCAACACTTAGAAAATTTCTAAGTCATAAGACTGAATTTTCTGAATTTTGCAGTGAACAGTAAAGGATACACTTTTGCACACTTGTTTTCATGATGTTTCTTTGCCCATTTTGAGTTTTGTCCTAAGCTAACTTGTTGACCAACTAATGTACTCGAACCAGCATGCATTGGATACCTTCTAGAAGCCTTAGGCAGGAAGATAAAGGAGAGAGAAGGTGGTGATGTGGCAGTATGGGCAGTCCATGCCACTTGACCCTTTTGACTTGCCCTTGCCTCTCCTTGCACCCAAAAGCCACCCCTGACCTTGCCTCATCGTGGTATTGACCTAGGACATCCAGAGAACCAAGATGGAAATGACTAAATGCCCTAGGGCTAGCTCAAGCCATGGTTTGGCACCAACCCGAATGCCATTCTTGCCCTTTTGCTCTTCACCTTAGCTATAAGTGTCCAGGACACACACCCTTGCACCTTGAACCCCCCCACACACTCTCCCCACTCTCCCTGCTCGAGTTCTGCCCGAGCCCAAGCCCATGGAGCTTGCGTGAGCCGAGATCTGGCCGCCGGTGACCACCACGGCCACGGCGAGGCCCTGCCCAAATCCCTCCATCCCAACCCCTCCCACTACCCTAGCACAATCACCCACATCCCCCTGAACCTACCGGACAAGTCCCCGTGCCGTCTACCCGCCGGAGCCGCCACCGCGGGCATCTGCCGCGCGCCGCCGCTCGGGGCCGCGCCCATCAACGCCGCCACCGCCCCTCGACTCCCTCGACACCCAGGGACGCCACCGAGCCCACGCAACCCCTCCCTGAACCCCACGGTGAGCCTCCTGAGCTTTTTCCCGTCGCCATCCTTCGGGACAGAGAGAGAGAGAGGCGAGAGGAAGGAGACGCACCCGCGCCGTCGGATCTTAGATCCACGGTCGCCTTCAAATGGCCCCTTTCTCGTGCCCGCTCGCGCGCCCGAAGCGCAGCTGGGCTGCGCAGCCGTTAGTTGGGCCGCAGCCACTCAGATCCAGCCCGAGTTGTGTTCTTTTTATTCTTTTAATTTTTAACATAACTTGATGCTTTTACTTTGGACGTGTATAAAATACTAAATGAGCAAAATAAAATCTGGAAAAATTTATGGACCTAAACATATGAAATCTAAACCATATAAAATTTGCAGATCCATGTTTGGACCATTACTTTGGACACAAGAAATGTTTTGGCCAGACTGTCTGTGAGAATGTTTGGACCATAACTTTTAAAATATGTAACCAAATTGGACAAACTAAAATGTCATGGATAGGTATTGAAAATATCCATCCAATTCACCTAACCTCACATCAAGTTAATTTATCATATGAAAATGCCATCCAGTTTAGTAAAAGACCAGTAAGCTCTTCTATAATTTTTAGAATGCGTTTAAAAATGACTTTTGGAGTAAATACAATTGGATGAGTTTGGTATTGACTAGATATATATATTCCTAGCTTAGATTAATTTTTGGAGCTCTAGATTAATTTTGGTGGACATATCTAGAAACAACAACTTTTCTGTTTTTGTTTCTTTGTGTGTTTTTGTTTGAAATAGAATGTGTGGTTGATTTAATCTTGCTTCCTAGAATGTATAAAGTTGTTAGGACTTGTTATTAAGTTGTTTTTCTTACAGTACATCTACCTTAGAAAGTGTGTGCATGTTTGGAAACCCAAATAAAAATGGAACTAGCATTTGTTACCTTCTAGTTTTATTATTTTGGAATTGTGTGTGAGCTAGATCTTTGTGTACTTGATTGACTAAGTCTATGCTATGCTAGAGCTGGATCTAGTACCATTTTGGTACTGTTATTTTAAAGTTATTACCTCTGTTAGCTTGCTTGTTTATTTATAGCAAAGCATGTGCAAATCTTGTTATTTAGTTTGCACTAGTCTTGTTTTCACTAGAATCAATAGCTTTGTTTTATTTATTTTTTTATACTAATTTTTGTCATGAGTAACCAGAGGCTAAGTACCTCTTTTGCCTTGGTATTAGTGGACCCATAACCCACTGGTCCCATTGCATTTTGGTTGAGGATGAAAATCCCTAACCATACACATGTGAGAAAATAACATGTTTTAATTATATGATTGATTTCTATTTTCCACCATGGAAAATATATTTGTTTGTTTTCACTTATGCAAGTGAGAAATTTATTTCTTATCAGAAAATACTAGTATGTTAGATGTGATCCATTTGTTAGCATAATATTCCTTAGGAGTATCATGTTAAGAACTGTTTCACTATTGAGTGCTAAATTAAATTGTTTGCAAATAAACTAAATTCCTTTTGATTGGTAGCTTGTTGGTGAATGATTCTAAATTGAGTATTTGGATTTTTGAAGAGGTTTAGATAACTTTTCATTGAGTGCATAGCTACTGGTTGTGTATCTTATACCTTGCTTTCTTGCTAGTAATTGATTTAGGAAAAAAGAAATTGCTAAAATTAATTTATGCATGCTTAATAGTTGTTTCATGGAATTATTTTGATGTTTGTGCTTACTAGCATGAGTAATATTTGTGTACTGTTATTGGTTACATTTATGATCATGACTTGCTTGTTTAGATCTAAGCATCATGGTAGCCTTGTTTGCTTCTATAGTGTTGAACTAGTGTCACCACTAGAATTTGTGTTTTGCTCTAGTGTTGCCATATTTTATTTAATAAGTGTATGAGTTTATTATAGCATATTTAGGAAGTTATTACTTCTGTTATGATGCCATGAATTATTTAGTTGCATGTGCTATAGTTGTAGATTACAAGTACTCCTTATAGCATGCTTGTGTGGATTTTCCATACTAGTGTGTTATTAATGCATTCCTGCTTTTATGCTTTTGATAGGAGTATTTTCTTGAGTCAAGATTGTGTTTTAGATTACTTTTATGACTTGATTGATTGGTTATTTAGCTACTGGTTGTTTGATAAATTTTCATGATTTATGGATTCCATAACTTCAAATAAACATTAATGTAGTAAATAAATAGTCTATTCAATTGTTGTGTGTTTGCTTGTTGTTTGGAAATTATCTGAGTGTTTACCTTAACATGAGTGTCATGTTTGTGTTAATTGTTGTGCTAGTGTTGTTTTTGTGCTTAGGAGTATTTTTTGAACTAAGCATCCAACTTAAATCATGAACACATTAAAGGATAAATTGCTTGTGTGTTGCTAATGCCCACTGCCATCGGTATTATTCTGTCTGTTTGCTTTTACCTTAGTAACCCAACCCTTTGCACCCACAAGCTATATTTTTAGCTTCTTGTATATCTTATTATGAGAGTGGTACACCACTCCATATATGGTATGCAAGATGTGGGGTATGGTTTTCTAAACCATACATGGTGTCTGACGATAGTTTTGGACCGTGAGAGTTATGTGAGACAGTTTTCGCGATAACGTTTCGAGAGGATACATGAGTGAACGTTTGCTTGCTGTATGTGCTGTTTAGCTTAGTTGTTTGGTCTTTAGGCCTGAGTGTGTGTATTTTATTTCTTTTACGACACTCGAAAACGAAGAAGAAGAAGAAGAAGAAGCAGTTGTGGAGTTGTGCGTCAAGTTCAAGTTACTTCAAGGCCAGGGACATTAAGAGATTTAAGGCAAGCCATACTGATGCTTGCTGTTATAATACACTTATCATTATCTATCATGCATTTTTTACTTCTGAAAAGTTTTACAAAACTTTGATTTCCAAAAAACTATTTTTGATTGAATACTACTACTATTATACATATACTATGCCATTAGTTAATACTTGGTGTTACCAAGCCCATAGCCACCATATGGTATTTATTACCATCAAATATACTAGTCCCTAAGTGTACACCCTAAAATTATGTTTTTACAAAACAAAGGCTTTATGGAAAACCCGGTGGAAAGGCAGAGCCTTATTCACCGGAGGATTGTGGAAGTGGTCATTTTTGGGAAAATGGTGTTTTCAAAAATGACACATAACCTAGCCTTCGCCGGACAACCTTTACCGTACTACCACCCTACCCCAACATGGGCACGGGGCTTAACTGGAAGTTTGTCCTTGTTAGTGTGTGTCTATCTCAATTGCTATAAGGGACGTCGTGCCCTCGAACCGAATGTCGTCAAAACTCCCAATGTTGTGACATATAAAGTGTGGGATTAAGTTTCCCTCCGGATGCATTCATTGAGGCTCCTGTCTAGGCAGGGAGGGACCTGATGTCGGGGAGAATAAACTCAATTGAGGGATATTCATATCATAGCTTGAACATAGTGGAAGGTTATGATCAGTTATCTGATGTTCTACATACTGTTGTTACAGTCCGTGGTTGTTCACGGCAGGTGTACTGTATCTCGTGGATGTGTACACCTATGCAGAGTACAACTTTTTCGAAGAAGCCGTGCCCTCGAATATGGATAGCTGAATGGCCATGTAGCTAGCATTGTGTCAATGTTTTCAAAAAGATGTTTTCAAAAAGGTGTTGAACTCGGGAAGTTCAGAAAGGAAGGAAATCTTGTACCGTGAAGGTACCGATGATGGAAAGCCAGAAGTTGTTTTACAAACCAAAACGTTTTGCAAAGAAAATCTTTGTTCTCTAAGCAAACATCTGGAAAACTGATTCTAAGAAGTTTTGCAAAGAGAAAACTTTCTTTTAACAAATATTTACAAAACCTCTTGTACATGTGATACCTACAAGAGAAAGAAAAACTATATTATTTTCTTCTGAAGTATCTTCTTCAACGAAGGTACAGATTAACCTGACTGCAACTGTGGTGTCATCCTATATGAACACCATTGATAGTGAACCCTATTTATAGCCTACCCATTACACCATATAAGCATAGCTGCATTTGGTAAGTTACAAGATGGATGTCTTGCTGAGTACATTCAAATGTACTCATATTGGTTTTGTCCCTGTTACCAACTTGCCAGATTTTGAGAAGGAGTCTCAGAAGAGGATCTACGAAGAGGAGTACGGAGCTGATGGCTTTGCGAACTAGGATCGTCTTCGGGTCAGCAGCCTGTAGGTTAAGGCGTGACTTAGGCTCTACCGCATTCGTGTGTGTTTAGTCTTCCGCTGTGTGTGTTGTGTGTTGTCCTGCGTGACAACCGTGTAGGCTTGGTCATGTGACCATGTGTCTTTGTAAGTGTTATGTGCAACCGTGTAATGGATACTGTATCTTTGTACCAACTTGATATGTTGTTCACGACTGAATTCCTGGGATCGTGAATGTATGCATATCGGGGGTGTCCTTGAAGAGTGGTTCGGAGGACGGGCCCTACAATCTTGTCAATAGGTTAGTCGAGGAAATCGTTAAAAATGACATAAAGTGTAACGAAAACATGTAGCATATGGCATGAGAACAACATGGAACATCAAACAACATGGGACATCAAAAATTAAGGATACATTTATGACGTATTAGGGATCTCCCATTATCTAAATCAGCTAGAAAAAATTGAATCCACGTAGTCTTTGAGTCCCTCATTAAAGTTGCCAAACTTCAAGCAAGCATTGGATGCGTCACGAACGTACATGAAAATCCACTGAATAGCCTTCCAATATTCTTTATCGGGGTTAGACATATACCTTCTCACCAAACTCATAGCATATGATAAATCAGGGCGAGAGCAAATCATGATATACATCAAAGAACCAAGAGCACTAGAATATAGAAATCTAGACATTTACTCAAAATCCTCATCCTTGCTAGGACATTGGAAATCTGACAATTTAAAGTGAGGAGCAATAGATGTACAAACAGACTTTGCATCATGCATGTTAATACGATGAAGAACTTTTTTAATATAACTTTGCTGACTAAGAAATAACAAACAAGAATTTATGTCTCTAGTAATTTCCATACCGAGTATTTTCTTAGAAGCACCAAGATCCTTCATCTCAAACTCACTCCTCAATTGTGTCTTCAACGTAGTGATTTCTTTCTTACACTCGGAAGCAATCAACATATAATAGCAAGTATATAGGTGCTCCATCCACAAACTTACTATACACACACCTATCAAATTCAGATGTCTTAAAGTCATGTGACATCATAAATGAATCAAATTGTTTATGCCATGAGGAAATTTTCAATTTGAAAACATGTTCCTCCTTAACAAGTACTATGAACCCTTCTGGCTGGTCCATGTATATCTCCTCCTCCAACTCTCCATGCAACAACGCAATATTTACATCTAACTGCTTATGCTCAAGATAATGCATAACAACAATACCAAAGAATGTACGAGTAGAACTATGCTTGACAACCGGAGAGAAAATATCATTATAATAAACACCTAAAATTTGATTGAAGCCTTTTGCAACTAACCTTTCCTTAAAACTAGGAGGTTGATGCCTGCAAGTGCACAGGGTTGTTGTAGCTAGTTTTGAAATATGAGTATCGAACCATGGTGGAGCTATGGAAATGGTCCTCTAGGCTTAGCTTTAATCACCTACTCTCGTTGGTGCCCTGCAAATTATTTAAAGACTAAAAATAAAAGTAAAAAGTAACTAAAATAAAGTAGTATAAAAGGATTGTAAATAAAACATTAAATGAACTAAATAGTAAAATAAATAGAACTGACTAATGGGTTCAGTCAATTTTTTTTGGTTTTGTGTCTGGTGTGTCTCTTGGGTGCTTCTCTCCTCGAGTCTGGGAACTTCCTCTCAATTTGCCGGACGAAACAGGCTAAAACGCACCACGGTATGGTGAGTAGTACGGTCGGTACTCACCGTACCAAGGTCATTATCTGTTACCGACTTAAACTGGTACAGTCGGTGTATCCGTTTCGCCCTCCGTGCCGAGTTGTTCTATCTGGTACAGTTAGTGGTACGGTCAAAGTGACCGTACCGCGGTTCGTTATGTGGGTGCTACCTTGTTTGCTCGCATAACATAGTTGGTACGGTGACCGGTAGGGTCATAATTGTCCGTACCTTGATCGTTAAGTGGCCTTCTGCCCCTCCTTTGGCTTCTGCGAATATTTACTTCTTTGCAATGGCCTTAATTGCTGCGATCTCCTCATATAATATCCAATTATGCTTCTTTATGCCTTGTATGAAATATCTCTTTGATATTTCAACAATCTACATACACACACATAAATAGTGCACTTTGGCACGGTAAAATACCAAATTCCCTATCTACTCATTAATAAAACGTTAAGAAATTAGCACCTAAAAGCGCGCATCAGAGTCTCACTAGGAGATAAACTCTCCTTTGCCTTGAAGATCCACTTACAGCGAACAGACTTCTTTTCTTTAGGTCAGCGAAGAACATCCCATGTATCTTTCTTATCTAGTGATTGCATCTCCTCTTGCATACTGGATATCCAGTTCTCGCGGTTACATGAACCAATGACTTCAGTGTACGTGGGTGGCTCATGATTATTCTCCACATGTTCAACACAACTAAAAGCATAGTGAACAATATCACACTCCTCAATCAAACATGCACGAGGTCCTTTCTTCCTCTTCTCTCTGTGATCTCCAATACATAATTTTTTTCCAACCAATAGGAGGTGATTGTTAACAGTATCATGAACATCATCAGTTTAAACTACTATATCGTCCATGTGTTCTGCATGCATGCTAACTTTCTCATGTTTATCATCAGAAGTAACAAGCAAAACATCTGTTAGTAAAATGTTAGTGAACATAACAGATTCATTGAAAACAACGCTACTTCTCATGAAATACTTGGTTTCAAAATTCCATAACTTATATCCTTTAACGCCAGAACCATATCCAATAAACATTTTATAGGTTCTAGCTTTCCATTATCAACATGATCACAAGCGGTGCAACCGGAAACTCTTTGTTGTGAATAATCAGCAGGTTTACCATACTATAGCTCAATGAAGTTTCCTTATCGAGCGGGATAGAAGGCAACCTATTAATCAAGTAGCAGGTGGTGGAGGCTGCTTCATCCCAAATAATCCTTGCTCACGCGAGCATTGGATATCATGCAGTGAGATCTTGAGATGGTGGTTCTGTGCATGCACTGAGACACACCATTCTAATGCGGCATGTGTGGAATGGTGTGGTACCTCACGATTCCTTCTTTACTGCAGAAATCATCAAAAGCAGCCAAACAGAACTCTCCACCATTTTTAGTACGAAGCAATTTAACCTTCCTTTCAGTTTACCTTTCTATTATAGGTTTCCGCTCTTTAAATGCAAGAAATGTTTCATCTTTTTTTCCAGGAAATAAGGGAGCACTTTTCTAGCGCAATCATAAATAATGGTAAACATGTAACGAGAACCACCTTAAGAGGGCTTACATGACACTCCCGATAAATAAGCATGCACATAATAAAGTATATCTTTGGTGGTATGAACGGAAGTATTGAACTTTACTCCCTTGTGCTTACCAAAAACACAGTGCTCCCAGAACGGTGTATTACTCATAGTGCATCCTTTCAGCAGGTTTCTTTTCATCAATTCTACCATAAAAAGTCCACTCATGTGTCGAAGACGCATATGCCACAGGTTAGTCTTACTTGGTTCATCATTATAAATAGTAGCAGCAGCAATTGAACCATGTAAAGTACTACCTCTATGAACATATAACTTAGCATAATTTAAATCACCAATCATGTGAACAAGAGAACTTTTTAATACCTTCACCACACCACGTGAACCGGTGTGCTTATACCCCTCAACATCAAGAGTGCTAAGGGAGATCAGATTTCTGGCCATGCTTGGTATGTGCCTCACATCTGTTAACGTGCGTGTCAGGCCATCATGCCTCCTAATCCGAATGGATCCCCTGCCCACAATATCGCATGGGTTATTATATCACATCCGCACGACATCTCCACTCTAGACATGCTCATAAGAACTAAACCAATCTCTATCAACACAAATATGAAACGAGCATGCATAATCAAGTATCCACTCATCATGACCAGCAACAGAACTAGCAAAAAACAACAAAAGTATCACCGGAATCAGAACTATCAGCACCGGCTACAGCAGAGGACTTACCATCACCATCGGGTATATTTCGGTTTATACGTATCGTTTTTTGTCCTTATTCTGCAGCTTCAAACAATCATTAATGACATGATTATTTTTCATAAAATACATGCAGAACTTATCCTTGCCTCTATACTTTGAATGGTATCGACTGTTCTAGCTCTTGTCAGGGTTGTTGTTGTTGTAGGTTTTTTGTTTGGTCCTGCCACAAACCTGCAAAGCTTCCCCCCTTTGGAGGATGAAGCATCATATTATACCATACATCTCATATTCTCCCTCGTGAGAAGGTTCTCATATACTTTCGAAAGGGTTAGCTCATCACGGCTTATTAATATACTATCTCGTAGATTTATAAACGAGCTAGGCAACGAGCATAACAGCAAAAGATCCAGATCCTCATCATCACATTTTACCTCCATCGAAACTAGGTCAGAATCCATCTCCTTGAAGATCGATACGTGGTTCATCACCAAACCATCTTCGTGTAGCTTGTTAGATCTTTCGAGATGAAGAAGTAGGGGTTTTCTCCATGAATATCGATTCCTTACTGGTTATATCTTTCGAGATGAAGATATTGTCATCAATCTCCTTGAAGATCGATATATGGTTCATCACCGAACCATATTCTTGTAGCTTGTTCACAACCTCATCTTTACATGCATCTTACTGGTTAGATCTTTCGAGATGAAGATCGATTCCAGCTTAAGACACTGTCAGTAGGGGTCTTCTCATGTAGCACCAAAGATATTGTAAGGGATAATGCACCGGATAAACTCCAGTCATTTTCCAAACAACAGCTGAAAGGGAACTCTCTTCTCCTCCTTCCGAGGCCGAGAGAGTCAAAATTGCTAATCAGGCTCAAGTGGTACCAAGGCCTAAAAGGGGAACAAGAACTCAAGAACCACCTGAGTTGTTTGAAAGTGAATCATTTCTTGTTGAAAAGGATGTTCTACTTCTAGAAGATGGTAAACAAGAAAACTATGAAGAAGCAAGGAATGATGCAAATTCCAACGAATGGCTTAAAGCCATGAACTCAAAAATGAAATCCATGCATGAAAATAAAATCTACAAATTGGTCGACCCTCTCGAGGGAGTAATACCAATTGAATGAAAATGGATCTTCAATAGGAAGATAGATGCGGATGGTAATTTTACCGTCCGCAAAGCACGCCTTGTCGCAAAGGTTTTTTGATAAATCAAAGATGTAGACTACGAGGAGACTTTCCCTCCTATAGCAATGCTTAAGTCTGTGAGGATATTACTAGAAATAGCTGCCTACTATGATTATGATATATGGTAGATAGCTGGCTTTCCTAAATACAAATTTAACCGAGGATGTGTATATGGTACAAACCGAGGGTTTTTTCTATCCAAAGAAGGCTAGTAAGGTATGATTGCTGGAGAGATCAATTTATGATCTTAAGCAAGCATCCAGGAGTTCGAATTTGCGATTGTATTAGGTGGTCCAAGGGTTTGGTTTCACTCAGAATTTCGAAGAGACTTGTGTATACAAGAAATAAAGTGGGAAATCTATTGCATTCCTTTTACTCTATGTTGATGACATTTTGTTATTAGGAAACAATACATTATTTCTTGGGGAAGCCAAAGAATCATTGGAAAAGAGTTTTGCAATGAAAGACTTAGGGGATGCAGTTTATATATTAGGCATCAAGATCTATCGTGATAGATCAAGACGTCTAATAGGTATAAGTCAAGGAACATACATAGCCAAGGAGTTGAAGAATTTCAACATGGAAAATTTTGGAAAACGTTCAATTCCTATGCCACTTGGTACAGTTTTGAGCAAGAAGCAGTTTCCTCAAACAACTGATGAGCGAAAAGAGATGGAGGATAAACCTTATGCTTCCACAATAGGTTTTATCATGTATGTTATGACTTGTACAAGACCAGATGTGTCTTATACCTTGAGTGTTACCAATAGTATCTCTCTACACCTCGTAAATCCCATCGGGTAGTAGTTAAAATATTTTAAAATACCTCAGAAGAACTAAAACCATGTTCTTAGTCTATGAAGGTAATGAAGAGCTCAGAGTAAGAGGTTACACTGACTCGGGGTTTCAGTCTGATCCATACAATTCCAAAGCACACTCAGCTTATGTGTTCATTCTTAATGGCAGTGCGGTTAGCTAGAGGTGCTCCGATCAAGGCACTATGGCAGACTCTACAATGGAGGTAGAATTTGTGGCGGTGTCAAAATATGCAAAGGATGGATATTAGATAAAAAAAGTTCATCACTCAACTAGGATTGGTTCCTTGTGCGACAAATCCAGTTGAGCTTTATTGTGGCAACAATAGTGTTGTGGCCGCGAGCCCGTGACAAAGGATCCAAGGTCTCATAGCAAAGCCAAACACATAGACCGCAATGATCATCTTATCAGATATCATATGTCAAAGGGGTACACAAAGATTTGCAAATTCACACAGATCTGAATGTCTTAGATCTGATGACAAAGGCTCTACCACGTCTCAAGTTTGAGTCTCACCGATCTGGTATCGGGTTAAAGGACGACTTAATTTAATGACTAGATTATTATTTCTAGTGCAAGTGGAAGAGTGTTGGATGTATGCCCTAGAGACAATAATATACATCTGTTTCATGATTAAAGTATTATGTTTTTATGCTATAAATGTTATGCTCACTGAATATGATATTCATAGGAAAACCCATACACATGTGTAGAAACATAAACACATCTTTATAACCCTTTGTCATGTCTCATAGACAAACTTTTCAATATTTGGTGACCATGTTTTGCTGGTCATGTACATATGTTTTGTGAATATTAACGGGAGCACATTGTTGTTTCAACATTGTGGCTAGGTAGACCCAAGTAGTTTAGATACTACAAGAACTGTTTTAGAAATGCTGTAAATAGTATCTTCACAAGAGTGGTTATTTTGTTTGCTTCCTTTGTCCATGAGAGTATACGATGATGTTCACCTGAATTTTCACTTTGGTGTAGTCATGTATCACACCATAAACTGGGTGATCAAAAAGGCTATTACTGGATGTTCTCGAAAGTGTTCATTTCATTGTGATATTTCAAGACCGGGAATTACTCTTCTAGGTAATAGAGAGATACATCCAGGATCCACTCGACGTAATGGTATCAGTCAATACGTTTGCGCAAACAAGGGCTTGCCACTAGTCATGGTGATACTATAAGAGGATAACGAGTAAAAGGAATCATACCGGATATCGAGGATAATGTGATATGGTGATTAAAGATTTTAATCACAGTCATGTCATCCATCTCGCCCTGTGGTATTGATTGGTATCGCAAAACAACGGGGACTTACTTAATAAGCAACAGTTTCAGCAGTTTTCTTTGTATAACTTGTACGAATCAATATGGACTTCCATGGTACGATGTTGATTATTGATTGGAAAATTGGTTTCATGATCATGTCTACTTTTTATCCAACCTGTAGCGGTCACACACTTAAGGCTTCAAAGTCATTTGTTCACACTGGATGGTCCGGAGAAAGAGCGAGCATCATCAAAATGGTTCCTGCGTGATAGAATTAATATTTAGAGAGATTACGGTGGAGATGAGATGTCCCGGGATGCTGGGAATATCTTTCTGACATTCTTAGATAAGATCGATGATTTTATCCATATGGGTCAACAGGTTCCGGAAGAGTTTCGAGCACAAACCGAGAAGGGGAAGTGCCGAGGGGGGCAGGATTGCCCCTATGGGCGAACACAATTTTAGGGGTCTACCAGGTGGGCCCCAGAGTTCCATAATTTACACCACTATCCCTTGGTTATTTTCCCTATTTTATTTGAGAAATAAAAGAAAAGTAAAAGAAGTAAAAAAAAAGGGAAAAGGAAAGGGAGGGGGAGTTGGACTCCACCAGGGAGTCCAATCTGATTCCCTCTAGAAGGGGTGGTGCATCCACCTCCTTTAGTGCGGCCACCCTCCTAGAGAAGGAGTAGGACTCCCTCTTCCCCAAGGAAAGTCCCCCCTCCTCTAACTATAAAAGGATCCCAAGACCTTGAAGCAAATCACTCCAATTGGCCTTGAGTCTCTCTCTAGTTGATTAGAGGGTCTAATTAGAGTTTCTAATTAGAGCCCCTCTAATTGGTTGAGAGCTTCTTCTAATCGGGGTTTTGAGGTGTCCTCCCCCGATTAGATCTACATCTAATATCTCTCTCTCTCCCTCTCACTCTCACTCTCCCTCTCTCCCTCTCCCTTTTCCATGATTTGGGACCTCTCCACCTCATTTGTGCACCTGTAGCGATTAGCTCTAGACAGCAAAGCGCTGCAGGACTTGACGGACATACGTGCGCGAGCTCTCAGAGGGATAACACGCGAGACACTCAGTCTGCTGGATCTAGAAGACACGATATGGGGAGACGACAACAGTTCCACCGCTAGGCTTAGCCGTGGAACTCTTTAACATGCATCACCGACATCGTCATCGACACACGTTCCGCGCTTCGTGTCGGTAACAAAAAGACTTATCCGCTCCCCGTACTTTGATAGTTGATCTTTTCTGCTCTACATAACCCAATAAGTCACATCAAAGACAAAGCCTTACGTTATTTATGCTTCTTAGCGTTTGTCCACGACTTCAACTCCTTTTCACCGAATGAATCTAGCGCCTCATCCAGATCCTAAGCTTGGGCGAGAATTGCCCGCATGTTGATTTCCCACAATGAAAATCTCGTCTTTAGATCCAGCAACGGTAGATCAAACTTCACCGACACCGTCGCAAAATCCTAATCTAAAAATCAGGTCTCTGATACCACTTGTTATAAAACGATAGACAATAGATCTAGCACAACGGGGGACATGAAATTTTTACTAGGAGAACCCTTCCAATAAGGAAGAGAGAAAAATCGCGGGCATTAGCGAGCGAAACATAAATATCAGGTGCAGTTACAAAAGTCGGAGATTTACAAATGCATGCCGACATGTGGGACAAAAAAAAAACCCGATGAACCAATTTTTTATTTGAAATGGAGAGCAAAGACACATCCTCTGCATGCACACATCTGTTTTACATAGTTTTTATGGAGAGCACTATTTCTGAAGGATTGCTCCTTTATATATAAAATTTGCATAAGAAAATTGCTGAAAGCATGAAACAGTAAGCAAAACCTTTTGGTACAGTGACTAGACTTAGTGCACCGTGAGTCTGTGACCTAGTTCAAACGTGCTATATTGTGGGACCGCTGCTGGAATCCAATGGTAAAGATAGGGCAGCATCGCCAAGGACGGATCTCTGTCCTGCATTGTACAGTACTACCCAAAATCAACTGGCGAAGCATGCAAATTGCAAAACAAGCTCGCCGGCAAGCCGTATGCTCGCAACAACCCATTGAAAGCTAGGTGTCTGGCCACGACATGATGTTTTACATGGATGGATTGACCAGATCGCCATGCCCCTTCAGCTCCTTTCTCGTCTCGTCACCCCTTTCGTTTCTACTCCCTCCGTTCAACAATAGATGACTTGCATTTGTCTATATATGGATGTATCTAGACACTAAAACATGTCTAGATACATCCATATATACACAAATGGAAGTCATCTATTGTTAAACGGAGGGAGTACTGTAGAATCGTGGTGTCGACGCAGCGGCTGCTGGCCTGCTCATGTCGCGTCTACTGCACCGACGTTATATTTGGGTACGCTAGCTAGCCTCTTTTTTTTTTTTTGAAATGGGAGTATCGCGATGATGCACATAGCTGATACTTTTTATATTAAACAAATAAAAATAGTGACAATCCATAGTTTTACAAATCACGCATCATCCAAAATAGACACCAAAATCAACCACAGGAACTCTTGCCTCCCAGAAACACAACTCATTGAATCCGCTTAGTGTGAAGCCAACCACCCCGATTGTAAATAGCCTGAACGACCGCCATGAAGCGAGTACATCCAGAATCCATAAGAACGCTAGCTACCCTCTGTTTGTAACCTTTTGCTGATCTAACATGACCGACCCATGTGGAGTGTGATTTGGTGCTCCCAAGCTGAAGTGCTTCTAGTGATTTTTTTAAAGAAAAATTACATTTACAAGTTTTTAAAAATGTGAAAAAAAAATCCTGAATGTTTTTAATGATATGTTCTATAAAAGAGCAAATTTTCAATTGGAAATACTAAATATTTTAAGGTACACAAAAATAACAAATATACATATCTATAATAGCTCGCTACACCTACAAAGACAGATGCTGTGGGCGACCAAGAACAGTGCCATGTGGCATAACAACACACCAATGCACATTATCTATAAACTCAAGGCCTCACCAAGCCGCCGTTGGCGCGCAAAGGGCATAACCGGTCCAATAGACCATCGGCGTGCACTCTTCCGCTAACCTATCTTCAAGAGGTAACCATGCATCGACGTTGTCAGGCCTACTGTAAACACCACAACGGCGCCAAACAACGTCATTACCCTGGGCGAGTCCATCAAGCCACGCCCATCGCTGAGACTTCACTACGCCACACCGTCGGGACCCGCTAACATCAACACGGTAGATGTGAAAGAACATTTCTTGATCCCTAGTGTTTTGTGTGTTAGGTAACAATACTAGTGATGTTTTAGCATCATGCTGAGTGGTGCAAATTCTACAGATAAAATCTTACAAACTGCTGCCACCAAAAAATCAGAGAAAAGCCCTCTGTCTAGGCCGGAATATTTGGCTTAGGCCGGATATTCCGGTTCCAACTTTTTCAGGCAAAAATATTGGCTAAGGACTAGTGTGGCAGCCTCTCTGGAAAGGCCGGAATATTCGGCATAGGCTGGATATTAAAGTGCCAAGTTTTCCAGGCCAAAATATTGGCTAAGGACTAGTGTGGCAACCTCTCTAGAAAGGCCGGAATATTGGGCATAGGCCGGATATTCCGGTGCTAAGTTTTCCAGGCCAAAATATTGGCTAAGGACCAGAGTGGCATTCTCTCTGGAAAAGCCGGAATATATTCCCGTACTATTTGCCCCAGGGCGGATAGTCCGGTATGCTTTTCCGAGTTGAGAAATTTGATAAGGACCTGGGTGATTCACTCGCAGAACCCACCCGAAATATTGGGCCAGAATATTGCTTCTAGGCTGGATATTCCGGTGAGGATTTTCCTAGGGCGGGATTTCGACTAAGGAATATTCCGGGGATGTTTGTTGAAGATCGCAGAAATGGCTAAGGACTCAAGTAGTTTTCCCACAGATGTGCTCCGAAAATTTGAGCCGGAATATTTGGCATGAGACTGGATATCCCAGCCCCAACTTAACCCGGATATTCCGGCCCCCAAATCAAGCCAAATGGCTACATTTCGAGGAGGGCTATAAATAGCCCCTCCTTCTCCTAGCTCCAGCTAGATCGTCCAGCATTGAAGGCACCATCAATTAAGCTCACCAAAAGCTAGATTTCTCCCAATCCCTCCACTCAAACTCATTGATCCTTGGAGGATTGTAGGAGAAGGACCCGATCTACATCTTTACCAAGCCGTTTTCCATTCCTTCTCATTCACTTGGGGGATTTGTGTCTAGGGATTCCTTCTGGAAAACCTAGACCTCATTGTTACTCAATTGTAGTTTGTAGCAGATTCTTGGTGTTCCAGAAAGCCCCCAATGTTGTTGTGGGTGTGTGCCTCAAACTCACTGTAAATGCTCTGCATTCCACCTAGAAGTATTCCATAGTGGAAGGTGAACTAGTTCTTTGTGTGGCAAGGTTCATCGGAGAATGGGGTGAGTCCTTTCTGGCGTTGAGTAGGCCTTCGTAGCGAAATTCACACCCCTCCAACGAGACGTACTCCCCTCGAAAGGAGGAACTAAAGAATACATCATTTTCTCCACGTGCTTCCACTATCGGTTCCTTCTATACTTTATTTTTACTTTGTGTTTGTATCTTTCTTAGTGTATCCCACCATATAGGTAAGTTCAATGTAGTTGCATATCTAGAAAATTTACCTTTATGTCAAGACTAAATCGAAAAATTATTAAAATTTGGAGTTAGCACATATTTAACACCCCCTCTAGGTGGCCATACGATCCGTTCAAGATGGACCACTGGTCCTCCTCCCACCTCTTCCATCTGGCACTTTCTCCAAAATGATGACCATGGAAGATAAAGTGACACAGAGATGTCGTCATCGTGCGATTCGAGAGACGCAGATCTAAAAATTTCCTTGGAGATGCCAGGGCAAGTAGATGAAGACTACCAAGATCATGCCTTCAAGAAGGTAACGACACCTAAAACACCGCCATCTCCCGTCGGAGCTTGCTTCAACCGTGTTGTGGACGTGTGTATCTATACTAGTGCAAGCAATACAATCGACATGGGTGAAAATGATTTTTATCCACGGTTTGGGAGTATGTAACCAAAATCCTAGTTGTGGGGACTCAAAACAAGTGGTTCAAAAATAGTATCCTATGTGAACGTAGGCAATGATAGCAAATAAAACCGTGTCCTCTCGGACTTACATAGCTAATTGATTAGCTGAAAACAACCAATTCCTCGGTGCAATTATAAGAAAAAAACATCATTGGATTTAATTCCTAACAATTTAGTGGAGACCTGGCTGAGATCCTCCAAATCACGAGAGGTTCATGTGGAATGCGGAAATTTGGTTGTAGACGGTGTGTTTCATTCAAATCGGGACGTGGGATGGGGTGTATAGAGGGTAATCAATGGACAAGAGGGTTGAACTTGTTATAGAATGAACATGTTCTATAGGCCTAGTTGGTGATGACATAGCTACTAAGTGGCCCAATGCTAGTGCATCAAGCGTCTATAATGTCAAAGCCGGTAGTGGCCTTCCATCTGCATTCAACGTCATCGAGATCAAGCTTCCACTTCATGTCAGGCTTTGCTAGGATCATCAAGATACCTTGGTATCACTTGGGACCCTTTGCCATGGTTTTCAGTGTTAATTATGTCATGGATGACGACCAACACATGATCGAGCAAACAATTGTTTATGTTATCTGAATGGGGTCGAAGAGTTTGCCATTAATGAGGTCGCGGAGACCGTTGTTAATGTGGGCAACGGAGGTCATTATTGATGAAGACGACGCGTCATAAATACTATAATTTTTGTAGCATTGGTAGTGAGAGAGAGGGAGAGAGTTCTTCGTCGGAATTGTTGATGGAGCCCCAGTTGAACTTGTGTTGGACCTCAAAGTGGGTTCTTCCGGTTGATAGCAAGATGATGATCGGAGGGTTCCTAGAGATACAGGCATCAAAATTGGATGGAGGAAGGGACAGAGCCGGGGGGTGCGAGCTGGGGTCATGGCCCCCGTGCCAGAAATTTTTCTGAAAATCCCTATAAAATATGTAGATTGCCCCCTAAATTTGTCACAAACTGACTATATGCACCCCTCCAAACAAACTAGTGTCTAATTTGCCCCCTCTTTATATCATTCCTATCTCCATCCCTGATTGGAGGTAGCAAACTATCACACCAAAATTATCTTCAAAAGAAGGTTGAAATACAGGTCGGCGAGATAGATTTCAAAACACGAATTCATGATCTACACGCGAGAACTCGTCTAGATCCGAAATTCGTTGTAGTAATT
Organism: Alopecurus myosuroides; assembly: GCA_028641055.1. NCBI lineage: Eukaryota > Viridiplantae > Streptophyta > Magnoliopsida > Poales > Poaceae > Alopecurus > Alopecurus myosuroides. Next base: position 34,382,442 of record CM054062.1, read on the forward strand.
AAGATTTTGACGAAGATCCAACCGTTGAAATTCTCCCTATCTTCGGCTCTTTTAGCCAACAGCTACCCTATCGAGAACATGAATCCATAGTCCATTGCCGATGTGGATGGCCCCGCACCTATCCATTTCTAGTGTGTCTCATCGTTTATACACTTTTTTCACTATGTGAGATGTAGAAATCATGTTTAATGGGGTGAGCATCTCTAACAACTGCCCTAGATACGGCAATATTTTTGCATTTATAGGGCTACCCTATCTGAGGTATAGATGATAACTACTTGCGGCAAAACTGCGACAACTCCAACAGCTCCCAGTAATAACTACTTGCCGCTAACTGCCATATATGGCAGCCGTTGGAGCTAAAATCATACAACACCAAGGCTAAAATTATAGGTCACTGTTGTATACTGCCTCAAATATACATCACTGAGAGAAAAATTATAGGGCATTGCTGTATTTAGGGCAGTCGATAGGGTAGAGACCGTCGGATGCCCTATATGACAGTTATTTAGGGCACCTGCTGTTTTAGGGCAGCTGATAGATATGACCTCAGGACGTTCTATACTAGTTCTAACCGCGTTTTCTCTATGTAGTTAAGTTTTTAGTGCTTTGAAGATTCTCTCAACTGTAGTTTTCGTGCAAGTGCACTGTGGTTTTTCGTCAATGTCTCAACAACTTAATTTTTTCCGTATAGTTGAGACATGTGTCAATTGCATTTTTCGCTACATTGATAGCATCTTCAGACTATGATGTTTCTCAGTTGTATGAGTTTCTGAACTGCACCGTTAAACATTAAGGCCTAGTTTGGCACCTCGGCTTTTTTAAAACTAGAGTATTGTAAACTATAGTATTTCGTTGCCAGACAAAGCAATACTTCAATTTTAGTATATACTTCAGTTTAGAAAAAAGTGGGTCTGGCCTCTTTCTCAAATACTTCAAAAAAAAACTACAGTTTTAGAGAATACTTCAGTTTTTTACTTGATCCAAACACATTAAAGTATTCAATACTTTAGTGTTTTCAGAAACTGAAGTATTCTCTCTATACTACAAAATTATTTTGATGCCAAACGGAGCCTAAAAAAATAAACGTTTATCATGGAGTTGTGTATTGTATATACATGGACATGCTATTCAACATCCGGTGTGTATAGCGCGCTATTTTGCACCCCAGTATTTCTTACTTTGTTAAATTTAAAATTTATTTTTGCTATACAATGGTTCGGTTCATATTGACCCACAAAGAAGAAAATGACATTAAAAAAACCTAATATATGATTGATGATAGTATAAAACCCTAAAAAATGTGTACTTTAGGATCATATTTGTTGTATTTCACATAAACAAGAAAATCATGTTACGTCTATATTTTCTTATGTTCTTCTGTTGAGTTAAGACAAAATTTGCGATGAAACATGGTGGATGTAAAATAACTATCGATGTGGTATGAGAAGCCAAAAATCCTAGGTATACATATTATTAGTCACAATATTTTCTTTAAGGATCTGTTCTTCTAGAAACTTAGTGACGGACTGACGTTCGCGCGGGTCATGTCGATCACTAGCTTACAAGCGCCACTTGAGTGACATTACCGGCATGCACGTGCAACCGGGCGATGCCTGGACGTAGCCTCAGTACTGCTGCTGATGTTGAGGTGATTGCGCGCATGCACTCTACGTCTAGCTAGAGTGTACGGAGTACTTGCTAGCTAACCACCTATACCGTGGAATCGTCAATCCTATCATCTGTACTTACCTCGAGTTAATTAACTAAACCTACAAACCTATAAGGCTAAATCATATTGTTGTTACGCGCTCTTGGCTGTAAGCATGCCAGGTAGTGCTGCACGTGTGGTGCTTAAAGCGTTCGCGTCATTAGACAGGAAGGCGCCAAGTCAAGATTCCAGAGTAATTTGCATCAGATTGGGACTCCTCTGGTCCATGCATAGCTGGTCCCTCGCAGGCGCTTTGTGTTAGAATCGGTGTATGTAACCCCGTACGTATACGTACGTGTACCCCTTGTACCTGTCTATATATGTTGATCCGGTGGTGGCTTAGACCCCACGAAACCCTAAACACAAACTTGGTATCAGAGCCTACAGCCGCCGCCGCCTAGGGATCCTCACCCGACGCCGCCGCCGCCGCGCAGGTCTCCTCCGCCCGAAGCTGCCTCCGCCGCCTAGGGTTCCTCCTCTCCGCCGTGATGGTTGCAACCGGCGCGATCCAGGTTTCGTCTTCCGTGGGCGCTCTCCTCCCCGCGATATCATCCGCCCCGACCACCACCGTCCCCGCCACCTCCGTCCGCCTCGACCGGAACAACTTCATCCTCTGGCGGGCGCTCATCCTCCCCAACTTCGCGGGAGCTGGCCTTCATGGCTACCTCGACGGCACGGTGGCTGCGCCGCCGAAGACCATCCAGGAGGGTGAGGGGACGGCGGCCAAGGTCGTCAACAACCCCGACTACACCGCCTGGTGGACGCAGGACCAGCGGGTCCTTGGCCTCCTTCTCGGCGCGATGGAGCCCGCGATTGCCGCGCAGCTCACTCGCCACACCACGGCGGCTGCCGTCTGGTCGGCGGTTCACGCCATGTATGGAGCTCAGAACCGCGCCAACGTTCGTCATATCCGGCGGCAACTCCAGTCGCTGAAGAAAAACGACGCCTCGGCCAGTTCCTACATGGACAAGATGAAGGAGCTCGCGGACATGATGTCCGCCGCCGGCTCCCCCCTCGACGACGAAGAGCTCGTCGATCAGATGCTCACCGGCCTCGGCCCGGATTTCAACGCCATCGCCGCCGCCCTCTCCGTCAACAACGTTGCGGTCTCCCTCGCCGATTTTTACTCGCTCGTGCTCTCCTACGAGTCTCTCACGGCGCAGCAGATGCAGTCCGATGGGGGCTGGTCTTCATCGGCCAACGCCACCATGAGGCACGGCCAGTTCAGCCCCTCCGGTCCCGGCCGCGTCACCGACCCCTTCGGCGGGCGCACTGGAGGCGGGCGTCCCTCACCAGGCGGGCAGCACTCCTACGGTGGTGGCGGTCAGGACCGTGCCCCCGCCGCGGGACAAGGCGCACAAGGTGGCCTCGGCAACGGCCGCCCTCCCAACGCCAACAACAACGGCGGCCAAGGCCGCAATGGCAAACGCCAACGCCCCCGGTGCCAGATTTGCAAGAACTGGGGGCATGAAGCTGACGCGTGTCGCAACCGCTACAACCCGGACTATAACGTCCCGGCTCCTCGTGCGGGAAACGCTGCATCGACCAGCTCTGGAGCCACCGGCGGCAACGAGCACTGGTACATGGACTCTGGCGCCACCGATCACCTAACCAGTGATCTGGAACGTCTCCAGGTCCAAGAGCGCTACGGCGGGAAGGATCAAGTTCAGGTGGCCAACGGTGCAGGTTTGTCTATTTCGCACATTGGTCATTCATCACTAGCCGGTTCATCTCTTAAGCTAAACAATATCCTTCATGTTCCGCACCTCAGTAAACATCTCCTTTCCGTGTATCGCCTTGTCTCTGATAATGACGTGTTTGTTGAATTTCACCGTCATTTTTTCTGTGTTAAGGACAAGGTCACGAAGCGCATCCTGCTCAGCGGTAGAAGCTGCGGTGGCCTCTACCCGATTCCGTTCCGCCATGCATCCCTGCCATCGCGTCATGCATCCTCTAGCGTCAAGGTCTCGTCATCGCAGTGGCACCATCGCCTCGGTCATCCATCAAATAATGTCGTTCGTAATACCATTAAACTGCATGAACTTCCATGTTTCTCGTCAAATAATTCCGCATCGATTTGTGATGCGTGTCAGTGTGCTAAGAGTCATCAACTGTCTTATTCTGCATCTAGTCGTGTTACCACTACGCCTCTTGAGTTAATTCATTCTGATGTATGGGGCCCTGCTATTGCTTCTTCTGGTGGTTTCAAGTACTATGTCAGTTTCGTTGATGATTTCTCTCGTTTTTCCTGGATTTACTTGCTTAAGCACAAGTCCGACGTTGAGGAAGTTTTCTATGCTTTTCAGGCTCATGTCGAGCGCCTCCTTGATTGTAAAATCAAGGCTGTTCAGTCCGACTGGGGGGGTGAGTACCATAGGCTTCATCGCTATTTTCAGCGCACGGGCATAGCTCATCGTGTTTCTTGCCCACACACCTCTCAGCAGAACGGCATTGCCGAACGCAAACACCGTCACCTAGTGGAGACTGGTTTGGCTTTACTTGCTCATGCATCTCTCCCATTGCGTTTTTGGGATGAAGCGTTTCTCACAGCTTGCTATCTTATTAATCGCATGCCTTCACCGGTTATCCACCAAGAGACACCCCTTTTTCGTCTTCTTCACATCCAACCAAACTACTCTTTTCTTCGTACTTTTGGCTGTGCATGTTGGCCTAGTCTCCGTAAATATAACTCACACAAACTTGATTTTCGATCAAAAATGTGTGTCTTTCTAGGCTACAGTACTTTACATAAAGGGTACAAGTGTTTGGATCGCTCTACGGGTCGTATCTACGTATCTCGTGATGTTGTTTTCGATGAAAAAGTGTTTCCCTACGCTACTCCGGGTGTCACGGTTGATGTGTCCACTCTCGACCCTCTGGTGTCCTATCCATCTACCGAACCGGTTATGAATGATCATATGCGAAATTATGACCTCTCTCACTTGGCTACTAATCCTCCCTCGGGAGCTCTTGTTCCTCCGCAGGTCTTCGCATCGACGGACGTCTCCTCTCCGCCCCAGATCGACGTGCATGGCCAGCATGGCCTCGGTCCTTGTACCGAACCCGGGTGTGCCTCACCACCACCCGCTGTGCGACCGGCCTGCGATGCGCGCCCGGCCTGCGAGCTGCCCGGCTCCGTGTCGCCCTGTGCGACGCCTAGCGCCCCGCTAGCCAGCGCGCATGCCCAGCCCGCGACGCCTCCTGCCGAATTTTCTTTGGCCGCGTCGCCCTCGGCTGGGCCCTCCTCGCCAGGCCCGTCCTCGCCTGGCCCCTCGTCGCCCAGCCCATCTTCGGGCGGCCCGTCTTCGCCCGGCGAATCTCCGCCTGGGCCGTCGTCGCCTGGGCCCTCTCCGCCGGGGACTCCGAGGTCTCCGTCGCCCGCAGCGACGCTGGACGCTGCACCGCGTCACACGATGGTTCGGCGCCCGAATCCCCGTCCCGTTGTTCCAAAAGACGGCACGGTGCGTTATGACCCTCGCCGTCGTGCGTTCTTCGCCGCTCCTTCCTCTCATCGGGATGCCCTGCATGAACCCGCCTGGCGCTCTGCCATGTCTGACGAGTATGCCGCACTCTGTCAGACGAACACTTGGGTTCTCGTTCCTCGGCCATCCGGAGTGAACGTGGTCGGCAGCAAATGGGTCTTCAAGACCAAACACCGCCCCGATGGAACTATTGATAAGCATAAGGCTCGACTGGTCGCCCGTGGGTTCACTCAGCGCCACGGCATCGACTATGGTGATACTTTCAGCCCGGTTGTCAAACCGGCCACTGTCCGCTTGGTGCTCTCCCTTGCAGTCTCTCGCAACTGGAGTCTTCGACAGATTGATGTCAGTAATGCTTTTCTGCATGGTTTTTTGTCCGAGGACGTCTACATGCAGCAGCCCCCCGGTTTCGAGGATGCCCGTTTTCCTTCACATGTATGCAAGCTCCAGCGGTCTATTTATGGTCTGAAGCAATCTCCTCGTGCCTGGTATGCGCGTTTGAGCTCTTTTCTGCTTGAGCTTGGGTTTGTTTCTTCCAAGGCCGACACATCTCTCTTTATTTTCTCACGAGATGGTGCTCAGATTTTCATGCTTGTCTATGTTGATGACATTGTGATTGCTGGCTCTACACCTGCCATTATTGATCGACTTGTAGGGTCCTTGACTCATCAGTTTCCCATCAAGGATCTTGGCAGACTGGAGTATTTTCTTGGACTAGAAGCGTCCTATCATTCTGGGGGCATGACATTGACTCAACGCAAGTACGCACTTGATCTACTGCATCGTGTCAACATGGAGAATTGCAAGTCCACTTCTACTCCACTAGTCACGTCTGAGCCGCTTACTCGCGAGTCTGGTACTCTGCTAGGTGCTGATGATTCTTTTCGGTACCGTAGCATAGTTGGTGGTCTACAATATTTGACACTCACTCGTCCGGACATCTCTTTTGCGGTAAACAAGGTATGCCAGTTTCTCTCACAGCCGACAACCGTTCATTGGGAGGCAGTCAAGCGAATATTGCGCTATGTGAAGGGCACCTTGGAGACTGGACTCCAGATTCGCAGTTCCCCCTCCACGGGTATCAGTGTATTCACGGATGCGGATTGGGCGGGGTGTGTTGATGACAGACGATCCACTGGTGGTTTTGCTGTGTTTGTTGGTCCGAACTTAATATGCTGGAGTTCGAAGAAACAACCCACTGTCTCTAGGTCCAGTACAGAGGCAGAATACAAAGCACTAGCAAATGGCACCGCTGAGGCGATGTGGGTGGAATCGTTACTAAGGGAGCTTGGTGTGAGACAACAACGTGTCCCCATACTATGGTGTGACAATCTAGGGGCGACTTACCTGACGGCAAATCCGGTGTTTCATGCGAGAACGAAACACATTGAGATAGACTTCCACTTTGTGAGGGAAAGAGTTGCAGCAGGTGCTCTTGAGGTTCGTTTTATCTCCACCAACGATCAACTAGCTGATGTATTTACCAAGCCAGCAACTAGACAGATGTTAGACCGATTTAAGACCAATCTAAATCTTGTTAGTAGAAGTTTAGATTGAGGGGGTGTGTTAGAATCGGTGTATGTAACCCCGTACGTATACGTACGTGTACCCCTTGTACCTGTCTATATATGTTGATCCGGTGGTGGCTTAGACCCCACGAAACCCTAAACACAAACTCTTTGCCCGCCATACAATGCAGAGATATTTGTCATGTCAAATAATCTGTCAGAATTTTTATGAATGACCATAATCGGAGGTATCAAGTGCCAATTGCATCGTGTAGTCAAATATATATGGGAATCCGTTGTTTGAACTCTAAGAAAATTGCAAAAAGATCACCAGTTTTTTAATTATTTGCAAGATGCCAGCACTTCAACCTAAGAGTTTTGCAGAAAACTAGACGAATAATTGTGTTTCTTACCAGTTAGGCCCACCGACAGAATGACGTGGCACACGGTAAACGGTTCACGGAGACGGGCGTTAAACTGCATCCGGTTTTGAACTATTTTGCAATTTTTCGGTATCAATCCAGCTCCTCTCTTCTTCTCTCCGCCGCACGCTGCCGGTGATGTTCTTCTCCGCACCAAGCTCCCTGATCTTCTCTGCACAATCGATCCTTCATATCCTCTTAGTATCTCTCCCTCTGTAGCAGCTTCCTCGTAGGCACCAGATCCTACCACCACCATCGTGCTGCTCACCATCGCCGTGGACCACCCCGATCGGCGATGCCTATCCCATCCTCTTCTACATGCCCTACCACCCTTACCTGACAAATGAATCATTTAGGAGTGTGTTTAATCGCCAATGCCGAGTCATGTTCTCCGCCTCCGGCCAACCCGACGCCATCGTCAATTCGCTTCTTTGGGACGTCCCCATACTCTAGCTCGTTCTCTTTGGTTCCATGGAGACCGGTGCAACATGCATATGGCCACCCCAAGCACCCGCACGTCGCATGGTAGCTCCATGTCGCTGCCGCTTCCTGCAACAAAGTTGATGTTGCCGTGCTTCCCAGCCTCCCTTGACCATGCGAGTGAGATCCCCGTTCGACTGTGCTCCTTTACCCTCTCCTTCTCTCCTCATACCGTGGCTATGCCAAGCACCACCTGAAACCGCCGGTGGGGCTTGTTGTCGTCTGGCTTCCAAGCCATCTCATTGAAGGAGTTATGGACTAGAAGCAAATAATAAAGTTATTTTATTATTTTTATTTTTATTATTATTATTATTATTATTATTATCATAACTCATATATGATCATAATATGTTTTCTACCATGCTATACGTGTGGTATGAAATAAACAGATTCCCTAGTAGCCTCTATTAACTAGTCCATTGGGAAACCGATGATCAAGATTTCTGGATCGTGAATAATTACGTCATTGACAACGGAGTCACGTCATTGGTTGAATGATGTGATGGACATACATCCGACTTATTAAATATTCAGAAAACGTATTACCCAAACCTCTCACCGTAAGATGATATTTTAATTGCTATCCCCGAGGTTATGAGATTACATCCCACATCATTAACTTAAGGGGGGCTGAAAATAAAGGTGTACGTTGAATAACTAGAGGGATATATTGAGACATATACATCAAGAGCGGGATTTTTCAATTTAGATAATGGAGAGATACTCTGGCCCACTCAGCGATGTTTCATCAAGTAAAATTTGCAAGCATGTGACTAGGTCACGAGGATGAAACATCGTGGTAATGAGTAGATAGGTTTGTCGGTAATAAGATCACACTAGGTATGGAGATACCGGAGAACGAGTCTCGGAAAAACCAGGTATCGATGAAAGACGGTGGGGGAACTTCCGTTTAAGGTTCAACAACGAAGAGAATCGTAGATTGCATAGGGACCGAAGGGGGGGAGATTCCAGGTCCCGCTTGGGTAATTGATCGGAGAGGGATCTCAATAATTTCTGTATTGATCTCGAACCATTAGGGTGTCACACTTAAGGGTGACCGATGAAAGAGTGATTTATTACCAAAGAGAATAAGAGAGAATAGCGCCGGAATAGTTCCGGGATTTATCCGATGGAGATCGGAGGACAACAAAAAGTGTATCGATGTTGAAATAAGTTAAATAATATGTATTTAATTAGTGTAATTAATAACTAAATATATTTTTATTTGATTTATAGAGCCACTTTCCCCCTAATGGGCTATAGTGCCAAAAGAGCCCCAATAGGGAAAAAGGAGAAATGGAAGGAGAGGGAGGAGTAGCTCGCATGGGCCTCTTAGGGCCCATGTGACGGTGTGGATTGCACCCCTTGGCCGGCCAGCCATGTGAGGTTTAGTTCCACATGGCTAAGCCAAGGGGAAAGCCTCTCGTCCATCTCCTTTATATAGCGAGGCACTCCTCCCCTTTTCAGCACAAATTTCTCTCTCTCTTCTCTCATCCCGTGGTTTCCAATTTGGAGTTGCGCGAGAGTCGAGGTTCTCTCCACCCTACACCCACTTCCGTGTAGCGTTTTCTCCGGTCCATCTCTCTACCTCCGTTGCTCTACTGGATCGGAGCTCGGGAGGCATCGGTTACACCGTAGGAGTGTAGTCCCTGTGATGCACCATACTTTTAGTGCTAGAGTTGCATCACCATCGACAACACGACCTTGAGGTCGGCTTCGTTCGACTCCATCGTCAACGCTTGTGCGGGAGCGTATTCGCCGCTTTCGGTCTTCAATGGTATGATTTCTGATCTTCTCTGTTACTTCATAGGTGTACAGAAATAGAATCTGACTTGTTTCTGATTATCGTGAATAGATTTTTTTTTTGTTATTCTACTACGTAGCCCCTTCATTCATCCCATTCTGAGCTAGTATTGTAGTTGTGGCTTCTGGGCATCGGCATGGACACAAGCATCGGATAGTCGGCAATGCAATGTGAGCCGTGATGTAGTGCGTGCATGAAAGGCATGACGATGAGAATGCCGTCGAGGACATGTTCGAGGGGGAGAGGAGCCAGTCCCGGGAAGAGAGATGACGTGACATGTGGGGCCTTTGAAAATTTACTAAAACGGCTAAAAAATGGGACACCTCTAACGTGTCTCCTTGGACCGTTTACCGTGCGCCACATCATTCCGTTAGTGGGCCCAACTGGTCAGAAACACCATTAGCTCGTCTAAATTGATCAACCAGTGTTTCCTACAAACTTATGGTGAATTATTGGGGTTTTGCGATTTTTTTTTTAAATGATGGATTTCTAAAGACCTAGCTCCATATATGGTGGTTTGTTGCAATTTTCTCTTTAAACTCTAGTCGTGACAAGAAGGAAGATATTTTACAAGTATGCCACTGACACTAAAATTGGACTGCATGCATATACATGTAGGATCGATGTACATACGTTTTTTTTTAACCGAGTGTCAACCACCTTACAGTCATAGCTTCATAGGTAAAACCATAAATAGTCACATTCAAGAAAGTGGGAAAAAATTAGACGCCGGAGCTAGAGCCTGGCATGCGAAAAGGAGACTGAGACAACGGAGAAGGAAACTCTATTCACAAGTAAAAAAAAAAAGGGAGAATTAGGTGCTACGGAGTTTATATCGTACGGAGTACTGTACTTTATTACAGGTTCAACAGGAGCGCGCCGAACCCGGACGACACGATGTCATCCGTCTGCCCCAAGAACTGATACGCGTCGAGCCCGATCCCGGACACGGTCAGCTCGTGCTCGTCGTGGGAGACAATGCTACTGACGTGGTCCAGCCACGCTGGCTCGTACCACGGCTCGGCGACGGGATCATGGAACGTGCCTCCAAACACGATCTCTGCCGCAACATCATCGTCGATGGACGGCAGCTCAATGATCTCCTCCAGCTCGTCGTCGACGGCCTGGCCCAACATCTGACCGGGATGGCATACTGGTGACGTCGATGCCGCCGTCAATGGCGCCGATTCCGTGCCCACGGTGTCCATGGCAGCGGCGCGCGCGGCCGCCGCCTGCACGTCGTGGGGGTCGGCGGAGACCGGGCGCGGCAGGGACGCTGCCAGCTCCGGGAAGTTGAGCACAGCCGCTGGGCCCTTCACGACAAGCGCGGCGGCATCATGCGCCCGCGCCGCCATCTCCGGCGTCGGGAAGGTGCCCAGCCAGATACGCGACTTCTTGCGCGGCTCCCTGATCTCGGACACCCACTTCCCCCAAGCCCGCATCCGCACGCCGCGGTACGTCGGGTGCCGGCCGCCGGCGCCATTACCCCCGCCTGTCCTCCTCCTCTTGTTAAGGCCGCGGGTCGTCGGTGATGGTGGCGGCGAGGCGGACGATGACGCCGGGCAGGTCACCTCGGAGTCCGTCATTGCAAATGGCAAAAGAGCAAGCCCAAGTGTGCACCGGAAATGCAACGATTGCAGTACGTCATGCGAGACTGAATAACTGGAGATGGATGGATCACGAGAACCCTAGAGGCGTCTTTTGTAGTGGCTGTTGGGGAGCGCCATGACGCTGACGGCTCAACCAACGGACGTCCTTGTCACGGCTGTCTAGTCTGCAACTCAGAATTTACAACGCTCCGCCTCAACGGTCAAAAAAAGAAAACAACGCTCCGCCTTCGCACCCCCTCTCTCGTTCTCTCTGGAACTCTCTTCTTCGATCCACTATTTATCTCCTGGCCTCTAGATATCCGTTGTTTCAGAAATGTAGTACGGAGTACTAGTACAAGGGAAGATCAATACCTAACGGATATTTTTTTCAAAGAGATCGTTTGCAAGAAGGATGAATGTATGATAAAGTTGATATTTGTAACAAATTTTCTTTCTTTATGGGCTTGCATACCGGAAAGTCACTTTGGCTCCCACTGTTTTAAATAATTAAAAAAATATTAATTTCAAAAAATCTGAAAAAAGATCATGATTGTTCTCAATGATATCTCGTACAAATGTGTAAGACCATCTACTATGTGGATTCGGTTCAAACAAAAAGTTGTCAGCCAATTGAATCGGTCTATATGGGCTCCAGTGTGGTATCGCTTGCCATCTGACCAGCCATGCACATGCAATGCTATTTTAATCTACTAGGCAGGCCATGCAGCATGGAGTATTTTTCTTCTTCTCTGACTGTCTTGTGGACCCGATGTGCTAACTCCTGACACATGCATTCTTTGAACCGCATCAATAACATGAATCGCTTCTTGTGTCGGAGCGCATGCATCGGTTCCCTAAAATGTATTGAACCGATTCAAAAGCAGGAAAGAGAATGTTAGAAACCGCTTTTTCCATACAGTGTGGATGGTCTAAACTTTTAGTTTAAAATACTTTTTACAATAACACTACACCTACGGACTACCTAGGCTACGGAACTTGATACGGACAAACGTGGTGTGTGTTGATTGGCTGCCTGTTGATTGCGAGCATAAAAATCGGACCATGATCCCCTTTTCTACCCTGCCTGCTAACAGTCCGTAAGTGAATTCCGTGAATGTTGTACGTAGGTATAGCATTGCTCTACTTTTTATCTGGAACTATACAAATGATAAATTCTATATATTTAAAAATTTGCATTGTTCGCTATTATTTTTTCCGAGGGTATGCAATTGCGTACCATATTTTTATAGAAGAGAAAATTTAATTACAAGAGAACGACAACGTCACGAGCTATCACACACACCCTACTATTCTAAAACAACCTTAAGGAACTACTCTTAAGATATGCCTCCAGCTCCTGCTCCCGCTTCCACCCAAGCATCAGTTCCGTTATCATTTTGGAACACCCTTGAGTGCGTTGTTTCCACATACTCCAGCATATCAGGGTCATTATCGAGTCAACTGACTTTCTTGACTTGCCCTAAATCTGTCTCAAACCACCAGCAACCAATTATCCAATGTATCAGTTGTCGTGGGCATCTGCATTTGGACTCGAAGCCATGTGGAGCACTGCCACCATACTTGTCTAGCATAAACGCATTGCAGCAGTATGTGATCAGTCGTCTCCACCTCCTCAAGGCACAACTTGCAAATATCCGGATGCTCTCGTAGCTTGTGCCTTGCTCTCATGTCTAAGGTCTAAATTTTATATTGCAAGCCAAGCCACATAAATAATTTGCACTTTGCTAGTACGCAGCACTTCCAAACTCCATCGGCCAGTGGAATTCTGATCAGCCCCTGCCTGAGCATCCTATAGGTGGAGCTGGCGGTGTATTTCCCGGATACCGTTGTCGGCGCGCGAGACGAACTTATCTTCACACAACTCGTCCTGTGGCAACCTTTGAATGGCAATCCACAACTTGATGCACAGTGCCGCCATTGTCTCGCTCATCGGCACACCCTGATATCTACCATCCACCTGTTCACACCGCAGCCCTTAGAAGGGGGTCTGCCTCCTTCACTACGACACCTTCTAGTCATCTATCCTTTCAAGATAATGTTTTCTTACCAGCACCAACTCGGATGCCTACAAGGTTGTAAAACACCTCATCTGCCACAGTATCCTTCAACATAGGTAATCCCTGCCATGGCCTGGAAGTGTCTGTTATTCTTAGCCACTCTCATCTCACCCTAAGAGCCAAACCCCGTAGGCCCAAATTCTTCATTCCTAGCCCACCAAAGCAGTAGGGCTTACAAACATTTTCCCAAGGCATCAAACACTGCCCGCCTAGTGCGTGCTACGAGCCTGCCCAGAATAGCCCTCTCATCCATTTTTCTATCTCCTCCAGGAGCCATGTAACATCCCAGTGTTTGGTAAGTTGTAAGCATCTAAATATTATATGTGCATTTGCAAAGTATGCATCTAAAAGTATGGGAAATTTTGGCGTGAAAGTTTAAACAAAGCAAAGTGACCAATGTTTCACTTGACAGGATGAAATAGGTTTAGATTATCTGGTCAAGAGTACATTTGGAGTGATCGTTATAACAAGTATCTTAAGAAACCAAATCATTTGATAAGACAAACCAGAATTGGTTATGACCAACACTAACTTTCCACAACCTTAACCACAAGTCTATAAGTGACTTGGGAGAATTCAACTAGGTGCATAGAGTTCAAAGAGGGGTGAGTATCCAAATCACATATCTGAAGATCTTGTTTTCCTAGTAAAGCATAATTGAATAAATCTCATCAATACAGATTCCATGTCCTTTTAAAACATGAACTTCTTCAGTTATCAATCCATTCACATAAAAATCTTTATAAATCATCTCACAACTATTAAGTAAGCCTTTGGAAGTGAATGTCAAAGGTTTAATTTAACACAAACGATACAGACAAGCATTAACTCAAAACCCACAAGTGGGAACTGACATAACAATTGTTGTTAACATATTTATGGAATATGTACATATCTCAAAATATTTAAGAGAAGAATATAAAGTAACAACTATGAGTTAAATCATTAAATCCCAATAACCTTCATGTGCTCATACTCTCACTCATCTTATACAACTGAGCATAGGAGATCTCAACACACTAAGGGATCATTTGATAAAATTATTATCTTAAGTCATTATTCCATAAGCACTCCACACTTCTATTCAAATCCAACATTCAACAACTAAAGTATCTCTGGATACAACTAATGAATACCAACAAGTTATAACTCTATTAGAGGAATTGAATTGATAGCTAAGTAAAACCAATCATGTATGAAATAAGTACATATATTATGGGAAATAAAATAAGAAGTATATGGAAGGAAAATAAAAGATTAACCAACTCTTAATCTAGATCTTTCTACTTTGTCTATACTATCTTCTTTTCTTGTTTCCCAACCTTCTCGAAGTCATTCTGAAAGAGAAGCAACCCACAACAAAGGAGGAGCTTCGACAAGAAGACCTGCAAAAGGATTCTTTAGATTGTTCTAGTATTGATAAGTCAATCTATCCTAGAGAATTTGGACAATCATACACCAAGATCTATTCTTATCAAACTATCTAGAAATAATGTGATATTAATGTTGGTGTTATATAGAAGTAGTTTGGTAAAAAGTTTGCAACCTTGTTAACAAATCACTTTTGTAGGACCGAACAATTGATTGTCATATACAAATAAACAGAAGGTGAGATAACTTAGTACATCTCAGCCTCTTGAATATGAAAAGTAATTTGGGGAAAAGCCTTGCAAACTTCTCAACAAATTCTTCTTATATTCGTAAGGCTAATTGGTGCCATAAACTACACATACATTCCTTTTACAATAATCCAAGAGAAGGAAGTTGTAAAAATCATGATTCTACCATACGATTCTACGACTTTACGAGCCAAATTGACTGGAACGATTCAACGATTCTACCAGGTAGAATCTAAGATTTTACGATTCTGAAAGTTGTGACTGTACTATTTGCGATCCTACCATAAGGTTCCGATCCGATTCAGAATCACGATTCTGACAACTTTGGAAGGAATAACACTGAGGAAACAAGAAACCACATTATAACCTAGGAAACATATTCAAGTTTCTAAATTAGAAGGCTACATTGAGAATTATGGTGTTTCTCCAATGATATGAATTCTAAGGATAATGTAAAGCCAAATCCTAAAGCCACATAATCAGTTCCATCACTTGAACTCACATGAGATAACAGCCATATTCATGTGAGTGAACAAAAATAATTTGAAAGGAGTTCACAAGTTCATCATGTGACCAAAGCCACTTGGCTCACTCTATAATCATCCTCAAGAAGGGACAATTATGGACATGTGGTAACTGGAACCACATGGGCTATTTACTCGGCAACTGCTTTAGCAACTTGCTTTCACATAAACAAGATTATCTATTCTGATCAAAGGAGTATATCAAATTTTCATTACCAGAATGAATGATGGAATCCAGCGGGATTCCATTGATATCACGTTACTCATCTTTTATGTCCTTAAGTCCTGATCACAGGCATGGCATTGGTTAATTATGCCACCACTGACATTTCATCATGTTTCTACTTAGTTTAGTTTTCTGAACCACAAATCAAAGCCACTCATGTTTCCCACGTGATCAAGTATTTAAAATAGTAAACATGGCTTATACACACCTAATTGAATTGTCAACAAAAAATTAATAAGAGTTGCAACTATGAAAATAACAAAGCCACATAAAGATAAAACAAGTCCATGTTCTAATTCAAACCATTTGGCATGACCTGGAATAAAATTCCCTATTTGGTGATTTTGTCTACAATGCATAAAAGAAAAACAGACCACATTAGGAACCATATGTTTGTTGTGTGTTCTCATGTTAATCATGCTTAAATGAATTTAAATCCATTTGTAATTGTAAATTGAGAGAAAAAAAATCAATTAAAATGAACACCCCAAGTTAAAAATCAATTTTTTTCAATTTCATTGTGAGGTTGAATTTTTTTATAACGATTTCAAAAATGATTTTTAATAATTTTTAGGTTTACAAATAGGCCCTAAAAACAATGTTTTATTCTCAGTTTTTAAAACAGAAGGACTAAAGTGAAATTTCTTGGAAGTTATATGGGGTTATTCGAAACGTTTTAATCTTTCTTCTTCCTTTCCGGCCAGAAGGCAGAGAACATATAAGCGAAGTAGAAAACACTCAATAATATAAGCAAAGCACATGAGTATTCTAATGAAAAAATGGAGCGTGTCTCTCTCCCAAACAAGAATGCTAGGATCCAACTAGTATAGAGCAGGAAACAAAACATAAACAAACTTAAAACAAAAACACACCGACGCTCCAAGAAAAGTACACAAGATGTAAAGCAATAAAAATATAGTCCCACTAGAGACGACCTAATAATTTGTCGATGAAGAAGGGGATGCCCAAGGCATCCCCAAGCTTAGATGCTTGAGTCTTCTTGAATATTTTGGAGAGGTCCAGAGGATCTTCCCCAAGCTTAACCTTTTCACTCTTCTTGATCTTTCATTATCACCCTTCTCGCTTAACACTTCAAAACTTCCTCACATCAAAACTTCAATGTTTTTCTCATTGGCGGGGTTAGTGCATCAAAAACAAATAATGTCACTTGGTTCCTTTTGGAAAAAAGTTCATAAGAAATTACTTTCAAACATTAGCTACTGTTACTAGCATGAAGTGAATCTCTTTCACCTTAAAAGAATCCACACAAAACTCGTAAAAGAGAGAATGCAAAATAAAGACAGAATCTGTCAAAACCAGAACAGTCCGTAAAGATGATTTTTTGGGGCACTTACGTTGCTCAGATCGAAAAACTTTAGTCTAAAAAAAGATAGCTACATATATCAGGAATAAGCACAAAAGTTTTAGATCAAAATCACTTTCTGATAAGTGTGTGGAATTTTTCTTGTGAATACAAGAAATCTGTTCATGCACAGTAATCCCAATACAAGTACCTTCTAGTCATTAGAGACTTTTCTTGGCACAACAAAACAGAAAATAAAAGATACAAATATGTTGTTACAGAAACAACAATCATCTTGCCTCAACAAAACAAAAATAACAGAAAATAAAAAACGATGGGTTGCCTCCCATAAACGCTTCTCTTTAATGCCTTGTAGCTAGGCACAAGTAGAAAATCAAGTATTATCATGACCAGAAACATCAACATTATAACTTTCCCTCATAATGGTATCAAAGGGTGGTTTTATCTTACTTCTAGGGAAGTGTTCCATACCTTTCTTAAGTGGGAATTGAAATTTTATATTCCCTTCTTTCATATCAATAATAGCACTAACAATTCTAAGAAAAGGTCTTCCCAACACAATAGGACAAGAAGGATTGCATTCAATATCCAAAACCACAAAATCAACAGGGAAAAGATTGTTGTTAACCATAATAAGAACATTATCAACTCTTCCCAAAGGTTTCTTTATAGAAGAATAAGCAAGGTGAACATGCAAATAACATTTTTCCAATGGTGCAAAATCAAGGATATCATATAATTTCTTAGGCATAACAGAGATACTAGCACCAAGATCATACAAATCATTGCAATCAAAATCATTCACCTTCATTTTAATGATGGGCTCCCAACCACCATCTAACTTCCTAGGGATAGAAGCTTCACCTTTTAATTTTTCCTCCCTAGCATGCATGAGAGCATTGATGATATGTTAAGTAAAAGCCATATTTATTTCACTAGCCTTAGGACTTCTAGCTAGATTTTTCAAGAACATAATGACTCCAGTTATATTACAACCATAAAAATCAAAGTTATTGTCAGCAAAGTAATGGGACCATTATCTCCTACACTCCTAAAAAATTCAGCACTTTTATGAGAAACAGTTTTAGTGCTACCAGGTAGTTTAGATCTTTTTGCAGAGCAAGTGGAGACATTCCCAACACCAATTATCTTTCCATTAATAGTGGGAGGTTTACTAGCACTTGCAGTACCAATATTTTTAGTAGTAGAAATAGTGCAAACTCTAGCCATATTATTCATTTTAGCAATTTCAGCTTCTTTTCCTCTCTTTCCCATCTGTCATGCAACTCAGCTAGCATTCTTATATTGTTATAAATTCTAACTTGTATAACGTTCAGAGTTTTTATCTCTTTAACATCATGGGGAAGTACCTTTAATTTCAAGAAATCAACTTCATGCACAAGACTATCAACCTTAGCGGCAAGAATACCAATTTTTCATAGCTTTTCCTCAACGGTTTTGTTAAAAGTGGTTTTTAAGCTAATAAAATCCTTAAGCATGACTTCAAGATAAGAGGGCACACTTCTATTTTTTTTGTAGGAATTACCATAAGCATTGCCACTGTTAGAAGGATATGACTTACAATTGTTATTTCCAAAATTATTCCTATAAGCAGTGTTGTTGAAGTTATTATTTTTAATAAAGTTCACATCAACATTTTGTTCTTGGGAAACCAATGAAGCTGAAGGAATATTATTTGGATCAACGGGAGCATGGCCATTCAAAAGCATAGACATAATAGCATTAACCTTATCACTCAAAGAGGAGATTTCCTCAACAAAAATTACCTTTTTACCTCTTGGAGCTCTTTTGTTGTGCCATTCAGAATAGTTTACCATCATATCATCAAGAAGATTTGTTGTAGCACCCAAACTGATGGACATAAAGGTCCCTCCAGCAGCTGAATCTAGTAGGTTTTGATCCTGCATAGAAGGTTTGGATGATCATCCAAGTAGTCAGTCCATGAGTGGGACAATTTTTAACCAATGATTTCATTCTTTCCCAATCTTGGGAAACATACTCATTATCAAATTGGTTAAATTTCATTATGCAACTTCTCAAAGATATGATTCTAGAAGGAGGATAATATTTTCCAATGAAAGCATCTTTACACTTAGTCCAAGAATCAAAACTGTTTCTAGGCAAAGATAGCAACCATTCTTTAGCTCTTCCTCTCAAAGAGAAAGGAAATAATTTAAGTTTAATAACATCACCCTCTACTTCTTTATACTTCTCCATATCACATAGCTCAACAAAATTATTAAGGTGAGCAGCATCATAATCAGTAGAAACACCAGAAATTTGCTCTTTCATAACAAGATTTAACAGTGCAACTTTAATTTTATAGAACTCTATTGTGGTAGCAGGAAGAGCAATAGGTGTACATATGAAATCATTGTTGTTGGTGCTAGTGAAGTCACACAACTTAGTGTTCTCAGGATCACTCATTTTAACAATATTAAAAACATGAAAGAAAATAACAAATCGAAATAAATAAAATACATGATTTTTTTTTGTATTTTTGGGTTTTAGAGCAAACAAAGTAACACAAAAAATAAAACTAGCAAGACAAAAAAAAAGTGCTTGGAAGTGTGAGACTCCCCTATCTGGAGATTCCAATATCCCTAGCAATTTGCGCCAGAAAGCTTGATGCCTTGAGAGTGTGTTGTTCGTTAGGTTACTGCAAGCGCTTAGTTTGATATAGAATAGCACCAAGATTTTCCTTGAAATTAACCAAGGTTATCGAATCCAGGAGGACACGGAGGTTCTTCAGAAGGTTGTCAGCGGTGCAACTGACATGGAACCTGCACATAAACAAACACACTACTTTGCCCCAACGAAACAGAGAGGCTGTCAATCTCTCCGGTCTTGCTAAAAACAAAGGGATTAACGTATGGTCCAGAAAACAACGATGATTGCAGAAAACAGTAGAGACCAGTATGATTGCAGTAGGTGGTTTAACAATAAGAGGAAAATGGATTAGGGTCCACAGTTCACTAGTGGTGTCTCCCCATAAATATTTCTAGTATGTTGGGTAAACAAATTATAGCTGGGCAATTGACAAATAATGAGGGCATCACAATGCAATATATGACAAGATGTCACTATGAGATTTAACATGTCATTACAACAAAGTACATAGACTTGCTATCCAACGCATTTATGCCTAAATAATCCACCTTCGAGTCAACATCCGCATCACTTCCGGTATTAAGTTGCAAACAACAGATTATTGCATGAAGTATTATGTGTAACGTAAACAATGCAAAAGACACGTAGACTAAGCATGATTAATTTATCCATAGTGGAAATAGCACATCCACAACCGTGCATGTTTCAGTCACTTGAACGCTGATTTCTAGAGGCATGAACCCACAATTGAGCACAAATACTCCCTCTTGGAGTCACAAGCATCTACTGGGCCAAAGCATCTACTAATAGTAGAGATCATGCAAGATATAAAAAATATAGACACATGGATAAATAAACAACTTGCTCATAGTATCAATATTCATCGGATCCCAGCAAACACAGCATGTACCATTATGTAACGATGATCTTGATCATGCAGGGCAGTTCACAAGATCTAAACATGATAGCACAAAGTGGAGATACTATCACCTAGCTACTGCTATGGACCCCTAGTCCAAGGATGAACTACTCACGCATCACTCCGGGGCAGATATAGCGGTGTAGAGCCCTCCGGTGATGATTCCCCTTTCCGACAGGGTGCCGGGAAGAGCTTCAGAACTCTCCCGGACTTAGGTTGACGACCGCGGCAACATCTGGATCTTTCATGGAATATCGATCGGGTCTTTAGGTTTTTCGGGGCTCAAGGAATATATAGGCGAAAGGGCGGTGTCGGTGGCCACCCGAGGGGCCCACACCACAGGAGGGCGCCGCCCAGGGGTGGGCCATGCCCTGGTGTGGCGTGGACGCCTCCTGGATTGACTGCTCCTCCCCTTTGGGATTCTGGAGTCTCCTGTTGTAATATTTGCGATACGCCAGTTTTCGTCCAATTCCGAGAATAATTTGCTACTAGTTTTTCTGAAAGAGAAAAACAATAGAAAACATGATCTGGCACTGTGGCATCTTGTTAATAGGTTAGTCCCAGCAAACTCATAATAATGATATGAAATGTAAACAAAACACTTGACAATTGATATAATAACAGCATGGATCATAAAAAATTATAGATACGTTTGAGACTTATCACACTATAGGAAGGGCTAGGATCAACAGCCTGCTTGTTGGTCCACTGATACGTCTCCAACGTATCTATAATTTCTGATGTTCCATGTTGACATTATGCCAATGGCTACATGTTTTCTATACACTTCATAGCATTTTTATGCATTTTCTGGGACTAACCTATTGACAAGATGCCACAATGCCACTTCCTGTTTTCTGTTATTTTTGTATTTCAGAAAGTTGTTCCGTAAATATTCTCATAATTGGACGAAACAAAAGCCGAAGTCCCTATGTTTATGTCACATACACGGAGTCCAGATGAGACTTGAAGGGGGTCAGGGACGTGGCCACACCATATGGCGGCACGGCTCCCCTGGCTGCGCCACCACGTGGTGTGGGACCCTGGGCTTCCATCGACATCACCCTTCCGCCTATATAATGCCTTCCTCGGGAAAACCCTAATCACCCGAGCCTCCATCCACGAAAAGTTCCATAGCCGCCGCCATTGTAAACCCTAGTTCAGGAGGGTTCTGAAGCTCTTCCCGGCACCCTGGCGGAGAGGGGAATCATAACCGGAGGGCTCTTCATCACCATGCCTACCTCCGGAGTGATGTGTGAGTAGTTCAACCTTGGACTACGGGTCCATAGCAGTAGCTAGATGGTTGTCTTCTCCTCTTGTGCCATCATGTTTAGATCTTGTGAGCTTCCTAACATGATCAAGATCATCTTATTGTAATGCTACATGTTGTGTTTGCTAGGATCCGATGAATATTGAATACTATGTCAAGTTGATTATAGATCTATCATATATGTTATTTATGATCTTGCATGCTCTCCGTTGCTAGTAGATGCTCTTCCCAAATAGATGCTTGTGACTCCAAGAGGGAGTATTTATGCTAGATAGTGGGTTCATGCCTCCAGTAATTTGGGAGAGTGACAATAACTTCTAATATTGTGGATGTGTTATTGCCACTAGGGGTAAAACAACAATGCTTTGTCTAAGGATAATTGTGTTGTTTACATTACGCACTTTACCTAATGCAATAATCTGTTTCTTGCAACTTAATACCCTAAGTTTACTCGGATGGCGTCGTGAGGGTGGATTATTAGTCATAGATGTAGTTGGATAACGGTCTATGTATCATGTTGTAATGTCCAAATGAATATCATAGTAGTCATAATGTCATGTATATGCATTACGGTGCCTCCTCTATTTGTCAATTATCCAGCTGTAGTTTGTTCACCTAGCATGTTATTTATCTGTTATGGAGAGACACCACTAGTGAACTGTGGACCCCGGTCCATTCTTTTACACTGATAATACAACCTACTGCAAAAACTGTTCTTTTTCACTGCAAACACTATTCTCATTTCATTCACTGCAAACAAACATCATTTTCCACACTATATGTCTAATCCTTTGTTTTCAGCAAGACCGGTGAGATTCACAACCTCACTGTTTCGTTGGGGCAATGTATCTTGGTTGTGTTGTGTGCAGATTCCACGTTGCTGCTAAGCCTGGTAGTGCGCCCTGCCAACATCAGCTGTCAACAACCTTCAGAAGTGATTTCTTTCTCCTACTGGTCCGATTAAACTTTGATTTCTTAATGAGGGAAAATCTTGTTGTTGTACTCATCATACCTTCCTCTTGGGATCTCCCAACGAACGTGTGTCCACACGCAAACATATACCCATACCTTGCTCTGAATTGCCACCACATCCTCCTCCTCCACTCCCATGTTACCCGAGCCTCCATTCACCTTGTGATCCCACACATACTGAATAAATCCGGCTCTGGCAGAAAATCTTCGGCCTCCGGGCGAAAGGTAAACTCAAAACCTTTCAACAAGAAGACACCATCCGTCTTAATATAAGGCCCAAACTCATCCACCTTCTTGAAGACCTCGTCATCATCCAGTCCTAGTCGAATCTGAATGATGCCTCTGCGACAAAGATCCAATAGGTCAATGTCTAAGGTAGTACCAATCAAATATCCAACCGCCCAAAGCCTCAAGAAATGCCTCATGGGATGCGGGACCCGTCGACATGCACCCAAGTCTGATGAAGCTCCAACTTCGGCACCATCTTGTTAGGCTTCCACTTACTGAAAAGCAATCTAGTGGACTGCGCTAGGACTCCAAAGTCAACATTGTCAAACCTCTGCAACTCCAACATGGAAGGAAATCTAATCATGAACGAGTTCTCCCCATTAGGGACTGCCTCCCACTTCCATCCTGGCGTCGTACACATGTGTGCCACCGTGGCCTCGATTTGTTTGGCAGTAGCAGAAGAGCCCTCGACCTTCACCAAAGCAATCGAACCCGCACTCGGAGCCATCTGAGCCATATACACACTATCATGGGACTGAGAAAACATCATATGCTTGTTACCAATTCCAGCGATGAACACAGATGGCTTTGGAATTTTGAGCGTGGGGCACTTCTTCAACTCTTCAACGAATGCTTATTATTGTCACACACACATAACAATAGTTCTTGATAGGGAAATCTTTAGTCGCGTGTGTGTCAACCTCGCACTTCCAGCGCCTTGTTTTGACCTTATTGACGACTTGAGGCTGGGCAACGGCAACCTCGGCGCCTCCGGGAACAGCCGTGACATGCACTTGTTGCTCAACCGGTCGCACCGGCAATGCCACCACCCCTACCCCCTGTTGTTGCTGACCCGAGACCGCAGCCCATGTTGTTGCTGACCCGAGGCCGCGGTCATGGTCTTCTTCTTCTTCTTTCCCTTTGGAGTAGCCACGGCACCAGCTGGAGCCGCTGTACCGAATGCAAAGACGGGCGCCACCATTGCTGGTGCGACGTTGCTCACCCGCGGCCTCCACCTCGCCCAAGCCCTCCCGAAATAGGAGTCACCGGCCTCATCCCTGTTTGCCCCCGGGACGGATCGGTGCCGCCATATGCACCGACGAGGACCGCACCTCGGCGAACGATTTTCTGCGAAGAGGGAAGCCGAAGGACGATGGAGGCAGCGTAGAAGAACGGGGAGCCGAGGGTTTCGATGGAGCTATCTCTGCGGCGTCTAGCGACAGGGGACGATCGGGGCTAGGTCATCCGCACGGTGCCCTCCAAAGCCCTTCAAAGCAACAACCCAGATGCTCCCAGTGTTTCGAACGGCCCACGTCGACATTTAGCTTGGATCCACCAGCCATAAAGGGAAGAGTTTGAAACCCCGAAATCACTCCACGATCCTCCTCGTCCGGATCCCGGACAACCCGCAGCAGATCACCATCGGGCTCCTCCTCACATGCCGCCGGTGCGAACATCGCCGGGAAGAAGTATGTCGCGGGATAGTCACGGCAGACGTTACCGGGGGTAACTTAGATTGGGGCGAATCGACTCTGGTGTTTGGGAGAGGGTTTAGCTCAGAGGAAATCATGTCAACTAGCAATCTAGGGTTCCTGGCTATAATGTCGCCGAAACTCCAATTTAGGGTTACAAGCTCGAATTCTTCTCTTTCTCTCAAAACTCAAAAAGTCTGGTCTCTTTGCCCTAGAAGCCGGTTTATATAACACCCGACTTCCTAACTTTCCATACAAGGTACTTTCCAAAATCCCACTCGGGATCCGCACGTAACCCTCAATCCCCTACCGTGACCCCCAAGGTACGAGTTATAAGGCCCACGCTCCCTTTCAGGTCTTCTAGAACTTCTTTCCTCTTGGGTCGGGTCTCGCGCAATCCATACTGGCCGGGTCTCTCCCAGACATGGGCCTACCCGGGTTATCATCCCCCCAACAGTAGTCCCCAGAATAGCTTGGGCATATTGGGATCAACCATGAAGCGCACGCTATTCCCTGCAAAACAATAAACATTCATATCCATAACATGATGGGTTAGATTGCTTTAACTATAGCCAGGCCTGCTCTTTTGGCGGTCCATATAATAACCCAGTTTTCATTCGAGCCGGGTGTTGTTCCCCGAGTTAACACTTCAGGGGGGACATATTATAACCCGGCTTCCATTTCTCCACCTGCTAGTCTGAGCAACAATTTTTCAAGTCCGACTCTCTCAGCAAGCTTGATCAATCCGGATATCTCGCGATAATTAACAAGATCCTTATCGCTGAATTTACGGGCCGGATCATATCTTCCCGAAAATTGCTCCACTTACCGTTTGGCCCTTAGGATTTCCACGCACCTATAAATAGGCCCAGGGGGAAACCCTAAAATTTCCAAACGCCACTCTCCATCTCCTTCTTCCTCCCGCTCATTCCCTGCACCCAAAATCCCAAGGCTAAGCCCTAGCCACCGGACTCGCGCGCGCGCCGCCAAGCTCGTCACCGGCCGCCGCCCGCGTCACCGTCCTGCGCCGCCATCTCACGCCCCCGTCCACGCTCGGCGAATCCTGCATGAAGGACCCGCCGTACCATTGGATCCCGGGAGCAAGCTTGGATCCAGACTGCGCGTCCGCCGCCGCCGTCCCCAAGGACCAAACCACCGCCGCCGCGCCGCCAAGCTCCACTCCCCTGTTTCCGGTAAGCGCCTTCTAGATCTGAATAGTAGATGCATTTTTCAGGTTCTTATCTTAATGTTCATCTCGCGCACAGCTCTTTCTTCCTTTTCCCTAGATTTATCCTTGTTTTTCGATTTCTTCTAGATCCATTTCCATGGATCCCAAGGCTAGCACCAAGTCCAAGGGAAAAAACCCCGGCTTTGAAGCAAAAGCCGGGTCAGTCGATCTCGGCCAACTGGGCTAGGTCGACTGTCACCAAGGCCAAGCTGGAGGAATTAGCCGATTCTGGAGTCCTGCCCGCAGAGTGGGAAATCTCCTGGAGAGCGCCAGGGGAAGAGACCCTGCCTTCACCCAGCCCAGGTGAAGTCGTGATTTTCCTTGAGCACGTGATCCGGGGTTTCCGCCCCCGGGTCACCCTTTTTCCGCGAAATCCTCCACCATTTCAAACTCTGAATTTTTTACATTGGCCCTAACTCGATCTTGAACATCTGCCACTTTATCGTTCTTTGTGAGGCCTATCTGTGCATAGCCCCCAACCTCACCCTGTTTCTAGAGCTCTTCCAATGCAAGCCCTGTCGGGAGAGCACGGACGGACCCCTCCTCGTCTGTGGGGGGGTGTCCATTCAGAGACGTAAAAATTCTCTCATGCCGACTCTCAGTCTTCACAGTCACGTGAAGCATTGGCAGAAGACCTTCTTTTACTGCCATGATACATCCACACCCGGCGAAAAGCCTTTGCCGGGTTTCTCCGTTCAGACTCTCTCGCTCAGCGACAACCTCAGCTCCTTCGCACCAGATGCCGACAGACAATCGATCCAGCCCCTCCTCCACAAACTAGCCGTCCTTGCAGCCCATGGTCTTTGCGGGCTAAACTTAATTAAAACCTGGGTTAGCTGTAGGATTCAGCCAAACAGCATCCGGCCCAAACTTATCTGCGAATATTCGGGTCACTTAACCGGCTCTCTCCGATACTCGGAGAAGTCATACCCGGCCGCGGATATCAACAGGAATATGAAGAACTTCTTGGCCGAGAAAGTAGACGTTATCAAGAGCGTCTCCGGACTCAGCCCTTTCACTCGTGCAAACCCGGCTCCTCCAGTAAGAACCGGCTAACACCTTCTATTCCGACTATTTTTTGAAATGCACTCTTATTAACATTTAACTTGGCTGCTTTTTACCCAGGAAAACGACGAGTTCTGGAAGATTGTTACCCCGCCACCTTCTAAAAACTCGGAAGAAGAAGAAGAACCGAGTGATAGCGAGGAAGGTAATACCGGGTTACCATGCTAATTCCTTGTTAATCCATTAAATCGGAAATTTTCGTTTACCAATAACATGCTATAACTTACCAGCACCGGCTGACAAGGATGGCTCTCAATCGGAGGAGAGCGAGGCTGAGCCCCAGGCCGAGTTAGGCCAGAAGAGGAAGCCCAGGGGGGTCACGTTCAAGGTGCCGTACTCCTCCATGACCACAGAACCATACTCATACGCCGGTATGTCCAAGCTTAACAAATATCTAACCAATGTATCGTCTCTGAAGGACGTATCTCCTCCGCCCAAGCGACGGGTAACCCGGAACTCTCCGAGTGACGAACCCCTTAACCCCAGGATCCCTCAATCGCCCGTTCGCAGAGCCGTTACTCATTCCACCTATTCTAATAGTACTCCCCGAAAATTCCCATCTCCGAATCATCCTTTAGCCGGAACGATCCGAGTCTCACTTTCCGAATCTCTGTCAATGTCTTCCGGGTCTAGCAATGAGCTGCCTAGCGATTTTGTCGTGAACACTGGGTAACTTTCATAACTTATCCATATCACTATACTTTGTATGCTTTTCCGCTATGGCACACTAACTCTTCGTTTTTCCTTTCCCAGAGCCCGGGTCACCCCTAGCGATCCGGTGGACACTCCTGCTGCTGATGACCCCATGAACGAAGACCCGGTGAGCGCTGCCAACCCCCCACCCCTTGAAGAGCAAGGGCCGACTGACGCCACCAGTCCCAGAAACGGGTCTCCTCCTCAGATGGCTCAGCCGGATGATCCTGAGGTCGAGTATATGGGGACCCAGAAGAGTGCTGCCGCCCCCAAAGACTGCTACCACCAGATATGACCCGGAAGAGACGAAGGCGGCAGCTCAGCCCACTGGTCATGGCGCTAGCTCTTCTAGGTCGGCTCTCGGCAGCCAGAAGGTAAAGGAGCTTCTGGAGGAGTACCGGTCTTTGAAGACCACTGAGGAAGAAATAATCGAGTCCCTAGCGGATGAGCACCAGGTTAGCCTTACCAACCTTATCAATACGCTTATCCTAGTCCCCAAGTTCCGAGTGTTCTGCATGCAGTCACTCGGTACTCCCTAATATACTGGCTAATAATTATTTGTCGACTTCAGGCTTATGTTGCTCGCACTGATGAACTGCTGGCCAAGACCAATGAACTGCTGCAAGTGGAGATAAAACTCCGAGAAGAGCTAGAAGCTGACTACAAGGATCTCACTAAGAGGCATAAGACCCACAAGAAGAAACTCCGAGTTGCTGATGAGCTTGTCAAGGAACAGTCGGCCTTCATTGGGAGCATTTTTGATTCCCTCATTGGTAAGTCTAGGTTCTGTTTACCAATTCAAGTTATCCGGATTTTTCTACCCAGCAAAGTTTTTGACTCGGTATTCGGGTATCTTTTTTGGTGAAGGCCTATTACCCCAAGATCGAGCCATCAATGCTTGTAAACGGGTTTCCCGAGCTTAAAGCTGATGGCTCCAGGTTCTCGGGGAAAGAACTCAAGGCTATCAATATTCAGATCCGTCACTCGGCCAGCCTGATTGCCGATACTCTTGATGTGAACAAGCTCACTCCTCCCTATGATGATGAGAACCAGCCTGTGCCTATTGAAGACCCGGAGCCTTATGATATTCTGACCCGTTTCAAGGAAGAACTTGCGAAGAAGAAAGCTACAGAGGGCCCCAGTGCCGTGCCGGCTTCCACGACTCCGGTTGTCCCTCCTCCATCACGCGCCGTTTTCAGGGATGACCCGGACGCTGAGGAGGAGAAAGAGGCGGAGGCACACGACGAAGACCCGGCTGCCAAGACCGCTCCCGCTGACTCGGCTGAAGAAGCCGAGTGAAATTTTCTATCCTGTTACCTGCAAACATTTATTCGCCCAATAGGCATTGTAATATGCCTGTTACACTTGTTTATTTGATAGTGCGCCTGTGCACTTTTGATACTACTCCTTTGGTCTGTAATACGTTTAAACTTCTATGGCTTTGGTGGCCCTTCTGGTCATCCATTTGGTATGCACTTTTCGACCTTATGTTTGCATATTTTTGCTTTTGGTATGCATTTCTTTGCGATGGGTACCGAGTCCGGATTGTGGGATCGTGAATATTTTCTTCCAAGTCCCCAAGACCCGGACTTTGGGTTGAGGGTTTTCTGGCTTGGGAAACTTTGCTTCTGAAGTCCCCAAGACCCCAAGGCCCAGGTTTTGGGTCGTGGGATCCTTGGCTTAGAAATATTTTCGCTTTCTCAAGTCCCCAAGTCCCTGAGACCCGGATTTGGGGTCTGGGAGTTGATGGATTTAAGAAAACCTTTTACTTTTTCCAAGTCCTCGACCGTACCACTATTGTTTATATACTTTGAAGTTTATGCTTAATATATTATGAATTTCCGGCTATTGCCTTTATTCTGCATAACTTATGGTTTGGATGACCCTTTTGACCCTCTTTGTTGTAAGCCGGCTTTCGCGTGGATACTCAATGTTGCTATAACTCTATGAAAACAGGGTCAGGCAAGTCCCCATGGGCATCATGACTGATTGAATTTATAGGCTAGCAAAGATGACACTTTGTTGCGAGTCACATCAGGCTTAAACAAGAAAGGCCAAGAAAAGTTTGGCTCTATTGTCCAGGTTATGACATTGCAACTGTACTTATTACAAGTAATCAGCCCTCATACCTTAATGGCATCGTGGCCGGGTCTGAGTTTGTAACTGTGATATTCAAGCAGTCAGTCCCCAAGACCTAGGTATATGCTATGCAATAATAGGCTTTACAGATAACTTAAAATAAAAACAAAAAGGTGTGTAAACTTGAAACTATATTCCTCACAATTGGGTAATTATAATTAACTAAACGTAATATACTTACCTGATATAAATCATGATAAAACATAGAAAAATATGCAAAGAAACAACAAAAATACAGGAAACACAAGAACTATAATGATTTAACCATCTCTTTATTGATATGAAAAGGTTAGGTCAGCAGGCCGCCTCATTAAAAATCCTCCAGTCCCCTTAGGTACCCTGGATAGGAAAAGAGTGCGTCTTGAAACCTACTGCCTGTTACATCGTGCAATACAATTTGCAAACCGAGTCTATGCTAAGTATAGTAGGGACGTAGCTGAGCCACGTTACATGGTGTTTCTCGCTCTTGCATAGATGAAGTGGTATGGGTGGTGTCATTGACAGTATCCGACTCTTCCCTTGCATCTATCAAGTAGTATGATCCATTGTGCAGATTTCGGCTTATGATGAACGGGCCCTCCCATGTGGGGGATAGCTTGTGCTTTCCTTCCTTGGATTGTACTAAGCGCAACACCAGGTCTCCTTCCTGGAAAACCCGGGTTTTGACTCGGCGACTGTGATACCGTCTCAGGTCCTGCTGATATATAGCTGATCGCTCCAAAGCTTGCTCCTTGTGCTCTTCTAACATGTCCACGGCATCTTGCCGGGTCTTCTCGTTCTCCACCTCGACATAAGCCGCCATACGGGGCGAATCATGGATAATATCACTCGGAAGGACTGCCTCTGCACCATAAACCATAAAAAACAGGGTCATCTGAGTAGATCTGTTAGGTGTAGTGTTAATTCCCCAAACCACAGAAGCAAACTCCTCCACCCATGATCCAGCAGCTCGAAGACACGGGACTCGTAGTCGTGGTTTCAATCATCGAAGTAACTCCTGGTTTGCTCTTTCCACCTGCCCATTGGCTTGCGGGTGGGCCACAGAGGCCACATCAAGCCGGATACCATTGTTTCCACAAAATTTCTCCATCTCTCCTAAGGAGATGTTGGTTCCATTGTCTGTGATTATGCTGTGGGGGTATCCAAATTGATGTATGATCTTCTTCATAAATTTCACAGCTGTGGCCGCCTCACAATTTGTAACAGGCATGACCTCAACCCATTTTGTGAACTTATCAATAGCCACTAGCAGATGGGTCTTTTTGCACGGAGACATGTGGAAGGGACCTACCATATCCATACCCCAAACAGCAAACGGCCAAGTCAAGGGAATCGTCTGCAACTCCATAGCCGGCACATGAGTTTGCCGAGCATACCTTTGACACCCATCGCACCTTGCTACTAAGCGCTCTGCATCTGCTATGGCCGTGAGCCAACAGAAACCATGCCGATATGCCTTAGCCACAAGAGATCTTGTAGAGGCATGATGTCCGCAATCACCTTCATGAATCTCCTTCAATATTCGCCGGCCTTCTTCTGGGGCTACGCAGCGTAGAAAGACACCTGCAGTGCTTCTCTTATAAAGTTCTCCGTTAATGATAGAATAACCCTTTGCTCGTCTCAAGATTTGTTGGGCTAAAACCTCCTGTTGTGGTAACTCGCCCCGTAGCAGAAACTCTAGGAACGGCTCTGTCCATTCCGGGATAGCACGTACTGCGGCCACTAACTCCAAATGCGGGTCTTGGTGAGCCACTTCTTCTTCAGATTCGGTTCTGATAGAGGGCCGCCATAACTCGCCTAGAAAGACATTAGGCGGAACCGGCTCTCGACGCGAACCGAGCCTGGAGAGCGCATCTGCTGCCTCGTTCTTTCGCCTATCAATGTGCTCCACCTGATACCCAGAAAAAGATCCGGCTACCTTGTCCACCTCTCTGCGATATGCTGCCATGGTTGCATCATTTCTGTCCCATGTTCCTGAGACCTGCTGTACCACGAGATCCGAGTCTCTGTAGCACCTTATCCTCTTGATGTTCATTTCCTTTGCTACTCGTAGTCCATGTAACAGGGCCTCGTATTCGGCCACGTTGTTAGAGCAGTCGAAGTGAATTTGTAACACATAACTCAACCTGTCTCCTTTTGGTGATGTAAGTACCACCCCAGCTCTTGACCCCTCGTACTGCTTGGAACCATCAAAATGCATTACCCAAGACTCTGAACTTGGCATCATTATTGGCATGCTTGTGTGAGTCCAATCATTGACAAAATCAACCAAAGCTTGAGACTTGATCGCAGACCGGGGCTCATAATTGATGTGGTAGTCTCCCATCTCAATGGCCCACTTGGCCACCCTGCCTGTTGCGTCTGAATTTCTTATGATATCTGCCATTGGAATTGAGCTTACCACCGTGATAGGGTGTTCCTGAAAGTATGGCTTCAATTTCCGGCTGGCCATGAATACTCCAAAAACTAACTTTTGCCAGTGAGGGTATCGCTGCTTTGCTTCCGATAAAACCTCGCTCACATAGTAAACCGGCCTTTGCACCGGGTGATCCTTACCATCCTCCTTGCGCTCAACCACGACCACTGCGCTAACTGCCCGGGGCCCAGCCGCAACATACAATAACATAGGCTCCTTGGGACCCGGCGCAGCGAGAACCGGTGCCTCAGATAACTGCTTTTTTAGAGCCTCAAATGCTTCGTCAGCCTCTTGGTCCCATACGAACTTGTTTGTTTTCTTCAAGAGTCGGTATAGGGGTATCGCTTTTTCTCCGAGTCGAGATATAAACCGGCTTAACGTGGCCACGCATCCGGTAAGCTTCTGAACATGTTTCAGCTCCTCCGGCCTTTTCAAGATCTGGATGGCTTTGATCTTTTCCGGGTTAGCTTCGATCCCCCGTTCAGAAACGATGAAACCGAGTAACTTCCCCGCAGGAACCCCGAACACGCACTTGGTTGGGTTGAGCTTCATCTGGTATCTCCTCAGGTTCTTGAATGTTTCTTTCAGGTCATCAATGAATGTTTCTGCCTTCCTTGTTTTGATCACCACATCATCAACATAAGCGTGGATGTTGCGTCCAATCTGATCCTCGAAGCACTTCTGAATACACCGTTGGTATGTTGCACCTGCATTTTTCAATCCAAATGTCATAGTTCTATAGCAAAAGGCCCCAAAAGGGGTTATGAATGATGTTTTCTCCCAATCTTCCTTTTTTAGTTTTATCTGGTGATACCCGGAATAAGCGTCCAGGAAGCATAATAGGTCACTTCCCGCGACTGCGTCTATGATCTGATCTATCCTTGGAAGGGCGAATGGATCCTTTGGGCAATGCTTATTGAGACTCGTATAATCTATGCACATTCTCCACTCATTGTTCTTTTTCAGCACTAAAACCGGGTTTGCCAGCCAGTCCGGGTGAAAGACCTCCATGATAAAGCCAGCTGCTAGGAGCCGAGCTATCTCTGCCCCTATAGCCTTTCTCCTTTCCTCGTTCATTTTTCTCAGGCCCTGCTTCACTGGCCGAGACTTGGGATCAACATGCAAGCTTTATTCAGCGAGCTCAGTCGGGATACCCGGCATGTCACTCGGCGTCCAGGCGAACACGTCCTGATTCTCGCGAATAAACTTTATGAGTGCCTCTTCCTCCTCATTACCCAGGTTAGAACCTATAGCGAACTTCTTGGAAGAGTCGCCCTCAATAAAAGCCACCATCTTCGTGTCTTGGGTTGCTTTAAACTTGGCTCTCTCGTCGTCCGTGTTTGGTTTCTTCAAAGCTGTTCGATCTTTCGGGTCTACCTGAGACTGGTAATACCTAAGTTCTTCCTTCGCACAAGCTTGTTCTGCAAGTGCCGCATCTCCCTCATCACACTCGGCTTCCACAGCCCTGTTCCCATGTATGGTGATAGTTTGTTTAGGACCCGGTATTTTTAGCTGTAGGTACACATAACACGGCCTAGCCATGAATTTGGCGTAAGCCGGCCTTCCGAACAGCGCATGATAAGGACTACGCAACTTCACCACCTCGAATGTGAGCCACTCTACTCTGTAATTGTCCTTCGATTCTCCAAAAGCAACCTCTAGTGTAATCTTTCCCTCAGGGCAGGCCGAATGTCCTGGCACAATTCCGTGGAAAACTGTGGAACTTTTCTGCAACTGAGACTCCTTGAGTCCCATACGTAAAAAGGTTTCCCAGTATAGGATATTGATGCTACTCCCACCATCCATCAAAACTTTCTTCAGTTCGTAGCCATTGACCTTTGGCGCTACCACCAAAGCTAACACACCCGGATGTTCTATTGCTTCCGGGTGATCTCTCCTACTCCATGTAACCTCTTGATCTAACCATCTCAGGTA
This sequence comes from Alopecurus myosuroides, assembly GCA_028641055.1. Classification (NCBI taxonomy): domain Eukaryota; kingdom Viridiplantae; phylum Streptophyta; class Magnoliopsida; order Poales; family Poaceae; genus Alopecurus; species Alopecurus myosuroides. The sequence continues at coordinate 34,416,177 of CM054062.1, forward strand.
TCTTGGGACACCCGAGGAAACCGAGTTTACCGCTCTCTTGAGAACCTTTCTCTCCCTTTTGAAGGTCCCAGTGGTGTGGACATGGTATTGCCCTAACCGCTTTGGATTAGCCTGAAAGCCACCCGCACCACTCTGGTTATTACCGGATTACCGCCTCCTGCATTGCCAGCGGGGGGTGGTCCGTTGCCCAGGTTTCCACCCAGACCCGGTCCCCCTCCCCGACCTGCGCCTCGCAGGGCTTTCTGTATCTCCTTGTTTTTCCACCTCTGTAAGTCCACGCATTGTTCCAACGAATGATTAGCCGGCTGGCCATTCCTACTATGACGCGGGCAAGGCATCCTGAAGGCTTCTATGTGGTTAGCCGGCCATGGTGGTCCTTGATAATTGCATCCTCCGTTGAAGTTTCCATGTACCCTGGGCCTTGGGAACTCAACCTCACTGTTGGCGACTAACTCGGAGTTTCCCTCGTACAGACGTTTATGCTGGTTGTTTCCGCTACCACCTCCATTATTACCCGGCGTGGCACTGTTGCCGGGTTTTCCATTACTGCTCATGTTAGCCTTTCCTTTCTTTTCCTCTATGTCTTCTTCCGTGGTATCAGTGGAGGCATGCTTGTTGCAAGCATCCATCAACTCCCCCATAGTGATTTCTGACACATGCCTACTGGATTTTATGCACACCAATTTTTGCACCAACGGCGTGTATCTGCATGTCTTTGCCATTGCTTGTATCGCGTCTTTCGGCTGAATATCTGTGGAAGAATGAAGTATCTCCATAACCCGGCGTACCCAGCTACGTGCCGATTCTCCTTTTCTTTGGATACACCTGTCCAAGTCATCGACTGTATACAGTTTTCTGCAAGTTCCATGAAAATGTTTGACGAAAGCCGATTTTAACTCACTCCACGAATTGATGGATTTTTCAGGCAGGTTGTTGAACCATATTTTTGCTGCTCCTTTAGACATCATAAGATACATAAACTTGGCTTGGAGTTTTTCTGATGCATTGAGAATAGACATTGCCATCTCATAACTGCTCAACCAGGTCTCAGGATCCATGGTTGGCTCATAATTGACAACTTTACCCGGTTTCTTGAATTTATCCGGGTATGGCTCAGCTCTGATGGCATCTGACAGCCGCTTGGGCCCGGCTAAATTTGTCAGTACCGGTCTTGCGCGGGAAACATGAGATTCAGCGGGAGCTACAGGGGCACGCCACCTGCTGGCCCTCGCACCACAGACCCGGCCATACGCCTTGCCCGAGAACTGTCGACAATTGCTTGAGCCGCCGAGACCGCGGGGACCGCTGGCCTGTGAGGAGGAGGCGACATTTGCTGCTGCTCTGCTCTCCGTCGCGTCGAGCTTGATTGAATATTCCTCGTATTTCCGGGTTGCCGGCTGACATACGGCGTCCCGTGTAAACCGCTTCTGTTGTCCGGGTAATTAACCTGCTGAGCCACCGCGGTCCGCAACATCTCTATAGCTCGCCGGGTCTCAATCACTTGGGGCGATTCTCCTAATGTAATACGGTCGAGCGCTGGAGTCGCAGCGTACACGTTATCCATGGGATTATTAAAGTGACCCGGTGGGGTGTGGAATCGTGACGGTGGTGGCGCCGCATTGCCTCCAGGGGTCCCGGCGGGTAACGCGGGTAACCCGGCTGGTACGTTGGCCGGCTGTGCCCCGAGCGTCGCTCCTGGATACCCGGTTCCCTGATTCACAGCCGGAATTGGCTGATCTTGGGGTGTAATAAACAGCGTGGCCGGCTGTAGATTTCCACCTGCCGCCGGTAACCTCGTCTGATGCCTCTGATTATATATCCTAGTTGTTTGAGCCTGAATACGATCCTCCAATTCTTCCAACTCACGCTGGCGTGCGGCCATCCCTTGCCTTTCAGCTTCTACTTCCCTCCTTTGTTGTTCCAATGCCCGGCGGGCCACATCTAGATCTCGGGCACGTGCTGCTGCGTTTTCTGGGGTTATCACCGTTGCCAATACTGTGGGGTCCAAGATCAGATTATGCTGAACAGAGCCGGGTTTTGTGGATGTGAAGTTCCTGCGCCTGTTGCTCTCTTTGCCATGAATCCGAACGTGTTCCTGAGATGGGCATTTTCCCCTGTCTCGCTGGTAACTGATGCCGGCTCACCATCAACCCGTGCTATAACCGGGTTTCCGTTAGTCGGTGTTCGTTGCTGGGCCAGCGCTTGCGCCGCAACAGCCGCGGCTGCCGACACATCACCCTGATTAAGATTTATTGCAGGGGCTGTATAGACCAAGACTCGGCGCGCAATACCTGGTGAGGACTCGCATTCTTCCTCTTCGTCGCAATCTTATTCATACCGAACTTCGAGCAGATGCAAGATAGATTCGGTATCATCTTCTCCAATAACCCGGCCACGCGGGGTCCATACCGGCTCCTCCGGCTGTTCCCTCTTCGTGGTGGGTTCCTTCTCCGGGTCTGCTGTCCCGTCCGACTGAACACAGGTATCGTCCCCTGACACAGAATCATACTCATTATGGTCAGAAGCAAAACCAGACGCACGTACCATGCCGACGAAGACGTTGACCCGGCCGATCGTGATAACAGATCCGGTTTCCAGCTCATCCGACTCTGGCCCCCAGCCAAAGTCGTCTACAATCTTCTCTCCCTCGGGGTTGGTGACGATATCGCCAATGACGAGGTTCTTCATGCTTTCGCGAGCTTCTCCCATGACGTAAACACCTTTGGACGTAGGCCCCACGGTGGGCGCCAACTGTCGCGGGATAGTCACGGCAGACGTTACCGGGGGTAACTTAGATTGGGGCGAATCGACTCTGGTGTTTGGGAGAGGGTTTAGCTCAGATGAAATCATGTCAACTAGCAATCTAGGGTTCCTGGCTATAATGTCGCCGAAACTCCAATTTAAGGTTACAAGCTCGAATCATTTTCTTTCTCTCAAAACTCAAAAAGCCTGGTCTCTTTGCCCTAGAAGCCGGTTTATATAACACCCGACTTCCTAACTTTCCATACAAGGTACTTTCCAAAATCCCACTCGGGATCCGCACGTAACCCTCAATCCCCTACCGTGACCCCCAAGGTACGAGTTATAAGGCCCACGCTCCCTTTCAGGTCTTCTAGAACTTCTTTCCTCTTGGGCCGGGTCTCGCGCAATCCATCCTGGCCGGATCTCTCCCAGACATGGGCCTACCGGGTTATCATCCCCCCAACAAAGTACCCTAGGCACGGGGGTGGTGTGACCCGTGGTCGCGGCAGGGGGGCACGCCATCCCATGCGCACCGCCGGGTTTCGGAGCAACCGGCCTACCGGAGAAGACCCGCCGGACGGAACCGAATCCAACGGAGAAGCCTCCTCCACCCGAGTTGACTCTTCGAGCTCACCTCCCCCGACCCGCTTCAAACTGTGGAACACGCACCTTTGCCTTGAACGGAAGATACCGGCGTTCTCCCAGAACCGTGTGCCCTGCGTAGAGAACCCGATATTACGCCAGCGATCTCCTCGTCGGTCTTTGCCAGACGTCGGATATCCGATCTTCACACCGACCATACGTCGGACAAAACCTCTTCCGCCGCCCTCACCGCCATATCCTCCGCCCCAAGCTTCACTACCATCCCCTTCCACCTCCATATCCGACGGAACCCCAAAACGAGATCCCGCCGAGGAGAAAGAGGAGGTCCCAGCCGGCGAGAGATCCCCTTGGGCAAGCGTCAGCCGCCGTGGCATTCCGGCGGCGCGCCACGCGTAGCTTTCTCCCACGGGTAGTCTTGGCCTAGACGATCAGGAGGACAGAAAGATTGTTGTTTATTAATATTCACACGCGCTTGTTCAAAAAAAAAATTGTACCTGACGGCTTAGAAACAAAGTTCACATTCCGATACAAGCTATAAATTCTGAATATGTTTTCTTTTTTCGAGCATATGAATTCTGAATTCTGAATTCTGAAGGATCGAAATCCATGAGAGGAACTAGCAAGAGAGGAACATTGTGTTTTGGGCGTATCGTTCCTCGGCTGGCCTCTTCAGCAACAGGCCACTGCGGGGTGAAAGATATTCTTTCAGCAAAAGCATTTCAGAATTTTCAGCCACCAAAATGGTCAATGATCGGTAAGTGAACCCAGTTCCAGGTGTGGAAATTATTGAACCCTAATAGTTTGTTGTATTGATTTGGCCCTCATATGGGGGTATATAAAGGAGGTACAAGGGGTAGAGGGAGATTTGGAGTACAAGACACCTAGAGCCCTAATCTATCCCTACACATATACATTTCGTATTCTAACATCCCCCCTCAGTCGTAGCGGGAGTGAAGCGGACGCTTGCGAGTGGATTTGAAGATTTTCGCTTCCGTCACTTCCTCCTCTCCGTCATCATCATCTCTCCTCTCTTCCCTCCCGCAGTCACAGCGGGAGTGGCGTGGACGGAAGTGACGACGCGGACGCTGCCGACTGGAGTTGTTGCCGATGTGTTGCTGTAGACGTAGCCCGTGATGTCGATGTCGAGGTAGTTGATCATGATGTAGCCGTAGTCGTGGTAGTAGTGGTCGATGTAGTACTCGCCGTAGTCATTGTAGCCGCAATGCCGGAGGCGCAAAAAATTGCGCGAGGTGTATGACGGTGCTGCAGTTGTGTTTTTTTTACGACGTTTCGCACCTTGAGAGGTACCGTCGTGGGCGTCAAAGGACGCGGTCGTAGGTCGTAAGTGAGTCCACCAGTTTTGCCAGGACTGGGAGAAGCTCACCAAGCACACATGGTTTTGCCAGAACCGTGTGTGCGGTTGTAGGGGCTTTCACCGCAGTGATGCCGGGTTGTCGATGCAGTCTTAGCCGTCGGACGCGGTCGATGCCATCGTCGGTGTCGTGGCGTCTTGCAGTAGTACTGTCAGAGGACGCATATCCAGCCTTGTGGACGTCGTAATTGTAGCGGCGGCGGCGGTGTGTTGACGAGTTTGTCGATGATGACCACGTGATGTAGACCTTGGCGATGTAGTGTCGGCGATGAGCTGCAGGCATGAACTGTTACATCGCTTGGAGGCGTCCCTCGCGGCGATGATGACGTAGATGCCATGGTGGCGGAAAAGTCGACGAAGTTCCACACCGGCCTGGCGTGTGGTGGATGTCGTCGCTTCTTATTGGGCTCGATGAAGATTTCGACGCGTAGAGGGCGTAGTCTTACAGCTCGGCGGAGGTGTCGGTGTAGATTTCCCAGCGCGGTGCTCGACGTAGGCAACATGCCGACGCGTGCAGAGGTGGACAAAGACCTGCCGGCCCTGCCGTTTTCCACCGCCATGCGCTGGCGTTTGTGGTCGTGAGCTGACGTTTGCCGGAGTTGATCTGCTTCTTCCATGTGCATCGTATGCTCGTGTACTGCATCTTGACGTCTAGTGCATGCTGATTAGAAGTATTACTACTAAACAACGTACCCAGATCGGATTGTGTTGGTGACGACCGCTCTGCTTCGCACGCGTTGCCACCTCCGCGTGGCAGATTGGATCGAGGCGTTCATGTCCTGTCCGAGTTGTTGACGAAGTTGCCTAGAGGTGCACGCATGTGGGAGGTCCATGCAGGTCGGGTCGCCGGATATTTGCCGAGAGGATGACCGGTTGTTGGAGTCGAAGTAGCGCCGCGCACGGATTTTCACTAATTTTCACCGGAGATTCGATGATCGTGGAGAGTAGCTACGGATTTATTTGACTAAATTGGATCTAGTCTACGGAATAATTTCGAAATTGTCTAATCTAATCTAAAGAACCGATCCTATCATTGATCGAAACCGGGTGCCGCGCCCCCGAGGAGAGATCTCCCCGGGGGCGGCGCGCTGCGGAAGTGGTGGAGAAACCTAGGATCGGCGCCGTGAGGCAAACCGCTCTGATACCATGTGAATTTTTTTTGGATCCCTAATATTTCGTTGTATTGATCCGTGCGTTCCCATCGGTGTACCACGGACGACAGCGCTGGATGTATGCGCGCCGCCATCAGATCGGCTCTTCGTCTGCACCAGATTTGTTGACCGTGGATTTAGGGATTTATTGGGCTATAAATTGGATCTAATTTACGGAACTAGAAGTTTCGAAATTGGCTAAAATCTAATCTAAAGAACCGATCAGATCATTGATCGTGATCGGGTGCCGCGCCCCCGAGGAGTAGAGATTGATCTCCCCGGGGGCGGCGCGCGATGCAGAAGAATTTAGAACCCTAAGATCGGCGTCGTGAGACTAACCGCTCTGATACCATGTGGAAATTATTGAACCCTAATAGTTTGTTGTATTGATTTGGCCCTCATATGGGGGTATATAAAGGAGGTACAAGGGGTAGAGGGAGATTTGGAGTACAAGACACCTAGAGCCCTAATCTATCCCTACACATATACATTTCGTATTCTAACACCAGGAACATACAGTAGTTCTCGGCAAATTACCAACAACGTGTGGTCGGCGCGTGGGTGAACAATGTTTACAAGGCAACGCACACACAAGTATCAATCTGTGTGTGTGCTTACAACACGTACCAAAAGTCTTCAACTCACATAAACGCTTGAATAAGATGGCTCGGATCATCACGCTAAGCTCACGGTTGACGCCCATCCAATCCACTCCGATCACCGGATTTAAACTAAACAATAAATTGGTCTTGTCTATGAAAATACAGCAAGGAACCCTCCAGTACATCAATGGCTTGATTGTTCACCTCAAAAGTGTAAGTAGAGCTAAAGTTCAACCATGTGGTCAGTTTTGGGACATTTCATCTAGTAAACCATGGAAGTTGACATGCATGATCATCTCTAACACAATGCAATAAGCACATTCTCTAAAATTTCAGATCAGGTTTAGCATTTCTGCTTGTCGTATTAGCAACAGTCGCATGTTTTGGTAGGAGGTTATTGTCACCTAAGTTCAGTGCCATCGCAACTGTTGTCGAGTTGGTTTCCTGCTATTGCTAGCATAGGGCTGATCTTGATTGCCTGTGTGAGTGCCATGTTTGCTTCCAAATCTAAACTGAAGGCCACCCATGTTGTGCAAATAATTGCTAAACTGAATCTTCTTAATTTGAAATTCATCAACAAACAAACAAAGGCTTGTAGCATTCAGAAAAAAAAAGCTGCACCTTTATACCACAACTCAGTTTGCACTGGACAACTAATATTCAGAGAACTCCTGTAACATATATTCAGTTTTCGACAACTACACTTGGTTCCATGAAACCTTCAGGCTTGGTTGGACAGTTGGGCTGAGTTAGCTATTTAACTCGTTTTTAACAGACTAATCACATATGTTTGTCATAGAAAAACTTATACCTGATAGAATTTACATGGAACTATTCCATGGAATTAAAATGACCATCATCTTACCTTGCTTCGCTGGTTCAGATTTAGTTTTTACAAATATCATGAGCGTCGAAGTCTTCAGTGAGGCGTAACCGAAGTAGCAAGCCATGTCCTGTACTCGCATTTGTAGCTCCAGTTTACAAGTAATAACATTCTTGCTGAACTGTGCAATACAGGATCATCAAACTAGCATTATACCCTGACCAATATAACATATATGTTTGGCTTAGTCACAGTAGTTATTAAGTATTTAAGTCCCATGTCATTCCTTCTACCTAGCAGTAGCATTTTAGCTGGACCAGTAGAGCAACTCATGTCTCTGTTATCCAAAAATTTTTCGGAAAAAGCTAGGTTGATACCTGAAACTCATCTTACTCAACTATGTAACAAAATCTACTCAAGAACTGAAATAAGATTTGAGCGAGCTACCACTCACTCAGGAATAAATCTATTATACATATCCCTATCACCAGCATGTGATCATCATATTAGCATCACGCCCTGCATGGCTTCTTCGACGGGCTGCTCGGACGTGCCACACCGGTAGCATTGGAATTCGACACCGACAACCTCTATTGTTCCGGCGCACGGGTTAATGGGAACCCCCATTGGGCCTTTCACGGCCTAGGAATTGAAGGCTGGGATCTGGTCCATGGACCGCTCCAGTGCGCCTGGAACTGATGGGCTAGGGCCCAGTTTTTACTGCGCGGCCTGGGACATGGTCCTGCCCGTCCTGCTTCGTTTGTTCCATCAATTCCATTCCAGCGCCGTCGACCTTGGGCGGATCAACCGCGCCCATGTTGTCGTTCTACCGAATAAGGAGGGAGCACTTTCTCCGGCGTCCTTTTGCCTCATCTCCCTCCAAAACTGATCAATGAAGGCAATCCACAAAGTGCTCACGTCGCGCCTCCAGAAGGAAATTGGGCAGATTGTGCACGTTGATCAAACCGGCTTCCTCGCCGGTCGCAACATCTCGGAGAATTTCGTCTACGCTAGCAAGCTCGTCCAAACTTTCTATTGGCACTGGCCCCTTGTGTTGTGCTCAAGTTCGACTTGGCCAAGGCTTTCGACTCCGTGAGCTGGGCGAGCCTCTGCACGGTGATGTTGTCGCGCGGCTTCCCCGTGCTCTGGTGCAATTGGATCGATTCCATCCTTGTCTCCTCGCACTCCACCGTCCTCCTCAACGGCCTCCCCGAAAAATGGATCCAGTGCGTGCGGGGTTGCGGCAGGGAGACCCGCTCTCCCCTAGCTCTTTGTCATTGTCGCCGATGTGCTTCAGTGTAACACCTGGGGTGTTCCCCCTTCGTAGAATTGGTTGTTTTTTTTTCTTTTTGCTTGCATCACATGCATCAGATGCATTGCATCATGTTTTCAAAATAACTGGAAAACTCAAACCAAATTAAACTTTCAAACATTGTTCAAAATTTCCAATTTAAAAATTGCAAACTAAACCACTCAACTTGTTTTCAAATAGTTTGAGGTTGAAATTTATTTAATTTTCTTGTCAATAAAAAAAATTCCCTTTTATTAAAACCCTAATGGCAAATTCAAATTCAAATCAAATCAATCCTACTTGGCATATTTCAAATGTGGGTTTAAAAATTTAAATCTTGCAAACAAATTAAATTCAATAATGTTTGCATAATTGCTTGAACTTAGTAAATAAAATTTGTTTATTTCCAAAATTCCAAACCAACCCCTATTTGAAAGTCACCTAACAATTTAATATCAAATTAATAATTCAAATTGTTGAAAATAGTTTAAACTACCTTGTTGTTGCTGTTTTGCAAATCAGATAAAAATAGTTATAAAAAAATAAAAACCCCACAACCCCAACCTTTTCTTTCTCTCTTCCCTTTTCTTTTCTTACAAGCAAAAAAAAAAGAGGAAAAGGAAAGAAATCCAAAAGAAGGGAGACAGCCCACCCCAGCCTTTTTCTCCTCAGCCCATCACCACCCCAGCCCCCCTCTCTAGCCCATACCCCTTCGAGGAGGGCATCATCTTCCTCCTCGTGATGTCACCCTCTGTACGAACAGCAGCAGGACCGTTCGATCATCTCCCCCCTCCTCTGATTGCTGCCGTACCGAGCTCGGTTCACCCTTAAAACCACCTCCCCTCCTGCGTGACCTAGCCACCCCCCTCTCCCATCTCCCTCCGCCGCCGATTCTTCTCTCCCTCCCACCACGCTCGCTTCTGTTCTCTATAACCCATCGGAGCAGCCCACCGTCGCCGCAACCCCACAGCCACCCGTGAGCCAAGCTGGAAGGTGGAGTAGAACCACCCCACCTCCCTCTTCCTCCTCGAACACGAACCCCAGCCGGAGCAGCACCAGGGCGTCTGCATCTTCCTCGGTTTCAGTACGGGCGCCGCCGAAGTTCTTCGAATTCCCGTCGCAACGGTCCTCCTCGACCTCGATCAAGTACTGCAAGCCCCTCCCGGTACTACCCCAGCTCGATTCCCACTGTTTTCCCGGATGTTTGCCTGATGTGGACATCTTGCTCATCGGGTTCACCTTCCTGTCCGCCATGGACCTGTTGCAGAGAAGCCCCGCTGCCCTCTGATGCTCATCCGTGCACCACGCCGTGATGGGCTAGTCGCTCCACCCCGTCCCAGCACCCAACTGAGTCGTGCCGCGCCGTTTTGGTTCACCCTTGGACTGATCGAGCCGCCACCGGAGCGCCTCTGGAGATCATCGCCGTCAGGTGCGTGCTGGCCATCTATTCTTTGTCAGTTTCGTCAGTTAACGTACAGAAGCAACTACAAAAACCAACGCAGCTGTACTCTGAACAAAACAACAGCAGCAGCGCACTGGTTCCGTTCCTTCCGCACGCAAGCGAGCCGCGGGTTCGATCCCTGCGGGCGCAACCCCCCCCCCCCCCCCTTTTTGGTGATTAATCGTCGCCAGAGCCCAGGGCCCACCAGTCATTGGCCCCTGCGGCCACGTCACTGCACACACACGCACACGTGGATGCACGAAGGCACGGGCCCGCACTGCAGAGGCCCAGGCCAGGGTGCCCTGGGTGAAAAACGCCCCAGGGGCCCATCTGCAACTCCTTTTCCTCTTTTTTAGGTCCCTTCTATTACAGATTAGTCCTCAAAATTAAAATACACATAACTTTTATTTTCCAAACTCAAATAATGTAAATAAAATATGTTTTCTGCCCAAAATTTAATACTCTATCTAATTACATCATTTGTTTTCTGTTTTGCACATTTCAAATTGTTTCAAATTTCAAATTCAAACAATTCATTTAAAATTTGATTAATTGCATACCTATTTCAAACTTAATTCAAATCACACAAATAAAATATGTTTTCCATGCTATTTTGAACCATCTTTTCAAATATAAATTTTGTTTCATGTTTTGAATAATTAAAATTGCCTAAATAATTTAAACCTTGTTTAAATCATTTAAATTTGCTAAATTCATAACTTGCTCAAATTAAATTATTTTTGAACTTATAAAATATGTTTTCAAACCAGAAAAACATAACCTTTTCAAATATGAATTTGAATTTATGTTTTGAACAAATAAAATTCAAATAATATTCAAACTTGAATTAAATTCAATTAAAACTTGTTTAATCTTGTTTAATTCATAATTAAACCATTGTAATTCCTTTTTCAATAATTGAAACATGTAATCCACCTAAAATTTTGTGTTCTAATCAAATATGAACTTTGTTATCTGTTTGGAACAATTAAACTTGATGAAAACAACAAATGCTTGTGTGACACCTTTAAGTAACCAAAATTCCAAAAACTTAGTAAGTGAATTTCAAAATGGGTAAACCTTATTTCCAATTGGTTCTATTGTTGTTATTTTGTTGTTTTCCTCATCCATGCATCATACTAAACCACTTTCACCTGTTGGTTATTTGTAAAACAATTGTTTCAACCATAATTCATGGGCTTTTCATATGCAACTCAAATTGCATATGGGTCCATTTAAACATGTTTATCATGTCAACTAGTTTATCTTGATGCATCTTTAAACTTGTCATGCATCCATATCTTGATCATGCTGGATCTTTTGCCGTAGTAGTAATTGTTGCATCCGGTGTTTGTTCGAGGTTCATTGCTTCTTCCCGGATAGGACGTTGAGATGATGTGAGCAACGACAAGTTCTGTGGATGTACCTCTACTTGCTGGATCTCAGGCAAGTATACTCACTTGCTGCCAAATGGCTGTCTTTCATCACTTGTTACCGATTCTTTCCGTTGTTCTTATTCTAGCTTGTTGATTCGATGCTTGTGTCTCGATCCTATTATTTGTTTACCTTGCAGCCATGATATAGCCTTTCCCTCCACTTCCTATTAACTGTTGTTTGTTTACCTTGTTGGCCTTCGTGTCGTAGTTGCATGCTTAGTGTTGTTTGCGCTCAAGTCTTGTTGTCCGTCTTATCACCTGTTTAGTTGGATAGTGGGTTTCAATTCAATCAACAACCTGTTAATGTTTTGGGTAATAATAATTTGATGATAAGGCACCGGCAGGAGGCCCGGCGTGGTTTTGAAGCCTGCTAGTGTCGACCCTAATAGGAAAAGGGTCTTGTCTACTGATCCATGATGAGCGCACTAACCGCATGTGGGAAGCGAGTATGGGCGCCCCCCTCAATTTGATTCGATTCGCATCTCGTCCAAATCGCCTCATTTAGTTCGGGTTTTCCATTTGCCGCATGCATGTTCTTGCGAACCCTTGGTACCCGGGTGGAACTTTTGTAGTCGGCATTTAGGGAGACACGTTCTTAGAGTGATATGAGGGTCCCCTTTTCTTCGTGGGGCTTGATTAGCCGTGCGCTCACTGCACGGGGTTCTTTGGGCTTGATGCGAAGAAGAGTTGAGTTGTGTTGAGTGCCTCGCTTGGTGGAAGTGCATTTCCTATCTGGCGGGGTATTCTTACGTGTACGGCCAAATTGGTGCACCCCTGCAGGGTAAATCTTCTCGAGAAGCCGTGTTTTCCGCAGTTATGGTTAACTTGGTGAAAGTACTGGCTAACAAGTACTCAGAACAACTTATACCTAACTACTGATACTTGACTAGTAATAGTCTTATTGACACAATAACTTGATCCATCCTTAATCCAACAGTGTGAGTTATCCTTGGGTTGCTTCCTTAGTAGGGGGTAACATTGGATGGGTTTGTTTGGTGAGTAGTTGTAGTTGGTTACGATACGCTATCTTATCCCCCTCTTTCAGCCGGATGTTGTAGGGAGTCTCTGTAGTTGGTTAGTGCAGCCCGCTGCCGCTTTTTTGCAATAATCCCTTCCTTTCTGTTGATCCCAAAGAATTTGTATCTTGTGATGACTGGCTACGCCGGTATCTTGTGAGTATGGTTTATCCACTTGCCAGTACTTAACCGTACTGACCCACGAATCTCTTTCGTGGCTGCATATTCAATATTGCAGTCAACAGGTTTGAAGTCTGACGACGTTAGCTTGGGAATCCCTCCGGCTTGGCCTGGGCAGGGATTGGACGCTCTCGGTTATCTTCAGGACTCTTAGTCCAATTTGTATCTTGTCCGTAGCCGGACGCTATGTTGTTTCTTCCGCTGTTATTTGGATCTTTGTATTGTATCAGTTGTATCCCTGACTCGTTTGAGTCCTCTTGTATATATCTTTTCTGTTGTTGTTGCGGAATATTCGTGAACTGTTGTAATGTTATCACAAGTGGCAACCTGGAATCGGTTATTATGTGGATTCTGGCGGGAATGCTGAAATCTGCATAGTGCCCGATCTCGGGGCGTCACAAATGGTATCAGAGCCTTGGTTCCGATTCCCGAGATTGTTTCGATACGAATGGTTATCGAAGCAACGGGTCCGCAAAGCCTGTAGGATAACCTCGCTAACGGTCGTTGTTTCTAGAGTGTCAAACACTATTTCTACTAAACTATTTTGGAAACATCTCAATAGGATTCTTGTTTTCTCCTTATCAATATTCTATTTTCCCCTCCCATCTTATTTGTTTTGGAGTCTTCCCCCCTTGTCTATTTTTCAAAGTGTTAGGATCCTACGTGGGTGGACGTTTTCTGAGCCTTTAACCTAATAGGTTCGATCATCGGAAGATTCCTGGTGGAAGAACATCGTCATCACTCCGAGCAAGAATCCCTTGTTAGTGGTGTCGAGGAGAATCAACTGGAAGCATGAAGAATCGATAGTCGAACTTCTTTCCCCTCCCGGGTTAGCAGGTGGATTGCGAGGGCGCAATCCCTTGTTAGTGGTGTCGTCTGTAACACCTGGGGTGTTCCCCCTTCGTAGAATTGGTTGTTTTTTTTTTGCTTGCATCACATGCATCAGATGCATTGCATCATGTTTTCAAAACAACTGGAAAACTCAAACCAAATTAAACTTTCAAACATTGTTCAAAATTTCCAATTTAAAAATTGCAAACTAAACCACTCAACTTGTTTTCAAATAGTTTGAGGTTGAAATTTATTTAATTTTCTTGTCAATAAAAAAATTCCCTTTTATTAAAACCCTAATGGAAAATTCAAATTCAAATCAAATCAATCCTACTTGGCATATTTCAAATGTGGGTTTAAAAATTTAAATCTTGCAAACAAATTAAATTCAATAATGTTTGCATAATTGCTTGAACTTAGTAAATAAAATTTTTTTATTTCCAAAATTCCAAACCAAACCCTATTTGAAAGTCACCTAACAATTTAATATCAAATTAATAATTCAAATTGTTGAAAATAGTTTAAACTACCTTATTGTTGCTGTTTTGCAAATCAGATAAAAATAGTTATAAAAAAATAAAAACCCCACAACCCCAACCTTTTCTTTCTCTCTTCCCTTTTCTTTTCTTACAAGAAAAAAAAAAGAGGAAAAGGAAAGAAATCCAAAAGAAGGGAGACAGCCCACCCCAGCCTTTTTCTCCTCAGCCCATCACCACCCCAGCCCCCTCTCTGGCCCATACCCCTTCGAGGAGGGCATCATCTTCCTCCTCGTGATGTCACCCTCTGTACGAACAGCAGCAGCACCGCTCGATCATCTCCCCCTCCTCTGATTGTTGCCGTACCGAGCTCGGTTCACCCTTAAAACCACCTCCCCTCCTGCGTGACCTAGCCACCCCCCTCTCCCATCTCCCTCCGCCGCCGATTCTTCTCTCCCTCCCACCACGCTCGCTTCTGTTCTCTGTAACCCACCGGAGCAGCCCACCGTCGCCGCAACCCCACAGCCACCCGTGAGCCAAGCTGGGAGGTGGAGTAGAACCACCCCACCTCCCTCTTCCTCCTCGAACACGAACCCCAGCCGGAGCAGCACCAGGGCGTCTGCATCTTCCTCGATTTCAGTACGGGCGCCGCCGAAGTTCTTCGAATTCCCGTCGCCACGGTCCTCCTCGACCTCGATCAAGTACTGCAAGCCCCTCCCGGTACTACCCCAGCTCGATTCCCACTGTTTTCCCGGATGTTTGCCTGCTGTGGACATCTTGCTCATCGGGTTCACCTTCCTGTCCGCCATGGACCTGTTGCAGAGAAGCCCCGCTGCCCTCTGATGCTCATCCGTGCACCACGCCGTGATGGGCTAGTCGCTCCACCCCGTCCCAGCACCCAACTGAGTCATGCCGCGCCGTTTTGGTTCACCCTTGGACTGATCGAGCCGCCATCGGAGCGCCTCTGGAGATCGTCGCCGTCAGGTGTGTGCTGGCCATCTATTCTTTGTCAGTTTCGTCAGTTAACGTACAGAAGCAACTACAAAAACCAACGCAGCTGTACTCTGAACAAAACAACAGCAGCATCGCACTGGTTCCGTTCCTTCCGCACGCAAGCGAGCCGCGGGTTCGATCCCTGCGGGCGCAAACCCCCCCTTTTTGGTGATTAATCGTCACCAACGCCCAGGGCCCACCAGTCATTGGCCCCTGCGGCCACGTCACTGCACACACACGCACACGTGGATGCACAGAGGCACGGGCCCGCACTGCAGAGGCCCAGGCCAGGGTGCCCTGGGTGAAAAACGCCCCAGGGGCCCATCTGCAACTCCTTTTCCTCTTTTTTAGGTCCCTGCTATTACAGATTAGTCCTCAAAATTAAAATACACATAACTTTTATTTTCCAAACTCAAATAATGTAAATAAAATATGTTTTCTGCCCCAAATTTAATACTATATCTAATTACATCATTTGTTTTCTGTTTTGCACATTTCAAATTGTTTCAAATTTCAAATTCAAACAATTCATTTAAAATTTGATTAATTGCATAATTATTTCAAACTTAATTCAAATCACACAAATAAAATATGTTTTCCATGCTATTTTGAACCATCTTTTCAAATATAAATTTTGTTTCATGTTTTGAATAATTAAAATTGACTAAATAATTTAAACCTTGTTTAAATCATTTAAATTTGCTAAATTCATAACTTGCTCAAATTAAATTATTTTTGAACTTATAAAATATGTTTTCAAACCAGAAAAACATAACCTTTTCAAATATGAATTTGAATTTATGTTTTGAACAAATAAAATTCAAATAATATTCAAACTTGAATTAAATTCAATTAAAACTTGTTTAGTCTTGTTTAATTCATAATTAAACCATTGTAATTCCTTTTTCAATAATTGAAACATGTAATCCACCTAAAA
Source organism: Alopecurus myosuroides (assembly GCA_028641055.1). Taxonomy (NCBI): domain Eukaryota; kingdom Viridiplantae; phylum Streptophyta; class Magnoliopsida; order Poales; family Poaceae; genus Alopecurus; species Alopecurus myosuroides. The sequence goes on from CM054062.1 coordinate 34,432,071, forward strand.
TTTTGTGTTCTAATCAAATATGAACTTTGTTATCTGTTTGGAACAATTAAACTTGATGAAAACAACAAATGCTTGTGTGACACCTTTAAGTAACCAAAATTCCAAAAACTTAGTAAGTGAATTTCAAAACGGGTAAACCTTATTTCCAATTGGTTCTATTGTTGTTATTTTGTTGTTTTCCTCATCCATGCATCATACTAAACCACTTTCACCTGTTGGTTATTTGTAAAACAATTGTTTCAACCATAATTCATGGGCTTTTCATATGCAACTCAAATTGCATATGGGTCCATTTAAACATGTTTATCATGTCAACTAGTTTATCTTGATGCATCTTTAAACTTGTCATGCATCCATATCTTGATCATGCTGGATCTTTTGCCGTAGTAGTAATTGTTGCATCCGGTGTTTGTTTGAGGTTCATTGCTTCTTCCCGGATAGGACGTTGAGATGATGTGAGCAACGACAAGTTCTGTGGATGTACCTCTACTTGCTGGATCTCAGGCAAGTATACTCACTTGCTGCCAAATGGCTGCCTTTCATCACTTGTTACCGATTCTTTCCGTTGTTCTTATTCTAGCTTGTTGATTTGATGCTTGTGTCTCGATCCTATTATTTGTTTACCTTGCAGCCATGATATAGCCTTTCCCTCCACTTCCTATTAACTGTTGTTTGTTTACCTTGTTGGCCTTCGTGTCGTAGTTGCATGCTTAGTGTTGTTTGCGCTCAAGTCTTGTTGTCCGTCTTATCACCTGTTTAGTTGGATAGTGGGTTTCAATTCAATCAACAACCTGTTAATGTTTTGGGTAATAATAATTTGATGATAAGGCACCGGCAGGAGGCCCGGCGTGGTTTTGAAGCCTGCTAGTGTCGACCCTAATAGGAAAACGGTCTTGTCTACTGATCCATGATGAGCGCACTAACCGCATGTGGGAAGCGAGTATGGGCGCCCCCCTCAATTTGATTCGATTCGCATCTCGTCCAAATCGCCTCATTTAGTTCGGGTTTTCCATTTGCCGCATGCATGTTCTTGCGAACCCTTGGTACCCGGGTGGAACTTTTGTAGTCGGCATTTAGGGAGACACGTTCTTAGAGTGATATGAGGGTCCCCTTTTCTTCGTGGGGCTTGGTTAGCCGTGCGCTCACTGCACGGGGTTCTTTGGGCTTGATGCGAAGAAGAGTTGAGTTGTGTTGAGTGCCTCGCTTGGTGGAAGTGCATTTCCTATCTGGCGGGGTATTCTTACGTGTACGGCCAAATTGGTGCACCCCTGCAGGGTAAATCTTCTCGAGAAGCCGTGTTTTCCGCGGTTATGGTTAACTTGGTGAAAGTACTGGCTAACAAGTACTCAGAACAACTTACACCTAACTACTGATACTTGACTAGTAATAGTCTTATTGACACAATAACTTGATCCATCCTTAATCCAACAGTGTGAGTTATCCTTGGGTTGCTTCCTTAGTAGGGGGTAACATTGGATGGGTTTGTTTGGTGAGTAGTTGTAGTTGGTTACGATACGCTATCTTATCCCCCTCTTTCAGCCGGATGTTGTAGGGAGTCTCTGTAGTTGGTTAGTGCAGCCCGCTGCCGCTTTTTTGCAATAATCCCTTCCTTTCCGTTGATCCCAAAGAATTTGTATCTTGTGATGACTGGCTACGCCGGTATCTTGTGAGTATGGTTTATCCACTTGCCGGTACTTAACCGTACTGACCCACGAATCTCTTTCGTGGCTGCATATTCAATATTGCAGTCAACAGGTTTGAAGTCTGATGACGTTAGCTTGGGAATCCCTCCGGCTTGGCCTGGGCAGGGATTGGACGCTCTCGGTTATCTTCAGGACTCTTAGTCCAATTTGTATCTTGTCCGTAGCCGGACGCTATGTTGTTTCTTCCGCTGTTATTTGGATCTTTGTATTGTATCAGTTGTATCCCTGATTCGTTTGAGTCCTCTTGTATATATCTTTTCTGTTGTTGTTGCGGAATATTCGTGAACTGTTGTAATGTTATCACAAGTGGCAACCTGGAATCGGTTATTATGTGGATTCTGGCGGGAATGCTGAAATCTGCATAGTGCCCGATCTCGGGGCGTCACAAATGGTATCAGAGCCTTGGTTCCGATTCCCAAGATTGTTTCGATACGAATGGTTATCGAAGCAACGGGTCCGCAAAGCCTGTAGGATAACCTCGCTAACGATCGTTGTTTCTAGAGTGTCAAACACTATTTCTACTAAACTATTTTGGAAACATCTCAATAGGATTCTTGTTTTCTCCTTATCTATATTCTATTTTCCCCTCCCATCTTATTTGTTTTGGAGTCTTCCCCCCTTGTCTATTTTTCAAAGTGTTAGGATCCTACGTGGGTGGACGTTTTTTGAGCCTTTAACCTAATAGGTTCGATCATCGGAAGATTCCTGGTGGAAGAACATCGTCATCACTCCGAGCAAGAATCCCTTGTTAGTGGTGTCGAGGAGAATCAACTGGAAGCATGAAGAATCGATAGTCGAACTTCTTTCCCCTCCCAGGTTAGCAGGTGGATTGCGAGGGCGCAATCCCTTGTTAGTGGTGTCGTCTGTAACACCTGGGGTGTTCCCCCTTCGTAGAATTGGTTGTTTTTTTTTGCTTGCATCACATGCATCAGATGCATTGCATCATGTTTTCAAAACAACTGGAAAACTCAAACCAAATTAAACTTTCAAACATTGTTCAAATTTTCCAATTTAAAAATTGCAAACTAAACCACTCAACTTGTTTTCAAATAGTTTGAGGTTGAAATTTATTTAATTTTCTTGTCAATAAAAAAATTCCCTTTTATTAAAACCCTAATGGAAAATTCAAATTCAAATCAAATCAATCCTACTTGGCATATTTCAAATGTGGGTTTAAAAATTTAAATCTTGCAAACAAATTAAATTCAATAATGTTTGCATAATTGCTTGAACTTAGTAAATAAAATTTGTTTATTTCCAAAATTCCAAACCAAACCCTATTTGAAAGTCACCTAACAATTTAATATCAAATTAATAATTCAAATTGTTGAAAATAGTTTAAACTACCTTATTGTTGCTGTTTTGCAAATCAGATAAAAATAGTTATAAAAAAATAAAAACCCCACAACCCCAACCTTTTCTTTCTCTCTTCCCTTTTCTTTTCTTACAAGCAAAAAAAAAGAGGAAAAGGAAAGAAATCCAAAAGAAGGGAGACAGCCCACCCCAGCCTTTTTCTCCTCAGCCCATCACCACCCCAGCCCCCTCTCTGGCCCATACCCCTTCGAGGAGGGCATCATCTTCCTCCTCGTGATGTCACCCTCTGTACGAACAGCAGCAACACCGCTCGATCATCTCCCCCCTCCTCTGAGTGTTGCCGTACCGAGCTCGGTTCACCCTTAAAACCACCTCCCCTCCTGCGTGACCTAGCCACCCCCCTCTCCCATCTCCCTCCGCCGCCGATTCTTCTCTCCCTCCCACCACGCTCGCTTCTGTTCTCTGTAACCCACCGGAGCAGCCCACCGTCGCCGCAACCCCACAGCCACCCGTGAGCCAAGCTGGGAGGTGGAGTAGAACCACCCCACCTCCCTCTTCCTCCTCGAACACGAACCCCAGCCGGAGCAGCACCAGGGCGTCTGCATCTTCCTCGGTTTCAGTACGGGCGCCGCCAAAGTTCTTCGAATTCCCGTCGCCACGGTCCTCCTCGACCTCGATCAAGTACTGCAAGCCCCTCCCGGTACTACCCCAGCTCGATTCCCACTGTTTTCCCGGATGTTTGCCTGCTGTGGACATCTTGCTCATCGGGTTCACCCTCCTGTCCGCCATGGACCTGTTGCAGAGAAGCCCCGCTGCCCTCTGATGCTCATCCGTGCACCACGCCGTGATGGGCTAGTCGCTCCACCCCGTCCCAGCACCCAACTGAGTCGTGCCGCGCCGTTTTGGTTCACCCTTGGACTGATCGAGCCGCCACCGGAGCGCCTCTGGAGATCGTCGCCGTCAGGTGTGTGCTGGCCATCTATTCTTTGTCAGTTTCGTCAGTTAACGTACAGAAGCAACTACAAAAACCAACGCAGCTGTACTCTGAACAAAACAACAGCAGCAGCGCACTGGTTCCGTTCCTTCCGCACGCAAGCGAGCCGCGGGTTCGATCCCTGCGGGCGCAAACCCCCCCCCCCTTTTTGGTGATTAATCGTCGCCAACGCCCAGGGCCCACCAGTCATTGGCCCCTGCGGCCACGTCACTGCACACACACGCACACGTGGATGCACAGAGGCACGGGCCCGCACTGCAGAGGCCCAAGCCAGGGTGCCCTGGGTGAAAAACGCCCCAGGGGCCCATCTGCAACTCCTTTTCCTCTTTTTTAGGTCCCTGCTATTACAGATTAGTCCTCAAAATTAAAATACACATAACTTTTATTTTCCAAACTCAAATAATGTAAATAAAATATGTTTTCTGCCCCAAATTTAATACTATATCTAATTACATCATTTGTTTTCTGTTTTGCACATTTCAAATTATTTCAAATTTCAAATTCAAACAATTCATTTAAAATTTGATTAATTGCATAATTATTTCAAACTTAATTCAAATCACACAAATAAAATATGTTTTCCATGCTATTTTGAACCATCTTTTCAAATATAAATTTTGTTTCATGTTTTGAATAATTAAAATTGCCTAAATAATTTAAACCTTGTTTAAATCATTTAAATTTGCTAAATTCATAACTTGCTCAAATTAAATTATTTTTGAACTTATAAAATATGTTTTCAAACCAGAAAAACATAACCTTTTCAAATATGAATTTGAATTTATGTTTTGAACAAATAAAATTCAAATAATATTCAAACTTGAATTAAATTCAATTAAAACTTGTTTAATCTTGTTTAATTCATAATTAAACCATTGTAATTCCTTTTTCAATAATTGAAACATGTAATCCACCTAAAATTTTGTGTTCTAATCAAATATGAACTTTGTTATCTGTTTGGAACAATTAAACTTGATGAAAACAACAAATGCTTGTGTGACACCTTTAAGTAACCAAAATTCCAAAAACTTAGTAAGTGAATTTCAAAACGGGTAAACCTTATTTCCAATTGGTTCTATTGTTGTTATTTTGTTGTTTTCCTCATCCATGCATCATACTAAACCACTTTCACCTGTTGGTTATTTGTAAAACAATTGTTTCAACCATAATTCATGGGCTTTTCATATGCAACTCAAATTGCATATGGGTCCATTTAAACATGTTTATCATGTCAACTAGTTTATCTTGATGCATCTTTAAACTTGTCATGCATCCATATCTTGATCATGCTGGATCTTTTGCCGTAGTAGTAATTGTTGCATCCGGTGTTTGTTCGAGGTTCATTGCTTCTTCCCGGATAGGACGTTGAGATGATGTGAGCAACGACAAGTTCTGTGGATGTACCTCTACTTGCTGGATCTCAGGCAAGTATACTCACTTGCTGCCAAATGGCTGCCTTTCATCACTTGTTACCGATTCTTTCCGTTGTTCTTATTCTAGCTTGTTGATTCGATGCTTGTGTCTCGATCCTATTATTTGTTTACCTTGCAGCCATGATATAGCCTTTCCCTCCACTTCCTATTAACTGTTGTTTGTTTACCTTGTTGGCCTTCGTGTCGTAGTTGCATGCTTAGTGTTGTTTGCGCTCAAGTCTTGTTGTCCGTCTTATCACCTGTTTAGTTGGATAGTGGGTTTCAATTCAATCAACAACCTGTTAATGTTTTGGGTAATAATAATTTGATGATAAGGCACCGGCACGAGGCCCGGCGTGGTTTTGAAGCCTGCTAGTGTCGACCCTAATAGGAAAAGGGTCTTGTCTACTGATCCATGATGAGCGCACTAACCGCATGTGGGAAGCGAGTATGGGCGCCCCCCTCAATTTGATTCGATTCGCATCTCGTCCAAATCGCCTCATTTAGTTCGGGTTTTCCATTTGCCGCATGCATGTTCTTGCGAACCCTTGGTACCCGGGTGGAACTTTTGTAGTCGGCATTTAGGGAGACACGTTCTTAGAGTGATATGAGGGTCCCCTTTTCTTCGTGGGGCTTGGTTAGCCGTGCGCTCACTGCACGGGGTTCTTTGGGCTTGATGCGAAGAAGAGTTGAGTTGTGTTGAGTGCCTCGCTTGGTGGAAGTGCATTTCCTATCTGGCGGGGTATTCTTACGTGTACGGCCAAATTGGTGCACCCCTGCAGGGTAAATCTTCTCGAGAAGCCGTGTTTTCCGCGGTTATGGTTAACTTGGTGAAAGTACTGGCTAACAAGTACTCAGAACAACTTACACCTAACTACTGATACTTGACTAGTAATAGTCTTATTGACACAATAACTTGATCCATCCTTAATCCAACAGTGTGAGTTATCCTTGGGTTGCTTCCTTAGTAGGGGGTAACATTGGATGGGTTTGTTTGGTGAGTAGTTGTAGTTGGTTACGATACGCTATCTTATCCCCCTCTTTCAGCCGGATGTTGTAGGGAGTCTCTGTAGTTGGTTAGTGCAGCCCGCTGCCGCTTTTTTGCAATAATCCCTTCCTTTCCGTTGATCCCAAAGAATTTGTATCTTGTGATGACTGTCTACGCCGGTATCTTGTGAGTATGGTTTATCCACTTGCCGGTACTTAACCGTACTGACCCACGAATCTCTTTCGTGGCTGCATATTCAATATTGCAGTCAACAGGTTTGAAGTCTGATGACGTTAGCTTGGGAATCCCTCCGGCTTGGCCTGGGCAGGGATTGGACGCTCTCGGTTATCTTCAGGACTCTTAGTCCAATTTGTATCTTGTCCGTAGCCGGACGCTATGTTGTTTCTTCCGCTGTTATTTGGATCTTTGTATTGTATCAGTTGTATCCCTGATTCGTTTGAGTCCTCTTGTATATATCTTTTCTGTTGTTGTTGCGGAATATTCGTGAACTGTTGTAATGTTATCACAAGTGGCAACCTGGAATCGGTTATTATGTGGATTCTGGCGGGAATGCTGAAATCTGCATAGTGCCCGATCTCGGGGCGTCACAAATGGTATCAGAGCCTTGGTTCCGATTCCCAAGATTGTTTCGATACGAATGGTTATCGAAGCAACGGGTCCGCAAAGCCTGTAGGATAACCTCGCTAACGATCGTTGTTTCTAGAGTGTCAAATACTATTTCTACTAAACTATTTTGGAAACATCTCAATAGGATTCTTGTTTTCTCCTTATCTATATTCTATTTTCCCCTCCCATCTTATTTGTTTTGGAGTCTTCCCCCCTTGTCTATTTTTCAAAGTGTTAGGATCCTACGTGGGTGGACGTTTTTTGAGCCTTTAACCTAATAGGTTCGATCATCGGAAGATTCCTGGTGGAAGAACATCGTCATCACTCCGAGCAAGAATCCCTTGTTAGTGGTGTCGAGGAGAATCAACTGGAAGCATGAAGAATCGATAGTCGAACTTCTTTCCCCTCCCAGGTTAGCAGGTGGATTGCGAGGGCGCAATCCCTTGTTAGTGGTGTCGTCTGTAACACCTGGGGTGTTCCCCCTTCGTAGAATTGGTTGTTTTTTTTTGCTTGCATCACATGCATCAGATGCATTGCATCATGTTTTCAAAACAACTGGAAAACTCAAACCAAATTAAACTTTCAAACATTGTTCAAATTTTCCAATTTAAAAATTGCAAACTAAACCACTCAACTTGTTTTCAAATAGTTTGAGGTTGAAATTTATTTAATTTTCTTGTCAATAAAAAAATTCCCTTTTATTAAAACCCTAATGGAAAATTCAAATTCAAATCAAATCAATCCTACTTGGCATATTTCAAATGTGGGTTTAAAAATTTAAATCTTGCAAACAAATTAAATTCAATAATGTTTGCATAATTGCTTGAACTTAGTAAATAAAATTTGTTTATTTCCAAAATTCCAAACCAAACCCTATTTGAAAGTCACCTAACAATTTAATATCAAATTAATAATTCAAATTGTTGAAAATAGTTTAAACTACCTTATTGTTGCTGTTTTGCAAATCAGATAAAAATAGTTATAAAAAAATAAAAACCCCACAACCCCAACCTTTTCTTTCTCTCTTCCCTTTTCTTTTCTTACAAGCAAAAAAAAAAAGAGGAAAAGGAAAGAAATCCAAAAGAAGGGAGACAGCCCACCCCAGCCTTTTTCTCCTCAGCCCATCACCACCCCAGCCCCCTCTCTGGCCCATACCCCTTCGAGGAGGGCATCATCTTCCTCCTCGTGATGTCACCCTCTGTACGAACAGCAGCAACACCGCTCGATCATCTCCCCCCTCCTCTGAGTGTTGCCGTACCGAGCTCGGTTCACCCTTAAAACCACCTCCCCTCCTGCGTGACCTAGCCACCCCCCTCTCCCATCTCCCTCCGCCGCCGATTCTTCTCTCCCTCCCACCACGCTCGCTTCTGTTCTCTGTAACCCACCGGAGCAGCCCACCGTCGCCGCAACCCCACAGCCACCCGTGAGCCAAGCTGGGAGGTGGAGTAGAACCACCCCACCTCCCTCTTCCTCCTCGAACACGAACCCCAGCCGGAGCAGCACCAGGGCGTCTGCATCTTCCTCGGTTTCAGTACGGGCGCCGCCAAAGTTCTTCGAATTCCCGTCGCCACGGTCCTCCTCGACCTCGATCAAGTACTGCAAGCCCCTCCCGGTACTACCCCAGCTCGATTCCCACTGTTTTCCCGGATGTTTGCCTGCTGTGGACATCTTGCTCATTGGGTTCACCCTCCTGTCCGCCATGGACCTGTTGCAGAGAAGCCCCGCTGCCCTCTGATGCTCATCCGTGCACCACGCCGTGATGGGCTAGTCGCTCCACCCCGTCCCAGCACCCAACTGAGTCGTGCCGCGCCGTTTTGGTTCACCCTTGGACTGATCGAGCCGCCACCGGAGCGCCTCTGGAGATCGTCGCCGTCAGGTGTGTGCTGGCCATCTATTCTTTGTCAGTTTCGTCAGTTAACGTACAGAAGCAACTACAAAAACCAACGCAGCTGTACTCTGAACAAAACAACAGCAGCAGCGCACTGGTTCCGTTCCTTCCGCACGCAAGCGAGCCGCGGGTTCGATCCCTGCGGGCGCAAACCCCCCCCCCTTTTTGGTGATTAATCGTCGCCAACGCCCAGGGCCCACCAGTCATTGGCCCCTGCGGCCACGTCACTGCACACACACGCACACGTGGATGCACAGAGGCACGGGCCCGCACTGCAGAGGCCCAAGCCAGGGTGCCCTGGGTGAAAAACGCCCCAGGGGCCCATCTGCAACTCCTTTTCCTCTTTTTTAGGTCCCTGCTATTACAGATTAGTCCTCAAAATTAAAATACACATAACTTTTATTTTCCAAACTCAAATAATGTAAATAAAATATGTTTTCTGCCCCAAATTTAATACTATATCTAATTACATCATTTGTTTTCTGTTTTGCACATTTCAAATTATTTCAAATTTCAAATTCAAACAATTCATTTAAAATTTGATTAATTGCATAATTATTTCAAACTTAATTCAAATCACACAAATAAAATATGTTTTCCATGCTATTTTGAACCATCTTTTCAAATATAAATTTTGTTTCATGTTTTGAATAATTAAAATTGCCTAAATAATTTAAACCTTGTTTAAATCATTTAAATTTGCTAAATTCATAACTTGCTCAAATTAAATTATTTTTGAACTTATAAAATATGTTTTCAAACCAGAAAAACATAACCTTTTCAAATATGAATTTGAATTTATGTTTTGAACAAATAAAATTCAAATAATATTCAAACTTGAATTAAATTCAATTAAAACTTGTTTAATCTTGTTTAATTCATAATTAAACCATTGTAATTCCTTTTTCAATAATTGAAACATGTAATCCACCTAAAATTTTGTGTTCTAATCAAATATGAACTTTGTTATCTGTTTGGAACAATTAAACTTGATGAAAACAACAAATGCTTGTGTGACACCTTTAAGTAACCAAAATTCCAAAAACTTAGTAAGTGAATTTCAAAACGGGTAAACCTTATTTCCAATTGGTTCTATTGTTGTTATTTTGTTGTTTTCCTCATCCATGCATCATACTAAACCACTTTCACCTGTTGGTTATTTGTAAAACAATTGTTTCAACCATAATTCATGGGCTTTTCATATGCAACTCAAATTGCATATGGGTCCATTTAAACATGTTTATCATGTCAACTAGTTTATCTTGATGCATCTTTAAACTTGTCATGCATCCATATCTTGATCATGCTGGATCTTTTGCCGTAGTAGTAATTGTTGCATCCGGTGTTTGTTCGAGGTTCATTGCTTCTTCCCGGATAGGACGTTGAGATGATGTGAGCAACGACAAGTTCTGTGGATGTACCTCTACTTGCTGGATCTCAGGCAAGTATACTCACTTGCTGCCAAATGGCTGCCTTTCATCACTTGTTACCGATTCTTTCCGTTGTTCTTATTCTAGCTTGTTGATTCGATGCTTGTGTCTCGATCCTATTATTTGTTTACCTTGCAGCCATGATATAGCCTTTCCCTCCACTTCCTATTAACTGTTGTTTGTTTACCTTGTTGGCCTTCGTGTCGTAGTTGCATGCTTAGTGTTGTTTGCGCTCAAGTCTTGTTGTCCGTCTTATCACCTGTTTAGTTGGATAGTGGGTTTCAATTCAATCAACAACCTGTTAATGTTTTGGGTAATAATAATTTGATGATAAGGCACCGGCACGAGGCCCGGCGTGGTTTTGAAGCCTGCTAGTGTCGACCCTAATAGGAAAAGGGTCTTGTCTACTGATCCATGATGAGCGCACTAACCGCATGTGGGAAGCGAGTATGGGCGCCCCCCTCAATTTGATTCGATTCGCATCTCGTCCAAATCGCCTCATTTAGTTCGGGTTTTCCATTTGCCGCATGCATGTTCTTGCGAACCCTTGGTAACCAGGTGGAACTTTTGTAGTCGGCATTTAGGGAGACACGTTCTTAGAGTGCTATGAGGGTCCCCTTTTCTTCGTGGGGCTTGATTAGCCGTGCGCTCACTGCACGGGGTTCTTTGGGCTTGATGCGAAGAAGAGTTGAGTTGTGTTGAGTGCCTCGCTTGGTGGAAGTGCATTTCCTATCTGGCGGGGTATTCTTACGTGTACGACCAAATTGGTGCACCCCTGCAGGGTAAATCTTCTCGAGAATCCGTGTTTTCCGCGGTTATGGTTAACTTGGTGAAAGTACTGGCTAACAAGTACTCAGAACAACTTACACCTAACTACTGATACTTGACTAGTAATAGTCTTATTGACACAATAACTTGATCCATCCTTAATCCAACAGTGTGAGTTATCCTTGGGTTGCTTCCTTAGTAGGAGGTAACATTGGATGGATTTGTTTGGTGAGTAGTTGTAGTTGGTTACGATACGCTATCTTATCCCCCTCTTTCAGCCGGATGTTGTAGGGAGTCTCTGTAGTTGGTTAGTGCAGCCCGCTGCCGCTTTTTTGCAATAATCCCTTTCTTTCCGTTGATCCCAAAGAATTTGTATCTTGTGATGACTGGCTACGCCGGTATCTTGTGAGTATGGTTTATCCACTTGCCAGTACTTAACCGTACTGACCCACGAATCTCTTTCGTGGCTGCATATTCAATATTGCAGTCAACAGGTTTGAAGTCTGACGACGTTAGCTTGGGAATCCCTCCAGCTTGGCCTGGGCAGGGATTGGACGCTCTCGGTTATCTTCAGGACTCTTAGTCCAATTTGTATCTTGTCCGTAGCCGGACGCTATGTTGTTTCTTCCGCTGTTATTTGGATCTTTGTATTGTATCAGTTGTATCCCTGACTCGTTTGAGTCCTCTTGTATATATCTTTTCTGTTGTTGTTGCGGAATATTCGTGAACTTTTGTAATGTTATCACAAGTGGCAACCTGGAATCGGTTATTATGTGGATTCTGGCGGGAATGCTGAAATCTGCATTGTGCCCGATCTCGGGGCGTCACATTCAGCTCCTCGTCCACAGCGATGACGTGCTCCAGCATCCACTCGTCGACAGCGCGCCCTTCCCCCTCCTTCAATATGCTGATGACACTTTGATCACCATGTGTGCTGACAGAACGACTGCTGCGCGGCTCCGTACCCTCCTCCAGCGCTTCAATTAATCAAACCACGAGGCTTTGCATCAAGTACGACAAGAGCACGCTCATGCCGATGAACGTCGATCCCGCCGTGCTTCCTGACATCCACACCGCCTTGGAATGCAAGTTCAAGGGCTTCCCCCAGACGCACCTTGGGCTTCCGCTTCCGCGTAGAAGTTGCGCCTCAACGTGTTCACCCCGATCATCGCCAAGGTCGATAAAAACCTCTCCGGGTGGCGTGGCCTCCTTCTGTCTCCGGGGGGACAACTCAATATCATCAACACCGTCCTTGACGCCCTGCCGGCCTACGCTGTGGGAGCTCTCACTCTCCCCGTGGGCGTGGTCACACGACTTAGTGTTCTCAGGATTAATCATTTTAAATATATTAAAAACAGGACAGAAAATAACAAACCAAAATAATAAAAATGCAGGTTTTTTTTTGTATTTTTGGGTTTTAGAGCGAACAAAGTAAAACAAAAATAAAACAAACAAGACAAAAACAAAATAAAATGCTTGGAAGTGTGACATTCCCCTATCCGGAGATTCCAGTATCCCTGGCAATGGCGCCAGAAAGCTTGATGTGTTGGGGGCATGTTGTTCGTTAGATTACTACAAGCGGAGAGTTTGATGTAGAACAACAACAAGATTTCGCTTGAAATTAACCAAGGTTATCGAATCCAGGAAGACTCGGAGGTTCTTCAGAAGGATGTCAGCGGCACAACGGACGTGGAACTTGCAACAAAAAACACACTACTTTGCCCTAACAAAACAAAGATGTTTTCAATCTCTCCGGTTATGCTGAAAACAAAGGGACTAAACGTATAGTGCAGAAAACAACGATGATTGCAGGAAAAAGTAGAGAACAGTAGATTGCAGTAGGTGATTTAACATTATGAGGAAAATGGACCGGTGTCAATAGTTCACTAGTGGTGTCTCTGCATAAAAATTTCTAGCATGTTGGATAAACAAATTACAGCCGGACAATTGACAAATAATGAACATATGACAATGCAATATATGACAAGATGTTCACTATGAGATTTAACAGGGCATTACAACAAAGTACATAGACTTGCTACCCAGTGCATCTATGTCTAAATAATCCACCTTCGGGTCAGCATCCGCATCACTTCCAGTATTAAGTTGCAAACAACAGATTATTGCATAAAGTATTGTGTGTAATGTAAACTATGCAAAAGACACGTAGACTAAGCACCATTATTTTATCCCTAGTCGAAACAGTACATCCACAACCATGTACTTTTCAGTCACTCGAATGCAGATTTCTGGAGGCATGAACCAACTATCGAGCATAAATACAACCTCTAGGAGTCACAAGCATCTACTTGGCCAAAATATCTACTAGCAACGGAGAGCATGCAAGATATAAACAACATAGACATATGAATAAATAAACAACTTGATCATAGTATCAATATTCATTGGATCCCAGCAAACACAACATGTAGCATTACATAATGATGATCTTGATCATGTAGGGCAGCTCACAATATCTAAACATGATAGCACAAAGTGGAGAGACTACCATCTAACTACTTATATGGACCCGTAGTCCAAAGTTGAACTACTCATGCATCACTCCGGAGGCAGGCATGGCGGTGTAGAGCCCTCCGGTGATAATTCCCCTCTCCGGAAGGGTGCCGGGAAGAGCTTCAAACCCTTCAGAACTAGGTTTGACGACAACGGCGAAGTCTGAATGTTTCGTGGTTTCTCGATCAGTTATTTAGGGTTTTCGGGGCAGAACAAATATATAGGCAAAAGTGCGGCGTCGGTGGCCACCCGATGGGCCCATGCCACAGGAGGGAGCCGGCCAGGGGTTGGTCACGCCCTGGTGTGGTTTGGCCGCCTCCTGGGTTGGCTGCTCCTCTCCTTCGGGCTTCTGGTGGATTGTGTGCGTACGCCAATTTTCGTCCAATTCCGAGAATATTTTGCGACAAGCTTTTCTGATAGAGAAAAACAGCAAAAAACAGAAACTGGCACTATGGTATCTTGTTAATAGGTTAGTCCCAGAAAATGTATAAAAATGCTATAGAGTGTAAACAAAATATGTGACAATTGATATAATAATAGCATGGATCATAAAAAATTGTAGATACGTTTGATACATATCATTGACGACTTGGAAGAGAACTTTCACAGCCTACAAAGGATCAACCTGAAGCTCAATCATGCCAAGTGTACCTTTGGGTACCCTCGGTAAGGCAGCTCGGTTGCCTGGTCTCGCACCGGGAATCGAGGCAAACCCAGACAAGATAAAGGCCATCAAGGCAATCCATGTCCCTCACCGGATCCAGGATGTCTAACGGCTCAACGGGTGCCTCACCGCGTTAGGACGCTTCATCTCCCGGTTAGGCGAACGAGCCCTAACTCTCTTCAAGCTTCTTAAGAAGAAGGGTCCTTTCTAGTGGACCCCGGAGGCCCAGGCAGCGTTAGAAGACTTAAGGAAGTACTTGCCTACTCCACCGGTACTCGTGGCTCCCCACGAGAAAGAGCCTCAATTCCTCTACATAGACGCCACAAAACAAACTGTTAGTGGTGTGCTAGTCGCAGAATGAGACCAGAACGGAAAAAGGGCGGGTGCTGCCACAGAATCTGGTAAGACCCGCTCGGTATATTTGCCTATGTATTACTGAGCTCTGTGTGACGTGATGCCCGGGAGAGGTACCCCGAGATACAGAAGATCCGGCTAGGGTGCGTTTTGGTGGCAAGGAAGCTGCACCACTACTTCAAGGCTCACCTGGTCACGGCGAGCTCCTCGTAGCCGCTGCAACGAGTGCTATCTAATGCCCATGCTTCTAGCCGGGTCGCAGAGTGGTCAGTGGAATCGCCCCACTACGACATCCTCTTATACAATGCCAAGTCTATCAAAGGAAAGCTGCTCGCAAAGTTCCTCGCCGAATGGCCTTAGTGGACACCTACCCCAATGGAAGGACCGGAGTCTTACTCCTCCCTACCCGAGAAGAGGACCCCAACCGTTTGGTCATGTACTTCGACGGAGCCTTATATTACAAAGGTGCTAGGGTCAGTGTGCTTATCATATCCCCATCCAAGGAGCACCTAAAGTACATCATGCAGCTGGACTTTAATCAGGGCAAGGCATCCAACAACGTGGCTGAATATGAAGGCTTGTTTGTGGGCCTGCGTGCGGTGGTAGGCTTGGGCATCTAGCGCCTAGTAGTGCAGGGTGATTCCCATCTTGTTATCAATCAGGTACGCAAGGAGTAGACTGTCCACGTATGAGGGAATACGTTGAGGAGGTCCAGAAGATGGAGCTCTAGTTCAAGGGGCTGCAAATGGAGCACGTTCCTCGGGTGGAGAACTCTGTGGCCAACGAGCTCTCGAACATAGCTGCTCGGCGCGACCTGGCTCCCCTGGGAGCCTTTGTCGAGCAGCTAAACCAACCATCGGTTGATGGAAGAGAAAAAGTTTTGGAGGGCCTACCCAGGCTGTGACTCCCGGGCGGCAGGCAGTCATGACCTTTGCCCCGGGGGAACCATCTTGGGCCACCGACATCCTGAGGTTCCTACGTTGCCAGGAGCTTCCAGACGACGATGGACACGATGAACGCGTAGCTCGGAAGGCCAATATATACTTACTAGTCGATGGAGAGCTTCATCGACGAAGGGAAAACGAGATGTTGCTTAGATGCATCTCTCGCAAAGAAGGATTCGAGCTACTGGCCGACATTCATCAAGGGCTTCTCTCATCATGTCGCCTCTTGGGGTATGGATGGAAAGGGGGTACGACATGGGTTCTACTAGCCAACCACCCTCTGCGTTGCTGAGCATATGGTAAGGGCATGTGAGGCCTTCCAGTTCCATGGCAAGAATGTCCACCAAACCGCGCAGGCCCTACAGGCTATCCCGCTCTCCTGGTCGTTCGCGGTT
Organism: Alopecurus myosuroides; assembly: GCA_028641055.1. Taxonomy (NCBI): domain Eukaryota; kingdom Viridiplantae; phylum Streptophyta; class Magnoliopsida; order Poales; family Poaceae; genus Alopecurus; species Alopecurus myosuroides. The sequence goes on from CM054062.1 coordinate 34,448,066, forward strand.
TGGGGGCTGGATTTTGTCGGACAATTCCCACGGGTAGTGGGAGGATACCGATACATCTGCATCACCATCGGCAAGTTCACCAAGTAGGTGGAAGTGGAGCCAGCCCGAGCGGAGACCGCGAAAGCAGCGATCAAGTTCATCTAGGGAATTGTGTGCCGGATCGGGGTGCCTAACCGCATAATTTGCGACAATGGCTCGCAGTTCACTAGCGGAGCATTTTAAGACTACTGTGAAGGATTGGGGACTAGAATATTCTTTGCCTCTGCGGATCATCCCGGTCGCAATGGACAGGACGAGCGAGCTAATGCAGAGGTGCTGCGAGGGATCAAGACGAGAACATTCCACAGGCTCACGCGCTCTAGGAAGAAATAGATTGATCACCTGCCCATCATTCTGTGGTTACTAAGGACGTCAAAATGGACCAACGGGCGAAAGTCCTTTCGCCCTGGTGTATGGAGAAGAAGCATTCCTCCTCACAGAGCCTAAGTACGGATGCCCCGGGTCCACGCTTATGACGAAGACTTGCATCACGGAGAAAGAATCGACGACATCAACTTTATAGAGGAAGCACGTTGTCGGGCAGTGATATGGTCAGCCCGGTATCAGCAGGGGCTACGCAGTTATCACAACCGACTGGTGCGACCCCGGGAGCTTGAGGTGAGAGATTGAGTTATTCGAAGGAAACAAAATGCCAAGGGAAGGGATAAGTTCTCTTCCCCTTGGGAGGGCCCTTACCGGTTATTACACGTCCTGAGACCAGGTGGCGTACTCCTCGAAACGGAGCAAAGGAAGCCAATAAATAACTCGTGGAACATCGAGAATTTACGAAATTACCATCTCCAAAGGTTTTACCCGTAAGGTGCAAGAAGTGTGGGTCTGCCCCCGCTACACGAGTGCCTAACCAGCATGAGCGTTGGCCAGCAAGCATATCCAGGTGGCCTCGTTTGTAAAGAGCTGGTAGTGCCGCAATTCCCAAAGGCAAAGCGCCCCCCCCCCCCACACACACACACAGCACAAATGCTTTAGCAGCATGCGTGCACTTTGTGCGTGTACGGGCAGGGCCCCGTGTGTAATTTCCGCTCCATTTGGGTTTCTGCCTGGACTCTCGAGAATAAAAGGCCTTTTTTATTTGTTCGCTTCCGTTTTATCAAATTAGATCCGAGCGGGGGCTGATGACAGTCCCGGGGGAAAGCACCCAGGTACAAAGGCCCCAAGCACGGAGGAAGCCAGTGACATCCTAGGGGATGGAAACTGTCCTCGGAGAGAAGCAATAGCATAGACGCCCCCTAGAACCCATGTAATTTGGGGACAGAGGCATAAAGGGCAAAGTGAACATATGGATCTTTTGCTGAGTTTTTTGAAGTTGCGTTTGGATCGGATCCGATTTGAGGAGTTTAAGTGTCCTTTTTTTTGACACATCAAGGCTACAGTCAATCTAGTTCTTTTTTCAAGGATAAGCAAGCCCCTTTCGTTAGTGACAAGAGCGGGGACTTCTTCAAAGGGAACAAGACACAAAAAATCAATGTAAATCGATCTATCTAAAAAAAATTCCATAGAGATATTTCTTATGTATTAGCATGGGGTCTAGCACCCGTTGATCTGCCTTACCCCGGACAGAGCCGGGAGGTTGCTACTAAGTGCAGGAAAGAATGACTCACATCACCATAAGCTGCATGCAATTGGATTGACTAAGATCAAATATATAGAATAATAGAGTTAGAGAAGAAGCGTAATTACCATATAGAGTGAAACAAACAAAATTGTATACTTTTGTTCACAGAGAGCAGCGGAGGACGCGTCGCTCCTTCCTTCTCCTACCGCCGCTCGCCACTCCGGCGACGGCGTCCACCTAAGCCCGCGCCGGTTGCTTCTCCAGCCCCGGCGGCCACCCCTCACTTCCCCCATGGCTTCCCCGGCCACCTCCTCCGCCGAGCGTCGCCGTTGGGCGGACTTCTCCGACGACGAGGACGACGGCTCCTCCCCGCGTTCCTACTGCGAGGTGCTCCGCAGCGGAACGCCTCCAGCTCCGTCTCCACCGCGCTCCCCTTCGCCGGCCGCGGTCTCCTCGAGGCCCTCCGCGCCTGCCTCCCCGCGTGCGGATGAAGGAGCGGTTCGGCCTACGCTCAACCTCGCCTCGCGTGTGGAGTTCCCACCGCTCGCGGCTCGTGCCTGGTCGCCGGTGCGGATGGAGGATGGCCCTCGGCCGTGGAGTCACGTCGGCGGGAAGAATCGGCGGAACCAGCACCAGCGCACCACCCTGCCAGCCCTCGTCATACGGGAAGACCTGCCGCCGGACCTCGCCGGGGGCTGTTTCAACTGCCTCCGCCCATGTCATATCTCCCGGGAGTGCACGTTCGACACCGTCTGCCTCCGGTGCCGCAAGGAGGGACACCACGCTCGGGAGTGCGGCCAGCCTCGCCACGCGGTGCCAGCAGGAGACGTGCATCTTCGCATCGGCCCGCGGGTCGGAGTCCCCGCTCACGAGTGGCTCGGTGCACGGGTGGTGGACGAGTCGCGGCCGGCGTCGCCGCGACAGGAATCGGTGGCCTCTCGTGCTCCGCAATCAGGGGTGCAGTTGGGGCGAGCAAGGGCCCTTCCTCCCCGCGGTGAAGCGGCGCGCTCCACGGATGCGTCTGACGTCCGGGCGGCGCGAGGCGATGGTGGACGGGCGGTGGAACGGGGCGGGCTCGGCGCTGCAGGCGCGGAACGCGTTCGCCACGGGCGCGTCGAGACCCATGGTGCCCGCACCCTCCCGAGCGAGCATGCCGTGATGGCCGGCGGCGGAGAACGGGTCTCTGGGCGCGGCGGTCCGGACGTCGCTTCGACGGAACGTGGTGGAGAGAGAGGTGGCCGCACGTTGGCGCGGGAGCACGCCGCGGATGGCCATGGTGGTTCGCGCTGGGAGGAGGGTTCCTCCTCTCGGCGGCGTGGAGTTTCAGCGGCGCGTCGCCGGAGTGGCGATAGATGCTTGGAGAGGTCGCCTTCCCCGGCGCGGTCCCCTCAGCGACAGCGCGGTGAGACGGCGGATCATGGAGTAGAGCGCACGGTGGAGGAGTCGGTTCCGTCGACGGCGCGTCTCGAGCGGGTTTTCCTGCCGCGCTCGGCTGAAATCTCCGCCGCGGAGGAGGCACTCCGGTGGGGCATGGTGGCCTTTGTCTCGGGCGCCCGCGGACAGGTCTCGCCAAGAGAGGCCGCGGCGGCTCTGGACGCCCAGCTTCCGCTCGTCGCGGACAACTACACGGTCCACCGGCACTGGCCTTCGGACCTGCTCTTCGTCTTCGGCAGCAGGCGCATCCGTGACGAAGTTTTCAACGCCGGCGTGATCGACGGAAGGGACTTCGCCCTCCACTTCTCGCCGTGGAATAGGCAGTTGCAGGCCACGCGGCGCACCATGCGCTTCCAGGTGGCAGTAGAGCTCACCGGCGTCCCTGCGCATGCGTGGAACCTGACGACGGCCGTCGCGGTGATGGGTTCAGCGGCGTGGGTGGAGCGCCTCGACGCGGTGACGGCGAGCAGGGAGGACCTCCGCACGTTCCAAGCGGTGGTGTGGACCGACGAGCTCTCTTCGATCCCCAAACGTAAAGCCCTTCTCATTGAGGAACCCGGCGACCGGCTGGAGGAGGACGACGGCCTGGTGCTCCCCGGCGACGCACTGATTCCTCTCGAGAAGAACATGCTTCTCTATGTGGTCACGATCCAGGTTGTGCGTTCAGTGGAGATGACGGCGCCGCCCAGCTCGGCCCCCGGTGGTGGAGGCGACAATGGCCGTGGTCGTTCGGGTGGCGACGGGCGTGGCAATGGTGACCGCCACCGTGGTGGCCACGGCGCTGGGAACGGCGGGCCGGCTGGTCGCGATCGTTCCGCCGAGGGTTCACGGCCGCACCAAAGGAGGAGGTCGATGACCTGGGTGCGTAATCCCAACGGCGAGCAGAGGCGTAGCTCCGGTGGCGGCACGGCGTTCGGAGCAGTGCACGTCGAGGACGCAGTGCGGGAGGGCGTGGATTCGGTCAGCGCGGCGGTTGCGGACTCGGCCTGCGACGTGGCCGCCTCCGTGTGGATCGGACCAGCCAGTGGGGTGTACGAGTCGGATCCAATGTTGCTGGAAGCATCTCTTCCCTCTCCCACTGGGCCACGTGGAAAGAGCATTTTGGCTGGTTCTGGGGGAGGCCTGGTCGTGGCTCTGCCGCTGGAAGAGGAGCGGGGCGTGGCAGCTTTTGCCAGTTCCGTTTTCAAAATCGGCGGGCGCGCTGGCGCTCCGCTTGCAGCTAGCCCAGACGTGGTCAAGGAGGGCTCTGACTGGCGTGGGTCCAGGGCATCTGGGGGCGACCAGCTTTTGACGTCCCCTGGTTTGCTTTCTCCAGTTCGAACCAACTCCCTACTGGCTAAGGAGGACACGTCTTCCGAGGTGGATTCCCCTTTTGGATCACCCGTGTCCGTGCTGAACATGTTCGAGGTCTCTGTTTCCAGCTCGAAGGAGCATCTCGAGGACGGGTCGGTTGTACGCACGCATGCTTCTGGGCCTTGGGCCGTGGACGGATCGGCCAATCTAGTGGTGGCTGGACCTACGGAGTTGGCCCTAGCTGAGGTTTCGAGCCCTGTTCTCGAGCGTGAGCTTTCTGGGCAGGATGTCGCTCTGCTTCGGCGCTACTACCGAAAGTCTATCTCGCCGGTCCTGGCTAGGCCGGTGAAGAAGGGACGGCCCCGTGGTCCGAGTGGGGGTTCTGTGCGGCGGAGTTCACGTCTGCGTGGAAAATTCGCGGCAGGCACCCCGGTGCGTAGGCAGCAGCGGGAGTTGATCCTTAAGCTGGGGATTGCTCGGCAGACTGAGGTGATTGGCGACGAGGCGGTGGCTGCCTACCTTGAGCTTTTCTCACAGCCCCTCCGGCAGGAGCAGATAGATGTGATTGTTGGTCTCTTCGGATGGCAGCCAGAGGCACTCCCCTTGGTGGACGAGACGCAGGAGGCCTGCGTGGTTTAGTTGTCACCGTGTAGTCTAGTTCTCCCTCTGTAACCCGGCTCCTTGTTTTGAAAGCTTTGTTCTCTTGTTTGGTGGACATCATGAACCCTGACATCTCCCTTGCGATCTGGAATGGGCGTGGACTTAATTCGGTAGCTCGTAGGGCGGCGATCTACCAGGTCTTGGCCCCTGTGAATGCGGCGTTGGTCTGTATTCAGGAAACTAAGATGGCGGTCATCTGCGACCGTGTGGTGCGGGATTGCCTTGGGCCGGCCTTTGACAGTTTTCTATACCTCCCGGCTGATGGCACCCGTGGTGGAATCCTTCTTGCTTGGCAAACCGCGTTGGTTACGGTCTCCAACCCCCATCTGACGACCAATGCTATCACAGCTCGCATCTCGGTCGACGGAGAGCCCGGTTGGTGGTTTACGGGCGTTTACGGCCCCTCCCAGGGAGTGGCAAACAAGAAGGCGTTTCTGGAGGAACTGCGGGACATCAGAGATCTCCACGCGGGTCCCTGGATGGTGGCGGGAGATTTCAACCTCATTGCCCATGAGGGAGAAAAAAGCCAGGGTTCTCTCCACCGTGGATTGATGGGACGCTTCCGGCGCACCTTGCCGCAGCTTGAGCTTAAAGACCTCTACCTCACTGGCCGTTGGTTCACATGGTCTAATGAGAGGCAAAATCCTACGCTGGAGAGACTCGATAGGGTGGTTTCGTCGGTGGACTGGGAGGAGCTTTTCCCGGATGCATTCCTCACCGCCCTTTCCTCCGGGCCTTCTGATCACTGCCCGCTGGTTCTGAGGTTGGCCCCCAACCTGCATTGGGGGCGTAGATTCCACTTTCAGTCCTTTTGGCCGAAGGTGGATGGCTTTCAGCAGGTGGTTACTGATGCGTGGAACTCGGTGGAACAAGAGCCTAACCCCTTTAAGCGACTAGACCGCAAGCTGAGAGCCACAGCCGCAGAGCTTTCCCGGTGGAGCTCCAGGTTCATTGGGAACGTCAAAATGCAGATCCTGCTGGCTAATGAGGTGATCCTTCGTCTTGATTCGGCCATGGAATCGAGGCAGCTCTCTCCTGATGAGCGTGGACTTAGAAGACTCTTGAAAAAGAAGTTGTTGGGATTGGCTTCCTTGGAACGGTCTATCGCAAGGCAGAGATCTCGACAACTCTGGTTACAGGAGGGGGACGCTTGCACGAGGTTTTTCCACTCGCACGCGAGTCATCGTCGCCGGAAGAACTTCGTAGATCACCTTCTCGTGGATGGTGCTAGAATAACTGAACATGTGGACAAGGCCGAGGCGGTGGATAACTTCTATGATGAGCTTTTAGGTTCTGATGTGGACCGGCCCTTTTCCCTCGACCTCGAGGTTCTAGGCCTACCGACTTCCGATCTGCGCCATCTGGAGGAGGACTTCTCGGCTGAGGAGGTCTGGGAGGCTATCAAGGAGATGCAGTATGATAAGTGCCCCGGGCCCGATGGCTTCACCAACAGGTTCTTCGTCTCTTGTTGGTCTATCGTGAAAGATGACATCATGTCTGCCTTCGACTCGCTTGCGAGACTCGATGTGCGTGGATTCGGTGCGGTTAACCAGGCCCTTGTCTCGCTTCTTCCTAAACATCAAGGGGCTGAGGAGATTAAGGACTTCCGCCCGATCAGCCTCATCCATAGCTTCGCCAAACTGGTGGCGAAAGTTCTTGCGAGGAGACTGGCTCCGTCCCTCCCAGAACTAGTGGGTAGCCATCAAAGCGCCTTCATCCGCCAACGGTGCATCCATGACAACTTCATGACAGTGCAAGGAATGGCGCGCAAGTTGCACAGCTCCCGGACGCCTGCAGTTCTGCTTAAACTCGACATCACTAAAGCCTTCGACACGGTGGACTGGGCTTTCCTCCTCGAAGTCTTGAGGAAGCTTGGTTTTGGCGATCGCATGATCGCGTGGATCTGCGCCCTGTTATCATCGGCATCTACCCGCATTCTGATGAATGGGACGCCTGGTGTCCGCATCTTCAACAGGCGTGGTCTTAGGCAAGGGGACCCGCTCTCCCCGCAACTCTTCATTCTCGTCATGGAAGTTTTTCATTACTTGGTGGAGCTGGCCGCTAGGAGAGGTTTTCTCTCCCCTTTGGCTAGCAACGGGCTTAGTAACAGAACCTCGATCTACGCCGATGACGTGGTTTCTTTCATTAGACCCACGGCTTTGGACCTTCGCTCCTTCGCTTCGCTCATCGAGGATTTTGGACTGGCATCGGGCCTCCGAACCAATCTCGAGAAGTGCGCTGCGCACCTGATTAGGTGTGATTCTTCGGTGGAGGGCCTGGTTACTCATGAGTTGGGCTGCCCGATACGTACGCTCCCGTTTCGTTACCTGGGACTCCCCATGTCGTTACGGAAGCCGACATCGGCCCAGTTGCAGTACCTCGTGGATAAGGTGGCCAGCAGGCTTCCTGGGTGGAGTGCCAATCTGATAAATAGAGGTGGCAGGCTCGAGCTAGTCAAGACAACCCTGGCGTCCATCCCGATCTTCGCGATGATGTCTCTTGATATCCCGGTTAAAACTTTCAAAGCCTTGGAGAAGATTCTCAGAGGGTTCCTGTGGAAGGGTCGGAAAGAGGTTCAGGGGGGACACTGCCTTGTGGCGTGGGATCGGGTCTGCATGCCCAAATCGTTGGGTGGCTTGGGCATCCCAAATCTCAGGCTAATGAACATGGCACTGCGGGCCAGGTGGCTTTGGTTGGAGAGGGTGGACACGGATAAGCCTTGGAGGGAATTCAACCTGCAGGTTCCTTTCGAGGTCCGGCAACTTTTCGAGGCGGCCACCACTTCCATCTTAGGGGACGGGAGAGATACCTTCTTCTGGTCGGATAGATGGCTCCCGGAGGGTAGGATTAAAGATTTTGCGCCGCAACTTTTCGCCAAGGTCTCCAAGCGAGCGAAAAGATCTCTACGGGTCCGGGAGGGCATTTCAGGTGGCTGGCTTCGAGGCATATCACATGATCTCGGGGCAGGGGCGCTTGGCGAGCTCTTGGCGCTTGCTGAGCGCGTCGTAGCTGTGGAGCTCGTGGAGGGGTCGGTGGACTCTTTTAGGTGGAACTGGGCAGGTGATCACGCCTACTCGGCACGCTCGGCGTATCTGGCACTGTTTGCTGGTACTACGGAGTTCGGAGGAGCACGTCAGATCTGGGGATCCCGCGCCCCTGCGAAATGCAAATTCTTCCTATGGTTGGCTTTGCGTAACCGCTGCTGGACGGTGGACCGTCTAGAAAAGCGTGGCCTTCCGAGGCCGTCAGCGTGCCCCTTCTGCGATCAGCATGCAGAAGACATTGACCACCTACTCTTGGGTTGTGTCCTGGCGCGGGTAGTGTGGACTGCCTTCCTCTCCCACTGGGGTCTTGCGGAGTGGATTCCCAACCCGGGTGATCTCCTAGTGGATTGGTTGCCGGCCAGGTCGAGGCAGGGGTCGGAGCGGGATCTTTGGACCGCTCTGGGGCTTATTCTGTGGTGCATCTGGAAGCACCGGAATGGTATTGTCTTCGAGGGCGTTCTTCCAGACCCGGCGGTCGTAATTCGGAACATTTTAGTGGAGGCCGAGCGTTGGAGGACGGCCAAGCTTTTTAGGAAAGTGTTAGCACAGGTAGAGCGGTGGAGGGTTGGCGAGTAGTCAGCCTTGTATTAGAGTGGGTGGAGTGCGTACTCGACGTCTGTGTCGACCGCGTTGTATTCTCTGGCCTCTCGGCCTTTCTTCTTGAAACCGATACGTCTATCCATGACGTATCCTTAAAAAAAAAAGTGCAGGAAAGAAAAAACACCAAGGATCGAGGCGAGGAACCGACTGAAGGACGCGACGAGCCTCCTAGGCATCTTCAGGTACAGAATCGGCGTCATCCGTGTCGGAGCCGCTAAAGCCGGAGATGGAGGAGTCCTTGGAGTCAATGGAGCTGCCAGAGTCGTTGCTGGCCCTCTTGCGCCAGGAATCTCTGCCGTACATCTGGACGCTCGACTTCCCACAACTGAGAAGTTTGAAGGCCAACAGGATATTAGACACTTTGTATAATTGTATATTCTAACTATACCCCTGTAGATTGTAACACAGGTGTTGTCTATTATAAATACTAGAAGGCCACACATATTGCGTTGAGCTATTCCACCATACCGATTGCCCCCTTAGGGTTTTACATGGTATCAGAGCATACACGTGCGCCGCCCCTCTAGTGCTGCCGCACGCCGATCCCATCTAGGTTTTCGTCTTCCGCTGCCGCCTCCCAACGCCTCGCAACGATGACGTCGTCCAGCGTCGCCAACTCCACCGTTGCTGCCCTCGTCAACTCCACTGCCGCCGCTCTCGTGAACTCCACCGCGTCGAGCACGACCATGGCGCTGTCGCCTGCAATGGTTCCCGCAAGCACGGAGGGCCAACTCTCGGCCTCCGCAATCGGCGCCCTCAACACGTCGTCGGTGGGCAGCCTCTTCTCCCGCCATCACGCGTCGGCATCGATCGGCGTGGAGCCCTACAACTTCAGTAACCTGATGAGCATCAAGCTGTCAGGAGGAGAGAACTATCTCCTGTGGCGTGCTGCCATCCTTCCCCTTCTGCGATCGCATTATCTGATGGGATACGTGGATGGTTCTCTTCCGTGTCCACCGGAGCACGTCCTGCATCAGACCGACGGCGGCACCCCTGTCGCTGTCCTCAACCCTGATCACCGTACATGGGTAATGCAAGATGCTGCCATCCTCTCGGGAATAAATTCCTCACTGATGCCGAGTATTGGTGGCCTGGTGATCTTTGCCGCTACCGCACGTGAGGCATGCAGTACACTCGAGGAGAGTTTTGGGGGCCAGTCCATGGCGCAGACGGTTCAGATCCGTACCCAGCTAGGAGACATCTACAAGCTCAACACCTCCGCATCGACGTACTTCCACAAAATCAAGTCCCTGTCAGACACCTCGCTTGGCCAGCCACTTCGCCAGGAAGAGTTCATTGCTTATGTTCTTAAGGGCCTTGATGAGGATTATGACAATCTTATTGAGAATATAAACGGCAGGGACACGCCGATATCCACACGTGACCTGTACGCTCGGATCCTATCCACTGAACAGCGGGTGGAAGCACGTCGCGCCCGCTCTGCAACTGCGACCTCCTTCGACGCCAACGCGGCCTATCGATCTGGCGCCGCGCGTGGACCTTCTCGGGCATCACCGGGTCAAGGGAACTACACCAAGCAGTCGCAGCAGCCCACCGTCAAGAATTCCTCGGCGCCGAGCTCTACACTGCCACCGTCTAACAATTCCTCGGTAGGAGGGAGCAGCAATGGTCGTCGCTGGAACACGGCTGATGGGAATCGGCCTCTCTGCCAGATGTGCAACACTATTGGGCATGTAGCTGCGCGGTGTTGGAAGCGTTTCGACACCAACTTCCTTGGCATCGGCAATGATGGTGCCAATTTGGAGCGCCAAGTTGCTATGGTCTCTCAACGCTCGGCGTCCACTGCAGCTGTTGCACCACCTGCGGAGTATCAGGTTGATCCCGCGTGGTATATGGACTCAGGCGCGACGGATCATCTCACGGGTGACATCAGCAAGCTCACTACCAAGGAACCGTACAAGGGAAACGACCATGTGCATGCCGCAAATGGGTCAGGTATGCGTATATCTCATATTGGTCAATCATCCCTTCACACCTCCACTACTAAACCACTCCACCTTAATAATGTCCTCTATGTTCCTCAAGTAACTCGCAATCTCTTATCTGCTAGTAAACTTGCACAAGATAATGATGTCTTCGTAGAAATTCACCCCTTTAAATGTCTTGTGAAGGATCGCGCTACGAGGGAAACCATTCTTAGAGGGTGGTGTCATGGTGGCCTCTATCCCGTAGGGTTATCATCCAATAAACAAGCTTTCAGTGGTGTTCGTGTGTCATCTTCCCAATGGCACTCTCGTTTAGGTCATCCAGCATCTCCAGTTGTTCAGCATGTTCTTCATAAGCATGCATTGCCTATTGAGTCTAGCAATAAAGATACTCTAGTTTGTGATGCTTGTCAGCAGGGAAAAAGTCATCAACTCCCCTTTACATCTTCCACTCATGTAATAAAAACTCCCTTAGAGATTATTCATTCTGATGTATGGGGCCCTGCCCAAACCTCTGTTAGTGGTCACAACTATTATGTGAGTTTTATTGATGCCTATAGTCGTTTTACATGGCTCTATTTGCTTAAGCGCAAGTCTGATGTTTTTAATGTCTTCTTGCAATTTCAAACCCATGTTGAACGTCTTCTCAATGCCAAAATCCTTCATGTTCAATCTGATTGGGGGGGGGGGGGGTGAGTATCGCAACCTCAACACATTCTTTGGCAAGCTAGGTATCACTCATCGTGTTGCGTGTCCACATACTCATCAACAAAATGGGACCGCCGAACGCAAACACCACCACATTGTCGAGACTGGATTGACTTTACTTGCGCATGCTTCTTTACCTTTTCACTTTTGGAGTGATGCATTTACCACTGCTTGTTTCCTCATCAATAGGCTACCCACACGTGCTCTATCTATGAACACTCCTCTAGAAAAACTCCTCCATGAGACACCTGATTATTCCTTCGTTAAGGTGTTTGGTTGTGCTTGTTGGCCTCACCTTAGACCTTATAATTCACATAAACTTGAGTTTTGCTCTAAAAAATGTGTGTTCTTAGGCTATAGTCCACTCCATAAAGGCTACAAGTGCCTCCATGTTCCATCTAATAGAGTCTATATTTCCAGAGATGTTGTCTTTGATGAGCGAGTATTTCCTTTCTCTACCGTGTCATCATCAGAATCTCCACAATCTAAAACTTCTACTTCCGTTTCTATTGACCAATTTGCAGATATTGCGTATACTCCTGCTTTGTTGCCTAACCATGGTGCAGGAACAGGGCGCGGTGCGCGACTTGAACTCCTTGATGATGTGCTGCGCCCGGCTGACGATGATCACGTCGATCACGACGATCAGCTGCCCATGCATGGCCATGCACGGGTCGATTCTTCTGCGCGTGATTTGGCTCCTCCATCGACGCATGGGCCGCGTCGCGTGCCGCCGGCCTCTTCTTCGACTCCTGGACCGCGCTGCGCGGCTGATAACTTAGATGGGCCATCCGGCCCATCTGATTCTCCCTGTGCGTCGCCAGCGCCCACACCTCCTGGGCCGAGTGCTGTGGCGTCATCTACTTCGCCGCCGCCCGTGCAGATTGCTCCTTCTCGTGCTGTTACTTGGAGTATCACTGGTAATTCTCGGCCAAAAGTCTGGACTGATGGATGTGTTGCCTGGCTAGCTGCATGTACTGCTAATGGTGTTCGTGATTCTGCTATTGAGCCGACTAATTATCATGATGCTCTTCGTGTTCCTCATTGGAGGGAAGCAATGGAGGCTGAGATTCAAGCACTCCATGCTAATGAGACGTGGAGTTTGGTTCCATCACGCCCAGGTATCAATATAATTGACTGTAAATGGGTTTTTAAGATCAAGAGGCATGCAAATGGTTCTGTTGAGCGCTATAAAGCACGTCTGGTCGCCAAAGGGTTTAAGCAGCGCTACGGTCTTGATTATGAGGACACTTTTAGTCCTGTGGTCAAGCCTACTACCATCCGCCTGCTACTCTCCTTGGCTGTTACTAATGGGTGGCATCTTCGTCAACTCGATGTTCAAAATGCGTTTCTGCATGGTCTGCTTGAAGAGGAGGTTTACATGCGTCAGCCACCTGGCTTTGCTGATTCTGAGAAGCCCCATCATCTCTGTCGACTAGTTAAGGCTCTGTATGGCCTTAAACAGGCTCCTCGTGCCTGGCATGCTCGCCTTGGGAGTGTTCTTCGTGCGCATGGTTTTGTTCCGTCGACACCTGATACCTCGCTCTTCATGCTTCAACGTCCTGATGTCACGATGTATCTACTTGTTTATGTGGATGACATTATTGTCCTCAGCTCTACTGCTGTTGCTACTGATCGTCTGGTGCTTGCTCTCCGATCAGCCTTTGCGGTCAAGGATTTGGGGCCGCTTCACTATTTTCTTGGTCTCGAAGTCTTGATTTTGCCTATGGGTCTTTCTCTTACTCAGAAGAAATATGCTCTTGATCTTCTTCGTCGAGCTAGGATGCTTAAGTGCTCGTTCTCTTCTACTCATATGTCAGCTACCGAGACACTCAACAGTTCTCATGGTGATCCACTATCTCCTGATGATGTTACTCGTTATAGGAGTATAGTTGGAGGATTGCAGTATCTTCTCATCACACGGCCTGATCTTTATTTTGCTGTCAATAAGGTTTGCCAGTTTATGCAGGCTCCTCGGCATTCTCATTGGTCTGCAGTTAAACGGATTCTTAGGTATGTCAGTGGTACGATTTCTCATGGCATTCTTATTCAGCGTTCACCCTCAAGCCTTCTGTCAGCATTTTCTGATGCTGATTGGGCTGGTAGTTCTGATGATCGGCGATCCACGGGGGGCTATGCCATATTCTATGGTCCCAATCTGATCACCTGGAGTGCTCGGAAGCAGGCCACAGTATCCAGGTCTAGCACCGAGTCTGAGTATAAGGCTCTCGCCAATGCTACTGCTGAGTTGATCTGGGTTCAGTCATTGCTACGAGAATTGGGGGTGTCACAGAGTAGTCCACCTGTTCTATGGTGTGATAATATTGGTGCAACGTATCTTTCTTCCAATCCGGTTTTTCATGCTCGTACAAAGCACATAGAAGTTGACTATCATTTTGTGCGAGAACGAGTGGCACAGAAGCTTCTCCAAATTTGGTTCATCTCTTCAAAAGATCAGCGAGCTGACATCTTTACTAAACCACTGTCTCTACCATTGTTTGAGTCATGTAGGCGCAATCTTAGTCTAGTTAACACTGCTAAGATTGAGGGAGGGTATTAGACACTTTGTATAATTGTATATTCTAACTATACCCCTGTAGATTGTAACACAGGTGTTGTCTATTATAAATACTAGAAGGCCACGCATATTGCGTTGAGCTATTCCACCATACCGATTGCCCCCTTAGGGTTTTACACAGGAAGCCCTGGAGGGCGCCATGGGAAAGGGCGAACTCGCGCCATTCTTTTCCCAAGGTCATGTGACTGGCGCCGTCGGTGATGATAGGCACCCACCAGGTACCGCAGCAACCCTTCATGACCAGGCCCAAACATCGTGGCTCGTGCCCCGACATCTTGCGGGCGAGCTTGTTTGGAAGATGAACGTGAGGTCCCAAGCCATTCTACAGGTGAACAACAAACACAAAGCCGTGGGGATCGGTGTACTCCTCCTGGACCGGCGAAGGAGGTGGAATCTGAGGTGTTGGGGGCTGCACCAGTGGAGCACCTATCCCGCTGCTGCGTCCAACAACACGGCTACGGCGATTGAGCACCCACGCCGGAGTCCAATCTGGGTCCGCTTCTATGAGGTTATGGACCCCGCTCCTGCCGCGTTCGTGCCCTCTGCCTCATCCACGGTAGGCGAATGAAGAAAAACTCACCTGGCGAATGGAGGAAACATGCTGAAGTGTGGGCTGCGAGCGCGAGAAGGGGCCAGGCCCCAGGAGGGGAGCCTGGCCGCCTCAACTGAAGAAGATCCATCCACCGTAGAAGATGCACCGACGTGCTGATAAAGGCGCGCCACTGAGATATCAAGAAGCAAGAAGAAGCGGGGAAGGGAGGCGCGGAGATGGGGTATATATGCTGGACGGGTTGTGAACCGCCTGGCCTTCCCCCGCGTCACGTATGAACTTCTGCCTTGGGAACAATGCCTCCCTCATCCAGTCCACACCTCGGGCTCGCGTCGACCAGTGGGGCGTGGCCCGGCGGCCAAGGCGTCCATGCTACCATGCCACGCCCGAGGGCTACCGTCGACACCCTCCCTATGGGGGGTGTCATAAAACACGGACGCGAGCCCACCCGTCAAGCATGGTGTAATTAATTTGGAGCTAACCCGCTATCACTCGCTATCCCACCTGCAGGAAGTGCGACTACTAGGCCCAACCCGGGTGGAGGAGCCACCAGGGAAGGCACCTTGCCAGGATTCCACCCGGGAGCACGTTGGTGGTTGAGGAGCGCCACGTGAGGGAAGTTGTCTAGTGTACACCCCGTGGCAAGCATCCAGATCAAGGTTAGAGCAAGACGGGCGCCACAACGTGGCACGGGCGAAGGGAGAGCTATCCCCAGGAGGAGAATGGTCGTGCCACCTCGCTGCCACAGGAAGCATGTGTCCTCACAACTAGAGTGCATGCATCAGAACAGGTGTGCTGGTACCTCGACATAAAAGCAAGACATCAGTACGAAGGAAGAGGAGAGAGGAAAAAAGGCAGTAACCCGAAGAGGAGACGAGAAGAAAGGATTAGATGAGGAGGAGAGGAGTGAGGTAGCTAGGGCTCCCGGGGCGCACTCTGCTCCCGGAGCCGTCCACGAGATCCATCGTTTTAATCTGTTCATCATCAATAATTTCAGATAATACATGCATGACGTAGGATCCATCTCGTGATAGCCAGAATCTAGGTAAAAGTTGTGTTTGTGTGCCTTGTGTCATGCCCCTTTCTCACTCCATGTGTGTAGAGTCGGAAGCAGTCATCTCCCCCGCCCCGTCTGCTGAAAAATCAGGGAGTGGACGTCGATCTCTCCCGGTGTCCGCGTTTCGACATGCGACAAGATGTACACTCTGAATAACTAAAAGCATAGGAAACGGACCTAAAGAATGAGCTTAATTTGTACACCTGTATATAGGTATATCTTGGCTATGCTTGTTATGCTAAATATCTAAGCTATGCCTAATAAAATCTTTTGCACAATTGTGGGTATCAACATTTAGATCCATGGAAACATGAAACACCTGAGCTGAAGAAACTGTAGTATGTATAATTGCAGAAATATGCTAGGATAACTCTTCTGTTCCAATGCAGGGGAGGGTCATCAATGTTTCTCGCTGCTGCTATTTTTGCTAGAATCTGGTTATCAGTTAAAAGGTCAGCTTGTCCTCCCGCGGTAATCTTGCATTTTTTGCTGCTAGAAGGAGTGCTTTGGTTTCTGCTTGGTATACCATGGATTGGATTTTTCTCCTAGACATTCTTGCTCTCTTCGGTCACATGTTAGGTCTTCAAAAATACTAGGTCTCCCCAATCGGTGCGGGGAGGAGGTAGATGCCCTGACAGCAACAACTACGGGGTGTCAGCTGGCGCACTTCCAAGTTAAGTACCTTGGTATTCCTCCTGGCATGAGAAGGCTCTCAGGGGAGTCTCTCCACCCTCAAGTCGATAGAGTGTCCGACCAGATTCCCACGTCGAGGGCAGCTATGATGCCAAACGCAGGGCAACTCTTGCTGATAAATGCGGTTCTAGCGGCAACTCCCCTACACCAGCTTATGGTCCTGAGGGTAAAGAAGAAGGCTCTAAACAAATGGAGAAGATATTCTGAGCCTTCATATGGGTAGGTAGGGCAGAAGCTAAGGGTGAGAATTATCGTGTGAATTGGGACATGATGGCTGACGTTGGTAAAACCCAAGAGAAAGGTTATGAAGATTGCAGCGAAAAGTTTTCCCTCAATAAAAAAACCAAGGTTGAATCGACCAGTAGGAGAAAGAAATAACTTCTGAAGGTGGATGCAGCTGATGTGGCAGGGTGCACTACCGCTTCAGGAGCAACGTGGAACCTACACAACACAATCAAATCACTTTACCCCAACAAAGCAGTGACGTTGTCAATCTCACCGGTTTTGCTGAAAACAAAGAGGTTAAACGTATGGTGTGGAAAACAGTAGGAAAACAATAGTAACCGTATGAAAACAGAGATGAAGTGGTTGTATTATCAATATGAGGATAATGGACCGGGGTCCACAGTTCACTAGTGGTGTCTCTCCAAAACAGATAGATAGCATGTTGGGTAAACAAACTACAGCTGGGCAATTGACAGATATAAAGGTTGCACTGTAGTGAATATGCATAACATGATTATTACTATGTGATTCATGCGGGCATTACAACAAGATACATAGACCGTTATCCAACTGCATCTATGACTAATAATCCACCGACATAATGTCATCCGAGCAAACCTTGGGTATTAAGTTGCAAGCAACTGATAATCGCATTAAGCAAAGTGTGTAATGTAACCATCGTTTTTTTCTCCCTAATGGCAACATCACATCCCCCATTCGTCACGTTTCTGTCACTCGAGCACAGATGCAAAGAAGGCATGAACCCACTATAGAGCATAAATATTCCCTCTTGGAGTTACTAGCATCTATTTGGCTAGAGCATCTACTAACAACGGAGAGCATGAAAAATCATAAATAACATACACATGAATAAATCATGATAGATTGATAATCATTGGACATAGCATTCAATATTCATTGGATCCCATCAGACACAACATGTAGAATTACAATAAGATGATCTTTATCATGTAGGGCAGCTCACAAGATCTAAACATGATGCATAAAGACGAGAGAACAACCATCTAGCTACTGCTGTGGACCCGTAGTCCAAGGACGAACTACTCACGCATCATTCGGGAAGCGGGCATGGTGATATAGAGCCCTCTAGTGATGATTAACCTTCCGACAGGATGCCTGGGAAAGCTCCAGAACCCTCCCGAACTAGGGTTGACGATGGCGGCGGCTACAGATTTTTTGGTGGAGAAGGCTTTGATATTTAGGGTTAACCTCCTGAGAGGTATAAATAGGCGAGAAGGTAACGTCGTTGGGCAAACAGGGGGGCCACACCACCCCTGGGCGCGGCCAAGGGGAGGCGCGCCGCCTCACGGTGTGGGGCCCCCGTGGCCCCCCTCCAGACTACGTGTGCGCGACATATTTTTAAGACTTCTGGGCTTCGAATCGTCCAATTCTGAGAATAATTCCGGAACAACTTTTCTGAAACTAAAAACAGCAGAAAATAGGAACTGGCTATGTGGCATATTGTCAATAGGTTAGTCCCATAAAATCGATAAAAATGGCATAAAGTGTATAGCAAACATGTAGCATATAGCATGAGAACAACATGGAACATCAGAAATTATGGATACGTTTATGACGTATCAACATCCCCAAGCTTAGTTCCTACTCGTCCTCGAGTAGGTAAACCGTAAAAACAAATAAATAATTTCTGAGGTGACATGCTACCAACATAAACTTGATCATCATAGTAATGTAAAACATGTAAACTAGGATCAAATGAATAAAGGTTGTGGTTTATAGTTAATATTAAATAGAATAATATACCATTAAGAATAACAAATTAAAACTTTTCAATGAATCAATACTAAAAGACAACCAACCGTGCATTGGTTTATTCAAGATGATTTAAACTTCAAGAACAACAATATAATCATCCAAGGGCATCAAACTCTCACAACAACGCCTGTTAGGATCAAGTCAAGCAATAACAATATGCACGTAGGAAAATCATTAAGATATTTGTGCACTCAAAACAAGCAAGCGTTCTGTATTGGTCCCTAGCACCAGGATATTATGGCTATAAGAACATTATGGGGGGCTTGGAAGGTCAATGGAATAAAGACTCACACAACTGAAAGTGATCATTAGACAAGAGGAAGTCTTATAATCGAAGTTATGCAAGGAGTAGTGATTGCCACACAACAGATGCACATAGAGCTATAAGTGTATGAAAAGCTCTCCAATGGAACTAGCAGGGATGCATCCAACTTACTTGCTCACGAAAACCTGGAGCACTTTTGACGAGGCTCATCATTGGAATATACAAGCCAAGTTCTATAACGTAAAGTTCCCCACATAGTTCGCAAGTCATAATATGAAAAATCTCTCCAAAATGAAGTATTGGTGCTAACAAAGCTCAAGTGTGGAACAAATGATAGTAATGTTGCTCCCTCTCTCTTTTGCCCTTTCTTTATTTTTTTATTTTTTGGGGCTTTTTCTCTTTTTTTATAAGCTCACTGGTAGGGGAAACGCTCTATTTTACAATGAATCATCACACTTTTAGTACTCATAACTCAAGCTGAAATATCTCTGATGTATATAAAACTAAATGCTCCTAACAGTGTAGCAGTATGCAAAATAATAATGAAGCATGCCATCAAGTAACATAATGAAAATGGATGTTGTATGGCAATATATCTCGGAATGGCCATGGAAATGCAATGGTAGGTAGGTATTGTGGATGTTTTGAGGAAGATAATTTTTGGCTTATGTGTAGAAGAACAAAGTTCTCCCATGGGGTTTGGATGCACTGGCGAAGTTTGCATCAACTCTCAATGCGAGAATGAGAAATGCGTAGTACTAAAGAGGCTAGTAAATATGGATGGTGGAAGTGCCATAAAACCGTAACATAGAACTCACAAGTTAAAAGACTACAATTAGAATCGTGATCTTACAAGGCATAATGAAAATCACTACAAGAGGGTCTGTTGCAGTGACAAGTCACTGTTGGCTACCCCGACCGTAGCGCGTAACAAAAACCATCACGATTGCTATCAGCAAAGGAAGTCATATACCATTATCCCATCAACTGGTTATTTGAGTGTGGCACAATTTCAAGATTTTAGACCAACCATTAATTATTTTTTCTCTACTAAACCAGCAAGCTTACAGTTAAGCATATTAATATCTCAAAACAACAACAACAAATAATCAAGTGAAACAGTTTAGTGATCTACAAGAATATGGAAGTTTTTTTTCCGTTATACCATCTACCACATGTAGCATTTTCTATTTCCAACAAGAACCATTCAATATATATTTTAACACAAACTCTCAAAATGATATAGCAATGAAACAAGAGATACTAATACTACTCTACTAGAACTAACATCTCTGAATAAGAGATGCATGAAAAACAGGAGCTAAAAGGATTGCAACAGCTAGAAGAAAAACTAAGAATACGAGCATAACGAGTATTCATAAAAAAAAGCGGAGTGTGTCTATCTCACACACAAGAATGCTAGGTGCCAACAATATTATTGCAGCAAGGAAAACAAAATTAAACAAAAAAACGCTCCAAGTAAAATTCATATTATGTGACCGAATAAATATATAGTTTCACTAGAAGTGACCTGATAAAGTGTTGATGAAGAAGGTGATGCCTTGGGCATCCCTAAGCTTAGACGTTTGAGTCTTCCTAGAATTTGATGGGATGAACCTCGGGGCATCCCCATGATTTTGATTTACACTCTTCTTGATCACATTATATCACCCTCTTCTCTTGACCCTTGAAAACTTCCTTCACACCACACTAAAAGTAATCCGCGTTAGAGGGTTAGTGCACAATAAAAAAATTCACGCTTTCTGCATGGATACAGGTGTTATTAATAATTTTAAGCATTAGCTACATCCACGGATGTTTCGTGAAGCAAAGAAATCCACTCGACATAGTAAAAGAGAGAATGCAAGTAAAAAGGCAGAATCTGTCATAACCAGAACAGTCTGTAAAGACGAATTTTTTCGGGGCCCTTAAGTTGCTGGAATCGAAAAACATGAAGAACTAAAATGTTTCATAATTAGCCAAGGAATAAGAACAAAAAAATTCAGGTCATTTTTATCTTTCTGTGAATTATACGAATTTATACGGTGGACGGTAGAAATCTATTTCCTGCGTAGAAATCCAAATCTAACAACAACTTTCGCTAGAAACTTTACTTGGCACAACTAATACATGAAAATAAAGATACAAAGGAGTTTCTACAAAAATGAAACCATGGGTTATCTCCTAGGAAGTGCTTTTCTTTAACGCCTTTCAGCTAGGCATAGAAAGCAAGAAGATGCTCACATAAGAAATATGAATTAAGAAAAAGAGAGCATCAAGAAGAAAGTATAAAACAAATTTAAGTCTAACCCAATTCCTATGCATAGGAATCTTGTAAATAAATAAATTAAAGAAGCTCAAACTAGAAATCATGAGAAGGTAGAACAAAAGCAATTTCAGTACTTTTAACAAAAAGGGAGGTGTTTTAGTAACATGAAAATTCCTACAACCATATTTTCCTCTCTGATAATAATTTTCAGTAGCATCATGAACAAACTCAACAACATAATTATCACATAAAGCATGTTTGTCATGGTCTAAAAGCACACAATTTATATCAAGCTCAAAAATAGTGGGACCAGAATTAAAAATAAGGACCTCTTCTTTCCCATTTGTAGCAATATCAAAACAAGATGATTGGTCACTCTTAAAAAGTAAGGGACGCATTATATAGCAATCCTATTTTCAGCAGCATTATCTTTACCTAATAATAAAAGCATTAAGGCTTCCTTGGTTGGTTACTTGGTCAGTCGTGTCTTTTACCGCTATACCCTCCCACCAAATCAAAATAGATACGTTTCTTCCCCAAATTTTCGTCCGTTTAACCGTTTCTTGTCGTCCGTCCAACACCTTTCTCTCGTGGTTGCTTGTTTGGTACTACATCACGTCTCCACGTCAGTTCCTTTTAGGATCTCGACTAAGAAAACAACTCGGCTAGCTAGGGTACAAGTACAACTCGAGGTCGACCGGGTATAGTATACGCTTTCGTACCTGCCGCGTTTCGTAGCTCTCACCACCAGAATCGCTATATATAGGGATCAAGGAGACGAGCTCGCCAGGTCGCCACGTCGAAAACTACCAATACCTTCTCCAACCCAGGACCATGGATCGACGGAAGAATCGAAACGATGGAGGGCGTCAAGAATCCCGATCTCGCCGTCTCACCAGAAGGCCATGGCATCGGTGTACATAAACTCGTGAAGACGTGTTTCTACATGTCCAACCTGCAATTGGAGGAGTTCGTCGTCGGTGTCTCCCTGCCATTACGTAATTTACCACACCATGGACTGGTGGGCTGCCGCTGCACCTATATACCTATCCAGTCCAGCGCTGGCAGTGCCTACTCGGTTCCCTCTGCGATGTCTATTAGAGCGGCAGAGATCCGGGATCAATAGCCTCTCCGCCCTGCTGCGATCCGAGTAGGAGGACTTGAAACACAGGACGCCGACGGAGGACAATGACCGTCTCCGCTTGCCCGTTGGAGGCTCTGGCAGCCGCAATAACTGCGCATGCGACGTGGCGAACCCGGCCTCGAGCCGCCAGCCGCCGCGCGCCGGGGGATGGGGACGACGAGCTGGAGGTGCTCGGGGTTGCGGACGAGTAGCGTGTGCTCCATTGATTCGTGGAAGAAGGGCCTGTTCTCCCCATCGCCAGTGTTGGCCATACGGAGTTGGAGGAAGAGGTTATGCGTTCTGCAATTAATGGTGTGTTGCTCCCCTTTTTGCCTTTTCTAGCTGCTATTGACGGAGGAGATCAAAGAGGTTGGAGGGCTGGGAAGACGCCTGGTGGTGGCAGGATGTGCTGCGCCGCCTAAGCTTTGAGGAGGAGCTGCGAGGTGATCCAGTTAATGATCGAATCCATATACTTACGGTCTGACCTATTGCTTAACTGATCTGGGAACATATTATTCATTGCTGAATGCTGTTTTGATTCTACATTTTGCTCCGATGAAAGCTGACGCCCATTCTGGATTCTTTTCGGTCTTCATACTTGTGGACGTTGTAATTGAATTTTCGATATTACGATTTCTTTCATCTTCCATGTTGCTATTAACATTCTTCTCCGATTTGTTCAGAAGGAAACAATCAACTCCCAGCGATTTGTGTTTCAGCGTGTGCACAACTGCACATACGCCAGCTGCTACCTAGCTACGGAAAGAAATAGACAAGGCGCTTCTATATGTGCGTGTGTCACTGTTACATAGCACCAATCCAGCAAATCGAAGGAGCTGCTCGGCGTTTCTCTTGTGAGAAAATATATATTGGCTAGGTGTGATATTACGGATATGATCATTGGCATTAAACTCTGAATATTTCAGAACATGCAATAAAGCGACCGGAGAAAAAATTGGCGAAATTAATACACATAGAAAAAGCAGCCGACAAAACAAAGCAATTAATAAACAATAATTATTTGTATTCGTGTTAAGTTAACACATAAGACTAAATCCATCGAATCGTGGCCCGAACATCTTCTTACTTTCGCCTTGTCGGGTGCTGGACAAACAACGCGTCGTTGACATAGAGGTTTTCGCTCCGTTGCAACGCACGGGCACATTTACTAGTAATTCATAACATCAAGTAACATAGGACCATCATCTAGAGCATTATCATATAAACTTTCTAAACAGACTTCCTCATTGTCATGCATAGAAATAGTTCGAATAAATAGAGGATTATCATAGGATTTATCAAAGCAGCATGGATTGCAATAGAACAAGGTATTAGTTAAAGAGTTACTGATCATTTGGAGGTAGACATGGGTATCTCCATTCTTCCTCCTCTTGATCATCACTCTCCTCCTCTTTTTTCATCCAATGAGATTCGAGATTCAGCAATTTCTTCTTCCATAGACTCGTGCAAGGCATTAGTATCTTCTTTTGGTTGACAGCATTTATAAAGACATTTAAGAATATAGCTAGTATATTCCTTGTAATTATCAAAGCAAAATTTAATTATATCATAAATCTCATATTTATAAGGTGCATCATCATTATTTTTAAACAAATAAGCAATTTCGAATGCACCCTTCCAAGCAATAAATTTTTCAATTTTTTCCACATAATAAAATTCATAATTTCCCTTAACGTAAGAATATATGGTAACATTACATTACACTCACATTGAAAAGGGAGGTGTTTATAACTCCTAAAGCAACAAGAGTTATCAAAGAAATAAGTAACATTATAAGTAGAGCACAAGATTTTAGCATAGTTATGAAATTTATTAATTTGCTCCCATAAGTGTATCCCTTTTTGTGACAAGCAGTATTCCTTATAATATTTTTGTTGTTATTCCATGAACCCATCTTGCCAATAAGATCTAGTTTCAAAGACATAAAACATTGATAGCAAGCATGATCAAGCAAGATTAGAACATGATAACAAAAATTACAACTACTCCCTCCGTCCCAAATTAATTTTCTTAAAGTTGGAAAAAAGTAGATGTATCTAACACTAAAACATGTCTAGATACACTCATTTGTGTCTAACTTTGAGACGATTAATTTGGGACGGAGGGAGTATTAAGAACTAATTTTTGTGTGTGTTTTCGATATAGAGAAGCAAACAAGACAAAATAAAATAAACTAAGCAAAACAATAACAAAGTAAAGAGATTGGAAGTGAGAGACTCCCCTTGCAGAAATCCTCTTTCTCCCTAGCAACGGCGCCAAAAAACTTCTTAATGGCTGACGTTGGTAAACCTCAAGAGAAAGGTTGTGAAGAGTGCAGCGGCATGTTTTCCCTCAGAAAGAAACCAAGGTTGAATCAACCAGTAGGAAAAATAAATCACTTCTGAAGGTTGATGCAGCTGATGTGGTAGGGCGCACTACCGGTTCAGAAGTAACATGGAACCTACACAACACAATCAAATCAATTTACCCCAACGAAGCAGTGAGGTTGTCAATCTCACCGGTTTTGCTGAAAATAAAGAGGTTAAACATATGTTATGGAAAATAGTAGGAAAACAATAGTAACAGTATGAAAATAGAGATGGCCGTGGTTGTAATATCAATATGAGGAAAATGGACCGGGGTCCATAGTTCACTAGTTGTGTCTCTAAAAAACAGATAGATAGCATGTTGGGTAAACAAATTACAGCTGGGCAATTGACAGATATAAAGGCTGCACCGTAGTGCATATGCATGACACGATGATTACTATGTAATTCATGTGGGCATTATAATAAGATACATAGACCATTATCCAACTGCATCTATGACCAATAA
This sequence comes from Alopecurus myosuroides, assembly GCA_028641055.1. NCBI lineage: Eukaryota > Viridiplantae > Streptophyta > Magnoliopsida > Poales > Poaceae > Alopecurus > Alopecurus myosuroides. The sequence goes on from CM054062.1 coordinate 34,472,755, forward strand.
TCCACCCTCAAAATGTTATCTGAGCAAACCCTGGGTATTAAGTTGCAAGCAACAGATAATCTCATTAAGCAAAGTGTGTAATGTAAACATTGTTGTTTCCTCGCTAATGGAAAAAATACATCCCCCATCCGTCACGTTTCTGTCACTCGAGCACAGATGCAAAGAAGGCATGAACCTACTATCGAGCATAAATACTCCCTCTTGGAGTTACTAGCATCTACTTGGCCAGAGCACCTACTAACAATGGAGAGCATGCAAGATCATAAATAACATACACATGAATAAAACATGATAGATTGGTAATCATTGGACACTGCATTTAATATTCGTCGGATCCCAGCAAACACAACATGTAGCATTACAATAAGATGATCTTGATCATGTAGGGCATCTCACAAGATCTGAATATGACGCATAAGGAGGAGAGAACAACCATCTAGCTACTGCTATGGACCCTTAGTCCAAGGATGAACTACTCACACATCTTTCCGGAGGCGGGCATGGTGATGTAGATCCCTCCGGTGATGATTCCCCTCCCGGCAGGGTGCCGGGGAGAGCTCCAGAACCCTCCCGAACTAGGGTTGATGATGGCGGAGGATAGAGATGTTTTTGGTGGAAAATGATCTAATATTTAAGGTTATCCTCCCGAGAGGTATAAATCGGCGAGAGGGTAACGTCGGTGGGCGATCAGGGGGCCACACCACCCCTGTGTGCGACCAAGGGGGGCGCGCCGCCTCATGGTGTGGGGCCCATGTGGCCCACCTCCGGGTCCCCTCCGGACTCCATGTGTGCGACAAATTCCTAAGACTTCCAGGCTTCGAATCGTCCAATTCCGAGAATATTTCCAGAACAACTTTTCTGAAACTAAAAACAGCAGAAAGCAGGAACTCGCTCTGTGGCATCTTTTCAATAGGTTAGGCCAAGAAAATCGATAAAAATGCCATAAAGTGTATAGCAAACATGTAGCATATAGCATGAAAACAACATGGAACATCAGAAATTATGGATACGTTTATGATGTATCAGGCCAATATCTGCCGGCCGCTCCACTTAGGTGGCATGACCCACAGAAAGTCTAATTAATGCTTGTTTTACCGAACTAACCTAGTTTTAGTGAAATTTGTTTGTGATCAATGATTAAAATAGGATAGGGATTAAGGTTTCACCTGCAGCAGTGCATTTGTAAACATGACATAAATAAGATAAAATATAAATAGTCTGATCAATTAATACATATGCTATTTAGTTATGTGTATTTGTAAACATGATCACATGTTACAATAGAGTATTTCATCCAACCGCTGGCCCTTTAGATCTGGCTCACAGGGTTGCCTTGGTATTTAAGAATAAACAGACATAATCTTTAATGTAGTGGCATAATAATGGTTCCTAAGATATCCACTTCCAGCTGCTAAACCCCTCCTTCTCTCACAGAGTTTTGCTAGTTAGCCTTTCACTTCTCCCTCTTGAGAGCGATCACTCGTTGGGTTCTTGGGTACCTCACAATTCCTAGGAGTGAGGCATAGATATAGAAACACACACAAATAACATAGTGAACTCATTAAACTAAAATTCCATGGGTTAGATGAAGCTCATAGCTGTGAGGCTAGACCACAACCCTTAGCCCGAGGGTACTACTCGCACATCACAATTAGATCAACAATAGAAAACATTGTAGAAAATAATATGTGCATTGAATGGATGATAGTTCTTACAACGTTGCCAATTGTGATGAGATATAAATTACAAGGTAGTACGACTATGACTATGATGGCGTAGATGGTGCTGGGGCGGTGATGGCGGCAACACTTCGTCGCGGTAAATGATGGTCTGCCTCTTTTGTTGTTGGCTGTTTCCTCTCCTTTATATAGAAATAATGAATGGAATCAGGTTTTTGGGCGTCTTCTTCTGTGAAATGGCTCTGGATCCTTTGATAACTTTTAGTCGGTTTGATCCCACGGTCAAGATGGTGTGGGGTATGGCGGCTGGTACGATCACTTGCAACCGTACCAGTGGTAGTTAAGTTCCATTCGAGCGCGTCTTTAATTTTTTTCCAAAACCAGATCATTTCCTTCCTTCTAGTATCGATTTCCAGTGATTTCCACGTCAAAAATCTGAAATAAAAATAATGACAAGGAGATTTGCAATTGACTTGCACATTTGGGATTATGGTAGATTTAGAGTAATATATCTTGGTAATTTACATGAAAAAGACACGGTTTAAATATATAAAGATGGGTATGTTTTGGACGTATCAACATCCCCAAGCTTAAACCTTGATCGTCCCAAGCAAGTAACAAAATCACAAGGAACTTAGTGATTAGACCGAAACAACGAGAAGTTTCGTTCACTTGGAATTGGTGGTCTAATAACTCACTCTTTTCAGCTGAAAACTTAATAAAGATAGTGCAGCAATAATGTATTATAGCAGTTTTGGTAAGTCAAGACAACTACAATAAAAATCATACTAAGAGGGACACTTAGAATTGCAACAATTAATCTACTTGTAAAAAACACTTGCAGGCCAAGAGATACTTAGGAAGAGTAATTTATCATGTTAAGAATGTGGGAGCATGTTCAAAGAAGCATAGCTTAAAGGGTGACTCGTTAAAACACCATTGAAGTAAAATATGGCTCTAAACTTCACTATTTATTCTCATCGACTTTTAACAACAATTAGTTTAGTAGTAACGAGACCATGCCAAAGCTTTCATACGTCTAATAAATATTGTAGGGGCAAGGTTCGGCTACAACTATGTCACAACTGAAATACACTCATGACAAAGTATTAGAGGTTTCCATCAGTTATTTTGATTGCTCAAGAGTCAGAGAAGTGTCAAGAATTCTTAGAATTAACTCATAATGGATATCCGATATGAGAATACTGATAATTTTACCCATTATAACATTGCTATTAAAATTCTTTAAATCAACTCATAACAGATATCTGAGATTAACTCTGGTAGATTGATCATAGTTTAAATCAACTCATATCCGATATCCGAGATTAACTCTGGTAGATCATTCATAGGGTAGAGGAGTTGTCAGCATCCCATGGACACAACAAAAAGTGTATAGACACGCATAATGCAATATATATTAGTGTGATTAACACGAAAAACTTTAGCATGAATCTCACTTACCACTAGACATATGTTCTATCAGAAAATCTTTTCAAAGGAAAATTTTGAGCCATATACATTAAATACTATGGGTTGAGTATCTCGTTAAGTTAGACTCTTCAAACAATTTTCTATTCCTCAAAGTAAATATTTAATTACTTGATATCGACATCAGAATTATGATTAGAAGGATGGATACATCTCGTGCGACTAATCATATTCCAAACGGTAGGTCTACTGGCCAATCACATCTCATGTGACTCTCGTTCATCTTGATGTATGTGCTCCAAGCTTGTTACTATCATGCTAGAACGTCAAGACAATAACCTACCAATCATGCTTGTATAAGAATGACCCTTGGATACAAGTGATCAATCCATACCCGCCTATAAGGTCGTAAGAAGACATTGACCCTTGGATACAACAGATGAACGTGAACCCAAACCAGAACCAGTTTGATGGTGCACGGTTTGGAAGAGCACGATAACCTTGATATTTTCAAGTGAGGAATTACACTAATAATCACGACTACTACGCAAACAAAAGAGTGAATAAAAAGGATTAATCATCACATGCAGTTTAATAGTGATGTATTATAGTCGTCTTCATCTTCTAGGCTCAGGACTCCTTCATTGCTCCATGGATCGTTGTCGAGGTTTATGACATCTGATCACCATCTTCATGTCATTCTCCTGTCTCTAAGATACTTAATGAAATAATGAGGCTCGCGGGCCAAAGATAGCAATCACATGGTTTCCCACCACCATGTTTTAAATTGACTTGAAGGTCAAAATAAATACAGAGGATGGCATCTCCTACAACACTTGAATGATAATGGACTTGTACCACATCATATCACATGCTCTTCCAAAATAAGTTAGACGGTATCAAACGCTTGAGTTTGCAAATTTTACATGGCTCTAGGTTCGAAGGATTGAACCATCACTACGTACGAACAACATTAGGAATGATTGTTCACGATGCTAGATTGACACTAAGGGGGTGATTGAAACACGGACATTACAGAAACATATAGATCCTCAATCTAAATTTATTCATAACCATGACCCCCATGTGGATCCAATCTACATGCCCCGTCCATTATGCCGTCCACGAATCCAACTATAGTAAGACTCAAATGTATGGATGCACTTCTTCGGACTAGGCGAGATATACTATGGAAAAATCGAACGTCCTTGGATTGCCAGAAGTTTGTGAAAATGTCACTATGTCGTGAAAACAAAACTATACAACTTATTGGGGAGCAATCATAAACAATCTGAATATTAGTTAACTTCCTAATATACTTTCCCAAACTTATGCAATGACTACACTCATTGGTGCTCTAGATAGTACCGATACCTACACGTATACCACTCAGATACCACTATTGGGTCGCGTGCATAAAATTAATAATTTCTTCTTACGCTACGCACATGATCTACTATGAAGGTAATGGCTAGGATAGATCTGATTTGTTACCGACACGAAGCACGTAACAAATTTCAATGACGATGCCGGTGATGCCTGATGAAGAGTCCCACAACTAAGCCTAGTGGTGGGACTGTTGTCGTCTCCCGGTGTCCAGACTTCAAGATCTATCATTCTGGATCCAGAAGAGTGAGGGTCTCATGTGTTACCCCTCTAAGAGCTTGCACACTTACGTCCGTCAAAGTCCAGCAACGCTTCGCCACCGAGTGTTAATCACTACAGGTTCACAATTGAGGTGGAGAGATCCCAACACATGGGAGAGAGTGTCACACCCCAATTTTTGGAATCTTGTTCTATGATCAAGAAGACAAAAATTAGGGCCAACAATTTTTTTCTAACAACATGATTGTTTGAACTAACATGTGTTCATGGTCTTAGTCATGTTTGCAATACAAGTTTTGTTTCTTGATAAAAACCCATTTCAATTTTTCTGAAAGCACATGTATAATATTTTTCCCTGTTGTTTTCTCTGTTGATTTCTTGAGTGAATTTTATTCCAAGACTTGGATCATACTTTTTTGAATCTCAAAATAAAATTTTAACTTTGTTGATCCAAGAAAACAAAATTTCAAAATGATCTATCGAAGTTTTCTTTTAAGATTTCTATAGAAATATTTCCTGGAAATATAGCCAAGTACATGTTTTCCACCTTTGTTTTCACTAGGCTATAAAATGTTATTTTATGTTTTCTTGACTTTTATTTGTTCCTTGATATATTTACTACAAACACATAAGATTTTTTTTATTTTTCGATTAATAAAAATGATCTTTTGCTTGTTGTCTTTGTGGTATAAAAATAAGGCAGAAAAAGGCATTTTTGGAAAACAGAGAAAAACAGAATTACACCTTTTTCCACATTCTTTTCATGGCTTTAAACTATTTGAATTTTATTTTCAAAAGTTGTTTCTGAAAGTTTAAAACATGGTTAACAAGTTCCCACTTTGAAAACAAAGATTGGATTTTATTTGACCCTTGAAAACAGTGCCAACTTTCTGATGTTTTTAACAGATTCCAACACTTAGAAATTTTCACTAAGTCCATAACTGAATTTTCTGAACTTTTTAGGAACAGTGGATGATGCAGTTTTGGGCTGATGTTTTCTTTGTTTTTCTTAGCAAGTTTTTAAGTGTGACTATCTAGTGTGTTGACTAAGTTATGGACTCGAACCAGGATGTGTTCTTTTGCTTCTAGAAGGCTTGAGTGTGAAGAAAACAAGAGAGAGAGTGGTGGTGTGGCATGGGTATGGGCCTCCATACCTTGCCTTCCAAGGGCCAGACATTGACCGCCCCTTGGTGGTCTTGCCCCTTGGCCATCCTTGCCTTGATGTGCTCTGACCAAAAGACCCCTAGAGCGCACCCATGCCATCAAATGGCATGCACCCGAGCCACCCCTTGTCCATTGCTCGTATTCCCGTGACCATGTGCCCTCCCTAGCTCATCCCTTGCGCCACTACACTCCTCCACATCCACACACCTCCCCCAAGTCGAATGGAAGCACTGCCCTGGCCCCTTGGAGCGTGCCCGAGCCTTTGACCCCGACGATCACCGCCGGGAGCTTGAGGTAGTATCCCCCTTCCCGTGCCTTCCCATTCCCTCCCACCACCCTAGATGGACTCCCCACAGTCCCACGACACTGTCTGACACCTCCCCTTGACCTCTGCCCATAGGAATCACTTCCGCCGCCCACGGTCGCCATCGTGGACGCCCGGTGAGCGCCACCGCCTGGAGCCACGCCCGAGCTCAAACTCGGTGCCCCTCGACTCCCATAGACCCCTGTACCTCCCCCAAGCCCTCGCCGCCCCTCGCTGCAGCCTCATGGTGAGCCATCCATTTTGGTAAATGGCCAGTAGGCTTTTCTAGGATTTTTAGAAGGAGTTTAAAAATGATTTTTGATGTGAATCCAATTGGATGAGTTTTCTTATGACTATATCTACCTACCACTATCTTGGATTAATTTTTTGGAGCCCTAGATTATTTTTGGTGATCAAAACTAGAAACAACACTTTTCTGTTTTCTTATTTATGTGTGTATTTGTTTTGTTTCTTTTAAAATGTTTGATTGAGCGGATCTTGTTTACTAGCATGTATAGAGGTGTTATCAATTGTTATTAGGTTGTTTTCTTGCAGTACATCTATCTTAGAAAGTGTGTTCATGTTTGGAAAGTCAAATAGGAATAGGAATAGCATGTGTTATTTTCTAGTTCTGTTATTTGATTATTGTGTGCACCAAATCTTTGTAGGTTTGTCTTAACTAAGTTTGTGATATGTTTGAGTGGATTCCAGTACCATTTTGGTACTGTTATCTTGGTGTTTTCATCTCTGTTAGCTTGCAACTTATTCTATAGCAAAGCATGTGTAATATTGATGTTTGTTTTCACTAGTATTGTTTTCACTAGTATGAATAGTCTTGTATGTTTTGCTTTCTTAAATAAAAAATGTCATGTGTGACCAGAGGATTTGCTACCTCTTTTGCCTTGGTATTAGTGGGCCCATAACCCACTGGTCCCATTGCATCTTGGTTAAGGATGAAAATGCCCTACCATTGCACTAGTGTAAAAATAGCATGTATTACTATATGATTGATTGTTATTCTCCACCAAGGGAAATAGATTGTTGATTTCACTTATGTAAGTGAAAAGTTTAGTTCTTCTTTGTGAATACTAGTATGCTTGGGTGTGATTCATTTGTTAAGAAATGCTTCACTATTGTTTGCTTAAATTGAATTGTTTGCTAATAGAATAATTCCTTATGATTGATAGATTATTTGTGAATGATTTTTATTGAGTGTTTGGATTTTTGAAAGTGTTTATTTGAGCTTGTGTTGAGTTCATAGCTAATGGTTGTGTAGGTTATACTTTGATTTCTTGCTATTTAATTGATTAGAAAAGCATGTAATACTAGAATGGATGGATGCTTGCTTATTAGATGGTTTCATAGAATTAATTTAGTGTTGGTGCTTACTAACATGTGTAAGGTGTATGTTATGTTAGTAGGTATTTATTTTCATGACTTGATTGTTTAGAGTTAAGCATCCTCTTAGTGATGTTTGCTTCTCTAGTGATGAATTAGTGTCACCACTAGATGTTTTGAGTTACTCTATTATTGTTGTCTTTTATTTTATGGGTGTATGCTTTATCCTAGTATGTTTAGGAGGTTATTAATTCTGTTATTATGACATGACTTGTTGAGTTGCTTGTTTGCTATAGTTGTAGAATACAATTATTTCTTATAACATGCTTGTGTAGAATTTCATACTAGTATACTATTGGTGCACTCTTGTTTTTATACTATTAGTTAGGAGCATTATATTTTGTGATGATTGTGTTTTAAATTATGTATTATGGTTTGTTACCATTGATTGAGCTACTGGTTTGTTTTGTTTATTTTCATGATTGATGGATTCCATAACTTTGAGTAGACATAAGCATAGTCTATAACTAGCCTAGTTATCTGTGGTGTGTTTGCTTGTTGTTTGGAAATTATCTGAGTGATTTCCTTAGCATGAGTATTGTACTTATGATATTTGTTGTGCTAGTGTTGTTGTTGTGCTTATTAGTATCTTTTTATATATGCATTAGTTAATCATGAACTTGTCTGATGATGATTGTTTGTGTCTTGTTAATACCCACTGCCATGGGTATTGCTTTGATTGATTGTTATTATTTTAGTAGCCTCACTTTTGTGCCCACGAGCTAGATTTTTAGCTTCTTTAATACCTTATTATGAGAGTGGTACACCCACTCCATATATGGTATGTAATATGTGGGATATGGTTTCTTAACCATATGTTTGTTTGGCGATAGTTTGTACCCTGAGAGTTTTGTGAGATGATTTTCTCGATGACTTATGAGTGATTGTGCTAGTATAAGTTTGCTTGCTGTATGTATTGTCTTGTTTAATTGTTTGGCCTTTAGTTTTGAGTGTGTGTCTTTTATTCTTTTACGACGCTAGAAAACAAAGAAGAAGAACAAGCAGTTGTGGAGCTGTGCGTCAAGTTCAAACTACTTCAAGGCCAGGGACACTAAGAGTTTTAAGTCAAGCCATCCCGATGCTTGCTTTTATAATACACTTATCATTATCTATCATGCATGTTTTAATTATGCAAGTTTTACAAAAACTTTGATTACCAAAAACTATTTTTGAGTGTGTCACACCCCAGTTTTTGGATTCTTGTACTGTGCTTAAGAAGACAAAAATTAGGGCCAACAATTTTTTTCTAACAACGGGATTGTTTGAACTAACATGTGTTTATGATCTTAATCATATTTGCAACACAAGTTTTGTTTCTTGATAAAACCAATACCAAATTTTTCCTGAAAACAATTCTATTATTTTTCCTGATGTTTCCCTAATGTTACTTGAGTGGATTTTTATTCCAAGACTTGGATCATTCTTGTTTGGATCTTAAAATCAACTTTTAACTTTGTGTGATCCAATAACACAAAATTCCAAAATGATTTATGAAAGTTTTGTTTTAAGATTTCTATAGAAAACAATCCCTGAAAATATAGCCAAGTAGCTGTTTTCTACCCTTGTTTTCACTAGGATATAAAATGTTATTTTATGTTTTCTTGACTTTTAATTGAACCTTGATATATGTACTACAAATACATCAGCTTGGTTTTATTTTTGGATTAATAAAAATTATCTTTTGCTTGTTTTTTTTGTGGTATAAAAATAAGGCCGAAAATGGCACCTTTTTCCACATTGTTTTCATGGCCTTAAACTATTTCAAAATTGTTTTCAAAAGATGTTTCTGAAAGTTTATAACATGGTTAACAAGTTCCCACTTTGAAAACAAACTTTGGAAACCATTTGACCCTTGAAAACAATCCCAACCTTTTGATCATTTAATCTGTTTTCAACACTTCGAAAAAATTCTCTAAGTCTAGACTGAATTTTCTGAATTTTGTGAACAGTGTGAGATACACTTTTGGGAAGTTGATTTCTTTGTGTTGTTTGCAAATTTTAAAATTTAACCTTGTCAAGTGTGTTGACCTTAGTACTAACTCGAACCAAGATGCACTCCTTTGCTTCTAGAAGCCTTGTGAGTGAAGAAAACTAGAGAGAGAAAGAGGATGATGTGGAAAGGTATGTGAGCCCATACCTTGACCATTTGACTTTCCCTTGCCTCCCCTTGCCTCCAAAAGCCAGGCCTTGACTTGCCCTTTCGTGTTCTTTCCCCGGGCCATCCCTGCGCTGTGATGGAATGACTAAAACCACCCCTGGCTAGCTCATGCCTTTGCATGACATGAACCCGAGCTCTCCTTTTTGCCCTTGCTTCTTTTCACCACGAGTACAAGTCATCCAGCCCTATCCCCTTGCACCATTGCACTCCCTCACTCTCCCACACCACCCCCAGATCGAGATCCATCCCTGCCATAGCCCCTGGAAGCCCCACGGGCCCAAAGCTTGCCGCCGGTGACCACCCCGGCCTCGAGGTGGTTCTGCACGACCCGAGCCTTCCCCACCTCCTCCACTGCCCTTGATCGAATCCCCACCCTCCCCTGAACCTCCCTGACATGTTCCCTTGGCCTCTGCCCGCAGGAGACGCCGCCGCTGTCCGTGGATGCCGCCACGGGCACCGGCCGTGCGCCGACGTGTGAGGCCACGCCGGACGCCACCGACCATGCCCCTCGACACCCCGTGGACCCTGCATCTTCCCCGAGCATGCGCTGCCCCTTCCCGAGCCCCCTAGGTGAGCAACCACGAGCTCCCGTTGCCGGCCGTATACGAGGAAGAGAGAGAGGAGGGGGAAGGAGGACGACGACCCGTGCGCCGTTGGATCTTCGATCCACGGCCACGCTTGAACGCGGCCGCTCCCGTGCTGGCCACTCGCGTGTGCGCAGTTAGGACGCGCTGCTGGCCAGATGGGCCGCGCCCGCAGAGAACCCCAGCCCGCGCTGCTGGTTGTTTTTCTTTTAATTTTTTTACAGAAACTTGCTTGTTTACTTTAGGCTTGGGAAAAATACCAAAGCTACAAAATAAAATCTACCAAAAATCTTGAACCTAGTATTATATTTTCCTAACCACATAAAATTTGTAGATCTGAGTTTGGACTGATATTTTAACCACAAGACTGGTTTTGCCACAGAGTGTCAGTATTATGGTTTTGATCATAACTTTTTGGATCTGTATCTAAAATGACCAAACTAATTTTTTTTTGGAAAGCTACTAAACATATCTATCCATAGGACTTTGCCTCACATCTAGGTGGGCTACCAAATGGAAATGCCATCCATTTTGGTTAAAGGCCAGTAGGCTTTTCTAGGATTTTTAGAATGAGTTAAAAATGATTTTTTAGGTAAATCGAATTGGATGAGTTTGCTACTGACTAGATCTATGTAATCCTAGCTTAGATTAATTTTTTGGAGCCCTAGATTAATTTTGTGAGCAGATCTAGAAACCTCACTTTTATGTTTTCATTAATATGTGTGTGTTTGTTTGAAATAAAATGTGTGATTGATTGTATCTTGTTTACTAGCTTGTATGCATGTGTTAAGTCTTGTTATTAAGTTGTTTCCTTGCTGTACATCTACCTTAGAAAGTGTGTGCTTGTTTAGAAAGTCAAATAGGAATAGAAATAACATGGGTTAGTTTCTAGTTTTATTATTTTGATTAATGTGTGAGAAAAATCTTTGTGTGCTTGATTGACTAAGTTTGTGCTATGTTTGCTATGAATCTAGTACCATTTTGGTACTTTTATTTTGATGTTATTGTCTCAGTTATCTTGCATGTTATTTTATAGCAAAGCATGTGTAAGTTTTGTTATTTGTTTTCACTAGTATTGTTTCACTAGAATGAATAGACTTGTGTTATTTATTTTTTTCATGCACATTTTGTCATTAGTAACCAGAGGCTTTGTACCTCTTTTTCCTTGGTATTAGTGGGCCCATAACCCACTGGTCCCATTGCAATTAGGTTAGGGATGCAAATTCCCAACTTTACACTTGTGTGAAAATAGCAAGTCTTATTATATGATTGATAATTATTTTCCACCATGGAAAATAGATTGTTTGTTTCACTTATGCAAGTGAAAAGTTTATTTCTTATTTGTAAATACTAGTATGTTTGGGTGTGATTCATTTGTTAGCATAATATTCCTTAGGGGTATCATGTTAAGAAATGTTTCCCTATTGTTTGCTTAAATTGAATTGTTTGCTGATAGAATAATTTCCTTGTGATTGTAGATTGTTTGTAAATGATTTTTAATTAAGTGTTTGGATTTTTGAAAATGTTTAGTTAACATTTCATTGAGTGCATAGCTACTGGTTGCGTAGTTTACACTTTGATTGCTTGCTATTTAATTAATTAGAAAAGCATGTATTACTAAAATGGATTGATGCTTTCTTAGTAGATATTCTCTTAGAATTGTTTTATGGTATTTCTTACAAGCATGTGTAATGTTTTTGTGCTATTAGTAGGTATATTTAGGTTCATGACTTGCTTGTTTAGGATCATGCATCCTTGTAGCATTGTTTGCTTCTCTAGTGTTGAACTAGTGTCACCACTAGAAATTACGGCCTTGCTCTAGTATTGTTGCCTTTTTATTTTATGAGTGTGTGATTTATCCTAGCATGTTTAGGATGTAATTACTTATGTTATTATGCCATATCTTATTTAGTTTCTTGTGCTATAGTTGTAGAATACAATTATTTCTTATAGCATGTTTGTGTAGAATTTCCATACTAGTATGCTATAAATGTAGTCCTGTTTTTATGCTTTTTGATAGGAGTATTATCTTGAGTGATGATTGTGTTTTAGATTATATTTTATGGCTTGTTACCATTGATTTTATCTACTGGTTGGTTTATTTATTTTCATGATTGATGGATTCCATAACTTTGAGTAGACATAAGCATAGTCTATAACTAGCATATTCATCTGTGATGTGATTGCTTATTGTTTGGAAACTGTCTGAGTGATTTCCTTAGCATGAGTATTACACTTATGTTTTTGATGTGCTAGTGTTTTTTTTAGCTTAGTAGCATCTTGTTATCTAGGCATTATTTTATTAGTGATCTTGTTTGGTTATGATTGCCTGTGTGTTGCTAATACCCACTGCCGTGGGTATTGCTTTGATTGGTTGTTATTATTTTAGTAGCCTCACCTTTTGTAACATCCCAGTGTTTGGGAGGTTATAAGGATCTAAATATAATATGTGCATTTGCAAAGCATGCATCTAAAAGTACGGGAAATTTTGGCGCGAAAGTTTAAACAAATCAAAGTGACCAAAGTTTCACCTGACATGATGAAATAGGTCTAGTTCATCTAGTCAAGAGTACATTTGGAATGATCTTTATAACAAGTATCTTGGGAAACTAAATCATATGGTTACATAAACCATAAATTGGTTTTGACCAACACAAACTCTCAACAACCTTAACCACAAATCTATAAGTGACTTGGGATAACTCACTAGGTATCTAAAACTTAAAGAGGGGTGAGTATCCAAATCTCATAACTGATAATCATACTTTCAGAAATAAGCAATATACAACTTAACCATCACATCAACAGAGATGTTATCACCTATAAACAACAGCTCCCTAAGTTATCAATTCATTTCCACGACATCTCGATAAATCATCGCATAACTATAAGGTGAACCATCACAAGTAAATAACAAAGTTTCAATAGAACACAGGTGATTCATACAAGTGATAACTCAAACCCACAAGTGGGAAATGACATAATAATTGTGTTAATAGATTTATCGAATATGTACATATCTCATCAACTATAAAATTAGTAGCAAAAAGAAGAAATAAATCCTCTTCAACTACTGATAAACCTTGATCATTACTTATGATATTCCCAAACCTCTATATATGCATTATTATGAATGACAAAGTTAATAAAGTGATGGATATAAAGCAGATCATGACACCTGGGAGAACAAATAACAACTATGACATAAGTCATTAAACCTCAATAACTTTCACATGCTCATTGCTTCAATCATCTTATACAAGTGAACATGTGAAAGCTCAACACATTAATGAACCATTTGATTAACTTATAATCTTATGTTTCCATTTCACAAACACTCCACATTTCTATCCATATTAATATTCAACAACTAAAGTATCTCTGGATACAAGTAATGAATAACAACAAGATATAACCTCTATTAGAGGAATTGGATTGAAAGCTAAAGAAAACCAATCATGTATGAGATAAGTATCTATCTTATGGGAAGCAAAACAAGAAATGTATAGAAGGATAATAAAAGTATGAATTAAATCTTAATCTAGATCTTGTTAGTTTGGCTAGACCAATGTATCTTGTTTCCTCAATCTCCTCCAAGATATTATCCAAGAGAAGAAACCACAAGACATGAAGAAGTACCACATGAAGATCTCCAAGAAGATTATTTAGAGTGTGTTTGAAGTGCTACCCTAATCTTCTATAAGAGTACTTGGAAACTCTTACATCTTGATATGATCTTATTAACTCTCTAGAAATAGTGTGATACTCCAATGTTAGTGTTATATAGAAGTAGTTTGATAACAAGACTAGCTACCTTGTTAACGGATCACTTTTGTATACTCAAACAATTGAATGTCATACACAAACAAACATAAGATTGAAAAATCTGGTACATCTCAGCCTAATGTATATGAGTATTAATTTGGAGGCAAGACTAGCTACCTTGTTTACAAATTCTTCTTATATGCATAAGTGCAACTTGATGTCACAAAACCAACTTATATTCCTGTATAATCATCTAAATAAAATCTTTGCTTGGAATAATTGGTTGCCTTCACCCCAAGGGTAAGATAATTGAATATGGAATCCCAGAGATGAACTTCCTTGCAAATGACAAAGGATGTACCAGAAGACTAGCAGCAACTGGAGAGAAGAACATCAAGCAATAGAAGAACATGAAGCAACACTGCCTCAATAAGGGAACATAAGCAGTTATTCAGCGAATCATTAGGTATTGTTGGAGACCCTATAATTTCTATTCCTTGTGAAGCCCATCAGAAATGAGGAACTCATAATAATGTCTTAAGTGAAAACAATTATCAAGTATGAAATAATAACAAGTCATTACATCCACATGTCTTGATACGTGGAGGTAGATGAAAACAAGCTTAATACCTTGTTTTCCAAATCCTTTTCATATGTAAGACTAACAGATGATAACAAATATTCATCTAAATATAACCATGCAAATGATTACATTTCTTAAAACAACATGAGATAATATCCACACTTGGAAACTGGTGGAAAACAAACAAATAGGTTCCATAGACACACATGTTTTCCACTTGTTAAAGAACCTAATTTCTCAAATAAGGCTTACACCTACCTAAGTTAAATGTCTACTAAAATTGCTAAGAGTTTTAACTATGAAAATAACATAGTTTTATAAAAGAAAACAAGTTCCTTCACTCATTAAAATCATTTGGTGGGGCATGGAATGAAATTCCATATTAAATAATTTTCATAACAGTGCATAGAACTAGTACCAAATAGTTTTACTAAGTTATTTTCTACAAGAGATTGTATCCAAAATGATCCATTTATAACATACCACATGGTGAACCATATGTGTGTTGTGTTATTATGATGTTCATGCCTAAAAATAAATTTTAAAGCCATTTAATAAAATTAAATGGAGAGAAATAACAAAAATCACTTAATCTAGCACCCTAAATAAAAAATACAAATATTCTCCAAATTCACCAAAACAAAATATGGTGAGATGTAAAATTTGATGAGGAATTCAAATATACTTTTTAATAATTTTTATGTTTACACTTTGGCCCTGAAAACAGTGTTTTCTCTCACATTCTATCAACAGAAGGACTATTATGCAAAACCTAACAATTCTAGGGGGTTATTGTAAATGTCCCTTTTAATTCTTCTTCTTCTTCCTCTGCCAGAAGGTAGAGGAGACGTGGGCGATCTGCTCCCGACGCTGCCACCTCCTCGCGGCCGCTCTTCGGGGTGGATAAGACCTGGAGGAGGTCGTACTCCAATCGCTCACTCTCCCTCTCTCGCATCGCTTGCCCTCTCTCTCTCTGCATCACCGAACAGGAACCCGAAACCCTAGTTGTCCGGCCGCCGCCACGCGTCGTCGACTCCGGCCACGCCGGAGGAAACCGCGGCCACCAGGAGCTCCGTCTCGACATCCTGCATCTCTCCACCGAGTCTCGTTTGCCGGGATGGCGACAAGCCAGAGAATTGGACCGATCCCTTTCCACTCCGTCGCCGACCGCCGTGGACTTCACCGTCGATTGCTGCCTCGCCATTCTTCCTCGACTCTACAACGAGCTACACGGTGAGGTCAGGCACCTTCACGTGCTCCCCGATGTGGATTTGAGCCTTGCACTCTCTCTGTCACCAAGCTCCGCCGCCCGACGCCGCGCCGGTGGTCGCCGGGAGCACTCCGGTGACCATTTGGCAGATGTGCCGCCACCTACGGGTCGGCCGCATCCTCCTCTGTCCAGTGGAGCAAACGAGAGCACCCAATTTGTACTAGATCACCGGATTTCATCCGAGATGGAAGATTTCCTCTGTAGTGACATCGACCTGAAATCAGCATGATGTCAGCAGAGAGTTTTCCTTTTCTTTTTCTTTTAATTTTTTGATTCAAAACCAAACTGACAGGTGGGTCCCACCTGTCAATTTAAATATTGGCAGATAAATCATTAATCTCATAAAATCAATAACTTTTAATTCACTTATCAGAAAAATACAAATAAAATTTATAAATGCTTAGAAAAATATAATCTAAATGTTTATGAACTTTTCAAAAATGTTTGATAAAATTTAAATTAAATATTTTCTTTAATTAAATTAAATCATTTAAATTTGAGAAAATAATAAATAATTCATAAAATCAGAAAATACAAGTTATATACCAAAATGCTCCAAATGACAAATACAACTCATTTATGATGTTTCCAAGGTCATTTGACCAAGTTTTCATGTGTGCAATATTTGTCTAGTCATTTAATTCATTTAAAATCAATAAATTATTAGTTTGTTTAAATATTTTCAGAATACTTCAAATGATATACCAAATTAAAGAGAAAAACATTTCCAACTCAAATATGACAAACATAAAACATTTTGTTTAAGTTATAAACTTGTTTCCAAAAGTATAATAAAATTCTATAATGTTTCATTATAATAAGAAATAAATGCCACAATACTATTTCCTATATTAATAAAACTCTCATGTTTTCACATCTAATAAACCTATCATCGCAAAGCAATAGAAAGTTATGTGATGATAGAGTTAGTTGTATTAATCATCATTTTTCAATTAAAATCCTTGTCATATGCTCTATACTTTATGAATATAACACAAAATGTGACCGTTATCTTTTCAATAGCTGTGTTCCATATGACATTGTCTTATTGCCTAACCAAGTACTAACCAATTCTAACTAAACATGATAACAATTGTTTGCTAAGTAAAAGTGAAACACCTGTAAGTCTAAAAGAAGTAGTAACCACATCACCATAAGTAATGAAATCATTCACCTAAAACCTGTGTGATTAAGTTATCGTATCGATCATAGCTTACACTTGTAAGCTGGGGTGTTTTTCAGGGTAATTCACGATGCATCTCATTACTATGCATGTATCATCTTGCCAATGTTTTCTGTAGTCCTTACCGGGACTACTTTGCTATCTTTCAGATGTCGGGATTTTCTACGAGACCCTCGAACCCCGAAGACATTGATTATTATGGTTATTTCAATCTCAGGCAAGTTCATCACTTGCTCATATCCTTTGTAGTACTTCATAACAAACTATTTGCAAAAACCCTATCGTATTACCACCTGTTCTCAAAAGAATGCATGATCCTATTTTTATAATAATATGACTAATTGAATGACTACCCGAGTGGTAGTGTTCTGTTTGGTGGGCGGATGGAACCATGGTAAGATGAATAGGTCAAAGGAAGGTTCCATCTGCACGGGAACATATTACCTAGGATTAATCACAACTGCCGTCAGGATTCTTGCGTCGTAAATTCGCGTTAACCATGGGTCTTCTATGGGGGGAGTAAGTCAGCCGTGATACTTTTCTCGTTCACATGTCAACGGGCTGCCAGAGACGTACGTTGTAGGTTCTGCGGGACTACATGCACATGGGTGGGATCCCTTAATTCCCACGGACTCTGCGGGTCTATGATGGTCTGCCAGGGGCGTGTAGATATCCATCGTGAGGGGTGGAATCAGGCGTTCAACCTGCTGGCAGAAATGGGTGGGCATGCGTTGTGCGGAGAAGCACGGTTTGGCTTGGACCAACAACCGGGCCCCACACCTGAGTGGGAGTGGACATGATCTCCAGCCTGGTTGTGCAACATGGTCTTGGTCGTCCATGGGTAAAGTAACGCACCTCTGCAGAGTGTAAAAGGATGTGACATGTTACCCCTTGTTCCGGGAAGGAGCTGCGAACGCCGCAGGAAAGGCAACTCCATGAAAGTTCATGTTTTCACATCTAATAAACCTATCATCACAAAGCAATAGAAAGTTATGTGATGATAGAGTTAGTTGTATTAATCATCATTTTTCAATTAAACTCCTTGTCATATGCTCTATACTTTATGAATATAACACAAAATGTGACCGTTATCTTTTCAATAGTTGTGTTCCATATGACATTGTCTTATTGCCTAACCAAGTACTAACCAATTCTAACTAAACATGATAACAATTGTTTGCTAAGTAAAAGTGAAACACCTGTAAGTCTAAAAGAAGTAGTAACCACATCACCACAAGTAATGAAATCATTCACCTAAAACCTGTGTGATTAAGTTATCGTATCGATCATAGCTTACACTTGTAAGCTGGGGTGTTTTTCAGGGTAATTCACGATGCATCTCATTACTATGCATGTATCATCTTGCCAATGTTTTCTGTAGTCCTTACCGGGACTACTTTGCTATCTTTCAGATGTCGGGATTTTCTACGAGACCCTCGAACCCCGAAGACATTGATTATTATGGTTATTTCAATCTCAGGCAAGTTCATCACTTGCTCATATCCTTTGTAGTACTTCATAACAAACTATTTGCAAAAACCCTATCGTATTACCACCTGTTCTCAAAAGAATGCATGATCCTATTTTTATAATAATATGACTAATTGAATGACTACCCGAGTGGTAGTGTTCTGTTTGGTGGGCGGATGGAACCATGGTAAGATGAATAGGTCAAAGGAAGGTTCCATCTGCACGGGAACATATTACCTAGGATTAATCACAACTGCCGTCAGGATTCTTGCGTCGTAAATTCGCGTTAACCATGGGTCTTCTATGGGGGGAGTAAGTCAGCCGTGATACTTTGCTCGTTCACATGTCAACGGGCTGCCAGAGACGTACGTTGTAGGTTCTGCGGGACTACATGCACATGGGTGGGATCCCTTAATTCCCACGGACTCTGCGGGTCTATGATGATCTGCGAGGGGCGTGTAGATATCCATCGTGAGGGGTGGAATCAGGCGTTCAACCTGCTGGCAGAAATGGGTGGGCATGCGTTGTGCGGAGAAGCACGGTTTGGCTTGGACCAACAACCGGGCCTCACACCTGAGTGGGAGTGGACATGATCTCCAGCCTGGTTGTGCAACATGGTCTTGGTCGTCCATGGGTAAAGTAACGCACCTCTGCAGAGTGTAAAAGGATGTGACATGTTACCCCTTGTTCCGGGAAGGAGCTGCGAACGCCGCAGGAAAGGCAACTCCATGAAAGTTCTAGTCCTGTGAAGATCTGGCGGGCATAGTCTTCAGAATTAAAAGCAACCTCTTGAAGAAAGATTTACAAAAACCTTGCATTAGCTTATGAATCTTTTGAGTCTAAAGTTGTAGTTAGTGCATCAAACTATCCCCTATATATCATGAACTTGCTGAGTAACGCTCGTTACTCATTCGTTCCCGTTTGACCCCCTGCTTAGAGTTGAAGCCTGAGGGAAGTCGTCATCATGAAGCCATCACTACCTCATGAAGACAGATGGAATCATCTCTTACTTAGCCAGTGAAGCATCGTCATCAACAACGCTGGTGGAGGAGAAGCTATCAAGGTGTAGGAGGAGTCCATTCTTGGACTTAGCTGTTTCAAGCCATAGATTAGGGCTGACATCAGCCGGAGTAGATTTAGTTCTAAGCTAGAGTTCTTCTCCAGCTTGGAGCTTCGAATTGTTCTTCTGATGTTTCATTTGCTGAGATCTTCTTTGATCTTCAAAGAGATTCTCGAGATTTTGTAATGAAGTTTGTATCCTATAGTTTTGCCTGGTCCTGCTATGTTTCTGTTGTACTACTCTGAGGGATGTAATATTCACGGTTAAGTCCTTCTGTGAGTATTATGTCATCGACTTGCGCACTACACATGCAGTGGTGTGCTGGGTCACCACACCTTTTGTGCCCACAAGCTATATTTTTTACTTCTTGAATATATTATTATGATAGTGGTACACCCACTCCATATATGGTATGTAAGATGTGGGATGTGGTTTCTCAACCATAGGCGCGTTTGACGATATTTTTGTACCCTGAGAGTTATGTGAGATATTTCCCTCGATAACGTTTGAGTGATTGTGCTAGTATAAGTTTGCTTGTTGTAAGTGTTGTTTAGTTTAGTTGGTTGGTATTTAGATCTGAGAGTGTGTCTTTTATTCTTTTACGACTCTAGAAACGAAGAAGAAGAAGAAGTTGTGGAGTTGTGTGTCAAGTTCAAGTTACTTCAAGGCCAGGGACACTAAGAGTTTTAAGGCAAGCCATCTAGATGCTTGTTGTTATAATACACTTATCATTATCTGTCATGCATGATTTACATCTGAAAAGTTTTACAAAACTTTGATTTCCAAAAACTATTTTCTAGCGAATACTACTACTACTACTACTATTATATATACTATGCCATTAGTTGTGATTGGTGTTACCAAGCCCATAGCCACCATATGGTATTTATTACCATGAAAAGTATTAGTCCCTAAGTGGACAACCCAAAATTATGTTTTTGAAAAACAAAGGTTTTTATGGAAAACCCGGAGCAAAGGCTGAGCCTTATTCACCGGAGGAATGTTGGAGTGGTCATTTTTGGAAAAATGGTGTTTTACAAAAATGACACATAACCTAGTCATCGCCGGACAATCTTTACCGTACTGCCACTTTACCCCAACATGGGCACGGGGCTTAACTTGAAGTTTGTTCTTTTTAGTGTGTGTTTTATCTCAATTTGCTATAAGGGCGTGACATCCCACGAACCGAAATGCCGCCAGTCATGAATTCAAATAGGCATATAAAGTGTGGAATTAATTTTTCCTCCGGATGCGACAGTTGGGTATCCTACCGTGGCGGGGTGGGACCTGGTGCCGGGGAGATTATACCGAACTGAAGAGATAGACATATTCTAGCTTGGACATAGTGGATGGTTAGGATCGGTTATCAGATTTTTACATACTGTTGTTACAGTCTGTGGTTGTTCACGGCGGATGTACTGGATCTGGTGGATTGTGTACACCTCTGCAGAGTACAACTATTTCGGAATAGCCGCGTCCTCGGATATGGACAGTTGAATGGCCATGTAGCTAGCATTGTGTCAATGTTTTCAAAAAGGAGTTGGACTTATGAAGTACAGAAAGGAGGAAGTCTAGTACCGTGGAGGTACCGTTGATGAAAAGCCAGAAGTTGTTTTACAAGATGTTTTGCAAAGAAGAAAAACATTCTTTTCTAAACAAAAACTGGAAGTTGATTCCAAGGAGTTTTGCAAAGAGAAAAAAATCTTCTTTTAACGAAGTTTTACAAAACCTCTTGTACATGTGATATCTACAAGAGAAAGAAAACTATATTATTTTCTTTTGATGTATCTTCTTCAACGAAGATACAGAGATTTTAAAAATCAACTATGATGTATCTTTCATATATCATGGATAGTGAACCCTATGTATAGCCTACCTACTCCACCATATAAGCATACTTGCATTTTGGTAAGCTACATGATGGGTGTCTTTCTGACTACATTCAAATGTACTCATATTGGTTTCTTCCCTGGTATTTACTTGCCAGACATCGAGAAGGAGTCTCGGAAGGAGATCTACGAAGAGGAGTACGGAGCTGATGGCTTTGCGAACTAGGATTTTCTCCCGGTCAGCAACCTGTAGGTTAAGGCGTGACTTGGGCTCTACTACGTTTGTGTGTGTTAGTCTTCCGTTGTGTGTGTTGTGTGTTTGCCCTGCGTGGCAGTTGTGTAGACTTGGTCATGTGACCATGTCCCCTTTGTAAGTGTTTAGGCAATAGTGTAATGGATATTGTATCTGTGTACCAACTTGATATGTTGTTCACGACTGGTGTGATCTGGGATCGTGAATGTATGCATATCGAAGGTTTCCTTGAACAGTGGTTCTGGGGAGGACCTTATAGAGTGACTACTATTATATACTATTACTATGCTAGTAGTTGATACTTGGTGTTACCAAGCCCATAGCCACCATATGGTATTTATTACCATCACAGGTATTAGTCCCTAAGTGGACACCTTAAAATTTTGTTTTTGCAAAACAAGCGCTTTATGGAAAACCCGGTGGAAAGGCGAAGCCTTATCCACTGGAGGAATGTTGAAGTGGTCATTTTTGGGAAAAAGATGGTTTACAAAAAAGACACATAACCTAGTCTTCGTCGGACAACCTTTACCGTACTGCCACCCTACCTCAACATGGGCATGGGGCTTAACTTGAAGTTTGTTTTTGTTAGTGTGTTTTCTAACTCAATTTTCTATAAGGGGACGGACTCCCTCGAACCTAGTGTCGCCAAGTTATGAAACGTGCGACATATAAACTGTGGAATTAATTTTTCCTCCGGACGCAGCAGTTGGGGCTGCTGTCTAGGCAAGGTGGGACCTGATGCCGGGGAGCACATACTCAACTGAAGAGATAGACATATTCTAGCTTTAACATAGTGGATGGTTAGGATCAGTTATCTGATGTTCACATATTGTTGTTACAGTCCGTGGTTGTTCACGGCGGATGTACTCGATCTGGTGGATTCTGTACACCTCTGCAGAGTAGAACTATTTCGGAATAACCGCGTCCTCGGATATGGACAGTTGAATGGCCATGTAGCTAGCATTGTGTCACTGTTTTCAAAAGGAGTTTTCAAAAAGGAGTTGGACTTACGAAGTTCGGAAAGGAGGAAATCTTGTACCGTGGAGGTACCGTTGATGAAAAGCCAGAAGTTGTTTTACAAGAAGTTTTGCAAAGGGAAAACCTTCTTTTACAAAATGAGTTTATAAAACCTCTTGTACATGTGATATCTACAAGA
Organism: Alopecurus myosuroides; assembly: GCA_028641055.1. Lineage (NCBI taxonomy): Eukaryota > Viridiplantae > Streptophyta > Magnoliopsida > Poales > Poaceae > Alopecurus > Alopecurus myosuroides. Next base: position 34,495,647 of record CM054062.1, read on the forward strand.
GAAAGAAAACTATATTATTTTCTTTTGAAGTATCTTCTTCAACAAAGATACAGAGATTTTCAAAATCAATTATGATATGTCTTACATATATCATTGATAGTGAACCCTATGTATAGCCTACCTACTCCACTATATAAGCATACTTGCATTTTGGTAAGCTACATGATGGATGTCTTGCTGAGTACATTCAAATGTACTCATATTGGTTTCGTCCCTGGTATTTACTTGCCAGACATCGAGAAGGAGTCTCAGAAGGAGATCTACAAAGAGGAGTACGGAGCTGATGGCTTTGCGAACTAGGATCGTCTCCCGGTCAGCAGCCTGTAGGTTAAGGCGTGACTTCGGCTCTACTACATTTGTGTGTGTTTAGTATTCCGCGGTGTGTGTTGTGTGTTTGCCCTGCGTGGCAATTGTGTTAGACTTGGTCATGTGACCATGCCCCGTTGTAAGTGTTTTATGCAATCGTGTAATGGATATTGTATCTGTGTACCAACCTGATATGTTGTTCACGACTGGTGTGATCTGGGATCGTGAATGTATGCATATCTGAGGTGTCCTTGAACAGTGGTTCTGGGGGACCTTGCAGAGTTGGTATCAGAGCTATCCTGACCTTAGGAGACCTTAGTTAGCATGGAAGTTAGCTAGTACCCTAACAATAAAAGTTAATAAAACCATGTCACTAAGATGACTATACACCAAAATATTCTATATATTCCATCCCCTCTGCGTTTTTGAAAAACTCAACTTATACTAAGTTACCTTTGAGCATCTTAAAACTTTGCACACTGTTATCCAACTTAAACTATACCTAAACATTTGGTATAGATGGCAGTTGTCTTCACCGAATCCTTCCGGTTAGGTACGCATGCACCTTGCTACCGCCGCTTTGAGGAGGATTTGATCAAGATGACTCGTCTTATCAGTCGCCCATTACCTGAGTTGCAGGGAGATTACACTCACCATAATGGACGAGAATTGTCCTGGTTGGTGGTCTGTACCATTTGTGCTCATTTGCTAGCACCGTCGACCCCAGAGATCACTTGACAAGCCCCTATATGTCACTAAAGACTTTGTGTTGCTCGTCACTTCCAGCACATGGAGGTACAACTGTACAACACTCAGTTTTTCCCTTGATAAGCTCAGAGGAGGGTTCTACACCCAAGGAAGAGAGTTAGACCAGTTGGAGAAACACCTGAGTGTTTCTTCTGCTACAGAGCGTCGTCTCAAAGTACTGAAGAAAACCATGAAGTACACTGACTCCCAGCACCGTGCACAAGTGAGAGACCTTCAGCTCCAGCTTGCAACTAGAAAGACCAGAGTTGAAGAGTTGGAGGAATAGCTACGCGCTTCCTCGAGCACTTAGGATCGCCACAGGATCTTAGGAGTTGTGCTATCTCCACCCAAGACGCTTGTTTGTGTTTGTGTTGTGTGAACTCTACTAAAGAGCTTTGTGTGTGCTAGTTGTGTTGTAAGCCTTATGCTATTGCCTTGTGAACCTTAAAGTTTATGTTATGCTTGTTGAGACTATGTATAATGTGTGTGCTAGTCTTTGTTTGTGATTGCTTCTTAGATGCTTGTTTGTTGTGGTGATACCTACCGTTCACATCTCTGTTATGAGCCGGTATGTTTTGCAAGTTTTCAAAAACAAAACCCCCTTTTTGTCTGCTCTCGCCTCATGTCACCCTTGTTTCCCCACAGTATTTGACTCAGCTTGGCACTTTCAATGTTGAGAATAATGCTGTCCTCATGAGAGAGTACCAGCGCCTGCTTGCTGGAGAGAATCGCAAACAAAAGATAGTGATGCCAGGAGAAACTAGTTCATGTGTGACTCGTAGTACCTTACCTGCGATGCCACAATCTTCAAGGAAGTGTGTGAATGTCAAGCCTAGAACCACGGGTTGCTTTACCTGTGGACAGGAAGGACATTTTGCTCGCGATTGTTCCAAGAAGAATCGTTATGTAGCTCATCCTGAAGAAAACCAAGAAACCCAGGGTCCAACCGAGAAGAAGCGCAAAAGTGTGAAGAGTGGACCTCGAGACCAAGATGATGTTGCATAAACACCTGCGACTCATGCCATAGACAATGGTACGTTTTCGAACCAAACCTGTGAAACCCCATAGTTGTGTTTGTTTTCGTACCCTGAGAAATCCGACGTAAATGGAACACTAGAAGTGTCACGTGGGACTAGAAAAAAATATTTTGAAAATTTAATAGTACTAACGTAACTTCATCTAATTTTAGCTTAACACCTAACACGAGTTTAAAAAATTTCTAACCAACTTTTCCAAAACAAAAGAAAAAGGTGCCTTAGGATGTTCAATAGCTGTTTGAAAGAAAGGTGAAAGGTTGAAAAAAAAATATTGGATTGGTGAACTATGATTGTTACGAGGCAATCCGATCTCTCGTGTATCTATTTTGGAGGAACCAGATTTTAGAATATGACAATTGTGGAGACTCATGTGATGTTTAGCTTAGGAGTGAAGAATGGAGGATCACATGATTTTAGTTGAGATGAATTATGATGTAATATCTGGGTCTAACCATTTGTGGACCCCAAAACTTTGGAAGTTATCGGTAACTATATCCTTGAAGGGATGATTTGAGGTTTAGAGATATTGATGGAAACTATTGGATTTTAGTAAGCACTTTCTATATGAGGAGATTGGATTGCTTAAGACTATTTTGTTGAGAATAATTTGTGATATTGGGATAAGGATGATAATGTTTTACATAGGTGATTCTTGTACTGGATTTTAGTGGATAGGTTGATTGTAGTAAAAATAGCATTATTGGATTGGGATAGATATTCGATTTTGATTAAAGATGGGTTGGAGGAATATTGGATTTGATATAGGGAGAAGTTGGTGGATATAAAAGGATGATTTTGGGTTTTAGGAGAAATCAATATGACATGGATTTAGTAGATGATTATTCTTGATGATTTATCCTCGGAGCTTGTCACGTTCTATTGAGATTGTTTGGGGAAAGTGATTTAGCTTTGATTATGAGATAGGAGTTTGAAGATTTTAAAAGGATTTATAGGAGTAGTACAGAGTGAGTATATGATTGTTGAATTTGATGGTTTAGCTTAAGCTATACGATCTTGATGAAATACCCTTGATGGAGGGATAATAACCCGGTAGGCCAACTCCAAGGTATAACCCGACCCACAGGACGCTGCGCAAGATCCGGCTAAGGATAAAGAAACTTCTGGAAGGCCCAAGTTTGTAGGCCTCGTAACCCGGATTGTGGGTTACGGTAAAGGAAAGTTAGGGTTTGTATGCGGTGTCCGGGTAGGATTCAGGGTGCGCCTTGAAGGACAAGCCAGGGGGTACGGGTGCTTTATAAACCGACCCCTAGGGTTAGTTGAGAGAGATCTAAGAGCCCTAGCAATATCGCTTGGTATCGAGCATCCAGTGTAACACGAGAGTTAAGTTAATATCTTGAGATCGGAGACTCGGCGACTTGATTGCCGGCTACCAGATCGAGTTCCATCATGTTTTCCTCTGAGCTAAACCCTCTCCCAAACGCCTGTGTCGTCTTGCCCCAAGATCAGTTACCCCCGGTAACGTCTGCCGTGATTATCCCACGACAGTTGGCGCCCACCGTGGGGTCTGCGTCCAAAGGTGTTTACATCACGGGAGAAGCTCGGAAGAACATGGAGAATCTTGTCGTCGGCGAGATCTACATCGACCACAAAGGAGAGAAGACGGTGGACGATTCCGGCTGGGGGCCAGAGTCGGATCACCTCGAATCCGGATCCGTCGTGACAATCGGCCGGATCAGCGTCTTCATCGGTATGGTATGTACTTCCGGTTCGATCCCTGACAATTTTGGATCTGATTCTGTGTCAGGGGAGGCCACTTATATCCAATCAGATGGAGAAGAATCGGTTGGAACGACATATCCGACAGAAGAACCCATCGCGAAGTGGGAACAGCCGGAGGAACCGGCATGGACCCCGCGTGACCGGGTCGAAAGAGAGGATGATACCGAGTCCATCCTGGATCTGCTGGAGAACCGGTATGAGGAGAATAACAGCGAAGAGGAACAGCATGAATTTGCGCCAAGCATCATACGCCGAGTTTGCGGTTTACACGGCTCCCGCGACCAATCTCAACCAAGAGAGCGTAACCGCGGCTGCAGCCGGGACAGCACAAGCATTAACCCGGCAGCAAGGGCTGGCTAACGGGAACACGGTTTTGGCCCAGGTTGACGGAGAGTCGGCATCGGTTACCAGTCAAGCGCCAGAAAACGAGTTACACGCGAACACGTTTGGATTCCTAGCAAACCGGACACCAGGAGCGGGTCCTTCCAATCCACAACATCCGGCCTTGTTCGACAACAATCTGATCCTAGATCCGACAGTTCTTGCCACAGTTATCACCCCAGAGAACGCGGCGGAACGTGTTAGGGATTTGGACGTAGCCCGTCGTGCATTGGAGCAGCAGAGGAGGCAAGTAGAAGCAGAAAGACAAGGGATGGCCACACGACAACGCGAGATGGATGCACTGGAAACCCGGCTCCGAGAGGAAACGACTAGAATACATCAGAGGCACCAAACCAGATTGCCAGCATTGGGAGGAGTCATAAACCCGGCCGCACTATTTATCACGCCTCAGGATCAGCCGATTCCAGCGGCAAATCAAGGAACCGCCCCTCAGCCGACAACCGGAGGAGTACAACCGGTAGACATGCAGGCCGGGTTACCCGCACCACAGACTGGAGTTACTACCGGCAATACTGTACCACCGCCACCACCACCACCACCATCTCGTTTTCACACACCAGCGGGTCATTACAACAATCCCATGGACAACGTGTACGCGGCAACGCTTGCACTAAATCAAATCCCCGTGAGAGAGTCACCCCACGCAGAGGAGACCCGGCGGGCGATAGATATGCTGCGCACCGCGGTGGCGCAACAGGTTAATTACCCGGATCACAGAAGTGGAATGCATGGGACACCATATGTCAGCCAACAGCAAGGTAACGATGGCAATATCCAAACAAGTTCGGCACGGCGGAGGGAAGAGCAGCAACAAATGCCGCCTCCTCCACACATTCAGGCAGTACCAGCAGCATCAGCAGCACAGGCCATCGTGGACAGTTCCAGAGCCAGGAGAGCTGTGGCCGGGTCTGCGGTACATGGGATACCAGCAGTACCGCGTCCAGCTGTACCCCCTGCAGGATCACACGTTTCCCGAGTAAGACCAGCTTCGACCATTCTTGCAGGACCTAAGTGTCTTTCAGATAGCATCAGGGCTGAGCCTTACCCGGAAAAGTTCAAAGAACCGGGTAAAGTAGTGAATTACGAGCCAACTATGGATCCGGAAACATGGTTGAGCAGTTATGAGATGGCCATGTCGATTCGCAATGCGTCCGAGAATCTTCAAGCCAAATTCATGTATCTAATGATGTCACAGGGAGCAGTAAAGTTATGGTTCACCAATCTACCGGAAGGATCTATCAAGTCATGGGAAGAATTGAAAACTGCGTTTATCAAGCACTTTCACAGGACGTGCAGAAAGTTATTCACTATCGATGACCTAGAGCGATGTGTTCAGAAGAAGGGAGAATCAGCGCGTAGCTGGGTGCGCCGGGTTATGGAAATACTTCATTCATCTACAGATATTCAGCCCAAGGATGCGCTGCAAGCTATGGCAAAGACCTGCAAGTACACACCTTTAGTACAAAAGTTAACTCGCATGAAATCTAGTCGGAATGCTTCGGAGGTTACAATGGGAGAACTGATGGATGCATGCAATAAACATGCCGCAACGGACACTACGGAAGAGGAAACTGACGATAAAAAAGCAAAAGCAAACACAAGTAATAGTGGAAGAACCGGCAATGGATCAGCACCGGGTAACAACGGAAATAGCCAGAACAAGCACCCGTTTGAAGGAGGCTCCGAGTTTGTCGCCAACACGGAAGCCGGGTCTTCGAGACCCAGGGCAGAAGGAAATTTTAACACTGGAAACCACAATGGAGGAAACTATCAAGGACTGCCGAGGCCGAGTAACAATTGGGACATCTTTAGAATGGCGTGCCCGAAGCACAGCAGGAACGGTATGCCGGCTAACCACTCCTTGGAGCAATGCGCTGACCTACAGAGATGGAAGAACGAGGAAGTGAACAGAGCCATGCGAGGTGCGGGTCGGGGAGGAGGACCGGGTCCAGGAGGAAACCCGGGCAACGGCCCACCCCCAGCCGGTAACCCGGCAGCAAGAAATCAGGGAAACAATCAAGGGGGAGCTGGACGTTTCCAAGCTAACCCCAAGCAGTTGGGTCAATATCATGTGCATACCACAGGAGGTTCTAACAAGGACAAAAAGATACTGAAGCAAGCGGTCAACTCAGTTTCTTCGGCTGTCCCGAGATATTTGAGGTGGTCAGAACAGGATGTAACATGGAGCAGAAGAGATCACCCGGAAAGAATAGAACACCCGGGAGTCTTAGCATTGGTAGTTGCACCACAGGTCAATGGGTACGAGCTGAAAAAGGTCCTGATGGATGGAGGAAGCAGCATCAATATCCTGTACTGGGAAACCTTTCTACGCATGGGTCTCAAGGAATCTCAGCTCCAAAAAAGTACGACAGTTTTTCATGGCATAGTACCGGGTCATTCAGCGTGCCCCGAGGGAAAAATCGCGTTGGAGGTAGCTTTTGGGGAATCAAAGGACAATTATCGAGTTGAGTGGCTTACTTTCGAGGTGGTTAAGTTGCGCAGTCCTTGTCACGCGCTATTCGGAAGGCCGGTTTATGCTAAATTCATGGCAAGGCCGTGTTATGTGTATCTACAGCTAAAAATCCCGGGTCCTAAGCAGACCATTACCATACATGGAAATCGAGATATAGCAGCTGAATGCAATGAAGGAGACGCAGCAATGGCCGAGCAAGCCTGTAGAAAAGAGGAACTCAAGCATTACCGGTCTCAAGCAGGGCCGGAGGACAGAAACACATCAAAAAGGCCGAGCACTGAAGGCGAAAGAGCAAAGTCCAAGGCAGCACAAGATGCTAAGATGGTGGCTTTTATCAAGGATGATTCCTCCAAACAATCTGGCATAGGAGAAGAAATTGCACGGCCGCTCACAGCCAGCCGCGTTATGGAAACACCTCACCCGGGTTGGCTAGTAAACCCGGTACTCATCATGAAAAAGTCTAACAAATGGAGAATGTGTATCGGTCACGTCAGCCCGGGACCGGTTCCCAAGAAGAACTAAACAATGTAACCGGCAGCAGGTTTCAGACGCGCTTTTTTCCTACCCAGGGTACCTAAGGGGACTGGAAGGTTTTTAATGAGGCGGCCTGCTGATCCAAACTTTCTCGTATCAATAAAGAGATGGTTATCAAGTCCTACTTTGTTACGATCTTTACTTCGGTTACAGGTAAGTAGTATCCATTGCTATCAATACATCAGTATCATCAAGTATGTTGAATATATATAGGTCTTGGGGGCTGATTGCTTGAATAGCACAGCCACAAACCCAAAGACCCGGCCTTCATGCCTATGAGTTATAAGGGCCGATTACTCGCAAACGAGTACGGCTGCAATCTTATAACCGGACAAAGGAGCCAAATTTTCTTGACTTTTCTTACTTAAGCTCGATGTGACTCGCACTAAAGTGGCATGATTTGCTCGCTTACGATTACAATCAGCCATGAAGCCCAATGGGACTTGTCTGACCCTGTTTTCGTATAGATGTAACAACATGGTATCCACGCGAAAGCCGGCTTACAGTACAAGATAGTCAAAAGGGTCATCTAAACCACAAGTTATGCAGAGTACAAGGCTAATAGCTGGAAACTCAACGTTTATCAAGCATAACTTCATTATCTATATGAAACAACTCCGGGTTTCGGCTTAGCAACAAATAGTTTGTTCTCTTCGAAAAGACCACACACCACAGACTCGGAAATTCGGGCCTTGGGGACTGTGGGTTTTGAAACAGAATCAAGTTGTTTCGTCGCTAAGCTCGAAAGACCCCAATGTCCGAGTCGTGGGGACTTGGGGACTTAAAGAAAAGTCCACCTGGCAAAACTCACGATACTCGGAAATAAAGAGGGGAATAAAAAGAAATGAAAAGAAAGTTGGATATCAAGAATAAGTTCAAAAATAGACAAGTATCAAGTTCATCAAAAGGCCTAGAAAGGCACGAAGTGTATCACGGAATTAAAGTGCGTTACAAATTGCGACACCAGTATCAAGGGTGCACAGGCGCACCGTCAAAAGAATACTTGTTTTGAATAAAAGCATCAGATGATCGAAGTATTTTGATGGCATTTGCCTATTCGGCTTCCTGAGTAGGGTCCACATCTTTGCCCTTGCCCTCCGGGTCTTGCTCCTGGACTTGCTCTTTAGCTCTCCCGGCATCATCACCCGGATTCTTCGCGACAGGACGGACAGGCGGAAGAACAGCTGGTGTAGAGGTGGTTGGCTCTGATCCTAACTCGGCCTCTCTCTTCGCAGTTTCTTCCCTCTTCCTGGCCGAGTCAGCAGCCCATTTCTCCAAAATATCAAAGGGCGGGGGTGCGTCCTCCGTCACGATTTTTCCTTCAGCATCGTACGCACTCATAATTGTGTTCAGATCCATACTATCGGCCAAAGTGGTGGCCGAATGACGCACTGCGGACTGTATGGCCTTGAAGTCCTTGGGTACAAACTTGGAGCCATCAGCTTTGAATTCTGGAATCCCGGATATTACCTTTGCCGGATCAAGCTTCGGAAAATAAGCCTTAGCCAGGGTAAAGGCCCGGGTCATACCAATCCGGCATGCCGAGCGTTTCCAGATTTCAATCCAGGCAGGCACGGTGGAGCAGGCTTGGATAAGATTTTCTTCACCCGGATATACCTCAGTAGGCCACTTCACGGCGTCCAGTATAAACTTCGTGCCGGCAAAGAAAGTCCGGAGCACAGTCTTTAAAGTTTTAGCCTTTGCAATGGCATCCTCCTCTGGGGCCGCAAGGTTGGCACCTGCAGTTGAAACAAAGGAAGGGCGTATCAGTAATCCCGAGTATCATGTAATAAAGTAAAGGCATGAAGTCAGTCGGCAGCAAAAACTTACTAAGCAAGATGCGATAGGTATCGGTAACCTGGTCCGATAATTTCTTCAGTGCGGTTTGAGCAGTATTGTACTTCTTCTTGTATTTAGAAACATCCTTCTTCAAGGTTTCCACGTCAGCCTCAAGGGCTTCTCTCCGCTTTACCTCGGCAAGAAGAAGTTGTTCGGTCTTGAGCAAAATTTCATCAGACCGGGTCATCTGTGCCTGTAAAGAACAAGGAGCACAAGTATCAGTCGGGTATCATGGCAAGCCGAATATTGCATAAAGTACCAAGCACAACTTCAACAAAGTTATGCTTGGAACTTGGGGACTAAGTGTATACTGCGAGATATCAAGTGTTGTTACCTGGCGCTCTGCGGCCATGCGCTCTAGAATATTGCTCTCTGAGGTCTTCATAGTGAGGAGAGTGCTCATCAGCTGGTCAAAAGTATCATTACCCGTGTTAGAGGATCTGGGGTCTCGGAAACTCGGAGAAGGAGTTTTCTTCTTAGCGGGAGACGGCATCCGGGTCATCCGAATGTCGGAATCTGGTGCTCCTCCCCCCGCACCCAAAGTTGCAGCTTTTTCCTTCTCGCTTGTATGCGAGGCTATCGGATACCCGGCTCCTTGACTGGCCGGGCTCATCGGTGACACTTGTCCTTCGCCGCCAGCTGCGGCTGCCGTATTATCAGTCGGGTTCCCCTTACCCGCGGTCTCCATATCCTCTTGGTCGCTAATAATGACCGTGGCCCTATAGATAGTATGAGTGAGCAGTTAGTGTACAACCAGGAAAGGGTGATGAAAATGTGATAGAACGTCAGGAAAGGAACTTTACCCGGGATTCACCGCAAAGTCCGAAGGGAATTCGCTGCTGGACCCGGGCGAAACTGAAAAGTATCAAGCGAGATTTCGTAAGGGAATGGTTCAGGAAGATTGTTTCGTCCGAGAAAGGATAAGGTAAATACCAGCGCGCCGAGCCGGAGACAATGGAATACCCGGGTTAAGAGCACCATCACCCGGGTAATTTCGAGTCGCTCTGCGCTTGGTCATGGGCGACTCCTTCAAATATGGCCAGTGGAATAACGTCAAGTTAGCTCATGTATATCATCAAAGGAATACGAACTGAATACAAGGAGGCGATATGAAACCTTGAAGACGACCCCTCGGGGTTTTCTCTTAGATCCTACTTTGATTGTCGGCTCCACTTCCTCCTCATCACTGGCGGATTCTACCTTGCCGTCAGTTTCTTCTTCTTCGTCCTTGTCCTCTTGCTCTGGAAGGTATCAAGGTCACAGTTGGAAAATGAAGAACGGGACACGAGGAACTCAAAGGAACTAAGTGAAGTTCGGAACGTACCTTCATCCGAGTTAGTGCCATCCTCTTGCTCCTATGGATTTTCAGAGCTAGGAGGAGTTTCAATCTTCCAAAAGGGATCATCAGCCTGAGAAGAAGATATAAGAATAAGGGTTATTAGTCATATCGAGTGGAAAGTGTGAAGGTAAAAGTATGAAAACCGAGTCTTTACCTTGGGGGCCGGGTTCTCACGCGTGAAGGGTTCTAACCCGGCTATATTCCGGATTACCTCCAACTTCTCTGTCAAGAAGCTCTTGATAGTCTTGTTGGTATCTCCGGCTGCAAAGCTATGGGTGGAGTACCGGAGCGAGTCCGTGATGTGTCCTGAATACTCGCACACTAACTTAGTGCGGATGGAGTTGGGTTGGATCCGGAAATCGACCCAAGTTTTCACCAGGTTAAGCCCAATGAGACCTTGGGCCGACAGAACAGAGATTTTGGCTAGTAAAGGCCGGATGGCCTCCCTGTCCGAGTCAGGGGCAAAGGCGTTGAAAGTCTCGGAGATATCGAGAAGGCCCTCCGAGTAACCCGGCAGTTTCTTTTGGCCGGGTGGGGAGGTGCCTCGGCAATAGAAATATGAGAGTTGCCAGTGTTTGACGTGGGAGTTGAGAGTGAGGGGTGGCATCAGAGAATTCTTGCGGCGCTGGATAGAAACCCCGCCGCAAGCGAGAAGTGCCCCGTCACCGCTTTCGCGGCACGGTTTGCACTGGAAAAGCTCGACGAAAAGAGCCAAACTTGGCGGAGTGCACAAGTATGACTCGGAGCGAACGATGAAGTGGGAGATATTTAACACGGAGTTAGGACCTATGTCAAAAATGCGAAGGCCATAATGGCTCAGAATATCACGGAAGAAAGGGTGACCCGGAGGACGGAAGCCTCGGGTCACGTGTTCCACAAAGCATATTACCTCATCCTTTGCCGGTGTAGGCCGAGTCTCGTTACCCGGCACCCTCCAATGGATATCCTCTTGAGGGGGAAGAACCCCTAGTTCGACCAGTTCTTCTAACTTGGCCTTGGTAGCTGTAGATCGCGCCCAGTTGGCGGATATGGAGTTGGTGGTTTTGGCCTTAGTCGGCTGCTTTCCCTGCTTCTTGGGAGCCATGGGTTTAACCTGCAAAGCACAAGGTGGAAGGGCATGATGAGTAAGACTCGGAAACCGTGAGCTGGCCGAGTATCGGCGAGTGATATCGAGACAACATGGAAGTTGCATACTATCCGGGTATCAATCTGCAGAGTAAGGTTCAAACTATCCGGGTATCAAGCATCATAACAAAAGTTATGGAGGCTTATGCATTGAAAGAGCCTTTGAGGGCGATGGATGGTTGCACAGGTACCTATTGCGAATAAAAAGAACCGGAAAAGGGAGGATTTTCCAGGTGACAGAGACAAGGGCGGAAAATTTGGGCGGCCCGAACCCAGATTCGGGATTCTGTTTCAAGATTTGTGGTAAAATTAGTGACTATGGGCGGTAGGGAAGTAAAGTAAAGTCTATATCCAATCCATTGGATGAGCTAGAATGAATACAAGCAACTTAATTCGGCATGACTAGAAAAAAGATCGGCGGGTTGACTTAGATCTAATCTGAAGAAAATCAGGAAATTGCGGAGGCCAGATAATGGATGAGAGAGGCTTACTGGAGGGGATTGCAGTGAAGCTCGACGGAGGCAAATGGCACAAGCCTGGTGCCCCTTTGCGATTCCCGGCGGGCAGGTCGGGGGTCCGGCGGCGGATCGGGGCAGTGGTGCAGAGCGCACCGTGGCGGAGCGTAGCCGGCGGCAGATAGGCTCCGGTGATGCGCGCGAGGTTTTCGTGGTGGCGCTCTGTGAGCTAGAGCACTGAGGAAGAAAGGAAGAAGAATGGGGGGAAATGAGCTGTTGGGATTAGGGTTACCCCTAAGAGCCAATTTATAATAAGCGTGAGTGGATAAGCCCAGTTCAACGGGTGGGAGACGGAAGTTAAGGAGTAACGGCTATCTGTTTAAGTTTTGCGAGATACGCTTTAAATATTGGGCGAGGTATCCGGACAGAAATAGGAAGGAGATATTCTTCATAATATCAAGATCAATTATCGAGTAAAGTACAGGATCTTGACATTTTTATCAGGGCTTAGACCCGAAAGGCTAAGTGTTTGGAGAGAAGCCGGGTTACTATATGGCCACCATGGAGTTAGGCCTAGCTATTTATGAAAGCGCTTTAACCCGGCCTTCATGCATTTGTGCATCTGATGTTTTTGCAGGGAATAGCAAGCGCTTCAAGGAAGGATCCGTGAATCCCAAGCTATTTTGGGGACTACTGATGGAGGGATAATAACTCGGTAGGCCAACTCCAAGGTATAACCCGGCCCACAGGACGCTGCGCAAGATCCGGCTAAGGATAAAGAAACTTCTGGAAGGCCCAAGTTTGTAGGCCTCGTAACCCGGATTGTGGGTTACGGTAAAGGAAAGTTAGGGTTTGTATGCGGTGTCCGGGTAGGATTCAGGGTGCGCCTTGAAGGACAAGCCAGGGGGTACGGGTGCTTTATAAACCGACCCCTAGGGTTAGTTGAGAGAGATCTAAGAGCCCTAGCAATATCGCTTGGTATCGAGCATCCAGTGTAACACGAGAGTTAAGTTAATATCTTGAGATCGGAGACTCGGCGACTTGATTGCCGGCTACCAGATCGAGTTCCATCATGTTTTCCTCTGAGCTAAACCCTCTCCCAAACGCCTGTGTCGTCTTGCCCCAAGATCAGTTACCCCCGGTAACGTCTGCCGTGATTATCCCACGACAACCCTTGAGGGAGATAAAAGCTTTGATACTTGATTTCTAGGAGTATATTAGATTAAGGGGAAGATAGTGGATTTTCCTGGATTGTAGGAGATGGTAAGCTCATGCTTAATAAAGATTGGTGGATATCCGATTGATTGATCTATATAGTGAAGAGAGAGTCCATGCCCCAAAGGAGATATAGGGGCATGACAATCTTATGAGGTTGGAAAAAAGTAGATATTTGTGTGAAGAATAACCCCTGGATTTATATTATGGTTTTGAGGAACATAAGTTCGAGGTTTAGAAAATGGCACCCAGATCTTTGGAAAACTAACATGCAGGTGGATTTTGGTAAGATTAATCAAAGGGGGGAAGCACCTGTGCTGAATGTTACCAACCACCAACACATGTTTTTTTTAAAGAATTATCTAACATTGTTTCTTTTGACCATACCCTCTTTTCCCTTTCCTGCGAATCTCGGGACGAGATTCTTTTAAGGGGGGAAGGTCTATCACACCCCAATTTTTGGAATCTTGTTCTGTGATCAAGAAGACAAAAATTAGGGCCAACAAATTTTTATTTCTAACAACATGATTGTTTGAACTAACATGTGTTCATGGTCTTAGTCATGTTTTCAATACAATTTTTGTTTCTTGATAAAACCCATTTCAATTTTTCTGAAAGCACTTGTATAATATTTTTCCCTGTTGTTTTCTCTATTGATTTCTTGAGTGAATTTTATTCTAAGACTTGGATCATTCTTGTTTGAATCTTAAAATAAACTTTTAAATTTTTGTATCCAAGAAAAACAAAATGATCTATGAAAGTTTTCTTTTAAGATTACTATAGAAAATATTTCCTGGAAATATAGCTAATTACCTGTTTTCCACCTTTGTTTTCACTAGGCTATAAAATGTTACTCTATGTTTTCTTGACTTTTATTTGTTCCTTGATATATGTACTACAAATACATAATCTTGGTTTTATTGTTGGATTAATAAAAATGATCTTTTGCTTGTTGTCTTTGTGGTATAAAAATAAGGCAGAAAAAGGCATTTTTGGAAAACAAAGAAAAACAGAAAGTACACCTTTTCCCACATTGTTTTCATGGCTTTAAACTATATCAATTTTATTTTCAAAAGTTGTTTCTGAAATTTTAAAACATGGTTAATAAGTTCCCACTTTGAAAACAAAGATTGGATTTTATTTGACCCTTGAAAACAGTGCCAACTTTCTGATGTTTTTAACAGATTCCAACACTTAGAAATTTTCACTAAGTCCTTAACTGAATTTTCTGCACTTTTTAGGAACAGTGGCTGATACAACTTTGGGCTGATGGTTTCTTTGTGTTTCTTTGCAAGTTTTGAAGTGTGACTTTGTCTAGTGTCTTGACTAAGTTATGGACTCGAACCAGGATGTGTTCTTTTGCTTCTATAAGGCTTGAGTGTGAAGAAAACAAGAGAGAGAGAGAGAGTGGTGATATGGCATGGGTATGGGCCTCCATACCTTGCCTTTTCCCTCTTGACCTTGACCCATTGTGCCTCCAAAGGCCAGGCATTGACTGCCCCTTGGTGGTCTTGCCCCTTGGCCATCCTTGCCTTGATGTGCTCTGACCAAAAGACCCCTAGAGCGCACCCATGCCATCAAATGTCATGCACCCGAGCCACCCCTTGTCCATTGCCCTTATTCCCGTGGCCATGTGCCCTCCCTATCTCATCCCCTGCGCCACTACACTCCTCCACATCCACACACCTCCCCCAAGTCGAATGAAAGCACTTCCCTGGCCCCTTGGAGCGTGCTCGAGCCTTTGACCCCGACGATCACCGCTGGGAGCTTGAGGTAGTATCCCCCTTCCCCGTGCCTTCCCATTCCCTCCCGCCGCCCTGGATGGACTCCCCACACTCCCACGACACCGTCTGACACCTCCCGTTGACCTCTGCCCGCAGGAATCGCCGCCGCCGTCGCGGATGCCCGGCGAGCGCTGCCGCCTGGAGCCACGCCCGAGCTCAAACTCGGCGCCCCTTTACGCCCACCGACCCCTGCACCTCCCCCAAGCCCTCGCCGCCCCTTGCTGCAGCCTCATGGTGAGCCACCGCGAACCCCCGTCGCCGGTCGTTTTCGCGCGCGCGTGAGAGAGAGAGAGAGAGCGCGGGGAGGGAGACGACCAGGGCACCGTTCGATCTGCGATCAACGGCCCCGGTTGAATCGCGTCGTTCCCACGCTGGCCACGCGCGCGTGTAGCGCGTGGGCCGTTTTTTACGCTTAGTGGGCCGCGCCCGTGAGGAACCCCAGCCCGCCCTTTGATTTTATTTTTCTTTTTAAATATGTGCAGTTTTGTGCTGTTTGCTTTTGGTCTGTGAAAAATACCTAGACTGCAAAATAAAATCAACCAAAAATCTTGAACCTAGTTTTATGTTTTCCTAACCATCTCAAATTTGTAGATCTAAGTTTTTTGACCAATATTTTTGTCTCAAGACCTATTTTCCCACAGAGTGTCTGTAAGTGTGTTTTTGGCATAACTTTTTGGATCTGTATCCAAAATGATCAAACTAAACTGTTTTAGATATCTATTGAATAGATCTATCCATAGGACTTGGCTTCACATCAAGGTGATTTACCAAATGGAAATGTCATTCATTTTGGTAAATGGCCAGTAGTCTTTTCTAGGATTTTTAGAAGGAGTTCAAAAATTATTTTTGATGTGAATCCAATTGGATGAGTTTACTTATGACTATATCTACCTACCACTAGCTTCGATTAATTTTTGGAGCCCTAGATTATTTTTGGTGATCAAAACTAGAAACATCACTTTTGTGTTTTCTTATTTATGTGTGTATTTGTTTGTATTAAAATGTTTGATTGAGTGGATCTTGTTTCCTAGCATGTATAGAGGTGTTACCAATTGTTATTAGGTTGTTTTATTGCAGTACATCTACCTTAGAAAGTGTGTCCATGTTTGGAAAGTCAAATAGGAATCTGAATAGCATGTGTTATTTTCTAGTTTTGTTATTTGATTATTGTGTGCACCAAATCTTTGTAGGTTTGTTTTACCTAAGTTTGTGATATGTTTTAGTGGAGTCCAGTATCATTTTGGTACTGTTATCTTGGTGTTTTCATATCTGTTAGCTTGCAACTTATTCTATAGCAAAGCATGTGTAATATTGGTTTTTGTTTTCACTAGTATTGTTTTCACTGGTATGAATAGTCTTGTATGTTTTGCTTTGTTAAATAAGTTTTGTCATGTGTGACCAGAGGCTTCGTTACCTCTTTTGCCTTGGTATTAGTCGGCCCATAACCCACTGGTCCCATTTGCATCTTGGTTAAGGATGAAAATCCCCTACCATTGCACTAGTGTAAAAATAGCATGTATTACTATATGATTGATTGTTATTTTCCACCAAGGGAAATAGATTGTTTGTTTCACTTATGTAAGTGAAAAGTTTAGTTCTTCTGTTTGGGTGTGATTCATTTCTTAGCATAATATTCCTTAGGTGTCTCATGTTGAGAAATGCTTCACTATTGTTTGCTTAAATTGAATTGTTTGCTAATAGAATAATTCCTTATGCTCGATAGATTATTTGTGAATGATTTTTATTGAGTGTTTTGATTTTTGTAAGTGTTTATTTGAGATTGTCTTGAGTGCATAGATACTGGTTGTGTAGGTTATACTTTGATTTCTTGCTATTTAATTGATTAGAAAAGCATGTAATACTAGAATGGATGGATGCTTGCTTATTAGATGTTTTCATAGAATTAATTTAGTGTTGGTGCTTACTAGAATGTGTAAGGTGTATGTTATGTTAGTAGGTATTTATGTTCATGACTTGCTTGTTTAGAGTCAAGCATCCTCTTAGTGATGTTTGCTTCTCTAGTGATGAATTAGTGTCAACACTAGATGTTTTGAGTTACTCTATTATTGTTGTCTTTTATTTTATGGGTGTATGATTTATCCTAGCATGTTTAGGAGGTTATTACTTCTGTTATTATGACATGACTTGTTGAGTTGCTTGTTTTCTATAGTTGTAGAATACAATTATTTCTTATAGCATGCTTGTCTACAATTTCATACTAGTATACTATTAGTGCACTCATGTATTTATACTATTTGTTAGGAGCATTATCTTTTGTGATGATTGTGTTTTAAATTATGTATTATGGTTTGTTACCATTGATTGAGCTACTGGTTTTTTTTTTCATGATTGATGGATTCCATAACTTTGAGTAGACATAAGCATAGTCTATAACTAGCCTAGTTATCTGTGGTGTGTTTGCTTGTTGTTTGGAAATTATCTGAGTGATTTCCTTAGCATGAATATTGTACTTATGATATTTGTTGTGCTAGTGTTGTTGTTGTGCTTATTAGTATCTTTTTATATATGCATTAGTTAATCATGAACTTGTCTGATGATGATTGCTTGTGTGTTGTTAATACCCACTGCCATGGGTATTGCTTTGATTGATTGTTATTATTTTAGTAGCCTCACTTTTGTGCCCACGAGCTAGATTTTTAGCTTCTTGAATATCTTATTATGAGAGTGGTACACCCACTCTATATATGGTATGTAAGATGTGGGATATGGTTTCTTAACCATATGTTTGTCTGACGACAGTTAGTACCCTGAGAGTTTTGTGAGATGATTTTCTCGATGAGTTTTGAGTGATTGTGCTAGTATAATTTTGCTTGTTGTATGTATTGTCTTGTTTAGTTGTTTGTCCTTTAGTTCTGAGTGTGTCTTTTATTCTTTTACGACGCTAGAAAACGAAGAAGAAGAAGAAGAAGAAGAAGAAGCAGTTGTGGAGCTGTGCGTCAAGTTCAAACTACTTCAAGGCCAGGGACACTAAGTTTTTTAAGGAAAGCCATCCTAATGCTTGTTGTTATAATACACTTATCATTATCTATCATACATGTTTTACTTATAAAGTTTTACAAAACTTTTATTACCAAAAACTATTTTTGAGTGACTACTATTATATTATTACTATGCCAGTAGTTGATACTTGGTGTTACCAAGCCCAAAGCCACCATATGGTATTTATTACCATCACAAGTATTAGTCCCTAAGTGGACACCTTAAAAATTTGTTTTTGCAAAACAAGGGCTTTACGGAAAACCCGGTGGAAAGGCGAAGCCTTATCAACCGGAGGAATATTGAAGTGGTCATTTTTGGGAAAAAGATGTTTTACAAAAATGACAAATAACCTAGTCTTCGCCGGACAACCTTTAGCGTACTGCCACCCTACCTCAACATGGGCACGGGGCTTAACTTGAAGTTTGTTTTTGTTAGTGTGTGTTCTATCTCAATTTTCTATAAGGGGACAGACTCCCTAGAACTGAGTGTCGCCAAGTCATGAAACGTGCGGCATATAAAGTGTGGAATTAATTTTTCCTCTAGACGCAGAAGTTGGGGCTCCTGTCTAGGCAAGGTGGGACCTGATGCCGGGGAGCACATACTCAACTTAAGAGATAGACATATTCTAGCTTGAACATAGTGGATGGTTAGGATCAGTTATTTGATGTTCACATACTGTTGTTACAGTCTGTGGTTGTTCACGGCGGATGTACTAGATCTGGTGGATTGTGTACACCTCTCCAGAGTAGAACTATTTCGGAATAGCCGCATCCTCGGATATGGACAGTTGAATGGCCATGTAGCTAGCATTGTGTCAATGTTTTCAAAAAGTAGTTTTCAAAAAGGAGTTGGACTTACGAAGTTAGGAAAGGAGGAAATCTTGTACCGTGGAGGTACCGTTGATGAAAAGCTAGAAGTTGTTTTTTGCAAAGAGAAAACCTTCTTTTACAAAATGAGTTTATAAAACCTCTTGTACATGTGATATCTACAAGAGAAAGAAAACTATATTATTTTCTTTTGAAGTATCTTCTTCAACAAAGATACAGAGATTTTCAAAATCAACTATGATATGTCTTACATATATCATTGATAGTGAACCCTATGTATAGCCTCCCTACTCCACTATATAAGCATACTTCCATTTTGGTAAGCTACATGATAGATGTCTTGCTGAGTACATTCAAATGTACTCATATTGGTTTCGTCCCTGGTATTTACTTGCCAGACATCGAGAAGGAGATCTGCGAAGAGGAGTACGGAGCTGATGGCTTTGTGAACTAGGATCGTCTCCCGGTCAGCAACCTGTAGGTTAAGGCGTGACTTGGGCTCTACTACGTTTGTGTGTGTTTAGTCTTCCGTTGTGTGTGTTGTGTGTTTGCCCTGCGTGGCAATTGTGTTAGACTTGGTCATGTGACCATGCCCCGTTGTAAGTGTTTTATGCAATCATGTAATGGATATTGTATCTGTGTACCAACTTGATATGTTGTTCACGACTGGTGTGATCTGGGATCGTGAATGTATGCATATCGGAGGTGTCCTTGAACAGTGGTTCTGGGGGACCTTACAGAGGGAGAGAAAGAGATTAGAGCTATATCTAATCGGGAGAGGACACCTCAAAACCCAGTTAGAAAAAGATCTAATTCAATTAGAGGTGCTCTAATTGGACCCTCTAATTCAAGTAGAGAGAAAGAGAGAGGCCTGAAAGCTAGCTGATATATCCCTAAAACAAGGAGGGTGTGAGATTATATAGTGGGATCAAGGAGGGTACTTACCATGGGGGGAGGTCGGTTTGGGATCCTCCTAGGCTGGCCACCTCTCCTTGGTGGAGTCGGATTGGACTCCTATTTGGAGTCCAACTCCCCCTTCCCTTTTCCCCTTTTGATTTTTCCTTTTTTCCTCTTTAAACAAACATAGAAAATATTGGGAGGTGCTATGCGCCATACTTGGAGGCCCTGGGGCCCACCTGCCAGACCCCACATAGTGGGTGCGACCGTGGGGGGCAAATCTGCCCCCCTCCGGCACTTCCCCTCCACCCTTCCTAGTTTTTGCTCGAAACTCTTCCAGAACCATATAATCCCTATAGATAAAATCATCAACCTTATCTACTGATGTTAGAAACATATTGTTTCTAACATCTCGGAACATCTCATGTCCTCTTTGATATCTCATATACCATTCTACCTTACACCGACATTATTTCTCTCTCGTAGTAACTTCCCCAAAATAGCTCCAATTTACACCAGACTTGTTTCTGTGATATCGTATATACATCAAACATTACCTATTGATGTCAAAAACATATTTGTGACATACTGGGACATCCCATGTACTCTGTAATCTCTCTGAATATTTAATTCTATCACGTTAGAATTACCCGAATGATACCCCCTCTCTTCCTCGAACCAACCAATGTGAAAAACTAACTTTGATGCCTTAAGTGTGTGACTCCTACAGGTTCGATGACAACTAGACATGATCGAGAAACCAATTTCTCAATCAATAATCAAAATCGGGACCGTGGACGTCAATATTGATTCCTACAAGTTATACGATGAAACTCTGCTGAACATGGTGGTTACTAAGTAAGTTCCCATTACGTCATGATAACAATCAATACCTCGAGATGATATAAATGACAAGACCATGACTAAACTCTTTAATCACAATATCACATTATTCTCGATGTGCAGTATGGTTCATTTTACTCGTTACCATGTTATAGTATCACCACGACTAATGGCATGCCTTTTTCTGTGCAGACTTATTAACAGATAACAATATGCCGAGTGGATCCTGGATTATCTCTCTGTTAACTAGAGAAGTAATTCCCAGTCTTGAACTATCATGACGAAATGAACACCTTCAAGAATACCCAGTAATAGCCTTTTTTATCACCCACACCACTAGGAAAATGGCTATAGGAGTGATGATACCCGTGACGCACCAGCAAAATGGCGCGTCACGCCTAATACCCGTGGCGCACCAGTTTTTGGTGCGTCGCGCCTATGGACTTACCCGCGGCGCACCGACCAGAAGGCGCGTCGCGCCTATGTGTGGGGCCGGGGTGGCGAGCCTCCGAGACATACCCGCGGCGCACCTAGACAGTGGTGCGTCACGGCTATCACTGGTAGAAAAATGGCCTTCGGTATGCCAGCATCAGTCCCCAAGCGTCGCGCCCCGTGACTAATGAGTCTTTATTCCCGGGTCGCCAGGAGACCCGCGACAGACCAATCAGACGTCGCGGTTTGGGAAACGCGTTGCCGCGCGTGGAGGGAATTAATTCCGGTTGACCTCGCCGCCCGGGACTATTGGTCCTTTATTCCCCGTTCCCGTGGCCAACCGGGACCATTGGCTCTTTATTCCCCGTGCCCGTGGCCAACCGGGACTAAACATCGGCTTCTCGCCTTCCCGCGGCGGTTTTTATTTCGCGAAGAGGCAGAGGGCGCCATTTCCACTGCTCGCTCTCTTCTTCCTCTGTTCTTCCTCGTTCTTCCTCTGTTCTTCCTCTCTCGCCATTTCAAGCACACGCACGCAAAATGGCTGAATGGACGGAATACGATGGGAAGACACCATGCGGCAAGGATTTGGACGTGCTCTTCAGCAACAGTTGCGCGCGGCTGCCTGAAGCTCTAGGTCGTTTGGCCGATCTGTATTGGGCAGCTCCCGAAGAACACCGGTTCTTTGGGCTCGATCTGGAGTACACGGCGAATCAGCAGGATGTTGCCGTCATCCAGATTTCGTTCAAGGAGACGGTGTTGGTCTTCCAATGGTCAAGGTACGTAGAAGCTAGCACACGTCCACGTACAAATCTTGCATGCATGCATTTCGGGTTTTTTGGTTGCATGTGAAGATCATATGTGCTGCAACTAATCTAACACATAGCCTATTTTTGTTGTTACAGTAGCTCAAGGCATTGCCCGGACCTTGTTGATTTTCTTGTCTACAATGGGTTCGACTTTTGCAGCGTTGACATCACGCAAGACCGCGTGAAGTTGGCGCGCATCGGTGTTGTGATACCTGAAGATCACTATATTGATCTTCAGAATCTTATCCAGTTCACCGGGCCAAAGACCGGGATGGCTGTCATGGCAAGCTACTTAATCGACCCCTGCTATCACCGGATGAAGACTGATTTCCCCCGGCAGAATCACAACTATTGGGAGGAGACCCCATTGCGCATGACGAACCTCAAGTATGCGGCCGTAGATGCATATGTTGCGTACGAGTTGTTCCGCATCTACTCGGCGGGGCCATAGATGATGTATGCGTTCGATATTGCGCATGTAATGGTTATCTATAATTAGTAGTATATATATATGTAATGGATAACTTTTGTGATCGACTCTATATATATATGTTAATTATGAAATGTGATCGACTCTATGTTTGTGTTATGTGTGATCGACTCTATGCATGTAATTAATATTGTTTGTATTATTGTTCTTTATTTTTTATATATTTTTTCATTTTAAGATTTTAAAATGAATTAGTATTATTTTTCTTCATTTTTTGATATATTATTTGTATTTTTAAGATTTTAAAATGAATTTGTATTATTGTTCTTAATTTTTGATATACTATTTGTATTTTAAGATTTTAAAATTAATTAGTATTATTGTTCTTCATTTTTGATATATTATTTGTAATTTTAAGATTTTAAAATGAATTAGTTCTATTTTTCTCAATTTTTGGATATATTATTTGTATTTTTAGAAATAATACAAATTAAAAGTTAATGTTTATTTATTTATTCAAAATTATTAATTACATCATTACTTTTGTTTATTAAAAGATTTATTTGCAATTCAAACAATTAAGAAATGTGGCTTCGACTAACATGTTAATAAGATTGATATGATACTACTATCACATACATGCGTGAGAAACACTTGGATTCGGGACGGGATGGAACTCGGAAGTTAAGCGTGCTAGTGCTAGAGTAGTGGGAGGATGGGTGACCGAGCGGGAAGTATGACCATGAGTAAGTAATTTGACTAGGGATAATCTTAGTTAGACACTAAGCAAAGCAAATAATACAAATTGTGAAAAAAAGAAGGGAGTGAAAAAAAAGGGAGAGGGAGTGAAAAAAAAGGGAGTGAAAAAAGGTGAGAAAAATAATTAGAAACCAAATGAATTAAAAAAATTACGAAATAAATCTAGTCCCGGTTCATGTGGCCAACCGGGACTAAATGTCCTCCGACCCCAGGCTCCGCCACCCGCCCACGTGGACGGGCCTTTAGTTCCGGTCCGTAAGTAGCGGGACTATAGGGGGGGGCCTTTAGTCGCGCGTAGCTAGTCCCGGTTGCCTGGACGGGATTAATGGGCCTGGCGAACCGGGACTGTAGGCCTTTTTTCTACCGGTGTATGTTGGATACCCGCGGCGCACCTGCCAGCGGTGCGTCAGAGCTATCGCTGCGTAGGTGCGTCACGGGTATACCTGGGACGAATTTAAGTGGTTGGGACCACCCCCCACCTCCCATCCCCCCATTTAGATCTGGTCGCCCCCCACTTCCTCACCACCCCATTTTCCCACCATTTAAAACTTATTTAACCTATTTTATTTGATATATATGTGAGGGGAATCTAGTAAACACTTCTCTCCACCCCCATCTCTCACTTTACCACTTTCCCTTCCATCTTTTTCACTCCCTATAGCTACATACACACGTACTCTCTCGGTCTCGAGTCAGCAAGATCTATTGTTGGAGGGATATGTATATGTGTTGTATGTATGTGTGTTGATCTCGCTCTCTCTCATAGATCTCGCTCGGTATCGGCCGGTACGGTGCGTCGTCACAAAAGATTCATATGGTTGCATATATACATATGCGAAATTGTGTTGCGTATTTTTGATGAAATTTGTGGATGTCTTAAAAATGAGTTGACATGTGTTGCCAAAATGTTGATTCATTTCCATTTCGGCGACCACGCACTCCGAGAATGTCCTATTTTTAGCATAGGTCATGCCGAATTTTTCCGTCGACGACCATGCATGCATCATCCATATATTACGTAATTTGATTCTAATTAATTTGTCCTTTGATCTTTTTTTACTATGCAGGCAACCATGCATATAAGCACAGGAACCGTGGCTAGATTTATGAAACATGCGACAGCCGAAATGTTTCAAAATAGCATGACGGAGATAAGATGTCCTTGTCGAAGATGCCAACTGAAACACTTGATCAGATACGATTGTGGTGACTTGGAGTCGCACCTTATCCGTCGTGGTTTCATGGATGGCTACACTCTTTACCCGACAAGTGATGAAGATGAAGAGTCTCCCGGACATGATGAAGGACATCATGATCAAGATGAAGGACATGATCATAATCAAGACGAAGGACATCGTGATGAAGATGTCGGACATGATCATAATCAAGACGATGGACATCATGATGAAGATGTCGGGACATCGTCGTCGGACTGGGTGCGGGACCCTCATGTCCAAGCTCTGCTTCTCAAGGAGACTAGCAACACCAGAGCTACTGCTAGAGAGAAATCGAAGCTGTCGCAACTGGAGATAGACGCCGTTACTCCATTGTATGAAGGATGCGTGAGCGAGGATACCCGTCTGAACGTAACGTTAAGGACCCTCGAGATGAAGACAAAACACCGATGGACCGATGCGAGCTACGATGAGAACATGGCATTCTGGCACGGCCGTCTTCCCACGGGGAACAAGTGTCCAACGAGCATCGAGGAGGCCAAGAAAGTCGTGTGCCCTCTGGATTTACCTCACGTGAAATACCATGCTTGCATTAATGACTTCATCATCTATCGAGGCGCGGACGCGGAGAGAACCATATGCCCGGTGTGCGACGCAACTCGATACAAGACAGGGAAGAAGGCCTCTCCTCGAAAAGTGGTGTGGTACTTTCCGATAACTTCCCGTCTGCAGCGGTATTTCGCAGACCCCACACAGGCGAAGCTCATGCGATGGCACGCGGAAAGGAAAAAGCTAGAAGAGCATGATGGAATTGATCCGGAGAAGGATGACACGATGCTGACACACCCCTCAGATGCAAGCCAGTGGAAGGCGCTAGACATCGAATACCCCGAATTCGGCGACGATCCAAGGAACATCAGGTTGTGCATGAGTACGGATGGATTAAATCCTTTTGGCAACCAGAGCAGCACCCATAGCACCTGGCCCGTGTTTGTATGTATATACAACCTACCCCCTGGTTGTGCTTGAAGAGGAAGTACATACAGATGAGTATGCTTATTCAAGGGCCGAAACAACCAGGTAACGACATCAATCTGTATGTCCAGTTGTTGGAAGAGGAGCTAGCCACGTTATGGGACGAGCCAGCCAATACGTGGGACGCCTATGGAGAAACGTTTTTCCCAATGAGAGCCGCGCTCATCACGACGGTGCATGACTACCTCGGTTACGGATATGTCGCGGGGCAGGTGACGCACGGATTCTGTGCATGCGTTAGGTGCATGGATGACACTACGTATCTCCAGCTAGAGAGAAACCCCGGGTCTTCAAAAACCGTGTTCTTGGGGCATCGAAGGTGGCTTCGCAAGGATGACCCGTGGAGAAAACGCAAAGATCTGTTCAACAATGAAGTTGAGATGCGAAGAGCCCCACGTCAAAGGAGCGGCGAGGAAATCGACGAGCTGTTGAAGAACTGGAAAGAGTGCCCTGCGCCGGGAAAGAAGCGAAAGGCGCCGGCGCTGTTGGAGGGTGTATGGAAAACAAGGTCTGTTCTCTCTGGCCTGAGGTACTGGAAGATTCTCTGCACGCCCCACTGCCTTGACCTCATGCATATCACGAAAAACGTGTGCGAGAGTCTGCTTGGCACCCTGCTCAACATGCCGGAGAGGACCAAAGATGGGCCAAAAGCAAGGAACGACTTGAGATTTTTGAATATCAGGGGCGAGCTCCACGGAGGAAAACCAGATGATGATGACGATGATGATGATGATGTGTTAGATGGGATGGAAGGTCGCCGCAAGGGAAAAAATGTTGGAACGAGTAGAGATAAACAAAAAACTTTTCCTACGCGATACTTCCAAGATCTAGCCGAGGTAGAAGGCCACGATGATTACCACTAGACGCGCGGTTGCGGATTATCGATGAAGCGCGTCGGGGCAGTGCAGTCCTACGATCCGATCCGGCCGATCTGATCCCGCGAACCGAAGTGCTGAACGTACAGCACCTCTACCGGTATCCACACGTACGAGGAGGAGCTCCGACGGCGGACTGCTAGGTCCGGAGCGACGGCTGGACTGAGTGGGGCTAGGGTTCCCAACGCATGAGAGTGGACTAACGTGCCCGCTGGGCAACCTGCGCCCCTCTTTATATAGCGAATGGTAGTGGGCTTCACAACACTTGTGGCCCATTCCCTCTGTGAGTCCGACTCACAACTCATTCCATTTCCGGTTCGGGTCCAACCCGACCAATACATTTGCTCCCGCTCTTAAGTGTGCGACCCTGCAGGCTCATGGCGACTTGGACACGATTGGAGTCCAACTCCCAATCGATCAATCGGTAGCCGCTCCTAACAGAACGTGCCGACTCCCAAGTACCATTGAGTCATGACGACATACCTTTCAATGTGATATTCATCTTAGTCCCTTTTGCCTCGCGATATACCTTGTCGAGCTATAGGCGATTTATCGTCATCCCTTAAATAGTTCGACTCTCTTCTCGATCCGTGATATGTGATTCATCTGACTAACTCTTAGTCAACAGATACAGTTAACACTTAACTGAGTCGCGCATGGCCATGCTTCCCGAATCATATCACTCGAGAGGGCCCAGAGAATATTTCTCCATTCGGAGGGGCAAAATCCCATCTTGATTATCCACATCATGCAGCTTGCTTCTCATTCGACCCGAACTCTGCCTTTATAGTTGCCTTGTCACAGAACAACGTTTGACAGAACCTAAGTCGGTGATCCACAACTCGGATTGTGCGACAACCTCAGGTCTAAGGATTACATTGATTGAGACATGCAAATGACGACTTGATCGTTGCATCTCAATGTGGGTCAGTCCGACTTGCTAAACTCTTTAGCCAAGTCCGTGAACGTTGGAATGGCATCACCATGCCCATGACAAGTGGAACCGTGTCATCAGCCAACACTCACATTAGTCTAGGGTGTGTGTCCAGCACAACCTTAATGACCAAGGACAATTAGTATGAACAACATGAATATATAGTTCCACAATCGAATCACATATTCAATGACATATATCAGATGTTCAAACCAAAGGACAACTTAATAACTTTATGAATACATTGGGAATTACATCATGCATGATTGCCTCTAGGGCATATTCCCAACAAAAAAGGCCAAGAAGACGGAATATTACTGTCCCCCTTCGTGCTTCACGCTATGCGAGAAGGAGATCGACCAATTCTTCAAGTGCCTCCTTGGAGTCAAATTTCCTTACGGTTATGCGGGGAAGATAAGCAGATACCTAGACGTACCAAAGCAGAAGTTCAGCGGGATGAAGTCTCACGACTGTCACGTGATGATGACGCAAATACTTCCAGTTGCAATTCGAGGGATAATGGACGAGCACGTCCGCGAAACGCTGTTTGGACTCTGCAACTTTTTTGACGTCATCTCTCGAAAGTCGATTGGCGTGAAGCAACTCGCAAGGCTACAGGAAGAGATCGTGGTGATACTATGCGAGCTTGAGATATACTTCCCGCCCGCATTCTTTGACATTATGGTGCATCTCCTTGTCCATGTCGTGGATGATATCATCCAGCTCGGGCCGCCGTTTTTACACTCCATGATGGTGTTCGAAAGGATGAATGGTTCAATCAAAGGATACGTCCGCAACAGGGCCCGTCCAGACGCAAGCATTGCCAAGGGCTTTCTGATAGAAGAGTGCATCTCTTTCTGCACGAATTTTCTAGACAAAGATGAGAACCCTGGTCTGCCCGTAAACAGGCACTTTGGCAGGCTCGCTGGATGGGGACACCGCGAGGGCCAGCGCGAAATGAATGTCGACTTTCAGGGCCGACGCAACGACTTTGACAGAGCAAACCTAGTCGCGCTACAACATCTAACAGTGGTCGATCCTTGGTTGGAAAAGCACAAACTGCTAATCGCGAAGTATTACAGTGACCGGGGACAACATAGGACCGAAGCAGAAATAATCAGAGAGCACAACATCCATTTCACACAGTGGTTCAGGGAGAAGATTATGACCGATCACCCGGAGACGCCTTATTCTGAAGAAGAAAAACTCATACTCACATTGTCACAAGGCCCCGCACATAACCTCATGACATATCAGGCATACGATATCAATGGTTACACATTCTACACGGCAAATAAGGACCGGAATTGCGAATACCAGAACTCGAGGGTAACGATGGAATCATTAACACGTGACGTCAAGGAAAGATACTATGGTAGGATCGACGAGATATGGGAACTCGACTACTGCGGAGAGAAGGTGTCAATGTTCCGTGTCACATGGGCAAAGAGCGTCAGGAAAGAAGGACAATATTTCACCGCCATGGTGATACCTGAAGCCAAATCCGGCACGAATGTCACCGCAAAAAATGAGCCATGGGTCTTGGCTAACAAAGTGGACCAATGCTTCTTCATTACTGACCCACAAGTCCTAGCCGTGTTGTCGTGCGGAGAGGCAAAAGAAGCATCCTCGGAATGGATGGAGTAGCCAACGAGCAAGACTTTGACCAATACGGCGACCCGAAAATGGAAGATGACAACGACGATGGAACGAAATACACAACAAGAAGAAGCAGGACAACGCTACCTACAGGTCGCCCATTCCACCGAAGAAGTCACGGTGTTCCGGGACTGAATTACTCAACCGCGACAAAGAAGGGAAAGAAAAATGTAAAACGCTAGCTCTAAGAACAACGATATATGTGTCGTGTGTTTGCATGCATTCGAGGAAGTGATGACAATGTATGATGATGTATTTTATATGCATGCACTAAGATATGATGTTTAAATTAATCAACACATGAATTGAGATTTTATTTTGAAAGTTATATTGATTTATATGAATTTATGTTGTTTTCTAAAATTATTCAAAAAAATGGGTGTGGGGGGATTCGAACTTGGGTGTTTGGGGACAGCACAGTCCAACCACTGGGCTAAGTAACAAGTTGTGATACATAGAGGCAATGTTTCGTTTTGAACATAATCTGTGAATAGGCGCGGCGCACCTATCCGCAGTGCGTCACGGGTATGCTATGCGCGGCGCACCTCGCTGCAGTGCGTCACGGCTATGCTATGCGCGGCGCACCCCTCTGTGGTGCGTCACGGCTAACCTATGCGCGGCGCATCTCGCTGAAGTGCGTCACGGCTATCCTCTGCTATAGGGGCACGCGCGCGGGACCGTTCCCCTCTAGCTTCTTCCACATCGTCGTCTTCCACATTTTCGATCTCGATCTGAACAACCACCGCGCCGCTGCTGCCCTCTAGCCACCGTGCCGCTGCTTTCCTCTCGCCTGCCCCACTATCCAGCACCCACCGCCACTACCCAGCGCCCACCTCCCGCCCTAGCCGCCCACCGCCATCTCGATCTGAACCACCGCGCCGCTGCTGCTCGAGGAGGAGCACGACCCGGAGCAGGACAAGGAGCCAGCGAGGAGGGAGCAGGACTAGGAGCCAGCGAGGAGGGAGCCGGACCGGGCCAGCAAGGAGGGAGCCGGATCGACCGTCAGCATCGCCTTGCCCACCTCTGTCATCTTTCCCAACTCTGTCGTCTTCGCCATCGATCGTGTGAAAGGTGAGTCCACCTTCTTCCCCACCTCACCTATGTAGCATGGATTTGGTGCTTCCTCAAGCTCGACTCACAGCGCTGCCGTCCTCTTCCTACAAATCGACCATGGGTGCTAGGTGTCGAGGCGGCTGCTACGTGCTTCCTCAAGCTATGTTCTTTCAGTAGCTAGTTGATCCCGCGTTTGTTGTGCCGTGGATTGGAGTAAACTGAACCTACTTGTGCTACTCCTGCTTGTGCTTCCTATGCTAATCCTTCTTGTGCTACTCCTGCTTCTGCTTTTGCTGTTTGCTGTGCTTGGTTGTTAACTGACAAGAACTGAACCACTGCTTGGAGTAGTTGATTAAATACTCAATAATCACTTATTGCAGATAACACCAAACTCCTCAAGATAATCAGTCTATAAAATGAACGACAATTCTTGCAATTCCATAGAGTAAAATGATCTACCTATTCTACCATCAGCATTGTCATGATTGTCACACAAGAATGTGTAATCTGGTGGGTATGTTTAGGTCCATTTCTATGAAATTGTTATTTACTTCATCTTGCTGCCCCTGGAATTATTATCTGATAGGAAGTGCCCAGTTTTGATTCATGCTATTTACTGATAAGAACAGACTACACATGATTAACATGTCTAACAATTATTTGTGTTGATGGTATAAATTTAAGAATTGCTACTTTGTCCCTGCTCTGGCTATTTACCGATAAGAACAGACTACACATGATTTTTATTGGCCTAATCCTATGATGTTGTGCTGAGGCAATTTGTTTTAGATACGAAAAAATATTATGCTTCCTTTTAATTCCCTCTGATGTGTTTAGCATAGCAACTCTATGCTAGGCTGAGAAAATTCCCGCCCACTGTGGACTTGCTTGCTGTGATTTACTCCCGGCTTGCTTGCTTGCTTGCATTGCTTTCCTCCAGGCCTGCTACTTCAGTTCCTAGCTTGGCCTTGTGATGATTCCACTGGATCTGTGATTTCACTGGTTCCTGGTGGTTGGATTAACTTGTGGAGATTGATTTGTGGTGAAGGTTTTTATTGTGTGTGCTTGAGCTGTGTAGCTCGAGTTGTGGTGCAGGAGAAGAAATGGACTTTGTAAAAATTTCTTGTGTTGGTGCTGGTGAATCATGTTTTGGAAATCTGTCCGGCATCGAGCCGTTTAAAACTTTGCAGGGAATTCAAATGAGTTGCCCATTTTCGCCGAAATGTTGATTAATTTCCGTTTCGGCGAGAATCGGGCACTCTAGTGTTAGAAAATTAGCAAAGGTCATGCCGAAATTTTCCCGTGAATTTAGGACTTAGCCGTTTTCCGGTGATCGAGTAGTATGTCGATTTTTTGTTTCCTTTAGATTAACCAATAATTTCCCCCTTCAGAATATGGCACACGACGACGAGGCCGGCGGTTCTAAGCCGTTCTGGCAAATCACCGACGAAAAAGATGAGCAATACGACCCGACGGCGGATGCCGGGGCTGACGCAGACACTAGCGGTGGCGAGGAGGATGACACCACGACTAGTGGCGCCGGTGATACCACTAGTGGCGCCGCCGGCGGAAATGACACCACTGATGCCGGCGGTCAGACAGATGGTGGTAGCAAAGCCAAGAAGAGGACGGCAACAAGAAAACGGAAAAGGAGCAGTCTCCGCACCTACCGTGAAGAGATCACGGAAATTGATAGCAGTGGGTATCCAATAGCGCCCGAGGCGGTGGTCAAAGGATTCGGCAACCAAATTGGTTGCATTGTCCGGGACACTGTCAGGATCAACACCGATGATCTAAGGAAAAAAGAGAATGCCCATTATCGGGTTGTTCTCTTTAGAAAGCTGCACGGACGATACTTGTACCCGCATCCGCCAGATGAGCCGTTTAAGTACAATAACGACAATCTGGAGGGGAATAAGGTCAACCATTGCGCCATTGGTAAGATGAACACCGCCTTAGGCAACTGGAAACACCGGGTGAAGGTTAAGGTCTTGAACCCCAAAAACAGCTTGGAGGATGTTTTGGCGAGTGAGCCGAACATCACCAAAGCTGAACTCCGGGACTTCAAGCTACTTTGCAAGAGCGAAGTTGCCAAGGCTAACGCAGATTGGGGGCAGAGGATGCGGCGGTTGAGCATAGGTACCCACAAACTGGGATGCGGTGGTTACAGAGCGGCGATTCCGAATTGGGAGAAGGAGGACGCCAAACGTGCAGCAGAGGGCATCCCTGACCCTCTCGCAAGGTACTCGCCGCGGACAAAAAACTTCATCAGGGCCCGGTTTACATATGACCCGGTAGCTAATGAGTATACTACCGATGATGAGAAGGTGAAGAAGTTGTATGAAAACTTGGTAAGTAAACACACCACCCTAGTTAGTTTGCTCTCGACGATCTAGTCGATTGCATTATAGTGTACTGGTGGAATTCTAAACGGTTCACGCTAATTGTGTAGAACGCAGAAATCAAAAGTGGTGGAACCTCGTCATCCATGCCGAGGCTGCACGGCCCGTGGGACGACAATTTAAACAGGGCGGTGAACATGACGCAGGGGAAGGAAAAGCACAAAAGGCCGTCAGGTGGCCGAGTTTGTGGCCTGGGCACGACGACGAAGCTCAGAGAGTACTTCAAGGAGCCCAAGGAGGCGAGAAGGAATAGAAGGAGGACCGTCGAAGATATCCAACGTGACGAAGCCCGCGATCGCGAGATTGCATACCTCAAGGCCAAAGTTGACGATATTCCTAATATTGTCAAAGAAGCTTTGGCAGAACAAATGGGCAGCGTTTTGCCTACCATCTACGATGTGGTTACTCGATGGAATGAAGGAGGTCGAGTGGGGCCGTGCCCGGTGCCTAGCGTGCAGGGCAGCAACTCAAGAGACTTGTCCAAAGTCTCGCCGGCCAACGCCACGATTGCGGACCCACTGGTGACTCCGCCCGCCTACAACACGGCGCCGATAGTGACTCCGCCCGCCTCTAGCCGCCTGACCATCTGTTGCGCGCCCACAGTGGGCGGTCCTCCACCGAATGAAGAGCGTGCACCAACGAACGACCGTCGCCTGGCCATCAGTTGCACGCCCGCCGCCGGCGGTCCCTCGCCATTCAATAATAGCACCCCCGCCGTCGTTGGGCCCTCGCCACTAGAGGAGCTCGACGCCCTCGTCGGCCAGGTAAATAGTTAAGCGTTCGAGCGTCGATCTTCCTTTGCCTTAGACTGGCATCTCTGAAGCCCTGCATGTTTTCCGCAGAACGCCGACGTTCCATGCACTCTCCTACACACAGTGGACGGCGTGTTGAAGGATGTTGCTGTGGGTATGATCGTTCAACCGTCAACCCGCATGTTCCACAACAGGCCGATGCGCGAAGACATATATAGAGTTCGATTGCTTCGGGTGCTGGCGGGCTACGACGACTTGTTGCCTCCCATTCAACCCTACCAGGAAGAAGATGACCCTGATACCCTGACGCTGCTCCAGTGCCTACCTTGGAACATGGAATGGCCGAAGAGCCAGATTCGCCTGGGGAAGAGGGGCGCCACCCCGCAAACATCGCCTCTAGAACTACCGGCGCGAGGCACCACCTCGAAAACAACCCCTCTAGAAGCGCCGGAGCGGAGCCATGGCAAGACAGTCGCTGCGCCGTCGCCTACCCCTGACATGGAGATGGCACAACACCCGGCGGATGACGTTGATCTTGATGCCATGGATTTCATCGCTGATGAGTTTGATGGCGGAGATTACATTGCTCCTCCCCCAGAAGAACCCTACCATAGCACGGAGGCTCGTGGTGAGGCTCCTCCCGCGGATAAATCCAGTTGCAAGCGTCTATTTGGTTCTCAGGAAGACACGCCTCCAGATGTCGCCCCCTGCACCGAGACTCAGAAAAGTGCGAAGGAAGGAGTTATTTTCAGCCCTGGCACAATCCGTAAGGCGGCTAATGAGGAGATTGAGAAGGAGATCATTCCGAAAGCGCCGAAGCCGCGGAAAAGAGGACCTAGATCCAAGGCCGCAAAGTCCACGAGCCAGCCTGCTAAGATGCCGCTCCGTGTTTAGGACGGCCCACCTACATCTAGGCATGCGAAGATGCATGTGATTGGTCAGCCTATGCTTAGCCAGAGCAAGATCAAGGCTGCAAGTAGGGATATGCGGAGTTTGCATGACAGCATTCTTTATCTTGAATCGCGCCTTCTTGAATCCAAGGATCCATCATACCCGGTTTTCATTGCCATGGTGCCAAAGGACTTGGGCTTCGTCGAGTCAACCGGCGCGGATAGGATAGTACTGCGGTTTTCGGACATCTTTGATATGTTCCATAGCAATCCGCTGCACTACTCCATTGTCCGCCTATACACGCTCGGTCTGGCGGTGCAAGTCAGCAGGGATAATACACCGGGCATCGAGATAGCGACCCCTTCTACATGCGCCACGACGTGTTGTGTGGCGTTGGGAACCAGGTAGTCGCGTCGACATATCTCCGGGACTTCATGCTGGCGAACCAGACCAAGGATTACATCCTCATGCCTTACTTTGCCGGGTAAGTCAATATTCTTAGCCGAATCGAAAGTAATTTTCTTTAGATTTTCATCGCTCCTTTCCAACACTTTGTTTGGATTGTTCCGCACACATATACACAATGCACACTCATCTGCATTTGTATCATTCATTCGCATGCCACGTATCTCGACTCAGGGAGTGCGGTGAAGAAAGACTACTCCAACGTGAAGAAAGTTTTGGATAATGCTCTCACCGGCTACCACGCAAGGGGGGGCAAAATCACTAGGGAGAAGGTCGTTCAGGGCGCTCGGGTGTTCACCCACACGACGACTTTCGCGTGCGTCAAGCAGCCGGCAGGCAGTAACCGAGACACCTACTATGTCCTCCATCATATGCGGGCGTATGTACGGGATCAACAGTTCCTTACCCTGCCTAGTCAAGTCCAACAATGGGCCTCCCGCTTGTCGATGGTCGGCGATGACAAGGTTAGAGAAGAGATATATGATATCCAGAAGTGCTTTGCCACGCAAATCGTTCATGAAGTGGTGAACAAGAGTGGGACATTTTACTGCCGGTTCAACATGCCGAACCGCGACATAGATGCCTACCTAGCAACTACATGTGACGACAGGCCCTTCATCACTCCGGAGGGCTGTCCCGTTGTAATCCCTCGGAGGATGAGTCAGAAGGAGTGAGAACTATTGTAAGGCTTGCTACATTTTCCGAAATTAGTCGAACTCAATCGTTAGGGTTATGAATCGTCCATCGTGTAACAGATGCTCAATTATGCCAATGCTTAATTATCTTTCTTTTCATTATTGCGGTCTTACTTGTGATGGTCGTTCGATCTTTTGAATAAGTAAATGCCGATGATTAAAAGAGTTGGTTCACACTCAGATGGCCTAGGTGGTCCGTTGCGCCTTGTGATTTTCGCAAAGTTTGGATCTTGTGCATCCCACTTGGCGCAGCGGCACCACCTACGGCCTCTTGTATGTGTCCACCCTAAATATGAAGCACACATCATTACGGTTATGAATCGTCCATTCTGTAACTGATGCTCAATTATGTCAATGCTTGATTATCTTGCTTTTATATTATTCCGGTCCTATGTTCGTTCGATCTTTTGAATAAGTAAATGCCGATGATTAAAAGAGTTGGTTCACACTCAGATGCCCTAGGTGGTCCGTTGCACCTTGTGATTTTCACAAAGTTAGGATCTTGTGCATCCCACTTGGCGCAGCGGCACCACCTACAGCCGCTTGTATATGTCCACCCTAAATATGGGGCACACATCGTTACGGTTATGAATCGTCCATTCGTAACTGATGCTCAATTATGTCAATGCTTGATTATCTTGCTTTTATATTATTCCAGTCCTATGTTCGTTCGATCTTTTGTATAAATGCCGATGATTAAAAGAGTTGGTTCACACTCAGATGGCCTAGGTGGTCCGTTGCGCCTTGTGATTTTCACAAAGTTAGGATCTTGTGCATCCCACTTGGCGCAGCGGCTCCACCTACGGCCGCTTGTATGTGTCCAGCCTAAATATGAGGCACACAGACCGATGACCATCTTGTTCCAGTTAAGAGGTACTACAGGAGGTGGTGATCCGGGGAAAGGAACGAATGCGAGGGTTTCTGGATTTCTTTCGAACTATGAATGGCCAATTTGATCCTTTGTGTTTAACTTTCAACTTATTTGTGTAATATATCTCCATTTACTAGTTATTACAGACATGTTTAAAACTATTGTTTTTGGTTTTCTTTCTTGTCATTACAGATGCCGAGGTGCTACGTGGTGTTTAGAGGCAGGGTTCCAGGAGTCTACGATCACTGGGAAGACTGCTTCGAGCAGGTGAACAAGTTCAAAGAGAATGCCTACAAATCCTACAACACAAGAGTGGCGGCGGAAGCTAGGTGGTTCATCCATCTCGAGGAGGAACAGAAGAAGAAGAAGAACAACAACAACAAGTGGATGAAGACCATCGCCGCCGCTCTTGTCGCCGTCGCCTCGCTCGTCATGCTATGGTTCCTAGTTAGATGATTAGGTTATCGGCGACTAGATAGGTCACTTGTCCCGATGATGAAGCATCATCGATCGATGTAATCGGTCCCGATGATTAACCGTCTGATGTAGGTCACTTGTATCTATTTGACTCTGATAAACACTTTGTATTCATAATCAACTGTTTGATGTAGCTATTCGGAATTCTAAGCAGTATGATCAACTATGATATATCATTTGTTCGTCAGAGAACTGTTTTGATACATTTTGTCTACTGATATTCTTCTGTATTTGAGCTGTGTATATACCTGTATAAATACGGTATTGCGTATTTCAAAAAACTACAGCACAGTATAGCCGTGACGCACCAAAAGGGGTACCCGTGACGCACCTGGGAGGATAGCCGTGACTCGCAAAACTTGATACCCGTGGCGCACCAAGTAACTTAGCCGTGACGCACCTAAATCCCTAGCCGTGGCGCACCTCCGGAGTTAGGCGTGACGCGCCTCGCAATAGCCGTGGCGCACCGAGCCCGTGCGTCACGGGTATCAATAGGCGCGGCGCACCAGCTAGGTGTGTCACGGTTAAACCCATAGGCGCGGCGTGATAGCCGTGACGCGCCCAGGTGCGTCACGGATAAGCAAAACGGTGCGTCACGGGTAAGCTTTTCCCTAGTAGTGCTAGTTTACACTGTGATACTTGACTACACCAAAGCAAACTTTCTAGCGAACACCACCGTATATTCTCATGGTCAAAGGAAGCAGACAAAATAACCATATTGTGATTATACTATTTATATCAATGCTAAAACAAGTCTCGTAGTATCTCAAATATTTGGGTCTAGCTAGCCACAATAATGAAACAACAATGTGCTCCCATTAATATTGACATAAAAAATGTCCATGACCAGAAAAACGTGGTCATCAAACATTAACGAGTTTGTCTATGAGTCATGACAAAGAGTTACAACGGTGTGTTTATGTATCTACACGTACGTGTGCGTTTTCTTATGACTCTTATATTCAGTGACCATAGCAACTATAGCATAAAAACATAATCCATTAATCATAAAATTGATGTATTTTGTTGTCTCTTGGGCATACATCCAACAAAAGTTGTCTTAGAGGTATCTCAAAAAGTACCCATTAAATTGCATGTATAAATATTGCGATTTTCCCCTCCATGTGACGGAGAGATATATTTTGTGCCCACTCGGTGACGTACATTCGGTAATGCTTGCAAGCACGTGACTACGAAGTTAGTGGCAGAGAATGGGTTGTTAAGGAATGAGTAAAGGATACTTACAGGTAACGAGATTGAACTAGCTATGGTGATACCAATGATCGAGTCTCGGGTAAGTAAAATATCGTGAGGCAAAGAAAACAAAATATGCATTATGACATAGTGGTTTCAATTGATAAAGATATTTTTGAATATGTAGGAGTCATTATGGATATCGAGGTCCCGCTGATGATCATTGGGACATTGCATAACAAATCCTACCCACTTCCCTTCGTTGTGCTCCTTAGTCTCTCCCATACATGTGCCTGGCGAAGCCCTGTCCGTGAGATCTCTCCACCATAGAAACCACCACGTCGTCGTGCTGCTGGACTCGATCCCATCTACCTCTCTGCTACGCTTGCTCGATAAAGAAAGAGGACACATGATGAAGGGATGGATCCTAGGCCTGTCGGATGAGCCTACCCGGTGTCAGGCCCACGTCCCAAGCTCCAAAGGAAGCGTCAAGGATTACTCTAGAAGGCCCACTTGGAGCCCACCCACAAAGCCTTGCGGGTTAAGATAAGAAACTTGTAACCGACATAGGGTTAGAGTTCGAATCCTCCCCGGGTATGGTTTGAGACCTGGCCACCTATATAAGGTCAGGAGAACCACCGAGAGAGGACCAAGCAATACCGCACCACTAAGCCTTGAGATCGAGATCATACTCTCGACTTGAGCAACCCCCCATTGTAACTGATCTACTCGTTAATACAGATCGACAGAGGCAGGAGTAAGGGTTTTACCTCTACGAGGGCCCCGAACCTGGGTAAATCGTGTCCCCTGTCTAGCCGACGATTGTCACCAGCGCCCACACGTTCTCCTAATCAAAACCCTATGGGTTCACCCGAGGGACTTGTTGAGATGCAGATTCGAAAATTGGCGCCGTCTGTGGAACAGCGGGCGCTAGATCTCCGGCATCTTCATCTTCATCGACGACCAACTCTCGTTGGAAACCTTTGACTTCGACTCCGGCCAACCCGATTCGGATCGGATCTGTCGTAGTCACCCCTCAGTCGCCGGAATCACGCCCGGAATTCAACAACCTAGAGAAAAGCGTCACCTTGACATTCGGGAGCTTCAATTTCTACACCAACAAAGATGGGATCCTTCACTTCCCTGAGGAATCGGGGTCTGAGTCAATTTCCAGCCCAGGAGCTGTCGATTCACGACCCTACTTGGCGAAAAGTAGCGAGTCCATCCCCCTCAACACCAGCAATTTCCATACCCTCTCTACAGAGGAACCCTCTCGGGTCAGGAAGACCTTCCAAGTTACGCCTAGGACTCACAAGCCACATCTGGCTCAGTTCTGCATGGCAGGATCGGAACAGCCACCCGCAGAAACCGAACAAAGCGCAAGGGAACATGCTGAGATCAACGTTTCGCGAGACGCCCGGCTCCGAGCAAAGGAGGCTATCCACACAAGCAAACCACCTGCGGCCGGAGTCCCACACGAAGTCATGATCGCCTACCACTATCATCTAGTGAGAGCGGCCACTGCTATCAAAGAAGCTCGGGAAGATCTGGCCGTACGAAAAAGATTGGCAGATGAGTCAAGCCAACGCCGAGTGGAGCTATCCCTAACGCCTTCTGTCGGGAACCGTCCCCAGAAGAAGGGACGCGCCTCAAGAACTGCGACCATGGACGGCGAGTCCTTGAGCGGAATCAGCAAATCACTCATGCGCGTGGACGAAGACGGAAACATCCATCCGCAAACTCCCGCAGCCGCGGTGCTAGCCGCAGCCACCTACATGCAAATAAATCAACCAGGGGAAAACGACCCCCGCGCGGAACAATACAAGCAAGTGCATAAAGGATTAGGCATGGCAGCCGCAAAACTTGCCTCCTACGATCGCAGGAAAGCAGCCGCATAGAAGGACAAGGAAGCACCCCGTGGACATAGGGGCACATCACCCGGCAAGGAAAAATCACCCCGTCAGGCACGAGGAAAAGAAGCTAGACGACGAGGAGATTTCCCGAGTGGCAGCGATAGCAGCCCGAGGGATCGAGGCCGTAGCCGCAGTCCGCGAAGAGGTCGAGACCGCAGTCCGCGGAGGGATAGAGATCGCAGCCCGTGAAAAGATCGAGACAAAAGCCACTTGTGACATCCCAGCAAGGAACCGAGAGGAGACGTCAATCGCGACGAACCCGGATACAACGCGCGATCGGACATCGCCCAGCACAAGGTTGATAAAGGTCGGGCGGCCAGAAACCGTGCGCGCTCCCCATCTACATCCTCCGACGACGAAGTCTGCGGAGCCCTATGCTTTGCTCGCAGCATCCGCGAACCGCCGCTACCCAAAAGATTTAAGCTATCCACGGAAGTACAGAAGTATGATGGTTCGCACGAACCTTCGGCCTGGTTATCAGATTACCTCACGGCAGTAAAATGCCAACGTGGGAACAAAAACACAGCTATGTAGTACCTCTACTTACACCTAGTCGGTGCTGCCCGCAGCTGACTCGAAGGAAGGCCGAGGGCATGTTACAGATCTTGGGACGACCTAAACCTCGATTTCTGCAAAAAATTCCAGGCAACATACAAAAGACCGGCGACCATCGAGGAGCTACGAGCTTGCAAGCAGAAAAGTGGCGAGTCTACTCGCGAAAAGCGATGGACCACACTCAGGAACACAGCGGCAAACATATCAGAAGAAGTCGCGGTTGAAGCATTTGCAAAGGGAGCATGGCGAACCTCTTTCAGGGAAGAACTGGGACGACTCGCACCCAAGACCATGGGAGAGGTGATGGCCATAGCCGACACATGGGCAAACGGTGAGGATGCAGTGCGCAACGAGAAAGATTCATCCCCGGCACGCGATGACGATCACCATAGTCGAAAGAAAAGAAGAAAGAATTACGATGATCGAAAAGAATTTGTGGCAGCGGAGTTCACAAAAAATCGCGACAGCGGATATCGTGGAAAGCGCGAGTGGAAGCCAAAGCAGGAAGACAAAACCCCCGAGGAGGACCTCGACGGTTACTACACGCTACATCTATTTACAGATAAGCGCACCGGCAAAACTAAGGCAACACACCTTCTCAAGGACTACCGAAATTTCATTGATATCCATGAGGCCCTCTTGAAGAAAAATAGAGCAGCAATTAATCAGGGTTACCCGCAGCTTCCTGGAGGAGGAGCTCAAGGATTTCAACAGCCGCAAGCCCTGCCCCCAGCAGGAAACCAAAACACGGTGCTAGCTGCGCTACCAGCGCCACCCGCCCCAAATCAAGGAGCCAATGGGTACCCGAACCCAGAGGGACTCTTAGGCATGATACAGAAGGTCTGTCCATCCCGCAGGGCTCAGAAGACAAACACACGACAGTTATGCATGGCTGTCCAAACCCCACCTACGAGAACCGAATACCTGAAGATGGCGGAACAACCAATAACTTTCTCCAAGGAAGACCACCCTCCGCGAGTCTATCGACCAGGACACGCAGCACTAGTCATACAGGGGCAAATTGGCAATTATGAGCTGGCTCGCGTGTTCATGGACGGGGGCAGCGGCATCAGCATCATTTACGCATACACGCTCCGTTGTATGAACAAGAATTTGGATGGACTCGCGGAATCAGAGACATCCTTCCACGGGATAGTTCCAGGGAAAGCAGTCCGTCCACTCGGAACAATCAACCTGGAGGTGGTGCTAGGCAACCGAAGTAATTACAGGCGAGAATTTCTTGATTTCGAAGTCGTCGATTTGCCCTCACAGTACCACGCCATTCTTGGTCGAACGGCGTTCGCCAGATTCATGGCAGTACCGCACTACGCATACTTGAAGCTCAAGTTACCTGGAGAATATGGCACAATCACCATCGACGGTGATTTCCAAAAATCCAATAAATGCGACATCGAATTCAACGAGATCGCCCAATCTTTCGGGATGCAGAAAGAACTAGAGGAGATATCAAAAACCACGGATCACTACGTAATGCCTCTCACCAAGAAGAACGCTCCAGAGCTCGAGTTCAACACAAATAGCGGTACCCGAAGCATCAAGTACACCCGACGGATTCTGCGAAGACGACGATGGAGTCCACCACCCTCTCGCCAGCATAGGAAGGCGCGCTCGTCGAGCTCCTCCGTGAGTACTGGGAAATTTTCGCCTGGCAGCCTTCAGATATGCCAGGGATACCCAGGGAGTTCGCCGAGCACTCACTCAAAGTCTTCAAAGACGCCAAGCCTATCAAGCAGACTACCCGAAGATTCTCAGAGCCCAAACAAAAAGCGCTCTAAGAAGAAGTAAACAGACTACTCGCAGCAAAATTTATTCGCGAGATAAAAATTTCCACCTGGTTAGCAAACCCGGTGCTGGTCCCGAAAAATAATACCAACATCCTTCGCGTGTGCATCGACTACATGTCGTTGAATAAACACTGCCCCAAGGATAACTTTCCCCTGCCAAGGATCGACCAGATCGTGGATTCTACAGTAGGTTGCCAATGCCTCTCTTTCTTGGACGCCTACTCGGGCTATAAGGAGATCAGAATGAAGAAGAAGGACGAGGAGAAAACGGCGTTTATAACACCCCACGGTGTTTACTGCTACACGACAATGCCCTTCGGGCTGAAGAACGCAGGCGCAACATATCAGCGCTGCATGCAAAAATGCCTCGCCAAGCTCATTGGCAAGAACGTACAAGTGTACGTTAATGACATCGTCATCAAGACTCGAGTGGAAGATACGCTTCTCGATGATATCAGAGAAACATTCGACGCGTTGAACGCATACCGAATCAAGCTCAACCCGACCAAGTGTGTCTTTGGCGTTCCTGCAGGACAACTTCTCGGGTACCTGGTCTCTGCTCGAGGGATTGAAGCTAACCCGGAGAAAATCCAAGCAATCCTGACAATGAAGGAGCCAACCAATCTCCGTGGTGTGCAGCAGCTCGCGGGACGACTAGCCGCCCTAGGCAGATTCATTGCAAGGCTAGGCGAGCAAGCATTACTTTTCTACAAGTTACTGAAGAAAACGGATAAGTTCGAGTGGACACCCGAAGCACAGAAAGCATTCGCAGACCGCAAGCCAGCATTGCAGAGCAGGCGCGTCCTGGCAACACCGCAAGAACGGGAGCCACTGTTCCTATACCTAGCCACGACAAATCAGGTCATCAGCACAGCGATCGTGGTCGAGCGACCGGAGGACGGCAAGGCGTTTGGTATCCAAAAGCCAATATATTACATC
Source organism: Alopecurus myosuroides (assembly GCA_028641055.1). Lineage (NCBI taxonomy): Eukaryota > Viridiplantae > Streptophyta > Magnoliopsida > Poales > Poaceae > Alopecurus > Alopecurus myosuroides. Next base: position 34,538,327 of record CM054062.1, read on the forward strand.
AGCGAAGTGCTTTCACCCTGCAAACAGAGATATCCCCATTACCAGAAGCTCGCGTACGGTGTGGTGCTCACAGCCCGAAAGCTCAAACACTACTTCCAGGAACTCACCGTCACGGTGGTAAACGACGCATCACTGGGTACTATCATGAATAACCCAATGGCATCCAAAAGAATTGCGAAGTGGAGTATCGAGCTCGGCGCCTGGGACATCATATACGCAGGTCGCAAGTCTATCAAATTACAAGTGCTCGTGGAGTTCCTAAGCGAGTGGACAGAACTACAAATGCCAGGCCCTCCAGAGTATACAAGCAATTGGATAATGTATTTCGATGGATCAAAGAGAAACAAAGGAGCCGGAGCTGGGGTAGTCCTGATATCCCCGAGAGGTGACAAGTTACAAAACGTCCTTCGATTGGACTTTTCACCCGACGACCCGGCGTCAAATAATGATGCAGAGTACGAGGGCCTCCTCCATGGCATGAAGATGGAAATTTCCTGTGGAGCAACCCGACTAATGATCTATGGAGATTCAAACCTCATAGTGCAACAGACAATGAAAGAGTGTGACGCCATTGCAGAAAACATGGTTGCCTATTGAGATATGTACAATCTACTCGAAGGAAGTTTCCAAGGGTGCGAACTAAAGCACATTGCGCGATCCAGCAATGAAGAAGCGGATAAATTGGCGAACATGGGTTCCACAAACACACCCATACCGCCTGGAATATACTTCGAAAGGATGATCAAGCGCTCAGTCAAAGTCAAAAAATCAGCAGAAGCACCCGCGACATTGGAGACAGAGGTCAGCCCGCAAACTGCTATGATTGAGCTCACCCACAACATCTCAAGACAAGTTTTATGGTCGAACTAGTCTGGACGCAGAAATACCTCGACTACTTGTCCAACAAACAGCTCCCAGCAGATATTTGCGAGGCTAGACAGATAGTGCGACGCGGCAAAGCTTTTTGAGTACTCAATGGAGAACTATACAAGCAGGGCATATCAGGAATATTACAAAGATGCATAGCGCCCGAGGACGGCAAGGAACTACTACGAGATATACACCAAGGAGATTGCGGACACCATGCTAGCTGGAAGGCAATCGTGGGTAAAGCTTTTCGCGCAGGGTTCTATTGGCTCACAGCAGCCAGGGACGCAAAGGACCTAGTCGACAAATGCAACGCATGTCAAAGATTTGCGCCCAAACTGCACGCCCCTGCCACTGAGCTTCACATGATCCCAATCGCCTGGCCCTTTGCACAATGGGGAATAGACATGGTAGGACCACTGAAAAAATCAACACCATGAGGTTACACGCATTTGCTAGTTGCAGTCGACAAATTTACAAAGTGGATTGAGGCCATGCCAGTCACCTCGGCTAGGGCTCAATGTGCCGTCAAATTCCTCGATTCCATCACTTGCAGATTTGGGATACCACACAACATCATCACCGACAATGGAAGCAATATTACAGCAAAGGAAACAGAGCAGTTCTGCGAGGAAAAGGGCATCACCCTCAATTTCGCTTCTGTGGCTCACCCGCAAACCAATGGTCAAGTCGAGCGATCCAACCGATTGGTCTCGGCTGGAATAAAGAAACGGCTACTAGATTGACTGCACCCAGCGGCAGGACATTGGGCAGAGTAGTTACCCTCCGCACTATGGAGCCTCCGCATGACCCCGAATCGATCAACAAAATACACACCATTTTTCATGGTATACGGAGCTGAAGCAGTCCATCCCGAAGACGTCGAGTTCAGCGCCCCACGAGTCATCGCTTACAGCGAAGAAACCTCTAACAAGGCACTCGCGGAAGACATGGATGCACTCGACGAGATACGCGACATTGCACTCGCAAGATCCGCGGTATATCAACAGTCGCTACGCAACTACCACAGTCGCCGTATACGCCATAGAGCCTTCATAGTCGGAGATTTGGTGCTACGACTCAAGCAGAAGGAGGGACACAAGCTCGAGCCACCGTGGGAAGGACCCTTCATAATACACGAAGTTATCCCTGGTGGCGCCTATCGACTGAAGAACCCCGAGACCGGTGGCATCTACTCCAATCCATGGAATGTTGCGCACCTCCGCAAATTCTATCCTTGGATTATTCTACTCGACAAAATAAGGATATACTAGCCATGCTGTAGCTCGAAGACAATACATGGCTTCTCAGTCATATTAATAATATACATGGTTTCTCAACCATAGTTTCTCAAGTCATTGATTTTTACACGCTAAAACAGGTATACACCCCAAACACACGGGGGCTACGCCTAACTTAGCATCATTTACAAATATAAGAGTACAAACAAGGTTGGCACCTTATAAAATTTGAAGACAACTATACAGAATTAACAGGATACAAACATCCTACAATTACATATGGCGACAAGCAGTTTCTTCGGCCAAGACCCGATTAACCTCATCAGAGGTCAGTCGAATAATCTCTTCTGCAGCAGGTCGAACGACTGTATAATGAGATGTCATATCGACTGGAGCATTTGGAAGCTTGGCAACGGAGTTGAAATTAACCTCGGGATGCCATCATCGAACAAACGAGAGTGCTACTAACGACCCGCAGATCAACTGTTGACCGACGCACTCCCGAATCTCGCCTACTTGACCAAAAGTTCTGAGTAGCTGGCTCAAATCTTCTGGACCCCTTTCCAAGGGATAAAAAGCGCCATTCAAAGCTATCAAAGCCTCGTGGCAGCGGTCAACGAGTATCTTCTTCTGGCTCACACGATACTTCAAAGTAGCCAGCACAAAGCCTCGACTGCGGTCGGACCAAAAGTTATTTGCATGGGGTTTTGAACTACCGGCTTCGTGAACAATGTGGTTTTCTACCCAATGCTTTTCACACCGATCGTCAGGTTGAACAACTGCAAAGAAAGCTACAGAGTCAAAGAAAGGAAAAAGACATGAAGTATTAGGGGGCTGAGATACTTACAGAGCAAATCCTTGGCAACAGCCGCCAATTCATCCATCACAAGCTGCTCACGTTCAATCACAAGTTTCTGTTTAGACTTGGCTACATCAGCCACCCCACGCAAAGCTTTTAGCTTGCGCTCACCATCCGCGACTCGGTCACGGAGGCCGGCAAAAGTACCGACAACAGCAACAAGAGGATCTGCTTGAGCAGCAGATCCACTGGACGACTCCGCAAAAATGCCTGTTACCTGGAAGAAGATAAGAAAAGGTAAGGAATAATTCAAGACGCTCCATTCAAGAAATAAAACCACCTATTTGACAGGTGCTCGGGGGCTACTCCCATCGGGAGGAACTCATGACAATCAATCACAGGAAGCATCTTAAATATCAAAAGAACACTTGGATTAAAAGATAGAATACGGGAATACATCCCAAAGTTCATTACATTGGAAGCACAAACTACGTCTATCCTAAGGAACTACAGAAGTGCTGCCACTCGCGGCAGATTGCCCCCTGCGACTAGCACGGGCAATCAAGTCAGATAACTTCCGGGCAAGGACTCCAGCTAGATCGCCGAAAGGACGAAGCGCTACCTTTCTGCCCGTAGTAGCGTCGACGGGGAGGTTCGAGGAGGCCTCGTCCAGGCCCGCGACTCCGTGCACCAGTGCGAATTGGATGGCAGTCTTCGCCCCGGACTCCGACTGAGCAACTGAGTAGGCCTGAAGGAGATTGGCTTCCAGGAAAACCTTCAGGAGACCATCCAGCGTAGGCGGAACTGCAGCGTTGACCATAAGACGCCCGTGGAGTTGCGTCAACACCCGAGTAGCATCGCCAATCAGGGAGCAAATCCCGCTAGCATGCCTTCGAAGCTGAGCGCAGGAATCATTCAAGGCGTCCACCCGTTGAACCCCGGGCAGCTCCAGCGCAACGCCAAGAAGATCTGCAGAAAGAAATGTTAAAATCCAAAGGACTTACCAGCCAGTCGAGAAACAACAAAGTATAAGTACAACTTACCCGCAAAACGCTGGGCTAGAGGGCGAAGGAAGTCAACGAGATCGTTGTCCTGCTTGGTGCCAGCCTCCTCCAACTTCTTCAGGGCGTCCTGGGCATCCGCAAGCTTTCCCTTGAGACCAGTCGAGCAGCTTCCAACTGAGCCTCCAGGGCGCTTACCCGACTGATAGCGTCCGTCTTCTCGCCCTTCAGCACTTCGGCTTGAGCTACACAGCGAAAAATTTAAACACAAAGGAATTCGCACAAGCAAAAAGATTGGATAGAAGGAGTAAATAAACTTACCTCGAAGAAGCTCATTTTCCGAGACGATTCGATCGCGATCTGCTCGAAGGGTCACGCAATCTGTGTCAGCTGAAATAACGCGACGGCCAATGGCTGCAAGGGAGTCAAGAAGAGACTGTAGAAACATGAAGATGAAAGAGTTAGAGAGAAGAAGATTGAGCCTATACACGACTGCAAACAATCGAGTATAGCCTCGGGGGATACTCCCATCTGGAGCACTGCCGTGCACCCGATAAAATATCGAAAAGAAAAGAGCTTAAGTTCTTGAGCCTATGATTAACTACAGGCTCGGGGGCTACTCCCATCAGGAGCACTGCCGTGCACCCGATAAAAATCCTAGACGAACAAAATACAAGAGGCAAAGGAAAATGGCAAAATTAACCTGGCCCTGGGCAATGCAGAGAGGATCAGCCGAGCTACCCGACACTTCTTTCGAAGTCGAGTTCCCAACTGCAAAGTTAGGGATCCTATATTCCGTAGCCGCAGCTGTGGGGGCTGGACTCGGCGAATTCTGGACGGTCCCGGCAGTTGGGGTCCCACCCGCAACAACAGCATCTTTCCTTTTGTCGAGAGGAAGGGAAGAGGAGAACCGTCCGGGGATGATATATTGGAGCCTGTCATGAAGGAAAACAACAAGTGTCAGAAGAAACAAAAAGTAAACGTTCGACTAGAACGAAAAAGCAAACTTACTCGTCATCTTCGTCGTCCAGCATATCCGCGTTCCAAGCGGTTTGGATTGTCGGCTTGGGAGCAGGAGGAGCGCGCACACTCAGCGGGGTCGCGTGAAGAGGCTCCTTATCGGACCCCCCACCCAGGGAGTTGTCCTTAGAAGTAGCTTCGTCTCCTCCCGCCCGGCGGCGCTTGCGGTGGCGAAGATCGCTACTCGATTCCTCCACATCATCCGAAGAATCGTGGTCGGAGCTCGAGCTAGCATCCGCAACACTGGTGTTAGCAGGCACATCCAGGTTACTCGCCAACAGATCAGAAACCTCTTCACCAGAAACTGGCGGGTATAAAGTTGCTACTGCCAAACTCTACAAGGAGAGAAAAAGAAGGAAAGGAGAAAAATTCAATCGAAGGATTCGCAAACGAAGGAAAAATTGGAGATAGAAAGAGCATTTAACTTACGTCGGTTGGAGGAGGATTTGAGGCTGCAAAGGCTGTGATTGGACAATCGGCGAAAGACTCGCCTACCTTCAGCTTCGTGATGGCCGCAATCTTCTTCTCAAACTCGGCATTCGATAGTTCTTCGTGGCTCACTCGGCTGGGGTGTTCGGTTCCTTGGTACTCCCACATGGTAGAGGGCCTCTCCTGCAGGGGTTGGATCCTGCGCTTAAGGAACACACTCGCAAGATGCAAGCCATTCAGCGCAACCCCTGCAGTTTGGTCACGGAGCGCTGCAACCTTGGCGAGTAGCGGGGCAACGATCCGGCTCTCTTCGACTGAGAGCTTGTGCGCCCAGGACTTTTGCCGCTTCAGAACAGCGAACGGATGGAATTCGTTTATTCCACCCGCGCTGTTGCCAACGACATAAAACCACCTCCTCATCCACCCTTGCGCGGAGTCGATGAGTTGCATGTCGAAGTAGAGGGTGTCGGACTTCGCCTGGATTCCGAAGCCACCGGTGCGCAGCGTCTCCCCAAGCTCGGTTTCCACCCGCGATTTCTCGCGGAGAGACTACACCTTGAACAGAGCCTTCCAAAGGCCCCAGTGCGGGCGAATACCGAGAAAGCACTCGCAAAGCACAATGAAGCATGAGATGTGCTGCACCGTGTTCGGAGGCAGGTCGTGGAGCTGTATGCCATAGACATACAACAATGCCACGAAGAAGGGGTGAAGGGGGAGAGAAAGCCCGCGCGAGATGTGATCCGCGAAGATCATGCGCTCGTTCGCGCTGGGATTGGGTACCTCTTCCTTTTTGCCGAGGCGAACTCGCTTCTCGGCGTTGGCAGGCAGCAATCCCTCCCTTTGCATCTCCTTGATGCTCTTATGCGTGGTGTTGGCGGAGCGCCAGTCGCCAGAGCGCGGAGCAGGAGCCACAGGAGCATCCTCGGGCGCTTGCGAGGAGGAAACAACGGCGCTTCGTTTCTTGCCTCCCGCCATGAGCGTTGGTGCAAGCTTGAAGACAGAGAAGGGGCGCGAGGAAGACGATGGCTACGAAGGTGAAAGCTGGAGACGAATGACGGGAAATTTTCACTTTTCACCCAAGGGCCGTATTTATACACGGTGTCATCTAATCGTGGCCGCTCATCAAGCGATGTGGCGCTCATCACGGCAGCCACGCGTGAAGCCGAAACGAAACGGCGGTGAACGCTGTTTCGTGCCACGATCTTAACAGAAGATCGTGCGCAATTACTGCGCGCAGTTCGCGTAAAAACCGGGAACGACATCTCGTTTCCGGTCAAAAAGCTGACAAGGTGGGCCAGCGCCTCTGCTCTCGCTCCATCACGTCCCATCGGGAGGATAAAGTGCGCTGTGACGTCATAGCGCACATCATCAAGCTCAGAATTTCTTCGGATAAAAGCCTCAAACACGAAATAAACTTCGTATGAGCAAATCAAGACGTGAAAATTCCTTCGCATAAAGCCTCAAACACGAAATAAACTTCGTATGAGCAAGTCAAGACGCGAAAATTCCTTCGCATAAAGCTCCAAACACGAAATAACTTCGTATGGACAAACTGTGACGCGAAAATTCTCTCGCATGAAAGCCCCAGATACGAAATTTCTTTTCGAATGGGCATGACAAGATTTCCAAACACGAAAACTCTTTCGTATGGAAGGAAGATTACAAAGCACAAAGCACTTTGTGCGCAAAATCAAGGGAGAAAATTTTCACTCGAAATATCCCTAGACAAAAACCTGCGAGTGCGTAGCTCCTACCACTCGATTATGCGATGTACACACATCAATCTCCCGGATTGTTCAGCCGACTAGGCACATCCGGATGCCGTATTTCTTTCGAATACGAAGGTAAGACCCAAAAGATCTCTCTTGAGGGCCTGGAATCGCACTCAAGCTGCGTCCTCCGTCCGTGTCAACAACTGTAACATCCCAAGTATGAAAAATAGCCATTAGAATGTTTGCTCTCTGTTATTTTATGTTTTGCATCATGGCATCATGTTCATTGCATTTGTTTTGCTTGTTTTCCTTTTGTTTTCCTCTGTTTTCATTTGTTTTCCAACTGTTTTCCTTTGTTTTCTATTTGAATTTGAAACCAAAATTCAAACCTTTTGTTTCATCCTTGTGATGTTACAATTTCCAAAATGATATTTCAAACCAAAACAATCAATTGTTTCCATTAAATCCCTAAGGTTCAACTATTTAAAATTGGGGTTTTTAATAGTTCACTTAATCCAAAATTATTCAAATTCAATTGCCTTTTTTCATATAGCAACCATTTGAAAGTAATGAAACAAAACAACTCCAACCAGTTTGTTTCAAAATAACTTGAGGTTCCAAAAACTAATTAAATGTTATTTTTACTAAATCACTTAATCAACAATTCATTCAAATTCCTTTCCAAATTCAAATAAAAACCCAAACAGCAAACCATTTTTGAAATTATGAAACTTACAAAACTAACATTCATTTGGTAGCAAATAAACATGAATTTTTAAAACAATGCTTTTGAATTGCTTCAATTAAATTAATCCCTTAATTCAAATATAAAAGTGAATTCATTTTCTTTTTCCAAACATTAACATGAATCAAATATTTTGAAAACAAAAGCTGATACAAAGTTGTTGTTGACCTAATTAATTCACATAAGTTTCACTCAATTTTTCTACCCCACAAACCATCTTCCTTTCTTCCTATTTCTAATCAGCAAAAAAAAGAGAAGCAAGGAAAACTAAATAAAAGGCTAACAGCTAACAGAGAGAGAGAGGCCCAGCCCTTTTCTTTTTACTCCCCCAAGCCCACTTTCCCTATCTAGCCCGATACCCCCCTTCTCTGTCGTCTTCTTCCTGTACGATCACCATCTGGCACCTCCACGTAGCAGAGACCATGGAGGAACGGCTGTGCTTCCCTCCTCCCCTCCTATAAACCTAGCCCTAACCCTAGGGTCTCCCTCCCACCTTTCTTTCTCCTCCTTCTCCCTCTCCCCCGCCACCTTCTTCCTCTTCCTCCCCTCTGCCCTCCATCTCCCTGCAACCTCCTCTGTACCTGTTCTCTGAAACTCCACCCGAAAAATTCACCTCCTTGCCGCCGGTGATCGCCGCCCTAGGGCCCCCCTCCGGCCGCCGCAACGCCGGGAATGGAAACGGCGTCCCGTGGGCTCCCTCCTCCACCCCACGGCAGCGGCCGGGAGGCACCGCTGCTCCGCCGCCGTCCGCTTCAATCCGCCACCGTCTCCCTGTCCGCCCCGACCTCCTCCTGCCTCGAGCGCACGAGGTGAGCGCCCCACCTCCTCCTTCCCTCGCTCCCCTCCCTCTCCTCCTCTCGCACGGCACACCGCACCGCCCGCGCAGCCCCCCCGGCGCCCTCCGGCGAGCAGCGGACAGTCGCTGCCTCCCCTCTGTCGCACGTTCAGGCGACCTGAACAGGTTCAGTTAAAACCAAAAATTCAGTTAACCCGCGTGGAGAAGTATAACCCCCCGAGCCCCCCTATTCTGTCACAAACCCGAAGCCCACCCCACTGGTTTTGTCCCAGCGCGCGCCGCAGGAGGTGGGGGGTTCGAGTCCCCCCTCCCTCAATTAACCAAATCTTTTTATTTTCCATTGATTTGGTCACAGCAACTTCTCAGAATCACCAATAGGCCCCTGGTAATTATTTCTAGCCCCTGCAAAATTATTTCCAAGTCCCTAGCAGCTAAAAAATGGCAGATTTGCACCAAATCTTGTAAAATGCATAAGTAATTCATCCCAACTCCAATTTTAACTTTTTAAATATGTTTTCTGTCCCAAATTAAATGTTCTATCCAAATATAAAATTTGTTTACTGTTTTGAATATTTTAAATTGGTGCAATATTTGAATTCTTGTCTACTTCACCTAATTTTGCAAAATTCATAACTTGGGCATAAAAATTCCAAATTCCACAAACTAAATATGTTTTCCAATCAACTTTTCATGTACTTTCCAAATATAAATTTTGTTTGCTGTTTTGAATAATTTAAATTGCTGAAAACAACTGTTTCTTGTTTATTGCATTTAAAATTGCCAAAATAATAACTTGCTCATTTTAAATCCAATTTCAACAAATGAAATATGTTTTACATGCAAAATTAAACCACCTTTCCAAATATAAAATTCGTTCCATGTTTTGAATAATTAAAATTGGTTAAATAATTTAAACCTTATTTAATTCAATTAAAATTGCTAAATTCCTAACTTGATCAAATCAAATTCTTTTGGGACATATAAAATATGTTTTCAAACCATAAAAGCATAATCTTTTCAAATATGAACTTCACTCAATGTTTTCACAAATAAAAACTCAAATAAGTTCCTGTTTGAATTAAATCCATTTAATTCTTGCTTAAACTTGTTTAATTCATAAATAATTTATTTGAAATCCTTTTTCAACAACTGAAACATGTAATCCACCTAAAATTTGGTGTTCTTTTCAAATATAAACTTTGTTATCTATTTTGAACAATTTAAGTTGGTGAAAACAACAAATGCTTGTGTGACACCTTTAAGTAACCAAAATTCCCAAACTTAATAAATGAATTTCCAAACTTGGTAAACCTTATTTCCATTTGGTTCTATTGTTGTTATTTTCTGTTTTCCTCATCCATGCATCATGCTAATTCACTTACACAAGTTGATTAGTTGTAGAACAATTAATTCAACCATAATTCATGGGCTTTTCATATGCAATCCAATTGCATGTGGGTCCATTTAATCATGTTGTTATCTTGTCAACTAGTTTATTTTTGTTGCATCAATTAAATGGTCATGCATCATCCCATGTTTGTGCACTATGCCATGTTATTGATTGTTTATCTTTATGCATTGTTTGTTTGCTTCTTCTCGGATAAACGACGACGTTGAGACCGACGATACTTACGACACCCCTTCTAAGGAGTTAGCTCAGTACCAGGCTACTGGGTTTGCAGGCAAGTTATCACTCACATGAACCATTGTGTTCCTTTCAACATTGGTTACCGATACTTTCCGTTGTCTATTTCTGCTAGCCTTAGTAGTAGTTGTTTCTGTTACGAACCTATCACATGTATCCTTTAACCCTGATATTGCCTCACCTCCATACCCATAACCTTTTGCTTGTTGCCCGTGTCTTACTAGCATGCTTAGGGTTGTTTTGCTCGAGTCTGTTACCCGTTACTTTCTGTTACTATTTCATTATGTTCTGGGGGCTCGATGTTTAATCAATCAATCATGCTAATGTTACTATTAATAATAAATTTGATGATAAGGCACCGGCAGGAGGCCCAGGATGGTTTTGAGGCCTGCTAGTGTCGACCCTAATAGGAAAAGGGTCTTGTCTACTGATCCACGATGAGCGCACTAACCGCATGTGGGAAGCGAGTATGGGTGCCCCCCTCAATTTGATTCGATTCGCATCTCGTCCAAATCGCCTCATTAAGTTCGTGTTTTCCATTTGCCGCATGCATGTTTTTGCGAGCCCAGTCCAGGGTGGAACTTTTGTAGTCGGCATATCGGGGGACACGTTCTTAGAGTGCTATGAGGGTCCCCTTTCTTCGGGGATCGATTAGCCGTGCGCCCAAGGTTCTTTGGGCTTGATGCGGAGAAGAGTTGAGTTGTGTTGAGTGCCCCGCTTGGTGGAAGGGCCTTTCCATCTGGCGGGTTATTCATACGTGTACGGCCAAATTGGTGCACCCCTGCAGGGATAAAATCTTCTCGAGAAGCCGTGTTTTCCGCGGTTATGGACTACTTGGTGAAAGTACTGGCTAACAAGTACTCAGGACAACTTAAACCTAATGACTAACAATCTTACATCCAATGATTAACAACTTGACTAGTAATAGGCTTATCGACACAATAATCTGAACCATCATTAATCCAACTGTGTGAGTTATCCTCGGATTGCTTCTTTGGATAAGGGGCGAGATCCAGGATGGGTTTGTTTGGAGTTAGCTATAGTTGGTTACGATACGCGATCTTATCTCCTTTCTGTTAGCCGGAAGTGGTAGTACCTCTGTAGTTGGTTAGGGCAGCCAGTTGCAGCATCTTTTATATCCCCTTTCCTCCGTTGAACCCAAAGCATCTGTGCTTGGTGTTGACGGGTTACACTTTGGTGAACTGTGAGTCTTGCTTGCCAGTACGTTTATGTACTGACCCCTTTGGGGCTGTGGTTTCCGCAGACGACGTTTCCGAGGATCTCCATGGTGGCTACTACGTGGAGTATGACGAGACTGCTGACGAGTAGATAGCGGACCCGGGCAGGATCCGAGACTTTGTGGATGGGCTCCGTCTTTTCGTTTGTGGCCTCTTAGGCCTATTTGGATCTTGTCTGTACTCAGACATTTTGGATGCTTCCGCTGTGATGTAATGATGATATGTTGGGACATGTGTCCTCTGGATGATTGTATTTGCTATCTCTGCCCTAAGGAGAGCCAATTGCAACTTATTTCAATCTTTTGTGTCTTAGAGATCTGTTGTGATATCACTTGTTCCAATGCCGTTGACGTACCATGTGTGTATGTTTTGAAGTACGTCAACGGAAGTATCTGGATTTCTACGGGATGGTTTGCGCAGACGATGAATAGTAAGAGAATGGTTGTCACACGTTTACGTGTTGGCCTGCTCATATTGAGATGCGGGTGCCGGTATGCCCCGTAAGCCATTTATCTACTTTTTAAAGGACTGTGAGTATCCCCTAGAAGTCCGGGTGCGACAAATGGTATCAGAGCCTGTCTGCTTGTAGGATCCCTTTTTACTGGTCGCAGTTGAGTCTAGAAACTATTTTGTAGCTATATAGGAAAAAATTAAACGCGAGAGTAGGAATTCTGTTCTTTTTCTTCTTTCCCCACCCACCCTCCCTTTTTCTGGTAAGGAAGTGCAACGTTGTTTTCCCTTCTCATCTAAACTTTCAAGTTAGGATTTCACGAATTCTGGTTTCTCTAGGATGGTTATATCTACTAGACCATAGGAATGGAGGTGGTTGTGACATGATTTATCATGTTGCCTACTCATGATTGAGAACGGAGGCGTGTAAGCCCCGGAAGCAGATCCTCTATTCCTTAAGCAGTAGATATTGATCCTTTAGAAGCCCGGATGGGTTTTTCCGTAGTACCTCAGGAGTTTTGTTCTCGTTTTCCCCGATGTTGATATCCTGTTCTTCTCAACATCCTTTTCGTCCGTTGAAATCTTGTTGTTGTTTTCCATTTCAGTTCTTCTACCGGCGTCTAATCAAAACTTCCCAAATATCAAGTCTATCTGGCCAGAAAGGTTGTTGTTGTTGTTGTTGTTGATTCCAGGCTATGAGAGCTGGCATTCCTATCACCTGGGGTTGTTTCGAGGAAGCATTCCTGAATCACCACATTCCAGATAGTCTATTTTCCAAATGAATCAAATTCTATCTAGCAATACACCCTCGATACAAAACCTCTCCCTTTATTTGAAAATGTTCCGGTGGTTTCCAAATTCCCTGACATCTTTCCAGAAGAGTTGCCAGGGTTGCCTATCGTTTTGAACTTCCAGAAAAACTATCCAATGTGCACGATGTGTTTCACGTGTCACAGTTCAAGAGGATCTTCCCAAGAAGTATCCAGACCTTTTCTTTTCTCAGTTGGAATCTCGGGGCGCGATTCCTTCAAGGGGGGGGGGGCGTTTTGTAACATCCCAAGTATGAAAAATAGCCATTAGAATGTTTGCTCTCTGTTATTTTATGTTTTGCATCATGGCATCATGTTCATTGCATTTGTTTTGCTTGTTTTCCTTTTGTTTTCCTCTGTTTTCATTTGTTTTCCAACTGTTTTCCTTTGTTTTCTATTTGAATTTGAAACCAAAATTCAAACCTTTTGTTTCATCCTTGTGATGTTACAATTTCCAAAATGATATTTCAAACCAAACAATCAATTGTTTCCATTAAATCCCTAAGGTTCAACTATTTAAAATTGGGGTTTTTAATAGTTCACTTAATCCAAAATTATTCAAATTCAATTGCCTTTTTCCATATAGCAACCATTTGAAAGTAATGAAACAAAACAACTCCAACCAGTTTGTTTCAAAATAACTTGAGGTTCCAAAAACTAATTAAATGTTATTTTTACTAAATCACTTAATCAACAATTCATTCAAATTCCTTTCCAAATTCAAATAAAAACCCAAACAGCAAACCATTTTTGAAATTATGAAACTTACAAAACCAACATTCATTTGGTAGCAAATAAACATGAATTTTTAAAACAATGCTTTTGAATTGCTTCAATTCAATTAATCCCTTAATTCAAATATAAAAGTGAATTCATTTTCTTTTTCCAAACATTAACATGAATCAAATATTTTGAAAACAAAAGCTGATACAAAGTTGTTGTTGACCTAATTAATTCACATAAGTTTCACTCAATTTTTCTACCCCACAAACCATCTTCCTTTCTTCCTATTTCTAATCAGAAAAAAAAGAGAAGCAAGGAAAAATAAATAAAAGGCTAACAGCTAATAGAGAGAGAGAGGCCCAGCCCTTTTCTTTTTACTCCCCCAAGCCTACTTTCCCTATCTAGCCCGATACCCCCCTTCTCTGTCGTCTTCTTCCTGTACGATCACCATCTGGCACCTCCACGTAGCAGAGACCATGGAGGAACGGCTGTGCTTCCCTCCTCCCCTCCTATAAACCTAGCCCTAACCCTAGGGTCTCCCTCCCACCTTTCTTTCTCCTCCTTCTCCCTCTCCCCCGCCACCTTCTTCCTCTTCCTCCCCTCTGCCCTCCATCTCCCTGCAACCTCCTCTGTACCTGTTCTCTGAAACTCCACCCGAAAAATTCACCTCCTTGCCGCCGGTGATTGCCGCCCTAGGGCCCCCCTCCGGCCGCCGCAACGCCGGGAATGGAAACGGCGTCCCGTGGGCTCCCTCCTCCACCCCACGGCAGCGGCCGGGAGGCACCGTTGCTCCGCCGCCGTCCGCTCCAATCCGCCACCGTCTCCCTGTCCGCCCCGACCTCCTCCTGCCTCGAGCGCACGAGGTGAGCGCCCCACCTCCTCCTTCCCTCGCTCCCCTCCCTCTCCTCCTCTCGCACGACACACCGCACCGCCCGCGCAGCCCCCCCCCCCCCGGCGCCCTCCGGCGAGCAGCGGACAGTCGCTGCCTCCCCTCTGTCGCACGTTCAGGCGACCTGAACAGGTTCAGTTAAAACCAAAAGTTCAGTTAACCCGCGTGGAGAAGTATAACCCCCCGAGCCCCCCTATTCTGTCACAAACCCGAAGCCCACCCCACTGGTTCTGTCCCAGCGCGCGCCGCAGGAGGTGGGGGGTTCGAGTCCCCCCTCCCTCAATTAACCAAATCTTTTTATTTTCCATTGATTTGGTCACAGCAACTTCTCAGAATCACCAATAGGCCCCTGGTAATTATTTCTAGCCCCTGCAAAATTATTTCCAAGTCCCTAGCAGCTAAAAAATGGCAGATTTGCACCAAATCTTGTAAAATGCATAAGTAATCCATCCCAACTCCAATTTTAACTTTTTAAATATGTTTTCTGTCCCAAATTAAATGTTCTATCCAAATATAAAATTTGTTTACTGTTTTGAATATTTTAAATTGGTGCAATATTTGAATTCTTGTCTAATTCACCTAATTTTAAAAAATTCATAACTTGGGCATAAAAATTCCAAATTCCATAAACTAAATATGTTTTCCAATCAAATTTTCATGTACTTTCCAAATATAATTTTTTTTTGCTGTTTTGAATAATTTAAATTGCTGAAAACAACTGTTTCTTTTTTATTGCATTTAAAATTGCCAAAATAATAACTTGCTCATTTTAAATCCAATTTCAACAGATGAAATATGTTTTCCATGCAAAATTAAACCACCTTTACAAATATAAAATTTGTTCCATGTTTTGAATAATTAAAATTGGTTAAATAATTTAAACCTTATTTAATTCAATTAAAATTGCTAAATTCCTAACTTGATCAAATCAAATTCTTTTGGGACATATAAAATATGTTTTCAAACCATAAAAGCATAACCTTTTAAAATATGAACTTCACTCAATGTTTTGCACAAATAAAAACTCAAATAAGTTCATGTTTGAATTAAATTCATTTAATTCTTGCTTAAACTTGTTTAATTCATAAATAATTTATTTGAAATCCTTTTTCAACAAGTGAAACATGTAATCCACCTAAAATTTGGTGTTCTTTTCAAATATAAACTTTGTTATCTATTTTGAACAATTTAAGTTGGTGAAAACAACAAATCCTTGTGTGACACCTTTAAGTAACCAAAATTCCCAAACTTAATAAATGAATTTCCAAACTTGGTAAACCTTATTTCCATTTGGTTCTATTGTTGTTATTTTTCTGTTTTCCTCATCCATGCATCATGCTAATTCACTTACACAAGTTGATTAGTTGTAGAACAATTAATTCAACCATAATTCATGGGCTTTTCATATGCAATCCAATTGCATGTGGGTCCATTTAATCATGTTGTTATCTTGTCAACTAGTTTATTTTTGTTGCATAAATTAAATGGTCATGCATCATCCCATGTTTGTGCACTATGCCATGTTATTGATTGTTTATCTTTCTGCATTGTTTGTTTGCTTCTTCTCGGATAAACGACGACGTTGAGACCGACGATACTTACGACACCCCTTCTAAGGAGTTAGCTCAGTACCAGGCTACTGGGTTTGCAGGCAAGTTATCACTCACATGAACCATTGTGTTCCTTTCAACATTGGTTACCGATACTTTTCGTTGTCTATTTCTGCTAGCCTTAGTAGTTGTTGTTTCTGTTACGAACCTATCACATGTATCCTTTAACCCTGATATTGCCTCACCTCCATACCCATAACCTTTTGCTTGTTGCCCGTGTCTTACTAGCATGCTTAGGGTTGTTTTGTTCTGGGGGCTCGATGTTTAATCAATCAATCATGCTAATGTTACTATTAATAATAAATTTGATGATAAGGCACCGGCAGGAGGCCCAGGGTGGTTTTGAGGCCTGCTAGTGTCGACCCTAATAGGAAAAGGGTCTTGTCTACTGATCCACGATGAGCGCACTAACCGCATGTGGGAAGCGAGTATGGGCGCCCCCCTCAATTTGATTCGATTCGCATCTCGTCCAAATCGCCTCATTTAGTTCGTGTTTTCCATTTGCCGCATGCATGTTTTTGCGAGCCCAGGCCAGGGTGGAACTTTTGTAGTCGACATATAGGGGGACACGTTCTTAGAGTGCTATGAGGGTCCCCTTTTTTCGGGGCTCGGTTAGCCGTGCGCCCAAGGTTCTTTGGGCTTGATGCGGAGAAGAGTTGAGTTGTGTTGAGTGCCCCGCTTGGTGGAAGGGCCTTTCCATCTGGCGGGTTATTCATACGTGTACGGCCAAATTGGTGCACCCCTGCAGGGATAAAATCTTCTCGAGAAGCCGCGTTTTCCGCGGTTATGGACTACTTGGTGAAAGTACTGGCTAACAAGTACTCAGGACAACTTAAACCTAATGACTAACAATCTTACATCCAATGATTAACAACTTGACTAGTAATAGGCTTATCGACACAATAATCTGAACCATCATTAATCCAACTGTGTGAGTTATCCTCGGATTGCTTCTTTGGATAAGGGGCGAGATCCAGGATGGGTTTGTTTGGAGTTAGCTATAGTTGGTTACGATACGCGATCTTATCTCCTTTCTGTTAGCCGTAAGTGGTAGTACCTCTGTAGTTGGTTAGAGCAGCCAGTTGCAGCATCTTTTATATCCCCTTTCCTCCGTTGAACCCAAAGCATTTGTGCTTGGTGTTGACGGGTTACACTTTGGTGAACTGTGAGTCTTGCTTGCCAGTACGTTTATGTACTGACCCCTTTGGGGATGTGGTTTCCGCAGACGACGTTTCCGAGGATCTCCATGGTGGCTACTACGTGGAGTATGACGAGACTGCTGACGAGTAGATAGCGGACCCGGGCAGGATCCGAGACTTCGTGGATGGGCTCCGTCTTTTCGTTTCCGGCCTCTTAGGCCTATTTGGATCTTGTCTGTACTCAGACATTTTGGATGCTTCCGCTGTGATGTAATGATGATATGTTGGGACATGTGTCCTCTGGATGATTGTATTTGCTATCTCTGCTCTAAGGAGAGCCAATTGCAACTTATTTCAATCTTTTGTGTCTTAGAGATCTGTTGTGATATCACTTGTTCCAATGCCGTTGACGTACCATGTGTGTATGTTTTGAAGTACGTCAACGGAAGTATCTGGATTTCTACGGGATGGTTTGCGCAGACGATGAATAGTAAGAGAATGGTTGTCACAAGTTTACGTGTTGGCCTGCTCATATTGAGATGCGGGTCCCGGTATGCCCCGTAAGCCATTTATCTACTGTTAAACGGACTGTGAGTATCCCCTAGAAGTCCGGGTGCGACAACAACACGAAGAAAAATCCTAGCGGGCGCGCTGGGTACCCAATTAGGTTAAGTTCGGCTCGGTAAGACCTCTACGGCCCAGGATTCGAGTCGGAGGTCTTGAATCTGTGTAGGCCAGAAGTGTTTTTGCCCTAGATGCAATTAATTGGCCCTGAGCTTTCGGGAGAGCCAAGCAACTGAGCCACATCCTTCTGCGAAAACAGCCGAATACACGGGCACTCTATTTTCTCGATACTCGAGTACAAGAAATGCATCGCATACAGGATACACATCCTCTTCAAACGATCAAGTCCACCAGTCGAAAGGAAATCAAGATAAGTTCTGAGCGTCCACCCGACGGATTATCAGTCGAGTCAACGCTCGGGGGCTACTGACAAAGGGATGAATCCTACGCCTGTCGGATGAGCCTACCCGGTGTCAGGCCCACGGCCCAAGCTCCAAAGGAAGCGTCAAGGATTACTCTAGAAGACCCACTTGGAGCCCACCCGCAAAGCCTTGCGGGTTAAGATAGGAAACTTGTAACCGACATAGGGTTAGAGTTCGAATCCTCCCCGGGTATGGTTTGAGACCTGGCCACCTATATAAGGTCAGGAGAACCATCGAGAGAGGACCAAGCAATACCGCACCACTACGACGTGAGATCGAGATCATACTCTCGACTTGAGCAACCCCCCATTATAATCGATCTACTCGTTAATACAGATCGACAGAGGCAGGAGTAAGGGTTTTACCTCTACGAGGGCCCCAAACCTGGGTAAATCGTGTCCCCTGTCTAGCCGACCATTGTCACCAGCGCCCACACGTTCTCCTAATCGAAACCGTATGGGTTCACCCGAGGGACTTGTTGAGATGCAGATTCGACAAGACATTCCCGCGTTGTACGTGTGCACATCTCGGAGGCACCGTTCGTTGCGGTGCTGGTCGGCTGGATCACGAGAAGGACGTCATCGACCTAATATGACTACACCGAGGTACGTTGTAACAAGACGTTCAACACGCACGTTCATCGATGGTACGTAGATCAGATCTAGCACTCTTCCTCTTACACGCACGTTCATCGAGGATATGTAGATCAGATCTAGCACTCCTCCTCTTATTGCTAGCATCTCCTAGATTGCACCTTGGTTCTTATACATTAGATCTTAACTTTTCGTATGCATCTCGTAGACTTTTATTTTTGTTTCTATACTAGAATCCCATCAACTAGCACATGTGGCCTACGTGACAATTAACCCGGCTTGTGCATTTTTTTGTGTCTATTTCACGTTTTTTTATAGAAATGGGAGCCTGGGCCCCGGGCTCTGCATCAAAGCGATGCACACAGCCGGATTTTATTAAATAAGAGAAGGAAACATCCAGAGTTCAAGTGTATTGCAATCATGGATCAGATAAAGTGGGCACAAAAATAAGCCACGCAAACAGCGACAAATTATACATCAATTCGCCTCAAATTAAGCCACCCAGCCCGACTGTAGATAGCCCGAACGACTGCCATCAGTCGAGCATAGCCTGAATCCATAAGTCCGTCCATAAGTCCGCGCTGATCCACGGGGAGAAGGAAAGACCACATCTGGATAAAACAGACCACCTTGTTTACAACCTGCAAAAAATGAGGGTTTGTTTGTTTGTTAAACACCACGTCATTGCGACAATTCCAAATCGCCCATAGAAAAGCAGCCACACCAATTCGAATTCGTGTTTTTGTTTTCCTGTCTATGCCATTTAACCAGGTACCAAACATATTCGCAATGCTAGTCGGTGGATAAATGCTATATGTAAAGTGTATCAGACGCCATATATCACGGGCAAAAGGGCATGTTATAAAAAGGTGTTCTACAGACTCATCTTTATCGCAAAAAAACATATTTTTTACGGCCATGCCAATTTCTCTTAATCAAATTGTCTACAGATAAAAGGGCATGTCTATTTCACGTAAGATGGAGTAAAACTTTGTTGTGTTCCAGGTCAATTGCAAGTTAATGTTCGAAGCGTAAAATCCGAGTATTCGATGTCTTGCTTTTTAATTTCTGTTGTGGTTACTTAAAATGCCACAACAAAGGCAAACAATTTGCACATATTTCAGAAGATATATATCAAGAAAGGCGTGAACGTTTAAAGCTCGACAAAATAGATTGACGACCCAGCAGAACGAGAAAATTATGCGCGTAAAATAACAACCTAGTAATTAGGATAAATTTTAAATGTTTGGTTTATTTTAAAAAAATATGGGAGGTTTATTTTAAATCCGTTGCAACACACGAATAATTTGCTAGTGTTGATCAAAATTAAAATGAATCGGAGTGAGTACAAAATTAACACATCGGACATATTTAATCCATATGGGCTCTCTCTCTCGCCGCGTCGACTTGCCAAATTAAGTGTACATCACATCATGCCATCACTGGTATTTATGCGCCCCCACTCTCTAACACGCCTGCTGTTAGCCGTCGCTGTGAGCTGATGATAATAACGCCTGTCCGGAAGCCCAAACTGTGTATGAGGGCCTTCAGTGAAGTTTACTTCGTGCAATGAGATTTAAAACTTTTTTTTTTTTGCGGACAATGAGATTTAAACCGATAGTGACCTGTGACCAAACACATGGTTGATATAGGGAAAACCTCCTGTATATGTTTCTGTGATAGATCCATTTCAGTACTACAGTGAACCAAAGTCTTGGCAGTTCGTTTTACTTGGACCTGTAAACAGAATTGGCGATGGAAATCTGCTCCTGGAAGCTATACATACTAGCTTAGAAAAGGCAGTTGTGGGGAGAAAAGTTGGCTAGGCTGCTTCATGAAGTAGTACAGAGTAATACCTGTGGCGGTTATGAGCGCACTGGGACAATGCATGCTATTATCGATCATTGGTAGCTCACGCTGAAATAAATAGGTCAAAGATGAGTAGATGACTCTCAGTGCACGGCAACAAGCAGAAACACCAGAGAAACCGATTCACTGTGTCACGTCGAGCTCGCGTATATATACCCTGCAGGTGCAGTGTCCACCGGTAGCTGCTGCGTACGTATTATATTGGTGGATGAATCGGTTTATGAGCAAGTGGGCTAAATCCCCGCGGGGCACGACCACGCGCGGACACGAGAAATCCGTGCATGCAGTCCTAGGTACTCGTTGCCGGCAGAAATCACTTGTTTGCCAAATGCACGTAACCTGCTACGCGCACGCGCACAGGTCGATCAAGTGTCGATCGACCGGTGGTGCATCGCTCGTTGACCAAGGATGAGCAGCCACGCGCGCGCATGCAGGTGCAGGTCCTCGACCGCGTGGAGGTGGCCGCGCCGGTGTAACTAGTTTAGTCTGGAACACAGGCTCCGCTCGCCTGTGGTCGCTCCATCCGTGTTTCTTTCAACCAACCAAATCCCCGCACACACACACAAAAAAAGGAGTTTTTAACCAGCACGGTAGCTAGGTACGTGCGGGAAAATGAATCTTAATCTCGCGCGCCCGTGTATCACCCATCTGGTGTGCCCACCACACCTCTCTCCGTCTCTCGCACACTGCCTACCTCTGTCGACCTAGCCGCGTGAGAAGAATGGATATGCTATCAGCCAAGACCCAGAGAGAAGACCTCGCCGCCGGCCGCAGACACAAAAACTCACAATCACCCTAGAACACACGATAGAATTTCCGCAACCCCATAGCAACCATCAAGGCAAAAAATGATGCACAACAGCACACGAAACAGCAAGGCTCACGCCGGCGCAGCTCCGCTTCGCGCTCCCCCGAACCTAACGCTCTCGCTGGCGTACCTGTCTGACTCCGTGCACCTGCCCCGTTTCCACCACGCCCCGTGCATCGACCTGAGCGCGCCGCCACACCTCGGACTGACCGTCCTCTGTACAACAGGAGAAGGGGTTTAGAATCTTGTGACGTGCAAGGACTGCATTACATGCTTTTCAAAGCCAAATCTCATTCTTATCAATTCCGTGAATATACTGGGCACAAGCCCACTCGGGGGGGGGGGGGGGGGAATAGTAAAAAATTCATTCCACCGCCAAGGACCTCTGTTGCTATTGGCTATTAGTACCCACCAGCTCTTTCCAGCTCTCAACTTGTCAACAACATCTTGGCGCAACAGTTAGGAAAGAGAAATTGAGCCAGTGATCTTGATCGGAAAGTAAAGTTAGATTAAAAAGATAATCAATGAAATGATAAAACAAAGAGATAAACACCAATGGGTATGTACATAATGTTGGGTGCAGTGATGATGTGAAAAACAACATAAGACTTATAGGTCATTTTGTTCAGCTACCATTTAAAAATGAAGACCACGATGGAAACATATATTGGGTATGTACTACTATTCACATGTAAACACCACCAAAGTTGGAGCCACATGAAATAAAAGAAACTCAGAATTGGACATTAAAAACCCTTTCATTTTCATGAGTTACCACTTTGCACGTTTGCAACAATTTGAAGGTGAGCCTAGTTGCAGATAGATACTACTATTGTTCAAATATGTACAATTGCCTTGCACATTAAAGGAAAAGGCAATTACGCCAAAACATTTGTTTTGACTAGCACAGATCAAGATAAACCACCAATACTTGGAGTGCATGAATTCAGTTCACCCCCAATGAACTAATCATCCACGATGAAAATGCATCCATACAACACTAAAAAGGTATCTGATTTTAATCAAATCAGCTAATTCAACAGTCCATCCATCACAGCACACATATGGTAGATGCAGAAGTACTACCTTCCTCGAAGACGAGGCTAGTCAGCGCGGTCAGCAAGTAAGCACACTGCTGCAGCGGTAATTACGGACTCGCAGGACGCCGGCTCCGCGAAATCATAGTTGATTGACACCTTTGAAATCAATTCCACTGGCAAGGACCTCGGTTGACATTAGCTACTACCCAGCTCTTTCCAGCTCTCAACTTGTCAACACCATCTATAGACAGAAAATCAGTGAGCTTGATGTCGACAATATCACACAAGTGAAAATCAAAATAACATGGATATTTTTCAAAATCTGGAATAAACAATTACCTAAAAGTTACCCGCTCTTCTCTAAGGTCACCATCAATTACATCAGCTCTAACGTCACCAAAATGCCAGTTCCTTGTAAAGCTTGCCTCTCTCTGCTTTGAACAAAGATAAACGCCGGACTATTCAGGGACTGCAATATATGGAAGATGGCCAGTCAATAACTCATAATAAATTCGGAAACACACAGAAAACTCCTATTTCGCAAGTAGTTATATTCAAGGCTACGAGCACCATGATAGACTTAGCTTTGCTATTTTATTTATGTGTGTACGTGAGAAGAGAAACAATGCATTAGGCTTCCTTCAGATGGTTAGGCAAACATGGCAAGTACAAAGCAGTCCTAAAACTATATATGAATGTATCCATGAACAGCAATTGTTACTGTAGCTACTTTCTTTTTCCCTTGTCTATTTCCATGAATCTTGACTAGGTTTAATTACTGTCTTAAAACTATATATGAATGTATCCATGAACACCAACACTATTTAATTTCCATCAATACAATAATCTGGAAACCACGGACCATTGACATACATCTAAATAATCACGCTTTATACAAAACAATCATGTTGCGGCATAACGCATGCCGACCAGAGCAGCAGATTAAAGATCACTTAGGCAAAGGAGAATGCAGCAGAGAAACAAACTTTTCGCACCTCCTAAAGGAAGTCCTGGCCGAGCAGAAGGACGCTAGGCTCCTCTTTGGCGACATGAACAATACCATGGCTGCATGCGATGGAGTCGACGTCGGTGAGTCCTGGACGTGAGGGCACCACATCAGAACCACCTGTGTGGTAACATGATAACCGAGTCGGGGCCTCCTTCCTACTTGGTGTAGAGGTGCTGCAAGGCATCTGCGAAGAGCACACTTCGGTCTTCATGATCGTGATTGATCTCTCACTGGTGAATTGCTTGGCATAAAAAAATAATCAGCACATAGCCGACACAATGCAATTGCTCTTAATAAATGGCAAATTCAGCCCAGTGTTGTGTGTAAATAACTAAATACTAAAGCTAAAACATGCGTGTGGTAACGGCAGATTTAGCCGCTGTATTCATGGACTGTGAACTGAGACTTTTTCTTGTAACCACTTAGATGTGTAAGAGAGGCAGAAACACAGGCATGAATACAATTTTTTAATTACAGAACTATTGTAATGAAACATGGTAGGAAAGAAGTACAGAACGTGCATGCATTGGAAGGCTAAACACACACACACACCTAATTAAGTTAACCGGTTATTTTGGAGCAACTAACTCCAATGGATGTTTCAGTTTGTTCACTTTCAAAACAATCACATGAATGAAGTTATGCTTATGGCTGAAGCAAAACATGCTTAGTGGTGCTACAGTACCATGGTGAAATCGGTACAAACGATGAATCTATAAAAGCTAGCAGGGGGACTGAAATTAACTACTAGTGACTAGCAGGGCCATGGCAGGGCGACTGAAACTAACAACAACTTGGAAGGTCCAGTATGCGCAATCAAACCCAAACATGAAGAGCAGCAGGGCGTGCAGCCACAAATCCCTTCAGCAAAACAGGGAATTGGTCTCACCTGTGGACAAAAAACAGGAAAAAGAAGAGGAGGCCTCTCAGGGCCAGTGACGCAGGCCTTGGGGGAGCCCGGCAGTAGTCCGGTTGGAGGCATAGGTCCGCTAACGGACAAGCCGCCGCCCCCTTCTCGGAGGGGAGGCCAGAGTCTTGCAGCGCGTGGAGGACGCCGGTAGTAGCAGCCTCCGTGGCTCGCAGCGCAGCCGGCAGCATGTCGGCGGCGTGCATCACGGCAACTACCTCCCTCAGGCCTGATTTGCTGTCCGGTCTTTTATCCGGGTGGATTCTGGCAGCGGCGTGTCAGGCTCGATTTGCTGCAGCTGACCGAATCCCAGCTGGAAAAAAATAAGCAAGCTTATTATTACTGAATGTATCGTTTTGCTACGAAATTCATACCATTTATTTATCTAGCTAACAAAAATGCAGGTACAAAATTAGTTGCCAACAGATAGCTAGTTGCGTATACAGGTGAGCCCTGCTAACTACGGAAAAAGACTAGACTATAGCTAAATCCAGCAACTAGCTAGCATGATGGTCGTGTAAAACCGAAGGTGCGGCCTGCTAGATCAAACCAAGACTGACAGGCTAGGTTGAAAATCACAAGATCTGGATTTGTCCTCCTCCTCTTCCCACAAAAAAAAGGAAAGATTTTTAATTGAAATGGAGGGGGAGACGAGAGGATTGAGGTGGATACCTTGAGATGAGACGGGCGCAGGGCAGGGTGTGCTGCGGACTGCGGCCGGCACTGCATCGTCACCGGAGGTAGAGTTCACGGATGGAGGCCTCCCCGCGTCTTGGTCGACGATAGGGGTCGCGGCCGTCGGGGAGGGACTCGACCTGAGCGAGCATCACGTCCATTCCACACCTCCGTGGCTCGCATCTCCGGCGTGCAGCATCTCGGTTGACCGGCCCGCCATGGCTGGGGTTGGGGACCTTGGACGGAACGGGGGCTGGGAAACGGAGGAGGCGAGGCCGGTCGGAAGGGGCAGGGGGGGTGCTGCAGCACGCGGGAGAAGGCGGGCGGCGACGGTGGGGAGCTGCAGCGCTAGAGGATCAAGCGAGAGAGGATGGGGAAGGGGATCGAGACGGGCGTTTGGTGTGCCCAACGACTTGATGAGGGCAACGTGGGTTGAGGCCTTGATGAGGCTCTTTGGTGTGCCCAATGTCTTGACGAGGGCTAAACCGTGATCGTTGGATGACACAGACGGCCGAGATGGCGTTTACTATGGGCACGATCCATGTGTTCGGTGGTCTGCACCAATCAACCAAAATTTCTATTCGGGCCACACAAATTTCCCGCTTGTGCCTTTAGATTTTTTTGGCGCCAATCCATAGCTGGTGTGTGTACGTGCACTTTTCACCTGATTCCGGTAGATGGATATATAATCCATCTATCTCCATTTGTATATGGTATAAAAAACAAAATCTCACCTACTTTAGTACTCAATTATTCTCTTTCTCTCTCTAGAGGCATTTCTCCATAGCAGCCTTCATGTAGTTGAGGAACCTGTATGGTTGAGGATGTCGCGGGGTTCGGGACAATTAGACCGGGATTCAGCGGGCGATCATTGTGGCAATACAACACGGCGTGGGTGAAAATATGCTCTTAGTTCAAAAGTCTCCCATGAGAGTCATCACCCCCACCGTGCCTCGTGAGAAGGTGGCTAGCCTGGTTATCTAGTGACATGTTCTGTCTACATATGATATTGGCCGAGAGGTAGCCAAGGCGATGGGCGTCTCGACGACATTTGACCTGTTGAAGCTGACCATGCAGTTTGCCATCGATCCGGGACAACCCTCGACATTGTGGCAACAAGCCTAGTGAGATGTGAGTTGCCGCTCTTGGACGCCATGGCATATATGGCAAGTTTCGGTGACGAGTGTTGGTGTCAACCTTTCTTATCCTCCGATCGCATCAGCCTCGACGCTGATTGTGTAAATTAATAGATATTCCCTAATAGAACTCCTAGTAGGGCTACTGGGTGCACCGGCACGAAATTCATTCCCCCTCTAGGCCTCACAATAGCGGCAAAGTTATCGGACGGGCCCAATCCAGCGTATGACAACCCCGCTTCGGACTTCTTTTGTTGGGACCCTACCGGGAGTGCCGACAACCGCGGCAATTCACGTCACATCAGATGTTGACGGACGGGTCTGCCCCGTCAGTGACACAAATACTACAAGGGCGGTCACCATGCATTAATGAAGGAGAAGAATAGAATTAATGGCGGAGTGGTTGAACTGGCCGTCATCGGAACGAAGTGACGCGTCGTTCGGCATTAGTGGAAGGCAGGGGAACGAAGTGACGCGTCGTTCGGCATTAGTGGAAGGGAGGGGAACCGATGCTCGGCGTTAATGGCAGCCACCCAACCAAGCTCTCCCCACCGCCTATAAAACGGTGCACACTGCTCTCTCCCTCACCGCAACAAGTTCATCGGCTCCCAGTTCTCTACCCCTCTCCGCTACCTCTCTAACGGTCGTTCCAATGTATGGAAAAGGAACTCCGCCGACGTGCTCAGGCCACCATAGAACATGTTGCACGCTGCGAGATGCACCACGAGAAGCTGTAGAGACTCTAGGAGGCGGAGACCGAGGATGCAAGGCGACATGAAGCTTTGTGTGTCGCTCCATGACATGCAGGCCAGCATGGTCGCTTTTCATGTAGGAAAGGGCAACAGCGAGTGGCGACTCGATAGATTTGACAAATATTTAAAAATCTATCTAGGGGTGGTTCTTGTTTCTTAAAATTTATAACATGATTCTCAAAGTAATCACCGAAAAAAAAACATTAAGGGGTGACACGGAATGTTAAAACATGTCGTTTGAACAGGATATTAATTGATCTCTAGCTAATTTATATGTGTTATTTACTAGACTATCTACAATTTATACCTACTCCCTCCGTCGTGATACATAGTAGAACAAATATGGCAATTCTCCGGGCCCAGGTATTAATTTATTTGGGATCCAATATTTTATGCATTGGTGGAGATAAAACGACAGCCCACTAATTAGAAGGAAATTAATGCAAATGCATATACGAGGTGAGAGGTTTTGGGACCGTATATTTTTTGAATTGTGCTCTATGAACCAGGACAGAGGGAGTAGAAGACTAGAGTAAGATTCTAGGAACATGCAGGTTAAGATGGTAGATTTTTTTTCGTGGAGCCGAAAATCGTTGAAAACCACATATTTTTTTATGGATCCATACTAGGACTATATAAGGTTGTTCTGAAGTAAAAAAAAACAATACACACCTTTAAATTTGCACCTCCGTCACTATGGAATATGTCGCTTGAAGTTTTCATACTTATGGTGGAAATCTCCCACATGGAAGCAATTGAAATATCTTTTTTAACAACTTTGCATAATTGTTAGTTTTTCTTATTCATATGCCCGATTCTATGATTAACGGACACAAAGTCACATAATATACACTCCGTGTGAAGAGTTAGTGTATTACCTTTTTGAGGCCTTAAAACGGGTGACACATGAAATCATGCCAAAAATCGTCGCAAACTCTAGCTTATTGGCATGGATTTCTCATATGAGTATATATGGTTGTTGTAGATACGAAAAAATACTCGAGTTTGAAGTGGCGCCTTCTTCACCATGACTATATTGCTACAAGTTTTTGGACGAAAAGTGAAAAACTACCACTTCAAAGCAACCAAACCAACTCTTGTAAATAAAATACCTTGTTTTGTTCTTGTATCTATACCATAAAATTAAAATTCACTGTAAGTCACCACTTAGGTTTGAAGTTATGTACTTCATTCTAGGCCATAAAACTTGGGAAGACACATGAAATCACATAAAAAAAAATGAAACCCTAACTTTTGCATGGAATCCTCGTATAGGTATATATGGTTGTTGTAAAGAGCAAAGCCCGGTATGCAACGTTGATGTGTGGGCCTCCATCACCAACACAAATATCTCACCGAGTTTCTGGAGGTATAACCAACTTGGCATATTTTGGGTTGTTATTATTCATATGCCCAATTCTATCATTAGAAGATAGGGGCACCACATAATATCACCACTTTGGGCTAAAAGCTAGAGTAATTTCGTTTTGAGGTCATAGAATAGGGGCACATGAGATCATGCCAAAAAAAGCATCGCAAAATCTAGTTTTTTGGCATGGAGTAATAATTTTGGTATATAAGGTTTCTATGAATATGAAAGTCGATGATCAATTTTGAAGTGCCACCCTGTTCACCACTAGGACTATCTCGCTAAAATTTATGGGCCTAAATTGGAAAACTATCACTTCAAATCATTTGAACTAACTTTCATAAGAATTTGGTTTACTTTCAGTTGTTCTTGTTTCTAGTTAGTCCATATTCTATCATTAAAAAATATGCAAAACAAATTAGACCTAAAATGGAAACATCCTTTTGTAACAGCTAGGCATATTTGTTTAGCTATCTTGTTACTATGACCTATTATGGCACTAATATAGTAGAAAGTCACATAAATCACCACTTTGGGTGAAGAGTTGGCGTATTTTTGTTCCAGGGGCATAGAACAAGGGGGAGACATGAAATCATGCCAAAATTTATAACAATCCCTGGATTTTAGGTTTGGGGTCCTAAATTATTAGTTGGCATTGTTCCTCACTTTCAAGAAATCAAACCAATTTTTGGAACAACATATATCATTTTCGTTGATGTTGTTCCTACGACTTATCATACCACTAAGAAATAGGAAACTCGCATAAATTCCCCATTTGTATGAAAAGTTTGCATATCTCGGCCCCAAGAGTGTCGAACAAAGAGAGCACACAAAAATACGCATGAAACCCTATTTCTTTGTCATAAAGAACTAACCCCGGCATATAAGGTTGGTCGTAGCGAGGAAAATTACATACAACTTACTAGAGTTACTATTTCATGCTAGGAGGCGGTTTTACCCATCGTGTCATGTGTATGTGACCATGTGGCGTGTTATTTGGGTTATTATTTTATGGTACAAGAAGATTATTACCGATTATTTCTTGTGATGTTGTTGCATGTTATAACGTTCATTATTTTATGTTAGTAAATACTCACAATTACTCCTAACATCATATTAATATTTGAATTAAATACAATTGGTACTGAATATACCTAATTATCAACGAAAGGGAGCATGAAATAATAAATACTTGTTATTCATAGAAAAATTAACAAAATAAATGAAACTACAACGTGAACAAGAAGAATCATGAGTAACATACACCATAACAAATTTGACCACACCAACAACCATGAACATTATTAAAAAATAAAATCGAACCAAATGCCAAAAAAAAATGGACGATGATTAACGTGTTTTTTTTTATTCACACTAGATACTAGAACATGGAACGAGATATGCCTTATATAGTCTATAAGCATAGAATATTATTATCAATAATATAACACATACAATAATCGAAACTAAAAGTGGTATACCGCATGTTTACCAATGAGAGCATCGGGGCTATCAAATTGAACATGGCATAGAACAATTGGTATATCACCATTATCACTTATTTATTAAAACAAGCCCCCTCCATCGTATTATTTTCGATTTTTAGGTCCAAAATTTTTCTCATGTATATAAAAATCTAGAATTGCTAGCACACTTCCCACTCACTTCCAACCTCCAAACACACCCTTCTCCAGAGAGTCGTGCCTCCACGCCATTGCTTGTCTCCACCATCAAAGCCATCCACCTAAATTCTAAACCTAACCATTTGTTTATATTTCACATGAAATAATATGTAGTAACCATATAGTAGCATGAAATAGCGACATTGTATCCATGCTCTATCATGTTGGAGATACACATTCAAGGTAGTTTGTCACCTACAGTCATCCCGTCTAAGGAAAAAAATCTAGTATAATTTAGGATAACTCCTGAGATAAAAAATAATACTACGATCCCACTAAGAGACACCAAGAACGGAAAATGGACCTCCTACAAACAACCAGCTCTACAGCCCTACCGGGCACCAGAAAATCTCTATCGCAGAGATGTAGAACCAAAAGATCTTCCCTCCATTGTAGGGCCAAACAACCGCCTCAACCCGCGTTCGGGTGCTTGGACTCCAGTCATCTCCCGGTTGAGCATGGGGCGTCTAGAGGCGAGTCACCGGTGGCGGGATGCTTGCCTTAGACGTTTTCGAGGGTGCTTGGGAGGAGCCGTGGAGGCAAGATGGGTGGCCGCACGGAGCAAAAGACAAGTAGGCTTATCTCAACTACACCTAGAATATTACTCCCTCCGTCCACTTTTAATCTACGTTCTACAAGTTATAAGACAAATTAGCAAGTCATTTAATATTAGTACTTAGATAGATGAACAACCAATCCAAACTATATTGAAAATTAGTGACATCCAATAGTTAGATAAATACTGCTTCGTTTCCTGTGTTTGTGTGTTGATTACCGAGGAGACAACTAATGTGGAGGACCCACGGATATAGATTAAAATTGGAAAAAATCTTGGCCTAGAATGTAGATTAAAAGCGGATAGAGGAAGTATGTTTGTAGGCATCAACATTATCTAGCTTCTTTCCCCTCCCCTCATCATCATCGGACCATGATCTGGATTATGTCTGCTATTGAATGTGTCCTCGAGTGATGACGTCCTCGACTACACCGAATATCATGATCTCGACGTCAGGGAAAGTCACACGCGTCCGACAATCGTTTCATGTCATGCCGACCCAACACCATCAAACGCCTCCAAGATGGCAGGTTTCCCTTGCAATGCTGACTACGGCGGTCATTCCATGACATGGCGGTGAGGCCACCACCACCGACCGCTAGGTGATCTCCCTTTTAGGTGGTGGCCATATTTTTAAAGACTTTAATTTTCTTTGTGAAGGAATCAATTAATGGGAATAATATGTTCTAGGTAAAAAAATATTACATGTTTATTTTTGTATAAGTCATCATTAAAAAAATATTTTACAAGTAATCATCCCGTTGCATGTTGTGTGAGTTTGACGAAGAACAATAAGCTGTATAAACATGCATTTTGGTAGCCGGCATGCACGTGGACCTCCGATTGTCACGAGACTGGTGTCGAGGAGCCGTACTACAACGGAGAGCATGACCACCGGACTGGTCGGGACGGCGGCGCTTCGACATGGTGCACGATCACAAATGACCTAGAGCCGCTCGAGCGGGTAGAAGGTTTGTACATAGGAGGAGGAGGAGACAAGGAATAGCCCGCTACGTGGATGGAGCTACATACGTGCAGAGCCCCCAAATTCTCCATTTGCTGGTGAATAACATCGAGCTAGAAATCAGTGTCACAGTTAAGGAAGGGTATTAATATTTTGCATGAAATCGGAAAGGCCAATACCGAAGAGGGCCGTTTGGTTTCACATCAGCGGAACTCCACGTCAGCGATCCGGGGCAGCAATCATCTCAGCGGCCAATCTCAACCGTACATCGTAATAGTGGAGCTTCATCTTAAATAAAAAAAAGAAATAAAAAACTAGTGGAGGTGGACAGTACCCTCCTCGTCTCCCCAATCCAACCCAACGCACATCTTCTCCCTGGATCCCCTTTCTCCTCGCCGCCGCCTGCGCTGCTCCTCGCCGGCCGCCCTGTCTCTCAATCCCCATCCCATCCACACGCATACCTTCCGGTAATTCCCCTCCGCCAGCACCATCTCGACCTGCCTGCCCCCTGTCAGGCCGCCCCGCCATGGATCTCGAGCACGAGAATGGACGGAACCTGCGGCACCGCGCCGTGCTCCCGACGAACCACCGCGCGCCGGACGGGTGGGGGCGTCCACGACCTGCAGGAGCTCAACCCACCGCGACCACCACATCCCAAGGTCCAACCTTTTCTTAGTTGGTTCCAGCGCTGCCCACTCGATCTACTCCTCTTCTTCTCCGCGCTCACACATCACATCCGGCAGGGAGGTCTCTCCCTCGTGGCTGCTGCCGGGCGCCGACGAACCTGCGGACGGATGCTGCTTCTGGTACCGCCCCACCGCTCGCCGTCCCCATGTGCTGCTAGGGACGGACACGCTCACCACCGGCATCACCATCACCGGCGGCGTCGTCGACCGAGGTATGCTACCTGTGTATCAACCCTGCTGATGCAAGCTTTCTCTCCACCGTGTGTGCACTGTCTACGTTGTGGCCAAATCCTAGGAAATTGGTCACTTTAATCTTGCTGCTAGCTAAGAACATCTGGTGTCTTGACTTGGATAGATGTACTAGCTACTCTGCACAACAACACACGACCTGCACTAGCTTTTCCAGAACATGTAGTTATGCTGCCTAGAGCACCTTCTGTTGGCTGCCAGTATATATATATATATATATATTATATGGTCTTTGCGTTTCTCACCTTGAAGCACCTAAATTTTGACATCTAGCTTTCATAGATTAGATTGATCAACTGTTCTGTACGTATTATTTTCCATGTATAGGAAACTCAAGTTTTTTTGTAAAAAATATTTATCGATTGAACTAAAATAATCTTGCCGCTACGAACATCTCATGTCTTGATAGGCATAGATGTAGTTACATATTCAGCTCACCATGTACATGAGTAGCACTTGCTTGTCCACAATATTAGTCCCGTCTAGAACAACAATGGCTGCTAGTATATTCTAGTACATGGTATCGCTATGTCCAACTCCTTGAAGCAATTTAACCTTGACAATCTAGCTTCCACCGGCAAGACTGAATAATTTCTATGTATTTTTCATATATATAGGAAAGTCTAGTTCCTGTAAAAATTATTTGAGGATTGAAACTTATTGCTTTGTTCCGACCTCGTATTTCTCTTTGTGTCGGATCATTTTAAACTGAATGCTCAACAATGTGCCATTGGCAGATGACAAGTGACCTGGGAGAGCCGCCGGTGCTATCGATGACGGCATCCGCACTACCGCAACCATTGGAGGCGAAGGAGAAAGGCGGAGTGGATGGTGTCAAGGTCCCGGTCTGAAAAAGAATAAGTGGTCTCCAGTTTCGAGGCTACATGTGGTGCTCTTAGTAACTGATGTACGTGTTGTCTGTTGTCCATCCCGTGATACAAGCTGATAAATCATTTCCTGCAAAATTATGACAGCCGTTACAATTCTTTCCGGTAGTTCTCTTAGTAGTTTCTGTTTGAGTTAGGTCTCATCAGGAAACAAAAACTTCCTTTTTAGTAGTTTGTACTGATGAATTTATCTATCTATGCAGAAAATATTTTGCCAATGCGGAGATGATACTCATATAATTTTTAGTGTAATGAAACAAGGTTTTGACAATGGTTTTATATCCGAGCGATAGATGTACAAGTTCTTGTTTAGGTGAGTTTTTGCATATCCCCTCAGTTTTTCACTACATATACTAGACGAGTGATACACTGGTACTTCCTTTTTTACAACACTCGTGGTTATTCGAGCTCGCATTATATGTAGGACTACATGTATATGTTCTTATTGTTATTTTTCTGGAGTTAACGGGTGTCTTTTCCCGTAGCCCCCTGCGCCACATGCATGGCTGTAGTCCTAGCCGCCCATCAATTTCGACTCACCTCCGCCCTCGCTGCTATGCGGAAAGTTCACCGTGTCGCAACCGTGGAAGTGGTGGCCCTCTTCTCTCCGCCGCTGCTCTCCGCATCAGATCGGCTGCCCCCACCCTAGCCTCGGCGATGAGAGAGGTGGCGCCGCGTTGAGGCATGGTGTCGCAGCTGGCTTGTTCACCGGAGCGCGCTTGCATCGATTGGACGGTCCGTGCGGCTTCATCGAAATCGCCGGTCCGTGTCATGGCATGGCCCGCGGAGTGAGGTGCGGCTGAATGCACGCCGGCACGAGCCACAGAGGGCTGTGCATGCGCTTGTCCCCCACGCGCAGCTTGGGGTCGCCGTTGCCTGGACTGCTGCGCAGCTTCCCCATGGCCTGTGTCTCCCGCCATGTGAGGCCTCCTCCCTCTTTTTCTTGTTGAAGGTCGCCACCGTTCGCAGGTGAGACCAATTCATTGATCTGGCACTTACCTTCCTATCAATGCAATGCTTGCTTTGTTTATACATGCACAGTGAGATCTAGATTTATTTTGCTTTATTTCTTGGGGGAAGAATTGCGATGGTATCAAAATTAGTTGTCAGATCGATGCAATAGTTCCTAGTGTCGAAATTAGTTCTTTCTGAACCTCTTGAGTGTATATAGGTTGTGATTCTAGCTGCCAATGTTCACCTCCAGATTGAACATAATGCACTCTGCTATAAATTTTAAAGACTTATTATCTAACCTTGGCACTTGATTGGTCGATGGTGCTGGGAGTTACTTTGAGGCTCCTGAACTTGGTTATTTTACATGCAGGTGTTCTTCTTTTATATGAAATTAACCTCTCAAGTTACCCACTCGATACTACTATGCCTGGCTTCTGGTCTGGCGCAACTGGAGATGGCGTCATCCATAGTAGGTACTGGCTTGAGCTGGGTGAAGGGAGCAGCGCCACTGATTCGAGGCTGTAGTTAGTTGGGTGCAACCTGGAGAAGAGCAGGCGTGAGTCAGAAATCGCAGCAGCCAAGTAATTGCCGGCGCTCAATATCTACTATATTTTGGTGTTGCTATATTGTTTAGTTTTAGTTGCTCTTGTTCACCAGTCTGTAAACACCAAACACAGGAATACCAAAGTCAAACTTGTGCTTTGGGACGGAGAGTTGTTGAGTTCGAGGGCCAATTTGCGTATGATAATGACCAGAATTCTCATGTTGTTGGTATCCTTGTCAGTGTGAGTTTTTTTTTTCCTTCGGAGTGCTTGTTTGCTCGTGCTCGATCTTGTTGTCTTATCGACTTTTTTGTTGTGTAGATGACGATTGAAGGATCAACATGTAGATGGTACCTGAATGGAGCTGGCTGATATTGGCCCATCGTTCAAAAGGTAGCTCACTGTCTGAACCTCCACCTACATTTCCCCGATGCAAGCTTCACATGCTTGCTGCATGAAATAACATTTGAATGTTTGATGCAGCTATATATTTTCATCTTATAAGAAAATAGCCTGTATAATACAATGTGCCTTGCATATGCATAAAAGAACATCTAACTACTCAATGTAGTATAAGTCGCAGCATTTCACTAAGGTTATTGTGGTGCTAAATTAACTTGTCTAATCAAATCGCCATAAGTTCTCACTTCTGACAAGCTTCTGCAGCAACTTTCTTTTCTTACTAGTACAATTAAGTAGGAAATATCTCTTGCTTCCATTGAAGATCAAAGTTCTTTTTAATTTTCTTTGGCCACTAAAGATTATTTTATACTGACCATGATTGTCTGATCTGGAAATCCTGCAGTGAATGTGTCTATTATTTTATCTTACTAGTTAAATGCCCGTGCGTTGCAACGGGTCATAGCTATTCTAATAGTTTCACACTAACTCACGTCGATGTATAAGCATATCAAGCATCATTGTCAAGTTTTGAGCAAAGACATAATATTATTTCACGATATTCTTTTTTCTCAAATATTTTGGATGCATCACGAAAAGCATCATCATATACCCCTCTTTGTGTGTGTTCCACAAAATTTGATTTTACTGCAAGCACAACCAAAGTGATGCAGATTTCAAAAACACGCATTTGCATCTTAAAAATAAAATAAAATAACATTCAGTATTACATACCTCGGCCTCCTTTTTTTTTAGACAAACAGGAAGGATTTCCCCGGTTCCATTAAATGGAACCGCAGTCGAGGTTCAAAGACATAAAGTAAATGCAGTAAAAACAACAGACACTCAGGCCCTATCAAGCTAAAAGCACTGCAACTAAGGTTTATCTCGAATCCTAGTTTTGCCAGGCGAGTACAGCACAAATGTGGGGACACATTTTGAAGGCACGCAAGCCTGTACCTCAGCCGGGAGCAGAGGCTTGCTTCAGCTTGATCTCAGTGTCCGTCTCAGCGACGCGAGGCTTCATCCTCTTGAGAGGGGTGTTCCCAGCGTCGGCGACCAGAACTCAGCTTCCCCGAGTGGAGAGTCCCTGTCTGGAGATCTTCATAGAGATATTGGTCAGTGAGCTTCAAGCTGCCGAACAGACAGCTTGCTGCCCAACTCTCCAGGTTCATGTTGCTATTGGTTGAATCATCCTTCCAACAGCTCAGCCCCTGATTTGCGTAGGCTCCTGACATACAATCTTTATCTTGTCCAGGGCAGCCCCTGGAACAAAATGCTCCGGTTTCACAAAGTTCTTAGCAGCAGCGACCAGACCTGCTTGATGTTATACAAAATATCATTCTTAAATACGAAATTATTCCTACTTATCCATATACACCTAAATGTAGCCGAGGAAAGTGAATTTAAAGCAGAGTGGTTGTTATTGGAAATCCAGAATCTTGCTACAGATTCATAGTTACCACCTATTTTTTTGCAAAAGAATTCTGACAATAAATCCCAAGTAATCCTTGCTACCACAGTCATATTTTTTTGCAAAAGAACTCTGACAATAAATCCCAAGTAATCCTTGCTACCACAGTCATATTTTTTTGCAAAAGAACTCTGACAATAAATCCCAAGTAATCCTTACTACCACAGTCATATTTTTTTGCAAAAGAACTCTGACAATAAATCCCAAGTAATCCTTGCTATCACAGTCATATTTTTTTGCAAAAGAACTCTGACAATAAATCCCAAGTAATCCTTGCTACCACACAGTCAAACCTCTATCTGACAATAAATCCTAATAAAATAGGATCACTAAACAGACACGAGAAATAATACAGGTTTTAGTATGAGAGCTTGCCATATACTTTAAAAATGAAATGGTTACATGTGTTGTGAAGACTCACGTTTGCATTTCAGGCTCTCAGGTTCCTCTATATTTGAGTTCTCTAATATCACCATTTTTCTCCTTAGGCAAAGAATGCATTGCCAATAGCTTACCCGCAAAATTCAATCCCTACTATTTAGCACCAATATCTGCTCGCAATCTCCCAACCTCATTATCTTTATTTCAGGCTGCCACTTGAGGTTATCTACATTATGTTGAAGCTTTTGTGCTACATCATTATCTTGTGTTGCATCCTCTTCGTGTATGTTAAGGATTGAAACATTGTCTTTGTACATTGTCCTTAATGGTTCAACAGAAAATGCTTCTCTTCATTTAACACATAAACTTCCATATCCTTTTTGGGACAAAGTTCTCATAAGCTTGCTTCAGTAGAGACATACAGAAGCATATTAGTGAATGATTTTGCCATGTCCATCTCGCAACTGAACTCACGAAATAAGGCACAAACTATCCATATGAGTCCAACTAAAGCCACATGTAGCATGCTTACCAAGTTTAGTAAATATTGTGGATCCAACCGCACACGTGCTGCACATGCTTCCAGATACGGGCTTGGGGAGATGATGTTCCTCTACTTGTCTACTTCTTGTCTGCTCTACGACCAAAATAAGATCATGGGATTTTTTTTGAAAACAACCCACCTCTCCACGGAAGCTTATGAAGCAGAAGCTCGGCCCGTCTTCTTCCGCTCCGCTCCTCGTGCTTATGTATCGACCAGTGTCATCTCCCATATGACAACAAAATATGGAAAAACTAAACCAAAATTTGGATAAATACAGAACATACATGGATTAAGTAACAAATAAGGCCATCAGTTCTCAAACACGCATCCTCTAGAACATTCTGAGTACCAAAATCTACAAATACTCAGATTCCTTGTGTGTACTATAGATATGTACTGCAGGCTGCAGGCATAAGCACTTGAGAAAATAAACCATAAAACTACAAAGTAATGCACGTGATAACATTACAGTATGAGGTTCACATGCATCGCTGCAAATGGTACACACACAAATAACAAAGGCACACACCTCACAATGTATGTCCCATATTGCTTTCAGGATCATTAATTGAGTCGCCGAATCAAGTTCCTTGTACGTTCCAATTTCTGCTCTGAGAAAAGGAATTGCTTGGGTATAGAACCCACCCATATGAGGTAGCACTTGGTAAATTGCTTTCTGCAGCCTGAAGATCAGACTATTTCTTAGCTCATTAACCAAATGCAGTCTTTGACAATAAACCGGCTAACATACCAGGTGCCACCAATCCTTCAATTTCCTATCCAGCATGGTAATAGGAAGGAACAGGGAGCTCAAACCCCAGAACGTTGACCAGCCTCACCCTAGACGATGCAGGTAATGAGAAATAGACCTGCTGCTTTGTGGCGAGCTTAATCCTCTGTACGGCGAGAGGCGACTGCTTCTCGGGGGCGAGCTGGTTAGGGTTTGCAGCGGCGGAGACGACGTCAAGGCAGTCGAGGTTGCGCCCCCTCGCCTGCGGCCATAGCTGAGCCTTGGCCACCTGTACGCGACCTCGCTAGTTTTCAAATCCCCTGGAGGTGCGGAGGTGGTGGAGACGAGAGGAGAGGCGCAGGATCTCGTCCTCGATGGGGCCGATATCGGCGTCCACGTAGTCGCACTCGAGGCGGCGGATCTCCTTATCGCCCCCTGGCAGACTGGGGCGGTGTGCTCGTGCCAGGCGAAGGAGGACGAGGGGTTGTCGAAGGCGCCGTTGTTCCACACGTGCACCAGCTAGTCCTCGCCTCCTTGGCCATCATGGCTGCCGCCGTAAGACCCTCTACAGGTACCTGGATTAAAGGCGGATGAAGAGACCAAAATTTGGTAGAGAGGGAGGCGGAGCATATCGACAGGTCCTGGATCGATCGGTGATAATCCGTGTGGGTAGCCGGGCAGTCGGCGACGGCGCGTGCAGTATGTGGGAGCACAATGCGCGGGGGAGTTCCCCGTGCGTGATTCTGGGCATGATTGGCGAGATTGTCGGGGAGGTAGGAGCGTAAAACAGGCTGGAGTGGGGTCGCAAATCGCGAAGGCAACGGTTGACGAAGGACGAGCGAAAACGCGAAGTGGTAGAAACGAGCGGAACGGACAAGTTGACGACAGGACGCGTGTGAGGTTGGTTGAAGGAACCAAATTCATCTTTTAGATAGGAGAGATTCCATGCTTTTGCGACTTCTAGAGATGTAAAACCAATATGTAGTCCTGAAGTCCTGGACCAGTGGGAGCTGTGTGTTGTCTATGTGGTCAACTGACATCACAAAAAATTGGTAGTCACTATGCATGCTAGTTATGAGTACAAACTTTTGACCCATTAAGTACCAGTTAATGACATCATTAGTCACATGTCTTTGATTTTGGTCTTTCGACATCACTAGGTGCCAATCTTAGCTCCACCGTTGTCCTGGATCATGGAGTATCTACTGTACCTACTGCCCTTTTTCATGTTTATTAATTGCTTGTCGTATGCGTGTTTGTTGTCAGGAGAAAATCAAGTTAATGTGTTCCGGGCTTGGCCATTTAGTAGTCTACTCTTTATCTTAAATCGTATTTGATTTATAGTCCAATTTTCGCTCCAGTACCTTGGACGGTATTCCTCTGCAGATTAGTGACACGGTGTCAACTTGTCTACAGGTTTTGCCGGTGCCGGTGAGTAGATACAGATGACACGATGTCACTACAGGCCGGGGCGGATGGAGAGGATGACGAACGCGTACAAGGAGACACACAACCTGGTCGTGGTGCCGCAGGACTTTAGTAGGAGCTTGAAGTTGAGAGGAAGGCTTTGTGTGTATTAAGAATATGCTTGGCAACTCAGTGGACCCATCCTCTGATCTAGCTGAGGCACAAGTCTTATATATTTTTTTATAGTGAATTTATATGGTTAAATCTTATACCTGATTCCATTTATTGTTTGTGATGCTGGGTCTTGTGTTTGGAACCTGCGATGCTAGTGAGGTCCTTGAGTGACAAAGTGCCATCCATGTAATGTAATGTAATGGTCTTATATGGTTTTGAAACTTTAATGATAGACATAGGGGTGGTGCATGCATAACACTAAAGCTTGTAGACTGTTAAAGACACACGGTATGCTTGGTATTCAAGATGTTTAAAGCTGAGCAAAACTCTCGGGTCTTGAGATTGCTATTCGACCAGTGATGCCGGTGAGGCCCCGTTTGTTACGCGAGTATCTGGGGGGATTTGCTGGGATTATCCCCACCAAACCCTTAATTTCCGGATGTCCTAACAAATTCGTTTGGTACTAGAGTTTTTGGCTGGTTTTATCCCCGACTTTCCCCGAGAAAACACGAGCGGAAACCAAAACTATGTGTATCGCGAAACCACGACTCCCACCTCGCGTTTTTTCCCCGAGCGAGTGGGACGAGCAGTGCGAAACGCGGGGCCGCCGCCGCAGTCGCCTTCGTCGCGTGTCCAGAGATGTTGCCTACCGGCATGCTCCTCCTCTCCTCCCATCCACAACGCATCCTCTCCTATCTTCTTGTCCCCGGCGACGCCTCCATGGCCACGCCACAACGCTGCCATCTCTCTTGGTCTTGAGGCGAGACATGCTCGGCCCACATAGGTGGTCGTCCTTCTCGGATTCCATCACACACGGGAGGTGTTCCTCAACGGCGTATGTTTGCTGCTGCTGGCGTCTGTCCGTACTGAGCAAGAACGACCGACCGGAATTGACTGCTTCTTTATCTGCTTGTGCGTCTACGCCGATAACATGAATTCGTTCTCTGTTCTTATGGAATCGACACTCTCTCCATTGTCCAATCTCTGACGGTGTACCTGGAATCCTGGTGATATAGACGAGTAGTTACTGGAACCCAAACTCTATCCGTTCTTGAAGTGGATGGTGTGCCAAAAACATAGCTAGGGAAGGGATCTAGATGAAAGAGGGCTGGGAGTAGAATTGAGGGGATTGGGTGAAGGTAGGGGTTTCACCCAATCCCCCTGGGGATTATCCCTACTAATTACTTAGATGTTGAGTCCTGGTAGTAGTATTGTGAGGCGCAACAGATGATGGATGTAATATAATGCAATGTGCTGACTTGTCCATGAGCTATAAGTGCGAACTGTTTGGATTTACTTATTTGCTGGTATTTAGTTATCTGGCTTTGTGGTGAAAACAAGTTGACGGATATTGGTGGTGCCCACGTACGTATTTGCAAATGAAGGCAGAACACAAGTAGCAGGGAGCGTAGCTGGAAATTTTATGTGTTTTATTCTTGTGTAATGGAGACTGTAATATGTCGTACTAGTATACCAGTAGAAATTGCAATAGTAGTAGTTTGCCTTGCAAGTTGAACGTTTGTCTTGTTTGATTGAGCTCGTGAGCTGAATCCAAAACACGCCTCAGCCACCACAGACGGTGATAAGTGAAAGAAGATGGGAACTTAGTATAGTAGTAATAATGGTGGCGGCGTAATTTTCTAGGAGGTGGAAGCTGAAGGATGGGTTGGTTTTCCAAGGGAAGTAGCAATGAGTGATGCCGATTGGTTTTTCAAGGACATGAATTGGATTGGAGGAGGAGGAGTAATGCAGTGAGCCAACACGTCACCGATCCAAGGCCCCGGTGCATCCTGGCCCTTCTTTTTGCTCCAATCGTACGGTAGTCAAGAAAGAGAATAAATTAGTGCTCTTATTGCAGCCGTCGCTTCCAGAGGTAGATTGAGAGTGGGCTCCATGTGTGGCTAGCTCTATAAATATTAGGTAGTCGTCGGGGAGGCCGCGGGCGTCATGCGCGACTTGCGACTTGGGCTTGGCGAGGGGAGGGGAGGGGAGGGGCGAGAGGAGTAGGTGAACTCCGTCCGGACGGGAGCTCGCGATTCAGTCTCTGTGTTCATCGTCGTTCCGGCCGGCCGCAAGCAAGCAGGTGACCATGGCTATCTGTACGTATCATCCTCATGTATCCGCTGCGTTGTATTATGTGGAAGGAAGGGAGTATCCTCGTTATTTTGTATCCATATCTAAGCTGGATGGTTTCCTTTCTTGTTGTAGCAGGCTAGGCTAGGACGCTTTGTCAAATTATGTTTTTGGTTTTCCTTGGGTGAATCCATGCTCTAGTCAATATATATATGCGCGATTTCTCGTTGTACTATGTACAAGGAAGGGAGTCTGCTCATTTTTATCAGCATCCCATGGGCGCAAACAAAAGTGTATAGACACGCGTAATGCAATATCTATTAGTGTGATTAACACGAAAAACTTTAGCATGAATCTCACTTACCACTAGACATATGTTCTCTGAGACAAATCTTTTCAAAGGAAATTTTCGAGCGAGATATATTAAATACTATGGGTTGAGTATCTCATTAAATTAGACTCTTCAAACAATTTTCTATTCCTCAAAATAAATATTCAGTTACTCGATATCGACATCAGAATTATGATTAGAAGGATGGATACATCTCGTGCGACTAATATTCCAAACGGTAGGTCTACTAGCCAATCATATCTCATACGACTCTCATTCATCTTTTGATGTATGTGCTCCAAGCTCATTACTATCATGCCAGA
This sequence comes from Alopecurus myosuroides, assembly GCA_028641055.1. Classification (NCBI taxonomy): domain Eukaryota; kingdom Viridiplantae; phylum Streptophyta; class Magnoliopsida; order Poales; family Poaceae; genus Alopecurus; species Alopecurus myosuroides. The sequence continues at coordinate 34,580,940 of CM054062.1, forward strand.
ACGTCAAGACAATAAACTACCAATCATGCTTGTATGAGAATGACCCTTGGATACAAGTGATCAATCCATACCCTCCTATAAGGTCCTAAGAACACGTTGACCCTTGGATACAAGTGATGAACGCGAACCCGAACCAGAACCAAATTGACGGTGCACGTTTTGGAAAATCACGATAACATTGTTATTTTCAAGTGAGGAATCACCCTAATAGTCACGACTACTACGCAAACAAAAGGGTGTGTAAAAAGGATTAATCATCACATGCAGTTTAATAGTGATGTATTATAGTCCTCTTCATCTTCTAGACTCAGAATTCCTTCTTTGCTCCATGGATCATTGTCCAGGTGTATGATATCTGATCACCATCTCCATGTCATTCTCCTGTCTCTAAGATACTTAATGAAAGAATGGGGCTCGTAGGCCAAACATAGCAATCACATGGTTTCCCACCATCATGCTTTAAATTGACTCGAAGGTCAAAATAAATACAGAGGATAACATCTCCTACAACACTTGAATGATAATGGACTGTACCACATCATATCACATGCTCTTCCAAAACAAGTTAGACAGTATCAAACACTTCAGTTTGGAAATTTTACATCGCTCTAGGTTCTATGGATTGAACCGTCACTACGTACGAACAACATTAGGCATGATTGTTCGCGATGCCTAAGGAAAACGTAGTCATCTAACATTAACGAGTTTGTCTATGAGACATGACAAAGAGTTACAACGGTGTGTTTATGTATCTACACGTACGTGTGCATTTCTTATGAATCTTATATTCAGTGACCAAAGCAGTTATAGCATAAAAACATAATCCATTAATCATTAACCTGATGTATTTTATTGTCTCTTAGGCATACATCCAACAAAATTTGTCTTACAGGTATCTCAAAAAGTACATGTTAAGTTGCATGTATCGAGATTGGGATTTCCCCTCCATGTGACGGAGAGATATATTATGGGCCCACTCGATGACGCATATTCGGTAACACACTTGCAGGCACGTGACTACGGAGTTAGTCGCAGGGAATGGTGTGTTAAGGAATGAGTAAAGGATACTTACAGGTAACGAGATTGAACTAGCTATGGTGATACCAACGATCGAATCTCGGGTAAGTAAAATATCGTGAGACAAAGAAAACAGAATATGCATTATGACATAGTGGTTCAACTGATAAAGATGTTTTTGAATATGTAGGAGTCATCATGGATATCCAGGTCCCGCTGATGATTATTGATCGGAGAGGAGTGTCGATCATGTCTGCATGTTCTTGAATCCGTAGGGTCAGACACTTAATGTTCGGTAGCTCTATGGTAGCACTAGGATATTTTTATGGCGAGAACAATTTTTTTAGTGTCTCGGATGTGATCCGAGATATCACGAGGAGCTCCAGAATGGTCTAGAGCTAAAGATTCATATATGAAAAGTGCTTTTATGGATTCCGGAAAAGTCCTCGATTTTTTTGGCAGAGTACCGGAAAGGTTCTTGAAGGTTCCATGGGGCCCAACGACCCAGGAGGGGCCCATATGGACCAAGGGATGTGGCAGCAGCCCACATTGGCTGGTCTCACTATCCCGCCAAGGCCCATGTCGTTTAAATCTAGAGATAAGGTCTTATCTCTAAATTTAAAAGGAGGTTTACTTGGGGGGGGGGGGAGAAGTTTTCTCCCTTGTGGTCAGCCCTAGGAGGGTTTTAGCAGATCCCCTTCCCTCCCTGGAGTATATAAAAGGGGAGGACTCTTTGGGACGCTGCACAACAAATCCTAGCCACTTCCCTCCGTTCTGCTCCTCCGTCTCTCCCATACATGTGCCTGGCGAAGCCCTATCCGTGAGGTCTCTCCACCATAGCCACCACCACACCGTCATGCTGCTGGACTTGATCCCATCTACCTCTCCGCTACGCTTGCTGGATAAAGAAGAAGGACACATTCCCGCGGTTGTACGTATGCACATCTTGGAGACATCATTCGTTGCGGTGCTGATCGGCTAGATCACAGGAAGAACGTCATCGACCTTACACCGAGGAGACGTTCAACACGCACGTTCATCGAGGGTACGTAGATCAGATCTAGCACTCTTCCTCTTACACGCACGTTTATCTAGGATATGCATCTTGGTTCTTATAGATTAGATCTTAACTTTTTGTATGCATCTCATAGATTTGTTTTTCTTTCTATACTAGAATCCCATCAACTAGCACATGTGGCCTACGTGACAATTAACCCAGCTAGAAAAAATGTGCATTTTTCAGTCTATTTCACGTAAGATGGAGTAAAACATTGTTGTGTTCCAGGTCAATTGCAAGTTAATGTTCAAAGTGTAAAATCCAAGTATTGGATGTCTTACTTTTTAATTTCTGTTGTGTTTACTTAAAATGCCACAGCGAAGGCAACCATTTGTACATATTTCAGAAGATATAAATCAAGAAAGGCGTGAACGTTTAAAGCTCGACGAAATAGATTGACGACCGAGCAGAACGAGAAAATTATGTGCGTAAAATAACAACCTAATAATTAGGATAAATTTTAAATGTTTGGTTTATCTTTAAAAAAATTGTGGGGGTTTATTTTATATCCGTTGCAACACACTGATAATTTGCTAGTGTTGATCAAAAGTACTCCCTCCGTCCACTTTTATAGGGCTCACTTCTTACTATTGAAATGCTAAGAAGTGAGGCTTATAAAAGTGGACGGAGGGAGTAAAATGAATCGGAGTGAGTACAAAATTAACACATCGGACATATCCAGTTATAGCCTAGCTTAGCCAGGATATGCGTTTGGTTCCCAGGCAAATCCAGTTATAGCCTAGCTTAGCCAGGATATGCGTTTGGTAGGGGCTAATTTCCTAGCTTTTGAGGGCTAACTAGCTTGCCCGGGCCAGATTAGCCTCGCTCGCACGGGAGAGCCAAATCGGCTCGCTCTCGACGGCAAAAACGAATCGAACGTAAAAGTAGCGTTCGTAACAAACTCTCCGGATTCTGTTCGTAAGCTCCTTTTTTTTCTTCACGTGGACCCTTTCCTCCACTTCTCCCCCATTATTTTCTCATCTGTAACTATATCCTCAAGATCTCTCAATAAATTCACGAGATTGTGGGAGTATTACACGGTTCCACTTCAAGATGCTATCAGAAGCGAGATCCACATCTAATTTTTGGAGAAATCTCACTTCGGGCTGCTTCATATCAAGAAATTTCATGCAACTTGTGTGTCCAGTTTGGTGTTGCATGTGTGTGTCCAATTTATTCCAAGACTTTATATGTACATACGACGCTACGAGTTTCCATTAGTTCGTTGATTGCCCTCAAAAGCAACAACTTAAATCCAAACGACTAGCCTCTCCGTTGCAAAATCAATTGTTTCCATTAAATCCCTAAGGTTCAACTATTTAAAATTGGGGTTTTTAATAGTTCACTTAATCCAAAATTATTCAAATTCAATTGCCTTTTTCCATATAGCAACCATTTGAAAGTAATGAAACAAAACAACTCCAACCAGTTTGTTTCAAAATAACTTGAGGTTCCAAAAACTAATTAAATGTTATTTTTACTAAATCACTTAATCAACAATTCATTCAAATTCCTTTCCAAATTCAAATAAAAACCCAAACAGCAAACCATTTTTGAAATTATGAAACTTACAAAACCAACATTCATTTGGTAGCAAATAAACATGAATTTTTAAAACAATGCTTTTGAATTGCTTCAATTCAAATATAAAAGTGAATTCATTTTCTTTTTCCAAACATTAACATGAATCAAATATTTTGAAAACAAAAGCTGATACAAAGTTGTTGTTGACCTAATTAATTCACATAAGTTTCACTCAATTTTTCTACCCCACAAACCATCTTCCTTTCTTCCTATTTCTAATCAGAAAAAAAAAGAGAAGCAAGGAAAAATAAATAAAAGGCTAACAGCTAATAGAGAGAGAGAGGCCCAGCCCTTTTCTTTTTACTCCCCCCAAGCCTACTTTCCCTATCTAGCCCGATACCCCCCTTCTCTGTCGTCTTCTTCCTGTACGATCACCATCTGGCACCTCCACGTAGCAGAGACCATGGAGGAACGGCTGTGCTTCCCTCCTCCCCTCCTATAAACCTAGCCCTAACCCTAGGGTCTCCCTCCCACCTTTCTTTCTCCTCCTTCTCCCTCTCCCCCGCCACCTTCTTCCTCTTCCTCCCCTCTGCCCTCCATCTCCCTGCAACCTCCTCTGTACCTGTTCTCTGAAACTCCACCCGAAAAATTCACCTCCTTGCCGCCGGTGATTGCCGCCCTAGGGCCCCCCTCCGGCCGCCGCAACGCCGGGAATGGAAACGGCGTCCCGTGGGCTCCCTCCTCCACCCCACGGCAGCGGCCGGGAGGCACCGCTGCTCCGCCGCCGTCCGCTCCAATCCGCCACCGTCTCCCTGTCCGCCCCGACCTCCTCCTGCCTCGAGCGCACGAGGTGAGCGCCCCACCTCCTCCTTCCCTCGCTCCCCTCCCTCTCCTCCTCTCGCACGACACACCGCACCGCCCGCGCAGCCCCCCCCCCCCGGCGCCCTCCGGCGAGCAGCGGACAGTCGCTGCCTCCCCTCTGTCGCACGTTCAGGCGACCTGAACAGGTTCAGTTAAAACCAAAAGTTCAGTTAACCCGCGTGGAGAAGTATAACCCCCCGAGCCCCCCTATTCTGTCACAAACCCGAAGCCCACCCCACTGGTTCTGTCCCAGCGCGCGCCGCAGGAGGTGGGGGGTTCGAGTCCCCCCTCCCTCAATTAACCAAATCTTTTTATTTTCCATTGATTTGGTCACAGCAACTTCTCAGAATCACCAATAGGCCCCTGGTAATTATTTCTAGCCCCTGCAAAATTATTTCCAAGTCCCTAGCAGCTAAAAAATGGCAGATTTGCACCAAATCTTGTAAAATGCATAAGTAATCCATCCCAACTCCAATTTTAACTTTTTAAATATGTTTTCTGTCCCAAATTAAATGTTCTATCCAAATATAAAATTTGTTTACTGTTTTGAATATTTTAAATTGGTGCAATATTTGAATTCTTGTCTAATTCACCTAATTTTAAAAAATTCATAACTTGGGCATAAAAATTCCAAATTCCACAAACTAAATATGTTTTCCAATCAAATTTTCATGTACTTTCCAAATATAAATTTTTTTTGCTGTTTTGAATAATTTAAATTGCTGAAAACAACTGTTTCTTTTTTATTGCATTTAAAATTGCCAAAATAATAACTTGCTCATTTTAAATCCAATTTCAACAGATGAAATATGTTTTCCATGCAAAATTAAACCACCTTTACAAATATAAAATTTGTTCCATGTTTTGAATAATTAAAATTGGTTAAATAATTTAAACCTTATTTAATTCAATTAAAATTGCTAAATTCCTAACTTGATCAAATCAAATTCTTTTGGGACATATAAAATATGTTTTCAAACCATAAAAGCATAACCTTTTAAAATATGAACTTCACTCAATGTTTTGCACAAATAAAAACTCAAATAAGTTCATGTTTGAATTAAATTCATTTAATTCTTGCTTAAACTTGTTTAATTCATAAATAATTTATTTGAAATCCTTTTTCAACAAGTGAAACATGTAATCCACCTAAAATTTGGTGTTCTTTTCAAATATAAACTTTGTTATCTATTTTGAACAATTTAAGTTGGTGAAAACAACAAATCCTTGTGTGACACCTTTAAGTAACCAAAATTCCCAAACTTAATAAATGAATTTCCAAACTTGGTAAACCTTATTTCCATTTGGTTCTATTGTTGTTATTTTTCTGTTTTCCTCATCCATGCATCATGCTAATTCACTTACACAAGTTGATTAGTTGTAGAACAATTAATTCAACCATAATTCATGGGCTTTTCATATGCAATCCAATTGCATGTGGGTCCATTTAATCATGTTGTTATCTTGTCAACTAGTTTATTTTTGTTGCATAAATTAAATGGTCATGCATCATCCCATGTTTGTGCACTATGCCATGTTATTGATTGTTTATCTTTCTGCATTGTTTGTTTGCTTCTTCTCGGATAAACGACGACGTTGAGACCGACGATACTTACGACACCCCTTCTAAGGAGTTAGCTCAGTACCAGGCTACTGGGTTTGCAGGCAAGTTATCACTCACATGAACCATTGTGTTCCTTTCAACATTGGTTACCGATACTTTTCGTTGTCTATTTCTGCTAGCCTTAGTAGTTGTTGTTTCTGTTACGAACCTATCACATGTATCCTTTAACCCTGATATTGCCTCACCTCCATACCCATAACCTTTTGCTTGTTGCCCGTGTCTTACTAGCATGCTTAGGGTTGTTTTGTTCTGGGGGCTCGATGTTTAATCAATCAATCATGCTAATGTTACTATTAATAATAAATTTGATGATAAGGCACCGGCAGGAGGCCCAGGGTGGTTTTGAGGCCTGCTAGTGTCGACCCTAATAGGAAAAGGGTCTTGTCTACTGATCCACGATGAGCGCACTAACCGCATGTGGGAAGCGAGTATGGGCGCCCCCCTCAATTTGATTCGATTCGCATCTCGTCCAAATCGCCTCATTTAGTTCGTGTTTTCCATTTGCCGCATGCATGTTTTTGCGAGCCCAGGCCAGGGTGGAACTTTTGTAGTCGACATATAGGGGGACACGTTCTTAGAGTGCTATGAGGGTCCCCTTTTTTCGGGGCTCGGTTAGCCGTGCGCCCAAGGTTCTTTGGGCTTGATGCGGAGAAGAGTTGAGTTGTGTTGAGTGCCCCGCTTGGTGGAAGGGCCTTTCCATCTGGCGGGTTATTCATACGTGTACGGCCAAATTGGTGCACCCCTGCAGGGATAAAATCTTCTCGAGAAGCCGCGTTTTCCACGGTTATGGACTACTTGGTGAAAGTACTGGCTAACAAGTACTCAGGACAACTTAAACCTAATGACTAACAATCTTACATCCAATGATTAACAACTTGACTAGTAATAGGCTTATCGACACAATAATCTGAACCATCATTAATCCAACTGTGTGAGTTATCCTCGGATTGCTTCTTTGGATAAGGGGCGAGATCCAGGATGGGTTTGTTTGGAGTTAGCTATAGTTGGTTACGATACGCGATCTTATCTCCTTTCTGTTAGCCGTAAGTGGTAGTACCTCTGTAGTTGGTTAGAGCAGCCAGTTGCAGCATCTTTTATATCCCCTTTCCTCCGTTGAACCCAAAGCATTTGTGCTTGGTGTTGACGGGTTACACTTTGGTGAACTGTGAGTCTTGCTTGCCAGTACGTTTATGTACTGACCCCTTTGGGGATGTGGTTTCCGCAGACGACGTTTCCGAGGATCTCCATGGTGGCTACTACGTGGAGTATGACGAGACTGCTGACGAGTAGATAGCGGACCCGGGCAGGATCCGAGACTTCGTGGATGGGCTCCGTCTTTTCGTTTCCGGCCTCTTAGGCCTATTTGGATCTTGTCTGTACTCAGACATTTTGGATGCTTCCGCTGTGATGTAATGATGATATGTTGGGACATGTGTCCTCTGGATGATTGTATTTGCTATCTCTGCTCTAAGGAGAGCCAATTGCAACTTATTTCAATCTTTTGTGTCTTAGAGATCTGTTGTGATATCACTTGTTCCAATGCCGTTGACGTACCATGTGTGTATGTTTTGAAGTACGTCAACGGAAGTATCTGGATTTCTACGGGATGGTTTGCGCAGACGATGAATAGTAAGAGAATGGTTGTCACAAGTTTACGTGTTGGCCTGCTCATATTGAGATGCGGGTCCCGGTATGCCCCGTAAGCCATTTATCTACTGTTAAACGGACTGTGAGTATCCCCTAGAAGTCCGGGTGCGACAACAACACGAAGAAAAATCCTAGCGGGCGCGCTGGGTACCCAATTAGGTTAAGTTCGGCTCGGTAAGACCTCTACGGCCCAGGATTCGAGTCGGAGGTCTTGAATCTGTGTAGGCCAGAAGTGTTTTTGCCCTAGATGCAATTAATTGGCCCTGAGCTTTCGGGAGAGCCAAGCAACTGAGCCACATCCTTCTGCGAAAACAGCCGAATACACGGGCACTCTATTTTCTCGATACTCGAGTACAAGAAATGCATCGCATACAGGATACACATCCTCTTCAAACGATCAAGTCCACCAGTCGAAAGGAAATCAAGATAAGTTCTGAGCGTCCACCCGACGGATTATCAGTCGAGTCAACGCTCGGGGGCTACTGACAAAGGGATGAATCCTACGCCTGTCGGATGAGCCTACCCGGTGTCAGGCCCACGGCCCAAGCTCCAAAGGAAGCGTCAAGGATTACTCTAGAAGACCCACTTGGAGCCCACCCGCAAAGCCTTGCGGGTTAAGATAGGAAACTTGTAACCGACATAGGGTTAGAGTTCGAATCCTCCCCGGGTATGGTTTGAGACCTGGCCACCTATATAAGGTCAGGAGAACCATCGAGAGAGGACCAAGCAATACCGCACCACTAAGACGTGAGATCGAGATCATACTCTCGACTTGAGCAACCCCCCATTATAATCGATCTACTCGTTAATACAGATCGACAGAGGCAGGAGTAAGGGTTTTACCTCTACGAGGGCCCCAAACCTGGGTAAATCGTGTCCCCTGTCTAGCCGACCATTGTCACCAGCGCCCACACGTTCTCCTAATCGAAACCGTATGGGTTCACCCGAGGGACTTGTTGAGATGCAGATTCGACAAGACATTCCCGCGTTGTACGTGTGCACATCTCGGAGGCACCGTTCGTTGCGGTGCTGGTCGGCTGGATCACGAGAAGGACGTCATCGACCTAATATGACTACACCGAGGTACGTTGTAACAAGACGTTCAACACGCACGTTCATCGATGGTACGTAGATCAGATCTAGCACTCTTCCTCTTACACGCACGTTCATCGAGGATATGTAGATCAGATCTAGCACTCCTCCTCTTATTGCTAGCATCTCCTAGATTGCACCTTGGTTCTTATACATTAGATCTTAACTTTTCGTATGCATCTCGTAGACTTTTATTTTTGTTTCTATACTAGAATCCCATCAACTAGCACATGTGGCCTACGTGACAATTAACCCGGCTTGTGCATTTTTTTGTGTCTATTTCACGTTTTTTTATAGAAATGGGAGCCTGGGCCCCGGGCTCTGCATCAAAGCGATGCACACAGCCGGATTTTATTAAATAAGAGAAGGAAACATCCAGAGTTCAAGTGTATTGCAATCATGGATCAGATAAAGTGGGCACAAAAATAAGCCACGCAAACAGCGACAAATTATACATCAATTCGCCTCAAATTAAGCCACCCAGCCCGACTGTAGATAGCCCGAACGACTGCCATCAGTCGAGCATAGCCTGAATCCATAAGTCCGTCCATAAGTCCGCGCTGATCCACGGGGAGAAGGAAAGACCACATCTGGATAAAACAGACCACCTTGTTTACAACCTGCAAAAAATGAGGGTTTGTTTGTTTGTTAAACACCACGTCATTGCGACAATTCCAAATCGCCCATAGAAAAGCAGCCACACCAATTCGAATTCGTGTTTTTGTTTTCCTGTCTATGCCATTTAACCAGGTACCAAACATATTCGCAATGCTAGTCGGTGGATAAATGCTATATGTAAAGTGTATCAGACGCCATATATCACGGGCAAAAGGGCATGTTATAAAAAGGTGTTCTACAGACTCATCTTTATCGCAAAAAAACATATTTTTTACGGCCATGCCAATTTCTCTTAATCAAATTGTCTACAGATAAAAGGGCATGTCTATTTCACGTAAGATGGAGTAAAACTTTGTTGTGTTCCAGGTCAATTGCAAGTTAATGTTCGAAGCGTAAAATCCGAGTATTCGATGTCTTGCTTTTTAATTTCTGTTGTGGTTACTTAAAATGCCACAACAAAGGCAAACAATTTGCACATATTTCAGAAGATATATATCAAGAAAGGCGTGAACGTTTAAAGCTCGACAAAATAGATTGACGACCCAGCAGAACGAGAAAATTATGCGCGTAAAATAACAACCTAGTAATTAGGATAAATTTTAAATGTTTGGTTTATTTTAAAAAAATATGGGAGGTTTATTTTAAATCCGTTGCAACACACGAATAATTTGCTAGTGTTGATCAAAATTAAAATGAATCGGAGTGAGTACAAAATTAACACATCGGACATATTTAATCCATATGGGCTCTCTCTCTCGCCGCGTCGACTTGCCAAATTAAGTGTACATCACATCATGCCATCACTGGTATTTATGCGCCCCCACTCTCTAACACGCCTGCTGTTAGCCGTCGCTGTGAGCTGATGATAATAACGCCTGTCCGGAAGCCCAAACTGTGTATGAGGGCCTTCAGTGAAGTTTACTTCGTGCAATGAGATTTAAAACTTTTTTTTTTTTGCGGACAATGAGATTTAAACCGATAGTGACCTGTGACCAAACACATGGTTGATATAGGGAAAACCTCCTGTATATGTTTCTGTGATAGATCCATTTCAGTACTACAGTGAACCAAAGTCTTGGCAGTTCGTTTTACTTGGACCTGTAAACAGAATTGGCGATGGAAATCTGCTCCTGGAAGCTATACATACTAGCTTAGAAAAGGCAGTTGTGGGGAGAAAAGTTGGCTAGGCTGCTTCATGAAGTAGTACAGAGTAATACCTGTGGCGGTTATGAGCGCACTGGGACAATGCATGCTATTATCGATCATTGGTAGCTCACGCTGAAATAAATAGGTCAAAGATGAGTAGATGACTCTCAGTGCACGGCAACAAGCAGAAACACCAGAGAAACCGATTCACTGTGTCACGTCGAGCTCGCGTATATATACCCTGCAGGTGCAGTGTCCACCGGTAGCTGCTGCGTACGTATTATATTGGTGGATGAATCGGTTTATGAGCAAGTGGGCTAAATCCCCGCGGGGCACGACCACGCGCGGACACGAGAAATCCGTGCATGCAGTCCTAGGTACTCGTTGCCGGCAGAAATCACTTGTTTGCCAAATGCACGTAACCTGCTACGCGCACGCGCACAGGTCGATCAAGTGTCGATCGACCGGTGGTGCATCGCTCGTTGACCAAGGATGAGCAGCCACGCGCGCGCATGCAGGTGCAGGTCCTCGACCGCGTGGAGGTGGCCGCGCCGGTGTAACTAGTTTAGTCTGGAACACAGGCTCCGCTCGCCTGTGGTCGCTCCATCCGTGTTTCTTTCAACCAACCAAATCCCCGCACACACACACAAAAAAAGGAGTTTTTAACCAGCACGGTAGCTAGGTACGTGCGGGAAAATGAATCTTAATCTCGCGCGCCCGTGTATCACCCATCTGGTGTGCCCACCACACCTCTCTCCGTCTCTCGCACACTGCCTACCTCTGTCGACCTAGCCGCGTGAGAAGAATGGATATGCTATCAGCCAAGACCCAGAGAGAAGACCTCGCCGCCGGCCGCAGACACAAAAACTCACAATCACCCTAGAACACACGATAGAATTTCCGCAACCCCATAGCAACCATCAAGGCAAAAAATGATGCACAACAGCACACGAAACAGCAAGGCTCACGCCGGCGCAGCTCCGCTTCGCGCTCCCCCGAACCTAACGCTCTCGCTGGCGTACCTGTCTGACTCCGTGCACCTGCCCCGTTTCCACCACGCCCCGTGCATCGACCTGAGCGCGCCGCCACACCTCGGACTGACCGTCCTCTGTACAACAGGAGAAGGGGTTTAGAATCTTGTGACGTGCAAGGACTGCATTACATGCTTTTCAAAGCCAAATCTCATTCTTATCAATTCCGTGAATATACTGGGCACAAGCCCACTCGGGGGGGGGGGGGGGGGGAATAGTAAAAAATTCATTCCACCGCCAAGGACCTCTGTTGCTATTGGCTATTAGTACCCACCAGCTCTTTCCAGCTCTCAACTTGTCAACAACATCTTGGCGCAACAGTTAGGAAAGAGAAATTGAGCCAGTGATCTTGATCGGAAAGTAAAGTTAGATTAAAAAGATAATCAATGAAATGATAAAACAAAGAGATAAACACCAATGGGTATGTACATAATGTTGGGTGCAGTGATGATGTGAAAAACAACATAAGACTTATAGGTCATTTTGTTCAGCTACCATTTAAAAATGAAGACCACGATGGAAACATATATTGGGTATGTACTACTATTCACATGTAAACACCACCAAAGTTGGAGCCACATGAAATAAAAGAAACTCAGAATTGGACATTAAAAACCCTTTCATTTTCATGAGTTACCACTTTGCACGTTTGCAACAATTTGAAGGTGAGCCTAGTTGCAGATAGATACTACTATTGTTCAAATATGTACAATTGCCTTGCACATTAAAGGAAAAGGCAATTACGCCAAAACATTTGTTTTGACTAGCACAGATCAAGATAAACCACCAATACTTGGAGTGCATGAATTCAGTTCACCCCCAATGAACTAATCATCCACGATGAAAATGCATCCATACAACACTAAAAAGGTATCTGATTTTAATCAAATCAGCTAATTCAACAGTCCATCCATCACAGCACACATATGGTAGATGCAGAAGTACTACCTTCCTCGAAGACGAGGCTAGTCAGCGCGGTCAGCAAGTAAGCACACTGCTGCAGCGGTAATTACGGACTCGCAGGACGCCGGCTCCGCGAAATCATAGTTGATTGACACCTTTGAAATCAATTCCACTGGCAAGGACCTCGGTTGACATTAGCTACTACCCAGCTCTTTCCAGCTCTCAACTTGTCAACACCATCTATAGACAGAAAATCAGTGAGCTTGATGTCGACAATATCACACAAGTGAAAATCAAAATAACATGGATATTTTTCAAAATCTGGAATAAACAATTACCTAAAAGTTACCCGCTCTTCTCTAAGGTCACCATCAATTACATCAGCTCTAACGTCACCAAAATGCCAGTTCCTTGTAAAGCTTGCCTCTCTCTGCTTTGAACAAAGATAAACGCCGGACTATTCAGGGACTGCAATATATGGAAGATGGCCAGTCAATAACTCATAATAAATTCGGAAACACACAGAAAACTCCTATTTCGCAAGTAGTTATATTCAAGGCTACGAGCACCATGATAGACTTAGCTTTGCTATTTTATTTATGTGTGTACGTGAGAAGAGAAACAATGCATTAGGCTTCCTTCAGATGGTTAGGCAAACATGGCAAGTACAAAGCAGTCCTAAAACTATATATGAATGTATCCATGAACAGCAATTGTTACTGTAGCTACTTTCTTTTTCCCTTGTCTATTTCCATGAATCTTGACTAGGTTTAATTACTGTCTTAAAACTATATATGAATGTATCCATGAACACCAACACTATTTAATTTCCATCAATACAATAATCTGGAAACCACGGACCATTGACATACATCTAAATAATCACGCTTTATACAAAACAATCATGTTGCGGCATAACGCATGCCGACCAGAGCAGCAGATTAAAGATCACTTAGGCAAAGGAGAATGCAGCAGAGAAACAAACTTTTCGCACCTCCTAAAGGAAGTCCTGGCCGAGCAGAAGGACGCTAGGCTCCTCTTTGGCGACATGAACAATACCATGGCTGCATGCGATGGAGTCGACGTCGGTGAGTCCTGGACGTGAGGGCACCACATCAGAACCACCTGTGTGGTAACATGATAACCGAGTCGGGGCCTCCTTCCTACTTGGTGTAGAGGTGCTGCAAGGCATCTGCGAAGAGCACACTTCGGTCTTCATGATCGTGATTGATCTCTCACTGGTGAAATGCTTGGCATAAAAAAATAATCAGCACATAGCCGACACAATGCAATTGCTCTTAATAAATGGCAAATTCAGCCCAGTGTTGTGTGTAAATAACTAAATACTAAAGCTAAAACATGCGTGTGGTAACGGCAGATTTAGCCGCTGTATTCATGGACTGTGAACTGAGACTTTTTCTTGTAACCACTTAGATGTGTAAGAGAGGCAGAAACACAGGCATGAATACAATTTTTTAATTACAGAACTATTGTAATGAAACATGGTAGGAAAGAAGTACAGAACGTGCATGCATTGGAAGGCTAAACACACACACACACCTAATTAAGTTAACCGGTTATTTTGGAGCAACTAACTCCAATGGATGTTTCAGTTTGTTCACTTTCAAAACAATCACATGAATGAAGTTATGCTTATGGCTGAAGCAAAACATGCTTAGTGGTGCTACAGTACCATGGTGAAATCGGTACAAACGATGAATCTATAAAAGCTAGCAGGGGGACTGAAATTAACTACTAGTGACTAGCAGGGCCATGGCAGGGCGACTGAAACTAACAACAACTTGGAAGGTCCAGTATGCGCAATCAAACCCAAACATGAAGAGCAGCAGGGCGTGCAGCCACAAATCCCTTCAGCAAAACAGGGAATTGGTCTCACCTGTGGACAAAAAACAGGAAAAAGAAGAGGAGGCCTCTCAGGGCCAGTGACGCAGGCCTTGGGGGAGCCCGGCAGTAGTCCGGTTGGAGGCATAGGTCCGCTAACGGACAAGCCGCCGCCCCCTTCTCGGAGGGGAGGCCAGAGTCTTGCAGCGCGTGGAGGACGCCGGTAGTAGCAGCCTCCGTGGCTCGCAGCGCAGCCGGCAGCATGTCGGCGGCGTGCATCACGGCAACTACCTCCCTCAGGCCTGATTTGCTGTCCGGTCTTTTATCCGGGTGGATTCTGGCAGCGGCGTGTCAGGCTCGATTTGCTGCAGCTGACCGAATCCCAGCTGGAAAAAAATAAGCAAGCTTATTATTACTGAATGTATCGTTTTGCTACGAAATTCATACCATTTATTTATCTAGCTAACAAAAATGCAGGTACAAAATTAGTTGCCAACAGATAGCTAGTTGCGTATACAGGTGAGCCCTGCTAACTACGGAAAAAGACTAGACTATAGCTAAATCCAGCAACTAGCTAGCATGATGGTCGTGTAAAACCGAAGGTGCGGCCTGCTAGATCAAACCAAGACTGACAGGCTAGGTTGAAAATCACAAGATCTGGATTTGTCCTCCTCCTCTTCCCACAAAAAAAAGGAAAGATTTTTAATTGAAATGGAGGGGGAGACGAGAGGATTGAGGTGGATACCTTGAGATGAGACGGGCGCAGGGCAGGGTGTGCTGCGGACTGCGGCCGGCACTGCATCGTCACCGGAGGTAGAGTTCACGGATGGAGGCCTCCCCGCGTCTTGGTCGACGATAGGGGTCGCGGCCGTCGGGGAGGGACTCGACCTGAGCGAGCATCACGGCCATTCCACACCTCCGTGGCTCGCATCTCCGGCGTGCAGCATCTCGGTTGACCGGCCCGCCATGGCTGGGGTTGGGGACCTTGGACGGAACGGGGGCTGGGAAACGGAGGAGGCGAGGCCGGTCGGAAGGGGCAGGGGGGGTGCTGCAGCACGCGGGAGAAGGCGGGCGGCGACGGTGGGGAGCTGCAGCGCTAGAGGATCAAGCGAGAGAGGATGGGGAAGGGGATCGAGACGGGCGTTTGGTGTGCCCAACGACTTGATGAGGGCAACGTGGGTTGAGGCCTTGATGAGGCTCTTTGGTGTGCCCAATGTCTTGACGAGGGCTAAACCGTGATCGTTGGATGACACAGACGGCCGAGATGGCGTTTACTATGGGCACGATCCATGTGTTCGGTGGTCTGCACCAATCAACCAAAATTTCTATTCGGGCCACACAAATTTCCCGCTTGTGCCTTTAGATTTTTTTGGCGCCAATCCATAGCTGGTGTGTGTACGTGCACTTTTCACCTGATTCCGGTAGATGGATATATAATCCATCTATCTCCATTTGTATATGGTATAAAAAACAAAATCTCACCTACTTTAGTACTCAATTATTCTCTTTCTCTCTCTAGAGGCATTTCTCCATAGCAGCCTTCATGTAGTTGAGGAACCTGTATGGTTGAGGATGTCGCGGGGTTCGGGACAATTAGACCGGGATTCAGCGGGCGATCATTGTGGCAATACAACACGGCGTGGGTGAAAATATGCTCTTAGTTCAAAAGTCTCCCATGAGAGTCATCACCCCCACCGTGCCTCGTGAGAAGGTGGCTAGCCTGGTTATCTAGTGACATGTTCTGTCTACATATGATATTGGCCGAGAGGTAGCCAAGGCGATGGGCGTCTCGACGACATTTGACCTGTTGAAGCTGACCATGCAGTTTGCCATCGATCCGGGACAACCCTCGACATTGTGGCAACAAGCCTAGTGAGATGTGAGTTGCCGCTCTTGGACGCCATGGCATATATGGCAAGTTTCGGTGACGAGTGTTGGTGTCAACCTTTCTTATCCTCCGATCGCATCAGCCTCGACGCTGATTGTGTAAATTAATAGATATTCCCTAATAGAACTCCTAGTAGGGCTACTGGGTGCACCGGCACGAAATTCATTCCCCCTCTAGGCCTCACAATAGCGGCAAAGTTATCGGACGGGCCCAATCCAGCGTATGACAACCCCGCTTCGGACTTCTTTTGTTGGGACCCTACCGGGAGTGCCGACAACCGCGGCAATTCACGTCACATCAGATGTTGACGGACGGGTCTGCCCCGTCAGTGACACAAATACTACAAGGGCGGTCACCATGCATTAATGAAGGAGAAGAATAGAATTAATGGCGGAGTGGTTGAACTGGCCGTCATCGGAACGAAGTGACGCGTCGTTCGGCATTAGTGGAAGGCAGGGGAACGAAGTGACGCGTCGTTCGGCATTAGTGGAAGGGAGGGGAACCGATGCTCGGCGTTAATGGCAGCCACCCAACCAAGCTCTCCCCACCGCCTATAAAACGGTGCACACTGCTCTCTCCCTCACCGCAACAAGTTCATCGGCTCCCAGTTCTCTACCCCTCTCCGCTACCTCTCTAACGGTCGTTCCAATGTATGGAAAAGGAACTCCGCCGACGTGCTCAGGCCACCATAGAACATGTTGCACGCTGCGAGATGCACCACGAGAAGCTGTAGAGACTCTAGGAGGCGGAGACCGAGGATGCAAGGCGACATGAAGCTTTGTGTGTCGCTCCATGACATGCAGGCCAGCATGGTCGCTTTTCATGTAGGAAAGGGCAACAGCGAGTGGCGACTCGATAGATTTGACAAATATTTAAAAATCTATCTAGGGGTGGTTCTTGTTTCTTAAAATTTATAACATGATTCTCAAAGTAATCACCGAAAAAAAAACATTAAGGGGTGACACGGAATGTTAAAACATGTCGTTTGAACAGGATATTAATTGATCTCTAGCTAATTTATATGTGTTATTTACTAGACTATCTACAATTTATACCTACTCCCTCCGTCGTGATACATAGTAGAACAAATATGGCAATTCTCCGGGCCCAGGTATTAATTTATTTGGGATCCAATATTTTATGCATTGGTGGAGATAAAACGACAGCCCACTAATTAGAAGGAAATTAATGCAAATGCATATACGAGGTGAGAGGTTTTGGGACCGTATATTTTTTGAATTGTGCTCTATGAACCAGGACAGAGGGAGTAGAAGACTAGAGTAAGATTCTAGGAACATGCAGGTTAAGATGGTAGATTTTTTTTCGTGGAGCCGAAAATCGTTGAAAACCACATATTTTTTTATGGATCCATACTAGGACTATATAAGGTTGTTCTGAAGTAAAAAAAAACAATACACACCTTTAAATTTGCACCTCCGTCACTATGGAATATGTCGCTTGAAGTTTTCATACTTATGGTGGAAATCTCCCACATGGAAGCAATTGAAATATCTTTTTTAACAACTTTGCATAATTGTTAGTTTTTCTTATTCATATGCCCGATTCTATGATTAACGGACACAAAGTCACATAATATACACTCCGTGTGAAGAGTTAGTGTATTACCTTTTTGAGGCCTTAAAACGGGTGACACATGAAATCATGCCAAAAATCGTCGCAAACTCTAGCTTATTGGCATGGATTTCTCATATGAGTATATATGGTTGTTGTAGATACGAAAAAATACTCGAGTTTGAAGTGGCGCCTTCTTCACCATGACTATATTGCTACAAGTTTTTGGACGAAAAGTGAAAAACTACCACTTCAAAGCAACCAAACCAACTCTTGTAAATAAAATACCTTGTTTTGTTCTTGTATCTATACCATAAAATTAAAATTCACTGTAAGTCACCACTTAGGTTTGAAGTTATGTACTTCATTCTAGGCCATAAAACTTGGGAAGACACATGAAATCACATAAAAAAAAATGAAACCCTAACTTTTGCATGGAATCCTCGTATAGGTATATATGGTTGTTGTAAAGAGCAAAGCCCGGTATGCAACGTTGATGTGTGGGCCTCCATCACCAACACAAATATCTCACCGAGTTTCTGGAGGTATAACCAACTTGGCATATTTTGGGTTGTTATTATTCATATGCCCAATTCTATCATTAGAAGATAGGGGCACCACATAATATCACCACTTTGGGCTAAAAGCTAGAGTAATTTCGTTTTGAGGTCATAGAATAGGGGCACATGAGATCATGCCAAAAAAAGCATCGCAAAATCTAGTTTTTTGGCATGGAGTAATAATTTTGGTATATAAGGTTTCTATGAATATGAAAGTCGATGATCAATTTTGAAGTGCCACCCTGTTCACCACTAGGACTATCTCGCTAAAATTTATGGGCCTAAATTGGAAAACTATCACTTCAAATCATTTGAACTAACTTTCATAAGAATTTGGTTTACTTTCAGTTGTTCTTGTTTCTAGTTAGTCCATATTCTATCATTAAAAAATATGCAAAACAAATTAGACCTAAAATGGAAACATCCTTTTGTAACAGCTAGGCATATTTGTTTAGCTATCTTGTTACTATGACCTATTATGGCACTAATATAGTAGAAAGTCACATAAATCACCACTTTGGGTGAAGAGTTGGCGTATTTTTGTTCCAGGGGCATAGAACAAGGGGGAGACATGAAATCATGCCAAAATTTATAACAATCCCTGGATTTTAGGTTTGGGGTCCTAAATTATTAGTTGGCATTGTTCCTCACTTTCAAGAAATCAAACCAATTTTTGGAACAACATATATCATTTTCGTTGATGTTGTTCCTACGACTTATCATACCACTAAGAAATAGGAAACTCGCATAAATTCCCCATTTGTATGAAAAGTTTGCATATCTCGGCCCCAAGAGTGTCGAACAAAGAGAGCACACAAAAATACGCATGAAACCCTATTTCTTTGTCATAAAGAACTAACCCCGGCATATAAGGTTGGTCGTAGCGAGGAAAATTACATACAACTTACTAGAGTTACTATTTCATGCTAGGAGGCGGTTTTACCCATCGTGTCATGTGTATGTGACCATGTGGCGTGTTATTTGGGTTATTATTTTATGGTACAAGAAGATTATTACCGATTATTTCTTGTGATGTTGTTGCATGTTATAACGTTCATTATTTTATGTTAGTAAATACTCACAATTACTCCTAACATCATATTAATATTTGAATTAAATACAATTGGTACTGAATATACCTAATTATCAACGAAAGGGAGCATGAAATAATAAATACTTGTTATTCATAGAAAAATTAACAAAATAAATGAAACTACAACGTGAACAAGAAGAATCATGAGTAACATACACCATAACAAATTTGACCACACCAACAACCATGAACATTATTAAAAAATAAAATCGAACCAAATGCCAAAAAAAATGGACGATGATTAACGTGTTTTTTTTTATTCACACTAGATACTAGAACATGGAACGAGATATGCCTTATATAGTCTATAAGCATAGAATATTATTATCAATAATATAACACATACAATAATCGAAACTAAAAGTGGTATACCGCATGTTTACCAATGAGAGCATCGGGGCTATCAAATTGAACATGGCATAGAACAATTGGTATATCACCATTATCACTTATTTATTAAAACAAGCCCCCTCCATCGTATTATTTTCGATTTTTAGGTCCAAAATTTTTCTCATGTATATAAAAATCTAGAATTGCTAGCACACTTCCCACTCACTTCCAACCTCCAAACACACCCTTCTCCAGAGAGTCGTGCCTCCACGCCATTGCTTGTCTCCACCATCAAAGCCATCCACCTAAATTCTAAACCTAACCATTTGTTTATATTTCACATGAAATAATATGTAGTAACCATATAGTAGCATGAAATAGCGACATTGTATCCATGCTCTATCATGTTGGAGATACACATTCAAGGTAGTTTGTCACCTACAGTCATCCCGTCTAAGGAAAAAAATCTAGTATAATTTAGGATAACTCCTGAGATAAAAAATAATACTACGATCCCACTAAGAGACACCAAGAACGGAAAATGGACCTCCTACAAACAACCAGCTCTACAGCCCTACCGGGCACCAGAAAATCTCTATCGCAGAGATGTAGAACCAAAAGATCTTCCCTCCATTGTAGGGCCAAACAACCGCCTCAACCCGCGTTCGGGTGCTTGGACTCCAGTCATCTCCCGGTTGAGCATGGGGCGTCTAGAGGCGAGTCACCGGTGGCGGGATGCTTGCCTTAGACGTTTTCGAGGGTGCTTGGGAGGAGCCGTGGAGGCAAGATGGGTGGCCGCACGGAGCAAAAGACAAGTAGGCTTATCTCAACTACACCTAGAATATTACTCCCTCCGTCCACTTTTAATCTACGTTCTACAAGTTATAAGACAAATTAGCAAGTCATTTAATATTAGTACTTAGATAGATGAACAACCAATCCAAACTATATTGAAAATTAGTGACATCCAATAGTTAGATAAATACTGCTTCGTTTCCTGTGTTTGTGTGTTGATTACCGAGGAGACAACTAATGTGGAGGACCCACGGATATAGATTAAAATTGGAAAAAATCTTGGCCTAGAATGTAGATTAAAAGCGGATAGAGGAAGTATGTTTGTAGGCATCAACATTATCTAGCTTCTTTCCCCTCCCCTCATCATCATCGGACCATGATCTGGATTATGTCTGCTATTGAATGTGTCCTCGAGTGATGACGTCCTCGACTACACCGAATATCATGATCTCGACGTCAGGGAAAGTCACACGCGTCCGACAATCGTTTCATGTCATGCCGACCCAACACCATCAAACGCCTCCAAGATGGCAGGTTTCCCTTGCAATGCTGACTACGGCGGTCATTCCATGACATGGCGGTGAGGCCACCACCACCGACCGCTAGGTGATCTCCCTTTTAGGTGGTGGCCATATTTTTAAAGACTTTAATTTTCTTTGTGAAGGAATCAATTAATGGGAATAATATGTTCTAGGTAAAAAAATATTACATGTTTATTTTTGTATAAGTCATCATTAAAAAAATATTTTACAAGTAATCATCCCGTTGCATGTTGTGTGAGTTTGACGAAGAACAATAAGCTGTATAAACATGCATTTTGGTAGCCGGCATGCACGTGGACCTCCGATTGTCACGAGACTGGTGTCGAGGAGCCGTACTACAACGGAGAGCATGACCACCGGACTGGTCGGGACGGCGGCGCTTCGACATGGTGCACGATCACAAATGACCTAGAGCCGCTCGAGTGGGTAGAAGGTTTGTACATAGGAGGAGGAGGAGACAAGGAATAGCCCGCTACGTGGATGGAGCTACATACGTGCAGAGCCCCCAAATTCTCCATTTGCTGGTGAATAACATCGAGCTAGAAATCAGTGTCACAGTTAAGGAAGGGTATTAATATTTTGCATGAAATCGGAAAGGCCAATACCGAAGAGGGCCGTTTGGTTTCACATCAGCGGAACTCCACGTCAGCGATCCGGGGCAGCAATCATCTCAGCGGCCAATCTCAACCGTACATCGTAATAGTGGAGCTTCATCTTAAATAAAAAAAAGAAATAAAAAACTAGTGGAGGTGGACAGTACCCTCCTCGTCTCCCCAATCCAACCCAACGCACATCTTCTCCCTGGATCCCCTTTCTCCTCGCCGCCGCCTGCGCTGCTCCTCGCCGGCCGCCCTGTCTCTCAATCCCCATCCCATCCACACGCATACCTTCCGGTAATTCCCCTCCGCCAGCACCATCTCGACCTGCCTGCCCCCTGTCAGGCCGCCCCGCCATGGATCTCGAGCACGAGAATGGACGGAACCTGCGGCACCGCGCCGTGCTCCCGACGAACCACCGCGCGCCGGACGGGTGGGGGCGTCCACGACCTGCAGGAGCTCAACCCACCGCGACCACCACATCCCAAGGTCCAACCTTTTCTTAGTTGGTTCCAGCGCTGCCCACTCGATCTACTCCTCTTCTTCTCCGCGCTCACACATCACATCCGGCAGGGAGGTCTCTCCCTCGTGGCTGCTGCCGGGCGCCGACGAACCTGCGGACGGATGCTGCTTCTGGTACCGCCCCACCGCTCGCCGTCCCCATGTGCTGCTAGGGACGGACACGCTCACCACCGGCATCACCATCACCGGCGGCGTCGTCGACCGAGGTATGCTACCTGTGTATCAACCCTGCTGATGCAAGCTTTCTCTCCACCGTGTGTGCACTGTCTACGTTGTGGCCAAATCCTAGGAAATTGGTCACTTTAATCTTGCTGCTAGCTAAGAACATCTGGTGTCTTGACTTGGATAGATGTACTAGCTACTCTGCACAACAACACACGACCTGCACTAGCTTTTCCAGAACATGTAGTTATGCTGCCTAGAGCACCTTCTGTTGGCTGCCAGTATATATATATATATATATATTATATGGTCTTTGCGTTTCTCACCTTGAAGCACCTAAATTTTGACATCTAGCTTTCATAGATTAGATTGATCAACTGTTCTGTACGTATTATTTTCCATGTATAGGAAACTCAAGTTTTTTTGTAAAAAATATTTATCGATTGAACTAAAATAATCTTGCCGCTACGAACATCTCATGTCTTGATAGGCATAGATGTAGTTACATATTCAGCTCACCATGTACATGAGTAGCACTTGCTTGTCCACAATATTAGTCCCGTCTAGAACAACAATGGCTGCTAGTATATTCTAGTACATGGTATCGCTATGTCCAACTCCTTGAAGCAATTTAACCTTGACAATCTAGCTTCCACCGGCAAGACTGAATAATTTCTATGTATTTTTCATATATATAGGAAAGTCTAGTTCCTGTAAAAATTATTTGAGGATTGAAACTTATTGCTTTGTTCCGACCTCGTATTTCTCTTTGTGTCGGATCATTTTAAACTGAATGCTCAACAATGTGCCATTGGCAGATGACAAGTGACCTGGGAGAGCCGCCGGTGCTATCGATGACGGCATCCGCACTACCGCAACCATTGGAGGCGAAGGAGAAAGGCGGAGTGGATGGTGTCAAGGTCCCGGTCTGAAAAAGAATAAGTGGTCTCCAGTTTCGAGGCTACATGTGGTGCTCTTAGTAACTGATGTACGTGTTGTCTGTTGTCCATCCCGTGATACAAGCTGATAAATCATTTCCTGCAAAATTATGACAGCCGTTACAATTCTTTCCGGTAGTTCTCTTAGTAGTTTCTGTTTGAGTTAGGTCTCATCAGGAAACAAAAACTTCCTTTTTAGTAGTTTGTACTGATGAATTTATCTATCTATGCAGAAAATATTTTGCCAATGCGGAGATGATACTCATATAATTTTTAGTGTAATGAAACAAGGTTTTGACAATGGTTTTATATCCGAGCGATAGATGTACAAGTTCTTGTTTAGGTGAGTTTTTGCATATCCCCTCAGTTTTTCACTACATATACTAGACGAGTGATACACTGGTACTTCCTTTTTTACAACACTCGTGGTTATTCGAGCTCGCATTATATGTAGGACTACATGTATATGTTCTTATTGTTATTTTTCTGGAGTTAACGGGTGTCTTTTCCCGTAGCCCCCTGCGCCACATGCATGGCTGTAGTCCTAGCCGCCCATCAATTTCGACTCACCTCCGCCCTCGCTGCTATGCGGAAAGTTCACCGTGTCGCAACCGTGGAAGTGGTGGCCCTCTTCTCTCCGCCGCTGCTCTCCGCATCAGATCGGCTGCCCCCACCCTAGCCTCGGCGATGAGAGAGGTGGCGCCGCGTTGAGGCATGGTGTCGCAGCTGGCTTGTTCACCGGAGCGCGCTTGCATCGATTGGACGGTCCGTGCGGCTTCATCGAAATCGCCGGTCCGTGTCATGGCATGGCCCGCGGAGTGAGGTGCGGCTGAATGCACGCCGGCACGAGCCACAGAGGGCTGTGCATGCGCTTGTCCCCCACGCGCAGCTTGGGGTCGCCGTTGCCTGGACTGCTGCGCAGCTTCCCCATGGCCTGTGTCTCCCGCCATGTGAGGCCTCCTCCCTCTTTTTCTTGTTGAAGGTCGCCACCGTTCGCAGGTGAGACCAATTCATTGATCTGGCACTTACCTTCCTATCAATGCAATGCTTGCTTTGTTTATACATGCACAGTGAGATCTAGATTTATTTTGCTTTATTTCTTGGGGGAAGAATTGCGATGGTATCAAAATTAGTTGTCAGATCGATGCAATAGTTCCTAGTGTCGAAATTAGTTCTTTCTGAACCTCTTGAGTGTATATAGGTTGTGATTCTAGCTGCCAATGTTCACCTCCAGATTGAACATAATGCACTCTGCTATAAATTTTAAAGACTTATTATCTAACCTTGGCACTTGATTGGTCGATGGTGCTGGGAGTTACTTTGAGGCTCCTGAACTTGGTTATTTTACATGCAGGTGTTCTTCTTTTATATGAAATTAACCTCTCAAGTTACCCACTCGATACTACTATGCCTGGCTTCTGGTCTGGCGCAACTGGAGATGGCGTCATCCATAGTAGGTACTGGCTTGAGCTGGGTGAAGGGAGCAGCGCCACTGATTCGAGGCTGTAGTTAGTTGGGTGCAACCTGGAGAAGAGCAGGCGTGAGTCAGAAATCGCAGCAGCCAAGTAATTGCCGGCGCTCAATATCTACTATATTTTGGTGTTGCTATATTGTTTAGTTTTAGTTGCTCTTGTTCACCAGTCTGTAAACACCAAACACAGGAATACCAAAGTCAAACTTGTGCTTTGGGACGGAGAGTTGTTGAGTTCGAGGGCCAATTTGCGTATGATAATGACCAGAATTCTCATGTTGTTGGTATCCTTGTCAGTGTGAGTTTTTTTTTTCCTTCGGAGTGCTTGTTTGCTCGTGCTCGATCTTGTTGTCTTATCGACTTTTTTGTTGTGTAGATGACGATTGAAGGATCAACATGTAGATGGTACCTGAATGGAGCTGGCTGATATTGGCCCATCGTTCAAAAGGTAGCTCACTGTCTGAACCTCCACCTACATTTCCCCGATGCAAGCTTCACATGCTTGCTGCATGAAATAACATTTGAATGTTTGATGCAGCTATATATTTTCATCTTATAAGAAAATAGCCTGTATAATACAATGTGCCTTGCATATGCATAAAAGAACATCTAACTACTCAATGTAGTATAAGTCGCAGCATTTCACTAAGGTTATTGTGGTGCTAAATTAACTTGTCTAATCAAATCGCCATAAGTTCTCACTTCTGACAAGCTTCTGCAGCAACTTTCTTTTCTTACTAGTACAATTAAGTAGGAAATATCTCTTGCTTCCATTGAAGATCAAAGTTCTTTTTAATTTTCTTTGGCCACTAAAGATTATTTTATACTGACCATGATTGTCTGATCTGGAAATCCTGCAGTGAATGTGTCTATTATTTTATCTTACTAGTTAAATGCCCGTGCGTTGCAACGGGTCATAGCTATTCTAATAGTTTCACACTAACTCACGTCGATGTATAAGCATATCAAGCATCATTGTCAAGTTTTGAGCAAAGACATAATATTATTTCACGATATTCTTTTTTCTCAAATATTTTGGATGCATCACGAAAAGCATCATCATATACCCCTCTTTGTGTGTGTTCCACAAAATTTGATTTTACTGCAAGCACAACCAAAGTGATGCAGATTTCAAAAACACGCATTTGCATCTTAAAAATAAAATAAAATAACATTCAGTATTACATACCTCGGCCTCCTTTTTTTTTAGACAAACAGGAAGGATTTCCCCGGTTCCATTAAATGGAACCGCAGTCGAGGTTCAAAGACATAAAGTAAATGCAGTAAAAACAACAGACACTCAGGCCCTATCAAGCTAAAAGCACTGCAACTAAGGTTTATCTCGAATCCTAGTTTTGCCAGGCGAGTACAGCACAAATGTGGGGACACATTTTGAAGGCACGCAAGCCTGTACCTCAGCCGGGAGCAGAGGCTTGCTTCAGCTTGATCTCAGTGTCCGTCTCAGCGACGCGAGGCTTCATCCTCTTGAGAGGGGTGTTCCCAGCGTCGGCGACCAGAACTCAGCTTCCCCGAGTGGAGAGTCCCTGTCTGGAGATCTTCATAGAGATATTGGTCAGTGAGCTTCAAGCTGCCGAACAGACAGCTTGCTGCCCAACTCTCCAGGTTCATGTTGCTATTGGTTGAATCATCCTTCCAACAGCTCAGCCCCTGATTTGCGTAGGCTCCTGACATACAATCTTTATCTTGTCCAGGGCAGCCCCTGGAACAAAATGCTCCGGTTTCACAAAGTTCTTAGCAGCAGCGACCAGACCTGCTTGATGTTATACAAAATATCATTCTTAAATACGAAATTATTCCTACTTATCCATATACACCTAAATGTAGCCGAGGAAAGTGAATTTAAAGCAGAGTGGTTGTTATTGGAAATCCAGAATCTTGCTACAGATTCATAGTTACCACCTATTTTTTTGCAAAAGAATTCTGACAATAAATCCCAAGTAATCCTTGCTACCACAGTCATATTTTTTTGCAAAAGAACTCTGACAATAAATCCCAAGTAATCCTTGCTACCACAGTCATATTTTTTTGCAAAAGAACTCTGACAATAAATCCCAAGTAATCCTTACTACCACAGTCATATTTTTTTGCAAAAGAACTCTGACAATAAATCCCAAGTAATCCTTGCTATCACAGTCATATTTTTTTGCAAAAGAACTCTGACAATAAATCCCAAGTAATCCTTGCTACCACACAGTCAAACCTCTATCTGACAATAAATCCTAATAAAATAGGATCACTAAACAGACACGAGAAATAATACAGGTTTTAGTATGAGAGCTTGCCATATACTTTAAAAATGAAATGGTTACATGTGTTGTGAAGACTCACGTTTGCATTTCAGGCTCTCAGGTTCCTCTATATTTGAGTTCTCTAATATCACCATTTTTCTCCTTAGGCAAAGAATGCATTGCCAATAGCTTACCCGCAAAATTCAATCCCTACTATTTAGCACCAATATCTGCTCGCAATCTCCCAACCTCATTATCTTTATTTCAGGCTGCCACTTGAGGTTATCTACATTATGTTGAAGCTTTTGTGCTACATCATTATCTTGTGTTGCATCCTCTTCGTGTATGTTAAGGATTGAAACATTGTCTTTGTACATTGTCCTTAATGGTTCAACAGAAAATGCTTCTCTTCATTTAACACATAAACTTCCATATCCTTTTTGGGACAAAGTTCTCATAAGCTTGCTTCAGTAGAGACATACAGAAGCATATTAGTGAATGATTTTGCCATGTCCATCTCGCAACTGAACTCACGAAATAAGGCACAAACTATCCATATGAGTCCAACTAAAGCCACATGTAGCATGCTTACCAAGTTTAGTAAATATTGTGGATCCAACCGCACACGTGCTGCACATGCTTCCAGATACGGGCTTGGGGAGATGATGTTCCTCTACTTGTCTACTTCTTGTCTGCTCTACGACCAAAATAAGATCATGGGATTTTTTTTGAAAACAACCCACCTCTCCACGGAAGCTTATGAAGCAGAAGCTCGGCCCGTCTTCTTCCGCTCCGCTCCTCGTGCTTATGTATCGACCAGTGTCATCTCCCATATGACAACAAAATATGGAAAAACTAAACCAAAATTTGGATAAATACAGAACATACATGGATTAAGTAACAAATAAGGCCATCAGTTCTCAAACACGCATCCTCTAGAACATTCTGAGTACCAAAATCTACAAATACTCAGATTCCTTGTGTGTACTATAGATATGTACTGCAGGCTGCAGGCATAAGCACTTGAGAAAATAAACCATAAAACTACAAAGTAATGCACGTGATAACATTACAGTATGAGGTTCACATGCATCGCTGCAAATGGTACACACACAAATAACAAAGGCACACACCTCACAATGTATGTCCCATATTGCTTTCAGGATCATTAATTGAGTCGCCGAATCAAGTTCCTTGTACGTTCCAATTTCTGCTCTGAGAAAAGGAATTGCTTGGGTATAGAACCCACCCATATGAGGTAGCACTTGGTAAATTGCTTTCTGCAGCCTGAAGATCAGACTATTTCTTAGCTCATTAACCAAATGCAGTCTTTGACAATAAACCGGCTAACATACCAGGTGCCACCAATCCTTCAATTTCCTATCCAGCATGGTAATAGGAAGGAACAGGGAGCTCAAACCCCAGAACGTTGACCAGCCTCACCCTAGACGATGCAGGTAATGAGAAATAGACCTGCTGCTTTGTGGCGAGCTTAATCCTCTGTACGGCGAGAGGCGACTGCTTCTCGGGGGCGAGCTGGTTAGGGTTTGCAGCGGCGGAGACGACGTCAAGGCAGTCGAGGTTGCGCCCCCTCGCCTGCGGCCATAGCTGAGCCTTGGCCACCTGTACGCGACCTCGCTAGTTTTCAAATCCCCTGGAGGTGCGGAGGTGGTGGAGACGAGAGGAGAGGCGCAGGATCTCGTCCTCGATGGGGCCGATATCGGCGTCCACGTAGTCGCACTCGAGGCGGCGGATCTCCTTATCGCCCCCTGGCAGACTGGGGCGGTGTGCTCGTGCCAGGCGAAGGAGGACGAGGGGTTGTCGAAGGCGCCGTTGTTCCACACGTGCACCAGCTAGTCCTCGCCTCCTTGGCCATCATGGCTGCCGCCGTAAGACCCTCTACAGGTACCTGGATTAAAGGCGGATGAAGAGACCAAAATTTGGTAGAGAGGGAGGCGGAGCATATCGACA
Source organism: Alopecurus myosuroides (assembly GCA_028641055.1). NCBI lineage: Eukaryota > Viridiplantae > Streptophyta > Magnoliopsida > Poales > Poaceae > Alopecurus > Alopecurus myosuroides. The sequence continues at coordinate 34,609,991 of CM054062.1, forward strand.
GGTCCTGGATCGATCGGTGATAATCCGTGTGGGTAGCCGGGCAGTCGGCGACGGCGCGTGCAGTATGTGGGAGCACAATGCGCGGGGGAGTTCCCCGTGCGTGATTCTGGGCATGATTGGCGAGATTGTCGGGGAGGTAGGAGCGTAAAACAGGCTGGAGTGGGGTCGCAAATCGCGAAGGCAACGGTTGACGAAGGACGAGCGAAAACGCGAAGTGGTAGAAACGAGCGGAACGGACAAGTTGACGACAGGACGCGTGTGAGGTTGGTTGAAGGAACCAAATTCATCTTTTAGATAGGAGAGATTCCATGCTTTTGCGACTTCTAGAGATGTAAAACCAATATGTAGTCCTGAAGTCCTGGACCAGTGGGAGCTGTGTGTTGTCTATGTGGTCAACTGACATCACAAAAAATTGGTAGTCACTATGCATGCTAGTTATGAGTACAAACTTTTGACCCATTAAGTACCAGTTAATGACATCATTAGTCACATGTCTTTGATTTTGGTCTTTCGACATCACTAGGTGCCAATCTTAGCTCCACCGTTGTCCTGGATCATGGAGTATCTACTGTACCTACTGCCCTTTTTCATGTTTATTAATTGCTTGTCGTATGCGTGTTTGTTGTCAGGAGAAAATCAAGTTAATGTGTTCCGGGCTTGGCCATTTAGTAGTCTACTCTTTATCTTAAATCGTATTTGATTTATAGTCCAATTTTCGCTCCAGTACCTTGGACGGTATTCCTCTGCAGATTAGTGACACGGTGTCAACTTGTCTACAGGTTTTGCCGGTGCCGGTGAGTAGATACAGATGACACGATGTCACTACAGGCCGGGGCGGATGGAGAGGATGACGAACGCGTACAAGGAGACACACAACCTGGTCGTGGTGCCGCAGGACTTTAGTAGGAGCTTGAAGTTGAGAGGAAGGCTTTGTGTGTATTAAGAATATGCTTGGCAACTCAGTGGACCCATCCTCTGATCTAGCTGAGGCACAAGTCTTATATATTTTTTTATAGTGAATTTATATGGTTAAATCTTATACCTGATTCCATTTATTGTTTGTGATGCTGGGTCTTGTGTTTGGAACCTGCGATGCTAGTGAGGTCCTTGAGTGACAAAGTGCCATCCATGTAATGTAATGTAATGGTCTTATATGGTTTTGAAACTTTAATGATAGACATAGGGGTGGTGCATGCATAACACTAAAGCTTGTAGACTGTTAAAGACACACGGTATGCTTGGTATTCAAGATGTTTAAAGCTGAGCAAAACTCTCGGGTCTTGAGATTGCTATTCGACCAGTGATGCCGGTGAGGCCCCGTTTGTTACGCGAGTATCTGGGGGGATTTGCTGGGATTATCCCCACCAAACCCTTAATTTCCGGATGTCCTAACAAATTCGTTTGGTACTAGAGTTTTTGGCTGGTTTTATCCCCGACTTTCCCCGAGAAAACACGAGCGGAAACCAAAACTATGTGTATCGCGAAACCACGACTCCCACCTCGCGTTTTTTCCCCGAGCGAGTGGGACGAGCAGTGCGAAACGCGGGGCCGCCGCCGCAGTCGCCTTCGTCGCGTGTCCAGAGATGTTGCCTACCGGCATGCTCCTCCTCTCCTCCCATCCACAACGCATCCTCTCCTATCTTCTTGTCCCCGGCGACGCCTCCATGGCCACGCCACAACGCTGCCATCTCTCTTGGTCTTGAGGCGAGACATGCTCGGCCCACATAGGTGGTCGTCCTTCTCGGATTCCATCACACACGGGAGGTGTTCCTCAACGGCGTATGTTTGCTGCTGCTGGCGTCTGTCCGTACTGAGCAAGAACGACCGACCGGAATTGACTGCTTCTTTATCTGCTTGTGCGTCTACGCCGATAACATGAATTCGTTCTCTGTTCTTATGGAATCGACACTCTCTCCATTGTCCAATCTCTGACGGTGTACCTGGAATCCTGGTGATATAGACGAGTAGTTACTGGAACCCAAACTCTATCCGTTCTTGAAGTGGATGGTGTGCCAAAAACATAGCTAGGGAAGGGATCTAGATGAAAGAGGGCTGGGAGTAGAATTGAGGGGATTGGGTGAAGGTAGGGGTTTCACCCAATCCCCCTGGGGATTATCCCTACTAATTACTTAGATGTTGAGTCCTGGTAGTAGTATTGTGAGGCGCAACAGATGATGGATGTAATATAATGCAATGTGCTGACTTGTCCATGAGCTATAAGTGCGAACTGTTTGGATTTACTTATTTGCTGGTATTTAGTTATCTGGCTTTGTGGTGAAAACAAGTTGACGGATATTGGTGGTGCCCACGTACGTATTTGCAAATGAAGGCAGAACACAAGTAGCAGGGAGCGTAGCTGGAAATTTTATGTGTTTTATTCTTGTGTAATGGAGACTGTAATATGTCGTACTAGTATACCAGTAGAAATTGCAATAGTAGTAGTTTGCCTTGCAAGTTGAACGTTTGTCTTGTTTGATTGAGCTCGTGAGCTGAATCCAAAACACGCCTCAGCCACCACAGACGGTGATAAGTGAAAGAAGATGGGAACTTAGTATAGTAGTAATAATGGTGGCGGCGTAATTTTCTAGGAGGTGGAAGCTGAAGGATGGGTTGGTTTTCCAAGGGAAGTAGCAATGAGTGATGCCGATTGGTTTTTCAAGGACATGAATTGGATTGGAGGAGGAGGAGTAATGCAGTGAGCCAACACGTCACCGATCCAAGGCCCCGGTGCATCCTGGCCCTTCTTTTTGCTCCAATCGTACGGTAGTCAAGAAAGAGAATAAATTAGTGCTCTTATTGCAGCCGTCGCTTCCAGAGGTAGATTGAGAGTGGGCTCCATGTGTGGCTAGCTCTATAAATATTAGGTAGTCGTCGGGGAGGCCGCGGGCGTCATGCGCGACTTGCGACTTGGGCTTGGCGAGGGGAGGGGAGGGGAGGGGCGAGAGGAGTAGGTGAACTCCGTCCGGACGGGAGCTCGCGATTCAGTCTCTGTGTTCATCGTCGTTCCGGCCGGCCGCAAGCAAGCAGGTGACCATGGCTATCTGTACGTATCATCCTCATGTATCCGCTGCGTTGTATTATGTGGAAGGAAGGGAGTATCCTCGTTATTTTGTATCCATATCTAAGCTGGATGGTTTCCTTTCTTGTTGTAGCAGGCTAGGCTAGGACGCTTTGTCAAATTATGTTTTTGGTTTTCCTTGGGTGAATCCATGCTCTAGTCAATATATATATGCGCGATTTCTCGTTGTACTATGTACAAGGAAGGGAGTCTGCTCATTTTTATCAGCATCCCATGGGCGCAAACAAAAGTGTATAGACACGCGTAATGCAATATCTATTAGTGTGATTAACACGAAAAACTTTAGCATGAATCTCACTTACCACTAGACATATGTTCTCTGAGACAAATCTTTTCAAAGGAAATTTTCGAGCGAGATATATTAAATACTATGGGTTGAGTATCTCATTAAATTAGACTCTTCAAACAATTTTCTATTCCTCAAAATAAATATTCAGTTACTCGATATCGACATCAGAATTATGATTAGAAGGATGGATACATCTCGTGCGACTAATATTCCAAACGGTAGGTCTACTAGCCAATCATATCTCATACGACTCTCATTCATCTTTTGATGTATGTGCTCCAAGCTCATTACTATCATGCCAGAACGTCAAGACAATAAACTACCAATCATGCTTGTATGAGAATGACCCTTGGATACAAGTGATCAATCCATACCCTCCTATAAGGTCCTAAGAACACGTTGACCCTTGGATACAAGTGATGAACGCGAACCCGAACCAGAACCAAATTGACGGTGCACGTTTTGGAAAATCACGATAACATTGTTATTTTCAAGTGAGGAATCACCCTAATAGTCACGACTACTACGCAAACAAAAGGGTGTGTAAAAAGGATTAATCATCACATGCAGTTTAATAGTGATGTATTATAGTCCTCTTCATCTTCTAGACTCAGAATTCCTTCTTTGCTCCATGGATCATTGTCCAGGTGTATGATATCTGATCACCATCTCCATGTCATTCTCCTGTCTCTAAGATACTTAATGAAAGAATGGGGCTCGTAGGCCAAACATAGCAATCACATGGTTTCCCACCATCATGCTTTAAATTGACTCGAAGGTCAAAATAAATACAGAGGATAACATCTCCTACAACACTTGAATGATAATGGACTGTACCACATCATATCACATGCTCTTCCAAAACAAGTTAGACAGTATCAAACACTTCAGTTTGGAAATTTTACATCGCTCTAGGTTCTATGGATTGAACCGTCACTACGTACGAACAACATTAGGCATGATTGTTCGCGATGCCTAAGGAAAACGTAGTCATCTAACATTAACGAGTTTGTCTATGAGACATGACAAAGAGTTACAACGGTGTGTTTATGTATCTACACGTACGTGTGCATTTCTTATGAATCTTATATTCAGTGACCAAAGCAGTTATAGCATAAAAACATAATCCATTAATCATTAACCTGATGTATTTTATTGTCTCTTAGGCATACATCCAACAAAATTTGTCTTACAGGTATCTCAAAAAGTACATGTTAAGTTGCATGTATCGAGATTGGGATTTCCCCTCCATGTGACGGAGAGATATATTATGGGCCCACTCGATGACGCATATTCGGTAACACACTTGCAGGCACGTGACTACGGAGTTAGTCGCAGGGAATGGTGTGTTAAGGAATGAGTAAAGGATACTTACAGGTAACGAGATTGAACTAGCTATGGTGATACCAACGATCGAATCTCGGGTAAGTAAAATATCGTGAGACAAAGAAAACAGAATATGCATTATGACATAGTGGTTCAACTGATAAATATGTTTTTGAATATGTAGGAGTCATCATGGATATCCAGGTCCCGCTGATGATTATTGATCGGAGAGGAGTGTCGATCATGTCTGCATGTTCTTGAATCCGTAGGGTCAGACACTTAATGTTCGGTAGCTCTATGGTAGCACTAGGATATTTTTATGGCGAGAACAATTTTTTTAGTGTCTCGGATGTGATCCGAGATATCACGAGGAGCTCCAGAATGGTCTAGAGCTAAAGATTCATATATGAAAAGTGCTTTTATGGATTCCGGAAAAGTCCTCGATTTTTTTGGCAGAGTACCGGAAAGGTTCTTGAAGGTTCCATGGGGCCCAACGACCCAGGAGGGGCCCATATGGACCAAGGGATGTGGCAGCAGCCCACATTGGCTGGTCTCACTATCCCGCCAAGGCCCATGTCGTTTAAATCTAGAGATAAGGTCTTATCTCTAAATTTAAAAGGAGGTTTACTTGGGGGGGGGGGGAGAAGTTTTCTCCCTTGTGGTCAGCCCTAGGAGGGTTTTAGCAGATCCCCTTCCCTCCCTGGAGTATATAAAAGGGGAGGACTCTTTGGGACGCTGCACAACAAATCCTAGCCACTTCCCTCCGTTCTGCTCCTCCGTCTCTCCCATACATGTGCCTGGCGAAGCCCTATCCGTGAGGTCTCTCCACCATAGCCACCACCACACCGTCATGCTGCTGGACTTGATCCCATCTACCTCTCCGCTACGCTTGCTGGATAAAGAAGAAGGACACATTCCCGCGGTTGTACGTATGCACATCTTGGAGACATCATTCGTTGCGGTGCTGATCGGCTAGATCACAGGAAGAACGTCATCGACCTTACACCGAGGAGACGTTCAACACGCACGTTCATCGAGGGTACGTAGATCAGATCTAGCACTCTTCCTCTTACAAGCACGTTTATCTAGGATATGCATCTTGGTTCTTATAGATTAGATCTTAACTTTTTGTATGCATCTCATAGATTTGTTTTTCTTTCTATACTAGAATCCCATCAACTAGCACATGTGGCCTACGTGACAATTAACCCAGCTAGAAAAAATGTGCATTTTTCAGTCTATTTCAAATTGGTGCAATATTTGAATTCTTGTCTAATTCACCTAATTTTAAAAAATTCATAACTTGGGCATAAAAATTCCAAATTCCACAAACTAAATATGTTTTCCAATCAAATTTTCATGTACTTTCCAAATATAAATTTTTTTTGCTGTTTTGAATAATTTAAATTGCTGAAAACAACTGTTTCTTTTTTATTGCATTTAAAATTGCCAAAATAATAACTTGCTCATTTTAAATCCAATTTCAACAGATGAAATATGTTTTCCATGCAAAATTAAACCACCTTTACAAATATAAAATTTGTTCCATGTTTTGAATAATTAAAATTGGTTAAATAATTTAAACCTTATTTAATTCAATTAAAATTGCTAAATTCCTAACTTGATCAAATCAAATTCTTTTGGGACATATAAAATATGTTTTCAAACCATAAAAGCATAACCTTTTAAAATATGAACTTCACTCAATGTTTTGCACAAATAAAAACTCAAATAAGTTCATGTTTGAATTAAATTCATTTAATTCTTGCTTAAACTTGTTTAATTCATAAATAATTTATTTGAAATCCTTTTTCAACAAGTGAAACATGTAATCCACCTAAAATTTGGTGTTCTTTTCAAATATAAACTTTGTTATCTATTTTGAACAATTTAAGTTGGTGAAAACAACAAATCCTTGTGTGACACCTTTAAGTAACCAAAATTCCCAAACTTAATAAATGAATTTCCAAACTTGGTAAACCTTATTTCCATTTGGTTCTATTGTTGTTATTTTTCTGTTTTCCTCATCCATGCATCATGCTAATTCACTTACACAAGTTGATTAGTTGTAGAACAATTAATTCAACCATAATTCATGGGCTTTTCATATGCAATCCAATTGCATGTGGGTCCATTTAATCATGTTGTTATCTTGTCAACTAGTTTATTTTTGTTGCATAAATTAAATGGTCATGCATCATCCCATGTTTGTGCACTATGCCATGTTATTGATTGTTTATCTTTCTGCATTGTTTGTTTGCTTCTTCTCGGATAAACGACGACGTTGAGACCGACGATACTTACGACACCCCTTCTAAGGAGTTAGCTCAGTACCAGGCTACTGGGTTTGCAGGCAAGTTATCACTCACATGAACCATTGTGTTCCTTTCAACATTGGTTACCGATACTTTTCGTTGTCTATTTCTGCTAGCCTTAGTAGTTGTTGTTTCTGTTACGAACCTATCACATGTATCCTTTAACCCTGATATTGCCTCACCTCCATACCCATAACCTTTTGCTTGTTGCCCGTGTCTTACTAGCATGCTTAGGGTTGTTTTGTTCTGGGGGCTCGATGTTTAATCAATCAATCATGCTAATGTTACTATTAATAATAAATTTGATGATAAGGCACCGGCAGGAGGCCCAGGGTGGTTTTGAGGCCTGCTAGTGTCGACCCTAATAGGAAAAGGGTCTTGTCTACTGATCCACGATGAGCGCACTAACCGCATGTGGGAAGCGAGTATGGGCGCCCCCCTCAATTTGATTCGATTCGCATCTCGTCCAAATCGCCTCATTTAGTTCGTGTTTTCCATTTGCCGCATGCATGTTTTTGCGAGCCCAGGCCAGGGTGGAACTTTTGTAGTCGACATATAGGGGGACACGTTCTTAGAGTGCTATGAGGGTCCCCTTTTTTCGGGGCTCGGTTAGCCGTGCGCCCAAGGTTCTTTGGGCTTGATGCGGAGAAGAGTTGAGTTGTGTTGAGTGCCCCGCTTGGTGGAAGGGCCTTTCCATCTGGCGGGTTATTCATACGTGTACGGCCAAATTGGTGCACCCCTGCAGGGATAAAATCTTCTCGAGAAGCCGCGTTTTCCGCGGTTATGGACTACTTGGTGAAAGTACTGGCTAACAAGTACTCAGGACAACTTAAACCTAATGACTAACAATCTTACATCCAATGATTAACAACTTGACTAGTAATAGGCTTATCGACACAATAATCTGAACCATCATTAATCCAACTGTGTGAGTTATCCTCGGATTGCTTCTTTGGATAAGGGGCGAGATCCAGGATGGGTTTGTTTGGAGTTAGCTATAGTTGGTTACGATACGCGATCTTATCTCCTTTCTGTTAGCCGTAAGTGGTAGTACCTCTGTAGTTGGTTAGAGCAGCCAGTTGCAGCATCTTTTATATCCCCTTTCCTCCGTTGAACCCAAAGCATTTGTGCTTGGTGTTGACGGGTTACACTTTGGTGAACTGTGAGTCTTGCTTGCCAGTACGTTTATGTACTGACCCCTTTGGGGATGTGGTTTCCGCAGACGACGTTTCCGAGGATCTCCATGGTGGCTACTACGTGGAGTATGACGAGACTGCTGACGAGTAGATAGCGGACCCGGGCAGGATCCGAGACTTCGTGGATGGGCTCCGTCTTTTCGTTTCCGGCCTCTTAGGCCTATTTGGATCTTGTCTGTACTCAGACATTTTGGATGCTTCCGCTGTGATGTAATGATGATATGTTGGGACATGTGTCCTCTGGATGATTGTATTTGCTATCTCTGCTCTAAGGAGAGCCAATTGCAACTTATTTCAATCTTTTGTGTCTTAGAGATCTGTTGTGATATCACTTGTTCCAATGCCGTTGACGTACCATGTGTGTATGTTTTGAAGTACGTCAACGGAAGTATCTGGATTTCTACGGGATGGTTTGCGCAGACGATGAATAGTAAGAGAATGGTTGTCACAAGTTTACGTGTTGGCCTGCTCATATTGAGATGCGGGTCCCGGTATGCCCCGTAAGCCATTTATCTACTGTTAAACGGACTGTGAGTATCCCCTAGAAGTCCGGGTGCGACAACAACACGAAGAAAAATCCTAGCGGGCGCGCTGGGTACCCAATTAGGTTAAGTTCGGCTCGGTAAGACCTCTACGGCCCAGGATTCGAGTCGGAGGTCTTGAATCTGTGTAGGCCAGAAGTGTTTTTGCCCTAGATGCAATTAATTGGCCCTGAGCTTTCGGGAGAGCCAAGCAACTGAGCCACATCCTTCTGCGAAAACAGCCGAATACACGGGCACTCTATTTTCTCGATACTCGAGTACAAGAAATGCATCGCATACAGGATACACATCCTCTTCAAACGATCAAGTCCACCAGTCGAAAGGAAATCAAGATAAGTTCTGAGCGTCCACCCGACGGATTATCAGTCGAGTCAACGCTCGGGGGCTACTGACAAAGGGATGAATCCTACGCCTGTCGGATGAGCCTACCCGGTGTCAGGCCCACGGCCCAAGCTCCAAAGGAAGCGTCAAGGATTACTCTAGAAGACCCACTTGGAGCCCACCCGCAAAGCCTTGCGGGTTAAGATAGGAAACTTGTAACCGACATAGGGTTAGAGTTCGAATCCTCCCCGGGTATGGTTTGAGACCTGGCCACCTATATAAGGTCAGGAGAACCATCGAGAGAGGACCAAGCAATACCGCACCACTAAGACGTGAGATCGAGATCATACTCTCGACTTGAGCAACCCCCCATTATAATCGATCTACTCGTTAATACAGATCGACAGAGGCAGGAGTAAGGGTTTTACCTCTACGAGGGCCCCAAACCTGGGTAAATCGTGTCCCCTGTCTAGCCGACCATTGTCACCAGCGCCCACACGTTCTCCTAATCGAAACCGTATGGGTTCACCCGAGGGACTTGTTGAGATGCAGATTCGACAAGACATTCCCGCGTTGTACGTGTGCACATCTCGGAGGCACCGTTCGTTGCGGTGCTGGTCGGCTGGATCACGAGAAGGACGTCATCGACCTAATATGACTACACCGAGGTACGTTGTAACAAGACGTTCAACACGCACGTTCATCGATGGTACGTAGATCAGATCTAGCACTCTTCCTCTTACACGCACGTTCATCGAGGATATGTAGATCAGATCTAGCACTCCTCCTCTTATTGCTAGCATCTCCTAGATTGCACCTTGGTTCTTATACATTAGATCTTAACTTTTCGTATGCATCTCGTAGACTTTTATTTTTGTTTCTATACTAGAATCCCATCAACTAGCACATGTGGCCTACGTGACAATTAACCCGGCTTGTGCATTTTTTTGTGTCTATTTCACGTTTTTTTATAGAAATGGGAGCCTGGGCCCCGGGCTCTGCATCAAAGCGATGCACACAGCCGGATTTTATTAAATAAGAGAAGGAAACATCCAGAGTTCAAGTGTATTGCAATCATGGATCAGATAAAGTGGGCACAAAAATAAGCCACGCAAACAGCGACAAATTATACATCAATTCGCCTCAAATTAAGCCACCCAGCCCGACTGTAGATAGCCCGAACGACTGCCATCAGTCGAGCATAGCCTGAATCCATAAGTCCGTCCATAAGTCCGCGCTGATCCACGGGGAGAAGGAAAGACCACATCTGGATAAAACAGACCACCTTGTTTACAACCTGCAAAAAATGAGGGTTTGTTTGTTTGTTAAACACCACGTCATTGCGACAATTCCAAATCGCCCATAGAAAAGCAGCCACACCAATTCGAATTCGTGTTTTTGTTTTCCTGTCTATGCCATTTAACCAGGTACCAAACATATTCGCAATGCTAGTCGGTGGATAAATGCTATATGTAAAGTGTATCAGACGCCATATATCACGGGCAAAAGGGCATGTTATAAAAAGGTGTTCTACAGACTCATCTTTATCGCAAAAAAACATATTTTTTACGGCCATGCCAATTTCTCTTAATCAAATTGTCTACAGATAAAAGGGCATGTCTATTTCACGTAAGATGGAGTAAAACTTTGTTGTGTTCCAGGTCAATTGCAAGTTAATGTTCGAAGCGTAAAATCCGAGTATTCGATGTCTTGCTTTTTAATTTCTGTTGTGGTTACTTAAAATGCCACAACAAAGGCAAACAATTTGCACATATTTCAGAAGATATATATCAAGAAAGGCGTGAACGTTTAAAGCTCGACAAAATAGATTGACGACCCAGCAGAACGAGAAAATTATGCGCGTAAAATAACAACCTAGTAATTAGGATAAATTTTAAATGTTTGGTTTATTTTAAAAAAATATGGGAGGTTTATTTTAAATCCGTTGCAACACACGAATAATTTGCTAGTGTTGATCAAAATTAAAATGAATCGGAGTGAGTACAAAATTAACACATCGGACATATTTAATCCATATGGGCTCTCTCTCTCGCCGCGTCGACTTGCCAAATTAAGTGTACATCACATCATGCCATCACTGGTATTTATGCGCCCCCACTCTCTAACACGCCTGCTGTTAGCCGTCGCTGTGAGCTGATGATAATAACGCCTGTCCGGAAGCCCAAACTGTGTATGAGGGCCTTCAGTGAAGTTTACTTCGTGCAATGAGATTTAAAACTTTTTTTTTTTGCGGACAATGAGATTTAAACCGATAGTGACCTGTGACCAAACACATGGTTGATATAGGGAAAACCTCCTGTATATGTTTCTGTGATAGATCCATTTCAGTACTACAGTGAACCAAAGTCTTGGCAGTTCGTTTTACTTGGACCTGTAAACAGAATTGGCGATGGAAATCTGCTCCTGGAAGCTATACATACTAGCTTAGAAAAGGCAGTTGTGGGGAGAAAAGTTGGCTAGGCTGCTTCATGAAGTAGTACAGAGTAATACCTGTGGCGGTTATGAGCGCACTGGGACAATGCATGCTATTATCGATCATTGGTAGCTCACGCTGAAATAAATAGGTCAAAGATGAGTAGATGACTCTCAGTGCACGGCAACAAGCAGAAACACCAGAGAAACCGATTCACTGTGTCACGTCGAGCTCGCGTATATATACCCTGCAGGTGCAGTGTCCACCGGTAGCTGCTGCGTACGTATTATATTGGTGGATGAATCGGTTTATGAGCAAGTGGGCTAAATCCCCGCGGGGCACGACCACGCGCGGACACGAGAAATCCGTGCATGCAGTCCTAGGTACTCGTTGCCGGCAGAAATCACTTGTTTGCCAAATGCACGTAACCTGCTACGCGCACGCGCACAGGTCGATCAAGTGTCGATCGACCGGTGGTGCATCGCTCGTTGACCAAGGATGAGCAGCCACGCGCGCGCATGCAGGTGCAGGTCCTCGACCGCGTGGAGGTGGCCGCGCCGGTGTAACTAGTTTAGTCTGGAACACAGGCTCCGCTCGCCTGTGGTCGCTCCATCCGTGTTTCTTTCAACCAACCAAATCCCCGCACACACACACAAAAAAAGGAGTTTTTAACCAGCACGGTAGCTAGGTACGTGCGGGAAAATGAATCTTAATCTCGCGCGCCCGTGTATCACCCATCTGGTGTGCCCACCACACCTCTCTCCGTCTCTCGCACACTGCCTACCTCTGTCGACCTAGCCGCGTGAGAAGAATGGATATGCTATCAGCCAAGACCCAGAGAGAAGACCTCGCCGCCGGCCGCAGACACAAAAACTCACAATCACCCTAGAACACACGATAGAATTTCCGCAACCCCATAGCAACCATCAAGGCAAAAAATGATGCACAACAGCACACGAAACAGCAAGGCTCACGCCGGCGCAGCTCCGCTTCGCGCTCCCCCGAACCTAACGCTCTCGCTGGCGTACCTGTCTGACTCCGTGCACCTGCCCCGTTTCCACCACGCCCCGTGCATCGACCTGAGCGCGCCGCCACACCTCGGACTGACCGTCCTCTGTACAACAGGAGAAGGGGTTTAGAATCTTGTGACGTGCAAGGACTGCATTACATGCTTTTCAAAGCCAAATCTCATTCTTATCAATTCCGTGAATATACTGGGCACAAGCCCACTCGGGGGGGGGGGGGGGATAGTAAAAAATTCATTCCACCGCCAAGGACCTCTGTTGCTATTGGCTATTAGTACCCACCAGCTCTTTCCAGCTCTCAACTTGTCAACAACATCTTGGCGCAACAGTTAGGAAAGAGAAATTGAGCCAGTGATCTTGATCGGAAAGTAAAGTTAGATTAAAAAGATAATCAATGAAATGATAAAACAAAGAGATAAACACCAATGGGTATGTACATAATGTTGGGTGCAGTGATGATGTGAAAAACAACATAAGACTTATAGGTCATTTTGTTCAGCTACCATTTAAAAATGAAGACCACGATGGAAACATATATTGGGTATGTACTACTATTCACATGTAAACACCACCAAAGTTGGAGCCACATGAAATAAAAGAAACTCAGAATTGGACATTAAAAACCCTTTCATTTTCATGAGTTACCACTTTGCACGTTTGCAACAATTTGAAGGTGAGCCTAGTTGCAGATAGATACTACTATTGTTCAAATATGTACAATTGCCTTGCACATTAAAGGAAAAGGCAATTACGCCAAAACATTTGTTTTGACTAGCACAGATCAAGATAAACCACCAATACTTGGAGTGCATGAATTCAGTTCACCCCCAATGAACTAATCATCCACGATGAAAATGCATCCATACAACACTAAAAAGGTATCTGATTTTAATCAAATCAGCTAATTCAACAGTCCATCCATCACAGCACACATATGGTAGATGCAGAAGTACTACCTTCCTCGAAGACGAGGCTAGTCAGCGCGGTCAGCAAGTAAGCACACTGCTGCAGCGGTAATTACGGACTCGCAGGACGCCGGCTCCGCGAAATCATAGTTGATTGACACCTTTGAAATCAATTCCACTGGCAAGGACCTCGGTTGACATTAGCTACTACCCAGCTCTTTCCAGCTCTCAACTTGTCAACACCATCTATAGACAGAAAATCAGTGAGCTTGATGTCGACAATATCACACAAGTGAAAATCAAAATAACATGGATATTTTTCAAAATCTGGAATAAACAATTACCTAAAAGTTACCCGCTCTTCTCTAAGGTCACCATCAATTACATCAGCTCTAACGTCACCAAAATGCCAGTTCCTTGTAAAGCTTGCCTCTCTCTGCTTTGAACAAAGATAAACGCCGGACTATTCAGGGACTGCAATATATGGAAGATGGCCAGTCAATAACTCATAATAAATTCGGAAACACACAGAAAACTCCTATTTCGCAAGTAGTTATATTCAAGGCTACGAGCACCATGATAGACTTAGCTTTGCTATTTTATTTATGTGTGTACGTGAGAAGAGAAACAATGCATTAGGCTTCCTTCAGATGGTTAGGCAAACATGGCAAGTACAAAGCAGTCCTAAAACTATATATGAATGTATCCATGAACAGCAATTGTTACTGTAGCTACTTTCTTTTTCCCTTGTCTATTTCCATGAATCTTGACTAGGTTTAATTACTGTCTTAAAACTATATATGAATGTATCCATGAACACCAACACTATTTAATTTCCATCAATACAATAATCTGGAAACCACGGACCATTGACATACATCTAAATAATCACGCTTTATACAAAACAATCATGTTGCGGCATAACGCATGCCGACCAGAGCAGCAGATTAAAGATCACTTAGGCAAAGGAGAATGCAGCAGAGAAACAAACTTTTCGCACCTCCTAAAGGAAGTCCTGGCCGAGCAGAAGGACGCTAGGCTCCTCTTTGGCGACATGAACAATACCATGGCTGCATGCGATGGAGTCGACGTCGGTGAGTCCTGGACGTGAGGGCACCACATCAGAACCACCTGTGTGGTAACATGATAACCGAGTCGGGGCCTCCTTCCTACTTGGTGTAGAGGTGCTGCAAGGCATCTGCGAAGAGCACACTTCGGTCTTCATGATCGTGATTGATCTCTCACTGGTGAAATGCTTGGCATAAAAAAATAATCAGCACATAGCCGACACAATGCAATTGCTCTTAATAAATGGCAAATTCAGCCCAGTGTTGTGTGTAAATAACTAAATACTAAAGCTAAAACATGCGTGTGGTAACGGCAGATTTAGCCGCTGTATTCATGGACTGTGAACTGAGACTTTTTCTTGTAACCACTTAGATGTGTAAGAGAGGCAGAAACACAGGCATGAATACAATTTTTTAATTACAGAACTATTGTAATGAAACATGGTAGGAAAGAAGTACAGAACGTGCATGCATTGGAAGGCTAAACACACACACACACCTAATTAAGTTAACCGGTTATTTTGGAGCAACTAACTCCAATGGATGTTTCAGTTTGTTCACTTTCAAAACAATCACATGAATGAAGTTATGCTTATGGCTGAAGCAAAACATGCTTAGTGGTGCTACAGTACCATGGTGAAATCGGTACAAACGATGAATCTATAAAAGCTAGCAGGGGGACTGAAATTAACTACTAGTGACTAGCAGGGCCATGGCAGGGCGACTGAAACTAACAACAACTTGGAAGGTCCAGTATGCGCAATCAAACCCAAACATGAAGAGCAGCAGGGCGTGCAGCCACAAATCCCTTCAGCAAAACAGGGAATTGGTCTCACCTGTGGACAAAAAACAGGAAAAAGAAGAGGAGGCCTCTCAGGGCCAGTGACGCAGGCCTTGGGGGAGCCCGGCAGTAGTCCGGTTGGAGGCATAGGTCCGCTAACGGACAAGCCGCCGCCCCCTTCTCGGAGGGGAGGCCAGAGTCTTGCAGCGCGTGGAGGACGCCGGTAGTAGCAGCCTCCGTGGCTCGCAGCGCAGCCGGCAGCATGTCGGCGGCGTGCATCATGGCAACTACCTCCCTCAGGCCTGATTTGCTGTCCGGTCTTTTATCCGGGTGGATTCTGGCAGCGGCGTGTCAGGCTCGATTTGCTGCAGCTGACCGAATCCCAGCTGGAAAAAAATAAGCAAGCTTATTATTACTGAATGTATCGTTTTGCTACGAAATTCATACCATTTATTTATCTAGCTAACAAAAATGCAGGTACAAAATTAGTTGCCAACAGATAGCTAGTTGCGTATACAGGTGAGCCCTGCTAACTACGGAAAAAGACTAGACTATAGCTAAATCCAGCAACTAGCTAGCATGATGGTCGTGTAAAACCGAAGGTGCGGCCTGCTAGATCAAACCAAGACTGACAGGCTAGGTTGAAAATCACAAGATCTGGATTTGTCCTCCTCCTCTTCCCACAAAAAAAAGGAAAGATTTTTAATTGAAATGGAGGGGGAGACGAGAGGATTGAGGTGGATACCTTGAGATGAGACGGGCGCAGGGCAGGGTGTGCTGCGGACTGCGGCCGGCACTGCATCGTCACCGGAGGTAGAGTTCACGGATGGAGGCCTCCCCGCGTCTTGGTCGACGATAGGGGTCGCGGCCGTCGGGGAGGGACTCGACCTGAGCGAGCATCACGGCCATTCCACACCTCCGTGGCTCGCATCTCCGGCGTGCAGCATCTCGGTTGACCGGCCCGCCATGGCTGGGGTTGGGGACCTTGGACGGAACGGGGGCTGGGAAACGGAGGAGGCGAGGCCGGTCGGAAGGGGCAGGGGGGGTGCTGCAGCACGCGGGAGAAGGCGGGCGGCGACGGTGGGGAGCTGCAGCGCTAGAGGATCAAGCGAGAGAGGATGGGGAAGGGGATCGAGACGGGCGTTTGGTGTGCCCAACGACTTGATGAGGGCAACGTGGGTTGAGGCCTTGATGAGGCTCTTTGGTGTGCCCAATGTCTTGACGAGGGCTAAACCGTGATCGTTGGATGACACAGACGGCCGAGATGGCGTTTACTATGGGCACGATCCATGTGTTCGGTGGTCTGCACCAATCAACCAAAATTTCTATTCGGGCCACACAAATTTCCCGCTTGTGCCTTTAGATTTTTTTGGCGCCAATCCATAGCTGGTGTGTGTACGTGCACTTTTCACCTGATTCCGGTAGATGGATATATAATCCATCTATCTCCATTTGTATATGGTATAAAAAACAAAATCTCACCTACTTTAGTACTCAATTATTCTCTTTCTCTCTCTAGAGGCATTTCTCCATAGCAGCCTTCATGTAGTTGAGGAACCTGTATGGTTGAGGATGTCGCGGGGTTCGGGACAATTAGACCGGGATTCAGCGGGCGATCATTGTGGCAATACAACACGGCGTGGGTGAAAATATGCTCTTAGTTCAAAAGTCTCCCATGAGAGTCATCACCCCCACCGTGCCTCGTGAGAAGGTGGCTAGCCTGGTTATCTAGTGACATGTTCTGTCTACATATGATATTGGCCGAGAGGTAGCCAAGGCGATGGGCGTCTCGACGACATTTGACCTGTTGAAGCTGACCATGCAGTTTGCCATCGATCCGGGACAACCCTCGACATTGTGGCAACAAGCCTAGTGAGATGTGAGTTGCCGCTCTTGGACGCCATGGCATATATGGCAAGTTTCGGTGACGAGTGTTGGTGTCAACCTTTCTTATCCTCCGATCGCATCAGCCTCGACGCTGATTGTGTAAATTAATAGATATTCCCTAATAGAACTCCTAGTAGGGCTACTGGGTGCACCGGCACGAAATTCATTCCCCCTCTAGGCCTCACAATAGCGGCAAAGTTATCGGACGGGCCCAATCCAGCGTATGACAACCCCGCTTCGGACTTCTTTTGTTGGGACCCTACCGGGAGTGCCGACAACCGCGGCAATTCACGTCACATCAGATGTTGACGGACGGGTCTGCCCCGTCAGTGACACAAATACTACAAGGGCGGTCACCATGCATTAATGAAGGAGAAGAATAGAATTAATGGCGGAGTGGTTGAACTGGCCGTCATCGGAACGAAGTGACGCGTCGTTCGGCATTAGTGGAAGGCAGGGGAACGAAGTGACGCGTCGTTCGGCATTAGTGGAAGGGAGGGGAACCGATGCTCGGCGTTAATGGCAGCCACCCAACCAAGCTCTCCCCACCGCCTATAAAACGGTGCACACTGCTCTCTCCCTCACCGCAACAAGTTCATCGGCTCCCAGTTCTCTACCCCTCTCCGCTACCTCTCTAACGGTCGTTCCAATGTATGGAAAAGGAACTCCGCCGACGTGCTCAGGCCACCATAGAACATGTTGCACGCTGCGAGATGCACCACGAGAAGCTGTAGAGACTCTAGGAGGCGGAGACCGAGGATGCAAGGCGACATGAAGCTTTGTGTGTCGCTCCATGACATGCAGGCCAGCATGGTCGCTTTTCATGTAGGAAAGGGCAACAGCGAGTGGCGACTCGATAGATTTGACAAATATTTAAAAATCTATCTAGGGGTGGTTCTTGTTTCTTAAAATTTATAACATGATTCTCAAAGTAATCACCGAAAAAAAAACATTAAGGGGTGACACGGAATGTTAAAACATGTCGTTTGAACAGGATATTAATTGATCTCTAGCTAATTTATATGTGTTATTTACTAGACTATCTACAATTTATACCTACTCCCTCCGTCGTGATACATAGTAGAACAAATATGGCAATTCTCCGGGCCCAGGTATTAATTTATTTGGGATCCAATATTTTATGCATTGGTGGAGATAAAACGACAGCCCACTAATTAGAAGGAAATTAATGCAAATGCATATACGAGGTGAGAGGTTTTGGGACCGTATATTTTTTGAATTGTGCTCTATGAACCAGGACAGAGGGAGTAGAAGACTAGAGTAAGATTCTAGGAACATGCAGGTTAAGATGGTAGATTTTTTTTCGTGGAGCCGAAAATCGTTGAAAACCACATATTTTTTTATGGATCCATACTAGGACTATATAAGGTTGTTCTGAAGTAAAAAAAAACAATACACACCTTTAAATTTGCACCTCCGTCACTATGGAATATGTCGCTTGAAGTTTTCATACTTATGGTGGAAATCTCCCACATGGAAGCAATTGAAATATCTTTTTTAACAACTTTGCATAATTGTTAGTTTTTCTTATTCATATGCCCGATTCTATGATTAACGGACACAAAGTCACATAATATACACTCCGTGTGAAGAGTTAGTGTATTACCTTTTTGAGGCCTTAAAACGGGTGACACATGAAATCATGCCAAAAATCGTCGCAAACTCTAGCTTATTGGCATGGATTTCTCATATGAGTATATATGGTTGTTGTAGATACGAAAAAATACTCGAGTTTGAAGTGGCGCCTTCTTCACCATGACTATATTGCTACAAGTTTTTGGACGAAAAGTGAAAAACTACCACTTCAAAGCAACCAAACCAACTCTTGTAAATAAAATACCTTGTTTTGTTCTTGTATCTATACCATAAAATTAAAATTCACTGTAAGTCACCACTTAGGTTTGAAGTTATGTACTTCATTCTAGGCCATAAAACTTGGGAAGACACATGAAATCACATAAAAAAAAAATGAAACCCTAACTTTTGCATGGAATCCTCGTATAGGTATATATGGTTGTTGTAAAGAGCAAAGCCCGGTATGCAACGTTGATGTGTGGGCCTCCATCACCAACACAAATATCTCACCGAGTTTCTGGAGGTATAACCAACTTGGCATATTTTGGGTTGTTATTATTCATATGCCCAATTCTATCATTAGAAGATAGGGGCACCACATAATATCACCACTTTGGGCTAAAAGCTAGAGTAATTTCGTTTTGAGGTCATAGAATAGGGGCACATGAGATCATGCCAAAAAAAGCATCGCAAAATCTAGTTTTTTGGCATGGAGTAATAATTTTGGTATATAAGGTTTCTATGAATATGAAAGTCGATGATCAATTTTGAAGTGCCACCCTGTTCACCACTAGGACTATCTCGCTAAAATTTATGGGCCTAAATTGGAAAACTATCACTTCAAATCATTTGAACTAACTTTCATAAGAATTTGGTTTACTTTCAGTTGTTCTTGTTTCTAGTTAGTCCATATTCTATCATTAAAAAATATGCAAAACAAATTAGACCTAAAATGGAAACATCCTTTTGTAACAGCTAGGCATATTTGTTTAGCTATCTTGTTACTATGACCTATTATGGCACTAATATAGTAGAAAGTCACATAAATCACCACTTTGGGTGAAGAGTTGGCGTATTTTTGTTCCAGGGGCATAGAACAAGGGGGAGACATGAAATCATGCCAAAATTTATAACAATCCCTGGATTTTAGGTTTGGGGTCCTAAATTATTAGTTGGCATTGTTCCTCACTTTCAAGAAATCAAACCAATTTTTGGAACAACATATATCATTTTCGTTGATGTTGTTCCTACGACTTATCATACCACTAAGAAATAGGAAACTCGCATAAATTCCCCATTTGTATGAAAAGTTTGCATATCTCGGCCCCAAGAGTGTCGAACAAAGAGAGCACACAAAAATACGCATGAAACCCTATTTCTTTGTCATAAAGAACTAACCCCGGCATATAAGGTTGGTCGTAGCGAGGAAAATTACATACAACTTACTAGAGTTACTATTTCATGCTAGGAGGCGGTTTTACCCATCGTGTCATGTGTATGTGACCATGTGGCGTGTTATTTGGGTTATTATTTTATGGTACAAGAAGATTATTACCGATTATTTCTTGTGATGTTGTTGCATGTTATAACGTTCATTATTTTATGTTAGTAAATACTCACAATTACTCCTAACATCATATTAATATTTGAATTAAATACAATTGGTACTGAATATACCTAATTATCAACGAAAGGGAGCATGAAATAATAAATACTTGTTATTCATAGAAAAATTAACAAAATAAATGAAACTACAACGTGAACAAGAAGAATCATGAGTAACATACACCATAACAAATTTGACCACACCAACAACCATGAACATTATTAAAAAATAAAATCGAACCAAATGCCAAAAAAAAATGGACGATGATTAACGTGTTTTTTTTTATTCACACTAGATACTAGAACATGGAACGAGATATGCCTTATATAGTCTATAAGCATAGAATATTATTATCAATAATATAACACATACAATAATCGAAACTAAAAGTGGTATACCGCATGTTTACCAATGAGAGCATCGGGGCTATCAAATTGAACATGGCATAGAACAATTGGTATATCACCATTATCACTTATTTATTAAAACAAGCCCCCTCCATCGTATTATTTTCGATTTTTAGGTCCAAAATTTTTCTCATGTATATAAAAATCTAGAATTGCTAGCACACTTCCCACTCACTTCCAACCTCCAAACACACCCTTCTCCAGAGAGTCGTGCCTCCACGCCATTGCTTGTCTCCACCATCAAAGCCATCCACCTAAATTCTAAACCTAACCATTTGTTTATATTTCACATGAAATAATATGTAGTAACCATATAGTAGCATGAAATAGCGACATTGTATCCATGCTCTATCATGTTGGAGATACACATTCAAGGTAGTTTGTCACCTACAGTCATCCCGTCTAAGGAAAAAAATCTAGTATAATTTAGGATAACTCCTGAGATAAAAAATAATACTACGATCCCACTAAGAGACACCAAGAACGGAAAATGGACCTCCTACAAACAACCAGCTCTACAGCCCTACCGGGCACCAGAAAATCTCTATCGCAGAGATGTAGAACCAAAAGATCTTCCCTCCATTGTAGGGCCAAACAACCGCCTCAACCCGCGTTCGGGTGCTTGGACTCCAGTCATCTCCCGGTTGAGCATGGGGCGTCTAGAGGCGAGTCACCGGTGGCGGGATGCTTGCCTTAGACGTTTTCGAGGGTGCTTGGGAGGAGCCGTGGAGGCAAGATGGGTGGCCGCACGGAGCAAAAGACAAGTAGGCTTATCTCAACTACACCTAGAATATTACTCCCTCCGTCCACTTTTAATCTACGTTCTACAAGTTATAAGACAAATTAGCAAGTCATTTAATATTAGTACTTAGATAGATGAACAACCAATCCAAACTATATTGAAAATTAGTGACATCCAATAGTTAGATAAATACTGCTTCGTTTCCTGTGTTTGTGTGTTGATTACCGAGGAGACAACTAATGTGGAGGACCCACGGATATAGATTAAAATTGGAAAAAATCTTGGCCTAGAATGTAGATTAAAAGCGGATAGAGGAAGTATGTTTGTAGGCATCAACATTATCTAGCTTCTTTCCCCTCCCCTCATCATCATCGGACCATGATCTGGATTATGTCTGCTATTGAATGTGTCCTCGAGTGATGACGTCCTCGACTACACCGAATATCATGATCTCGACGTCAGGGAAAGTCACACGCGTCCGACAATCGTTTCATGTCATGCCGACCCAACACCATCAAACGCCTCCAAGATGGCAGGTTTCCCTTGCAATGCTGACTACGGCGGTCATTCCATGACATGGCGGTGAGGCCACCACCACCGACCGCTAGGTGATCTCCCTTTTAGGTGGTGGCCATATTTTTAAAGACTTTAATTTTCTTTGTGAAGGAATCAATTAATGGGAATAATATGTTCTAGGTAAAAAAATATTACATGTTTATTTTTGTATAAGTCATCATTAAAAAAATATTTTACAAGTAATCATCCCGTTGCATGTTGTGTGAGTTTGACGAAGAACAATAAGCTGTATAAACATGCATTTTGGTAGCCGGCATGCACGTGGACCTCCGATTGTCACGAGACTGGTGTCGAGGAGCCGTACTACAACGGAGAGCATGACCACCGGACTGGTCGGGACGGCGGCGCTTCGACATGGTGCACGATCACAAATGACCTAGAGCCGCTCGAGTGGGTAGAAGGTTTGTACATAGGAGGAGGAGGAGACAAGGAATAGCCCGCTACGTGGATGGAGCTACATACGTGCAGAGCCCCCAAATTCTCCATTTGCTGGTGAATAACATCGAGCTAGAAATCAGTGTCACAGTTAAGGAAGGGTATTAATATTTTGCATGAAATCGGAAAGGCCAATACCGAAGAGGGCCGTTTGGTTTCACATCAGCGGAACTCCACGTCAGCGATCCGGGGCAGCAATCATCTCAGCGGCCAATCTCAACCGTACATCGTAATAGTGGAGCTTCATCTTAAATAAAAAAAAGAAATAAAAAACTAGTGGAGGTGGACAGTACCCTCCTCGTCTCCCCAATCCAACCCAACGCACATCTTCTCCCTGGATCCCCTTTCTCCTCGCCGCCGCCTGCGCTGCTCCTCGCCGGCCGCCCTGTCTCTCAATCCCCATCCCATCCACACGCATATCTTATACTGAGATGATTGTGCTGCACCTCTTTAAAACTGTTCCTGTTCACAGGTGTGAGACCCCTTCGTCAAGTGCTTCTTGGTCTCCGCCGCCGCGAGGTACAGTTCTTGTTATGTCTGATGCAGCTATTTTCTCTGAACTTGGAAAAGTTGGAGCTGGGGTGGTGGTACTGAACCATGAAGGCAAGTGCTTGGCTGCCTGTACCGAGGCCAGCACTAGTAACCTGCAACCTGAAATGGCAGAGGCGCTGGCCCTCCGTCGTGCTGTAGTTTTGGCGAAGGAAGAACAGTATGTTCAGGTGGTTTTTGCCTCTGACTGCCTTTCTCTAGTACAACGTGTTAATTCTTCAGTCAAAGATCGATCACCCATTGGCGTTGTTGTGGCTGATATCAAGTATGCGGCCAGGGCTTTCATATCGGTGCAGTTCAAGCATGTTCGTCGGCATCTCAATGTAGTGGCTCATGTCTTAGCCAAGTCTTGTAAAAACTCTAGTGGTCTTTCTGTTTTTCATTCTGCTCCGGTTTGTATCCGGAAAATTCTGTGTAACTATGTTGCCTAATTAATAAAGTTGCCGATGTTCTCAAAAAAAAAAAAAAAAAAAACGCACATCTTCTCCCTGGATCCCCTTTCTCCTCGCCGCCGCCTGCGCTGCTCCTCGCCGGCCGCCCTGTCTCTCAATCCCCATCCCATCCACACGCATACCTTCCGGTAATTCCCCTCCGCCAGCACCATCTCGACCTGCCTGCCCCCTGTCAGGCCGCCCCGCCATGGATCTCGAGCACGAGAATGGACGGAACCTGCGGCACCGCGCCGTGCTCCCGACGAACCACCGCGCGCCGGACGGGTGGGGGCGTCCACGACCTGCAGGAGCTCAACCCACCGCGACCACCACATCCCAAGGTCCAACCTTT
The DNA here is from genome assembly GCA_028641055.1 of Alopecurus myosuroides. Classification (NCBI taxonomy): domain Eukaryota; kingdom Viridiplantae; phylum Streptophyta; class Magnoliopsida; order Poales; family Poaceae; genus Alopecurus; species Alopecurus myosuroides. The sequence goes on from CM054062.1 coordinate 34,633,852, forward strand.
TCTTAGTTGGTTCCAGCGCTGCCCACTCGATCTACTCCTCTTCTTCTCCGCGCTCACACATCACATCCGGCAGGGAGGTCTCTCCCTCGTGGCTGCTGCCGGGCGCCGACGAACCTGCGGACGGATGCTGCTTCTGGTACCGCCCCACCGCTCGCCGTCCCCATGTGCTGCTAGGGACGGACACGCTCACCACCGGCATCACCATCACCGGCGGCGTCGTCGACCGAGGTATGCTACCTGTGTATCAACCCTGCTGATGCAAGCTTTCTCTCCACCGTGTGTGCACTGTCTACGTTGTGGCCAAATCCTAGGAAATTGGTCACTTTAATCTTGCTGCTAGCTAAGAACATCTGGTGTCTTGACTTGGATAGATGTACTAGCTACTCTGCACAACAACACACGACCTGCACTAGCTTTTCCAGAACATGTAGTTATGCTGCCTAGAGCACCTTCTGTTGGCTGCCAGTATATATATATATATATATTATATGGTCTTTGCGTTTCTCACCTTGAAGCACCTAAATTTTGACATCTAGCTTTCATAGATTAGATTGATCAACTGTTCTGTACGTATTATTTTCCATGTATAGGAAACTCAAGTTTTTTTGTAAAAAATATTTATCGATTGAACTAAAATAATCTTGCCGCTACGAACATCTCATGTCTTGATAGGCATAGATGTAGTTACATATTCAGCTCACCATGTACATGAGTAGCACTTGCTTGTCCACAATATTAGTCCCGTCTAGAACAACAATGGCTGCTAGTATATTCTAGTACATGGTATCGCTATGTCCAACTCCTTGAAGCAATTTAACCTTGACAATCTAGCTTCCACCGGCAAGACTGAATAATTTCTATGTATTTTTCATATATATAGGAAAGTCTAGTTCCTGTAAAAATTATTTGAGGATTGAAACTTATTGCTTTGTTCCGACCTCGTATTTCTCTTTGTGTCGGATCATTTTAAACTGAATGCTCAACAATGTGCCATTGGCAGATGACAAGTGACCTGGGAGAGCCGCCGGTGCTATCGATGACGGCATCCGCACTACCGCAACCATTGGAGGCGAAGGAGAAAGGCGGAGTGGATGGTGTCAAGGTCCCGGTCTGAAAAAGAATAAGTGGTCTCCAGTTTCGAGGCTACATGTGGTGCTCTTAGTAACTGATGTACGTGTTGTCTGTTGTCCATCCCGTGATACAAGCTGATAAATCATTTCCTGCAAAATTATGACAGCCGTTACAATTCTTTCCGGTAGTTCTCTTAGTAGTTTCTGTTTGAGTTAGGTCTCATCAGGAAACAAAAACTTCCTTTTTAGTAGTTTGTACTGATGAATTTATCTATCTATGCAGAAAATATTTTGCCAATGCGGAGATGATACTCATATAATTTTTAGTGTAATGAAACAAGGTTTTGACAATGGTTTTATATCCGAGCGATAGATGTACAAGTTCTTGTTTAGGTGAGTTTTTGCATATCCCCTCAGTTTTTCACTACATATACTAGACGAGTGATACACTGGTACTTCCTTTTTTACAACACTCGTGGTTATTCGAGCTCGCATTATATGTAGGACTACATGTATATGTTCTTATTGTTATTTTTCTGGAGTTAACGGGTGTCTTTTCCCGTAGCCCCCTGCGCCACATGCATGGCTGTAGTCCTAGCCGCCCATCAATTTCGACTCACCTCCGCCCTCGCTGCTATGCGGAAAGTTCACCGTGTCGCAACCGTGGAAGTGGTGGCCCTCTTCTCTCCGCCGCTGCTCTCCGCATCAGATCGGCTGCCCCCACCCTAGCCTCGGCGATGAGAGAGGTGGCGCCGCGTTGAGGCATGGTGTCGCAGCTGGCTTGTTCACCGGAGCGCGCTTGCATCGATTGGACGGTCCGTGCGGCTTCATCGAAATCGCCGGTCCGTGTCATGGCATGGCCCGCGGAGTGAGGTGCGGCTGAATGCACGCCGGCACGAGCCACAGAGGGCTGTGCATGCGCTTGTCCCCCACGCGCAGCTTGGGGTCGCCGTTGCCTGGACTGCTGCGCAGCTTCCCCATGGCCTGTGTCTCCCGCCATGTGAGGCCTCCTCCCTCTTTTTCTTGTTGAAGGTCGCCACCGTTCGCAGGTGAGACCAATTCATTGATCTGGCACTTACCTTCCTATCAATGCAATGCTTGCTTTGTTTATACATGCACAGTGAGATCTAGATTTATTTTGCTTTATTTCTTGGGGGAAGAATTGCGATGGTATCAAAATTAGTTGTCAGATCGATGCAATAGTTCCTAGTGTCGAAATTAGTTCTTTCTGAACCTCTTGAGTGTATATAGGTTGTGATTCTAGCTGCCAATGTTCACCTCCAGATTGAACATAATGCACTCTGCTATAAATTTTAAAGACTTATTATCTAACCTTGGCACTTGATTGGTCGATGGTGCTGGGAGTTACTTTGAGGCTCCTGAACTTGGTTATTTTACATGCAGGTGTTCTTCTTTTATATGAAATTAACCTCTCAAGTTACCCACTCGATACTACTATGCCTGGCTTCTGGTCTGGCGCAACTGGAGATGGCGTCATCCATAGTAGGTACTGGCTTGAGCTGGGTGAAGGGAGCAGCGCCACTGATTCGAGGCTGTAGTTAGTTGGGTGCAACCTGGAGAAGAGCAGGCGTGAGTCAGAAATCGCAGCAGCCAAGTAATTGCCGGCGCTCAATATCTACTATATTTTGGTGTTGCTATATTGTTTAGTTTTAGTTGCTCTTGTTCACCAGTCTGTAAACACCAAACACAGGAATACCAAAGTCAAACTTGTGCTTTGGGACGGAGAGTTGTTGAGTTCGAGGGCCAATTTGCGTATGATAATGACCAGAATTCTCATGTTGTTGGTATCCTTGTCAGTGTGAGTTTTTTTTTTCCTTCGGAGTGCTTGTTTGCTCGTGCTCGATCTTGTTGTCTTATCGACTTTTTTGTTGTGTAGATGACGATTGAAGGATCAACATGTAGATGGTACCTGAATGGAGCTGGCTGATATTGGCCCATCGTTCAAAAGGTAGCTCACTGTCTGAACCTCCACCTACATTTCCCCGATGCAAGCTTCACATGCTTGCTGCATGAAATAACATTTGAATGTTTGATGCAGCTATATATTTTCATCTTATAAGAAAATAGCCTGTATAATACAATGTGCCTTGCATATGCATAAAAGAACATCTAACTACTCAATGTAGTATAAGTCGCAGCATTTCACTAAGGTTATTGTGGTGCTAAATTAACTTGTCTAATCAAATCGCCATAAGTTCTCACTTCTGACAAGCTTCTGCAGCAACTTTCTTTTCTTACTAGTACAATTAAGTAGGAAATATCTCTTGCTTCCATTGAAGATCAAAGTTCTTTTTAATTTTCTTTGGCCACTAAAGATTATTTTATACTGACCATGATTGTCTGATCTGGAAATCCTGCAGTGAATGTGTCTATTATTTTATCTTACTAGTTAAATGCCCGTGCGTTGCAACGGGTCATAGCTATTCTAATAGTTTCACACTAACTCACGTCGATGTATAAGCATATCAAGCATCATTGTCAAGTTTTGAGCAAAGACATAATATTATTTCACGATATTCTTTTTTCTCAAATATTTTGGATGCATCACGAAAAGCATCATCATATACCCCTCTTTGTGTGTGTTCCACAAAATTTGATTTTACTGCAAGCACAACCAAAGTGATGCAGATTTCAAAAACACGCATTTGCATCTTAAAAATAAAATAAAATAACATTCAGTATTACATACCTCGGCCTCCTTTTTTTTTAGACAAACAGGAAGGATTTCCCCGGTTCCATTAAATGGAACCGCAGTCGAGGTTCAAAGACATAAAGTAAATGCAGTAAAAACAACAGACACTCAGGCCCTATCAAGCTAAAAGCACTGCAACTAAGGTTTATCTCGAATCCTAGTTTTGCCAGGCGAGTACAGCACAAATGTGGGGACACATTTTGAAGGCACGCAAGCCTGTACCTCAGCCGGGAGCAGAGGCTTGCTTCAGCTTGATCTCAGTGTCCGTCTCAGCGACGCGAGGCTTCATCCTCTTGAGAGGGGTGTTCCCAGCGTCGGCGACCAGAACTCAGCTTCCCCGAGTGGAGAGTCCCTGTCTGGAGATCTTCATAGAGATATTGGTCAGTGAGCTTCAAGCTGCCGAACAGACAGCTTGCTGCCCAACTCTCCAGGTTCATGTTGCTATTGGTTGAATCATCCTTCCAACAGCTCAGCCCCTGATTTGCGTAGGCTCCTGACATACAATCTTTATCTTGTCCAGGGCAGCCCCTGGAACAAAATGCTCCGGTTTCACAAAGTTCTTAGCAGCAGCGACCAGACCTGCTTGATGTTATACAAAATATCATTCTTAAATACGAAATTATTCCTACTTATCCATATACACCTAAATGTAGCCGAGGAAAGTGAATTTAAAGCAGAGTGGTTGTTATTGGAAATCCAGAATCTTGCTACAGATTCATAGTTACCACCTATTTTTTTGCAAAAGAATTCTGACAATAAATCCCAAGTAATCCTTGCTACCACAGTCATATTTTTTTGCAAAAGAACTCTGACAATAAATCCCAAGTAATCCTTGCTACCACAGTCATATTTTTTTGCAAAAGAACTCTGACAATAAATCCCAAGTAATCCTTACTACCACAGTCATATTTTTTTGCAAAAGAACTCTGACAATAAATCCCAAGTAATCCTTGCTATCACAGTCATATTTTTTTGCAAAAGAACTCTGACAATAAATCCCAAGTAATCCTTGCTACCACACAGTCAAACCTCTATCTGACAATAAATCCTAATAAAATAGGATCACTAAACAGACACGAGAAATAATACAGGTTTTAGTATGAGAGCTTGCCATATACTTTAAAAATGAAATGGTTACATGTGTTGTGAAGACTCACGTTTGCATTTCAGGCTCTCAGGTTCCTCTATATTTGAGTTCTCTAATATCACCATTTTTCTCCTTAGGCAAAGAATGCATTGCCAATAGCTTACCCGCAAAATTCAATCCCTACTATTTAGCACCAATATCTGCTCGCAATCTCCCAACCTCATTATCTTTATTTCAGGCTGCCACTTGAGGTTATCTACATTATGTTGAAGCTTTTGTGCTACATCATTATCTTGTGTTGCATCCTCTTCGTGTATGTTAAGGATTGAAACATTGTCTTTGTACATTGTCCTTAATGGTTCAACAGAAAATGCTTCTCTTCATTTAACACATAAACTTCCATATCCTTTTTGGGACAAAGTTCTCATAAGCTTGCTTCAGTAGAGACATACAGAAGCATATTAGTGAATGATTTTGCCATGTCCATCTCGCAACTGAACTCACGAAATAAGGCACAAACTATCCATATGAGTCCAACTAAAGCCACATGTAGCATGCTTACCAAGTTTAGTAAATATTGTGGATCCAACCGCACACGTGCTGCACATGCTTCCAGATACGGGCTTGGGGAGATGATGTTCCTCTACTTGTCTACTTCTTGTCTGCTCTACGACCAAAATAAGATCATGGGATTTTTTTTGAAAACAACCCACCTCTCCACGGAAGCTTATGAAGCAGAAGCTCGGCCCGTCTTCTTCCGCTCCGCTCCTCGTGCTTATGTATCGACCAGTGTCATCTCCCATATGACAACAAAATATGGAAAAACTAAACCAAAATTTGGATAAATACAGAACATACATGGATTAAGTAACAAATAAGGCCATCAGTTCTCAAACACGCATCCTCTAGAACATTCTGAGTACCAAAATCTACAAATACTCAGATTCCTTGTGTGTACTATAGATATGTACTGCAGGCTGCAGGCATAAGCACTTGAGAAAATAAACCATAAAACTACAAAGTAATGCACGTGATAACATTACAGTATGAGGTTCACATGCATCGCTGCAAATGGTACACACACAAATAACAAAGGCACACACCTCACAATGTATGTCCCATATTGCTTTCAGGATCATTAATTGAGTCGCCGAATCAAGTTCCTTGTACGTTCCAATTTCTGCTCTGAGAAAAGGAATTGCTTGGGTATAGAACCCACCCATATGAGGTAGCACTTGGTAAATTGCTTTCTGCAGCCTGAAGATCAGACTATTTCTTAGCTCATTAACCAAATGCAGTCTTTGACAATAAACCGGCTAACATACCAGGTGCCACCAATCCTTCAATTTCCTATCCAGCATGGTAATAGGAAGGAACAGGGAGCTCAAACCCCAGAACGTTGACCAGCCTCACCCTAGACGATGCAGGTAATGAGAAATAGACCTGCTGCTTTGTGGCGAGCTTAATCCTCTGTACGGCGAGAGGCGACTGCTTCTCGGGGGCGAGCTGGTTAGGGTTTGCAGCGGCGGAGACGACGTCAAGGCAGTCGAGGTTGCGCCCCCTCGCCTGCGGCCATAGCTGAGCCTTGGCCACCTGTACGCGACCTCGCTAGTTTTCAAATCCCCTGGAGGTGCGGAGGTGGTGGAGACGAGAGGAGAGGCGCAGGATCTCGTCCTCGATGGGGCCGATATCGGCGTCCACGTAGTCGCACTCGAGGCGGCGGATCTCCTTATCGCCCCCTGGCAGACTGGGGCGGTGTGCTCGTGCCAGGCGAAGGAGGACGAGGGGTTGTCGAAGGCGCCGTTGTTCCACACGTGCACCAGCTAGTCCTCGCCTCCTTGGCCATCATGGCTGCCGCCGTAAGACCCTCTACAGGTACCTGGATTAAAGGCGGATGAAGAGACCAAAATTTGGTAGAGAGGGAGGCGGAGCATATCGACAGGTCCTGGATCGATCGGTGATAATCCGTGTGGGTAGCCGGGCAGTCGGCGACGGCGCGTGCAGTATGTGGGAGCACAATGCGCGGGGGAGTTCCCCGTGCGTGATTCTGGGCATGATTGGCGAGATTGTCGGGGAGGTAGGAGCGTAAAACAGGCTGGAGTGGGGTCGCAAATCGCGAAGGCAACGGTTGACGAAGGACGAGCGAAAACGCGAAGTGGTAGAAACGAGCGGAACGGACAAGTTGACGACAGGACGCGTGTGAGGTTGGTTGAAGGAACCAAATTCATCTTTTAGATAGGAGAGATTCCATGCTTTTGCGACTTCTAGAGATGTAAAACCAATATGTAGTCCTGAAGTCCTGGACCAGTGGGAGCTGTGTGTTGTCTATGTGGTCAACTGACATCACAAAAAATTGGTAGTCACTATGCATGCTAGTTATGAGTACAAACTTTTGACCCATTAAGTACCAGTTAATGACATCATTAGTCACATGTCTTTGATTTTGGTCTTTCGACATCACTAGGTGCCAATCTTAGCTCCACCGTTGTCCTGGATCATGGAGTATCTACTGTACCTACTGCCCTTTTTCATGTTTATTAATTGCTTGTCGTATGCGTGTTTGTTGTCAGGAGAAAATCAAGTTAATGTGTTCCGGGCTTGGCCATTTAGTAGTCTACTCTTTATCTTAAATCGTATTTGATTTATAGTCCAATTTTCGCTCCAGTACCTTGGACGGTATTCCTCTGCAGATTAGTGACACGGTGTCAACTTGTCTACAGGTTTTGCCGGTGCCGGTGAGTAGATACAGATGACACGATGTCACTACAGGCCGGGGCGGATGGAGAGGATGACGAACGCGTACAAGGAGACACACAACCTGGTCGTGGTGCCGCAGGACTTTAGTAGGAGCTTGAAGTTGAGAGGAAGGCTTTGTGTGTATTAAGAATATGCTTGGCAACTCAGTGGACCCATCCTCTGATCTAGCTGAGGCACAAGTCTTATATATTTTTTTATAGTGAATTTATATGGTTAAATCTTATACCTGATTCCATTTATTGTTTGTGATGCTGGGTCTTGTGTTTGGAACCTGCGATGCTAGTGAGGTCCTTGAGTGACAAAGTGCCATCCATGTAATGTAATGTAATGGTCTTATATGGTTTTGAAACTTTAATGATAGACATAGGGGTGGTGCATGCATAACACTAAAGCTTGTAGACTGTTAAAGACACACGGTATGCTTGGTATTCAAGATGTTTAAAGCTGAGCAAAACTCTCGGGTCTTGAGATTGCTATTCGACCAGTGATGCCGGTGAGGCCCCGTTTGTTACGCGAGTATCTGGGGGGATTTGCTGGGATTATCCCCACCAAACCCTTAATTTCCGGATGTCCTAACAAATTCGTTTGGTACTAGAGTTTTTGGCTGGTTTTATCCCCGACTTTCCCCGAGAAAACACGAGCGGAAACCAAAACTATGTGTATCGCGAAACCACGACTCCCACCTCGCGTTTTTTCCCCGAGCGAGTGGGACGAGCAGTGCGAAACGCGGGGCCGCCGCCGCAGTCGCCTTCGTCGCGTGTCCAGAGATGTTGCCTACCGGCATGCTCCTCCTCTCCTCCCATCCACAACGCATCCTCTCCTATCTTCTTGTCCCCGGCGACGCCTCCATGGCCACGCCACAACGCTGCCATCTCTCTTGGTCTTGAGGCGAGACATGCTCGGCCCACATAGGTGGTCGTCCTTCTCGGATTCCATCACACACGGGAGGTGTTCCTCAACGGCGTATGTTTGCTGCTGCTGGCGTCTGTCCGTACTGAGCAAGAACGACCGACCGGAATTGACTGCTTCTTTATCTGCTTGTGCGTCTACGCCGATAACATGAATTCGTTCTCTGTTCTTATGGAATCGACACTCTCTCCATTGTCCAATCTCTGACGGTGTACCTGGAATCCTGGTGATATAGACGAGTAGTTACTGGAACCCAAACTCTATCCGTTCTTGAAGTGGATGGTGTGCCAAAAACATAGCTAGGGAAGGGATCTAGATGAAAGAGGGCTGGGAGTAGAATTGAGGGGATTGGGTGAAGGTAGGGGTTTCACCCAATCCCCCTGGGGATTATCCCTACTAATTACTTAGATGTTGAGTCCTGGTAGTAGTATTGTGAGGCGCAACAGATGATGGATGTAATATAATGCAATGTGCTGACTTGTCCATGAGCTATAAGTGCGAACTGTTTGGATTTACTTATTTGCTGGTATTTAGTTATCTGGCTTTGTGGTGAAAACAAGTTGACGGATATTGGTGGTGCCCACGTACGTATTTGCAAATGAAGGCAGAACACAAGTAGCAGGGAGCGTAGCTGGAAATTTTATGTGTTTTATTCTTGTGTAATGGAGACTGTAATATGTCGTACTAGTATACCAGTAGAAATTGCAATAGTAGTAGTTTGCCTTGCAAGTTGAACGTTTGTCTTGTTTGATTGAGCTCGTGAGCTGAATCCAAAACACGCCTCAGCCACCACAGACGGTGATAAGTGAAAGAAGATGGGAACTTAGTATAGTAGTAATAATGGTGGCGGCGTAATTTTCTAGGAGGTGGAAGCTGAAGGATGGGTTGGTTTTCCAAGGGAAGTAGCAATGAGTGATGCCGATTGGTTTTTCAAGGACATGAATTGGATTGGAGGAGGAGGAGTAATGCAGTGAGCCAACACGTCACCGATCCAAGGCCCCGGTGCATCCTGGCCCTTCTTTTTGCTCCAATCGTACGGTAGTCAAGAAAGAGAATAAATTAGTGCTCTTATTGCAGCCGTCGCTTCCAGAGGTAGATTGAGAGTGGGCTCCATGTGTGGCTAGCTCTATAAATATTAGGTAGTCGTCGGGGAGGCCGCGGGCGTCATGCGCGACTTGCGACTTGGGCTTGGCGAGGGGAGGGGAGGGGAGGGGCGAGAGGAGTAGGTGAACTCCGTCCGGACGGGAGCTCGCGATTCAGTCTCTGTGTTCATCGTCGTTCCGGCCGGCCGCAAGCAAGCAGGTGACCATGGCTATCTGTACGTATCATCCTCATGTATCCGCTGCGTTGTATTATGTGGAAGGAAGGGAGTATCCTCGTTATTTTGTATCCATATCTAAGCTGGATGGTTTCCTTTCTTGTTGTAGCAGGCTAGGCTAGGACGCTTTGTCAAATTATGTTTTTGGTTTTCCTTGGGTGAATCCATGCTCTAGTCAATATATATATGCGCGATTTCTCGTTGTACTATGTACAAGGAAGGGAGTCTGCTCATTTTTATCAGCATCCCATGGGCGCAAACAAAAGTGTATAGACACGCGTAATGCAATATCTATTAGTGTGATTAACACGAAAAACTTTAGCATGAATCTCACTTACCACTAGACATATGTTCTCTGAGACAAATCTTTTCAAAGGAAATTTTCGAGCGAGATATATTAAATACTATGGGTTGAGTATCTCATTAAATTAGACTCTTCAAACAATTTTCTATTCCTCAAAATAAATATTCAGTTACTCGATATCGACATCAGAATTATGATTAGAAGGATGGATACATCTCGTGCGACTAATATTCCAAACGGTAGGTCTACTAGCCAATCATATCTCATACGACTCTCATTCATCTTTTGATGTATGTGCTCCAAGCTCATTACTATCATGCCAGAACGTCAAGACAATAAACTACCAATCATGCTTGTATGAGAATGACCCTTGGATACAAGTGATCAATCCATACCCTCCTATAAGGTCCTAAGAACACGTTGACCCTTGGATACAAGTGATGAACGCGAACCCGAACCAGAACCAAATTGACGGTGCACGTTTTGGAAAATCACGATAACATTGTTATTTTCAAGTGAGGAATCACCCTAATAGTCACGACTACTACGCAAACAAAAGGGTGTGTAAAAAGGATTAATCATCACATGCAGTTTAATAGTGATGTATTATAGTCCTCTTCATCTTCTAGACTCAGAATTCCTTCTTTGCTCCATGGATCATTGTCCAGGTGTATGATATCTGATCACCATCTCCATGTCATTCTCCTGTCTCTAAGATACTTAATGAAAGAATGGGGCTCGTAGGCCAAACATAGCAATCACATGGTTTCCCACCATCATGCTTTAAATTGACTCGAAGGTCAAAATAAATACAGAGGATAACATCTCCTACAACACTTGAATGATAATGGACTGTACCACATCATATCACATGCTCTTCCAAAACAAGTTAGACAGTATCAAACACTTCAGTTTGGAAATTTTACATCGCTCTAGGTTCTATGGATTGAACCGTCACTACGTACGAACAACATTAGGTATGATTGTTCGCGATGCCTAAGGAAAACGTAGTCATCTAACATTAACGAGTTTGTCTATGAGACATGACAAAGAGTTACAACGGTGTGTTTATGTATCTACACGTACGTGTGCATTTCTTATGAATCTTATATTCAGTGACCAAAGCAGTTATAGCATAAAAACATAATCCATTAATCATTAACCTGATGTATTTTATTGTCTCTTAGGCATACATCCAACAAAATTTGTCTTACAGGTATCTCAAAAAGTACATGTTAAGTTGCATGTATCGAGATTGGGATTTCCCCTCCATGTGACGGAGAGATATATTATGGGCCCACTCGATGACGCATATTCGGTAACACACTTGCAGGCACGTGACTACGGAGTTAGTCGCAGGGAATGGTGTGTTAAGGAATGAGTAAAGGATACTTACAGGTAACGAGATTGAACTAGCTATGGTGATACCAACGATCGAATCTCGGGTAAGTAAAATATCGTGAGACAAAGAAAACAGAATATGCATTATGACATAGTGGTTCAACTGATAAAGATGTTTTTGAATATGTAGGAGTCATCATGGATATCCAGGTCCCGCTGATGATTATTGATCGGAGAGGAGTGTCGATCATGTCTGCATGTTCTTGAATCCGTAGGGTCAGACACTTAATGTTCGGTAGCTCTATGGTAGCACTAGGATATTTTTATGGCGAGAACAATTTTTTTAGTGTCTCGGATGTGATCCGAGATATCACGAGGAGCTCCAGAATGGTCTAGAGCTAAAGATTCATATATGAAAAGTGCTTTTATGGATTCCGGAAAAGTCCTCGATTTTTTTGGCAGAGTACCGGAAAGGTTCTTGAAGGTTCCATGGGGCCCAACGACCCAGGAGGGGCCCATATGGACCAAGGGATGTGGCAGCAGCCCACATTGGCTGGTCTCACTATCCCGCCAAGGCCCATGTCGTTTAAATCTAGAGATAAGGTCTTATCTCTAAATTTAAAAGGAGGTTTACTTGGGGGGGGGGGGGGGAGAAGTTTTCTCCCTTGTGGTCAGCCCTAGGAGGGTTTTAGCAGATCCCCTTCCCTCCCTGGAGTATATAAAAGGGGAGGACTCTTTGGGACGCTGCACAACAAATCCTAGCCACTTCCCTCCGTTCTGCTCCTCCGTCTCTCCCATACATGTGCCTGGCGAAGCCCTATCCGTGAGGTCTCTCCACCATAGCCACCACCACACCGTCATGCTGCTGGACTTGATCCCATCTACCTCTCCGCTACGCTTGCTGGATAAAGAAGAAGGACACATTCCCGCGGTTGTACGTATGCACATCTTGGAGACATCATTCGTTGCGGTGCTGATCGGCTAGATCACAGGAAGAACGTCATCGACCTTACACCGAGGAGACGTTCAACACGCACGTTCATCGAGGGTACGTAGATCAGATCTAGCACTCTTCCTCTTACACGCACGTTTATCTAGGATATGCATCTTGGTTCTTATAGATTAGATCTTAACTTTTTGTATGCATCTCATAGATTTGTTTTTCTTTCTATACTAGAATCCCATCAACTAGCACATGTGGCCTACGTGACAATTAACCCAGCTAGAAAAAATGTGCATTTTTCAGTCTATTTCACGTAAGATGGAGTAAAACATTGTTGTGTTCCAGGTCAATTGCAAGTTAATGTTCAAAGTGTAAAATCCAAGTATTGGATGTCTTACTTTTTAATTTCTGTTGTGTTTACTTAAAATGCCACAGCGAAGGCAACCATTTGTACATATTTCAGAAGATATAAATCAAGAAAGGCGTGAACGTTTAAAGCTCGACGAAATAGATTGACGACCGAGCAGAACGAGAAAATTATGTGCGTAAAATAACAACCTAATAATTAGGATAAATTTTAAATGTTTGGTTTATCTTTAAAAAAATTGTGGGGGTTTATTTTATATCCGTTGCAACACACTGATAATTTGCTAGTGTTGATCAAAAGTACTCCCTCCGTCCACTTTTATAGGGCTCACTTCTTACTATTGAAATGCTAAGAAGTGAGGCTTATAAAAGTGGACGGAGGGAGTAAAATGAATCGGAGTGAGTACAAAATTAACACATCGGACATATCCAGTTATAGCCTAGCTTAGCCAGGATATGCGTTTGGTTCCCAGGCAAATCCAGTTATAGCCTAGCTTAGCCAGGATATGCGTTTGGTAGGGGCTAATTTCCTAGCTTTTGAGGGCTAACTAGCTTGCCCGGGCCAGATTAGCCTCGCTCGCACGGGAGAGCCAAATCGGCTCGCTCTCGACGGCAAAAACGAATCGAACGTAAAAGTAGCGTTCGTAACAAACTCTCCGGATTCTGTTCGTAAGCTCCTTTTTTTTCTTCACGTGGACCCTTTCCTCCACTTCTCCCCCATTATTTTCTCATCTGTAACTATATCCTCAAGATCTCTCAATAAATTCACGAGATTGTGGGAGTATTACACGGTTCCACTTCAAGATGCTATCAGAAGCGAGATCCACATCTAATTTTTGGAGAAATCTCACTTCGGGCTGCTTCATATCAAGAAATTTCATGCAACTTGTGTGTCCAGTTTGGTGTTGCATGTGTGTGTCCAATTTATTCCAAGACTTTATATGTACATACGACGCTACGAGTTTCCATTAGTTCGTTGATTGCCCTCAAAAGCAACAACTTAAATCCAAACGACTAGCCTCTCCGTTGCTAGCAAAAGCTATGCAACCAAACGTACGGCCAACGACAAGATCAGCTGAGCCAAGCTAAGCTAGCTGGGCTAGCAGGGCTATGCCCATACGGGCAATGCAACCAAACGTACCCTTAATCCATATGGGCTCTCTCACTCTCGCCGCGTCGACTTGCCAAATTAAGTGTACATCACATCATGCCATCACTGGTATTTATGCGCCCCCACTCTCTAACACGCCTGCTGTTAGCCGTCGCTGTGAGCTGATGATAATAACGCCTGTCCGGAAGCCCAAACTGTGTATGAGGGTCTTCAGTGAAGTTTACTTCGTGCAATGAGATTTAAAACTTTTTTTTTTGCGGACAATGAGATTTAAACCGATAGTGACCTGTGACCAAACACATGGTTGATATAGGGAAAACCTCCTGTATATGTTTCTGTGATAGATCCATTTCAGTACTACAGTGAACCAAAGTCTTGGCAGTTCGTTTTACTTGGACCTGTAAACAGAATTGGCGATGGACCTTCTTCCTCTTCCTCCCCTCTGCCCTCCATCTCCCTGCAACCTCCTCTGTACCTGTTCTCTGAAACTCCACCCGAAAAATTCACCTCCTTGCCGCCGGTGATTGCCGCCCTAGGGCCCCCCTCCGGCCGCCGCAACGCCGGGAATGGAAACGGCGTCCCGTGGGCTCCCTCCTCCACCCCACGGCAGCGGCCGGGAGGCACCGCTGCTCCGCCGCCGTCCGCTCCAATCCGCCACCGTCTCCCTGTCCGCCCCGACCTCCTCCTGCCTCGAGCGCACGAGGTGAGCGCCCCACCTCCTCCTTCCCTCGCTCCCCTCCCTCTCCTCCTCTCGCACGACACACCGCACCGCCCGCGCAGCCCCCCCCCCCGGCGCCCTCCGGCGAGCAGCGGACAGTCGCTGCCTCCCCTCTGTCGCACGTTCAGGCGACCTGAACAGGTTCAGTTAAAACCAAAAGTTCAGTTAACCCGCGTGGAGAAGTATAACCCCCCGAGCCCCCCTATTCTGTCACAAACCCGAAGCCCACCCCACTGGTTCTGTCCCAGCGCGCGCCGCAGGAGGTGGGGGGTTCGAGTCCCCCCTCCCTCAATTAACCAAATCTTTTTATTTTCCATTGATTTGGTCACAGCAACTTCTCAGAATCACCAATAGGCCCCTGGTAATTATTTCTAGCCCCTGCAAAATTATTTCCAAGTCCCTAGCAGCTAAAAAATGGCAGATTTGCACCAAATCTTGTAAAATGCATAAGTAATCCATCCCAACTCCAATTTTAACTTTTTAAATATGTTTTCTGTCCCAAATTAAATGTTCTATCCAAATATAAAATTTGTTTACTGTTTTGAATATTTTAAATTGGTGCAATATTTGAATTCTTGTCTAATTCACCTAATTTTAAAAAATTCATAACTTGGGCATAAAAATTCCAAATTCCACAAACTAAATATGTTTTCCAATCAAATTTTCATGTACTTTCCAAATATAAATTTTTTTTGCTGTTTTGAATAATTTAAATTGCTGAAAACAACTGTTTCTTTTTTATTGCATTTAAAATTGCCAAAATAATAACTTGCTCATTTTAAATCCAATTTCAACAGATGAAATATGTTTTCCATGCAAAATTAAACCACCTTTACAAATATAAAATTTGTTCCATGTTTTGAATAATTAAAATTGGTTAAATAATTTAAACCTTATTTAATTCAATTAAAATTGCTAAATTCCTAACTTGATCAAATCAAATTCTTTTGGGACATATAAAATATGTTTTCAAACCATAAAAGCATAACCTTTTAAAATATGAACTTCACTCAATGTTTTGCACAAATAAAAACTCAAATAAGTTCATGTTTGAATTAAATTCATTTAATTCTTGCTTAAACTTGTTTAATTCATAAATAATTTATTTGAAATCCTTTTTCAACAAGTGAAACATGTAATCCACCTAAAATTTGGTGTTCTTTTCAAATATAAACTTTGTTATCTATTTTGAACAATTTAAGTTGGTGAAAACAACAAATCCTTGTGTGACACCTTTAAGTAACCAAAATTCCCAAACTTAATAAATGAATTTCCAAACTTGGTAAACCTTATTTCCATTTGGTTCTATTGTTGTTATTTTTCTGTTTTCCTCATCCATGCATCATGCTAATTCACTTACACAAGTTGATTAGTTGTAGAACAATTAATTCAACCATAATTCATGGGCTTTTCATATGCAATCCAATTGCATGTGGGTCCATTTAATCATGTTGTTATCTTGTCAACTAGTTTATTTTTGTTGCATAAATTAAATGGTCATGCATCATCCCATGTTTGTGCACTATGCCATGTTATTGATTGTTTATCTTTCTGCATTGTTTGTTTGCTTCTTCTCGGATAAACGACGACGTTGAGACCGACGATACTTACGACACCCCTTCTAAGGAGTTAGCTCAGTACCAGGCTACTGGGTTTGCAGGCAAGTTATCACTCACATGAACCATTGTGTTCCTTTCAACATTGGTTACCGATACTTTTCGTTGTCTATTTCTGCTAGCCTTAGTAGTTGTTGTTTCTGTTACGAACCTATCACATGTATCCTTTAACCCTGATATTGCCTCACCTCCATACCCATAACCTTTTGCTTGTTGCCCGTGTCTTACTAGCATGCTTAGGGTTGTTTTGTTCTGGGGGCTCGATGTTTAATCAATCAATCATGCTAATGTTACTATTAATAATAAATTTGATGATAAGGCACCGGCAGGAGGCCCAGGGTGGTTTTGAGGCCTGCTAGTGTCGACCCTAATAGGAAAAGGGTCTTGTCTACTGATCCACGATGAGCGCACTAACCGCATGTGGGAAGCGAGTATGGGCGCCCCCCTCAATTTGATTCGATTCGCATCTCGTCCAAATCGCCTCATTTAGTTCGTGTTTTCCATTTGCCGCATGCATGTTTTTGCGAGCCCAGGCCAGGGTGGAACTTTTGTAGTCGACATATAGGGGGACACGTTCTTAGAGTGCTATGAGGGTCCCCTTTTTTCGGGGCTCGGTTAGCCGTGCGCCCAAGGTTCTTTGGGCTTGATGCGGAGAAGAGTTGAGTTGTGTTGAGTGCCCCGCTTGGTGGAAGGGCCTTTCCATCTGGCGGGTTATTCATACGTGTACGGCCAAATTGGTGCACCCCTGCAGGGATAAAATCTTCTCGAGAAGCCGCGTTTTCCGCGGTTATGGACTACTTGGTGAAAGTACTGGCTAACAAGTACTCAGGACAACTTAAACCTAATGACTAACAATCTTACATCCAATGATTAACAACTTGACTAGTAATAGGCTTATCGACACAATAATCTGAACCATCATTAATCCAACTGTGTGAGTTATCCTGGGATTGCTTCTTTGGATAAGGGGCGAGATCCAGGATGGGTTTGTTTGGAGTTAGCTATAGTTGGTTACGATACGCGATCTTATCTCCTTTCTGTTAGCCGTAAGTGGTAGTACCTCTGTAGTTGGTTAGAGCAGCCAGTTGCAGCATCTTTTATATCCCCTTTCCTCCGTTGAACCCAAAGCATTTGTGCTTGGTGTTGACGGGTTACACTTTGGTGAACTGTGAGTCTTGCTTGCCAGTACGTTTATGTACTGACCCCTTTGGGGATGTGGTTTCCGCAGACGACGTTTCCGAGGATCTCCATGGTGGCTACTACGTGGAGTATGACGAGACTGCTGACGAGTAGATAGCGGACCCGGGCAGGATCCGAGACTTCGTGGATGGGCTCCGTCTTTTCGTTTCCGGCCTCTTAGGCCTATTTGGATCTTGTCTGTACTCAGACATTTTGGATGCTTCCGCTGTGATGTAATGATGATATGTTGGGACATGTGTCCTCTGGATGATTGTATTTGCTATCTCTGCTCTAAGGAGAGCCAATTGCAACTTATTTCAATCTTTTGTGTCTTAGAGATCTGTTGTGATATCACTTGTTCCAATGCCGTTGACGTACCATGTGTGTATGTTTTGAAGTACGTCAACGGAAGTATCTGGATTTCTACGGGATGGTTTGCGCAGACGATGAATAGTAAGAGAATGGTTGTCACAAGTTTACGTGTTGGCCTGCTCATATTGAGATGCGGGTCCCGGTATGCCCCGTAAGCCATTTATCTACTGTTAAACGGACTGTGAGTATCCCCTAGAAGTCCGGGTGCGACAACAACACGAAGAAAAATCCTAGCGGGCGCGCTGGGTACCCAATTAGGTTAAGTTCGGCTCGGTAAGACCTCTACGGCCCAGGATTCGAGTCGGAGGTCTTGAATCTGTGTAGGCCAGAAGTGTTTTTGCCCTAGATGCAATTAATTGGCCCTGAGCTTTCGGGAGAGCCAAGCAACTGAGCCACATCCTTCTGCGAAAACAGCCGAATACACGGGCACTCTATTTTCTCGATACTCGAGTACAAGAAATGCATCGCATACAGGATACACATCCTCTTCAAACGATCAAGTCCACCAGTCGAAAGGAAATCAAGATAAGTTCTGAGCGTCCACCCGACGGATTATCAGTCGAGTCAACGCTCGGGGGCTACTGACAAAGGGATGAATCCTACGCCTGTCGGATGAGCCTACCCGGTGTCAGGCCCACGGCCCAAGCTCCAAAGGAAGCGTCAAGGATTACTCTAGAAGACCCACTTGGAGCCCACCCGCAAAGCCTTGCGGGTTAAGATAGGAAACTTGTAACCGACATAGGGTTAGAGTTCGAATCCTCCCCGGGTATGGTTTGAGACCTGGCCACCTATATAAGGTCAGGAGAACCATCGAGAGAGGACCAAGCAATACCGCACCACTAAGACGTGAGATCGAGATCATACTCTCGACTTGAGCAACCCCCCATTATAATCGATCTACTCGTTAATACAGATCGACAGAGGCAGGAGTAAGGGTTTTACCTCTACGAGGGCCCCAAACCTGGGTAAATCGTGTCCCCTGTCTAGCCGACCATTGTCACCAGCGCCCACACGTTCTCCTAATCGAAACCGTATGGGTTCACCCGAGGGACTTGTTGAGATGCAGATTCGACAAGACATTCCCGCGTTGTACGTGTGCACATCTCGGAGGCACCGTTCGTTGCGGTGCTGGTCGGCTGGATCACGAGAAGGACGTCATCGACCTAATATGACTACACCGAGGTACGTTGTAACAAGACGTTCAACACGCACGTTCATCGATGGTACGTAGATCAGATCTAGCACTCTTCCTCTTACACGCACGTTCATCGAGGATATGTAGATCAGATCTAGCACTCCTCCTCTTATTGCTAGCATCTCCTAGATTGCACCTTGGTTCTTATACATTAGATCTTAACTTTTCGTATGCATCTCGTAGACTTTTATTTTTGTTTCTATACTAGAATCCCATCAACTAGCACATGTGGCCTACGTGACAATTAACCCGGCTTGTGCATTTTTTTGTGTCTATTTCACGTTTTTTTATAGAAATGGGAGCCTGGGCCCCGGGCTCTGCATCAAAGCGATGCACACAGCCGGATTTTATTAAATAAGAGAAGGAAACATCCAGAGTTCAAGTGTATTGCAATCATGGATCAGATAAAGTGGGCACAAAAATAAGCCACGCAAACAGCGACAAATTATACATCAATTCGCCTCAAATTAAGCCACCCAGCCCGACTGTAGATAGCCCGAACGACTGCCATCAGTCGAGCATAGCCTGAATCCATAAGTCCGTCCATAAGTCCGCGCTGATCCACGGGGAGAAGGAAAGACCACATCTGGATAAAACAGACCACCTTGTTTACAACCTGCAAAAAATGAGGGTTTGTTTGTTTGTTAAACACCACGTCATTGCGACAATTCCAAATCGCCCATAGAAAAGCAGCCACACCAATTCGAATTCGTGTTTTTGTTTTCCTGTCTATGCCATTTAACCAGGTACCAAACATATTCGCAATGCTAGTCGGTGGATAAATGCTATATGTAAAGTGTATCAGACGCCATATATCACGGGCAAAAGGGCATGTTATAAAAAGGTGTTCTACAGACTCATCTTTATCGCAAAAAAACATATTTTTTACGGCCATGCCAATTTCTCTTAATCAAATTGTCTACAGATAAAAGGGCATGTCTATTTCACGTAAGATGGAGTAAAACTTTGTTGTGTTCCAGGTCAATTGCAAGTTAATGTTCGAAGCGTAAAATCCGAGTATTCGATGTCTTGCTTTTTAATTTCTGTTGTGGTTACTTAAAATGCCACAACAAAGGCAAACAATTTGCACATATTTCAGAAGATATATATCAAGAAAGGCGTGAACGTTTAAAGCTCGACAAAATAGATTGACGACCCAGCAGAACGAGAAAATTATGCACGTAAAATAACAACCTAGTAATTAGGATAAATTTTAAATGTTTGGTTTATTTTAAAAAAATATGGGAGGTTTATTTTAAATCCGTTGCAACACACGAATAATTTGCTAGTGTTGATCAAAATTAAAATGAATCGGAGTGAGTACAAAATTAACACATCGGACATATTTAATCCATATGGGCTCTCTCTCTCGCCGCGTCGACTTGCCAAATTAAGTGTACATCACATCATGCCATCACTGGTATTTATGCGCCCCCACTCTCTAACACGCCTGCTGTTAGCCGTCGCTGTGAGCTGATGATAATAACGCCTGTCCGGAAGCCCAAACTGTGTATGAGGGTCTTCAGTGAAGTTTACTTCGTGCAATGAGATTTAAAACTTTTTTTTTTTGGCGGACAATGAGATTTAAACCGATAGTGACCTGTGACCAAACACATGGTTGATATAGGGAAAACCTCCTGTATATGTTTCTGTGATAGATCCATTTCAGTACTACAGTGAACCAAAGTCTTGGCAGTTCGTTTTACTTGGACCTGTAAACAGAATTGGCGATGGAATTCTGCTCCTGGAAGCTATACATACTAGCTTAGAAAAGGCAGTTGTGGGGAGAAAAGTTGGCTAGGCTGCTTCATGAAGTAGTACAGAGTAATACCTGTGGCGGTTATGAGCGCACTGGGACAATGCATGCTATTATCGATCATTGGTAGCTCACGCTGAAATAAATAGGTCAAAGATGTGTAGATAGATGACTCTCAGTGCACGGCAACAAGCAGAAACACGAGAGAAATCGATTCACTGCGTCACATCGACATAGTGGTAAATGATATGTCAGTATATGAGCCTCAGTTATCAACAACAACACAAAATATGGCGTTGGATCGATCTTAGTTTCCTACTAGCTACTAGAACGTGTGCGCCCCTATGCGCTGGGCAACGATCGTACAACGTGGACCAAAAAGGACAGCCCATATATGATCTGATCATATCCACTGCGACGTCGCAACTTCCCCAGGCAATGAAGAAGCAGAAAATTAAGGGCACATTCTATGAAATAGCGAGCGATCAAGTAGGTGGCAAGCGCCGAATCCAATTTAATCCGGTAGGAACGACACCCGTTTAGTACTGATAGCGTGGCATGTCCTTTCTCACACGAAAGCTACCGATCTGCAGTTGTAACCTGCACAGATCAATCGGCGTACACGGCCAGCTCTTCGCCCAACCGCAGCACCAACTCTGGTACAGTCTGTAGCATACTAGTACTTCATATATTAGCTTGAGAGTTAATTGTGAATTTCTCACCCTCAAACAGTACACCCTAATCCAATCTGTACTGCCAACATTCCAGGTGAATGCATGCATGCACAGTACAACCCTTACCATGATGCTACTGGGACCTGGGTATATAAGAAAAGGTAACTACACATCCCACAAATTCAACACACGAGAAGCAAAGCCATATTCGACCGTGAGGCCAGGCTATGAGATCATCATGGTACTGAGCTGGACGCCTGGACGGATCAACGGTGGCATTTAATACGGCCAACTACCATAAACCCGTGGCAAGATCGCACATTCAACACGGTCCATGCATGTAGCAGCGGCAACTCGACGGTAGGTGCTGTGCGCTCGATCGTGTATATATACCCTGCAGGTGCAGTGTCCAAAGGCACCCACTCAAAGTACAAGCACCACTGCCACTGCTCGCTTTGTCTCTCTTGCTTGCTTTCAGGAGTTCTCCGGGCGGGAAGGAGATGGGCTCCAGCAGCAGGATGCTTCTGGTCGCCGTCCTCCTGGTCGGCATAGCCTCGCAGAGCTCTGCCAGGAACCTCGAGGGAGACCACTTGTCTGAGCAGAAGTGTATGTGCTTTTACTTCTAGACTAGATCGATAGATCTCACGGTCCCCTGCTTACTAGTTGTTGATTAATTGAAGCACTGCCTTAATTTGTACTTTGCTGATTAAGAGGCACACTGCCTATCTGTATCTCGACAGACGGCGGCGGCGGGTATGGTGGTGGGGGCTCCGGAGGCGGAAGCGGCGGGTATGGTGGTGGGGGTTCCGGGGGCGGAGGCGGGTATGGTGGTGGGGGCTCCGGAGGCGGAGGCGGCGGGGGATACGGAGGAGGCGGTGGTGGTGGGGGCTACGGAGGAGGCGGCGGCGGCGGTGGTTACACACCGACACCAACACCGACCACGCCCAGCCACACCGGATCCTGCGAGTAAGGCTACTGCTAATCTGCTACACGTCAATTAACCGAGGAACAAACTTGTTGTAACCTGTGTCTGCATGTGTATCTGTATACGTAGCTACTGGAAGAGCCACCCGGAGAAGATCATCGAGTGCATCGGCAACCTGGGCAGCATCCTGGGCTCCCTCGGCGAGGTGTGCCACAGCTTCTACGGCAGCAAGATGCAGACGCTGAAGGACGCGCTGTGCAACACACGGAGCGACTACTACGGCGACCTGCTGCGCGAGGGCGCCGCCGCCTACATCAACTCCATCGCCGCCAAGAAGGCCAAGTTCGCCTACTCCGCCTACCAGGTCAAGGAGTGCATCGTGGTCGGGCTCACCTCCGAGTTCGCCGCCGCCGCGCAGGCCGCCATGCTCAAGAAGGCCAACGACGCCTGCCACTACTAGGCTACCCATGCAAGCTGGTAGCGGTGGTTCAATAATTAAGTCTGCCTCCGTCCATATATGCAGTTCCGGATGCGCGCTCCCGTGTCCTAAGCTAGCCTTTATGTGTGCGTTTGCCATTTGATGATGCATGCCATGCCAGCCAGGGGCCTCGAGAGTCTACGTAGTGATGCTGATGCATGCATGCTTTGCTTTGCTTTTCTTTTCTTGTCGTTGTTGGTGATGTAAGAATAACATAAACTTCTGAGTTGTTAGTGAAAAATATATATGCATGCGCGTTGAATTGTATCTCTGTCGACACTATAGTCTATCTACGGCGTTTGACCATTACTACAGCTCTGCCCATATACTCCTGCCGATCTCAAAATTGTACTCCTGGGTTTCACAATATAGGATGTTTTAGACATATTTCACATTCATATACATACACATGTATCTAGACATATTTACGTAGTTCAAATCTAGACAACATGTAAAACACATAGAACATCTTACATTATGAACGGAGGAAATATATAATTTCTCTTTTCATCTTTGTAACATGCATCCAAAGAATCAATTGATCGAGTTGGGTGACAACATCGCTGTGTCACTACATACATGCATGTCAACCCCATGGCCCAAGTCACACTTTTCAGATTCCATATACGAGCAGACGTCTTTTTTTTTTTTTTGAGAACTACGAGCAGACGAGCAGACGTGTACTTACCCGTTTCCACAACGCGGCTAAACGAGCTCCCTACGGGCCCTCACCCCTTCACAAGCTGCATAAGTAAAACCTGGTAGGCCTATAAGGCTCTTTGGGCTTATGAGCCGTAATCTTTGGGCCCTCTTCCAAAAAAACAGATGGGAGCAACTGAGAGCGGAGTTTTTTTTTTTACAGTCAATACCATGAATTTTTTTTTTGTATAAAAGATAGTACATGATAGAGATACAAGAGTTGACTACAGCGGTCATAAAATAAAGTCTAACAGAACTAGAAAATCTTCGGGATCTTCAAACTATTCCTTCTTACATGACACAATCATGTACTTTTCTGAAACCAGCCATAGAACACAAACTAAACCACAAACCTGTAAATACCAACGAGTGTTCATCCATATTTTTTTTGAGCCGCAATACCAAGGCCGCGAGCATGCAAACAAATATTAAAATAATCAACCAACATCGATTGGAGTGCCAACGCTGGTATTGTAGAGAAAAGCAACCAAACATTCTGATCGATGACGCTAGGAGCCGAGAGTATGAATCAGCTTTGTTGAGAACGTAGCAGCTGGGACAAATATTGTGACCGTCGAGTGTTCTTAGTTAGGTTCATGGCAAGGGGTGTCATAAGCCTGCTGGTAGAGTCGTGGGTGAAAACGTGAGAGAGCCGGAGGCGAAGACGCAATTTACCCAAGTTCGGTACATCACAACTAAGGCGGCGTTACGTACTACTCTGCAATCTCACTAAATCAGGGCTAAAACCTGAAGTATACAAAGTACAACGTGAGTAAGATTTCGCTATCTCGGCGAGGATGTTCTCTCGGCGATCTAGCTTCTAACTTGTAGGGTGGTCTTTACGACCGCTCCCGTTCGGCTTTATATAGATAGCCAGACTAGGGTTTACTGAAAGGTAACCTTGAAGTATACGGAAAGTATTCCTATTCTTGAAAAGTAAGACATCCGGCTTCTTCTCCAAACCGAATCACACATTGGGTCGTGATCCGGGTTCTTATAGAGTCCAACTTCCTGTGTGTCGGGTTACTGGGTTGCCCAATGGACTTCGTTCCATTACCTACGGGCCACCCTGATAATCTGGCCTTTGGTCAATACCGGATATGCCTCCATTTGGCATATACCCGAAAGTAGCCCCCAAGAAGAGTTAAGACCTCAATGCTTCGCCTTTTCCTGAAATTAATACATTCGGAAAAACCAGCCTTCAGTCTTGAATATTCTTCTTCCCATAATTTTTATGCCTAACCCGACTTTACGGAATCCGGCATTTCTTTCACAAATATTCACTCAGAAGGAACCTGTGACGTAAGCGAAGAAATCATGCTTATGTCTCGGCCTCTTGGTTTCAGTCAAAGACTAAAAACGACTCTCTGCCGGTTTTGGCGTGAGAAGCGAGGAGATTTACCATCATCACCCAGCTAACCGTATCCCTAATTTGCAGCGGGACACGCGGCGTTCATCCAACGGCTAAATTAGCCGTTAGGGCCATCTCGATGCGTGTAACGGTTATAAATACCATTCAGCCCCCCTCCTATTTCACCTTCCTGCATTCACACCCGCGATTCCCTCGAGACGAAACTCAAGAGCTCCTGCGCACAGCTGCAACCGAGAGAGAAAGAGAAACAAGGACCTCGTCGCCGGCGTCACCATTGGCGGATCTTGCTCCCGTCCAGCATCGCTCTTTCCACGGGATGGACACCGGAGACAACGTTCAGGTTCCCACGGCCGCTGTCAACACGCCGCACCGTGGAGCCTGTCGCGAACCGCGCACATTCCTCCGACGCAACAACAACGACATAAGCAGGTTCTTCTTCTGCTCTGCTAGCCTCCCCGTGCGCTTGAAACCCACAAGTATAGAGGATCGCAACAGTCTTCGAGTGAAGTAAAACCCAAATTTATTGATTCAACACAAGGGGAGACAAAGAATATTTATAAGCCTTAACAACTGAGTTGTCAATTCAGTTGCACCTGAAAGTAGACGTGTTCGCAACAGTTTATCAGTGGTAACTGTTTTATAGCAGCAGTAGTAGTAAAATAATAGCATGAGTAAAATAGTAACAACAGTAGCAATTGCGGGAAACAACAGGGTTAAAATACTGTAGGCATAGGGATGGATGAATGGGCGTTGCATGGATAATATAGTTCATATAATAATCAAAACATGGACATTGTAGATAGATAATAATAAAGTATCCAAGTTCTAGGAAAACTATAGACATGTGTTTCAATATAGTCATACGTGCTCGCAATGAGAAACTTGCGCAACATGTTTTGTCCTACCAGCCCGTTTGCAGCGGGGCCTCAAGGGAAACTACTAGTAATTAAGGTGCTCCTTTTAATAAAGCACCCGAGTAAAGCATTGACACTCCATAAACACACGTATCATCCCCTCCGGTTGTCTCAATTTCTGCCACTTTAGGGCCTCGGGTTTCGGACAACGATGTGTATAAATAATTTGCAGGTATGATCAAGAAACATAATTATACCCATGAAACAATAACATGTTCAGATCTGAGATCATGGCACTCGGGCCCTAGTGACAAGCATTAAGCATAACAAGTTGCGACAACGGTAGAAAACACTAACAACGGATACTAGGCATTATTCCCTAACAATCTGGCATTATTACATGAACGATATCATCCAATTCCGTCCATCTCTCTCAGCCTACAGTGGGGATTACCCACACATGGATGGAGGAATTATGGATGGTTGATGGAGAAGTGGTGGCGGTGACGATGGCGATGATCTCCTCCGAATCCCCGTCCCAGCAGAGCGGTAGAACAGGAACTTCTGATCCCCGAAATAGGTTTCGAGGTGGCGGCGGTGCTCTGATGTGTTTCTCTGGAATATGACGAACCCCGCTCGGTTTTTAGGTTACGGGGCATAAGTAGTCGAAAGGGGAGCCCGAGAGGGTGCCTGGGGCCACCACACCACCTCTAGGCGCGGCCTAGCAGGGGGCGCCCACGCATGGTATGGGCATCTCCTTGCCCTCCTCTGGCTCTTCTTCTGGCTCCGGGGGTCTTCGGGTAAAATAAGGACTTCGAGATCTTTTCTGGGAAATTTCCTGAAAGTTGATTTTTCTGCACAAAACGAGACACCAAGGTAATTCTGATGAAAATAGCGTTAGTCCGTGTTAGTTATATCCAAAACTCACAAGTTTACAGGCAAACAATAGCAAAATTGTTCGGAAAAGGAGATACATTTTGGACGTATCAACTCCCCCCAAGCTTAGCTTATTGCTTGTCCTCAAGCAATTCAGTGACAGCTGAGTGCGATAAAAGAACTTCTACGAACACATTCGTTTCATATGAAGTAAATATACTCACTATATGATCAAGTGCTTAGGAAATTCATAATAAGAAGAATGCAAATAAATTCACCTAATAGGTATGCAAACCATGAAGACATACCAACACACTAATAATAAACAACATGAAATATATCAATCTGCAGGATTACAATGTTCATAATAGGGTATGATAAAGTGTACTCGCTTGCCCTTAATAATGGAGCAAAACATAAATGACAGGGCACCTATGAAGTTCAAGTAAAGACTAGAAGTAAAGATATCAAAGATAAAATTATCAACATTATACCCCAATCAACTGTGTTCTGGGACAAGCACATTATACTAAGGATGACAACTATGCTCTCAAGAAAATGCATAAAGTGAGAAGGTGAAGACTTAGCATAAAAGTAAAAGATATGCACTTCGCAGAGGGAAGCAAGGATTAACTCATGTGCTAGAGCTTTTTATTTTATAAACAGAGGTATTGAAAACATTTTTATAGAGAGGTGTATGCTTATGTCAACGAATGGTAAATAGAAAATACAGTACGTCATAAGCCAACTAGACTTCACAAGAGCGGCTCCCATTGAAGGACGCATCTGGTATAGAGGGTCATCTCTTTTCTCTTTTGTTTACAGAATTATGCTTTGACTGGTAAATCAGGGGCCAAAATAGTGAATAGAATTTATAGTAACCAATTTTAAGGCTGGGAATCCCGCTTCCAGCTCTTCTATCATTTGGATAAGCGGATGAAACCACTAGTCCAGGTGTTTAAAGTCCAATCAACAAGTGAGATAAAGATTCTCTATTTACGTCCTCATGAGCTAAAACAGGGGCACAAACAGGAATAATTTTTGAGTAAGCTGCCAATCTTCTTCTTCATCAAACTCTACTATTTTACATGATTCCTATGTCTTCATGTTGTTTTCAGTTGGGGCTCTCAGTATTTCTCATAACCTTGTCAGTCGACTACGCGTCGATGCACTTAGCGAGTATGCCAATCAAACCGAGGAGCATGTCCTAAGGGCAAAGGAAACGCTGGAGAAGTCAAAACATGCCTCGGCCTCGTTTCACGATGCCATGTTTCCAAGGAGGTGTGTGATACATCATAAACGTATCTATAATTTTTTATGTTCCATGTTGTTTTCATGCCATATGCTACATGTTTTCCTTACACTTTATGTCATTTTTTATCGATTTTCCGGACTAACCTATTGACAAGATTCCATAGAGGCAATTCTACGTTTTCTGTTGTTTTTAGATTAAAAAAAGTTGTTCTGGAAATATTCTCGGAATTGGAAAATTCGAAGCCCAGAAGTCTTAGAATTCCCGAAGGTTCCACGGACTCCCGAAGAGGCCGGAGGGGGCCACACCATAGTGCAGCGCGTCCCCTGGCCCGCGCCTCGGGGTGGTGTGGGCCCCTCGGGCGTCCACCACCATCGCCCTTTCGCCTATTTATTCCCACGATACATCAACCCTAGAGATATACCACTTTTTTCCAAGAAACACCCGAGGCCGCCGTCATCGTCAACCCGAGATCGGGAGGGTTCTGGAGCTCTCCCCGGCACCCTGCCGGGAGGGGAATTCATCACCGGAGGGGTCTACACCACCATGCCCGCTTCTGGAGTGATGTGTGAGTAGTTCATCCTTGGACTACGGGTCCATAGCAGTATCTAGATGGTTGTCCTCTCCTCTTTATGCCTCATGTTTAGATCTTGTGAGCTGCCTCACATGATCGAGATCATCTATTTGTAATGCTACATGTTGTATTTGCTGGGATCCGATGATTATTGAATGCTATGTCTACTGATTATCAATCTATCATGTTATCTTCATGTGTATGTTATTTATGATCTTGCATGCTCTCCGTTGTTAGTAGATGCTCTGGCCAAGTAGATTCTAGTGACTCCAAGAGGGAGTATTTATGCGCGATAGTGGGTTCATGTCTCCTTTGCATCTGTGCACGAGTGACAAAAACGTGGCACATGGAGAATGTGGTGTTTCCATTAGGGAGAAAACAACGATGTTTACTTCGTTTACATTGTTTACATTACACATTTTGCTTACTGCGATAATCTGTTGCTTACAACTTAATACCTAATGTTTGTTCGGATGATATTCACATGGTGGATAATTAGTCATAGATGCAGGATGACGATCTATGTATTTTGCTCTAATGCCCGCATGAATATCATAATAATATTTATGTCATGCATGTTCTTTATCTGTCAATTGCCCAGCTGTAATTCGTTCACCACGCATGTTAGCTATCTTTTACGGAGAGACACCTCTAATGAACTGTGGAGCCTGGTCTATTTTCTCAAACTGATAATACACACACTGCTTCCGTAGCTTACACACTGCTTTCACACTGCTGCTACTGCTTTCATATTTTTTTCACACCATACATTTAATCTCTTTGTTATCAGCAAAACCGGTGAGATCGACAACCTCACTTCTTCGTTGGGGCAAAGTGAATTGTTTGTGTTGTGTAGGTTCCACGTTGTTGTTGAACCGGTAGCACGCTCTGCCATCTCTGCTGCATCAACCTTCTGAAGTTACTCTATCCTCCTACCGGTCAATTCAACCTTGGTTTCTTACTGAGGGAAACTTGCTATTGTGCTCTTCATACCTTCCTCTTGGGGTCTCCCAATGAACGTGTGTTACACGTGCATCAAGCTAATTTTTGGCGCCGTTGCCGGGGAGGAAGATAATTTCTACAAGGGGAGTCTCTCACCTCCAATTATTTTTACTTTGTTATTGTTTTGCTTGTTACTTGCTTTATCATGCTGGCTAGAAATGTTTGATGTCTTTGAAATTAGATCTTATTGGCAAGGTGGGTTCACGGATGAACACAAAAAATACTATAAGGAACACTGCTTGTCACAAAAGGGCATACACTAATGGGAGCAAATTAATAAATTGCATATCGTTGCTAGAAACTTGTGATCTACTTATAATGTTACTTATTGCTTTGATAAATATTGTTGCTGTAGGAGGTATAAACACCTATCTTTTCAATGTGAGTATAATCATGATGTTACCATATCTTCTTATGTTAAGGGAAATTATGACTTTGATGATGTGGAACAAATTGAGGAATTTATTGCTAGGAAGGGTGCATTCGAAATTGCTTATTTGCTAGAAAATATTGATGATGCACCTTATAAATATGAGATTTATGATATACTTGAATATTTATTTGATAATTACAAGGATTGTAATTACTACATACTTAAATATCTTAATAGATGCTCTGCCCCAAAGGGAGAGAATAATGCCTTGCACGAACCTATGGAAGAAGAAATTGCTGAATCTGGAAGCTCATTGGATGAAAAAGAGAGGAGAGTGATGATTAAGAGGAGGAAGAATGGAGTTGCTACCCATGTCTACCTCCCAATTAGAGTAACTCTTTGACTCATAATTGTGATGATCATATTGATTCTTTTGAAATATCCCTTTTTGATGAAATTGATACTTGCTATACTTGTGACCTTGATACTACTATGAATGAAACCTGTGAGAATGATATTGCTATTGTTATTTATGATCATCCGTGCTATTTTGATAAATTCTATGAGAATTCTTTATTTATTCTAACTATTGATTAGCATGATAATGAGGAAGTTTGTTTAGAAAATTTATATGATAATGCTCTAGATGATGGTCCTATGTTACTTGATGTTATAAATTATAATGCTACTGAAAATAGGATTGCTATAATGTGTCTTATACCTATTAAGAGTGACCAATCATCTTGTTTTGTTCTTGTTAAAAGTGGGAAAAAAGAGGAGCTGATTTTTAATTTTGATCCTACTATTTTTGAGCTTGATATGAATTGTGTGCTTTTAGACCATGACAAACATGCTTTATTTGATAATTATGTTGTTGAGTTTGTTCATGATGCTACTGGAAATTATCATGAGAGAGGAAAATATGTTTGTAGGAATTTTCATGTTACTAAAACACCTCTCTTTTTGTTGAAAGTTTTGAAGTTGCTCTTGTTCTACCTTCCCATGATTTCTAGTTTGAGCTTCTTTAATTTATTTCTTTACAATATTCCTATGCATAGGAAGTGGGTTAGACTTAATTTTTTTATAATTGCTTCTTGATGACCTCTTTTGATTAATTCATATTTCTCATGTGAGCATCTTCTTGATTTGAAAACACGTGAATCCACTTTTCTTGGCCTAGCTAAAAGGCGTTAAAGAAAAACACTTGTTGGGAGATAACCCATGGTTTTATTCTTGCTTTGTTTTTCTCTGTTTTCTTTAAGTAAAGGGGTTGTATACTTCTGTATCAAATCCTTTTTATCTTTATTTTCATATTTTAGTTGTGCCAAGTAAAGTTTCTAACGAGAGTTGGAGTTGGTTTTGGATTTCTGCGCAGGAAACAGATTTCTGATGTCCACCGTAAAAAATCGTACAAAATCCAGAAAGATTTGAATGATCTGAAATTACTTGTGCCTATTACTCAGCTAATTCCGAAAATTCTTCGTTCTTTAATTTTTTTGGTCTGACCAACGTAAGTGCCCTGAAAAAAAATCGTCTTTACAAACTGTTCTGGTTTTGGCAGATTCTGCCATTTTTTTGCGTTTGCTCTTTTACGATGTCAAGTGGATTTCTTTGCTTCACGAAACATCAGTGAATGTAGCTAATGTTTAAAATTATCAATCTCACTTGTGCCCATGCAGAAACGATGGATTTTTTATTGTTGCACTAACCTTCTAATACGAATTACTCTTTGAGTGTGGTGTGAAGGAAGTTTTCAAGGGTCAAGAGAAGAGGGTGATATAATGTGATCAAGAAGAGTGCAAAGGAAAATCTTGGGGATGCCCCCATGGTTCATCCCAGAAAATTCCAAGAGACTCAAGCATCTAAGTTTGGGGATTCCCAAGGCATCCCCTTCTTCATCAACAATTTATCAGGTCAGTTCTAGTGAAACTATATTTTTATTCGGTCACATCATATGAAATTTACTTGGAGGGTCTGTTTGTTTTTCTTTTGTTTTCCTTGCTTCAATAATATAGTTGTACCCTAGCATTCTTTGTGTGGGAGAGAGACACGCTCCACTTTTTTGTTTGAATACTCGTTATGCTCGTATTATTAGTTTTTCTTCTAGTTGCTGCAAAATTCCTGCTTAGCTCCTGGTTTTCTTGCATCTCTTGTTTAGAGCTGTTAGTTTTAGTAGATTTGTGATAGTACTCTCTTGTTTGATTGCTGCATTTCTTGGAGAGTTTTTGTTTATTATGAAATGCTTAGTGTTGGAAAGCAGTAGTATAGTTTTTGTGCTTATAACGATGCAAATAGAAGCTTGTATAGATTGTGGCTAGACTTTTTCATGTCATGCTAGATGTTATTTTAATCCTAAAGCCTAGTGATTTTTTTTGTAGCATGATTTGTCTCAAATATTTTAGAGTGTTGAATGTGCCTTGGAAAGAATCATGAGTTGTTCTTGTCATTTTGAAGCATAAATTTGTGGTGTTCTCCTTTGAATGTTTTATTTGGTTGACTTGGCGCATGCTCACACCATGTTTATGACTATGAACCAATCACTTATAGCCTCTATGATCATTTAGTTTTTGAACTTGTAGTACCACTTATGCTTTGATTAATGATGTTTATGTCGCTATGCATGATTATGGCCATTATTGCTCTCTTGATTTGTCGCTCCCTGTCTTTTGCTAGCCTCCACATGTACTGAGTCTGAGCTCTACTTGTGCATCCAACTCCCCAAAACCAAAGTTTGACAAATGTGTCCACCATACCTACCTACATATGGTCTTTAACTGCCACTCCAAAGTAAATTGCTCATGTGTTACCTTTAAAACCATCAAAATTACTCTATTTGTGTGCTCCTGTTTTAGCTCACGAGGACGCAAATAGAGAATATTTATCTCACTTATTGATTGGAATTTCACACCCTAGACTAGCGGGTTCATCCGCTTATCCAATTGATAGAAGAGCTGGCAGCGGGGTGCCTAGCCCCAAATTAATACAACAAATTCTCTTCACTATTTTGCCCTGGTTTATGAGTCAAAACATAATTGTGTAAACAAAAGAGAAAGAGGGATGACCTTCTACCCATATGTGTCCTTCTATGGGAGCCGCTCTTGTGAAGTCTACTTGGCTTGTGACGTACTGCATTTTTTGTTTACTATTTGTTGACGTAAGCATACACCTCTCGTAAAAATGTTTTAGATACCTCTGTTTAACAAAATAAAAGCTCTATCACATGAGTGATCCCTGCTTTCCTCTGCGAAGGGCCTTTATTTTACTTTTATGTCGAGTCTCTATCTTCTAACTTTATGCACAGTTGAGAGAGCATGGTTGCCATTCTGAGTTTAATGTGAATTTGTCCCATAAAATTTGTTAATTGATTCATGATGTGTTATTGTTTATTCTCAAATTATTTGTTATAGTCTTCCTAATGAAATTTGAAGGTGTCTTGGCATTTATGTTTTGCCCCACTCTTAAGGACAAGCGAAATATCACTTTGTCATGTTATCGCTATGCTTAAAACAAATGTATATCTTTCAAGTGCATTATTATTCATCATCTTTTATTTGTGTTACTTCTCATACTGCAAGTTGATTGCTATGCTTTATTGTTAGAACTTTATTTATCATGCTTGTGTTTAAGTTCTATAATCTCAGCTATGCTTATGCTTTTACAATTTAGATGGTCAAGTTCATGTTGGTAGCATGTCACCTCAGAAATTATGTGTTTTTATCGTTTACCTACTCGAGGACGAGTAGGAACTAAGCTTGGGGATGTTGATACGTCATAAACGTATCTATAATTTCTGATCTTCCATGTTTTTCTCATGCCATATTCTACATGTTTTCCTTACACTTTATGTCATTTTTATCGATTTTCTGGACTAACCTATTGACAAGATGTCAAATAGCGAGTTTCCTGTTTTCTGTTGTTTTTAGATTCAGAAAAGTTGTTTTGGAAATATTCTCGGAATGGGGAAATCAAAACCCGGAACTCTTAGAACTCCCGAAGGTTCCATAGAGTCCCGAAGAGGCCCGGAGGGGGTCCATAGGGGGGCACATCATAGGGCGGCGCCCTTCCCCCTTGGTCGCGCCTGGGGTGGTGTGGGCCCCTCGGGCATCCACCGTCATCGCCCTTTTTCCTATTTATTCCCCCAGATACATCAATCCTAGAGATATACCAGTTTTTCCGAGAAACACCCGAGGCCGCCGTCATCGTCAACCTGAGATCGGGAGGATTCTGGAGCTCTCCTCGGCACCCCGCCGGGAGGGGAATTCATCACCGGAGGGGTCTACACCACCATGTCTGCCTCTGGAGTGATGCGTGAGTAGTTCATCCTTGGACTACGGGTCCATAGCAGTAGCTAGATGGTTGTCTTCTCCTCTTTATGCCTCATGTTTAGATCTCGTGATCTGCCTCACATGATCGAGATCATCTATTTGTAATGCTACAAGTTGTGTTTGCTGGGATCCGATGATTATTGAATGTTATGTCTATTGATTATCAATCTATCATGTTATCTTCATATGTATGTTATTTATGATCTTGCATGCTCTTCGTTGTTAGTAGATTCTCTAGCCAAGTTGATGCTAGTGACTCCAAGGGGGAGCATGTGACTCCAAGAGGGAGTATTTATGCTCGATAGTGGGTTCTTGCCTCCTTTACATCTGTGCTCGGGACAGAAACGTGACGGATGGAGGATGTGTTGTTGTCATTAGGGAGAAAACAACGATGTTTACTTTGTTTACATTGTTTATATTACACACTTTGCTTAGTGCGCTAATCTGTTGCTTGCAACTTAATACCCAATGTTTGTTCGGATGATATTCGGAGGGTAGATTATTAGTCATAGATGCAGTTGGATGACGATCTATGTATTTTGTTGTAATGCCCACATGAATCTCATATTAATCTTTATGTCATGCATCTTCATTATCTGTCGATTGCCCAGCTATAATTTGTTCACCACGCATGTTAGCTATCTTTTACGGAGAGACACCTCTAGTGAACTGTGGACCCCGGTCCATTTTCTCATACTGATAATACACACACTGCTTCCACTGCTTTCACACTACTGCTACTGCTTTTATACTGTTTTCATACTGTTTTCGACACCATACATTTAACCCCTTTATTATCAGCAAAACCGATGAGATTATCAACCTCACTGCTTCGTTGGGGCAAAGTGAATTGTTTGTGTTGTGTAGGTTCCATGCTTCTGCAGAACCGGTAGTGCGCATTGCCATCTCAGCTGCATCAACCTTCTGAAGCTACTCCTTCCTCCAACTGGTCGATTCAACTTTGTTTTCTTACTAAGAGAAACTTGCTACTGTGCTCTTCATACCTTTCTCTCGGGGTCTCCCAATGAACGTGTATTACACGCGCATCAGTACGCCACAAGACGATCCAAGCCTTGATCAACATATTCTTAGGCACAACTACGATGTCAGATTTCAGCCAGGAGCATACAGCCTCAGGAGCTGAGGCTTCCCTTACCTTGTCATTGGCGGCTAGAACAAGGTGACTAAGCTCACTATTTTCTTATATCCCGAATGACGCAAACAGCCAAGAGGTAGATCTCCGGTCGTTTGCTAAGCGTGCCTCATAATTAGCAAGGCAACTATTCGATGTATTTGGATCTCAGGCGAAAGTTGACGACGCGGCCACAAAGCCACCAACATAGGATTAGGATCTTTAACTAGTCTCAGCTTGTTTTGATTTCGTCTTTGTAATGAACTCGCTCTGCTTTAGCCTTTTTGGTATTTGAATGAAAAGCTTCATCATTTTCTAGCATAATTTTTTAACTTTATTCTCCCGATAAGAGTAGACCCCGAGTACAAAGCATGACTCGAAGAGTTTGCTGAGTACACAAGTTGAACCACTCGAGTCTAATCCTCTCATTTGCTTTGTAATTTTATTCAGGCACAACCTGGTAGTAGTTCCGGGCCTGTCCCTGATCCTTCTACGAACTTTCACTCGACTAGAAATGATTTTGACCTGGTCAAGTTCCTTCATGATCGGTTGGAAGAAAAGACTCAACAACTAAAGCGTTTTCAGGATCGAATGGATGTAGACGAGTCAAAGAAAAGGCTAGTTGATGAACGCGAGGGGTTCCTTATGGCAGAATAGTCAAACGCCAACAAGGACCTTTCTCCTAAGTTATCTAGGGATAGCCCCCGAGTGCTTTCATCCTTAGTTTAACAAACAACATGATATTTTTCCTTCTGTCCCGCATGTATTCAAACTAACCCTCCTGATGTCGGGGGGGTTACCCCCCGAATAGGGGTAGGGCAAGTGGTAAAAGGCAAGGATAGGTGTACTGTTGGCCGGGTTGGTGGCTACCTGGTACCCCTCTACCCGGTAGTCTCTATCCGGTCATAAGTATTGAAGACCAAGAGAAGATATTGAGCAAGTTTGAATTTGTACGGATAGCGGTCAAGTGGTCCGAGTAGAGGGATTGCGTTCCTAATCGGGCAAGAAGTCAATGGAGTCGTTTTGACAAGGGATCCCGCGTATCCTGCGTCCGTACCAGCGTGCGGTTCGACTTACGGAGCGCGTGATTATCCGCGCTACGGCGTGGCTATAGTGTGGTAGGCGTCTGTCAAGTCATGTCACTGACAGAGGGGACATGACAGGTCTAGGGGCCTACCCTATCTCACTGACAAGGTGGACAAGTCCCATCTCCCGAACGGCGCGACGACTTCCCATGCCCGCGTTAGCGAGAAGCCGGAGGCGTGCGCTGTCCTGCAGTGGGCATGTCCCATCAAGTGTACCTTATAGTCTTTCTTTATTCGGTTGGGCACTAGTATATAAGGTGCCCTACCCCCTCCTGCGTGAGGGACGTTGCTTCACTTCGCATTTATTGCTAGAACCAGCACTAGAGCTAGAGAGAACAGCCGAGTGGCTACTCGGTCAAGAGACATACTTTGTACTGTGGCTACTCGGAGATCACACATATATAGAGAGAGGCCGGAGTAGGGGTGTTACCTCCACACGAAGGCCCTGAACCTGGGTAGATCTTGTTGTTTGCAGTGCTAGAGATACCTTACGCGCGGCTACTCGCCGTGCGATCCCTTCCCGGATACCTCCAGCGTCCATCGGCCCCAACACTTTAGCCATCCTATGGCATCTGCCGTGATACCACCACGACAGTTGGCGCCCACCGTGGGAAGGACCTTTCATTGTGAGCAAGGCTCTGCACAATGATGCCTACTATCTAGTTGACGCACAGGCACCCCAGAAGAACAGGCCGGATAGAGCTAGAGAGGAATCTAAGCGCCCCTGGAATGTAGCTCTATTCCGCCGTTTTCACTCATGAGCAGAAAGTTGTATGTATCTCCTCAACCGAGTTAAAATTCTAGTAGGCACTCCGAATTCAAACTCGGGGACTGCCCTTGTCCAAATTTGTTCTGTGTTGTTCTACTCTGTTTTACTTTGTCTACTCGGTTGCTCTACTTATAATTTCATAAGCATATTTAGTAATGTGTTTAAACCTAAAGGCCAACTCTTCGACTCTGCTGCTGTCTGCAACCAGGCTTTATGGCAAGCAAGAGAACAAGCCAAGGTCAATGAGCACACGAAAAATTGCTAAGGATAAGAGAGGTGTAGCAACCGAGTAGGGTGTTCTTCTCTGTTTTTCTTGTCTTTTTTCGGCTAAGTGGTGGGCAGCGTTACTATGAATTTTTCTAAGTGGCTAAGTATTTGAAACTCAAACTTTGAAATCTTGTGACTCGACTACAAAAAAAGCCACAAGTGGCAGGTAAGAGCTGAGACGAAAAGAGAGAGTGGATAAAAAATGCAACTCGGGGACTTGCATATTAACGCAACCCGGCATTAAGCCAGAGTTGCTAAAACATCAACTGAAATAAAAACTGAGTAGCAACAAGGCATAAAGGTTTCGGTTACATCTGCACCCGGCATCCCGGGGATCTGATAAATGTTTTGAGGTAAAGCTTGCAGGAGTTACTCAACAGCGGCGGTGTTGTCCGCGTCGGTGGTGGCAGAGGCAGTGGGCTCAGAGGTTGCTGTAGCCATCGAGATTGGATCTGTTGCAGAAGTGGACGCGGCAGACTGGGTCCTGGGAAGCAGGTTGGCACCCTTTGGCGCAGCAGCAGCCGTGCCCAGCTCGGAAGCTGGCCCCTCGATCACCATCTCGGTGGTGATGGTGGTCTCCTGAGCGATGGGTTGCGACTGCTCGGCCTCTGCGTTGGTGGCCAACTCGGATTCCTCCGTGTTGACCAGCTGCTCGGTCCCCTCAAGCACCTTGGCCTTCCCCTTCTCGGATGCTCTCTTGCCGGCGTCATCCTCAGACTCGGCATCATCATCATCATCATCCTCATCGTCCTCTTCATCATCATCTTCTGGCTCGGTGTCCGGCTCGGGGAGGCCGTCGATGTAGACGCCCGTGTCGGCGTAGGATGCAATCTCATAGGCTATCTCCTTGCGGCGAGCAATGCAATCTGGTTCCTTGGTCCATTTGGAATCTTCCCGGCGTGTGCAGATCCTGTCGAGATTCAGATTCTCGTACCAGCTGATGATGAAGTGCGGCAACTCGTCAGCTCCTGCCCGAGCTGCGGAGGCGCGCCACTTCTTGAGCTCGGCCTTGACTCCGTCCAGGTGCTCGGCAATTTCGCTGAAGGTTTCTGGCACCTCCTTCTCAGGCCAGAATAACTTGTGCAATTTGAATCTAGTGGACACCATGGAGGTTCCCAGGCCCTTGAGGGAGCAGATCTGCGTTTTGATGTTGAGGAGATGGTCGTTGATAGTGGAAGTGTTGTCAATAGGCATACCAGATGCGGCTCTGAGTTGCCTTGCTTTATCCATAGCTGGCACACCAGTAGAGCGGAGTTCCGGGAAGATGTCTAAATAAGGAACTAGTAAAAATCAGAAACAGAGACCGAGAAGAAGCAAAACCAAGTAGGAGAAGGTAGAGAAGAGAAAAACAAGATGAATGCATAGTAAAGGGAACTCACATTCTAGGTCCACCAGCAGGGCTCCCAGCTTGATCTTCCAGTCATTCTCGTCCGAGATGTGCCTGTCTTCGATGCGGCGTGATTCCGTGATCTGAGTAACGAGAAGCCGGTTATGTTCCTTCAGCATTGAGATCTCCATCTCGAGTGCTTTCTTCTCGGCCTTGGTGGTCGCCTCGATTTTATTCTTCTCGTCAACATGATTGATGGCGGTTTGGAGTGCGGCTTGGCGATCGCGATGGAGCTTCTCGTTTTCCGTCCTCTCGGCAGCACGCTCCTTCCCAATCTCTGCTTCTCGGGTTTCCAACTGCTGCTGCACCTCGGCAGGCATAAGGCAGTTAAGGTGTTGCTCCCGGAAGTTCTTATACTCTTCTGCGAGAAGAACAATATTGTCAGCAGAGTAACCAGATAAGTAAAAAGACACAAGTGCAGAGAAGAGGGAAAGAGGCTCACCTTCCAGAGTTTGGATCTTGCTTTGGGCGGAGGCAGCAAAGACCTCGCAGTCCCGGTGTCTGTCCATCAAGTCCTTGAGCTTGCCTGCAGAGTAAACTAAGATGAAGCAAAAAGCAAACACGGGCGTGAACACAAAACGCACAAACCGAAATGCTGAAAGCTTACCTTCAACTTCTGAGATCTGGAGAGTGCGGTCTAGGGTCATTTTTTCCATCGCCTCGCTGTCTTTCTTGTCGGCTTCAAGAGCCGCGATACGATCCCTAACGATGCGATGGTTCCAGAGCAGCCGACGGAAAACCCTAGTCCTCTTCTGGACACTATTCTGCAGAGAAGAAGAGAAAAAGTGTAAGTCTTTTGGGAGATTTGGCCCGAGTAGATGTCAACTCGGTTGAGTCTTCAACTACTCGGCTCGAATCTCGGGGACTGGGGGAATGACTAAGAGGAAAAGAGAAAACGAGAAGAGAAAGAAGAAACCGGCAACTCGGAGAATGCAAGAAGGAGAAGAAACTCTTACCGCGTAGCCCTGCTCAATGTCCTCAATTTTCTTGCGCATAACAAACAGCTTTCCGGAAAGGGTGCAGGCAGGGCTGGCAACCGTCATAGCGACAGAACCAACATCAGCGTTGTTCCAGTCGAGGCGGTAGTGGTCGATCTCGCCCATCTCCATACCATTCCATTTGGGGTTGCCGTGTGCCTGGCTGTTCCAGGCCTGATCGACGAAGCCGACTCGGTCCAGGATGGCAGTGAGGCCTTCTCCTTCAATCTCGTCGTCTTCTTCGCCACGCGAAAAGAGCTCGGGAGTAGCTGCCTTCTTCCCCTTGGACTTAGTGGTTCCCACAGCTTGACCTTCCTTGAGAACGGCTAGTCGCTTCTCTCCCTTGGATAGCGAGATCTTGTGCTGCTGCGACAGGGTCATCATGTACTCAGGGAAGGCAGCGCTCCGCTTCTCGTCAGGGCCAGTGGTAACCCCGGAGGCAGCCGGGTTGGTGTTCGATCCAGAGGGAACAAGTGTAAGCTGGGTACTCTTCACCTGCTTCCCGGAAGGATCACCTCGTGGCTTGGGAAGCGGCATCTGCTGCCCATCCTGCGAAGCATTGCGCTTCGGCTGTATCCTGGTGGCCTCGCTCTTGATAACCTTCTTGCCGCTTGGAGAAGTGGCAGGCCGAGAAGGCGGTGGTACTTGCAAAGTAGGTTGAGGAGGTATCGATGCTGATTGAGTTGGTGAGGGAGTTGGTGCACGGGGTGGAGTCACCTGTTGAGTTGGCGGCACTGGTGGCCGGCTACCCGGTGCAGCATCTGACTGCACTTGGTCTTGATGGGTGAGCTCCACCACGTCTTCTTCTACCCGCTGCTCTGCAGCGGGGTATGGCCTTGTGTCTACATTGTCTTCTACCCGCGGCCCGGCCGCGGGATCATCTTGTTCAGCAGCGTGGAGGTCTTGCTTCTGCTCGGGAGTGGCTTCTGGCCGCTCCAGGGTGGCATCGTCTTGCTGCCCGGCAGCGTCTTCAGTGTTTTCCCCAGCTGATGCAGCTGGGGGAGTGAAAGATCATCGTCCGTTTTGGTAATCATATGACAACATAACCATTTGATCTAATGTTTATTCAATGGATGAAAATTCCCAGGTTATTAGGTTCACTAAGTTTATGGGGCACATGCTCGCTCTATATGAAAAGTGCTAGGTGAAAGGAAGCCAGGGAACCAAATATGCAGGAGCGGAGGCTCCGGTGGATCCACCGGAGGCTCCGCTCAGGCTCCGGTGGAGGTCCGGTGGTTGCTCCGCCAAATCACCCCTCTGTTGGAGCAGAACGGAACCTACAGCGGAACCTCCGGTGGGCGGAACCTCCGCCAATTCCACCGGAGGCTCCGCCATCCGCCAAACACTTGGCTCACGCGCAAGCAGGGTCCGGTGCGCCTCCGGTGGCACCTCCGCCAAAATGCCCTTCTGTTACCACAGGGCGGAGGTACCACCGGAGCCTCCGGTGGACATCCGGTGGACCCCATGGTCCAGTGCAAATGGGCTCCGGTGGAGGGTCCGGTGGTTGTTCCGCCAAAACACCCTTCTGTTACCACAGGACGGAGGTTCCACCGGAACCTCCGGTGCACCTCCGGTGGGCGGAACCTCCGCAATCTCCACCGGAGCCTCCGGTCCGTTCTCCACCGCGTGCAAGCTAGGGCACTGCGCAACTGCGCCGTTAACAGGAGACCACCGGAGCCTCCGGTGAAACTGGACTACAATGGCCACTTAAATGCAAGGGGTATAAATACCCCTTCCCCTACCTCTTAAATGCCAAGCTTTTCCCATTCTCTCTCCTAGCCATTAATGAAAGCTTCAACCACCTAGATCTCCCACTCCTTCCACCCAAACACTCCCAAACTTGGTGGAGAGCTAGAGGAGACCTAGATCCACACTTCCACCAAAGGAATCTCAAATCCATCCACCACAACCTAGTAGATCTAGAATCCTACTTGAGGCCTAGAAACCTTAGTAGATCTCGTGCTTGTAGTTTCCACCTTGTTGCAAGAAGCTACGGATTGCTTGAGAGCCTCCATCCATCTTGTGGAGTGACCTCAAGTCCTTGTAAGGGTTTGGTCAACGCCTTCAAGTCGACCTCATAGTGGAAACGAGCATCTCCCTCACCGGAGAAGCTCAAGGAGAACAAGGTGTGCACAACCGTGCTATTGAGGAGCTCCTAGGTGGCTCCCCACCTCTCCAACGTAGACGTACTTCTCTTTGAGAAGGAACTACGGTGAATCATATCCT
This sequence comes from Alopecurus myosuroides, assembly GCA_028641055.1. Lineage (NCBI taxonomy): Eukaryota > Viridiplantae > Streptophyta > Magnoliopsida > Poales > Poaceae > Alopecurus > Alopecurus myosuroides. Next base: position 34,675,854 of record CM054062.1, read on the forward strand.
TGTCTCCTTGTTTACACTTGTTGTTTGCTTTACTACCTTACGCTTTACTTCCGTTGCGCATATCGTTTTGTTCACATAGGTTGCTCACCTAGTTGCACATCTAGAGAACCTTACTTTATCTTGCTAAGCCCCACTAAAAGGAAAAGAAAAGAAAAATTGGTAGTCAACCTATTCACCCCCCCCTCTAGTTGACCATAGTGCACTTTCAGGGAGATGGTGGCATCTCGTTGTTGGCAGCATCCTGGGCAGTTTGCGGCGCGTCAGGTTGCTGCTGCTCGAGGATGGGGTCGGTGTCTTCCCCGGTGCCAGTGTTCTCAGCACCGAGATCTCTTTCTTCATCAACAGGGGAGGACGCGCGCGTCCTATCCTGCTGGTCGTGTTCTTCATCGTCGTCCAAGAGCTCTACGAGTTTCTCTCGGGGCACAGCTGTTTTTCTCTTGGGGCGAGGAGCGGCCGCAGCAGCATCCGCGTCGAGAGGGGCGCTGGAAGAAGAAACAAGTTCATAAAGGAAGCAGAAAGAGGGAGAAAAGGAAGCGGCAACAAATCACAGTTCTACTCGGAGAAACACTTACCCTTTGCTGGTAGGGCTGTCCTCTTGCGGGAAGCGAGGGCCTTGGGACCGCCTTTCTTCTTGGGTCTCTTGGAGGGGGGTTCCTGGGCACCGCTACTCACCCTCTTCCGAGTATTGGGAGCGGCCATGGATAGAGGATTAACCTCCAGGGGCTCATCCTCGTCATCTAGCTCAGGGTCCTCTGCAGAGTAGAAGAAGAAGGGAATTACAACAAGCAAGGAAAGAGAGGCAAAGCAGATTGCTGGCAAGCAGAGAGGTGAACTCGGTCACCTTCGTCATCCTTGGACCAATCCCGAATAGACGCATCAACTCGGGACTTACCAGGCTGATTGGCGTGAGGGATGCACAAGGTGTCTTGGGTGTCGTAGGCGGTCGCATCGTCCTCTTCTCGGTCCTTGGACCAGTTGGCCTCGAAGATCTCATTTTCTTCTTCTAGCTGGCGATCGATGTGTTGTTGAGGCAAACATGAAGCACAGTGAGTTGGGTTCTCGGCTAAGGATTTCTACTCGGGATAGCATGCAAACACAAAGCATATTCAGCTAAGCATTTCTACTCGGGATAGCATGCAAACACAAAGCATATTTAGCTAAGGATTTCTACTCGGGATAGCATGCAAACACAAAGCATATTCAACTAAGGATTTCTACTCGGGACAGCATGCAAACAAGAAGCATATCAGGCTGAGTAATCCTACCCGGCACGGCATGCAAACACAAAGCATATAGAGCCAAAAGGATAAGTGTGATGACCTACTCGGTGCAGCATGCAAAGATTAAGCATACAAAGCTGAGACACTACCTATTCGATATCAGGGTGCAAACACAAAGCATAGAACGCTAACCTGTTCGATGGGCTTGAGGCGGCTATACGGCACGAAGCCGTAAGCCTAGTTATCAGACAGCGAGGTCTGCATGATGGACCTGGCCCATATAGCCACCTCAGCCTTGCTGAGCTCGAACGTCGTTGTCCTTGTGCAGTCACGGGGTCCTCCCATGTGGCACAACTTGTGTGACCGGTGCTGGAGCAGGAGTACCTGGCGTGATATCCAACACGCGATGGGATCGTGCTGAAGAAACCCTTCCGAGATCAACTCGGTCAGGCGTCTTTCAACCTGGAGGACGTCCAGGATAGTCTTCTTGGGGTCGTAGCCCCAATGCTGCCCGGTGGGCAGTGCATTCTTGAATATTGGGAGCCCTATCCGGTCTTCGATAGGCTTCCCCTCTTCGGCAACAACATTCTTCACATATAGGAAACCGCGCTGCCACTTCCGCACGGTTTCCAATCCTTTGACCCTCGGTGGTGCCCGGTCTTGCGCTGCAACATCATGGCGCTACCCGTTTGGGTCATCGCGGGAGCGTTCTCGGTGTTCCCAGGATCGGGAACACTCTGTTTGCGAAAGAAAAAGTATCTTGCCCATGTGTGGATTGTCGGGTAGACACCTAAGAAGGCCCCACACACGACGGCGTGTATGGATAGCATGAGGATGGCGTTTGGTGGAAGGTGATGCGGCTGGAAGCCGAAGTGGTTGAGGAACTCGGAAAGAAAATTGGAGATGGGAAGGCCGAAGCCACGTTTGAAATGGGAGAGAAAGACGACGTACTCGTCCTTGTCGGGTTTTGGCATGATCTCGGTACCTGGATGCCTGCAGACGACGCCGGGAGGGATGCGGCGCGTGTTGACAAGCCACTGGCAGTCCTCGGCGGTGATGTCCGAGCCCTCCCAGCCGGCTCGGGCGGCAACATCCTCGTCTCCGCGCGGAGCCATAAAGGCGGAAGTGCTCATGGGAGATTGGAATCAATGGAGTTGAGCGGAGGCGCTTCTCTCTGTCTCTCTCGCGGTGCGTGGAGCAGCGGCGCATCGAGTGCTTGCGGTGGCGGTGTGCTCGACGGTGGCGGAGAGGCGAGGAGGCGTGAGATTGGGAAGAACGGGAAAGAGGAGAAGGGAACATCGCGGGGGTATTTATCTCTCCCCCTTGAGTTGCCGTTACCGGTGGATTGATCGTGGCATTGATCATGGGCAATGATCGTGCGGCATGGGTTAAGCAACCGTTAGAAACGCACACAGCGCAAAACGCGTGCGTAATGGGCGCAGTTAATCCCATGTCCGGATCGTGGGCTCTCGAGTATGGTTGACGTGACCTAACGGGCTCGTGGGCCCAGGATGCAGAGACTGGCGTGTGGCCTGCCGTGTCCCTGGCACCGAGGCGTCGGGGGCACAGGGGTTTGACATGTGCCCAGTAGCGACACGGAGAGGTGGATTTGGTCCGATTCAGCGGGATCGCGTTCGAAATTTCACTAAGTTATTTTACTCGGCAGCTCAGGAGAGAATTTTCTCTACTAAGCTACCAGGAAGGTTATCTCGTAACCACAATTGAAGAGATTCGAGAAGGGATTACTGGTTCAAAGTCAGAGTGCAACTCGGCATTACTAATTCGAGAAGACAATTTGGTTTAAGCTGGCAGGGCCCAGTGAACAAGTTCGCAGGACTCTACCAGCTTCGGGGACTAATGTCGGGGGGTTACCCCCGAGTAGGGGTAAGGCAAGTGGTAAAAGGCAAGGATAGGTGTACTGTTGGCCGGGTTGGTGGCTACCTGGTACCCCTCTACCCGGTAGTCTCTATCCGGTCATAAGTATTGAAGACCAAGAGAAGATATTGAGCAGTTTGAATTCGTCCGGATAGCGGTCAAGTGGTCCGAGTAGAGGGACTGCGTTCCTACTCGGGCAAGAAGTCAATGGATCCGTTCTGACAAGGGATCCCGCGTATCCTGCGTCCGTACTGGCGTGCGGTTCGACTTACGGAGCGCGTGATTATCCGCGCTACGTCGTGGCTACAGTGTGGTAGGCGACTGTCAAGTCATCTCACTGACAGAGGGGACAGGACAGGTCTAGGGGCCTACCCTATCTCACTGACAAGGTGGACAGGTCCCATCTCCCGAACGACGCGACGACTTCCCGCACCCGCGTCAGCGAGAAGCCGGAGGCGTGCGCTGTCCTACAGTGGGCATGTCCCATCAAGTGTACCTTATAGTCTTTCTTTATTCGGTTGGGCACCAGTATATAAGGTGCCCTACCCTCTCCTGCGCGAGGGACGTTGCTTCACTTTGCATTTATTGCTAGAACCAGCACAAGAGCTAGAGAGAACAGCCGAGTGGCTACTCGGTCACGAGACATACTTTGTACTGTGGCTACTCGGAGATCACACATATAGAGAGAGAGGCAGGAGTAGGGGTGTTACCTCCACACGAGGGCCCTGAACCTGGGTAGATCTTGTTGTTTGCAGTGCTAGAGATACCTTACGCGCGGCTACTCGCCGTGCGATCCCTCCCCGGATACCTCCAGCGTCCATCGGCCCCAACACTTTAGCCATCCTATGGCATCTGCCGTGATACCACCACGACACCTGATGAGCTGTGTCGAGTCGAGAATCGGCTGCGTTCACTTGCAGATGCTTCCAGTTCCAGTGGTTCCTCATTTTGGTCTGATAGGGGGAAAGCCTTGATGCTCACCACTCTCCATGACAGCATAAGCCAAGTGAAGGGTATTGTCGAGTTCTGCCATTCTGCACTGCCAATGTATACAAGGCCATGTTCCCGCTAAACAAGCAGGAGACGGGGCTCTCTGGACTGGTGAATAAATTCCAAAGCTACACTCGAACCAAAATACGGGTGCGACGTTAAAGGTGCTAAGGTTTCCTTAGCATTAGCCAAACTGCATCACCCGAACATTGATTTAGAAATGATAGGGCAGGGTCCACCTCCTCGGCATGATGGTGGGGCCATTGATATGAGGCCCCATTATGCTGCTACTTCAGGTCCTGCTCTTAGCTTAATGCATCTTTCTGAAGAAGATACGGACTCACAGCTTGCGCAGGGGTGGGAACCCGAGTTCTAGATAGTCCACATCTTTCTGTACTTTGTGCCATATCCTTGCATATTTTCTGTAACCTCTAAGCCCCTCTGTAATGATATCCTTATGTATTATATCCGTTGTTTCTTCTGAGTACTTCTCTCTTTTGTGTTGATCAACAACACAACCTTTGGGTACTGAAGTGTTATTGTGTCGAGTTGTAGTTCCTTCTCAACGATTTCACGTCGCAACCCATAATTGCTCACGTGCAGCTGCAACTAGGATTTACCGTAATGAATTTATGTTAAGAAAAATTTGCTGCGCAACCCCGGGTGTTCGAGTGTAACTGCGGATAGGAGTCACCCTTAAAATTTTTGCTGAGCCAAATTTGTTGTGCAGCCCCCGGATGTTTGGAGTGCGACTGAGGCTAGGATTCACTTATTGTTGGCATCATGACACACCCGTTGCCCCAAGAGGAAGGCATAATGTAGTCAGCAGCGAATTTCCCCTAGTTAAGGAACCAGTTTATCAATCCAGTAGGACTTCAAAGTCCATAGGTAGGTTGCTTGTTGCATGTCACTTCAACAAGCATGGACCTGCACACTAACATAAACCCTCTCTTGCTCCCAACTTTTCGAAAGGTTGTCAATCTTCCCGTCTTGCTGAAAACTAGAGAATTAATTGTATCGAATGATTGGAGAATATTAAATGAAAACGGAACAGCGAGCAAGTGATGATGAAAGCAAGTAAACAAGGTTGTAAACAATGAGGAAAATATAACCAGGCGCCATAGTTTCACTAGTGGTGTCTCTCCTAAGAACAATAAACATGCTCTATGAACAAATTACAGTTGGCCAATTGACAAATCATGAATGTATAACAATACTATTATGAAGAGATACAGTTCACGGGTTCTAACATTATAGGCATTACGTCAAGATAAATATACCGTCATCTTACAACATCTACTACTAAAAGTCCACCTTGAGACATCAATCCAGAAAATATCGTTGGTATTAAGTTGCAACAACGAAATGATTGCTTGTGTGCAACGGAAAAATGTATTAAGAACAACACGTAATGTAAGAAATAATCCTTATCAGTAGACAAGAACACCGCTATTTTCTCACTAGTGACAGCATCACATCCTCCACCCATCACATTTCTGTCACTCGATCACAAATGTAAAGGAGGCATGAACCCACTATCTAGCATATAAACTCTCTTTTGTAGGTGCATACAATAACTTGGCCAAGCCAATCATACACACCGGAGAGCATTGCAAGATAGGATTAAAACTCTCTAATGATATAAGTGAAGCAACTCAATATGACATGACCAAAATAATCATAATCTCATGGTTCATCGGATCTCAGCAAACACAACATGTAGCAATTACATAACAGTGATCTTGATCATGAAGGGCAGCTCACAAGATCAGAACATAGTGGCACAAGAAGGAGAGAACACCATCTAGCTACTGCTATGAACCCGTAGTCCCGGGATGAACCACTACTAGAGAACTGTTAATGTGTGGCGCACCAAATTGTGTTATGTGTGGCGCGCCATGGTGCGCCATGCTTAAAAAATAGTCGTGACGCACCAAGCCCGTGCGCCACCGCTATCACTTACCCGTAGTGCACCCCAGATATTTTTCGGTGCGCCACGGGTATGGTTTTGTAACACCCGGGGGATTTTCCCCCAAATTAGAAGTTGATTGTTTTACTTTTGGCATTGGATGGCATTGCATCATGCATGAAGTGCACCTTGTTTCCAAACCAAATTAAAAATGTAAACATATTACAATGTTTCCAAAACCATTTGCAAACAAAACAACTCAAATTGTTTTCAATAGTTTTGAATTTGAATTATTTAAATTGCTTGGTTAAAGAAATCCCCTTTATTACAACCCCAATTTGAATTTCGAATTCAAATTTCAAACAACACCCACAATTTGAAATTTTCAGAACTAAATATCATGCACCTGGGCATTTGCAATGGAGAACCCATAAAAATTATCCCCCTAATTTTTGAACTCCAAAAACCCCCTTCTTTTCCATCTTTTCTCTCTCTACAAAAAAAAAAAGAAAGGAAATTGGGGGAGGCAGCCAGGCCAGTGGCCCAGCCACCTACTACCCCGAAGCCCACACGGCCACAGCCCAGCCAGCCCACCCTCCTCTCTGTTCTGGCCCGCACCCCCCCTCCTTCCACCTCCGTACGCTCACGAGGAGGACGTGACCCCCCCTCCTGTCGCTTTCCTCGCCTCCTACCTGCCCCGCTCCTCCTCGCTTTAAGCCACCCCCGGGAGCCCGAACCCTAGTCCCTCTTCCCCCTTCCTCCTCTCTAGTGCCGCCGCTCCCTCCTTAGATCTTTTCTCCTCTGTTCCCTCCCGCTTACTCTGAAAATTCTGAAGAAATCAGAGGAACACCCCCGTGGCCGGGAGTTTGCGCCCATGGCGCCGCCGCCTTGGTCATCTTCGGGCTGCAACTGCTGCTGGAATCGGACCGCGGCAGTCCCCTCTCCGTCCTTGTACCCTCAGCCGGTCTTGTGCGGCACCACATCGCCCACGCCGTCGACCTTTTCTACCTGGGCGCGCAGCTGTCCCCGCCACCGTCGCCTCCGTCAGACCGAGACCTCCCCAAGCCATCCCCGCGGTGAGCCTCGCCCTAGCGCATCTACTTGCACTCCCTCCCCTTTCTCTGTGTGCCGCCTTCGAGCGGATCATCGTCGCTGGCTGCAGGTCGTCATCACCGTCGTTCCTGTCTGCCGCGATCAACCTGCAGAGAACGCACACGAAGCCATCTTCAGTTTCGTCAGTTCAAACTCCGCGATGCGTCACCTCAAAACGGGCCGACCCCCAGATCCATCACTCGCACGCACAGCAGCCCAGTGGCTAAGCCACCCCGCGCGCGCGCTCTAGGTCGCCGGTTCGATCCCTGGCTGAGGCAAAGCCCCCCCTTTTTTCCTTGTTTTATCGCGCACGGAGCCAGGGCCCACCAGTCGATGACCGTGGTCGCCACCTCACTTTCCCCCGCGCCTTGTCAGCGCTGCGTGGCTGCAGGCCCCGCCTGTCAGCCTCCCTGGCTAGGGCGCCCATCGGTGACAGGCTTCCCAGATCCAGATCTGGATCTGGAGTTTTGCACCGAGGCCCCTGCCTCTCTTCAGTTTTGCACCCGAGCCCCTCCAACTTCTGTTTCCATCACAAACAGGTCCCTGCAAAATTCCAGAAACACCCCCAAACTTCTTTTGCCCATATCTTTCAAACCACAACTCCAAATCATACAAATTTTATATGTATTCCACCCCAAATTTCATGATCTTTCCAAATATCAACTTTGTTCTCTGTTTTGAGCATTTAACTTGCTTAAATAATTCAATTCATTAAATCATTCATTTAAATTGCCAAATGCATAACTTTGTCATTTTAAATCCAATTTCAACATGTAAAATATGTTTTCCATGCAAAATTGAATAAGCTTTCCAAATATAAACTTTGTTTTCTATTTTGAATAAATTAAATTGCTGAAAACAACTATTTCTTAATTAATGCATTTAAAATTGTCAATTTAATAACTTGCTCATTTTAAACCCAAACTCAGCAAATGAAATATGTATTCCATCTAAAATTGTGTGATCTTTCCAAATATAAATTTTGTTATCTGTTTTGAACATTTAAAATTGGTGAAAACAACAAATGTTTGTTTAAATCATTTAAAATGCCAAAGTTCATAACTTAATAAATAAAATTCCAAACTTGGTAAGCAACATATCAAACTGAAGCTATTGTTGTTTTCTTATTGTTTTCATCATCCATGCATAATTATAATCAACTTTCACATGATGGTTATTTGTAGATCATTTAATTCAACATTAATTCATGGGCTTTTCCATATGCAATTCAAATTGCATATGGGCCCATTTAAATATGTTTACCATGTCAACTAGTTTATCTTTGATGCATCCTTAAACTTGTCATGCATCCATATCTTGATCATGCTGGATCTTTTGCCGTAGAAGTAATTGTTGCATCTGGTGTTCGTTCTAGTTCGTTGCTTCTTCGCGGATAGGACGTTGAGATGATGTGAGCAACGACAAGTTCTTCGGATGTACCTCTACTTGCTGGATTCCAGGCAAGTATACTCACTTGCTACCTATGGCTGCCTTTCATCACTTGTTACCGATTCTTCCCGTTGCCTTTATTCTAGCCTTATGATTCGATGCTTGTGTCTCGATCCTATCATATGTTTTCCTTGCAACCATGATATAGCCTTCCTTCCACTTCCTATTACCTGTTGTTTGTTTACCTTGTTGGCCCTCGTGTCGTAGTTGCATGCTTAGTGTTGTTTGCGCTCACGTCTTGTTGTCCGTCTTATCACCTGTTTAGTTTGATAGTTGGGTTTCAACTTAATCAACAACATGTTAATGTTTTGGGTAATATTAATTTGATGATAAGGCACCGGCAGGAGGCACGACGTGGTTTTGAGGCCTGCTAGTGTCGACCTTAATTAGGAAAAGGATCTTGTCCTCCGATCCATGATGAGCGCGCTAAACGCATGTGGGAAGCGAGTATGGGCGCCCCCCGCAACTTTGATTCGATTCGCATCTCGTCCAAATCGCCTCATTTAGTTCGGGTTTTTCCATTTGCCGCATGCATATGCAGGTGCGAACCCTTGGCGCCAGGGTGGAACTTTTGTAGTCGGCATTTAGGGAGACACGTTCTTAGAGTGCTATGAGGGTCCCCTTTTCTTCGTGGGGCTTGATTAGCCGTGCGCTCAATTGCACAGGGTTCTTTGGGCTTGATGCGAAGAAGAGTTGGGTTGTGTTGAGTGCCTCGCTTGGTGGAAGTGCATTTCCATCTGGCGGGTCATTCTTACGTGTACGGCCAAATTGGTGCATCCCTTCAGGGTTAAATCTTCTCGAGAATCCGTGTTGTCCGCGGTTATGGATGACTTGGTGAAAGTGCTTGCTAACAAGTACTCAGACAACTTACACTTAACGATGATAACTTGACTAGTAATATAGATTACCTCCACCATAAAAATGAATGTCACCGTAATCAACAGTGTGAGTTTCCTTGGGTTGCTTCCTTAGTAGGGGGTAACATTGGATGGGTATTGTTTGGTAAGTAGTTATAGTTGGTTTTTTCGCGCTATCTTATCCCTTTCTTTTAGCCGGTTGTTGTAGCGAGTCTCTGTAGTTAGTTAGTGCAGCCCGCTGACGCTCCTTTGCAATAGTCCCTTCCTTTCCGTTGTACCCAAAGTATTTGTATCTTGTGATGATTGGTTACGCTGGTATCTTGTGAGTATGGTTTATCCACTTGCCAGTACTTAATAGTACTGACCCAGAATCCATTTCGTGGCTGCATATTCCACATTGCAATCAACAGGTTTGAAGTCTGACAACGTTAGCTTGGGAATCCCTCCGGCTTGGCTTGGGCAGGGATTGGACGCCATCGGTTATCTTCAGGACTCTTAGTCCAATTTGTATCTTGTCCGTAGTCGGACACTATGTTTCTTCCGCTGTCATTTGGATCTTTGTATTGTATCAGTTGTATCCTTGACTCGTATGAGTCGTATTGTATATACCTCCTCTGTTGTTGTTGTGGATTATTCGTGAACTGTTGTAATGTTATCACAAGTGGCAACCCGGAATCGGTTATTATGAGGATTTAGGCGGAAATGCTGAAATCTGCATAGTGCCCGATCTCGAGGCGTCACAGGTTTCAAAATTCAAAAAAAAGCAAGAAAAATAATCGTGGCGCACCAGTTTAATGAACCGGTGTGCCACACTTATCGATTTCAAATTTTAAAAAAAAAGGGCAGTACAGATCCAGATTTGGATTTGGCCGCCCAAAATTTTCAAATTTCAAAACAAAAAGGTTCTCTTTTGGGCCAGAGAGAGGTGGTCGTGGAGGTGTCTAGAGAGGAGAGTGGCACCGTCGGTGAGGAGGTGGCGTCACCGGTGAGATCCTTGCCGACGAGATCTGTGTCGTTGAGGAGGTCGTCCTCGTCGGAGATCTGGCGATGGAGGGCAGCCGGAGGTGGCTCTGGACGGAGGCGCCATTGAGGAGGTTGTCCTCATCGGAGAGGTGGTGATGGAGTCTGGCCGGAGGTGGCCGCAAGGAAGTGGTCGTGGTTGTTGTCCACGGGAGGGAGAGGGAGGTAGGAGAAGAGAGAAAGACGGGAGAAGGGAGAGTGGATAAGAGAGAGTGGAGGAGAGAAATGAAAGGGGTGGGGGAGGAGAGGGGTATATGTAGGTGTGTGGTGGTCGGTCAAAATTTTTAATCTAATGCTGACTTGCCATGGTACACCAAACATGTGGTGCGCCACGACAATCCTTTTCTATTTTTATATTTCTTTTATTTTGTAGGAAGAAATCATCTGTTTGAAAAAAAAATCCTTTTGGAATTTTACGAATCTGAGAAAAGTTTATCGGGTAAACCCGGGTGAAACTGAGTTAATTTGTTTCCTCTAGTTTTTTTTCTGTATATTAAACTTTAAATATTGACGTCTGATACGTCATAAACGTATCCTTAATTTCTGATGTTTCATGATGTTTCCCACATGTTTGCTATACACTTTATGTTATTTTTATCGATTTTCCGGACTAGCCTGTTGATAAGATGCCATAGAGCCAGTTTCATGTTTTCTACTGTGTTTAGTTTCAAAGAAGTTGTTCTGGAAATATTCTCGGAATTGAAAAATTCGAAGTCTGCAGGTCCTAGAATTCCCGAAGGTCCACGGAGTCCCATAGAGACCCGGAGGGGGGCCACAGAGGGTCCCACACCATAGGGCGGCACGCCCCTGGGCCGCGCCATGGAGTGGTGTGGGGCCCTCAGGACTCCACTTCCTTTGCCCTTTCGCCTATTTATACCCCTCCCAACATATTTAACCCTAAAGATATACCACTTCGTCCCAAGAAACACCCGAGGCCGCCATCATCGTCACCCCGAGACCGGGAGGGTTCTGGAGGTCTCCCCTGCACCCTGCCGGGAGGGGAATTCATCACCAGAGTGGTCTACACCACCATGCCCTCCTCCGAAGTGATGCGTGAGTAGCTCATCCCGGGACTACGGGTCCATAGCAGTAGCTAGATGGTTGTTCTCTCCACTTTGTACCTCATGTTTAGATCTCGTGAGCTGCCTCACATGATCGAGATCATCTTTATGTAATGCTACATGTTGTGTTTGTTGGGATCTGATGAATGTTGAATGCTATGTCTTCTGATTATCAATCTATCATGTTATCTTCATTCTTATGTTATTTATGATCTTTCATGCTCTCCATTATTAGTAGATGTTCTGGCCAAATAGATGCTAGTAACTCCAAGAGGGAGTATTTATGCTCGATAGTGGGTTCATGCCTCCTTTGCATGTGTGCTCGAGTGACAGAAACGTGACGGATGGAGGATGTGTTGTTGCCATTAGGGATAAAACAACGGTGTTTACCTAGTTTACATTGTTTGCGACAATCTGTTGCTAGCAACTTAATACCCAACGTTTGTTCAGATGATATTCGGAGGGTGGATTATTAGACATAGATGCAGTTGAATGACGGTCTATGTATTTTGTTGTAATGCCCTCATGAATCACATAGTAATATTTATGTCTTGCATATGCACTACGGTGCATCCTTCATTTCTGTCAATTGCCCAGCTGTAATTTGTTCACCACACATGTTATTTATCTTTGACGGAGATACACCACTAGTGAACTGTGGACCCCGGTCCATTTTCTCATACTGATAATACACACACTGCTTCTTCTATTTTCACACTGCTTCCACTGCATTCATACTGTTTTCGTATTGTTTTTCACACCATACGTTTAACCTCTTTGTGTTCAGCAAAACCGGTGAGATTGACAGCCTTACTGCTTCGTTGGGGCAAAGTGATCTGATTGTGTTTTGTAGGTTCCACGTTGCTGCTGAATCGGTAGTGCGCCCTCCCACCTCAGCTGCATCAACTTTTGGAGATTGCTTATCCTCCTGCTGGTCGATTCAACCTTGGTTTCTTTTCCGAGGGAAAACTTGCCGCTGCACTCTTCACAACCTTTTTGTTGGGGTTTACCAACATCAGCCTCCCGTCGAGGAACACATCAAGTTTTCTGGCGCCGTTGCCAGGGAGGAAGAGAATGTCTACAAGGGGATTCTCTCGCCTCCAATCATTTTTTACTTTGTTATTGTTTTTCTTGTTACTTGATTTATCATGCTTGCTAGCAATGTTTGATGTCTTTGAAACTAGATCTTATAGGCAAGGTGGGTTCACAGATGAACAACAAAAATATTAAGGAACACCGCTTCTCACAAAAAGGAATACACTTATGGGAGCAAATTAATAAATTGCATGACTATGCTAAAACCTTGTGCTCTACTTATAATGTTGCTTATTGCTTTGATAAATCTTGTTGCTGTAGGAGGTATAAACACCTCCCTTTTGAATATGAGTATAATGATAATGTTACCATATATTCTTATGTTAAGGGAAATTATGAATTATATGATGTGGAACAAATTGAAGAATTTATTGCTTGGAAGGGTGCATTCGAAATTGCCTATTTACTTGAAAGTATTCATGATGCAACTTATAAATACGAGATTTATGCTATACTTGAATATTGCTTTGATAATTACAAGGATTGTAATTACTACATAATGGAATATCTTAATGAATGCTCTCAAACTAAGGAAGATACTAATGCCTTGCAGGAGACTATGGAAGAAGAAATTGCTGAATCTGGAAGCTCATTGGATGAAAAAAAGGAGGAGAGTGATGATCAAGAGGAGGAGAATGAAACCCATGTCTACCTCCAAATAAGAGTAACCCTTTAACTCATAGTTGTGATGATCCTATTGATTCTTTTGAAATATCCCTATTTGATGAAATTGATACTTGCTATACTTGTGACCTTGATACTACTATGAGTGAAACTTGTGAGAATGATATTGCTACTGTTATTTATGATAATCCATGCTACTTGGATATATCTTATGATAATGCTCTTGATGATGGTTCTATGTTACTTGAAGTTATAAATTATAATGATACTGAAAATAGGATTGCTATAATGTGTCCCATACCTTTTAAGAGTGACGAATCATCTTGTTTTGCTATTTCTAAAAGTGGAAAAAAAGATGATCTGATTTTAAATTTGGATCCCACTGTTTTTGAGCTTAATATGAATTGTGTGCTTTTAGGCCATGACAAACATGCTTTATGTGATAATTATGTTGTTGAGTTTGTTCATGATGCTACTGAAAATTATTATGAGAGAGGAAAATATGGTTGTAAGAAGTCTCATGTTACTAAAACACATCTCATTTTGTTGAAAGTTTTGAAGTTGCTCTTGTTCTACCTTTCCATGATTTCTAGTTTGAGCTTCTTTAATTAATTTATTTACAAGATTCCTATGCATAGGAAGTGGTTTAGACTAAAATTTGTTTTATAGTTTCTTCTTGATGCTCTCTTTTGCTTAATTCAAATTTCTTATGTGAGCATATTCTTCACTTGAAAACACTTGATTCCACTTTTCTGGGCCTAGCTAAAAGGCGTTAAAGAAAAACACTTCTTGGGAGATTTGCTTTGTTTTTCTATATTTTATTTGAGTCAAGGCGTTTTATACTTCTATGTAAACTCCTTTATATATTTATTTTCATGTTTTAGTTGTGCCAAGTAAAGTCTCTGATGAGAATCGGAGTTGGTTTTTGATTTCTGCGCAGGAAACGGATTTCTGCTGTCCACCATAAACAATTGTATAAATCACAGAAAAATAAGACGGGCCTGAAATTTCTTGTGCTTATTCCTCGTCTAATTCTGCAACTTTTTCGTTCTTTAAGTTTTTTTATCTGAGCAACGTAAGTGCCCTGAAAAAATTCGTCTTTACAGACTGTTCTAGTTTTGACAGATTCTGCCATTTTTCTTGCATTTGCTCTTTTGGGATGTCAAATGGATTTCTTTGCCTCACGAAAAATCAATGGCTGTAGCTAATGTTTAAAAGTGTAAATAGAACTTGTGCCCTTGCAGAACCCATGGATTTTTTTATTGTTGCACTAACCCTCTAATGTGCATTACTCTTTGAGTGTGGTGTGAAGAAAGTTTTCAAGGGTCAAGAGAAGAGGGTGATATATGTGATCAAGAAGAGGGCAAGGTCAAAGCTTGGTGATGCCCCGTGGTTCATCCAAGAATATTTTAAGAACACTCAAGCATCTAAGCTTGGGAATGCCCAAGGCATCTCCTTCTTCATCAACAATCTATCAGGCCACTTCTAGTGAAACTATATTTTTATTCGGTCACATCATATGAAGTTTACTTGGACCGTCTATTTGTTTTTCTTTTGTTTTATTTTTTATTTTGTTTTCCTTGCTTCAATAATATATTTGAATCCTAGAATTCCTTGTCTGGGAGAGAGACACGCTCCGCTTTTTCGTTTGAATACTTGCTATGCTAGTATTCTTAGTTTTTCTTCTAGTTACTGCAAAAATTCCCGTTTAGCTCTTATTTTCATTGCATCTCTTGTTTAGAGCTGTTAGTTTTAGTAGTGTTATGTGAATACTCTCATGTTTGCTTTCTGTAGAATTTAGAGAGTTTTTGTTAAAGCATGTTTTGTATGGTTCTTGTTGGGAAAAGAAACTGCTGCTTGTGATAGAATTTATAACGGTGCAAGTAGAAGCTTGTATAGACCATGGCTAGACTTTTTCATATCATGATAGATGTTATTTAAATTCTAAAGCCTTGTGCTTATTTAGTATAATTATTAGCCTCAAATAGCTGAGAGTGTTTAATGTGCCATTGAAAGAATCATGAGTTGTTCTTGTCATATTGAAGCATAAATTTGTGGCGTTTTCCTTCGAATGTTTTATTTGGTTGACTTGGCGCATGCTCACACCATGTTTATGACTATGAACCAGTCACTTATAGCCTCCATGATCATTTAGCTTTTGAACATGTGGTACCACTTATGCTTTCATTAATGATGTTTATGTCGCTATGCATGATTATGGCTCTTATGCTCTCTTGATTTGTCGCTCCCAGTCTTTTACTAGCCTCCACATGTACTGAGTATGAGCTCTACTCGTGCATCCAACTCCCCAAAACCAAAGTTTTACCATTGTGTCCACCACACCTACCTAAATGTGGTATTTAACCGTCACTCCAAAGTAAATTGCTCATGTGTTACCTTTAAAACTTTCAAAATTACTCCTGTTTTGTGCTCCTGTTTTAGCTCACGAGGACGTAAATAGAGAATCTTTATCTCACTTGTTGATTGGAATTTCACACCCGGTACTAGTGGCTTCATCCGCTTATCCAATGATAAAAGAGCTGGCAGCGGGGTGCCCAACCCCAAATCAATAACAACAAATTCTCTTCACTATTTTTGCCCCTGATTTATCAGTCAAAGCATAATTGTGTAAACAAAAGAAAAAGAGGGATGACCTTCTACCCAGATGCGTCCTTCTATGGGAGCCGCTCTTGTGAACTCTAGTTGGCTTGTGACGTACTGTATTTTCTTTTTACCATTCATTGACATAATCATATACCTCTCTAAAAAAATAGACACTCCTCCACGGTATGTGATTGTTGGCAGGCACCCGGGAATTCGGTTAGCCATGGTTTGTGTAAGATGGATGGGAGGAGCGTCAAGCTTTTTGTACCTCTGTTTAATAAAATAAAAGCTCTAGCACATGAGTGATCCATGCTTCCCTCTTCGAAGTGCCTTTCTTTTGTTTTTATGTTGAGTCTCCATCTTCTAACTTTATGCACGGTTGAGAGAGCATAGTTGCCATTCTGAGTTTTATGTGTATTTATCCCAGAAACATTATTAATTGATTCATGGTGTGTTATTGCTTGTTCTCTAATTATTTGTTTTAGTCTTCCTCATGAATTTTTAAGGTGTCCTGGCATTTATGTTTTGCCCCACTCTTAAGGACTAGCGAAATATCATTTTGACATGTTTTCTCTATGCTTGAATTAAACGTATATCTTTTATTGCAATGTTATTCATGATCTTTTATTTGTGTTACTTCTCATGATGCAAGGTGATTGCTATGCTTTGTTATTAAAATTCTGTTTATCATGCTTGTTTTGAAGTTCTATTATCTCAACTTACTTATACTTTTACATTATTGATGATCAAGTTTATGTTGGTAGCATGTCACCTCAGAAATTTTGTGTTTTTTATCGTTTACCTACTCGAGGACGAGTAGGAACTAAGCTTGGGGATATTGATACGTCATAAACGTATCCTTAATTTCTGATGTTCCATGTTGTTTTCATGTTGTTTCCCACATGTTTGCTATACACTTTATGTTATTTTTATCAATTTTCCGGACTAACCTATTGACAAGATGTCACAGAGCCAGTTCCCTATTTTCTGTTGGTTTTAGTTTCAGAAAAGTTGTTCAGGAAATATTCTCGGAATTGGAAAATCCGAAGTCCGGAGGTCCTAGAATTCCGGAAGGTTTCACGGAGTCCCGAGGACACCCGGAGGGGAGCCACAGGGGGGCCACACCATAGGGCGGCGCGCCCCCTGGCTGCGCCATGGGGTGGTGTGGGCCCCCCGGGCCTCCACCGCCTTTGCCCTTTCGCCTATTTATACCCCCCGACATATTAACCCTAAAGAAATACCACTTCGTCCCGAGAAACGCCCGAGGCCGCCGTCATCGTCACCCCGAGATCGGGAGGGTTCTGGAGCTCTCCCCGGCACCCTGCCGGGAGGGGAATTCATCACCGGAGGGGTCTACACCACCATGCCCTCCTCCGAAGTAATGCGTGAGTAGTTCATACCTGGACTACAGGTCCATATCCGTAGCTAGATGGTTGTTCTCTCCACTTTGTACCTCATGTTTAGATCTCGTGAGCTACCTCACATGATTGAGATCATCTTTATATAATGCTACATGTTGTGTTTTCTGAGATCTGATGAATATTGAATGATATGTCTTCTGATTATCAATTTATCATGTTATCTTCATGCTTATGTTATTTATGATCTTGCATACTCTCCGTTATTAGTAGATGCTCTAGCCAAGTAGATGCTAGTAACTCCAAGAGGGAGTATTTATGCTCGATAGTGGGTTCATGCCTCCTTTGCATCTGTGCTTAAGTGACAGAAACATGACGGATGGAGGATGTGCTGTTTCCATTAGGGAGAAAAACAACGGTGTTTACCCAGTTTACATTGTTTACATTACACACTTTGCTTACTGTGATAATCTGTTGGTAGCAACTTAATACCCAACGTTTTTTCGGATTATATTCAGATGGTGGATTATTAGACATAGATGCAGCTGGATGACGGTCTATGTATTTTGTTGTAATGCCCGCATGAATCACATAGTAATCTTTATTTCTTGCATATGCACTACGGTGCAGCCTTAATTTCTGTCAATTGTCCAGCTGTAATTTATTCACCACACATGTTATTTATCTTTCACGGAGAGGAACCACTAGTGAACTGTGGACTCCAGTCCATTTTCTCAGACTGATAATACACACACTGCTTCTACTATTTTCACATACTTTTCTGAGGGAAAACTTGCCCGCTGCACTCTTCACAACCTTTCTCTTGGGGTTTACCAACGCCAGCCTCCCGTCGAGGCACATATCAATTTCCTATGCAAAATTCTGGACGTTTTACTTTTTTTCACCTACTTTTGCATAGAAAGACAAAATTCATGTTTCAATTTTTTTCCTAGAAACAAGATCTTAAAAACTACCTCGATCTCAAAGGAATTTATGTTTTGAAGATTTCTACGATTTTCCTTTATTATCTAAAAACTAAAAAGGCGGTCCACGTTTGGGGGGAGTGAGAAAATTTGGGCCAGACATAGCCGTGGCGCACCAACAGTTCCGTGCACCACGCCTAACTCCCATACCCGTGGCACACCCCAGTTACATGCGCCACGGCTATGCTGCCACCACCTATAAGAATAGTCCTGGCGCACGTAACTGGGGTGGCCACGAGTATGGGATCTAGGCGTGTTGCACGGATCTGCTGGTGCGCCACGGCTATTCCTGTGCACCCCGCCTCCACTTCACACCTATAGGCGTGGCGTGCCGCGCAGCCCGTGCGCCACGGCTATGGCCATACCCGTGGCGCACAAAATTTGGTGTGCCACGACTGATTAGGCGTGGCGCATAAAAGTTTGGCGTGCCACGGATATGGACACACCTATAGTTGTTTTCCTAGTAGTGAACTACTCAAGCATCTGTCTGGAGAAAATCACGGGGATGTATAGTCCTCCTGTGACGATCCCCCTCTCCGGCTGGGTGTTGGAGCAGGACTCCAGAAGCTCTAGATTGGATTTTCGCGGTGACGACGTGTTTGTATGTTTTTCGTGGAAAATATCTCCGTCCCCGACGTTTTTAGGGTTAAAGTGAATTTATAGGCGAAGAGGCAACGGGAGGCGGTGACGAGGGGTAGCCCGCGCCTGGCACCCCCTGGTGGCCCCCTGGCTCCCTCCGGCTCTCCTTTGGACTACATCTTCGTTCCGGGTAAAAAATTTCCGTGAATTTTTAGGACTTGGACGAATATTTTCTTCAGAAATTTTCTGAAACATAAAAATAGCAAAAAACAGAAACTATCTTTGGGCATCTTGTTAATACGTTAGTTCATGAAAATAATCCAAAAAACGAATTAAACCATGTAGAAAACATGGAAGAATATAAAGAAAACAAGCATGGGGATCCAAAATTATAGATACGTTTGGTATGTATCAGCATCCCAAACTTAACACCCGCTCGTCCTCGAGTAGGTAAATGGTGACAAAGATAATTTTTAAGGTGACATGCAGACAACACAAACTTGATCGATCATTATGCAAAAACATTGTAAATTGAGATCAAAACACTTCAACAAAGGCATGGAAAATGTTATTTGAACAATGAAAACTTCGTAAATATGTTGCACATGAAAAGTAACACAAATAATTGAAAATGAGCAATAATGCAATAAAAATGATACGTTTGTTGGATCATAATGAAAAACATGATAAAGTGGCATTCCGTTTGTCCTTCGTGCATTAGCAAAACATAATTGTTAGGACACCTTTAAATTTCAAGTGGTGACTAAATACAAATAATTTTAGACAATCAATGCCATAATCATAATCCAATCAATAATAAATTTTGGAACTATGCACATTATACTCAGAATGATAACTATGCTCTGTTAGTTGATGCATAAAGTAGAAGGTAAAGACTCATCTTACTTCTAAAAGGAGAAAAATAAAAAATAAAAATGAAAGCAGAAATAGAAAAAAGAAGAAGAAACAAAAAAACAAAAAAGGGAAAAGAAAAAGAAAAAGGAACGAACCTGAAGTAGATGGGACAGCCCACGCGGGGCATTCCTGCGGGCGACCTTGTGCTACAACTCGCTAAAAGCATCATCTCTAACCCTAAAATAGTGCAGCAAATTTTGATTATAAGCCGGCAGTTTTCGATTTATAGGTCAGCAACGCAACCGGCAACTCCAACAACTGTCCTATATGATAGTTGGCTGCAATTTTTATACAGCAGTTGCACTGTATGACCACTTTGGTGCCCCAAATATACATCGTCGAGTCTAAATTTTTAGGGCACGCTGTAAAATACGGCAGCAGATTTTGATTATAGGGCAACTGCTGGAGACTGTTCGGTGTCCTACATGACAGTTATTTTAGAGCATGTCGTTTTTAGGCCAGTTGTTAGAGACGCTTTAAAGGCGAGAGCGGGATATAAGATATAGTGCTCGCGCATCTTCTTTGCTCTTAGCAGGTAATAGGAAGTGTCTAATACCCTGTTAGCGATTAATGAAGTGATCCAGTAAGGCCCAATTTGGGGACACGCAGCTTCAAGAATTGTTTGTGCGAGAAAAAAGATCATAGGAGAAGTGCCGGTGAGTAGAGGTAGGCACTCTGTTCTTTTGTTTTTCTCGGTTGGTTCTTGCATTCAGTTTCCTAAACGACCTAATAAACTTGAGGTTTTGTGGGATTCGACAGTTCCTTTGAGCGAAATTAAGTTTGGGTTCGGTTTTCGGCTAGACTGAAGTGGCCCAACTGAGCGACTGAGGTCTGCACTTCAACTGTTTCTCTGCTGCGGGCACAAGATTGCGTGAGTACTACAACAGCATGGAGCAGCATGGAGCTCTGTATTATTGTCTGCCCGTACATCAGCAACGTCGTAGTCATGGTTATACGGATAAGATCACGTAATCTACTCCCAGTCCCACTCGGGGCAAATTCAAACGGCGCCCTCGTTTTCATTCTTCTGTCCGTTTGTGCCCGCGGTCTGAAAATTACGGCTAACGCCCCCTTGGTCCACTGTATTTTAAGCAAAACCGGCATATAATTCACTGCATTTGAATCAAAACCGGCATATAATTTTTGGCCATTAATTACTTCATCCATATCAAAATGTAAAATGTTTTAGCATTCTCTAAACAAAACGTATCTAGAAATGTTTTAGCTTCTAGATTCACATGTTGTTTAGAAAACGCTAAAACATATTATATTTTAATATAGAGTGAGTATTTACGGACTTATCGCTTGGATAGTCTTTTTTTCTTTATCACTCCTTATTTTTCCCGCCCGGTTTATGAGCGATTCATCCGTAGTTTTTTAGGAACCTGCTGAGTCCCTGGTTAAAATCCGCATGTGTCCGGTAAGAACTCTACGCATGAACCGTGCCGCCGACGGCCGGAGAAGCGCAAATATCCGGTCATGCTGTCGCACGGCGGCTCCGCCGACCGAGCTCCTCCGCTGCTCAATTACAGATCCAGCGCAATAGCCACAGCCATGCCGAGGCATGTTGGTCCCGACGGCAACCTGTAGAATTTCTTCTTCCAAAACGCTCGATTCTTCAAAACAGCAACGTGAGAGCGTATTTTTCTTCACCCGATTACATGGGCACAATGAAACACCGGTGTAATTATTCCGGACAGGGAAATAAACAATACTCCCTCCGTCCCAAATTAATTGTCACAAAGTTAGATAAAAATGGGTGTATCTAGACATATTTTAGTGTTAGATACATCTACTTTTGTCCAACTTTGAGACAATTAATTTTGGACGGAGGGAGACGATTTTGTCTACAATGAAACATGCATGGATCCTCTGATGATTTGTCCGACGAGGATGATATTTTGATGGCCGCGAATCTCATCCTTCAAGAAAAACAAATGAATTGGTGCTGCTTTTTAGATGTCTGAATTTTAGGATTATTGTAAATTTAAATTATTACATGCACTATAGCATTTGAATATTTTCAATCCTACTAGCAAATTAGAGCCTCGCTGCCACGGCCATCAAGCCCACCACCAAGGACGAACCACGTGGGGGAGAGACGATGTAGTACGCCATGTTCAGAGGTCGAAGATCCTCTCTCTCTCAAATGAAGAACAAGACCCGGAGCAAAGAGCACTAGGCTGCGGATTGACCCCTCGGCCTTGGATAGCGGCGGCGTGTCTTGCCATCGCTGATGGGCTTCCACGTTTGAAGCTTCGAAGGGCGCATGCCAATACCTGTCCTGGAGCCGAGCATACACCATCTTATCTTCTTCTTTTTCTGCCACCTTGGGAGCTAAGAAGAATGGGCAAGACAACTGCGAAGCTCCATGACTCTAGCTTATTCAAACTGCCACCTCCACCAACTACCACAGCTACTTCTACCACCCATCATGAGCTCAGCAAGCAGAGAGGAGAGGTGCAACACCGGCGCCGCTCGCAAGAACCAAGATCCAATGGTGGTATGGCATGTTGTCAGACTCCACTAAGGACCAAACCCTACAGAAAACTTCGCTGCTAAGAGCATCTTACCGGCTGATGGTGCACAAATTGGACTCATTGGGAAACCCCAAGAGAAAGGTTATGAAGAGTGAAAAAACAAGTTTTCTCTCAGAAAGAAACCAATGTTGAATCGACCAGTAGGAGAAAGAAATCACTTCCGAAGGTTGATGCAGCTGATGTTGGAAGGGCGCACTACCAATTCAGCATCAACGTGGAAGCTACACAAAACAATCAAATTACTTTGCCCCAATGAAGCAGTGAGGTTGTGAATATCACCGGTTTTGCTGAAACAAAGGATTAGACGTATAGTGAGGAAAGTATTACTTGTTTGCAGTAGATGAAAGAGAATAATAATCGCAGTAGTAAAACAACGGTTGTAGTGGTTGTATATCAGTGTAAAGAAATGGACCAGAGTCCAGATTTCATTAGAGGTGTCTCTCCAAACAGATAGATAACATGCTGGGTAAACAAATTACAGCTGGGCAATTGACAGATATAAAGGCTGCACCGTAGTGTATATGCATGACATGATGATTACTATGTGATTCATGCGGGCATTACAACAAGATACATAGACCGTTATCCAACTTCATCTATGACTAATAGTCCACCCTCAGAGTGTCATCCGAGCAAACTTTGGGTATTAAGTTGCAAGCAACAGATAATTGCATTAAGAAAAGTGTGTAATGTAACCAATAAAATCACCCTTAGACAAAACATTGTTGTTTTCTCCCTAATGGCAACAACACATCCCCCACCCGTTACGTTTATGTCACTCGAGCGTGAGTGAAAGGGAGGAATGAACCCACTATCGATCATAATACTCCATCTTTGAGTTACAAGCATCAACTTAGCCAGAGCATCTACTAGTAACGGAGAGCATGCAAGATCATAAATAACATACAAATAAAAGAACATGATAGATTGATAATCATTGGACATAGCATTCAATAGTCATCAGATCCTAGCAAACACAACATATAGCATTACAATAAGATGATCTTGATCATGTTAGGCAGCTCACAAGATCTAAACATGAGGCATAAAGAGGAGACAACAACCATCAAGCTACTGCTATGAACCCGTAGTCCAGGGATGAACTACTCACGCATCACTTCGGAGGCAGGCATGGTGATGAAGAGCCCTCCGGTGATGATTCCGCTCCCGACAGGGTGCCGGGGAGAGCTCTAGAACCGTCCCAAAGTAGGGTTGACGATGAAGGTGGCTATGGATCTTTTTAGTTGAAAAGGCTCTGGTCTTTAGGGTTAACCCGTGGAGGAGTATAAATAGGCGAGAGGGCAACATCAGTGGGCGGCCAGGGGGTCACACCTCCCCCAGGCGCGGCCAGAGGGGGGCATCGCCCTATGGTGTGGGGCCTCCGGACTCCGTGTACGTGATGACTTTCTAAGCCTCTCGTATTTAGTTTTGTCCAATTCCGAGAATATTTCCAGAACAAATTTTCTAAAACCAAAAACAACAGAAAACAGGAACTGGCTCGGTGGCATCTTGTCAATAGGTTAGTCCCAGAAAATCCATAAAAATTACATAAAGTGTATAAGAAACATGTAGCATATGGCATAAAAACAACATGGAACATCATAAATTATGGATACGTTTGAGACGTATCAAGCATCCCCAATCTTAGTTCCTACTCGTCCTCGAGTAGGTAAACGATAAAAACAAATAATTTCTGAGTTGACATGCTACCAACATAAACTTTATCATCATAATCTAAAGCATGTAAACTAAGATCAAATGAATAAAGGTTGTGGTTTATAGTTGATATCAAATAGATTAGTGTATAAACTATTAGGAAGAACAAAGTAAAACTTTTCAATGAATCAACTCTAAAAGACAATTAATTGTGCATTAAAGATGATTTATGCTTCAAGAACAACAATATAATCATCCTAAGCATCAAACTCTCACAACAACTCCTGTTAGGATCAAGTCAAGTGACAACAATATGCACGTAGGAAAATCATCAAACTATTTGTGCACTCAAAACAAGCAAGCGTTCTGTATCGGATCCTGGCACCAGGATGTTATGGCTAAAAGAACATTATGGGGGGTTTGGAAGGTCAATGGAAGAAATTCTCACACAGCTGAAAGTGATCATTAGACAAGAGAAAGTCTTATAATCGAAGTTATGCAAGGAGTAGTGATTGCCACACAACGGATGCACATAGAGCTAAGTGTATGAAAGATCTCCAATGGAACTAGTGGGGGTGCATCATTGGAATATATAAGCCAAGTTCTATAATGTAAAGTTCCCCACATAGTTATGCAAGTCATAAAATGAAAACTCTCTCCAAACTGAAGTATTGGTGCTAACTAAGCACAAATGTGGAATAAATGATAGCAATGCTGCCCCCTCTCTCTCTTTATTATCTCTGTTTGGCCCTCTCTTTTTTGGGCTTTTTTTCTTTTTTTCTTTTATATATAACCTCATCGGTAGGGGCAACACTCCATTTTACAATGGATCATAACACTTTTAGTACTCATAACTGAAACTGAAATATATCTGATGTATAAAACTAAATACTCCTGCAAGTGTAGCAGTATGCAAAATAACAATTGAACATGTAACCAGTAACATAATGAAGATGGATGTTGTATGGCAATATATCTCGGAATGGCTATGGAAATGCCATGATAGGTAGGTATGGTGGCTGTTTTGAGGAAGATATTTTGGGCTTATGTGTAGGAGAACAAAGTCCTCCCACGGGGTTTGGATGCACTGGCGAAGTTTGCACCAACTCTCAATGTGAGAATGGGCAATCCACAGTACCGAACAAGCTAGCAAATATGGATGGTGGAAGTGCCAGAAAACTGCAACTTAGAACTCACAAGTTAAAAGATTACAACTAGAAATATGATCATACAAGGCATAATGAAAATCACTCCAAGAGGGTCTGTGGAAGTGACAAGTCACTGTTGCCTACCCCGACCGTAGCGCGTAACAAAAAGCCATTACGATTGTTATTAGCAGAGGAAAGTGTGGCACAGTTTCAAGATTTTAGACCAACCATTAATTGTTGTTACCTTATAAACCAGCAGGATTACCAATAAGCATATTAATATCTTAAAACAACAAAAAAATTATCAAGTGAAACAGTTTAATGATCTACAAGAGTATGCAATTCTTTTCCAACATACCCTCTACCACATGTAGCATTTTCTGTTTCCATCAAACATCAAACAGTATATATTTCAACACAATCTCTCCTACTAATATAGCAATGAAACAAGAGAGTACTAACATAACTCTACTAGAACTAACAGCTCTGAATAAGAGATGCATGGAATACAGGAGCTAAAGGATTTGCAGCAGTTAGAAGAAAAACTAAGAATACGAGCATGGAAGAAAACAAGTATTCATATGAAAGAGCGGAGAGTGTCTCTATACCACACAAGAATGTTGGGTTCCAAACATATTTATTGCAGCAAATGAAACAAAAGAAAACAAAACTAAAAACAAACAGACGCTCCAAGTAGAGTGCATATGATGTGACCAAATAAAATACAGTTTCACTAGAAGTGACCTGATAAGTTGGTGATGAAGAAGGGGATGCCTTGGGCATCCCCAAGCTTAGATCCTTGAGTCTTCTTAGAATTTTCTGGGATGAACCACGGGGGCATCCCCAAGCTTTGGCTTTCACTCTTCTGGATCATATTATATCATCCTCTTCTCTTGACCCTTGAAAACTTTCTTCACATCAAACTCCAAGTAATTCTGATTAGAGAGTTAGTGCACAATCAAAAATTCACATGTTATCCTTGGAAAAAAAGCATTATTAATACTTTTCAAACATTATCTACAACCACTGATATTTTGTGGAGCACAGAAATCCACTCGATATAGTAAAAGAGGGCAAGTAAAAAGGCAGAATCTGGCAAAGCCAGAACAGTCTGTAAAGACGAATTCTTTCAGGGCACTTACGTTGCTCAAATCGAAACACGCAAAGCTAGAAAAATTTAAGAATTAGCTGAGTATTAAGCACAAAAATTTCCAGGTTATTTTGATATTTTTGTGAATTTACACAAATTTAACGGTGGACAGCATAAATTTGTTTCCTGCGCAGAAATTCAAATCTAACCTCAACTTCTACTAGAGAATTTACTTGGCACAACAAGTGCGAGAAAATAGAGATACAAAGGAGTTTAATCAAAAGGGATATTTCAAAAGAATCAATAGGATCATCACAATTATCAATATAACACTCATCCTCCTTTGGTAAGCATGGAGGGAAATCAAATAAGGTACGAGTTAAAGAGTTACTCTCATTGGAAGGTAGACATTGGTAGCTACTCCATTCTTCCTCCTCTTGATCAGCACTCTCCTCCCCTTTTTCATCCAATGAGCTTCCAATTTCAGCAATTTCTTCTTCCATAGGCTCCTGCAAGGCATTAGTCTCCTCCTTTGGACGAGAGCATCTATTAAAATATTTAATTATGTAGGAATTACAATCCTTGTAATTATCAAAGCAATATTCAAGTATAGCATAAATCTCGTATTTATAAGGTGCATCATTAATATTTTCAAGAAAATAAGCAATTTCGAATGCACCCTTCTAAGCAATAAATTCTTCAATTTGTTCCAGATCATAAAAGTCATAATTTCCCTTGACATAAGAAGATATGGTAACATTATCATTATACTCACATTGAAAAGGGAGGTGTTTATACCTCCTACAGCAACAAGATTTATCAAAGCAATAAGTAATATTATAAGTAGAGCACACGTTTCTAGCAATGATATACAATTTATTAATTTGTTCCCATAGGTGTTTCCCTTTTTGCGACAAACGGTATTCCTTATAATATTTTTGTTGTTCTTCCGTGAACCCACCTTGCCAATAAGATCTTGTTTCAAGGAAATCAATCATTGATAGGAAGCATGATAAAGCAAGTAAAAAAGAAAAACAATAACAAAGTTAAAATGATTGGAGGTGAGAGACTCCCCTTGTTGAAATCCTCTTTCTCCCCGGCAACAGCGCCAGAAAACTTGATGGTGCACAGGTTGCACTCGTTGGGAAATCCCATGAGAAAGGTTATAAAGAGTGCAGCGGCAAGTTTTCCCTCAGAAAGAAACCAAGGTTGAATCGACCAGTAGGAGAAAGAAATCACTTCCGAAGGTTGATGCAGCTGATGTTGGCAGGGCGCACTACGGTTCAGCAACAACGTGGAATCTACACAACACAATCAAATTACGTTTCCCTAATGAAGCAGCGAGGTTGTCAATCTCACCGATTTTGCTGAAACAAAGTGACGAAGGCACGGATCCTGGACCATGCGAGTAAGGACACCCCCTCTCAAGCCTTCTGATCAAGGCCCGACAGGAAGCGCCCTTGGAGTACTCCAGAAGGCCCATGAAAAGCCCACCCGCGTCAACTTGCGGGCTAAGTTAGGAATTGTAACCGACTCAAGCTAGGGTTTGTATCCTCTCCGGGTTAGACTCGAGACCTGGCTATCTATATAAAGCCAGGAGAGCCCCAAAGGAGAGGACCAAGTATGACCGCACGACCACAAAAGCCTTGAAACTCGAGATCTACTCTCGATTCGAGCACCCTGTAATCGATCTAATCGTCTAATACAGATCAGCAGAAGGCAGGAGTAAGGGTTTTACCTCTTCGAGGGCCCCGAACCTGGGTAAATCTTGCCTCCCTGTCAAGCCGACGATCCCACCAGCGCCTATGACATCTCCTAGTCGAAACCCGATAGGGTCACCTGAGGGATTTGCGGAGCCAGAGCTTCGACAATTGGCGCCGACCGTGGGGACCGCAGGCGCTGGATCACCGGCATCTTCGGCTTCATCGACATCCAACTCCCGTTGGAAACCATCGACTACGGCTCCGAACAATCCTGTACGGATCGGATCCGTCATAGTCACGCCTCACTCGCCGGAATCACGCCCGGTATTCGAGGATCTGGAGAAAAGCGTCACCCTGACGTTCGGAAGCTTCAACTTCATGGCAAACAGAGACGGAATCCTCCACTTCTCGGATGAATCTGAACCCGAATCTGGAGCCGTCAACTCGCGCTTCCCTATGGAGAAAAGCGGCGAGTCCATCCGCTTCAACACGATCGACTACCACGCACTCTCGACAGAGGAACCCTCTCGGGTGCGAAGAGCCTCCCGACCTGCGCCTAGGACGCACGGGCCACGACTGGCCCAAGTCTGCATGGCAGGGTCGGAACAGCCCTCGGAAACTGAATATAGCGCAACCGAGCGCGATCTAATCGGCGTCTCGCGGGAAGCCTGGAAAAGAGCAAAAGAATCCATGCGAAAAAGTCAGCCACCCGCAGCAGGCGCTACGCAGGAAGACCTAACCGCCTACCACTATCACCTAGTGAGAGCGGCCTCAAACATCAAGGACGCCCGAGCAGATCTAGCCCGTCGCAGGAGAGCGGCGGATGAGTCAAGCCTACGCCGAGCCGAGCTGTCCCTTGCTCCTTCGGTCGGTACCCGACCCGTGGGAAAAGGACCCGCAGCATCGACAAGGGACCACGAATCCATGGCTGGGACCAACAGGTCTAACACATCTTCTTTCATGAGGGTTGACGACGACGGCAACGTCTACCCGCAAACTCCAGCCGCCGCAATTCTAGCCGCGGCCACCTACATGCAGATGAACCAGCCAACGGACAGCGATCCTCGGGTGGAACAATACAAGCATATCCGCAAAGGTCTAGGGCTGGCTGCCGCGAAGCTCGCCTCCCACGATCGCAAGGAACAACTGGAGAAGGCGCGACAAGAGAAGGACAAAGACAAAGACACGCCCCGCAGGCACAGGAGCTCCTCGCCGAGAAGGGATAAATCACCGCGTCGTGGCCGCGGAAAAGAAGCTCGGCGCCGCGGCGACAGCCGAAGCAGCAGCGACGACAGCCCGAGAGACAAAGATTCGCGGCACCACAGCAGCCGCTCGAGAAAACGAAGTAAAGAACCTAGAAAAGATAGCGACCGCGACCGGTCCGGGTACGACGCGCGATCCGATCTCGCCCAGAAGAAGGTGGATAAAGCGAGGGCTTCACGATATCGCGAACGCTCCTCATCCGGGTCTTCGGACGACGAAACCTGCGGAGCACTTTGCTTTGCTCGCAGTATTCGCGAAGCACCTCTACCCAAGAGATTCAAGCTCAGCTCGGAAGTGACAAAATACGATGGCTCACTCGAGCCCTCCCAGTGGTTAAGCGACTACCTCACGGCAGTAAAATGCCAACGTGGTAACAAGAACACGGCCATGCAATACCTCAATCTGCACCTGGCCGGAGCGGCCCGCAGCTGGCTGGAGAGGAGACCACGATCTTGCTATGCATCATGGGACGACCTGCATCGCGATTTCTGCAAAAATTTCCAGTCGACCTACAAAAGGCCAGCTACAATCGAAGAACTACGGGCTTGCAAACAGAAAAGTGGCGAATCCACGCGAGAATATATCCAGCGGTGGAACACACTCAGGAACACCGCAGGGACAATCTCTGAAGAAGTGGCGATTGAGGCCTTCGCCAAAGGAGCAAGAAGAACCGCGTTTCGTGAAGAGCTTGGCAGAGCTGCGCCCAAAACCATAGGGGAGCTCATGGTCATAGCCGAAAAATGGGCCAATGGAGAAGACGCGGTACGCAATGAAAGAACATCATCGCCCACACATGACGAAGACCGTCATGGGCGAAGAAAGAGAAGGAAATACTACGACCACGAGGATAGAGAAGAACTAGTGGCAGCAGAGTTCACGCGAAGTCGCGACTCCGGTCGTCGTGGAAGTCGCGAATGGAAGCCAAAGGTAGAAGAAAAATCACCCGAGGAAGACCTCGATGGGTACTGCTCGCTACATCTGTTCACAGACAAGCGCACGGGCAAAACTAAGGCAACACACCTTCTCAAGGATTGCCGAAAGTTCATCGAAATCTCGGACGCACTTGCCAAGAAAAGATTCGCTTCCACCCAAAACTATCCACCACTACCAGGAGGCGGACAACAATTCCAGCTACCACCGCCACCACCTCCACCAGCCAACCCAAACATGGCACTCGCTGCATTGCCAGCACCACAACAGCAAAACACGGGAGCAAATACATACCCGACTCCGCACGGACAACTCCTTGGGATGATACAGAAGGTATGCCCCTCTCGCAGAGCTCAAAAAACTAACTCGAGACAAATATGCATGGCAGTGCAGACGCCACCAACGAAGCCCGAGTACCTGAAGATGGCCGAACAGCCAATCACGTTCTCGAAGGAAGACCACCCGCCACGAGTCTATCGACCAGGACACGCCGCCCTTGTCATTCAAGCTCAAATTGGCAATTATGACCTGGCCCGCGTATTCATGGACGGCGGCAGCAGCATCAACATCATCTACGCGGATACACTCCGTCGAATGAACAAAAACCTGGACGGCCTAACGGAATCAGAAACATCCTTCCACGGGATAGTTCCGGGCAAGGCAGTACGTCCACTCGGAACAATCAACCTCGAAGTTGTACTGGGCTCCCCACGCAACTACAGAAGGGAATTCCTGGACTTTGAAGTCGTCGACTGGCCCTCGCAGTACCATGCCATTCTTGGTCGAACAGCGTTCGCCAGATTCATGGCCGTACCACATTACGCATACTTGAAGCTCAAGTTACCCGGCGAATACGGTGTGATCACCATTGACGGGGACTTCCAGAAATCGGATAAGTGCGACATAGAATTTAATGAGATCGCGAAATCTTTCGGGATGCAAGAAGAACTACAAGAGCTGGCAAAAACCACGGATCACTCCGTCATGCCACTCACGAAGAAAAACGCGCCTGAACTGGAATTCAGCGCCAACAGCGACACTCGCAAGCATCAAGTGCACCCGACGGATTCCGCCAAAACCGCGATGGTTTCCACAACCCTCTTGCCAGCATAGGAAAGCGCGCTCGTCAAACTCCTCCGTGAGTACTGGGAAATTTTCGCCTGGCAACCCTCAGATATGCCAGGTATACCCAGGGAGTTTGCCGAGCACTCACTCGAAGTCTTTCCTAACGCGAAGCCCATCAAACAGACGACTCGACGATTTTCAGAACCCAAGCAAAAGGCGCTGGGAGAAGAAGTAAATAGGCTGCTAGCCGCAAATTTCATTAGGGAGATCAAGATATCCACCTGGTTAGCAAATCCGGTGCTGGTCCCCAAGAAGAACACGGATATCCTTCGGGTGTGCATCGACTACACGTCACTGAACAAGCACTGCCCCAAGGACAACTTTCCTCTACCACGAATCGACCAGATCGTGGACTCCACAGCAGGTTGCCAACGTCTCTCTTTCTTGGACGCCTACTCGGGATACAACCAGATCCGAATGAAAAAGGAAGACGAAGAGAAGACGGCATTCATCACACCACACGGTGTATACTGCTATACGACAATGCCCTTCGGGCTGAAGAACGCAGGCGCAACATATCAACGTTGCATGCAGAGATGCCTTGCCAATCTCATTGGCAAGAACGTACAAGTATATGTCGACGACATCGTCATCAAAACTCGAGTAGAGGACACACTCCTCGAAGATATTAAAGAAACATTCGACGCCCTTAATGCATATCGGATCAAGCTCAATCCAACAAAATGCGTTTTCGGCGTCCCTGCAGGAAAACTCCTAGGATACCTGGTATCCGCCAGAGGCATTGAGGCCAATCCGGAGAAAATACAAGCCATCCTCACCATGAAGGAGCCTACCAATCTACGCGGAGTCCAGCAGCTCGCAGGGCGATTGGCCGCCCTAAGCAGGTTCATCGCGCGATTGGGAGAGCAGGCGTTACCCTTCTACAAACTACTGAAGAAGACGGACAAATTCGAATGGACCCCCGAAGCCAAACAAGCATTCGCAGACTTGAAACGGTCATTGCAAAGCAGGTGCATCCTCGCAACACCACAAGAAAGGGAGCCGCTTTTTCTCTATTTAGCCGCTACAAACCAGGTCATCAGCACTGCAATCGTAGTCGAACGACCTGAAGATGGCAAGGCATACGGAGTCCAGCGCCCAATATATTACATCAGCGAAGTGCTCTCGCCGTGCAAGCAGCGATATCCTCATTACCAGAAGCTTGCGTATGGAGTTGTCCTCACAGCCCGAAAACTCAAACACTACTTCCAGGAACACGCCATTACAGTGGTTAATGATGCGTCACTCGGGACAATCATGAACAACCCTATGGCATCCGGAAGAATAGCGAAGTGGAGCATCGAGTTGGGTGCTTGGGATATCACCTACGCAGGACGCAATGCAGTCAAATCTCAAGTTCTCGTGGAATTCATCAGCGAATGGACAGAGCTACAAACACCCGGGCCACCCGAGTACACAAGCAATTGGATCATGTACTTTGACGGGTCCAAAAGAAACGAAGGGGCAGGAGCTGGAATCGTTCTTATCTCGCCTCGTGGAGACAAACTGCAATATGTCCTGCGACTAGACTTTCCACCTGACGACCCAGCATCGAACAACGACGCAGAATATGAAGCACTGTTGCACGGAATGAAGATGGCGATTGCTTGTGGAGCTACCCGGTTGATGATTTATGGCGATTCCAACCTCATAGTGCAACAAACAATGAAAGAATGCGATGCCGTTGCTGAAAACATGATCGCGTACCGCGACATGTATAATATACTCGAAGGAAGCTTCAAAGGATGCGAGTTGAAACATATTGCAAGATCCAGCAACGAAGAGGCGGATAGACTGGCAAACATGGGTTCCACGAATACACCCATACCGCCAGGAATATACTTCGAACGGATGGTCAAGCGATCGGTCAAATTGAAGAAAGCTGCAGAAACACCGGCAGCGCCAGAAACAGAGGTCAGCCCGCAGGTCGCGCTTATCGAGCTTATTCATAATATATCACGACAGGTTTTTCTGGTCGAGCCAGTCTGGACGCAGAAATATCTCGACTACCTGCTCAATAAACAGCTCCCGGCCGATCCACGCGAGGCTCGACAGCTAATCAGGCGTAGCAAATCCTTTCGGGTAATCAACAGAGAATTGTACAAGCAAAGCATCTCGGGCATCCTTCAGCGGTGCATCGCACCCGAAGACGGCAAAGAGTTACTCCGGGATATACACCAGGGTGATTGCGGACATCATGCTAGCTGGAGAGCAATACTGGGAAAAGCCTTTCGAGCAGGGTTCTACTGGCTAACAGCAGCCAACGATGCAAAAAACCTGGTCGACAGATGTGACGCTTGCCAGCGATTCTCACCCAAGCCGCACGCACCTGCCACAGAGTTGCACATGATACCCATCGCCTGGCCCTTTGCCCAATGGGGGCTTGACATGGTTGGCCCACTGCGCAAATCTACTCCAGGAGGGTACACACATTTGCTGGTCGCAGTCGACAAATTTACCAAATGGATCGAGGCTATGCCAGTGACCTCGGGTAGCGCCCAATGCGCAATCAAGTTCCTCGATTCCATAATATGCAGATTCGGGGTGCCACACGACATCATTACAGACAATGGTACGAACTTCACTGCAAAGGAGACACAACAGTTCTGCGAAGAGAAAGGAATTAATCTGAAGTTTGCTTCGGTCGCCCATCCGCAAACAAACGGTCAAGTCGAAAGATCCAACGGCTTAGTTTCGGCTGGGATCAAAAAGAGATTGCTCGATCGGCTACATCCCGCTGCAGGTCATTGGGCAGAGGAGTTACCCTCCGTACTTTGGAGCCTCCGCACAACCCCCAATCGATCAACGCAATACACACCATTTTTCATGGTATATGGGGC
Organism: Alopecurus myosuroides; assembly: GCA_028641055.1. Lineage (NCBI taxonomy): Eukaryota > Viridiplantae > Streptophyta > Magnoliopsida > Poales > Poaceae > Alopecurus > Alopecurus myosuroides. The sequence continues at coordinate 34,709,780 of CM054062.1, forward strand.
AGAAGCCGTCCTCCCCGAAGAGGTTCGATTCAGCGCCCCACGAGTTGTAGCCTACAGTGAAGAAACCTCCAACAAAGCACTTGCAGCAGATATGGACGCACTCGACGAAATTCGGGACATTGCACTCGCAAGATCTGCAGTCTACCAACAATCACTGCGCAATTATCACAGTCGCCGCATACGCCACAGATCATTCGTGGTTGGCGATTTGGTGTTGCGACTAAAGCAAAAGGAAGGGCACAAGCTCGAACCACCCTGGGAAGGACCCTTCATCGTACACGAAGTAATCCCAGGAGGAGCCTATCGACTGAAGAATCCAGAGACTGGAGGCATCTATTCCAATCCATGGAATATCGCGCAACTGCGCAAATTCTACCCCTAAGTTTATTTATTTTGCAACAATAAGGCTATACTAGCCAATTTTGTAGCTCGAACACATGACTTCTCAGTCATAACAATAAAGACATGATTCTCTCATCATATTTACTCGACAGCTTTCAAGGTTACAGGTACACACCCCATAACATACACGGGGGCTACACCTAAAACTAAGCATCACAGAAAAGAATTATCGAGTACAAAGGTTGCGCACCTTACTACAGTTTTTACAAACTACAGATAAACTTACAGGATATTCACATCCGATAAAGTCAGTCGAAACGTTGAGCATTCTTAGCCGCTAAGATCCTATCTACCTCTTCAGATGTCATTCGGATAATCTTCTCGGCTGCAGGACGAACAGCATCATAGTACGGCGCAATATCTTCGATTGCATAATCCGGAAGCCGGGCTACGGAGTTCAAGTCTATCTCAGGATGCCATATTCGGACAAACGAGAGAGCAACAACCGCGCCGCATGTCATCTGATTGCGAACGCACGCGCGAACCTCTCCTTCTCGTCCGAATAACCTGAGAAGATAGCTCCAGTCTTCGGGGCCCCTCTCAAGTGGATAAAAAGCAGCATTCACCGCAACCAGGACCTCGTGGAAAGAACTCATGAGAACTTTCGCCTGGCGGACTCGAAACTTCAAGGTAGCCATCACAAAACCTCGACTGCGATCAGACCAGAAATTACTCGCATGAGGCTTTGTGCTGTTAGCTTCTTGATGAATGTGGTTTTCTACCCACTGCTTTTCTTCCCTGTCATCTGGTTTCACAACTAAGAAGCAAACACACTCAGTAAGCTAAGAAACACAGAGGAGGAAAATAGCATGGGGGCTGCACTACTCACATAGTAACTCCTTTGCAATCGAAGACAGTTCACCAATCAGAAATTGCTCGCGCTCAGCCGCCAATTTCTGCTTGGATATCGCCACGTCAGCTACTCCGCGCAGCGCTTTCAGCCTACGTTCACCCTCCTGAACCTTATCACGAAGGCCAGCAAGAGTGCCCACGGCAGCCACAAGTGGATTTATTGGATTACAACGTCCACTCGAAGGTTCAGCGGCAGACGCAATTGCCTGGAAGAAGTACAAGGAAAGAAGTGAGACGCCCTACTCGAGTTGTTTCCAGTCGCACATCTGACTCATCGCTCGGGGGCTACTCCCATCGGGAGGCAAAGTATAGACGACAAGGATAAATTCTAAATGCAAAACGCTTCGATTAAAAGACCAGCAAAGGTACGGGAATACATCCCAAAATTCATTACATCCAAGCAACAGAAACAAAAGAAAAAAAAAAGGAGTCTACGAAGCCGCGTTGGTGCTGCCACTAGCAGCGGTCGACCCTCCCTTCTTCCGAGCAAACATCTCAGATAATTTCCGAGCAAGAACAGTGGCTTGCTCAGAAAAACGAGATAGCCGTACCTTCTTGCCCGTGGAAGGGTCGACCGGCATGGACGAATAGGCCTCCTCCAGACCATCAACTCCGTTCGCCAGAGCGAACTGAATCGCAGTCTTTGCGCCAGCTTCCGATTGAGCAACCGCAAAGGCTTCCAGGAGGTCGCCTTCCGAGAAGACCTTCAACAACTCGCTCAGCGCAGGCGCAGGAGTACCGCTGGCGACAAGACGGCCATGCACTCGTGCCAACGCTTTGGAAGCATCATCAATCAGGGAAAATATTCCCTCAGAATGCCTCCTGAGCTGCGCGAGAGTGTCGGTCAGCACGTCCACCCGCTGAATCCCAGGAATCTCCAGAGGAACACTCAGAAGATCTACAGACAGAGAAAATAATGCTTAGCAAAAATCAGCAGAATGAAAAGTTCAAAAACCCAAGACACTTACCCGCAAAGCGTTTGGCGAGAGGACGAAGGAACGCGACAGTATCGTTGTCAGCCTTACTGCCGGCCTCCTCCAAGTCCTTCACGGTCTTCCGCGCCTCCGCAAGCTTCGTACTGAGTTCCTCCGATTGCTTGCGGGAAGCTTCCAGCTCCTGTCGGGTAGTCGCCAGTTCAGCTTCCCGAGCAGTTACCTGCTCTGAAAGTTTGGTCTTTTCAGACTCTGCGAATTCGGCTCGAGCTGCAAAGGGGATATTAATCAGAAATCAAGAATGGATGATACACGGAAGCCAAGAAGATATTGAAATTTACCTTTAAGAAGGTCGCTTTCAGATTTGAGTCGGTTAACTTCTGATCGAAGCGACTCGCAATCTGTCTCGGCCAGAACGACGCGGCGACCGATCGCCGCAAGGGAATCGACGAGCGACTGCGAAAGCATGAAGATAAAAGAGTTAGAAGAAAAAAGGCTTGAGCCTGTACCCGATTATTTACAATCGACTACAGCCTCGGGGGCTACTCCCATCGGGAGCACTGCCGTGCACCCGAAGAAGACAAAATAAAGAAGAAGAGCAGAAAGAGGTTTTGAGCCTGTACCCGATTATTTACAATCGACTACAGCCTCGGGGGCTACTCCCATCGGGAGCACTGTCGTGCACCCGATAAAATTTGTTTGAGAAAGCCAAAGAGATAGAAGTTTACCTGTCCAGAGGCGCGGGAGAGGGGATCCGCCGAGCTGTCCGTCGCCTCCTTCGAGACCGAAGTTCTAGCAGCGGAGCTAGGGACATCCCGCTCCGCAGTCGCAGCATCAGGCGCTGCCCTGGGAGAGTTCTGGACGGTACCCGCAGTAGGGGTTTCACCCGCGTCCTTCGCTTTGTTCCTCTTTTCGGGAGGAACAGCCGCGGCGAATCTACGCGGGCTGATTGCCTGCAGACTGCAGTGAAGGACAAAGAAACGTCAGCATTGACAAATAGAGTTCAATCGAATTAAAATATGGAAAAAACTTACTCGTCATCCTCGTCGTCTTCATCCAAGTCATCCGCATTCCAGGCGGTTGCGAATGGAGCCAGAGGAGGAAGAGATCGAAGCGGAGTCGCAGAAATTGGAGTTGGGCCAGGTGACGCCTCCAAAGACTTGTCTTTGGAGGTGACTTCGTTTTCGTTCACCCGACGGCGCTTTGGTGGGACGCCACTCGAGTCTTCAACATCATCTGAGGAATCATGCTCAGAACTCGAGGAAGCGTTGGCCACGCTGGTGTCAACCGCGCCGTCCTGGTGGCTTGACTGAAGACACGAGGCATCTTCACCAACAACGGGCGGGTAGCAATTTGCTACAGCTAGGCTCTACAAAGATAAGAAGACGATAAAGATCTTATCGACTACGAAAATTCTGAAAATGAAAGCAAGTTAAAGGCAGGAAACTAACCGCAGCTGGAGGAGGGTTTGAAGCAGAATAAGCCTCGACTGAGCAATCGGGGAATTGCTCCCCAACCTTTAGTCGAGTGATGGCCGCGATCTTCTTCTCGAATTCCACATTCGAAAGTTCTTCGCGGCTCACTCGGCTGGGATCTTCTGCGCCTTGGTACTCCCACATAGCGGAAGGCCTCTGCTGCAAAGGCTGGATCCTGCGCTTCAAGAAAAGGCTTGCCAGATGAAGTCCATTGAGCACTACTCCCGAGGCTTGGTCTCGAAGAGCACCTACTCTTTCGAGTAGAGGTGTGACTGTCTGGATTTCTTCGGCTGACATCTTGTGGCTCCAAGATTTGCGCCTCGCCAGAACTGCGAATGGGTGGAACTCTACAAGCCCATTCGAGTTGTTGTCGGCAACGTAGAACCACTTCTTCCGCCAGCCTTGGGCGGAGTCGATGAAGTGCATGTTGAAGTAGGCATTCTCCTGGCGCGCTTGGATCCCGAAGCCACCCGTGCGAAGTGGCTCACCGGGCTCGGACTCCACCCGCGATCTCTCGCGGAAGATCCGGATCTTGAACAGCGCCTTCCAGAGCGCCCAGTGCGGGCGAATGCCAAGATAGCATTCGCAAAGCGCGATGAAGCACGAGATGTGCTGCACCGCGTTCGGGGGGAGGTCGTGGAGCTGTATGCCGTATGCACACAGCAGCCCGATGAAGAAAGGGTGAAGAGGGAAGGAGAGGCCTCGAGTCACGTGGTCCACGAAGACCACGCGCTCGTTCGAGTGAGGGTTTGGTACCTCTTCCCTCTTCCCAAGACGGACGCGCTTCTCCGCCTCCGCCGGCAGCAGACCCTCCCGCTGCATCTCCTTGATGCTCTTAGCAGTGGTGTTGGGGGTGCGCCAGTCGCCGGCGCGAGGGGCGAGTGGTGCAGAAGGCTCGCCAGATGCGGAGGTTCCAGCGCCACGTTTCTTTCCGCCGGCCATTGTTCACAGCGAGAGCTTGAGCGCAAGGAAGGCGAAGACGAGCGCGAGGTGGAAGACGAAGATTGAGAGCGGGGAAATTTTCACTGCGGCGCTAACACCCCTATTTATATACGGGGTAAAGCAATCTCAGCCGTACGATACGCAACGTGGCACCTATCGCGGCTGCCACGCGTAAGGATGAAACGAAGCGGCGGCATACGCTGTTTCGTGCCACGATCTTAACAAAAGATCGTGCGCATTTACTGCGCATTTCGCGTAAAAAACGGGAGCGACGTCTCGTTTCCCGGTCAAAAAGCTGACAAGGTGGGCCAATTTCTGCTGCCACTCCGTCACGTCCCATCGGGAGAAGAGGAGCACGCCTTGACGTCATGACGTTCGTCATTCGAAAGGGAAATTGTTTGCGAATGGAAGTTCAAACGCGAAATTATCTTCGCACGAATATCAATTCCTTCGGATAGAACACAATTTTCCCATGAAAAAATTCATGAATCAAAGCCTCTTCGAACAAGAGAAACATACCTTATACACGAAAACTCTTTCGTACGGGCACAATTTTCCAAAACATGAAAACTCTTTCATACGGAACTAACATTTCCTACACGAAGCTTTTTCGTACGGAACTCATACCAATCTGATCGGGTAGAAGGAACCTACCTTATGCGTGATAATTATACATCACAAGAACCTGGATTGTACAGCCGACTAGGCACATCCGGATGCCATATTCTTCGAATATGAAGGTAAGACCCAAAAAGATCTTTCTTTTGGGCCTGGAATCGCACTCGAAAGCTGCGTCCTCCGGCATAGTTCCGTGTCAACAACACGAAGAAAAATCCTAGCGGACGCGCCGGGTACCCACTTAGGTTAAGTTCGACTCGATAAGTCCACAACGGCCCAGTCGTGACGATCACCTCATCGGGTTCGAGTCGGAGGTCTCGAATCTGTGTAGGCCAGGAGTGTTTTTTGCCCTAGTCGCAATTAATTGGCCCTGATCTCTCGGGAGAGCCAAGCCACTGCGCCATATCCTTCTGCTAATATAGCCGCAAAAACTGGCACCTATGCTGCTCGATACTCGAGTATTTTAATTCGCGAAACAGGGAACACACCCTTCGTAGACAACAACTGTCGAGCTGAACTTCCAAGATGAGATCAAAGAAAGGGTCTGACCGTCTACCCGACTGGAAATAAATCCCAGTCGAGCACACGCTCGGGGGCTACTGACGAAGGCACGGATCCTGGACCCTGCGAGTAAGGACACCCCCTCTCAAGCCTTCTGATCAAGGCCCGACAGGAAGCGCCCTTGGAGTACTCCAGAAGGCCCATGAAAAGCCCACCCGCGTCAACTTGCGGGCTAAGTTAGGAATTGTAACCGACTCAAGCTAGGGTTTGTATCCTCTCCGGGTTAGACTCGAGACCTGGCTATCTATATAAAGCCAGGAGAGCCCCAAAGGAGAGGACCAAGTATGACCGCACGACCACAAAAGCCTTGAAACTCGAGATCTACTCTCGATTCGAGCACCCTGTAATCGATCTAATCGTCTAATACAGATCAGCAGAAGGCAGGAGTAAGGGTTTTACCTCTTCGAGGGCCCCGAACCTGGGTAAATCTTGCCTCCCTGTCAAGCCGACGATCCCACCAGCGCCTATGACATCTCCTAGTCGAAACCCGATAGGGTCACCTGAGGGATTTGCGGAGCCAGAGCTTCGACACAAAGGATTGGACGTATAGTGTGGAAAGTAGTACTTGTTTCAGCAGACGAAAGAGAACAATGTTGGAACACGTAGAGATAAACAAAACTTTTTCCTACGCGGTACTTCCAAGATCTAGCCAAGGTAGAAGGCCACGATGATTACCACTAGACGCGCGGTTGCGGATTATCGATGAAGCGCGTCGGGGCAGTGCAGTCCACGATCCGATCCAGCCGATCCGATCTCGCGAACCGAAGTGCTGAACATACATTACCTCTGCCGGTATCCACACGTACGAGGAGGAGCTCCGACGGCAGACTGCTAGGTCTGGTGCGACGGCTGGACTGAGTGGGGCTAGGGTTCCCAACGCATGGGAGTGGACTAACGTACCCGCTGGGCAACCTGCGCCCCTCTTTATATAGCGAATGGTAGTGGGCTTCACAACACGTGTGGCCCATTCCCTCCGTGAGTCCGACTCACAAAATCAGTGTGCGACCCAACCAATACATTTTCTCCCGCTCTTAAGTGTGCGACCCTGCATGCTCATGGCGACTCGGACACGATTGGAGTCCGACTCTCAATCGATCAATCGGTAGCGGCTCCTAGCAGAACGTGCCGACTCCCAAGTGCCATAGAGTCATGACGGCATACCTTTCAATGTGATATTCATCTTAGTCCCTTTTGCCTCACGATATACCTTGTCGAACTATAGGCGATTTATCGTCATCCCTTAAATAGTTCGACTCTCTTCTCGATCCGTGATATATGATTCATCTGACTAACTCTTTAGTCAATAGACACAGTTAACACTTAACGGAGTCGCGCATGGCCATGCTTCCTGAATCATATCACTCGAGAGGGCCCAGAGAATATCTCTCCATTCGGAGGGGCGAAATCCCATCTTGATTATCCACATCACGCAGCTTGTTTCTCATTCGACCCGAACTCTGCCTTTATAACTGCTTTGTCACAGAGCAGCGTTTAACAGAACCTAAGTCGGTGATTCACAATTCGGATTGTGTGATAACCTCAGGTCTAAGGATTACATTGATTGAGACATGCAAATGACGACTTACTCGTTGCATCTCAATATGGGTCAGTCCGACTTGCTAAACTATTTAGTCAAGTCCGTGAACGTTGGAATGGCATCACCATGCCCATGACAAGTGGAACCGTGTCATCAGTCAACACTCACATTAGTCTAGGGTGTGTGTCCAGCACAACCTAAATGACCAATGACAATCTAGTATGAACAACATGAATACATAGTTCCACAATCGAATCACATATTCAATGACATGTATCAGATGTTTAAAACAAGGACAACTTAATAACTTTATGAATACATTGGGAATTACATCATACATGATTGCCTCTAGGGAATATTCCCAACAAACAATAATTGCAGTAGTAAAACAACGCTTGAAGTGTTTGTATATTAGTGTAAAGAAACGAACCGGGGTCCACAGTTCAGTAGAGGTGTTTCTCCAAAACAGATAGATAACATGCTAGGTAAACAAATTACAGTTGGGCAATTGACAGATATAAAGGCTGCACCGTAGTGCTTATGCATGACATGATGATTACTGTGTGATTCATGCGGGCATTACAACAAGATACATAGACTGTTATCCAACTACTACTATGGCTAATAATCCACCCTTAAAGTGTCATTCGGGCAAACTTTGGGTATTAAGTTGCAAGCAACAACTAATTGCATTAAGCAAAGTGTGTAATGTAAAAAATAAAATCATCCTTAGTCAAAGCATTGTTGTTTTCTCCCGAATGGAAACAGCACATCCCCACCCATTACGTTTCTGACACTCGAGCGTGAGTGAAAGGGAGGCATGAACCCACTATCGAGCATAAATAATCCCTCTTGGAGTTACAAGCATCAATTTGGCTAGAGCATCTACTAGTAACGGAGATCATGCAAGATCATAAATATCGTACACATGAAAGAACATGATAGACTGATAATCATTGGACATAGCATTAAATATTCATCAGATCTCAGCAAACACAACATGTAGCATTACAATAAGATGATCTAGATCATGTTAGGCATCTCACAAGATCTAAACAGGAGGCATAAAGAGGAGAGAACAACCATCTAGATACTGCTATGGACCCATAGTACAGGGATGAACAACTCACGCATCACTCCGGAGGCAGGCATGGTGATGAAGAGCCCTCCGGTGATGATTCCCCCTCTCGGCAGGGTGTCGGGGAGAGCTCTAGAACCCTCCCGAACTAGGGTTGACGATGACGGAGGCTATGGATCTTTTTGGTGGAAAAGGCTCTAGTATTTAGGGTTAACCCGTGGAGGAGTATAAATAGGCGAGAGGGCAACATCGATGGGCGGCCAGGGGGCTCACAACACCCCCAGGCGCGGCCAGAGGGGGGCGTCGCCCTATGGTGTGGGGCCCCCCTCCGGGTCTCCTCCCGACTCCGTGTACGTGATGACTTTCTAAGACTCTGGGATTTTGTTTTGTCCAATTCCGATAATATTTCCAGAATATCTTTTCTGAAACCAAAAGTAGCAGAAAATGGGAACTGGACCTATGGCATCTTGTCAATAGGTTAGTCCCAGAAAATCCATGAAAATTACATAAGTGTATAAGAAACATGTAGCATATGGCATGAAAACAACATTGAACATCATAAATTATGGATATGTTTGATATGAATCACCGACAACCATTTTATTTGTGTCTTCCACCCTCTAATGGTGTCCTCTTTTGGAGCGTCTGTAAGGTCCCCCAGAACCACTGTTGAAGGACACCTCCGATATGCATACATTCACGATCCCAGATCACACCAGTCGTGAACAACATATCAAGTTGGTACATAGATACAATATCCATTACACGATTACATAAAACACTTACAAAAGGAACATGGTCACATGACCAAGTCCAACACCACTGCCACGCAGGGAAAACACACAACACACACAGCGGAAGACTAAATACACAAACGTAGTAGAGCCCAAGTCACGCCTTAACCTACAGGCTGCTGACCGGGAGACGATCCTAGTTCGCAAATCCATCAGCTCCATACTCCTCTTCGTAGATCTCCTTCTGAGGCTCCTCCTCGAAGTCTGGCAAGTAAATACCAGGGACGAAACCAATATGAGTACATTTGAATGTACTTAGCAAGACACCCATCATGTAGCTTACCAAAATGCAAGTATGCTTATATAGTGGAATAGGTAGGCTATACATAGTGTTCACTATCAATGATATATGTAAGACATATCATAGTTGATTTTGAAAATCTCTGTATCTTCGTTGAAGAAGATACTTAAAAAGAAAATAATATAGTTTTCTTTCTCTTGTAGATATCACATGTACAAGAGGTTTTGTAAAACTTTGTTAAAAGAAAGTTTTCTCTTTGCAAAACTTGTTGGAATCAACTTCCAGTTTTTGTTTAGAAAAGAAAGATTTTCTTTGCAAATCTGCTTGTAAAACACCTCTGGCTTTTCATCAACGGTACCTCCACGGTACAAGATTTCCTCCTTTCGGTACTTCATAAGTCCAACTCCTTTTTGAAAAACTCCTTTTTGAAAACATTGACATAATGCTAGCTACATGTCCATTCAACTGTCCATATCCGAGGACGCAGCTATTCCGAATAGTTCTACTCTGCAGACGTGTACACAATCCATTAGATTCAGTACATCCGTCGTGAACAACCACCGACTGTAACAACAGTATGTAAACATCAGATAACCGATCCTAACCATCCACTATGTTCAAACAAGAATATGCCTATCTCTTCAATTGGGTTTGTGCTCCCCGGCATCAGGTCCCACCCTGCCTAGACAGGAGCCCCAACTGCTGTGTTCGGAGGAAAAATTAATTCCACACTTTATATGTCCACTCGGAGTTATGGAATCCATCAATCATGAAAACAAACAAAACAATCCAGTAGCTCAATCAATGGTAACAATTCATAGAACATAATTTAAAACACACTCATCACAAGAGATAATACCCCTAACAATTAACATAATAACAAGAGTGCACTAATAGCATACTAGTATGAGAATTCTACACAAGCAAGCTATAAGAAATAATTGTGTTCTACAACTAATTTTTTTTTGAAACATGTTCTACAACTAATTGAAACAAGCAACTCCACAAGTCATGTCATAATAACAGAAGTAATAACATCCTAAACATGCTAGAATGATCATACACTTATAAAATAAAAAGACAATAGAGCAACTCATAATACCTAGTGGTGACACTAGTTCATCACTAGAGAAGCAAACATCACTACAAGGATGCTTGATCCTAAACAAGAAACTCATGAATGTAAATACCTACTAACAGCACATACACCTCACACATGCTAGTAAGCATAAACACTAAAATAATTCTATGAAAACATCTACTAAGCAAGCATCAATCTATTCTAGTAATACATGATTTTCTAATTAATTAAATAGCAAGCAATCAAAGTGTAAACTACACAACTAGTAGCTATGCACTCAACACAAGCTAAACTAAACACTTTAAAAAATCCAAACACTCAATGAAATCTATTTAAAAATAATTTATCAATCACTAGGAAGCATTCTATTAGCAAACAATATTTAATTTACCAAACAACAGTGAAACATTCCTTAACATGATACCCCTAAGGGAATATTATGATAACAAATGAACCACCACTAAACATACTAGTATTCACAAAGAAATCCTAAAATTTTCACTTACATAAGTGAAACAAACAATCTATTTTCCTTGGTGGAAAATAAGAATCAATCATATAGTACTACATGCTATTTTTACACAAGTGCATGGTAGGGGATTTGCATCCCTATGCAAGATGCAATGGGACCAGTGGGTTATGGGCCCACTAATACCAAGGCAAGAAGAGGTAACAAAGCCTCTGGTCACACATGGCAAAATTAATCTAACGAATCAATCCATACAAGGCTATTCATACTAGTGAGAACAATACTAGTGAAAATAAACAACAAATGTTACACATGCTTTGCTATAAAATAAGGTGCAAGCTAACAGAGATAATAGCATCAAAATAACAGTACCAAAATGTTAATGGACTCAACTCAAGCACATCAACACTTAGGTAAAACAAATCTACCAAGATTGGTTCACACAATAATCAAATAATAATACTAGGAAACTAACAAATGCTACTTCTATTCCTATTTGACTTTCCAAACATGCACACACTTTCTAAGGTAGTTATATTTCAAGAAAACAACCTAATAACAAGTTTCAACACATCTATGTATTCTAGGAAACAAAACTCAAGCAATCACACATTTACTTTCAAACAAATACACACATAGCAACAAAAACAGAAAAGCTGTTGTATCTAAAAAGGCTCACCAAAAATAATATAGAGATCTAAAAATTCATCCAAGCTAGGATTAGATATATATATCCATATACAAACTCATTCAATTGGATTCACCTCAAAAACCATTTTTAAACTCCTTCTAGAAATCTTAGAAAAGTCCACTGGTCATTTACCAAAATGGATGGCATTTCCATTTGGTAACTGACGTTGATGTGAGGCCAAGTTATATAGATATATCTATTCACTAGCTATCCAAAACAATTTGGTTTGAACAAAATGGATACATATCCAAAAAGTTATTCCAAAAATGGCTAAACAGATAGTCTGTGGCAAAACAGATATTGTGACAAAAATAAAAGTCAAAACTTAGTACTACCAAGTTTATATGGTTAAGAAAGCATACACCTAGTGCTGTGAATTTTTGTAAAAATTAATTTGCACGAAAACCATTTTTCACAAGCTCAAAGCAACAAGCAATAATCTGCACAGATTTGAGGTTCCTCACCTCGGGTTCCAAAAATGGCCGTCGGCGAGTTTGAGCTCGGGGAGAGCTCACAGAGGCAAGTGCTTCGGTTTCTTTGGCTTGGTGAGGGAGTGGGTGGGTGTGTGAGGCTAGAGGTTAAAGGTACTTGAGTGAAAAGGCTTATAGCCATGGTTTTTGGGTCAAGTGGCAAAAAAGCCCTTGGGTGCATGCCAAGGTTGGCATTGGGTGCTCTAGGGGTTTTTGGTTTTTTTCCAAACATGGCTTAGGTGCCAAGGGAAAAGAACAACCAGGGGGAAAGTCAAAGGTGACCCTTGGTGTGAGGAAAGATCAATGGCATGGTTTCAAGGGTCAAGGCATGGTGACCCATGCCATGCCACCTCATCTTGTCTCTTCCCTTTTCTCTCACTTGCACACTCTCTCCACAAAATATCTAGAAGCAAAGAGAGAGGCTCCTCGTCGAGTACACATACTAGTCAACACATTGGACAAAGTCACACTTCAAAACTTTCAAGAAAAGACAAAGAAAACATCTGCCCAAAATCGTATCCAGCACTGTTGCAAAAATTCAGAAAATTGAGTTAACACTTAGGAATTTTTCTAAGTGTTGGAAAACAGTGAAATGAGAAAAACGTTTGGATTGTTTTCAGAGACCAAATGGATTATAATTTTTGTTTTCCAAGTTGTAACTTGTTAAACATGTTGTAAACTTTAAGAAACATCTTTTGGAAATAAAATTGAAATAGTTTAAAGCCATGAAAAACAATGTGGGAAAATGTGTACTTTCTGTTTTTCTCTATTTTCCAAAAATGCCTTTTTCTGCCTTATTTTTATACCACAAAGACAGCAAGCAAAAGATCTTTTTATTAATCCAAAAATAAAACCAATCTTATGGATTTGTAGTACATTTATCAAGTAACAAATAAAAGCCAAGAAAACATAAAATAACATTTTATAGCCTAGTGAAAACAAAGGTGGAAAACAGGTACTTGGCTATATTTTCAGGGAATAGTTTCCATAGAAAACTTAAAAGAAAACTTCCATAAATAATTTTGAAATTTTGTTTTCTTGGATCCAACAAAGTTAAAATTTCACTATAAGATTCAAACAACAATGATCCAAGTCTTGGAATAAAATTCACTCAAGTAATCAACAGAGAAAACAACAGGGGAAATATTATAAAAGTGTTTTCAGAAAAATTTGATATTGGTTTTATCAAGAAAAAAAACTTGTGTTGCAAATATGGTTAAGATCATAAACACATGTTAGTTCAAACAATCATGTTGCTAGAAAAAATAATTGTTGGCCCTGATTTTTGTCCTCTTGAACACAGTACAAGAATCCAAAAACTCGGGCGTGACAACGTCGGACATGTCTCCACAAATTTTCTGGGCGGGTGCCACAACGGCGACCCCTAGACATATCGGACACCAATATTAATCAAAAGAAAAAACACTTTGAGTGCATACATTGAAATTTAAACTACATTCTATCATTCATAGAGCATTACATTGAAATTTAAACTACGACAGAAATTTAAAACTAGCCTAAGCTATCGTAAACGTCGCTCGGGCCGTCCTCCTCCTCGTCGCTCGCCGCCATGTTGGAGGGGGCATTCTCGTCATCGTTCGCCGCCATGTTGGAGGGGCCAACCTCCTAGTTGTTCGCCATCGGTCGGCCACCTGCGCGAGCCAGCGCCGCTTCACCCTAACTTGCACCCCCATCCGATGCAACTCCGCATTTGTGTGCGAGCGTGCACAAACCTATCGTTGCATGCGCGTGAGGAAAACAACCGCCGTTCTGCCCGCGCGTCCATCTTCTTAGTTTCGGCAGCCCGACGGGAGGCGTCATCTACACAGGCGCGGTGCGCGTTGTCCATGTTGCTACGGGCAGCCTAGGACGTGTCTCGCCTTACCCGCGCGGCGTTCAACTCCTCATGGGACACAGGCTAGGCGGCCATGAACGAGACGGACTCGTCCTCAAGCAGTCGGATGAGTGCCTGTTTCTTATCGAACGACGTGTTCGCATTGAGATGCTCGTACGCCTGCCGCTCAGTGTCCACAAGGGCACGTACATGATCCTTCCTATGGCTGCCTCGATGGAAGCCTTAATGGCGGCAGCCTTAGCGGCTTCCTCCGCCTCCTGGAACCCAGATCAGACCCGGCAGAATGTCTGATCGTTGAGCCATGTGGCGAACAAGTTGTACGCCACCACCTAGTGGAGCCAGACCGGAGGGAGTTGATCTGCCTCCTCCTCCCCCGGCTCCGGTTCGAGTGTCGCTGCCTCCTGTTGCAGTTGTGGCGGCAGCTCCGGCTCCACCGGCTCCTCCTCCTCCTGCATGCAATCGAAGGGGTCGTCGCCACTGCTGTCATCGTCTGACGGTGGGTCTTGCCCACGGCTCGCGGCCTACTTGGTGAATGTCACCCACGAGGTATGGAGGCGGCGCAACATGGTTTCATCGAGAGAGGGGAAGTAGCGGCGATGGGAAGATTGCGGCGAGTTTAGAAGTGGCCGCGGCGATGGCGTGATGTTATCTATGGTGAGAGACTTACTTTTATAACTGGGCGAGAAGCGGCGGAGGGTGGGAAGGAGAGGAATGATACGTCCAAAATGTATCTCCTTTTCCAAACACTTCTGCTATCGTTTGCCTCTAAATTTGTGAGTTTTGGATACAACTAACACAGAGTAATGTTATTTTCCGCAGCATTACCGTGGTGTCTTGTTTTTGTGTATAAAAATAACCTTTCGGGAAACTGCCCAGAAAATATCCCATATACCTTATTTCACCCGAATACCCTCGAAGCCAGAAGGAGCCACGGAGGGGGCCACACCACCCCTGAGCACGCCCCCCCTAGGCCGCGCCACCTAGTGGTGTGGGCCCCAGGCACCCCCTCGGGCTCCCCTTTAGACTACATATCCCCCGTAACCCTAAAACAGCAGGGGGTTCGTCATATTCTAGAGCAACACCACAGAGCGCCGCCGCCACCTCGAAACGCAATTCAGGGATCAGAAGTTCCTGTTCTAGCACCCTGCCGGGACAGGGATTCGAAGGAGATCATCGTCATCGTCACCGCCACCTCTTCTCCATCAACCATCCATGATTCCCCCGTCCATGTGTGAGTAAACACCTCTGCAGGCTGGGAGGGATGGAAGGGATTGGATGAGATCGATCATGTAATAATGACAGATTGTTAGGGCATAGTGCCAAGTATACATTGTAAGTGTTTTCTACCGTTTTTGCAACTTTTTATGCTTAATTCTTTCCACTGATGACCCACAAGTATAGGGGATCGCAACAGTCTTCGAGGGAAGTAATACCCAAATTATTTATTCGACACAAGGGGAGCCCAAGAATATTTACTAGCCTTAACAACTGAGTTGTCAATTCAGCTGCACATGAAAGTAGACTTGCGCACAACAATTAATCGGTGGTAATAGTTTTATAGCAGCAGTAGAAATAAAATAACAGCAATAGTAAAATAGTAACAATAGTAGCAATTGAAAAAAGCAGGATGGGAAGTACCGTAGGCATAGAGGGAATGGATGGACGGGCGTTGCATGGATAACATAGGTCATGTAATAATCGAAACACGGGCATTGCAGATAATAATAATAAAGCATCAAACATCTAGGCAAACCATAGGCATGTGCTCCAATATAGTCATACGTGCTCGCAATGAGAAACTTGCACAACATCTTTTGTCCTACCAGCCCGTGGCAGCGGGACCTCTAGGGAAACTACTGGTAATTAAGGTGCTCCTTTTAATAAAGCACCGGAGCAAAGCATTAACACTCCGTGAACACACGTGATCCTCACATCACAACCATCCTCTCCGGTTGTCCCAATTTCTGTCACTTTGGGGCATCGGGTTCCGGACAATGACATGTGTAAACAACTTGCAGATATGATCAAGGAACATAATTATACTCATGAAACCATAACATATTCAGATCTGAGATCATGACACTCGGGCCCTAGTGAAAAGCATTAAGCATAACAAGTTGCAACAATGGTATAAAACACACAATGGATACTAGGCACTATGCTCTAACAATCTGGCATTATTACATGATCGATCTCATCCAATACCTTCCACCCCTCTCATCCTACAGCGGTGTTTACTCACACATGGACGGGGGAATCATGGATGGTTGATGGGGTGTCGATGGCGATGATCTCCTTTGAATCCCCGTCCCGGCAGGGCGCCAGAACAGGAACTTCTCATCCTCGAAACGAGTTTCGAGGTGGCGGCAGCGCTCTGTTAAGTTTCTGTGGAATATGAAGAACCCCCTCGGTTTTTAGGTTACGGGGCATATGTAGTCGAAAGGGGAGTCCGAGGGGGTGAAGGGGTGGCCCACACCACCTGGCGGCGTGGCCAAGGGGGCGCGCCAGGGGGTGGTGTGCCCCCTCCTGGCCCCTCTCCTGGCCCCCTTCTGGCTCCCGTGGTCTTGTGGTGTTTTAGGCTCAATGGGATCTTTTGTGGGCAATTTCCCGAAAGTTGTTTTTTTTTTCACAAAAACGAGACACCAAGGTAATTCTGCTGAAAACAATGTTAGTCCGTGTTAGTGGTATCCGAAACTCACAAGTTTAGAGGAAAATAATAAGAAAAATGTTCGAAAAAGGAGATACGTTTTGGACCTATCAACTCCCCCAAGCTTACCTTATTGCTTGTCCTCAAGCAATTTAATGACAACTGAGTGCGATAAAATACTTTTACGAACACATTTGTTTCATATGATGTAAATATACTCACTATATGATCAAGTGCTGAGGCAATTCATAATAAGATGTATGGAAAATAAAAGTCACCTAATAGTTAAGCAAACCATGAAGAGATTCCAACAAACTAATAATAGACAACATGAAGTATATCAATCTGCAAGATTGCAATGCTCATAATAGGGTATGATAAAGTGTACTCGCTTTCCCTTAATAATGGAGCAAAACATAAATGCTAAGGCACCTCTGAAGTTCAAATGAAGACTAGAAATAAAGATATCAAAGATACAAGCATCAAAGTTATACCACAATCAACCGTGTTTTGGGACAAGCACATTACACTAAGAATGACAGCCATGCTCTCAAGAAGGTGCATAAAGCGAGAAGGTGAAGACTCAACATAAAATAAAAGAAAGGCCCTTCGCAGAAGGAAGCAGGGATTAACTCATGTGCTAGAGCTTTTTATTTTATTAAACAGAGGTATTGAAAAAAAATAAGAGAGGTGTATACTTATGTCAATGAATGGTAAACAGACAATACAGTACGTCACAAGCCAACTAGACTTCACAAGAGAGGCTCCCATATAAGGACGCATCTCGGTAGAAGGTCGTCCCTCTTTCTTTTTTGTTTACACAATTATGCTTTAACTGATAAATCAAGGGAAAAAAGAGTGAAGAGAATTTGTTGTATTAATTTGGGGCTGGGCACCACGCTGCCAGCTCTTCTATCATTTGGATAAGAGGATAAAGCCACTAGTCCAGGGTGTGAAATCGAATCAACAAGTGAGATAAAGATTCCCTATTTACATCCTCATGAGCTTAAACAGGGGCACAAAAGAGCAATACTTTTTTGAAGGTTTTAAAGGTAGCACACGAGAAATTTACTTGGAGTGGCAGTTAAATACCACATAAATAGGTAGGTATAGTGGATACATTTGGCAAACTTTGGTTTTGGGGAGTCTGATGCACGAGTAGAGCTCATACTTAGTACGGGTGAAGGTTAGTAATAGACGAGAGCGACAATCAAGAGAGCAACAACTGTCATAATCATGCTTGCGACAAAACAAAATTAACAGGGGTATATAAATGATACAAATACTCTGAGGCAAATTAAATCATCGAGGCTTAGGTGACTTTTTTTTTAGTCATACCATGCGTGAGCACGTGCCAAGTCAATTCAAGCGAAACAATCAGAGGGAGATACCACAATGTCATACCCTTCTATGAATAAAACAATGCAAGCAAACATTCATACGACATGCTATTTTATATTAATAAGTTGGAACTAACACGTGAGATAACGAACTACTAAGCATCAATTAAATAACATACACCTTACATGAACGAGCTAAGCATGTTCACACGGATGAGCATATGTACAAAAATAAAACAAATAGAGTTCATACCAGCCCCTCACCACAACTTGGACTGTCGTAAATCGTCATTACTGCTCTTCACTTGTGGATTTAAAAATATAGAATGATAATCAAGCTCCAATAGAGACACGGAAGTCCGGTGAACTCTGCAACAAACTTTACAAAACCAAAGAAGAACAACAAATATTTTTGAGATTTAGAATTAGAACAATAACAGAAAGAACAAGCAAAAAAAGCAAAATATTTTTGGATTTTTGAATACTAAACCGAAGGGATAAAAGAAAGCAAACCAATAAAAGAAACTAAAGAAGCAAACAAAGAGAAACAACAGAAATATTTTTGGTTTTTTTGTTTTGTTTTGGAAAGCAAGAACAAAACAATAAAACAAAGAGAAACGAAAGAAGCGAAAGAAAACGAAAACAAACAAAAGAAATGAAAACATGGATATACAAAGAACCGACCGAACATGATATATAAATGAGTGTTATGTCGGTATATCTCCCCCCAAGCTTAGGCTTTTGGCCTAAGTGGAAATCATCCCCAAGGGGACCATGAGGTGGCGTCCCGGTAGTATGCTGAGGAGGAACCCTCCTCCTGATATGTGCTCGAGGACGCGCCGGTGTACTGCGTGTTGTGGTCCTCGGGAGGCGCGTCTCGCCTCTCCTGGTGCCTGTAAAACTCTGTCATGCTCAGATGCTCATCTATCTCCTCCTTGGAGCGCACTTTCTGCTCATCTCCATCCATAAATAAAACTCTATATACTAAATGATCAGCAGTAGAGTTAGCAGTGATAAAATGATGAGCCTTCATGGCAACAAGGTTGAGTCTATAGGGAGCAATCAATTCATAATCAGGAGCAATAGAAAAATCTAGAGCAGTTGCTATACGTGTAGCAATAATGCCCCAAAAAATGGGCCCCTTAGCAGCAAGGCGGCGAGTAACAAGTGCACCAAGGTTGTACTTCTTGCTTCGGTTAAGCGCAACATCAATAAAAGCAAGGTGGTAACTAGAAATGTTGCTAGTGTTCTCCCTACCAAGGATACTAGTAGCAAGATAGTAAGTAAAATATCTAATGGGAGGAAGTTTGATGTTCCTTATATTCGCATGCTGGGGTGAGCGGCCATCATCATTGGTGATTTATCGGTAGAGCGCCATGAGATCTGCGGGTTTATCGTGAATCCTGCATGCTGTCCCAGAAGTGTTGATACCTACAATGGTACAAAAAGTCTCCGATGGCAAATAAAAAGAACTACTATATAGGTTGAAAGCAACAGTGGGACCAAATTGTGTGTTCTGAAATTTAAAACTCTCAACATAAGTTTTTGTGAGAGTGGCATACTGAATACTTTCATCCTCCATGTAGAGACTTTCATCCTCCATGTAGCTGGTTAAACCAACTCTGTCAATAAGCATCAAAAATTCATCTAACAGACCTGCACTTCTTAAATATGTAACACAAGGAAAACTAGAGGGATTAGCGATACCATCACCTCCCGCATCGTCGATATTAGGTGCAACAAGGTCTTCATTAAAGGATGGCCTCACTAAAGTGGATGAACATGAGGGCCTTGTTATCTAATACTTTCAAAACGTATCTATAATTTTTTATGGTTTCATGCTACTTTAATGATTTTCATAATTATTTTTATATTAATTTTATGATTTATTTGGACTAACCTACTAATAGTTGAAGAAGTGCACAATGTTCTTGTTTTACACTTTGATGTGTAGCAATTACCAAAAATAGAAGAAGAAACCTTGTTGGAGTCAAATTGGGAATTTCCTGAAATCTGTCTGAAAACACTTTTTAAAGATTTCCACGTTACGGGTCGAAGACAGCGTCAAACGGAAATCTCACAGAATACAAAGTTGTGGGGAATTTCGCGGCGTACGTTCTAGAGATAAAATTCACCTGATTCCAAGTTCGGACGGCCGGGTATGCCCGATTTAGCGCAGCCCTAGATGGGATGAAGGAAATCCGTGAGACTATATAAAGGGAGGAAACCTAGGTCGTGGGAGACACCCCATACAACGAATTTCCAGCCACCAAAGCCACGGTTTAGCCTCCCCCATGCATCCCATCTCCATGGGGGAGGGCTCCCAAGTCCATGAAGGAAGAGGGCTAAGGGGCGGTGCTCCCCTATGATGCCGACGACGTAGGGAAGGAGTCCCTGCGCCCCGCGCTGTCCTCTCCACCGTCTTCACCGCCATCTCCATCGCCAACTCCTAGTTGTATATAGTGGTTCATCCTCCCACACACCTCTGTACCATCCTATGTAAACATGGTGTTTGACGTTATAAATTATTTGCATATAATCTATTGCATCTATGTCATGTTTGTGTAGATACTTTTGTCATATGATTGATTGTTGAATCTCTATGGATGGTTTGAGCTATATATTGAATTTGTTACAGTCCTATGGTTCTATCATATGTTTATGCGCGCATGGATCACATCATAGGGTTTGTAGTATGTGTAGAAAGCTAGAGGGAGGGCTGCTTGAGTGACAGAAACATGAGCCCCAATCTAGTGATTGAATCATATGGGATAAAGAGGACCTTTTGATCTTAATTCTATGGTTGGGTATTTTTACCTTAATGTATCTTCTAGTAGTTACGGATGTTTGTTAGTGTTCCAATCATAAGTACTTGCAATCATTGGATAGTGAGAGCTTGTTAGCTTTGCCTCTCCCACATAAAAGAGGAATATCAACCATGTATTTGACTATTTTATCATGGACAAATCCACCACAATTACCACCATTTTTCCACACTCATGGTACTGTTAGTTTATGGTTACTTAGTATACTTTATTGTTGCAGCACTAACATTTACTTTCTTGTATTTATTATCTTGCAAAGCTATCTCTTATACCTGTATTATTGCTCCAGTATTATTTCTTAGATAAAGTAAACGTCTAGTGTGCGTAGAGTTGTATCAGTGGTTGATAGAAATTGAGAGAACATTTATTCTACCTTTAGCTCCTCATTGGGTTCGACACTCTTACTTATCAAAAAGGATACACATGATTCCCTATACTTGTGGGATATCAAGACCTTTTCTGGCGCCGTTGCCGGGGAGCAATAGCGTGGGTGAATATTCTCGTGTGCACTTGTTTGCTTTTTCTTTATATAGTTTCTACTTTCAATTGTAAGTTGTTTCCTATCTTAGTTTGGATAGGGAATGCGAATTATAAAAAAAATTAGATGTACTTGTTATCTAAAAATGTTTTCGAAAAGAAAAGTGATTGGAAAGATGAGTAATGGTTAAGTGGGGGTCGACCTTGAACACGTGTGTTCATGCCTATGAAAAAAGTTTTAGTTTGATTTTCAGGTTCAGCTACGGTTTCTTCTTTATCCGAAGCATCACTTTTATCATTACCACTTTCAGTTTCAGCATCAGAAATAGATATACTATTAGGATATTTAGCAGGTTCAGGAGATTCTACAACATTTTTATGTCTCTTCTTCTTTTTCTAAGAAGAGAACTATTGTTTTTAGGTTGTTGGGAATCTTGTTCAATTCTTTTAGCATGTCCTTCAGGATACAAGGGGTCCTGAGTAGAAACACCACTTCTATTAATTATTTCACAAACATGTTTATCTCTAGAAGCATTAGCTAGCATGTCTTTTTGCAGTTTAGTAAGTTGATAAATTTGAGTTTGAACCATTTGAAAATGTTTAAAAAGCATTTTAACATCATTATAGGTTCTCTCAATAATACCATGCAAGTTATCAATAGCTCTAGAGTTTTCCATAAGATGATTTTGCACTCCCATATGAAAGTTGTCTTGCTTAACAACATAATTATCAAATTCATCTAAGGATTGATCAAAGTATTGGAGAGAGTGTACCTCAACAGTTGATGGATGAGGAATAGGGCTTACATAATTCTTCTATAGGAGGTAAATTCTTCACACCTTCAAATTAATACCCCTCTCTTTAAGAGATTTCTTGGCTTCTTTCATCACTTCATCATTTAATTCAATCATCCCTCTCTTCTTGGGTGTTGGTATTGGTGTTGGCTCTGGTGTAGGTGTAGGCTCAGATATATTCCAATCATCATGATTTTTGCTATTTTAGCCATTAATTATTCAGCTTCTTCTGGAGTTCTTTTACTGAAAACACAACCGACACAACTATCCAGGTATGTACTAGATTCAACAGTTAGTCCATTATAAAATATATCTAGGAGCTCATTTTTAGGTAATGGATATCCAGGGCTAGCTCTTATTAAAGAACAAAACCTTGTCCTAGATTCAGGAAATTTTTCTCCTTCAATTTGCTCAAAATTAAAGATGTCCTGCACAACAGCATGTTGGGCACTAGCAGGAAAATAGTTTTGAAAGAAAGCATTAACCAAATCCATAGGATCAGTAATAGATCCCGGTGACATATTGTTAAACCAAATTTTAGCTTCATCTTTCTATGAGAAAGGGAGGATCTTGGTAAAAAAATAAGTACGCAACTTAGTATCATTAGAAAATAAACTACTCAAGGATGAAAGCTCATTCATGTGTTCCATAGCACTTTTACTTTCAGTTTCACAAAAAGGTTCCTTCTCAAATATAGATATATAAGATAAATCCTTGTCTACAATGTGTATGGGAGATGTGGCAAACTTAGCATCAAGAAAAGATTTGTATTTCACAGCATGTCTTGCAATAAGACTCTTCAATAAAATAATCATTAAGTTCAATATAGGTTTCATCAAGATCATCAATAGGCTCGGGTGAATTAACATATGTACCAATATTTTCAACATAAATTTCAGCATTTTTAATTTGTTTGGATTTAGCAATAGTAGCATCTAGGAAAGGACCTAGAGAACCAGTATCATCAAGCACAGTATAAGCATCATCAAAAGTATCACAAACATTCTCAGACTCAGAAGAAGTAATAGTAGCATGTGGTGGAGTAAGAAGCTTACTCATAACAGACGGTGAATCAAGAGCAACAGATGTGTTTAGAGTTGTACCTCTTCTTGTAGTGGATGGTAATATAGAAATTTTCCATCATGAGTCTTGCCCATGATGAATGGCTTGCAGCAAACAATATCACGATCAATTGAGAAAATAAATAAAGCTATGCTCCCCGACAACGGCACCAGAAAATAGTCTTGATGACCCACAAGTATAGGGGATCGAAACGGTCTTCGAGGGAAGTAAAACCCAAATTTATTGATTCGACACAAGGGGAGCCAAAGAATATTTATTAGCCTTAACAACTGAGTTGTCAATTCAGCTGCACCTGAAAGTAGACTTGCTCGCAACAATTTATCAGTGGTAACATTTTTATAGCAGCGATAGAAATAAAATAACAGCAATAGCAATCGCGGAAAATAGCAGGATGGGAAGTACCGTAGGCATAGAGGGAATGGATGGACGGGCGTTGCATGGATAACATAGGTCATGTAATAATCTAAACACGGGCATTGCAGATAATAATAATAATAAAGCATCAAACATCTAGGCAAACCATAGGCATGTGTTCCAATATAGTCATACGTGCTCGCAATGAGAAACTTGCACAACATCTTTTGTCCAACCAGCCCGTGGCACCGGGGCCTCTAAGGAAACTACTGGTAATTAAGGTGCTCCTTTTAATAAAGCACCAGAGCAAAGCATTAACACTCCGTGAACACACATGATCCTCACATCACAACCATCCCCTCCGGTTGTCCCAATTTTTGTCACTTTAAGGCCTCAGGTTCCGGAGAATGACTTGTGTAAACAACTTGCCGATATGATCAAGAAACATAATTATACTCATGGAACAATAAAATGTTCAGATCTGAGGTCATGGCACTCGGGCACTAGTGACAAGCATTAAGCATAACAAGTTGCAACAACGGTAGAAAACAGTAACAATGGATACTAGGCACTATGCCCTAACAATCTCGCATTATTACATGATTGATCTCATCCAATACCTTCCATCCCTCTCAGCCTACAGTGGTGTTTACTCATACATGGATGGGGGAATAATGGATGGTTGATGGAGAAGAGGCGACGATGTCAATGGCGATGATTTCCTTCGAATCCCCGTCCCGGCAGTGCGCCAGAACAAGAACTTCTGGTCCCCGAATCGTGTTTCGAGGTGGCAGTGGCGCTCTGTTGTGTTTCTGTGGAATATGACAATACCCTCGGTTTTTAGGTTACGGGGCATATGTAGTCGAATGGGGAGTCCGAGGGGGTGTAGGGGTGGCCCACACCACCTAGTGCCGCGACCAAGGGGGGCGCGCAAGGGGGTTGTGTGGCCCCCTTCTGGCTCTCGGGGTATTTTGGTGTTTTAGGCTCAATGGGATCTTTTCTGGGCAATTTCCCGAAAGTTGATTTTTCTGCACAAAAACGAGACACCAAGTTAATTCTGCTGAAAACAACGTTAGTCCGTGGTAGTGGTGTCCAAAACTCACAAGTTTAGAGGAAAACAATAAGAAAAGTGTTCGGAAAAAGAGATACGTTTTGGACATATCAGTCACTAGGGCCTGAGTGCC
The DNA here is from genome assembly GCA_028641055.1 of Alopecurus myosuroides. Taxonomy (NCBI): domain Eukaryota; kingdom Viridiplantae; phylum Streptophyta; class Magnoliopsida; order Poales; family Poaceae; genus Alopecurus; species Alopecurus myosuroides. The sequence continues at coordinate 34,734,482 of CM054062.1, forward strand.
ATGATCTCAGATCTGAACATGTTATTGTTTCATGAGTATAATTATGTTTCTTGATAATATTTGCAAGTTGTTTACACATGTCATTGTCCGGAACCCGAGGCCCCAAGGTGACATAAATTGGGACAACCGGAGGGGATAGTTGTGATGTGAGGATCACGTGTGTTCACAGAGTGTTAATGCTTTGCTCCGGTGCTTTATTAAAAGGAGCAACTTAATTACTAGTAGTTTCTTGAGGCCCCGCTGCAAACGGGCTGGTAGGACAAAAGATGTTGTGCAAGTTTCTCATTGCGAGCACGTATGACTATATTGGAACACATGCCTATGGTTTACCTAGAACTTGGATGCTTTATTATTATTATCCGCAATGCCCATGTTTAGATTATTACATGAACTATCTTATCCATGCAACGCCCGTTTATATATTCCTTAAGCCTACGGTACGTTCATCCTGCTGTTTTCCGCGATTGCTACTACTGTTACTATTTTACTCCTGTTGTTATTTTACTACTACTGCCGCTATAAAACTATTACCACTGATAAACTGTTGCGAGCAAGTCTACTTTCAGGTGCAGCTGAATTGACGACTCAGTTGTTAAGGATTATAAATATTCTTTGGCTCCCCTTGTGTCGAATCAATAAATTTGGGTTTTACTTCCCTCGAAGACTGTTGCGATCCCCTATACTTGTGGGTCATCAACACTATTTTCTGGCGCCGTTGCCGGGGAGCATAGCTTTATTTATTTGCTCACTTGAACGTGATATTGTTTGCTACAATCCTTTCATCATCGGTAAACCACATGATGGAAAAGTTCCTATATTACCATCCACTAGAAGGAGAGGTACAACTCTGAACACATTTGTTGCTCTTGATTCACCATATGTTATGAGTAAGCTTCTTATTCCACCACATGCTACACACACTATTACTTCTGCTGAGTCTGAAAATGCTTCTGATACTTTTAATGATGCTTCTACTGTGCTTGATGATACTGGTTGAATGGGTCCTTTCCTAGATGCTACAATTGCAAAATCCAAACAAATTGAAAGTGCTGAAATTCCTGTTGAAAATGTTGGTACACCTGTCAATTCACCTGAGATTCCTAGTGATGATCTTGATGAAACCTACATTGAACTTAATGATGACTTTATTAAAGAAGCTCAGGCTACTACTGGTGCAAGTGCTCTTAATACTCTTCTTGGAAGATATGTTGTTAAACATAAATCTTATCATGATGCTAAGTTTGCTACATCTCCCATACACATTAGAGATAAGGATTATGATTTCTCTCTAGATTTATCTTATATATCTATTGTTGATAAGGAACCTTTTGGTGGAACTGAAATTAAAAGTGCTATGGAACATATGAATGAGCTCTCATCTTCGAGTAGTTTATTTTCTGATGATGCTAAGTTACGTACTTATTTTGTTACCAAGATCTTCCCTTTCTCTTTGAAAGATGAAGCTAACACTTGGTTTAACAACTTTTCACCTGGATCTATTACTAGTCCTATGGGTTTGGTTAATGCCTTCTTTCAAAAATATTTTCCTGCTAGTGCTCAACGTGTTGCTGTGCAAAGAATCTTCAACTTTGAGCAAATTGAAAAGGAGAAATTGCCTGAATCTTGGTCAAGGTTTTGTTCTTTAATAAGAGCTAGCCCTGGCAATCCATTACCTAAAAATGAGCTCATAGATATATTTTGTAATGGACTAACTGTTGAATCTAGGATATACCTGGATAGTTGTGCAGGTTGTGTTTTCACGAAAAGAACTCCAGAAGAAGCTGAGGAATTATTGGCTAAAATAGCAAAAAATAATGATGATTTGACTATACCTGAGCCGACACCTACACCAGAACCAACACCAATACCAACACCCAATAAGAGAGGGATGATTGAATTAAACGATGAAGTGATGAAGGAAACCAAGAAATCTATTAAAGAGAGGGGTATTAAATCTGAAGATGTGCAGAATTTACCTCCTATAGAAGAATTGTGTAAGACAATTCCTCATCCATCAACAGTTGAGGTACACTCTCTCCAATATTTTGATGATAGAGATATTCCCTATTCTAAACCACCTGATCAATGCTTAGATAAATTTAATAATTATGTTGTTAAGCAAGACAACTTTAATATGAGAGTGCAAAATCATCTTATGGAAAACTCTAGAGTTATTGATAATTTGCATGGTATTATTGTGAGAACCTCAAATGATGTTAAAATGCTTGTTAAACATTTTCATATGGTTCAAACTCAAATTGATCAAGTCACTAAAGTGCAAAAAGATATGCTAGCTAATTCTTCTAGAGAAAAAACATGTTTGTGAAATAATTACTAGAAGTGGTGTTTCAACTCAGGACCCCTTTTATCCTGAAGGACATCCTAAAAGAATTGAACAAGATTCTTGATTGAGTGATTGACACCCTCGTTGGTAAACCCCAAGAGAAAGGTTGTGAAGAGTACGGCGGCAAGTTTTCCCTCAGAAAAGAAACCAAGGTTGGATCGACCAGTAGGAGGACCTAGTTGATGCAGCTGAGATGGAAGGGCGCACTACCGGTTCAGCATCAACATGGAACCTGCACAACACAATCAAATCACTTAGCCCCAATGAAGCAGTGAGGTTGTCAATCTCACCGTTTTTGCTGAACACAAAGAGGTTAAACATATGGTGTGGAAAAATATATGAGAACAGTATGAAAACAGTAGCAACGGTGTGAAAATAGCGGAAGCAGTGTGGAAGCCGTGTGTGTATTATCAGTATAAGAAAATAGACTTGGGTCCACAGTTCACTAGAGGTGTCTCTCCATAAAAGATAGCTAACATGTGTGGTGAAAAAATTACAGCTGGGCAATTGACAAATAGAGAACATGCATGACATAAATATTACTATGAGATTCATGCGGGCATTACAAAAAGATACATAGATCGTCATCCAACTGCATCTATGACTAATAATCCACCCTTCGAATATCATCCGAACAAACATTGGGTATTAAGTTGCAAGCAACGGATAATCGTAGTAAGAAAGGTGTGTAATGTAAACAATGTAAACGAAGTAAACATCGTTGTTTTCTCACTAATGGCAACAACACATACTACATCCTTCACGTTTATGTCACTCGAGCACAGATGCAAAGGAGGCGTGAACCCACTATCGAGCATAAATACTCCCTCTTGGAGTCACTAGTATCTACTTGGCCAGAGCATCTACTAACAACGGAGAGCATGCAAGATAATAAATAACATACACATGAATATAACATGATAGATTGATAATGAATAGACATAGCATTCAATAATCATCGGATCCCAGCAAACACAACATGTAGCATTACAAATAGATGATCTCGATCATGTGAGGTAGCTCACGAGACCTAAACATGAGGCATAAGGTGGATAGTACAACCATCTAGCTACTGCTGTGGACCCATAGTCCAGGGATGAACTACTCATGCATCACTCCGGAGGCAGGCATGGTGGTGTAGACCCCTCCGCTGATGAATTTCCCTCCCGACAGGGTGCCGAGGAGAGCTCCAGAACCCTCCTGATCTCGGGTTGACGATGACGGCGCCGTCGGATGTTTCTCGAGACAAAGTGGTATATCTTTCGGGTTGACGTATCAGGGGGGATAAATAGCTGAAAGGGAGATGGTGCAGGATGCCCGAGGGGCCCACACCACCCCCAGGCGCGGCCAGGGGCGCACCCTCCTATGGTGTGGCCCACTTGTGGCCCCCCCTCCGGGCCTCTTCGGGACTCCGTGAACCTTTGGGAATTCTAAGACTTCCGGTCTTCGAATTTTCCAATTCCGAGAACATTTCTAGAACAACTTTTCTGAAACTAAAAACAGCAGAAAACAGGGAACTGACTCCGTGGCATCTTGTCAATAGGTTAGTCCCGAGAAATCGATAAAAATGACATAAAGTATAAGGGAAACCTGTAGCATAAGGCATGAAAACAACATGGAACATCAGAAATAAAGGATACGTTTATGACGTATCAACATCCCCAAGATTAGTTCCTACTCGTCCTCGAGTAGGTAAACGACAAAAAAAAATTGAGGTGACATGCTACCAACATAAATTTGATCAGCATAGTAATGTAAAGCGTGTAAAGTAGGATCGGATGAATAAAATGTGTGGTTTATAGTTGACATCAAAGAACAATCTACTGTGCAAAGTATATTAGAGATGATTTAAGCTTCAAGAAAAACAATATAATCATCGAAGGCATCAAACTCTCATAACAACTCCTGTTAGGATCAAGTCAAGTGACAGAAATATGCACATAGGAAAATCATACAAATAATTGTGCACTCAAAACAAGCAAGCGTTCTGTATTGGTTCCTACTACCAGGATATTATGGCTAAAAGAACATTATGGGAGGTTTGGATGGTCAATGGAAGAAAGTCTCACACAACTAAAAGTGATCATTAGACAAGAGGAAGTCTTATAATCGAATTTATGCAAGGAGTAGTGATTGCCACACAACGGATGCACATAGAGCTATAAGTGTATGAAAGATCTCCAATGGAACTAGTGGGGGGTGCATCCAACCTTCTTGCTCACGAAGACCTAGAGCTCTTTTGAGGAGGCACATCATTGGAATATACAAGCCAAGTTCTATAATGTAAGTTCCCCATATAGTTATGCAAGTCATAATATGAAAACTCTCTCCAAACTGAAGTAATGATGGTAATAAAGCACAAGTGTGGAATAAATTATAGTAGCGATGCACCCTCTCTCTTTTGCCTCTATCTTTCTTTTTTCTTATTTATCTTTTGGGATTTTTCTCTTTTTTTTCTTTCATTTTTTTGATATATAACCTCACTGGTAGGGGCAACACTCTATTTTACAATAAATCAACACACTTTTAGTACTCATAACTCAAACTGAAATATCTCTGATGTATATAAAACTAAATGCTCCTGCTAGTGTAGCAGTATGCAAAATAACAATGAAGCATGACAAGTAACATGATGATGATGGATGTTGTATGGCAATATATCTCGGAATGGCTATGGAAATGCCATGGTAGGTAGGTATGGTGGTTGTTTTGAGGAAGATAAATTTTGGCTTATGTGTAGAAGAACAAAGTTCTCCCACGGGGTTTGGATGTACTAGCAAAGTTTGCACCAACTCTCAATGTGAGAATGAGCAATGTACAGTACCGAAGAGGCTAGCAAATATGGATGGTGAAAGTGCCAGAAAATCACAACATAGAACTCACAAGTTAAAAGATTACAAATAAAGTCATGATATGACAAGGCATAATGAAAATCACTCCAAGAGGGTTCGTGGCAGTGACAAGTCACTGTTAGCTACCCCGACCGTAGCGTGTAACAAAAATCCATTACGATTACTATCAGCAAAGGAAGTCATATACCATTATCCTATCAACTGGTTTTTTGAGTGTGGCATAGTTTCAAGCTTCTAGACCAACCATTAATTATTTTTACTCCACTAAACCAGCAAGTTCACGATTAAGCAAATTAATATCTCAAAACAACAGCAAATGATCAAGTGAACCAGTTTAATAATCTACAAGAATATGCAAGCTTTTTCATTATACCATCTACCACATGTAGCATTTTCTACCAAACACCAAACAACAAAAACTCTCCCAAGAGATATAGCAATGAAACAAGAGAGTACTAACACAGCTCTGCTAAAACTAACAGCTCTGAATAAGAGATGCAAGAAAAACATGAGCTAAACAGGAAATTTGCAGCAGCTAGAAGAAAAACTAAGAATACGAGCATAACAAGTATTCAAATGAAAAAGCGGAGCGTGTCTCTCTACAACACAAAGAATGCTAGGGTCCAACTATATTATTGCAGCAAGTAAAACAAAACAAAACAAAGGAAAACAAACAGACGCTCCAATTAAACTTCATATGATGTGACCGAATAAAAATATAGTTTCACTAGAAGTGACCTGATAAATTGTTGATGAAGAAGGGGATGCCTTGGGAATCCCCAAACTTATATGCTTGAGTCTTCTTATAATTTGTTGGGATGAACCACGGGGGCATCCCCAAGCTTTGCCCTTGCACTCTTCTTTTTCACATTATATCACCCTCTTCTCTTGACCCTTGAAAACTTCCTTCACACCACACTCGAAGAGTAATTCGCATTAGAGGGTTAGTGAAACAATAAAAAATTCATGGTTTATGCATGGGCACAAGTTCTATTAATAATTAAAAACATTAGCTACAGCCACTGATGTTTTGTGAATCATAGAAATCCACTTGACATCGTAAAAGAGCAAATGCAAGAAAAATGGCAGAATGTACCAAAACCAGAACAGTCTGTAAATACGAATATTTTCGGGGCACTTACGTTGCTGAGATCGAAAAACTTAAAGAACAAAAAAGTTTTGGAATTATCTGAAGAATAAGCACAAACAATTTCAGATCATTCTGATTTTTATGGATTTTGTACGTTTTTTTACGGTGCATAGCAGAAATCTGTTTCCTGAGAAGAAATCCAAAACCAACTCCAACTTTCGTCAGAAACTTTACTTGGCACAACTAAAACATGAAAATAAAGATACAAACGATTTTCTATAGAAGTATACAACCCTTAGACTCAAAGCAAACAGAGAAAAACAAAGCAAAAATAAAATCGTTATCTCCCAAGAAGTGCTTTTCTTTAACGCCTTTTAGCTAGGCCCAGAAAAGTGGAATCAAGTGTTTTCAAGTGAAGAAGATGCTCACATAAGAAATATGAATTAAGCAAAAGAGAGCATCAAGAACCAAGTAAAAAAAAATTAAGTCTAACCCACTTCCTATGCATAGGAATCTTGTAAATAAATAAATTAAAGGAGCTCAAACTAGAAATCATGGGAAGGTATAACAAGAGCAACTTTAAAACTTTCAACAAAAAGAGAGGTGTTTTAGTAACATGAAAATTCCTACAACCATATTTTCCAATCTCATAAGAATTTTCAGTAGCATCATGAACAAACTCAATAACATAATTATCACATAAAGCATGTTTGTCATTGTCTAAAATCACACAATTCATATCAAGCTAAAAAATAGTGGGATCAAAATTTTAAATCATCTCCTGTTTTTCCCACTTTTAGCAAAATTAAAACAAGTTGATTGATCACTCATAAAAGGTATGGGATACATTATAGCAATCCTATTTTCAGTAGCATTATAATTTATAACATCAAATAACATAGGACCATCATCTAGAGCATTATCATATAAATTTTCTAAACAAACTTCCTCATTATCATGCATATCAATAGTTGGAATAAATAGAGGATTATCATAAGATTTATTAAAGTAGCATGGATTATCATAAATAACAGTAGCAATATCATTCTCACAAGTTTCATTCATAATAGTATCAAGCTCACACGCATAGCAAGTACCAATTTCATAAAAAAGGGATATTCCAAAAGAATCAATAGGATCATCACTTTCATCAAATAATGTATGAGTTAAAGAGTTACTCTCATTGGAAGGTAAACATGGGTAGCTACTACATTCTTCCTCCTCTTGATCATCACTCTCCTCCTCTTTTTCATCCAACGAGCTTCCGGATTTAGCAGTTTCTTCTTCCATAGGTTCCTGCAAGGCATTAGTCTCTCCCTTTGGGGGAGAGAATTGATTAATATATTTAGTTATATAGCAATTACAATCGCTGTAATTATCAAAGCAATATTCAAGTATAGCATAAATCTCGTATTTATAAGGTGCATAATCAATACTTTCAAGTAAATAGGCAATTTCGAATGCACCCTTCCAAGCAATAAATTCCTCAATTTGTTCCACATCATCAAAGTCATAATATCCCTTAACATAAGAAGATATGGTAACATTATCATTATACTCACATTGAAAAGCGGGGTGTTTATACCTTCTAAAGCAACAAGATTTATCAAAGCAATAAGTAACATTATAACTAGAGCACAAGTTTTTAGCATAGTCATGCAATTTATTAATTTGCTCCATAAGTGTATCCCTTTTTGTGACAAGCGGTGTTCCTTATAATATTTTTGTTATTCATCCGTGAACCCACCTTGCCAATAAGATCTAATTTAAAACACATCAAACATTGCTAGCAAGCATGATAAAGAAAGTAACAAGCAAAACAATAACAAAGAAAAAATGATTGGAGGTGAGAGACTACCCTTGCAGAAATTCTCTTCCTCCCCGGCAACGGCGCCAGAAAACTTGATTGAGTGATTGACACCCTCGTTGGTAAATCCCAAGAGAAAGTTTGTTTAGAGTGCAGCGGCAAGTTTTCCCTCAGAAAAGAAACCAAGGTTGAATCGACCAGTAGGAGGACAAGCAATCTCTCAAGTTTGATGCAGCTGAGATGGCAGGGCGCACTACCAGTTCAGCAGCAACGTGGAACCTACACAACACAATCAAATCACTTTGCCCCCAATGAAGCAGTGAGGTTGTCAATCTCACCGGTTTTACTGAACACGAAGAGGTTAAACATATGGTGTGGAAAACAATATGAAAACAGTAGCAGCAGTGTGAAAACAGTGGAAGTAGTGTGGAAACAATGTGTGTATTATCAGTATGAAAAAATAGACTGGGGTCCACAGTTCACTAGAGGTGTCTCTCCATAAAAGATAGCTAGCATGCGTGGTAAACAAATTACAGCTGGGCAATTGACAGATAAAGAACATGCATGACATAAACATTACTATGAGATTCATGCAGGCATTACAACAAGATACATAGATCGTCATCCAACTGCATCTATGACTAATAATCCACCCTTCGAATATCATCCGAACAAACGTTGGGTATTAAGTTGCAAGCAATGGATAATCGCAGTAAGAAAGGTGTGTAATGTAAACATTGTTGTTTTCTCCCTAATGGCAACAACATATCCTCCATCCGTCACATTTCTGTCACTCGAGCACAGATGCAAAGGAGGCATGAATCCACTATCGAGCATAAATACTCCCTCTTGGGGTCACTAGCATCTACTTGGCCAGAGCATCTATTAACAACGGAGAGCATGCAAGATCATAAATAACATACACATGAAGATAACATGATATATTGATAATCAACAGACATAGCATTCAATAATCATCGGATCCCAGCAAACACAACATGTAGCATTACAAATGGATGATCTCGATCATGTGAGGCAGCTCACGAGATCCAAACATGAGGCATAAGGTGCAGAGTACAACCATCTAGCTACTGCTATGGACCCCTAGTCCAGGGATGAACTACTCACGCATCAATCCGGAGGCGGGCATTGTAACGCCCGGGGAATTTTCCCCCTAATAAAATATGTTGCTTGTTTTTCTTTTCTTTGCATAACATGGCATAATGCATCATTATTGATTTAAAACTTGCAATCAAATTAAATTACATCCAGTCCAATTTTATAAAACTTTCTGGAATTCGTTTGGTGTATAAAATCCATTTGTATTGGTGCCTAACCAGTTTCTGAAAAGAAAAAGAAAAAGAAAAAAAAAACAGAGAGAGAGGCAGCCAGCCGGCCAGGCCCAAGGCCCAGCCGAACCAGCCAGCCTCCCTCAAACCCTAACAGTTTTCTACTCCACCCCCCTCCTCACTTGCAGCCGCCCCCGCCCCCTTTTTCCTTTTTGCAAACGGGTCCTCCCACCCTTCCAGGAACGCACGCACGCACGGGGGGGAGAGCATCGCTCGATCCCCCCCGATCGCTGCGTCTCTCCCAGCGCCCGAAGCCCCATCCGCCTCGCTGCCTCCTTCCCCATCGACAGAAGGTGATGCACCGCCGCCTCCCTGCTCCTCTCCGGCCGCCCCCGGCTCCTCTCCACCTCCGAGCTCACCTCCGGCCACCCTCCTCCCGGCGCCCCTCCTCTCCTCCTCCACCTCGCCCCGTCGCTGAGCCCCTCCCCTCCGCGCCTCCATGGCCGGCCGAGCCACCCCGTCCCTGCACCTGCTCCTTCCCCGGGGCGGTCAGGAGCTCGTCTCCGCGGCGGACGTCGCCGAGCCACGGCCGGCCGCCACCGGAGCTACTCCCCAAGCCGCCTCCTCCTACCGCCGTACGTCCTCGCGCCCGAGCTCCTCGCCATGGCCTTCTCCTGCTGGTTCCCGCAGCGGGCTGCTGCGGCTCCCTGTCCTTCCGCGTGGACGGCCAGGTCCTCGAGCACCTCTGTCCCGCCATGGCCGTCCCCTAACCTGGCCCTGCCGCGCCCCGACATGGTGTTGTCGCCCTGCGACCGAGCGCCCCACCGCCGTCCTCGACGAATCAAGTCCGTCCCCGTGCGTGTGGATGCGTTGTTCGTGCTGCCTTCGTCCGTGGGTGCTCGTGCACGTCTACCCGGTGACACACTCGTGTCCGGTGCCCACGCCAAGACCTCCGACGATGGAAGACGGTGTTGTCCGCAAGTACCTCAGTCGTGAACATCGACCGTCAACATGACCTTCCACCGACCCCGTCATCTATGGTCCGTACACCGCCGAGTCGAGCACACCGAGATCTCCGCCGACAAGTAACGCAATGACATGTCGATATCTACACCGCCGAGTTCTATCCATGTCCATTTTTGTGTGTGTTGACCGCCTTTGTGCGTGTATGTGGGGCCTCGTTACCATGAACCCCTCCATCCCCGAAGAACGAAGCCGCCAAGTTCGCCTCCAACCCCGACGATGATGCAGTTACAGTTCGGCCACGACTACCTCGACTACGGAACGAGAACGACTACTTCCACTACTTCCTCGACGTCGACTACTTCCCCTACTACAACGACGTCGACTACTTCCACTACCACGCCTACGTCGACTACTTCCTCTATGACCCGAAGACCTCGACTTCGACTACATCGACAACGGAATGTCTAGTTCCCCTCCTACGACGACTTCATCTACTTCCTCTTCTTCGTCTACTTCCTCCACGTTCCGAAGTTTCCGGCGTTGACCCCGTCGATCCTCTTTCCAACGTGCGAACCCAAACCCCAACCCTATACCCTATATGCCCTATTTTCTATAACATATCAACTATAATTAAAATGTCATCTCATTCATGTGTTGCATTGCAATTTTTTGTGGGTAGATAAATAACTCGAACCTCCTAAATTAAATGTTGGGATTCCGGCTCAATTTAAATTGATTTAATTGCATACATCATAACTAATTCATTTCAACTCCAAATTTGAAAAGTAAAATATGTTTTCCAATCAAAATTCTCTAAGCTTTCCAAATATAAACTTTGTTTTCTGTTTTGAATAAATTAAATTGCTGAAAACAACTGTTTCTTATTTAATGCAATTAAAATTGCCAAATTCATAACTTGCTCATTTTAATTCCAAATCCAACAAATAAAATATGTTTTCATACCAGAAAAATGCACTTGATCTGTTCATGCCATCCATGTTCATGTTTGCACCTTGCATGTTGCATTTGTAGTAGTGTTATGTATGTTCACCTAATAAATAAATATGGAATGTGTTGGGGTATCTAATTCAATTGTTGCCCTATTCCATTTAATATTGCTTAACTCTATTTACTGTTTTCCATGCTAAACAACATTTAACTTGATGGTTAGCTAAACAATTTGAACCATTTCCTATTTCTCCGGACTCCGGTTCCGATTAAATTGCTTAAGTTGTTTCCCCTGTTGCATGTTGCCATGCCATGCATATAAAATAGGATCATGCTGGATCTTTTGCCGTAGTAGTAATTGTTGCATCCGGTGTTTGTCCGAGGTTCGTTGCTTCTTCCCGGATAGGACGTTGAGATGATGTGAGCAACGACAAGTTCTTCAGATGTACCTCTACTTGCTGGATTCCAGGCAAGTATACTCACTTGCTGCCACATGGCTGCCTTTCATCACTTGTTACCGATTCTTTTCCGTTGTTCTTATTCTAGCCTGTTGATACGATGCTTGTGTATCGATCCTATTATATGTTTACCTTGCAGCCATGATATAGCCTTTCCTTCCACTTCCTATTAACTGTTGGTTGTTTACCTTGTTGGCCCTCGTGTCGTAGTTGCATGCTTAGATTTGTTTGTGCTCAAGTCTTGCTATCCTTTGTCGAATCACCTGTTTAGTTGATAGTTGGGGTTCAATTCAATCAACAACATGTTAATGTTTGGGTAACAATAATTTGATGTTAAGGCACCGGCAGGAGGCCCGGGTTAGGGTTTTGAAGCCTGCTAGTGTCAAACTTAACTAGGAAAAGAGTCTTGTCTACTGATCCATGATGAGCGTGCTCACCGCATCCGGGTGGTAGTATGGGACCCCCCTCGACTTAGACCTGATCTGCAACTTTTCCGAAGAGCCACACTTAGTTCGGGTGTTCCATTTGCTCCTTGCATAATGGGTTGATCACCCATGGTTACTGATGATGATGATGATGATGCATATAGGGTGAGGCCTGTAGTGCCGGGGTGTTGTGTCCTGCGGGAGTTTTGCACACCTGCGCTGAGTATTCGGCTGCGTGGCTGGGACCTTATAGCTCCGTGGCTCCTAGGATGGGTTGTAGAGATGGTTTGGGTCGTGTCAAGCCAAACTGAGTTTTAGTTGGTGGCTTGAGTGTGTACGGGTACTGGAGCACACCCTGCAGGGATAAATCTTCTCGAGAAGCCGTGTTGTCCGCGGTTATGTGATGACTTGGTGAAAGTACTGGCTAACAAGTACTCAGAACAACTTACACCTAACTGATGCTAATTTTGACTAGTAATAGTCTTATTGACACAATAACTTGATCCATCATTAATCCAACAGTGTGAGTTATCCTTGGGTTGCTTCCTTAGTAGGGGGTGACATTGGATGGGTATTGTTTGGTGGTTAGTTGTAGTTGGTTACGATACGCTATCTTATCTTCTTTCTGTTAGCCGGAAGTTGTAGCGTGTTTCTGTAGTTGGTTAGTGCAGCCCGCTGCCGCTTACTTGCAATAATCCCTTCCTTTCCGTTGATCCCAAAGTATTTGTATCTTGTGATGACTGGCTACGCCGGTATCTTGTGAGTATGGTTTATCCACTTGCCAGTACTTAACCGTACTGACCCACGAATCCTTTTTCGTGGCTGCATATTCAACATTGCAGTCAACAGGTTTGAAGTCTGACGACGTTAGCTTGGGAATCCCTCCGGCTTGGCCTGGGCAGGGATTGGACGCTCTCGGTTATCTTCAGGACCCTTAGTCCAATTTGTATCTTGTCCGTAGCCGGACGCTATGTTGTTTCTTCCGTTGTTATTTGGATCTTTGTACTGTATCAGTTGTATCCCTGACTCATTTGAGTCTTCTTGTATATATCTTTTCTGTTGTTGTTGTGGATTATTCGTGAACTGTTGTAATGTTATCACAAGTGGCAACCTGGAATCGGTTATTATGCGGAATTTGGCGGGAATGCTGAAATCTGCATAGTGCCCGATCCCGGGGCGTCACAAATGGTATCAGAGCCTTAGTTCTGATTCCCGATATTGTTTCGATACGAATGGTTATCGAAGCAACGGGTCCGCAAAGCCTGTAGGATAACCTAGCTAACGGTCGTTGTTTCTAGAGTGTCAAAAACTATTTCTGCTAATCTATTTTGGAAACATCTCAATAGGATTCTTGTTTTCTCCTTATCCCTATTCTATTTTCCCCTCCCATCTTATTTGTTTTGGAGTCTCCCCTCTTGTCTATCTTTCAAGTGTTAGGATCCTACGTGGGTGGACGTTTTCTGAGCCGTTAACCTAATAGATTCGATCTTCGGAAGGATTCTCGACGGAAGAACATCGTCATCAACGTGAGCAAGAATCTCTTGTTAGTGGTGTCGAGAAGATCAACAAGATGACCGAAGACTCGATAGTTCCGACTTCTTCCCTCTCCCGTGTTTGTGAGCGGATTGCGAGGGCGCAATCCCTTGTTAGTGGTGTCGACTGTAACGCCCGGGGAATTTTCCCCCTAATAAAATATGTTGCTTGTTTTTCTTTTCTTTGCATAACATGGCATAATGCATCATTATTGATTTAAAACTTGCAATCAAATTAAATTAAATCCAGTCCAATTTTATAAAACTTTCTGGAATTCGTTTGGTGTATAAAATCCATTTGTATTGGTGCCTAACCAGTTTCTGAAAAGAAAAAAAAAGAAAAAAAAAAGAGAGAGAGGCAGCCAGCCGGCCAGGCCCAGCCGAACCAGCCAGCCTCCCCCAAACCCTAACAGTTTTCTACTCCACCCCCCTCCTCACTTGCAGCCGCCCCCGCCCCCTTTTTCCTTTTTGCAAACGGGTCCTCCCACCCTTCCAGGAACGCACGCACGCACGGGGGGGAGAGCATCGCTCGATCCCCCCCGATCGCTGCGTCTCTCCCAGCGCCCGAAGCCCCATCCGCCTCGCTGCCTCCTTCCCCATCGACAGAAGGTGATGCACCGCCGCCTCCCTGCTCCTCTCCGGCCGCCCCCAGCTCCCCTCCACCTCCGAGCTCACCTCCGGCCACCCTCCTCCCGGCGCCCCTCCTCTCCTCCTCCACCTCGCGCGGCCGTCCCTAGCTCCTCCTCCACCTCGCCCCGTCGCCGAGCCCCTCCCCTCCGCGCCTCCATGGCCGGCCGAGCCACCCCGTCCCTGCACCTGCTCCTTCCCCGGGGCGGCCAGGAGCTCGTCTCCGCGGAGGACGTCGCCGAGCCACGGCCGCCCGCCACCGGAGCTACTCCCCAAGCCGCCTCCTCCTGCCGCCGTACGTCCTCGCGACCGAGCTCCTCGCCATGGCCTTCTTCTGCTGGTTCCCGCAGCGGGCTGCTGCGGCTCCCTGTCCTTCCGCGTGGACGGCCAGGTCCTCGAGCACCTCTGTCCCGCCATGGCCGTCCCCTAACCTGGCCCTGCCGCGCCCCGACATGGTGTTGTCGCCCTGCGACCGAGCGCCCCACCGCCGTCCTCGACGAATCAAGTCCGTCCCCGTGCGTGTGGATGCGTTGTTCGTGCTGCCTTCGTCCGTGGGTGCTCGTGCACGTCTACCCGGTGACACACTCGTGTACGGTGCCCACGCCAAGACCTCCGACGACGGAAGACGGTGTTGTCCACAAGTACCTCAGTCGTGAACATCGACCGTCAACATGACCTTCCACCGACCCCGTCATCTATGGTCCGTACACCGCCGAGTCGAGCACACCGAGATCTCCGCCGACAAGTACCGCAATGACATGTCGATATCTACACCGCCGAGTTCTATCCATGTCCATTTTTGTGTGTGTTGACCGCCTTTGTGCGTGTATGTGGGGCCTCGTTGCCATGAACCCCTCCATCCCTGAAGAACGAAGCCGCCAAGTTCGCCTCCGACCCCGACGACGATGCAGTTATGGTTCGGCCACGACTACCTCGACTACGGAACGAGAACGACTACTTCCACTACTTCCTCGACGTCGACTACTTCCCCTACTACAACGACGTCGACTACTTCCACTACCACGCCTACGTCGACTACTTCCTCTATGACCCGAAGACCTCGACTTCGACTACATCGACAACGGAATGTCTACTTCCCCTCCTACGACGACTTCGTCTACTTCCTCTTCTTCGTCTACTTCCTCCACGTTCCGAAGTTTCCGGCGTTGACCCCGTC
This sequence comes from Alopecurus myosuroides, assembly GCA_028641055.1. Lineage (NCBI taxonomy): Eukaryota > Viridiplantae > Streptophyta > Magnoliopsida > Poales > Poaceae > Alopecurus > Alopecurus myosuroides. Next base: position 34,749,997 of record CM054062.1, read on the forward strand.
GATCCTCTTTCCAACGTGCGAACCCAAACCCCAACCCTATACCCTATATGCCCTATTTTCTATAACATATCAACTATAATTAAAATGTCATCTCATTCATGTGTTGCATTGCATTTTTTTGTGGGTAGATAAATAACTCGAACCTCCTAAATTAAATGTTGGGATTCCGGCTCAATTTAAATTGATTTAATTGCATACATCATAACTAATCCATTTCAACTCCAAATTTGAAAAGTAAAATATGTTTTCCAATCAAAATTCTCTAAGCTTTCCAAATATAAAATTTGTTTTCTGTTTTGAATAAATTAAATTGCTGAAAACAACTGTTTCTTATTTAATGCAATTAAAATTGCCAAATTCATAACTTGCTCATTTTAATTCCAAATCCAACAAATAAAATATGTTTTCATACCAGAAAAATGCACTTGATCTGTTCATGCCATCCATGTTCATGTTTGCACCTTGCATGTTGCATTTGTAGTAGTGTTATGTATGTTCACCTAATAAATAAATATGGAATGTGTTGGGGTATCTAATTCCATTGTTGCCCTATTCCATTTAATATTGCTTAACTCACCTATTTACTGTTTTCCATGCTAAACAACATTAAACTTGATGGTTAGCTAAACAACTTGAACCAATTCCTATTTCTCCGGACTCCGGTTCCGATTAAATTGCTTAAGTTGTTTCCCCTGTTGCATCTTGCCATGCCATGCATATAAAATAGGATCATGCTGGATCTTTTGCCGTAGTAGTAATTGTTGCATCCGGTGTTTGTCCGAGGTTCGTTGCTTCTTCCCGGATAGGACGTTGAGATGATGTGAGCAACGATAAGTTCTTCGGATGTACCTCTACTTGCTGGATTCCAGGCAAGTATACTCACTTGCTGCCACATGGCTGCCTTTCATCACTTGTTGCCGATTCTTTTCCGTTGTTCTTATTCTAGCCTGTTGATACGATGCTTGTGTCTCGATCCTATTATATGTTTACCTTGCAGCCATGATATAGCCTTTCCTTCCACTTCCTATTAACTGTTGGTTGTTTACCTTGTTGGCCCTCGTGTCGTAGTTGCATGCTTAGATTTGTTTGTGCTCGAGTCTTGCTATCCTTTGTCGAATCACCTATTTAGTTGATAGTTGGGGTTCAATTCAATCAACAACATGTTAATGTTTGGGTAACAATAATTTGATGTTAAGGCACCGGCAGGAGGCCCGGGTTAGGGTTTTGAAGCCTGCTAGTGTCGAACTTAACTAGGAAAAGAGTCTTGTCTACTGATCCATGATGAGCGTGCTCACCGCATCCGGGTGGTAGTATGGGACCCCCCCTCGACTTAGACCTGATCTGCAACTTGTCCGAAGAGCCACACTTAGTTCGGGTGTTCCATTTTCTCCTTGCATAATGGGTTGATCACCCATGGTTACTGATGATGATGATGATGCATATAGGGCGAGGCCTGTAGTGCCGGGGTGTTGTGTCCTGCGGGAGTTTTGCACACCTGCGCTGAGTATTCGGCTGCGTGGCTGGGACCTTATAGCTCCGTGGCTCCTAGGATGGGTTGTAGAGATGGTTTGGGTCGTGTCAAGCCAACCCGAGTTTTAGTTGGTGGCTTGAGTGTGTACGGGTACTGGAGCACACCCTGCAGGGATAAATCTTCTCGAGAAGCCGTGTTGTCCGCGGTTATGTGACGACTTGGTGAAAGTACTGGCTAACAAGTACTCAGAACAACTTACACCTAACTAATGCTAATTTTGACTAGTAACAGTCTTATTGACACAATAACTTGATCCATCATTAATCCAACAGTGTGAGCTACCCTTGGGTTGCTTCCTTAGTAGGGGGTGACATTGGATGGGTATTGTTTGGTGGTTAGTTTTAGTTGGTTACGATACACTATCTTATCTTCTTTCTGTTAGCCGGAAGTTGTAGCGTGTTTCTGTAGTTGGTTAGTGCAGCCCGCTGCCGCTTACTTGCAATAATCCCTTCCTTTCCGTTGATCCCAAAGTATTTGTATCTTGTGATGACTGGCTACACCGGTATCTTGTGAGTATGGTTTATCCACTTGCCAGTACTTAACCGTACTGACCCACGAATCCTTTTTCGTGGCTACATATTCAACATTGCAGTCAACAGGTTTGAAGTCTGACGACGTTAGCTTGGGAATCCCTCCGGCTTGGCCTGGGCAGGGATTGGACGCTCTCGGTTATCTTCAGGACCCTTAGTCCAATTTGTATCTTGTCCGTAGCCGGACGCTATGTTGTTTCTTCCGTTGTTATTTGGATCTTTGTACTGTATCAGTTGTATCCCTGACTCATTTGAGTCTTCTTGTATATATCTTTTCTGTTGTTGTTGTGGATTATTCGTGAACTGTTGTAATGTTATCACAAGTGGCAACCTGGAATCGGTTATTATGCGGAATTTGGCGGGAATGTTGAAATCTGCATAGTGCCCGATCCCGGGGCGTCACAGGCATGGTGGTGTAGACCCCTCCGGTGATGAATTCCCCTCCCGACAGGGTGCAGGGGAGATCTCTAGAACCCTCCCGGTCTCGGGTTCACGATGACGGCAGCCTCGGGTGTTTCTCGGAACGAAGTGGTATATCTTTAGGGTTGACGTATGAGGGGAAAGAAATAGGCGAAACAACAACGGCGGTGGATGCCCGAGGGGCTCACACCACCCCTAGGCGCGGCCAGGAGGGCGCGCTGCCCTATGATGTGGCCCCCCTCCGGGCCTCTAAGGCATTCCGTGGAACCTTCGGGAATTCTAAGGCTTCCGGGCTTCGAATTTTCCAATTCCCAGAATGTTTCCAGAACAAGTTTTCTGAAACTAAAACAGCAGAAAACAGGGAACTGGCTCTGTGGCATCTTGTCAATAGGTTAGTCCCGGAAAATCGATAAAAATGACATAAAGTGTAAGGAAAACATGTAGCATAAGGCATGAAAACAACATGGAACATCATAAATTAAGGATACGTTTATGACGTATCAATTCTCAGCAACCTAAAAACAATAGTTCTTCTTCTCAGAAAAAGAAGAAGAGACCTAAAACTGTTGTAGAATCTCCTGAACTTGCTAAAGATCCTAATATTATATCTATTTCTGATGCTGAAACTGAAAGTGGTAATGATAAAAGTGATGCTTCTGATAAAGAAGAAATTGTAGCTGATCCAAAAAGCAAACTAAAATTGTGAAGTATACTAAGGAGGATTTCATTGCTAATAAACATCGTAATGAAAGAGAACCTTGGGTACAAAAATCAATGCCTTTTCCTAATAAGAAACACAAATAAAAGGAGGAAGAACATTATAATAAATTCTGTGAGTGGATGAAACCTTTGTTTTTGCAAATTCCTTTGACTGATGCTATTAAACTGCCTCCTTATTCTAAATATATGAACGATATTGTCTCTAACAAAAGGGAAATTCCTAATGAGGAAATTTCCACTATGCTTGCTAATTAATCTTTCAATGGAAAGGTTCCAAAGATCCTGGTATTCCTACTATCCCTTATTCTATTAAAAATAATTATGTTAGAACTGCTTTCTGTGACTTGGGAGCAGGAGTTAGTGTTATGCCTTTTTCTCTCTATAAGAGACTCTCTCTGGAAAATTGATATACACTGATATATCTTTGCAAATGGATGATAAATCTACTGCTATACCTGTTGGTATATGTGAGAATGTTCCTGTTCAAGTAACTACTAATTGTTTGATATTAAATGACTTTGTTGTGTTGGAAATGCCTGAAGATGATAATATATCTGTTATTCTCGGGAGAACTTTTCTTAACACTGCATGGGCTGTTATTGATTGAAATGAAGGAAAAGTAACTTTTAATGTTAATGATAAAGATCATATTGCTTATTTTCCCAAGAAGATTGATAGAAGATATGGTCTAAATTAAATTGAAAATATTGAGACCATCAAGATTGGAGAATTTTATTGTCCCATTCCAATGCCACCAAAAGAATATGAAATTATTATGATTGGAACCATGTCTATCAAGGTTGAGGTAACATAATTATTTAGTGTTAAGCAAAGTTTTGCTTCATATAAAAATTGTTTTGGTCACAAGACTTTATCAACCTTGTTAACAAAGTGATTTTGAATGAAGAGGACAATGTTTTCACTATGTTTTCATCTTCCCCATTATGGTTTCATCATGTTTACTTCTGTTATCACCTTGCTCTACTAGTATAATTATGTTTTACAACATCCATAGTCATGTTTTCATCCTGATTATTGTGGTTATGCATGTTTTCACCATCCATATTTTTGTTTTCACCACTTCCACCTTTGTTTCCTTTGTTTGTTTGCCTTTTGGAGTGTCATAGAACCTCTGTAGTTCTGGTTCTGGTTTTGTTTTCCGCCTTTCCAATTTTGTTTTTCTGGTTTTTAATTAATTATTAATTTCTAAAAATATCTCGAAAATAAAGTTTCTCGAAAAATTCCAAAAAAATTATAATAATTTTTTTTGTCAAAAATGAGGCAGAGAGGCAGCTGGGAGACCCCAGGGGGACCCACCAGTCAGGCACACCATAGGGTGGCGCGACCATGAGCGGAGGCGGAGGCGTCTGAACGACAGTGCGAGCTGTGTGGTTTTTCCTGGACTCGGCGAGGGCTGGGAACCCTAGCGCCAGGTCCCAAGGGTCCTTACGGACACACCACAGACCCTATGGGCCGAACTAGGCCAAAGTGCTGGCGCTGGGCTCTGGGCGTCGCATCCGGTCTAGAGGGCCGTGTCCACTCAAGGATGGGCCTAGCAGGCGCACACGGCCCGTTGGGCCCAGGGTTGGATGTGGGGCAGAGGCGGGCGTAGTCTTCCCCGAAACTGGCGGCGCCGCCGTCACGCAAGAAATCAGAAGGGTCAACGGCCACCACCCGGGAGAGGGACGTCGTCGTCGTCACCGATGCAGACCGCGCCCTAGGGAGGGTCACCGCTTCCATGCTTCCCGTAGGGTGTCTCCGAGGAGCCACCGAGCTCGGCATGGGATGTTGAAGGAATCCTAGATTCCGGCAGGCCCTGTCCGGTCGACAACCCGTCAACACAACTCGTCAAAAGTGAGGACACGCCACTCTGCGAGGAAGTCGCCTAGGGTAGGGGACGGGGGAATCATGCAACAGGCCTCCAATCGCCGCCCGCGCCTCCGCATTGTCGTACTCCTTGGTGATGTCATCCCACCGCTGACCCGTAGGGACCCTGGCCCCGTCGCCTCGCCTGGGGAGGAGGCGGGCATCACCATAGCATCGGTCAGCACAACAGAGACAACCTCGCCGTGCAGTACCATCGGGTCACCGTCAGCGTCGCCTCAGTGTCACCTCCCGAAAGCTCCCAAAAAAAAAAGTCCGTTATCCACTCTGTAACAATTAGATAGCACTTAATGATCTATTCATTGCTCGCTATTCATCGATCAACCGTGGAAATGCTCTAACACTGGATCTAGTACTCCCTCCGTGTCCAATTAATTGTCGCAAAGATGAATAAACGTGGAGGTATCTATTGCGACAATTAATTTGAGAGGGATGGAGTACTTTAGTGCTAAAACTAAGTACAGCACACCAGCCACCTCCCCTTTGTCGACTCCGGCCGATTCGGACCAGACGGCAGCAGACTACTTTGCTCGACTCTCAAAAGCTCTCTCACGGCACGGGAGGGAGGAGCAGAGATAGGAACACTTCGATATGCCCCAATTCCTAACCTGATCGGGACACACTCGTAGCGGAAAAACAAGACGGGAGAACGTGTGGTGCGCAGCGCTGCTTGCCTTTGCCTACACCACCGTTTAGGTTGCACGAGTTTCGATGCCCACGCGTCGATGAGATGGTGGGCGAGGGCCTGGCTGGCTGTCGGTCGCGACGGTCCACGGACGAACTTGCGCTCGTGACTGTGGAATGGAACGGGTGCATGCCCGCGTGGGCGAAACTGGGAGAGGGGCACTCGGTCTTTATGGGCAGCTGACGAAGTAGCACTATCCAACTTGCTGAATTTTTACAAGTTTGGCCATGACGAAGTTGTAGTCTTGCTGCAAACTTGAGCAGCTCACCATGTGGTAATCTTTCGCATTTTTTTCAAATAATATCCAGGAAACCAGGAAGAAGCGATTTACTGCAAAAAAAACAAGAAAAAAAGAAATCGGCCACCCTCTGCAGCAGACTTCACCAGACACGGTCCCCAGAGCAGCAGGTGTCCTCTCACGTCCGCGTTGGCGATAACGACCAAAGCGCCGTGAGCTTTTCCCCCCACCTAGCACTGAGCGGGCCCATGCGGGGGTACGTGTGTGATTTACCGGCGGAAGCCTCCCGACCGCGTGGCTGCACGCACCTGTCGACACCTGCTCGCCATCACTTTCTCCCAACCGGCTGCGTCTCAACTTCGTTATAAAACTAGCCACCGGTAGCGGCCACGTTCCCACCACAATAGATCTTGCGCACCCCGGTCCTTTTCCCTGTATGCTGCCTTTCACTTTAATGCCCTTTTCCCATTACCATATTTAGACATACTAGATAATTTTACTACAAGCCACTTCTATATCTATCTATTGTTGACGCAGTTCGGAGCAAGATCGATGGCGGCGGCGGCGAGCGTGGGCGGAGGGGCGGCGCCGTTCGTGTGGAAGACGTACCGGATGGTGGAGGACCCGGGCACGGACGGGGTCATCGGGTGGGGCAAGGGGAACAACAGCTTCGTCGTCGCCGACCCCTTCGTCTTCTCGCAGACGCTCCTCCCCGCGCACTTCAAGCACAACAACTTCTCCAGCTTCGTCCGCCAGCTCAACACCTATGTCAGTCACTTGATTACTTCTCTGTGTTATCCTTAAGGGCAGCCGCGGGTGCTCTGCTGCTCCTGCTCTGGTCTGGTCTTTCCTCAGGGGGCGAGAGTGTTTGTGTGTGAGCTGAATTAGTGAGGTGAGATTTTTTGGGGCAACCATATTTTTTCGTGTGGTTTAGATGCAAAGCTGTCCGCTGTTTCGTATCGTCAGGGATTAACACTTCATAGTTCATACATTTTATTTTTCTTCATATATCTTGATACTATGTAGACGAAATTGGGGGACATTTATACTTCCTATGTTCCATGAGTTCAGAGTGCCAGAAGCATATAAACGCATGGTGGCGAGTTGTGCAGATCTGATTTTCGCCGTGTGCCCAGAACTTGCTTGCGCTAGTTTCTGCCCTGATCTCAGTATTTTCCACTTAATATCAGGGATTCCGCAAGGTGGACCCGGACCGGTGGGAGTTCGCGCACGCGTCGTTCCTCCGGGGCCAGACCCACCTGCTGCGCAACATCGTGCGCCGCGGCGGCGCCGCCGCTGCCGGCGGCGGTAAGCGCAAGGAGGCGGCGCCCGGGTTCACCGAGGACGACATGACGATGGTGGCCACGGAGGTGGTCAGGCTGAAGAAGGAGCAGAGCACGATCGACGACAGGGTCGCCTCCATGTGGCGACGCGTGCAGGAGACGGAGCGCAGGCCCAAGCAGATGCTGGCGTTCCTGCTCACGGTCGTCGGCGACCGCGAAATGCTGCACCGCCTGGTCGCCGGCAGCGGCGACGCGGCCGGAGCCGCGGGCGGGTTCACCGACGGTCCGGAGCCGGTGGAGGGCGGTGAGAAGAGGCCCAGGATGCTGCGTGACGGCGACTTCGGCGACGTGAGCGCGTTCGGGCCTGACGCCGTCGACTTCGCCGGCTTCTACGGCGGCAGCGACGCGTTCGCCACCGTGGCGGTGGAGGCGGCCGCCGGGGCGGGTGGTGCGGGCTGCTCGTTTGGTTTTGGACTCGACAGTGGGTACTGAGTACTGACGTCCGACCGAAATGTTTGGATTTGGCCCAGTTCTTGCTATGTACTAGGCCATTTTGACCCAGTCGATACCCTTCGAAATGGGCCAAGGCCCAGGGATGTGGCCATTCTTCCCGTGCATATCGCTTTTTATCTGTTCGTTTTGGCTTCACTCAACAAAAGGAGTTTACGTTTTTCTCAAAAAAAAAAAAAAAAAAACAAAAGGAGTTTACGTCTATATGCTGGCCATTCTCCACATTAGGTACGAACACAAAGATCTGAAAAGGAGCAGCCATGGAGGTCAACGGGGACGAAGGGCGGACTCGAGGGATGCTGAAAAAAAACACCACCCATTACGGCCCAAAACGTACACAAACATGATTAAATCAGAGCGGAGATTATGTGCTCTAGTGATCTCTTTATTCTAGAAAACTTTAAAAGTCCACATGATTTGTTTAAAAAAATCTGAAAAAATGATGATCATGAATTCCACAAACGTGTAAATTTTAAGTTGAAATACTTAGTATTTTGATCTATACAAAAAAAAAAATTGAAAAAATATATAGGTCTGAGCATAGTAAACGATGCATATTTTTTAAATATTTCAGACTTTGTTATTTTCACTTAGTCAATAATAAAAACAATTTCATGTTACAATTTTGCACGCTTATAAGATGCACTATTGTCTATATCCAGAATTTTTCCTATACTTATCAAAACTTATAATTTTTTTTTCTCGATAGACAAAATGACTTTCCGCAACGGAACGTCCTTAGCGAGAACACTAGCAAAAGAGGAAACTATGAGGGAGTTCCATCCAACAACCAGTAACATTAGATGATCTCATTACATACTTGGACACATAGTTTTAATGTTGTCTTGCAATGCTCTCCGGTGTGTATAATTACCTTGGACACGTAGTTGTTTTCACCTCCATGAGAGGGTTTATATGTTAGATTTACATCTATGCTCGAGTGACAGAAACGTGACGGATGAAATATGTGATGTTGCCACTAGGGAGAAAATAGCGGTGATCTTAGAAAATAGCGGTGCTCTCATCCATGGATCTATGGACGAGAACCATTTAAATTACGTACTTTACTTAATGCAATTGTCTGTTGCACACAAAGCAATCACTTCGTTGCTGCAACTTAATATTAGATAGATTTGCTGGATAGATTTCTTGAGATGGACTTTTAGATATGGATAGTGGTCCATATGCCTTGACGTAATGCCTACGATGTTAGAACCCGTGAACAATATCTCGTCATAATAGTATTGTTATACGTTCATGATTTGTCAATTGCCCTGTTGTAATTTGTTCACCCGATATGTTTGTTTTCTTTGAAGACACACCACTAGTGAAACTATGTCTCCGGTACTATTTTCCTCATTATTGCAACTTTCCTTCAAGCATTTTCATCATTGTTTCTTTGCTCTACCGTTTTCGATTTTATTACTTTTCATTAGTTTATACGTTTAATTCTCTATTTTTCCACAAAAAGAGAAGACTAACAGCCTTATCAGAAAGTTGGGACAAGAGAGAGTTTGTGTATTGTGTGCAAGTTCCACATTTGTTGACGCGTCAGACAACAATTAACTTTCTCTAAGTTTTCGAAGTTCTACTGGTCGATAAATCCTGATTCCATAATTGGGGAAATTTTCGCTAGACTACATGATACCTTTCTCATGGGGTAACCCAACAAACGTGTGATCATGTGTGAGAGCATCAAGAACTTCTCGTGCCATTGCCGCGGATTTCTAACTTGCAGCTAGGGGAATCTCGCACATCCACTTTCTTTCTTTTGTTTTGTTCTTACTTAGTTTACTTTTGTCTAGTCTTGTTTTCTCTTGATCACACACCCAAAAAAAATTAGTTTTCTTGTAACATCCCAGATATTTTGGAAAGTTAAAAAGTCACTAAAATTTTTAAAAAAATTGTGTTGTTAATGCAAGCCACCAAATTCAAATATATTTCAATCACAAAATAACTAAAATGACTTTTCCAAGCCATTTGGAATTACTAATCCAAATAATTATCAATATTTAAACACTCAAAGTTGTTTCTAATAAATATTTTTGCAAAGTAGTTCACATTATGTAAAAGCAAGATCTATTCCATATAATTATTCAATTCAAATATGTTTTTTATGTTTATATGGCATTAAAATAATTAGCGAATAATAAACCTCAATGATATGTAGTCTTTTTAAATATTTTAAAAGCCCAAACATAAGTATATGCACATGTTAATGTTTTATCAAGGTTTCAAATATTTCAAAAAGTTTCAATAAGAGTATTTTGTACGAAGATAATGCTAATGTGTTTTAAAATCAATATTATAATGTATAGTATTTTCCAAGAAAAAAATAAAGCCAAATTAAAACTATTTTGAAAATAGACACAAATACCTATTTATAGTTAAAGTAATATTTAAATTTGTCAAAATTTTATTAATTAAAATATTAGCAAAGATTTCATAGTTTAATATATATTATTTTTTACAAAACTATTGTAATTTTTTTTAGTTTGAAGCTTTTATTAAAAAGATATTAATAAAAAAAGCAAAATAGAAAAAGGAAAAAAGAAAAAGAAATGAAAGGGCTGACCAAGTCAGCCCGCGCGTGCACGTGAAGGTGTTAACCTGATTTAAATAAAAAAAAATGCTGACATCGCACGCACGCTCGCACATGGGCCGGGCTGCTGGCTTTGCCCCCCACGCTCACCTACTCCCACACTAGATTCTCAAAAAAAAAAAAAAAAAAACCTACTCCCACACTCCCAAATTAATTATGTCAAAGTTGGAAAAAAATTGACATATTTAACACTAAAACATATCTAAGACAATTAATTTGAGACGGAGAGAGTACATACACTGCATACGGTTTGCATCTTTTTAGTCCCACATTGCCGATTTATAAACCCCACACCTCATCTCCCACCTATATAATGACACTTATGGTTTAGACAAACTCACAAAAATAAATTCACGTTGAACCATTTATTTTGGTTTTCGACGAAATTTCTTATTTCTTTTTCGGCGGTGCTTCTCACACGACGAAGGTACCACGTAAACTCGCTTTTGTACATATATTTGTAGAATACAGATTTTGTATATTTGAGGCCGCAAATTTAGTTGTCGTAGTTGTTATAGTATTTCTGTTCCGTAGACTTACTTTTTAGTATATTTTATTTAAACTTTTAGACTAGCGTAATATTTTTCGTACGTACACTCCGTGACATAAATTAGACTAAAACACGCGGTAGTCGTAGCCACACGATTTTGATCGTACGGCCCCAAATAAATCACTTAAACTAAATTTACCAGTCAATCACGTCATGCCATATAGTTTAACTATTTTTTTCCGTACAAAACCCAAGTAGAAAATTCGTGTGCTAGTTCTACATAAAAACTCCTACAAATTATAACCTTCATAACTTTTGAACCGTAAGGCCAAATTTAGCAAATTTGAACTTTTTGAAAAGCCCTTAACCTGTAAATTCTTTTAGCATTGTTTAATTTCAAATTTGAATATTTAAATTTCATCTAAATTCAAATGTCCATTTGACTAATTTTGACCTAGTTTAAATTCAGTAAATAATCTTACTATGATTCCTTTTACAAAAATATTTCATTCAGTAACCTTGGACCACAGAGACCAATACCTAAACCATATGGACACTAGTGAACCTATTCTATATAATCTTGACCTAAAACCCTCCCTAATGTTCAATATCAATTGAACAAGATATGATAGTTATTAATCACTAGTAGTAAATTGTGATGTGATCATTTGGATCAAGACCAACTCGAAATATATGTTAACCACATAATGTAATAGAAAGTGGACCTGAAACCCACATACCAAAACAATATTAAAATTACAAGTTATGTTGTACAACGCTGGTACTCAAACCAATATGTTAATCTTGTTAATCATGGTTTGCATCTAGAACACATGAACCAAAACCTTGTATGATCATTGTGAGCAAATACCAACCAACTGGACTATTGGAACTTACTTGACAAGTAGGAACCACTCAAGTTTGAATCCTTCAAGCTCAACCCTTGTCCATAAAAGACTACCCAACAACCTAATCATCATAATTCCTTTTGCATATTGAATTATGTGAAAATACCTGACCTATCAATAAATGGTCTAAATCACTCTTGTTTTGAGAACACTTCTAGTCTTGTTTACCTTTGTATGCATTGTGTTTGTGAGTTACTTGTTGATTGCTATTATTTGTATTGTTTAGATTGTACGGAGAGGAACGTTCTATTTGTGAAGAGAGTGTGATTCTACACCAACTTCAAAAAGGCAAGTGACACACATGATCCTACTATTTTACTATATGCATCAGAGTTTTGGTAGTTGCATGATGTAGGAGTTGTGTGATTATCGCTATTGCTAGATTGCTTCACTAACACCCAACTGGAGTAATCATAGGTTATCCCTAAATTGTAGCAATCCATATGTTTGGCAAACACCGTAATGCTAGATTGCTTAGACATGCTTGTAGTATTCTTGGTGGGGAATTATTATCATATTGTTACAAATATTGTTATTTCAATTGCTTATGGAAAACAACATGATAATTAATCAACCACTGGACGGATTGCTAGCATGTCATCAGAGTACAAATTTTGGTGGGTACCGTCGCCCAGTATCATGAGATTATGTTTGGTTTCATTGTGTAGTTGTTCCTTGTGTGCAGCCGTGTTTCATATTAGTATGGGCTAGACAGAGTTTGTAAGTTATGGTGACTCGAACCCATCGTGTCGAGAGATGTAGAATAGTAGTAAGATGGTACGGCTCGTGGGGGGTTTGGGAATCCACTTCTTATGAATTCTGGCTTAATCTTCTTTCCTTCCATGTTACTAATGGTGTATCGTGGTGTTTGGGTTCGATTAGGCAACACGGATAAAGGGCACAATCCTCGCGAGGGTTAAAACTAAGATCTTAGCCATGTTCCACTGGTCCAAATTTCTTACTCGTCCAAATATCTCAATTACTTTCTATCAACCAGAGTGGTGCTAATTCAATGGGTAGGAGCATTCTGCTATCAACCAGAGTGTCCAATGATGTGTAAAAATTACTTTCTATCAAATGATGGGAAAAATGCTTTTATGCAAATAGCCTCCAACGCTCCACTCAGCCAAATATGCATGTAGTATAGTCTTGCCATTTATATCTACCATCATGTTGCTTTTCAATACATTAAATTGTATTGACTCCCTTGTGGCTGCATATTTCAACGTGCAGATGGCTCGGTTGATGAGTGAGGATTTCGTTTAGTCTCTCGAGTCTACAACCAACATGTTTTTCTTGTCACACATGAAGAGGATGAGGTTCATTGATGTACTATGTTTTCCGCTACATAACTATGTATTTACGCTAGCCTTGAGCTATGCAAGTTGTAAAAACCTTTTATAAAGTCTGGAATCATGCAATTTAATAAAGATATTGACGCAATTGCATGCTATTTCATCTTGTACTGTGGTGCTAGCAATTGATCCATGGACTAGAACAGTAACACGGAGGTTCTTGCCCTTATTAAAAGGTGGGAACACTACATTTCTAGTTTCTAGTATCCTATATATAACTAAATAGGAGCAACCCACTACAGTATTTCTCTAAGCATGCAACCATGCCACCTCAACAAGTGCCACCTAAGCAAACAAAATTAAGTTTTGTTAAAAAATAGTGATGTTGCGATGTGTCATAATTTTTTCCACAATTCTTAGGATACAGCATGCCACCATGTGGTCTTCTCCCGACTTTTTGGTTCATCTTCTACTTAATTACCCACTGTAGAAACTAAACCGATTCAAGCATGTAGATGAGGCATGCGAGCAGTTTCCTCTTTATTGTCTTCCGGCCACTACTTATCTGCGGATTGCTTCTCTCCACTGCCATTCTCTCTCCATCATCTACAGGTTCAGGCGCTGGTGCTAATTGCATCGAACACCATCAAACTTAAGCCAGGGAACAAATGGACGAGCAATCGAAGAAAGCACGGGTTCATGCCGACTGGAGCCTGCCGTTTTGGTTGTTGTCATTACTGGTTTTACCAATCTGAGACTGCAGTGCTTAAGTACTGTAAGTTAGTTTTTCTTTACCCGGGCATGTATGATGTATCACATTTTTGTCGTATTCCATATTTCCAACCATGTCATTTTCCATCTTTTCTCATAGATTTTTTTTCTTTGTATTACTTACTAATTTATTTTAGTTTCATGCTTTCAAAAAATATGGAATACTTCCATATATTTGTGGCTCTGGGATGGTTGGTATATCTCACCACTTCCGTTGAAGGTATACCTGGTCTTGACAGTCGCATGGAATCTTGGATGGAGACATACAAAACGTGTCTTCTCACTTTTGCTTGGTGTATGCCAATTTTTGCCGAGAGTGGTTATGGTTATCGTGTGGTTATCATGTTTACCGGAAGCTGAGTTTTCTACTCTCAAAAGTTGTACGTGAGCTATTCAATCAAAATATTATTACGAGACCCTTTTCCCGTTGTGCCCCACTGGCAGACGCTAATTTAAACTCTAGATTGTTTGACACCACTATGCTAATTTTTGTGGTATATGAACTCATATTTTTCAGATAAAATTTCGAGAGAGTGACTCCTGATTTATTCCAGATTTAATTGTACACATGTTCGCTGTTGATCATATATATGCATTTCGAGACATAATTATTTTCCTTCTCCAACCACGATGAGGTTGGATGTATGTTTATCATGGTCCATATTATATTTCTAAGAAAGTTTAATGGATTATTATAAAACTATTTGGTATACAATAACCACAGAACATTATTTTTTCAGCACGGCATACGATAGAGATGGCGACTTGATGTATAGTAAACGTCCAATTTAATTTGTACATAATTATGAAATACAAAAATATTTGTGGATTACTCATTTTCTTTATCACTCTCTTTATACCGTCACGGTATGTATTCTTATGAATGTAGGTCATTTGATGGATTATTTTCTATTGTTTCATCATATATTACCAATAATATCTTACTCACGAAAAAAAATGTGGCTATGTTGCCGGTGTAGGTACATATTTTTGTCAAATATTCAACTTAATAGATTTGGCAGATTTTACTTTAGTATATATCAAAGAATCCCGCTGCAACGCGCGGGGCATCATCTAGTTTTACTTGTTTTAATGCTTTTTCTATGGATGAACCTACAAGAACCTCTATGTTAATGGAGGCTAGAGAATTATATATAAAGTATAGAGAATCAAAAGAGGGTCAAATCTTGAGAGGTATGTTAAAGAAGTGAATGAGATTGCTAAACTTTTTCTTAAACTGCATGATATAAATTGTTGCTCTGAACAACATGATATACATTTCAAATTTCAATGTCACTTTCATAAAGAACCTTTAATTGCAAACTATCATTGGTTAAACTATACTCATCTGGGAGTTGAACAATTAGAACAATTTATTACATTTATGGCAGCTTCTAAGATAAATTCCTTTATGACTGAGAATTATGAAACTTTATATTCCTTCTAAAGGACTTAAATTTACAAGTTCTTTCATTCTTAATTACTGTCTAGAAAATTTCAGCAATAATGAGTACATCATTGATTATAAAGAGAGACTCCTTTCCTCACAAGAGTGAAGGGTACGTTGCATAGAAAACAAAAAATTTCCTACGCCAGAAAAACCCAAAGGGCTAAGATCTAATCTAGGAGATGAAAGCAACAAGGAGAAAGAGTCTTAGAAAAATATACCCTCTAAGACTCTAAGCGTTACGAGATCGAATCTCATTGTTGGTGTAGTCTTACTCACGTCGATCTCAAGACCGAGAAGATGTGCACCGCAATCTGGCAATGCCTCCGTGATCGGTCACACGTTCAGCTCGATGAAGACCTCCGTTCCCTCGATCCAGCAGGGCAGCGGAAGTAGAGGATCATCCGGAACTCCAGCAACACGACGGCATGGTGTGGTGAAGAATCCCATGGTCAGGGCTTCGCAAAGCGGATGACCATAAAATGGAGCAACGGGTGGAGAGAATGGAGGTGGGACAAGTAGGGGAGGGGGAGGCAGCCTAAGGGTGTGCGGCCAACACATGGTGCCCCCACCTCTTCCCCGCTTCATGTGAGTGGAAGCTCCACTCACACCCACTCATTCTTCCTTAATTTCCACTTAGAAAATCCAAAGGTTTTTCTTTAATTAATAAATAAACCATTTTTATTTATTTATTTTAATATTTGTTAATTCTATTAACAAAGATTTGCATATAGAACCTTGAATCATTTGTTAATTCTATTAACAACCATTCGACAAAAAACCCTTTGAACTATTTCAATTTTACCCAAAATAATTTCGGTGCTGTCCAAAGTATTCTTCGATATTCCGTATCCTATCAAATGCGCCATCGAACCTTAAGTGTGTAACCCTACGGTTCGTGAATAATGCATAGATGATCAAGACACCTCTCTGATCAATAATCAACAGCAGGATCTGGAGATTCATGATGACTTCTATATATTCAACGATCAATCTTGTGATCGTGTGAACCATCAACGTCGTAACTAATTCCCTTTGTCTCGCGATATTTTACTTGTTCGAGATCCGATCATCGGTATCAACCATACATTGTTCGATCTCGTTACCAACAAGTACTCTTTTACTCGTTCTGTGATATGACATTCTTGTGACCGAGTCGCATACTCGCAAGAGGTGTCAATGTGATATCATCAAGAACGCCCAGAGTATATCTCTCCGTCATTTTGGATGGACAAATCCCACTCTTGATCCATGAGCCTCAACTAACACTTTCCGAATACCTAACGCCACCTTTATAGTCACCTGTTACGGCGTGACGTTTGATGTCATCAAAGTACTCTTACGGTATTAGTGATTGACGTGATATCATGGTCTAAGGAATAAGGTTACCTTGAATGCAAGATATACCAATATAAACTAAATGACTTGATAGTATTGTTATACTTAGTTTGGGTGTATGTTCATCACATCATTCTCCTAATGACATGACCCCGTTATTAACAACATCCAATGTTCATGATCAGGAAACCTTGATCATATGTTAATCAACGAGCTAGTTTAAAGAGAGGCTTTACTAGGAACCATTGTTTGTTTATTAAACACATATGTACCATTGTTTCCAGTTAATACAATTCTAGCAAGAGAAATAAACATTCATCATAATCAAGGAATAACATAATAAACCCTTTATCTTATTGATCATCAACACTTGATGCTCTTTCTTGATCTCCATTTCAGCAGTTTTAAGCATCGAGAGAAGTTCAGGAGGAGTCTTCTTCGTGACTTGCATATTATAGTTCATCACAAAGTTTTTGTAACTAGGTGGCAGAGATTGAAGAACACGATGTATCTCTAGCTCATTGGGGATCGTTATTCCCAAGGCTATGAGATTATCAGCGTACGCAGACATTCTGAGTACGTGCTCGCTAGCTGAGCTATTCTCTCCCATCATGCAGCTAAAGAACTTTTTTTGCAGCATCATAACTCTCTACTGCAACATGGGTATCAAAAATCATTTTCAATTCTCCCATTGTAGCATAAGCAGTGTTGTTCTTGAAACGCTTTCGCATCTCTGGTTTTAATCCATAAAGGATGCCGCAATGAACTATACTATGGTCTTCTTGTTGAGTCAGATAAACATTTTTTTCTTCCTCAGAAGCATCACCGGCGGGCTGGTCACCTAGCAGTGCATCAAGCACATAGAGCTTTTTGCAAGCGGTGAGGAGAATCCTCAGGTTATGTGCACGGTTGGTAAAGTTGCTTCCATTGTTTGCTAGTTTTTATTTCTCCATGAACATATTGAAATTGAAGGTAGGTGGTGCCATGATCTACAATTAAGTTCAAGTTATGATAAATTGCAAAGACTATTGAGACTAAGTTTATGATAAATTAAGTTCAAGTTAATTCTAAAATTATCCCATGAACTCCCACTCTAAAACAACATCCCTCTTAGTCGTTTTAGTGATTACACGAACCAAATTCACTACACTGAAACCGATCATCACGTGAGACGGTGTAGTTGCAAAGGCGAACATCGACATGTTCATCATATCATCCATATGTCTCATGCTTTACCTTTCGGTTACGTATTCCGAGGCCATGTCTGTACATTCTAGGCTCATCAAGTAGAACCATTGTATTGCGTGTGTTTCAAGGTCATTCCAGTACATGCTAGGCTTGAAAACTGCTAGGCTTGAAACACCCGTTGTATGCGAACGTTGAGTCTGTCACACCCGATCATCACGTGGTGTCTCGAAACGACGAACTTTCTTAACGGTGCATACTAAGGAAGAACACATTATTATTGTGATATTAAGTGAGAGGGATCATCTTATAATGCTAACGTTGCGATATAAGCAAAATAAGATGCATAAAAAGGATTAACATCACATGCATGGATAATGTGATATGATATGGTCCTTCTTGCACTTGATCTCCATCTTGTGCATCATGGTATGATCTCCATCATTCCATCGGCGTGGCACCAAGGTCCGTAGTGCCTACATCTTGATTTTCTATCAAAATTACAACATATCACATGGATATAATATACAACACGCATGCCATAAATAATAAGACAACCATATGGCTCCTGCCGGTATGTCAATAATTTACAAATGAGATCATTTCATACATCAAATTCGTAATATTGACCATATCACATCACATGCCCTGCAAAAACAAGTTAGACGTCTCTAATTTATTTTTGCATATTTTACGTGGCTTAAGGCTTTCGAGGATAGAACCGTTTATACCTATGAACATGAACCACAACGTTGATAAACATATTTTTAACAACCCTTTGTAGATTAGATCTTAACTATAGTAGGAGAAACAGACACCAACAAGCCACTTATGCAATACAAGTTGCATGTCAGTTGTGGAACAAGTCTGATGTACATGGACATGTAAGGTTAGTCCGGGCGCTTACTATGCCACTAAGATCATAAAATACTCAAAGAGGAAATGACATGATCATCAACGCCCACATACACCTATGTGTTCTACCCGTACAAAACATCTATGCATAGATCCGGCTCTGATACCACTAAAGGGCACGTTGCATAGAAAACAAAAATTTCCTACGCGAGATAAACCGGAATGGGCCAAGATCTAATCTAGGAGATGAAAGCAACGGGGAGAAAGAGTCTTAGGAAAACATACCCTGGGGATTCGAATCTCGTTGTTGGCGTAGTCGTACTACGTCGATCTCAAGACCGAGAGGATGTGCACCGCAATCCAGCGTTGCCTCCGTAATCGGTCACATGTTCAGCTCGATGAAGACCTCCGTTCCCTCGATCCAGCGGGGCAGCGGAAGTAGAGGATCTCCCGAAACTCCAGTAGAACGACAACATGGTGTGGTGAAGAATCCCACGGTCAGGGCTTCGCCAAGCGGATGACCATGGAATGGAGCAGCGGGTGGAGAGAATGGAGGTGGGACAAGTGTGTGAGGAGGAGGAGCCCTCACCCTCCTTTTATAGGGGAGGGGGAGGCAGCCCAAGGGGGGTGCGGCTAATGACCCACAAGTATAGGGGATGACAACAGTCTTCGAGGGAAGTAAAACCCAAATTTATTGATTCGACACAAGGGGAGCCAAAGAATATTTATAAGGCTTAAAAACTGAGTTGTCAATTCAGCTGCACCTGAAAGTAGACATGCTCGCAACAATTTATCAGTGGTAACAATTTTATAGCAGCAGTAGTAGTAAAAGTAAAATAGTAACAACAGTAGCAATCGTGAAAACAACAGGATAAAAGTACCGTAGGCATAGGGAATGGATGAACGGGTGTTGCATGGATAAAATAGTTCATATAATAATAACGTGGGCATTGCAGACAGATAATAATAAAGCATCCAAGTTCTAGGCAAACCATAGGCATGTGTTCCAATATAGTCATACGTGCTCGCAATGAGAAACTTGCACAACATCTTTTTTCCTACCAGCCCGTTTGCAGCGGGGCCTCAAGGGAAACTACTGGTAATTAAGGTGCTCCTTTTAATAAAGCACCGGAGCAAAGAATTAACACACGTGATCCTCACATAATAGCCATCCCCTCCGGTTGTCCCAATTTCTGTCACTTTGGGGCCTCAGGTTCTGGACAACAATGTGTGTAAACAACTTGTAGATATGAACAAGAAACATAATTATACTCATGAAACAATAACTTGTTCAGATCTGAGATCATGGCACTCGGGCCCTAGTGACAAGCATTAAGCACAACAAGTTGCAACAACGGTAGAAAACACTAACAATGGATACTAGGCACTATGCCCTAACAATCTGACATTATAACATGATTGATCTCATCCAATCCCTTCCATCCCTCTCAGCCTACAGCGGGGATTACTCACACATGGACGGGGGAATCATGGATGGTTGATGGAGAAGTAGTGGCGGTGATGATCTCCTTCGAATCCTTGTCCCGGTAGGGTGCCAGAATAGGAACTTCTTATCCCCGAATTGGGTTTCGTGGTGGCGGTGGCGCTCGGATGTTTTTCTGGAATATGACGAACCCCCTGATGTTTTAGGGTTACGGGGGATATGTAGTCGAAAGGGGGCCCAAGGGGGTGTCTAGGGCCCCCACACCACCTGGTGGCGTGGCCTAGGGCGGCGCCCAGGGGTGGTGTGGCCCCTTCCTGGACCCCCTCCGGGTCTCCTTCTGGCTCTGGGGGTCTTCGAGTTAAATAAGGTCATTGGGATCTTTTTTGGGGAATTTCCCGAAAGTTGATTTTTCTGCACAAAAACAAGACACCAAGGTAATTCTGCTGAAAACAGCATTAGTCTGTGTTAGTTGTATCCAAAACTCACAAGTTTAGAGGCAAAGAATAGCAAAAGTGTTCGGAAAAGGAGATACGTTTTGGACGTATCAAATCCCCCCAAGCTTAGCTCATTGCTTGTCCTCAAGGAATTCAGTGACAACTTAGTGCGATAAAAGAACTTTTACGAACATATTTGTTTCGTATGATATAAATATACTCACTATATAATAAAGTGCTTAGGAAATTCATAATAAGAAGTATGCGAGATAAAATGACCTAGTAGTTATGAAACCATGAAGAGATACCGACACACTAATAATAAACAACATGAAATATATCAATATGCAGGATTGCAATGATCATAATAGGGTATGATAGAGTGTACTCGCTTTCCCTTAATAATGGAGAAAAACATAAATGCTAGGGCACCTCTGAAGTTCAAATGAAGACTAGAAGTAAAGATATCAAAGATACAAGAATCAAAGTTATACCCCGATTAACCGTGTTCTAGGACAAGCACTTTACACGAAGAATGACAGCCATGCTCTCAAGAAGGTGAATAAAGTGAGAAGGTGAAGACTCAACATAAACATAGAAGAAAGGCCCTTCGCAGAGGGAAGCATGGATTAACTCATCTGCTAGAGCTTTTTATTTTATTAAACCGAGGTATTGAAAACATTTTTCAGAGAGGTGTATGCTTATGTAAACGAATGGTAAGCAGACAATACAGTACGTCACAAGCAAACTAGACCTTGCAAGAGTGGCTCCCATTGAAGGACGCATCTGGTATAGAAGGTCATCCCTCTTCTCTTTTCTGTACACAATTATGCTTTGACTGAAAAACCAGGGGAAAAATAGTGAAGATAATTTATAGTACTCAATTTTGGGGCTTGGCACCCCGCTGCCAGCTCTTCTATCATTTGGATAAGCAGAAGAAACCACTAGTCCAAGTGTGCAAAGTCCAATCAACAAGTGAGATAAAGATTCTTATTTAAGTCCTCATGAGCTAAAACAGGGGCACAAAACAAGAATAATTTTTAAAGGTTTTAAAGGTAGCACATGAGAAATTTGCTTGGAGTGGCGGTTAAATACCACATATAGGTAGGTATGGTGGACACATTTGGAAAACTTTGGTTTTTGGGAGTTGGATGCACGAGTAGAGCTCATACTCAGTACAGGTGAAAGCTAGCAATAGACGGTGAGCGATAATCAAGAGATCAACAACTGTCATAATTATGCTTGCGACAAAACAAAATTAACGGGGGTATAAAATGATACAAATACTCTGAGGCAAAATAAATCATCGTGGCTTAATTGAGTTTTTGTTTTCAGTCTTATGCATGCGTGAGCATGTGCCAAATCGATTCAAGCGAAACATTCAGAGGGATATACCACAATGTCATACCCTTCTATGAATAAAACAATGCAAGCAAACATTTATACGATATGCTATCTAATAATAATAAGTTGGAACTAAACATGAGAGAGCACGAACTACTAAGCATCGATTAAATAACATACACCTTACATGAACAAACTAAGCATGTCCACATGGATGAGTATATGTACAAAAATGAAGAAAAACAGAGTTCATACCAGCCTCTCACCACAACTTGAATTGTCATAAATCGTCATTATTGCTCTTCACTCGTGTGGACTGAATAATATAGAATGATAACCAAACTCCAATGGAGACACGCAAGACCGATGAACTCTGCAACAAACTTTACAAAACCAAAGAAGAAGAACAAATATTTTTGGGTTTTCAAATTTTAAACAAGAACAGAAGAAACAAGCAAACAAAGCAAAATATTTTTGGATTTTTGAATATTAAATAGAAACTAGAGAGTAAAGAAAACCAACAAACGAAACTAAAGAGAAACAACAGAAATATTTTTGGTCTTTTTGTGCTTTGGAAAGCAAGAACAGAACAATAAAAACAAAAAGAAGCGAAAGAAGCGAAAACAAGCGAACGAAACGAAAACATGGATATACAAACAGCCGAAAGAAACATGATATATAGATGAGTGTGATGTCAGTATACCTCGCCCCAAGCTTAGGATTTTTGCCTAAGTGGATATCAATCATGGCGCGGGAAGTATCCCCACTATGGTGGGTCGTCCCTAGCATGTTCATACTCGGGTGCCCATGAAGAAGATGAAGCAGCAGGCGCATAATCATAACCAGGGTGCTGGTATGGAAATCCCGCAGTGTCGAAGGGCTGGAAGAAATCACTATCGTCCCTCTCTCCAGCATCCTCTACATGCTAGGGGTGCTGCTCAATGTATGCATCCAACTCACTCTCTGAAAGTGACCATCCTTGCGTGTCATTAAGGTTAAACAAAAGAGGTGCATTCAAAAGTACTACTCTATCAGATTTAGTTACTCTCCACCTTGATTATTTGGAGAAAGTTATTCCATTAGATAAATTGTTCAGGTTAGCATAGGTGGAAAGAAACTTATGTTGAATCATGGAACCAAGATCTAGCCTCTCTACGGGAAACTGAAGGTCTAAATGATGTGGATCCACACCATGCAAAGCTAGCAAACGAGAGGCAATAAGACCTCCACAAATTCCGCCCTTCTCATGGTTAAGTGAGAGACGAAAAGCAATTAAAGCACCAAAGTTATAAGACCTATCACGTCTTAAAGCCGCTGAGATAAAAGCTAGATCATAAACAGCTAACTTTTTGGTAGTTTTTTTAGCTAGCACACACTTGGCAATAAAAGAAGCAAAATATCGAATGGATGCGAGTTAAATTTCTCGAATTTTACCACTCTCATATGTGAAGCTTCTACCTTGACAAATCTCCTCATATAAATCCAGCAGTGGTTTGGGCTGCCCTCTTATTTTCCCAAATGATACCCATTGTGGCACCTTGATTGGTGCACAAAAATCATTGAAACGCAAGTCTACAGCTTTATTATAAATTTTTTAATGGGCCATAGGGTTAGGAAAGGACCATATAAAGCGAAAATCCTGCACCATAGACATAGTTAGCTTAATATGTTGGGTAGGTTCATCCTCAATGAAACGATCCAGTCCTGCATTTTGCACAAGAGTATAGAATCCTGCAGAATTCCCGTAGCATGCATGAATTCATGGCATGGATAGATTGATGGAAATACTCTTTCTTCATGGTGTGCAGGCATGAACTCATGCAATCCCAACTCATGCTAGTTAATTTGATACATATTGTGCTCCATCTCTGAAATTTTTAACAATCATCACAAAAATTGGTTTCAAGCAACTATATGGTGGAAACTACTATAGAGATTTGTAGGAGAGCTAAACCTGCATCAAAAATATATTATTTCAACTTAATTCAAGCATGCAAACTCACATAAGCTGTCACCTACAGTACCAAAATACTCAAGAAATACTCCACCAAATAAAATTCTACTTGGATAATCGGAGGAGTCACATACCGGAGAGGAAATGCACCAAATTTCAGCAACAAAGGTGGGCTGAGCAAAGAGATCGAAAAATCTCGAGGAAGAACAACAAGAAATTGGGTTTCAGGAAATGTTTTGAGTTTGGGGTGAGAGAGAGAGAGAGGAATCTTTGGCAGGGGAGAGAGCTAGTGGAGGGAGGGCCCCACACCATGTGCTGGGGGCTGGCCATGCCACCATGTAGTGTGCCTGCCTAGTGGGTCCCCATAGGGTCTACCAGGTGCCTCTCTGCCTCATTTTTGACATAAAAAATTATTATGTTTTCTAGAATTTTTCGAGAAAATTTATTTTCGAGGTATTTTCAGAATTTTAATAAATAATTAAAAAAGGGAAAAACAAATGTGGAAAGGTGGAAAAAAACCAAAACCAGAGCTACAGAGGTTCTAGGAAACTCCAATGGAAAAATAACTAGAGAAAACAAAGGTGGAAGTGATGAAAACAAAATTATGGGTGGTGATGGGGGGACGATAACCCGGTATGCCAAATTCCAAGGAGTAACCCGGCCCAAAGGACGCTGTACAGGATCCGGCTAAGGATAAGGAAATTAGTGAAGGCCCCAGCTTGTAGGCCCAGTAACCCGGGTTGTGGGTTATGGTAAAGGAAAGTTAGGGTTTGTGCGCCGTGTCCGGGTAGGATCCAGGGTGCGCCTTGGAGAATAAGCCAGGGGGTACGGGTGCTTTATAAACCGACCCCCAGGTCTAGTTTAGGCAGAGATCTAAAAACCCTAGCAATATCGTGTGATATCAAGTATCGAGTGTAATCCCAGAGTTGAGTTGTTATATCAAGATCGGAGACTCGGCGACTTTGATTGCCGGCTACCAGATCGAATTGCACCATGTTTTCCTCTGAGCTGAACCCTCTCCCAAACGCCTGTGTCGTCTTGCCCCAAGATCAGTTACCCCAGGTAACATCTGCCGTGATTATCCCACGACAGTTGGCGCCCACCGTGGGGCCTGCGTCCAAAGGTGTTTACATCACGGGAGAAGCTCGGAAGGGCATGGAGAATCTTGTCATCGGCGAAATCTGCATCGACCACGAAGGAGAAAAGATGGTGGACGATTCCGGCTGGGGGCCGGAGTCGGATCGCCTCGAAACCGGATCCGTCGTGACAATCGGCCGGATCAGCGTCTTCATCGGTATGGTATGTGCTTCCAATTCGATCCCTGACAACGTTGGATCTGATTCTATGCCAGGAAAAGCCACGTCTATCCGATCAGATGATGAAGAATCGACTGGAACGACATATCCGGCAGAAGAACCCATTGCGGAGTGGGAACAGCCGGAGGAGCCGGCATGGACCCCACGCGACCGGGCCGAGAGAGAAGATGATACCGGGTCCATCTTGGATCTACAGGAAAACCGGTATGAGGAGAACGGTGAGGAAGAACAGCATGAACTCATACCGGATATCGTGCGCCGAGTTGCAGTCTATGCGGCCCCCGCGACCAACCAAGGAAACGCAACCGCGGCATCAGTCGGGGCGGCTCAGGCAGTGGCCCAGCAATAGGGCGCGGCTAACGGAGACCCGGTCTTGACCCGGGTTGATGGAGAGTCGGCGTCAGTAACCAGCAGAGCAGCGGATGAGGAGTTGCACGCAAACACGTTCGGATTCTTAGAAAACCGGACACCAGGGGCGGGTCCTTCGAACCCGCGCCACCCGGCCTTATTCGATAACAATCTGATTCTAGACCCCACGGTTCTCGCAACGGTTATCACTCCGGAATATGCAGCAGAGCGCGTCAGGGATCTGGATGTGGCTCGTCGTGCGCTGGAACAGCAAAGAAGGCAGGTAGAGGCAGAAAGGCAAGGGATGGCCACGCGGCGCCGTGAGCTAGATGCGTTGGAAACCCGGCTCCGAGAGGAAACGTCTAGACTACATCAAAGGCACCACACCAGGTTACCAGCCATGGGCGGGGTTATCAATCCGGCTAATTTATTTGTTACACCTCAGGACCAGCCGATACCAGTGGTGAACCAGGGAACCGCACCCCAACAAGTGACAGCAGCGACATATCCGGCAAATGAGCGGACCGGGTTACCCCCACCACAAACTAGAATCACGACCGGCAACGATCCACCACCACCGCCACGATCACG
Organism: Alopecurus myosuroides; assembly: GCA_028641055.1. Taxonomy (NCBI): domain Eukaryota; kingdom Viridiplantae; phylum Streptophyta; class Magnoliopsida; order Poales; family Poaceae; genus Alopecurus; species Alopecurus myosuroides. The sequence goes on from CM054062.1 coordinate 34,776,120, forward strand.
GTTCCGCACACCAGCCGGCCACTACAATAACCCCATGGACAATGTATATGCAGCGACACTTGCGTTGAATCAAATCCCTGTGGGAGAGTCGCCCCATGCAGAAAGGACTCGGCAAGCCATCGATCTGTTGCACACTGCGGTGGCATAGCAAGCCAATTATCCGGATCACAGAAGCGGTATGCATGGGACACCATACGTCAGTCAACAACAAGGGAATATCCAAACAAGTTCAGCGCGGCGGAGGGAAGAGCAGCAGCAAATGCCGCCTCCTCCCCACGCTCAGGCAGCATCAGCAGCACAGGCCGTCGTGGACAGTTCTAGGGCTCGGAGGGCCGCGGCCGGGTCTGCAGCGCATGGACTTCCCGCAGCACCGCGCCCAGCCGCGCCCCCCGCGGCATCACACGTTTCCAGAGCAAGGCCGGCTTCAACCGTTCTTGCGGGACCCAAGTGTCTCTCGGACAATATTAGAGCTGAACCTTACCCGGAAAAATTCAAAGAGCCAGGGAAAGTAGTGAATTATGAGCCAACTATGGATCCCGAAACATGGCTAAGCAGTTACGAGATGGCAATGTCAATTCGCAATGCGTCCGAGAACCTCCAAGCCAAGTTCATGTATCTGATGATGTCGGAAGGAGCAGCAAAATTGTGGTTCACCAATCTGCCAGAGGGATCGATCAAGTCTTGGGAGGAACTGAAGACCGCGTTTGTCAAACACTTTCACGGGACCTGCAGGAAATTATTCACTATTGATGATCTAGAGCGATGCGTCCAGAAAAAGGGAGGATCGGCGCGCAGTTGGGTGCGCCGGGTTATGGAGATACTTCACTCATCCACGCATATCCAGCCCAAGGATGCACTACAGGCCATGGCAAAAACATGCAAGTATATACCTTTAGTGCAAAAGTTAACTCGCATGAAGTCCAGTCGAAATGCGTCGGAAGTCACAATGGGAGAATTGATGGATGCGTGCAACAAACACGCTGCGACAGATACTACAGAAGAAGAAGCTGATGACAAGAAGGCAAAAGCAAACACAAGCAGTAATGGAAGAACCGGCAACGGATCAGCATCAGGTAACAATGGAAATAGCCAGAACAAGCGCCCTTTCGAAGAAGGTTCCGAGTTTGTCGCCAACACAGAAGCCGGGTCTTCGAGGCCAAGAGCAGAAGGAAATTTCAATGGAGGTAACCACAATGGAGGAAATTATCAAGGTCCACCAAGGCCGGGTAACAATTGGGACATATTCCGGATGGCATGTCCGAAGCACAGCAAGAATGGCAGGCCAGCTAACCACTCCCTAGAACAGTGCGCCGATTTACAAAGATGGAAAAATGAGGAAGTGCATAGAGCTATGCGAGGTGCAGGACGGGGAGGAGGACCGGGTCCAGGGGCAAACCCGGGCAACGGCCCACCCCCAGCTGGTAACCCGGCGGCTGGAAATCAAAGTAATAACCAAGGGGGGGCAGGAGGTTTCCAGGCTAACCCCAAACAATTGGGTCAATATCATGTGCATACCACCGGAGGCTCTAACAAGGACAAAAAGATACTGAAGCAAGCGGTCAACTCAGTTTCGTTAGCCGTCCCGAGATACTTGAGATGGTCAGAACAGGAGGTAACATGGAGCAGAAGGGATCACCCGGAAAGAGTGGAACACCCAGGAGTCTTGGCACTAGTAGTCGCACCGCAAGTCAATGGGTACGAACTGAAAAAGGTTTTAATGGATGGTGGAAGCAGCATCAATATATTGTATTGGGAAACCTTCCTACGCATGGGTCTCAAGGAATCTCAGCTGCAAAAAAGCTCAACAGTTTTTCATGGGATAGTGCCGGGTCATTCAGCATGCCCCGAGGGAAAAATCACATTGGAAGTAGCCTTTGGAGAGTCAAAGGATAACTATCGAATCGAGTGGCTTACCTTTGAGGTAGTGAAATTGCGCAGCCCTTATCACGCGCTATTTGGAAGGCCGGCTTACGCCAAATTCATGGCTAGGCCGTGTTACGTATATCTACAGTTAAAAATCCCGGGTCCCAAGAAGACCATTACCATACATGGAAATCGAGACATAGCGGCTGAATGCGACGAAGGAGATGCAGCAATGGCCGAGCAGGCCTGTAGAAAAGAAGAACTCAAGCATTACCGGTCTCAAGCAGACCCGGAGGATAGAGCCACATCAAAAAGGCCGAGTACTGAAGGTGAAAGAACAAAATCCAAGGTAACGCAAGATGCTAAAATGGTGGCCTTAATCGAGGATGATTCCCCCAAGCAATCCGCCGCAAAGGAAGAAGCTACACGGCCGCTCACAACCAGCCAAGTCATGGGAACACCCCACCCGGGTTGGCTAGCAAACCCGGTACTCATCAGGAAAAGGTCGAACATATGGAGAATGTGCATTGGTCAAGCCAGACCGGGACCAGTGCTTATGAAGAACTAAATAATGTAACGGGCAGCAGGTTTCAGACGCGCTCTTTTCCTACCCAGGGTACCTAAGGGGACTGGAAGGTTTTTAATGAGGCGGCCTGCTGATCCAAAATTTCTAGTATCAATAAAGAGATGGTTATCAAGTCCTATATCATTACATCCTAATTACAAGTAAGTAGTATCCATGCGACATCAGTAATTCAGTATCATTAAAAGCATCAAGTGCATGTAGGTCTTGGGGGTTGGTTGCTCAAGTGACCAACCACTAACCCGAAAGACCCGGCCTTGATGCCTATAAGTTATAAGGGCCGATTATTCGCAAACGAGTACGGCTGCAATCTTATAACTGGACAAAGGAGCCAAATTTTCTTGACTTTTCTTACTTAAGCTCGATGTGACTCGCACTAAAGTGGCATGATTCGTTCGCTTACGATTACAATCAGCCATGAAGCCCAATGGGACTTGCCTGACACTGTTCTCGTATGGATGTAACAACATGGTATCCACGCGAAAGCCGGCTTACAGTACAAGATAGTCAAAAGGGTCATCTAAACCACAAGTTTATGCAGAGTACAAGGCCAAAAGCCGGAAACTCAACAATTATCAAGCATAACTTCAGTATTCACACGGAATGGCTTTAGGCTTGCGACCCGGTAAAAAATAGTTTGTTCTCTGAGAAAGGCCACACCCCCATGACTCGGACTTTGGGTCATGGGGACTGGGGGACTTCGAAACAGAAACAAACTACTTGGCTATCGCAGTTCGAAAAACCTCACCATCCGAGTCTTGGGGACTTAAAGAAAAAGTCCACGTATCAAAGCCCCTGGTACTCGGAAAACCGAGTCTTCCGAAGGGAGCCAAAATAGAGAATTGGGTATCGAGAAAAAATTCAAAGAATAAGCAAGCAATACGGTTATCAAAAGACCAGAAAAGCCGCAAAGTACATCACGGGCTAAAAAGTACGTTACAAGGTACGACATCAGTATCAGGGGTGCACAGGCGCACCAGCAAAATCATAACAGTGTGATTACAAAGCATTACAAGGTATTATGATAATATGGCCCTATTCGGCCTCCTGAGTACGGCCTTCCGGGTCTGAGTCTTGGGTTTGCTGCTTAGCCTTCCTGGCACCCTTACCCGGACTCATTGCATCAGGGCGGACTGGTGGAGGGACGGCTGGTGTAGAGGCAGACGGGCCCGATTTTAACTCGGCCTCCCTCTTCGCAGTCGCTTCCCTCTTCCTGGCCGAGCTAGAAACCCACTTCTCCAAGATATCAAAAGGAGGGGGCGCATCCTCCGTAATAACTTTGCCATCAGCGTCATATGCACTCATAATCGTATTTAGATCCAAGCTATCGGCCAAGGCGGTAGCTGAGGGGCGCACTGCGGCTTGTATGGCTTTGAAATCCTTGGGTGTAAATTTGGAACCGTCAGCCTTGAATTCGGGAAACCCGGATGTTACCTTTGCCGGGTCAAGCTTTGGAAAGAAAGCCTTGGCCAGAGTAAAAGCCCGGGTCATTCCAATTCGGCATGATGAGCGTTTCCAGATCTCAATCCACCCAGGCACAGTAGAACAGGCTTGAACGAGATTCTCTTCACCCGGATATACTTCCGTGGGCCACTTCACAGCATCCAATATGAATTTTGTGCCGGCAAAGAAAGTCCGGAGTACAGTCTTGAGGGTTTTAACCTTGGTAATGGCATTTTCCTCTGGGGCCGCAAGGTTGGCACCTGCAGTCGTAGCAAAAGAAAGAGCGTATCAGTAATCCCGAGTCTGTTATAATAAATTAAAGACATTAAGCCAATCAGCAGCAGAAAACTTACTGAGCAAGATCTGATAAGTATCGGAAACCTGGTCCGATAGTTTCTTCAGTTCGGTCTGAGCGGCATTGCACTTCTTCTTGTATTTGGACACATCTTTCTTCAAGGTTTTCATGTCATCCTCAAGGATTTCCCTTCGTTTCATCTTGGCAAGAAGAAGTTGCTCGGTCCTCAGTAAAGTTTCATCAGACCGGGTTATATGTGCCTGTAAGTAGCAAGGAATGCAAGTATTAGTTGAATTGTATGGAAAGCCGAATGTGGTGTAAAGTACCAAGCATCACTTTTGCAAGTCATACTTGGGACTTGGGGACTAGGTATGCAATATGAGATACAAAGTGTCCTTACCTGATGCTCTGCAGCCATGCGCTCCAAGATCTGGCTCTCTGAAGCCTTCATAGTAAGGAGACTGTTCATCAACTGATCAAAAGTATCTTTACTCGTATCAGAAGACCCGGGGCCTCGGAAATTCCGGGAAGGAGCTTTCTTCTTAGTAGGAGGCGGAACCCAGGTCATCCGTGTGTCGGAATCTGACGCTCCTTCTTCTTCACCCAAGACGGTGGTTTTGTTCTTCTTGCTTGCATGGGAAGCGATTGGATACTCGGCTCCTTGCGTGTCCGGGTTTGGCGGCGACGCTTGTTTTTCAGCGCTGGACGCGGCTGTAGTCTTATCAGCCGGGCTCCCCTTACCCGGGCCCTCGGTCTCCGCTTCCTCTTGATCGCTGACAACGACCGTGGCCCTATAAGGTGTTGTCAGTCAATAGTTAAATACACAGTCAAGAAAGGGTGATGAAATATGGCGGAACATCAGGAAAGGGATCTTACCCGGTATTCACCGCAAAGTCACAAAGGAATCCATCGCTGGACTCGGGAGAAGCTGGAAATTATCAAGTTAGATGTCATATGGGAATGGTTTAAAGAGAATGCCTTGACCCAGAAAAGATAGGGTAATTACCAGCCCGCCGCGGGGGGGGGGGTCGATGAAATACCCGGGTTAAGGGCATTATCACCCGGGTGATTTCGAGTTGACCTACGCTTGGGAACAGGCGACTCCTTCAAGAACGGCCAGTGGGGTAACGTCAGGATAGCTCAAGTGTATCATCAAAATAATGTGAGTTGAAGGCGAGGAGGAGATATGAAACCTTGGAGGTGGCCTCTTGAGTCTTTCTTTTGGATCCGACCTTGACTGTCGGCTCCAGTTCCTCCTCGTCGCTGGCAGATTCTACTTTGCCATCGGAGTTTTCTTCCTCGTCATCTTCTTGTTCTGGATATCATAAAAGTTATGGTTGGAAATGAGGGGGTTACGATGAGCTCGAAGGAGTCAAGTAAAATCCGGAAAGTACCTTCGTCCGAGTTAATAGTTTCCTGCTCCTCTGGACTTTCGGAGCTGGGGGAGGTGTTGGTTTTCCAAAAAGCATCATCGGCCTGAAAAGTGTTGGTGCAAGGGTTATCAACTGTATCAAGCGGAAAGAACGAGGGTAAAGGCTTCAAAGTCGGGTTTTTACCTTGGGGGCTGGGTTCTCAAGTGTAAAGGGCTCTAACCCGGATATGTTCCGGATTACCTCGAGCTTTTCTGTCAAAAAGCCCTTGATGGTTTTATGAGTGTCGCCAGCTGCGAAGATGTTGTCGGAGTATCGGAGCGGGTCTGAAGGTTCCCCTGAATACTCGCACATCAACTTTGTGCGGATAGAATTGGGCTGAATCCTGAAGTCGACCCAAGTCTTCACCAGGTTGAGCCCGATGAGGCCTTGGGCTGTGAGAGTGGCGATTTTGGCTAGTAGGGGTTGAATGGCCTCCCTGTCCGAGTCAGGGGCGAAGGCACTAAACTTATCAGAAATGTCGAGAAGACCCTCCGAGTAACCCGGCAGTTTCTTTTGGCCGGGTGGGGAAGAGTCTTGGCAGTAAAAGTATGAGAGCTGCCAGTGCTTGACATGGGAATTGAGGGTGAGGGGTGGCATCAGAGAGTTCTTGCGACGCTGGATAGAAACCCCGCCGCAAGCGAGAAGCACCCCGTCACCGCTTTCGCGGCACGGTTTGCATTGAAAGAGCTCAATAAAAAGAGCTAGACTTGGTGGAGTGCACAAGTAGGATTCGGAAAGAACAATAAAGTGGGAAATGTTTAGAACGGAATTGGGTCCGATGTCAAAGATGCGAAGGCCGTAGTGACTAAGGACATCACGGAAAAAAGGGTGACCCGGCGGTCGAAAACCCCGGGTCACATGTTCCACGAAACATATTACCTCATCTTTTGTTGGGGTAGGCCGGGTCTCCTTACCCGGCACCCTCCACTGGATATCTTCTTGAGGAGGAAGAACTCCCAGCTCCACCAGCTCCTCTAGCTTGGCCTTTGTGACCGTAGACCACGCCCAGTTGGCGGATATGGAGTTGGTGGTTTTAGCCTTGGTTGGAGTCTTCCCCTGCTTCTTGGGAGCCATGTGGTCGATCTGCAAAGTACAAGATAAAAGGATAAGAGAATTAAGACACGGAAATTGCGAGCCGGCCAAGTATAGGCCGGGTAATATTGAGACATGAAAGACTGTGAGTAGTCCGGGTGTTAGCTCGCAGAATAAAATTCGAAATTATCCGGGTGTCAAGTATTATGGCGAAAGTTATGGGATCTAAATGTTGAAGAAGCTTTTGAGGGCGATGGGTGACTGTGCAGGCATTTAACGCGAACGAAAGGAACTAAAAAAGGGGAAGTCTGGCCGGGTGATTGAGGCCAGGGCGGAAATTTTGAGTGGATCGAGCCCCGATTGGGAGTCTTATCTTCAGATTCCTGGCAAAATTAATGCTTGCGGGCGGTAGGAGAGTGGATTGAAATCCATAGTTCACCTATTAGACGAGTTGGAGAGAATGCTAGCAACCTAATTCGGCGTAGCCAAGGAATCATGGGCGGGTCGATTTGGATCTAATCTAAGATGAAATCCAAAAATTGCAAGGGAAAATTAATGGGCGCAAAGGGCTTACCGGAGGAGATCTGAGTGAAACCTTGCGGAGGCAAATGGCGCAGCCCTGGTGTCCCTTCGCGGTTCTTGATGGGCCGGATGGAGATTCGCCGGCGGGTCTCGGCGGCGGCGCAGGGCGAGCGGTGGCGGAGCGCAGCCTCCGTCCGATGGGCTCCGGTGATGCGCGCGGGATTTCCGTGGTGGCGCTCAGCGGGAGTGAGCTCTGAGGGAGAGAGGAAGCAGAGTGGGGGGAAATGAGCCGTTAGGGTTTAGGTTACCCCCCAGGGAGCTTATTTATAGGGTGAGTGGATGAGCCCGGTTCACTGAACGGGAGCCGGGAGTTACGGAAATAAACGGCTGTTAATTTGAGTTTTGGCGAGATATGCGCCAAATATTGTGCAAGGCATCTGGGTAAAAGGAAGAAGGAAATTAACCCCGCGATTTCAGGGTCGATTATCGGGTGCGAAATTTTGACATTTTGGGATTTTATCTGGGAAAGTAAGTTGGGTAATTGGGAAAGAGCCGGGTTACTATATGGCCACCATGGAGTAAGGCCTAGCTGAATATCAAAACATCTTAACCCGGTCTCTATATGCCCGTACGTTTAATATCTTTGCAGGGAATAGCAAGCGCTTCAAGGAGGATCCATGAAGCCCAGGCTATTCTGGGGACTACTGATGGGGGGACGATAACCCGGTATGCCAAATTCCAAGGAGTAACCCGGCCCAAAGGACGCTGTACAGGATCCGGCTAAGGATAAGGAAATTAGTGAAGGCCCCAGCTTGTAGGCCCAGTAACCCGGGTTGTGGGTTATGGTAAAGGAAAGTTAGGGTTTGTGCGCCGTGTCCGGGTAGGATCCAGGGTGCGCCTTGGAGAATAAGCCAGGGGGTACGGGTGCTTTATAAACCGACCCCCAGGTCTAGTTTAGGCAGAGATCTAAAAACCCTAGCAATATCGTGTGATATCAAGTATCGAGTGTAATCCCAGAGTTGAGTTGTTATATCAAGATCGGAGACTCGGCGACTTTGATTGCCGGCTACCAGATCGAATTGCACCATGTTTTCCTCTGAGCTGAACCCTCTCCCAAACGCCTGTGTCGTCTTGCCCCAAGATCAGTTACCCCAGGTAACATCTGCCGTGATTATCCCACGACAGGTGGTGAAAACATGCATAACCACAGTAATCAAGATGAAAACATGACTATGGATGATGGAAAAAATAATTATACTAAAGTGGCAAGGTGATAACATGGTGAAAACATAATGGGGAAGGTGAAAACATAGTGAAAACATGGTCCTCTTCATTCAAAATCACTTTGTTAACAAAGTTGATCAAGTCTTGTTACCAAAACAATTTTTATATGAAGCTAAACTTTGCTTATCACTAAATAATTATGTTACCTCAACCTTGATAGACATAGTCCTAGTCGTAATAATTTCATATTCTTTTGGTGGCATTGGAATGGGACAATAGAAGTCTCCAATCTTGATGGTCTCAATATTGTTAATTGAATTCAGACCATATGTTCTATCAATCTTCTTCGGAAAATAAATAGTATGCTCTTTATCATTAACATCAAAAGTTACTTTTCCTTGATTGCAATAAATAACAGCCCCTGCAGTATTAAGAAAAGGTCTCCCAAGAATAATAGACATATTATCATCTTCCGGCATTTCCAACACAACAAAGTCAGTTAATATCAAACAATTAGTAGCCACTTGAATTGGAACATTCTCACATATACGAACATGAATAGCAGTATATTTATTAGCCATTGGCAAAGATATATATGCGTGTATCAATTTTTCCAGAGAGAGCCTCTTATAGAGAGAAAAAGGTATAACACTAACTCTTGCTCCTAAATCACATAAAGCAGTTCTAACATAATTATTTTTAATAGAACAAGGGATTGTAGGAATACCAGGATCTCCAAGCTTCTTTGGGACCTTGCCATTAAAAAAGTAATAAGAAAGCATAGTGGAAATTTCCTCATTAGGAATTTTCCTTTTGTTAGAGACAATATCTTTCATATATTTTGAATAAGGAGGCAGTTTAATAGCATCAGTCAAAGAAATTTGCAAAAAACAAAGGTTTCATCCATTCACAGAATTTGTTATAATGTTCTTCTTCCTTTGATTTGTATTTCTTATTAGGAAAAGGCATTGCTTTTTGCACCCAAGGTTCTCTTTCATTACCTTGTTTATTAGCAATGAAATCCTCCTTAGTATACTTTGTAGTTTTAGTTTGCTTTTCAGGTTCAGCTACAGTTTTTTCTTTATCAGAATCATCACTTTTATCATTACCACTTTCAGTTTTAGCATCAGAAATTGATATACTATTAGGATCTTTAGCAGGTTCAGGAGATTCTACAACAGTTTTATGTCTCTTCTTCTTTTTCTTAGAAGGAGAACTATTGTTTTTTAGGCTGATGAGAATCTTGTTCAATTCTTTTAGGATGTCCTCTAGTATACAAGGGATCCTCAGTAGAAACACCACTTCTAGTAATTATTTCACAAACATGTTTTTCTCTAGAAGGATTAGCTAGCATATCTTTTTGCACTTTAGTAAGTTGATCAATTTGAGTTTGAACCATATGAAAATGTTTAACAAGCACTTTAACATCATTAGAGGTTCTCTCAATAATACCATGCAAATTATCAATAGCTCTAGAGTTTTCCATAAGATGATTTTGCGCTCTCATATTAAAGTTGTCTTGCTTAACAACATAATTATGAAATTTATCTAAGCATTGATACGGTCGTTTAGAATAGGGAATATCTCTATTATCAAATTATTGAAGAGCGTGTACCTCAACTGTTGATGGATGAGGAATTGGCTTACATAATTCTTCTATAGGTGGTAGATTCTTCACATCTTTAGTTTTAATACCCCTCTCTTTAAGAGATTTCTTGGCTTCCCTCATCACTTTATCATTTAATACAATCATTCCCCTCTTCTTGGGTGTTGGTATTGGTGTTTGTTCTGGTGTAGGTGTAGGCTCAGGTACAGTCCAATCATCATTATTTTTGGCTATTTTAGCCAATAATTCCTCATCTTCTTCTGGAGTTCTTTTCCTGAGAACACAACCAACACAACTATCCAGGTATGTCCTAGATTCAGCAGTTAGTCCATTATAAAATATATCTAGGAGATCATTTTTAGGTAATGCATTGCCAGGGCTAGCTCTTATTAAAGAACAAAATCTTGACGAAGATTCAGGCAATTTCTCTCCTTCAATTTTCTCAAAGTTAAAGATTCTTTGCACATCATCATGTTGAGCACTAGCAGGAAAATATTTTTGAAAGAAAGCATTAACCAAACCCATAGGACTATCAATAGATCCAGGTGACAAATTGTTAAACCAAGTTTTAGCTTCATCTTTCAAAGAGAAAGGGAAGATCTTAGTAATATAGTAAGTACGTAACTTAGTATCATGAGAAAGTAAACTACTCAAAGATGAAAGCTCATTCATATGTTCCATAACACTTTTACTTTCAGTACCACAAAAAGTTTCTTTCTCAACAATAGATATGTAAGATAAATCGAGAGAGAAATCATAATCCCTGTCTCTAATGTGTATGGGAGATGTAGCAAACTTAGCATAAGGAGAAGATTTATATTTAATAGCATGTCTTGCAAGAAGGCTCTTCAGAGCACTTGCATAATTAGTAGCCTGAGCTTCTTTAATAAAGTCATCATTAAGTTCAATGTAGGTTTCATCAAGATCATCAATAAACTCAGGTTAGTTAACAGGTGTACTAGCATTTTCAACAAGAATTTCAGCACTTTCAATTTGTTTGGATTTAGCAATTGTAGCATCTAGGAAAGGACCTAGTGAACTAGTATCATCAAGCACAGTAGAAGCATCATCAAAAGTATCAGAAGCATTTTCAGACTCAGCAGAAGTAACAGTGTGTGTAGCATATGGTGGTGTAAGAAGTTTACTCATAACATATGGTGAATCAAGAGCAACAGAGGTGTTCGGAGTTGTACCTCTCCTTGTAGTGGATGGTAATATAGAGACTTTTCCATCACGAGTTTTACCCATGACGAAAGGCTTGCAGAGAACAATATCACGTTCAAGTGAGCAAATAAATAAAGCTACGCTCCCCGGCAACGGCGCCAGAAAATAGTCTTGATGACCCACAAGTATAGGGGATCGCAAAAGTCTTCGAGGGAAGTAAAACCCAAATTTATTGATTCGGCACAAAGGGAGTCAAATAATATTTATAAGCCTTAACAACCGAGTTGTCAATTAAGCTGCACCTGAAAGTAGACTTTCTCGCAACAATTTATCAGCGGTAACAATTTTATAGCAGCAGTAGTAAAATAACAATAGGAGTAAAATACTAACAAAAGTAGCAATCGTGAAAACATCAAGATGAAAATACTGTAGGCATAGGGAATGGATGAATGGGTGTTGTATGGATAAGATAGTTCATATAATAATAACGTGGGGCATGTGTTCCAATATAGTCATACATGCTCGCAATGAGAAACTTACACACCATCTTTTGTCCTACCATCCCGTTTGCAGCGGGCCTCAAGGGAAACTATTGGTAATTAAGATGCTCCTTTTAATAAAGCACCAGAGCAAAGAATTAACACTCCGTGAACACAAGTGATCCTCACATCACAGCCATCCCCTCCGGTTGTCCCAATTTCTGTAACTTTGGGGCCTCGGGTTCTGGACAACAATGTGTGTAAACAACTTGCAGATATGATCAATAAACATAATTATACTCATGAAACAATAACATGTTCAGACCTGAGATCATGGCACTCGGGCCCTAGTGACAAGCATTAAGCATAACAAGTTGCAACAATGGTAGAAAACACTAACAATGGATATTAGGCACTATTCCCTAACAATCTGGCATTATTACATGATCAATCTCATCCAATCCCTTCCATCCCTCTCAGCCTACAGCGGGTATTACTCACACATGGACGGGGGAATAATGGATGGTTGATGGAGAAGTGGTGGCGGTGATGATGGCGATGGTCTCCTTCAAATCCCCGTCCCGGCAGGGTGCGAGTACAAGAACTTCTGATACCCGAATTGGGTTTCGAGGTGGCGGCGACGCTCAGGTGTTTTTCTTGAATATGACAAACCCCCTGATGTTTTAGGGTTACGGGGGATATAGAGTCGAAAGGGGAGCCCGAGGGGGTGCCTGGGCCCCCACACCACCTAGTGCCACGACCTAGGGGGCGCCCAGGGGTGGTGTGGCCCCCTCGTGGCCCCCTCTAGGTCTCCTTTTGGCTCCGGGGGTCTTCGGGTGAAATAGGGTCACTGGGATCTTTTCTGGACAATTTCCCGAAAGTTGATTTTCTGCACAAAAACAAGATACCAAGGTAATTCTGCTGAAAACAGCATTAGTCCGTGTTGGTTATATCAAAAACTCACAAGTTTAGAGGCAAACAATAGCAAAATTGTAGCATCCTGCCTTTTAACAAAGGTAGAATACCTATGTACCTGCTATTCCCGGGATCACTTATAGCATACACATGACAAAATGAAATATTCATAACAATAGCATCATTCTACAACGTAGATCCATTTGGATAAGAAATAAAATAGTCTTACACTGGCATAGTCATCATGGACTAGCCCTAAATAGCAAAGTTCAAAGTAAACACAACGAAAAGCAAATCTTGAATGAGCCTCCTTCTCTTCATGTGCCACAGGCAGACATGTTGTGATGTAAGCTCGAGATCCTAAACCATTACTCATCATCAGAATGACCTGCACGTTGGAATATGCAGCCCACAAGGGGAAGTCAGTACAAACAATGTACTGTCAAGTGACACTTATTTGGTGGAATTTTTTAGGCATAGACTAGCTACATGATATTTGGCTGGTGGAGTCTCGGCTATTTGCATAAAGCCAGTTTTGTCCTATATTTGATAAATCTTTGTAAATCTCTGGAAATCAACATGGGTAGACACACCATGTAGTTTGATAAAGGCATCATGGGTAGACACACCATGAAGTTTGAAAGTCGTCATGGGTAGACACCCCATGAGTTTGAAAAGGTAGCACAGAGGGGTAGACACACCATGTGCTCTAGGAAAAGGTTTTTACCATGTTTCAATTCATTCAGAAAAGATGAGGAGATCCTTCAGCACCAACTCTGTCTAGTTTGCTCAATTTGCCCATAACCGAGGACACGACTAAGATCTTAGTTTTTAACTCTGCAGAGGTTGTGCACTTTCACCTTAAGACTCATATTCCCCGAGGGAAGAATGAGATAAGGTCTTTGGGAGGAGGGATTCAACCATACCATCATGAATCGTTGCTCCTAAAATTCTACCACCCACTGTCATACAATAGGATGAACCCCCACAACTTACTTAATATTGGCAGAGCCCATATTACCTCAAGGCTGCACTGGAAGCTAGCTACAAAGTGAAGACCTACAAATCTCTTTATTCCTGGGTGGCAGTCCACAAGTGTACTCTCAGGTGACAACCCCCACATTCATGGCTAAACCACCATGAACATGGTCCTGAGTAGCCACTTAACATAATCCATGCAAGGTTCAATCCACGCAGGTGTTTCATTGGGTTGTTAATTTTCAATTTTCAAAACACCACAACCCAACAAGTAACAACAATAGTTGTGATAATGATTTAGTATAGCTAAGCAAGTACCTAGTAGGGTTTCAGGATGGCTACACACTACTGGGTATTCTGAGCATAACATATACTTGGAAAATAATAAAATCACCTATGATGCATACTACTGAAAACAATAATGCAATTGGAAGACAAAAGTGGGACATGAGCATCACTTGCCTTGATCATAGAAAACGGCACAAGCACAACAGTCAAAAGTGTTGTAGTGGTCCTCTCCAAAGTCTAAACAAACAAAAGTAACACAAATATAAACATACCACTCAAAATGATCAATCATAGACATGTATGCATGCATGAATGCACCAATTTCTTTTTCACATGGTAAAGGTGGTAGTGAGGTGTATTTTATGTCATATGAGGTTTATTTAGTTGGTGGATGGCTCTGGTCAAAATTTATTTCAATAAATTGTTTTAATTATTCTATTTCAGTAGCCCAATAATAGATGTTTACCCTAATTAAATCTTAACTCAGTTTTATATTTCTGTAAAAATTGGACCTTGTTGTCTCTGGACAGAGGACACAAATATCAAGACAACCCAATTGGTTTCACTCAAATATACTTTTTAAAATTTGAATTATAGACAGATTACTGATTTGACCAATTTTCAAATAGAAAGTGTGTGCACGATAAATTTTTTATTTTCTCTGGTTCCAGGGTATTCTACATGTTCTAAGGAATCCAGAGACTACAATTTATCAGATTTGAACTTGTAGGACACAATCTATGAATTATTTGGTGATTCTGAGCTGTTTTGGCAATTTAAATAATGCTCCAAAAATTTCTACAAAACCTACATTTTTTTATAAATGAGTATAGCATTTCCTTAGCTTTCCAAAGGTTCAAACCTCATAATTTTTGGATCAATATTTGATTTTATATTGAATTTACAAGTTGACAGAGTGTTCTGGTTTTTTAAATTGGAATTTGAATTCAAATGCTGACTTTGCGTGCTTACTGGCGCCGACTGGCTGCCACTTGGCTAGATCTTACTGGCCGGTACTGATTCACACAAGTGGTCTATCAGGGCCACTGGATCTAGATCCTACGACCAAGATTGGCTAGGTTTCAAATCTCACCGGAGGGGATGGCCGGAGAATGGCGGGCGGTGGCGCACTGCTCGGAATCTTGCCTGAATAGAGTTTATGTGGTCCTCGAGCTCGACGGGGACGTCGTAGAGGTGCGGTGCAGCATGACAAGGGCGATGGGGTTCACTGCGCAGAACCACACTTCCTGGAACAGCGAGGAGGGGTGGCCGGATGCGCACGGATGCCGACGAGTCTCGGTGTGGACGGCAGGGCCCGTTTGCTGCGTCAAAAAGGGTGTCAGAGAGGAGTGCGGTGGCGCGAGGAGCTGAATGGAGGGGTTCCCAGGCGTAGAGCCTCGCTCACCTTGCCGGAATCATCGACAGACGATAGTGGTTCGGGGAGGACTCCGGCGAGCAAAATGGACAGCCCTGGGGCACGGTTTTGGGGATGGCTTGAGGCGAAAGAGAGAGAGGAGAGTGGGGTTTTAAGGAGGGGGCTCGGGGTGCAGAGAAACGCACGAGGAGGGTGGCTATCGGGGAGGATATCATGCGGGTGCATCGCGGGAGAAAAGGGAAAGAGGTCGGGGACGCGCTGGCGTCGTGCTGACGTCAGCTGGGGCCCACCCTTCAACGAGAGAGAGGGGGCGTGGGCTTTCTGCTGTTCTGCGCGCATGCGTGCGATAGGAGGTGGGCCCAGTGGGCTTCCTGCGCGGGAGAGAGGGGAGGAGAGAGGGAAAATCGGGCTAGGCTGCTTGGTTAGCTTTCTCTCTTTTTTTTTGTTCTGTTTTATTTTTCGTTCTGTTTTCTTTTGTTTATTGAAAGTAACCCCAAACAAATACTAAAATGACTCAAACTAGTTTAAACTATTTAAAATTTTTTGGTACTTTTGTAAAATCAAAATAATTTTTATTATAGGGAAAAATAGGATGGGGTTCTAAAAGGTATTATTTTTGGTGATAATTCAATTAGGGTTTTTGTTTTGTGAAGTTTAAACTTTAAATGCTCCTTTGTGCAACCATGCCATGATGAGATGTATGCATGCTGGTTTTAATTTTTGAAAAATCTAGGATGTTACAGAGATACGTTTTGGACGTATTAGCGCCCAACACATGGTGCCCCTACCTCTTCCCCTCTTCATGTGAGTGGAAGCTCCACTCACATCCACTCATTCTTCCTTAATTTTCTACTTAGAAAACCCAAAGATTTTTGTTTAATGAATAAATAAACATTTTTATTTCTTTATTATAATATTTGTTAATCCTGTTAACAAAATTTGCATATAGCACGTCGAATCATTTGTTAATTCTATTAATAACCATTCGATAAAAAACCCCTTGAACTATTTTAATTTTACCCGAAACAATTTCGATGTTGTCCAAAGTATTCTTCGATATTCCGTATCCTCTCAAACACGTCATCGAATCTTAAGTGTGTCACTCTACGATTCGCGAATAATACAAACATGATCGAGACACCTCTCCGATCAATAATCAATAGCGGGATCTGGAGATTTGTAATGACTCCTATATATTCAATGATGAATCTTATGATCGTGTGAACCATCAACGTCGTAACTAATTCCCTTTGTCTCGCGATATTTTACTTGTTCGAGATCCAATCATCGGTATCAACCATAGCTTGTTCGATCTCGTTACCAACAAGTACTCTTTTACTCGCAAGAGGTGTCAATGTGATATCATCAAGAACGCCCAGAGTATATCTCTCCGTCATTTTGGATGGACAAATCCCACTCTTGATCCATGAGCCTCAACTAACACTTTCCGAATACATAACACCACCTTTGTAGTCACCCTGTTACGGCGTGACGTTTGATGTCATCAAAGTACTCTTACGGTATTAGTGATTGACATGATCTCATGGTCTAAGGAATACGGTTACTTCGAATGCAAGATATAACAATATAAACTAAATGAATTGATCGTATTGTTATACTTAGTTTAGGTGTATGTTCATCACATCATTCTCCTAATGACATGACCCCGTTATTAACAACATCCAATGTTCATGATCAGGAAACCTTGATCATCTATTAATCAACGAGCTAGTTAAAAGAGAGGCTTTACTAGGAACCTAGTATTGTTAACTAAACACACATGTATCAACGTTTCCGGTTAATACAATTCTAGCATGATAAATCATCATAAACAAGGAATAACATAATAAACACTTTATTATTGCCTCTCGGGCTCCCTTCAAAGAGGACACTCACATTTTGCATAAGCCTATGGAAGAAGAAATTGCTGAAAGTGGAACCTCATTAGATGAAAAAGAGGAGGAGGGTGATGATCGAAAGGACAAAGAATGGAGTAGCTACCCATGCCTAGCTTCTATTGAGAGTAACTCTTTAACTCATACATTACTTGATTTCCCTCCATGCTTACCAAAGGAGGATGAGTGATATATTGATAAATGTGATGATCCTATGGATTATTATGAAATACCCATGTTTGATGAACTTGATACTTGCTACAGAGGTAACGACCTCCAAGACTCAATAAAAAACAAAGAGAAACAACTTAATACTTTTCCTACTGTTATTTATGATAATCCATGTTATTTTGATAAATCTTATGATAATCTTCTATTTGTTCTTACTATTGATATGCATGATAATGAAGATTTTTGCTTAGAAAGTTTGTATGATAATTCTTTAGATGATGGTCCTATATTACTGGATGATATAAATTATAATGAGACTGAAAATGGGATTGGAGATGTCTTGACTTTAGCTAGAAGGAGTCCCGTTCCTTTGGATAGTGACCAATCATCTTGTTATAATATTGCTAAAAGTGGGTTGGAAGAGGTCATGATTTTAAATATTGATCCCACTATATTAGGAGTTTGATATGAATTATGTGCTTGTAGATCATGAAAAACATACTTTGTATGATAGTTATATTGTTGAGTTTGTTCATGATGCTACTAAAAATTATTATGAGAGAGGAAAATATGGTTGTCGGAATTTTCATGTTATTAAAATACCTCTTTTTACGTTGAAAGTTTTGAAGTTGTTTTTGCTTTACCTTCATATGCTTAGTACTATGTGCTTCTTTGATTCATTTATTTACAAGATTACCATGCGTAGGAAGTGGGTTAGACTTAAATGTGTTCCATATTTTCTTCTTGATGCTCTGTTTTGCTTTAATTCTTCTTTCTTGTGTGAGCATCTTTTGAAAATATCGAGCCTATCTTAACAGTATAAAGAATGAGCTCTTGGGAGACAACTCTTGTTATTTTTGCCTTCATTTTTCCCTTTTATCTTGGAAGTTTTTATATCTGTAACAACCGCTCGTTATCCCTTTTGTTTCATTTTTGTGCCAAGAGTAACCTCTAATAGAGAGGTAATGTGATTTCGGGAACTTGCTGTTTTTCTGTCTAGATTTTTGTGCTTCACCAAAAACCTCGGTTCTCTTAGCCAGAACGCGAAAATATTTGATATTTTCTAGGCACATGCCCCAGGTTGTTATCTAACTTTCGTTAGTTGACCACGTTTTGAATTTTGCAACAGTAGGTTTTCGAAAAAAAAATCATCTTTACCTGCTATTCTCTTTTGACAGATTTCTGCCAATATTTGCATTTGCCTCTTAATCTTCTTATTTTGTGATTCTTTTGGGGGAAAATTCTATTTTAAACCCTGAACTGGTAGATCTCTATCGGAATGAACCCTGGTGTCCAAATCCCTGTCGATTGCACCCTAATCTTCTCATTCGCGGTCTAAATCGAACCTTGACGTGGATTTCCAAACATGGATTGGTGACGTGGCAATATACGCTGGGGAATGTGGTCATTGCAGACCGGGCGAGGTGCAAATGGACTAGGCCGGCCCAGTCTTTCCTGTCTATCGCGCGTTCGGACCGGCCCACGAGGCATAGCAGCCTTTATTTACCGTTTTGATTGGCCCAGGACGGCAAAACTCTACATAGACCGCTTCGTGCCTCCCCATCTTCCACCTCTCTGTTCTCTCGCGGCAATGGCGACCGACGGGTGAAGGAACTGGGCCGCGACGATTGTGACGGTGCGGCGGCACAAACCAAGTGAACGTAAGCACCTCGATTCCCTCGTTTGATGCTCGAAGTTTAGGCTTTGCTTGCGCCTATATGGTTAGGGTTTTGGCGAGATTTTAGGGGTGGTTTTTTGGGGAAGCCAAAAGGTGAGATTTTTTTTTGCATTTTGGCCGTATATGTCGATTCTTTTTGCGGAAGTATGGTTATTTATGTGTGCATTATTTCTATATTTCAGTGAAATCATGGATCCAAGCGATATTTTGCATGTCTACTTCCATTTGGGTGGGGAATTCATCGGAATTGGCCCTAATCTGCAATATGATGGAGGAGAGGAAGCTTTGTCAGAAATAGAAAGGCACAAATTATCTCTATAGGAAGTGAAGGGATATTTGAAGGATCACATGGCAGTGAAGGAATCAATGAAATTTTATTTTTTTATTCCTGTAAAAGAACTGGTGAATGACCTCATATTTCTGAATGATGACAACAAATGTCTTCAAATGGCAGATTATGTAGATGTTGGTGCACTTGCAGATGTGTATGTAGAGTACCATGGAGAAGAAGATAGTGCTGAGAGTAGCAGTGGAAGTGACTTTGAGGATGAGATTGTTGCATTGACAGATTGTGAACCTGATGTTGTGATCACAGCTGCAGAGCGTGCTGAATTTTATACAGATGTTCTTATCACGTATGAAACAGGTGTGGTCAGACAAGTTATGAGCAACCCACTTAAGCATGGAAAAAGCAATGCTAGGCAAACTGATCATATAGTTGCAGCAGGGCATGAGATTGTAGATGAACACCAAAATGTCAGTCAATGTCCTGTTTCCCAAGTGTGTGATCCAACTCGACATACATGTGTTGCAACATCGGTTGAAGATTTTGCTGCAGGGCATGGAGTGGATGCAGAGGAAGATTCTAGTTCAGGTTCAGATAGTGACTTTGTGTACACTCCACACAGTGTTGATAGTGGATAAGATTCAGAAGTGGTGGAGCTCAGGAGGCATGCTAGGAAGTTCAAGAAAAGAATGAGAGATAGCAAGAACTGGATTGGAAGAGATGCATCAGGTCCAGTGCCCATTGAACTTATTGCCAACATGGATCAACAAATAGAAGGAGAAGAAGATGACTGGAAGTATTATTCTTTTGATGATGACTATAGCTATTCATATGATTCATACGGGGAGTTAGTTAAGAGAAAGAGCAGGTTTGTAAGGTACAACAATGACACTGAGGTACCACACTTTGCATTGAGCATGGTTTTCAGAAGCAAGAACCAGCTTTGCAAAGATTTGAGAAGGTATGGTCTGATTACTAAGAGGAGTATCAGATTTATAAAATCAGAGTGTGATAGAGTTAGGGCCAAGTGTGGCTAGGATGGTTGCCCCTAGCTCATATATGCTGCAAAGTTATCAAGAACATCAAGATTTCAGGTGATCACTGATGACCCACAAGTATAGGGGATCGCAACAGTCTTTGAGGGAAGTAAAACCCAAATTTATTTATTCGACGCAAGGGGAGCCAAAGAATATTTATAAGCCTTAAAAGCTGAGTTGTCAGTTCAGTTGCACTTGAAATTTCTTGTAGCAGTTTATCAGTGGTAACCGTTTATAACAGTAGAAGTAGTAAAATAACAGCAGGAGTAAACTAGTAACAACGATAGCAATTGTGGGAAATAACATGATTAAAGTACTGTAGTCATAGGGATGGATGAACGGGCGCTGCATGGATAAGATAGTTTATATAATAATGAAAACATGGGCATTGAAGATAGATAATAATAAAGAATCCAAGTTCTAGGCAAACCAGAGGCATGTGTTCCAATTTAGTCGTACGTGCTCGCAATGAGAAACTTGCACAACATCTTCTGTCCTACCAGCCCGTTTGCAGCGGGGCTGATACGTCTCCAACGTATCTATAATTTCTGATGCTCCATGATCATATTATGCCAATTGCTACTTGTTTTCTCCCCTATTTATAGCATTTTTATATGTTTTCTGGGACTAAACTATTAACAAGATGCCAAGTGCCAGTTCCTTGTTTTCTGCTGTTTTTGGTTTCAGAAAAGTTGTTCCGGAAACATTTTCGGAATTGGACCCCAAAAGCCCGAAGTGCCTATTTCCCCGGAAGCATCCAGAACACCGAAGAGGAGTCTAAGACGGGCACTAGGGGGTCACACCATAGGGTGGCGTGGCCTCTGGCCGCGCCACCTATGGGTGTGGGTCCCCTGAAGCTCCACCGCGTTTGCCCTTTCGCCTATTTAATCCCCTCGGATGGAAAACCCTAAGCACCTGATAAAAAATCCCCGAAAAGTTCCATAGTCGCCGTCACCGTCAACCCTAGATCAGGGGGGTTCTGAGGCTATTTGCGGCACCCCGCCGGAGAGGAGATCATCACCGGAGGCTTCTACATCACCATGCCTGCCTCCGGAGTGATGCGTGAGTAGTTCATCCTTGGACTACAGGTTCGTAGCTGTAGCTAGATGGTTGTCTTCTCCTCATATGCCTCCATGCAACATTACGGAGAGGGAGGGAGGGCACTCACGCGGCGGCCACGGCGGAGACCCACTGCACCGCGCCCGCACCGGGGGTCCGCCGCCGTGTGGCAATATCTCGTGAGCTGCTATCATGACCGAGATTGATCTTATGTAATTCTATATGCTGTGTTTGCTGTGATCCGATGAATATTGAACTTATGCCAAGTTGATTATAGTCTTTATTTGCATATGCTATTTTTGATCTTGCATGCTTTCCGTTGCTAGTGGTTGCTCTGGCCAAGTAGTTGCTAGTGACTCTAAGAGGGAGTATTTATGCTCGATAGTGAGTTCATGCCTCCTCACCACCTTGCTCGAGTGAAAGAATCGTGAATGGGGCGGTGTGCTGTTGCCATTAGGGAGAAAACAACGGTAAGAGAGCCCGCGTGCATAATCATTGCTTACATTACACACTTTTTTTAATGCAGTTATTTGTTGCTTGCAACTTAATACCTAAGGGGGTTCGGATGATAACCCGAGGGTGGATTATTAGTCATAGATGCAGATGGATGTCGGTCTATGTATATTGTTGTAATGCCCGCACTAAATATCATAGTAATCATCATGTTATATTGAGCACTACGGTGCAACCTCTATTTGTCAATTGCCCAGTTGTAATTTGTTTACCCAGCATGCTATCTTTTATGGAGAGACACCACTAGTGAACCTATGAACCCCGGTCCAATTTTCCACACTGTTAGACAAACCACAACAATTTCCTGCTTTCTTTACTTACTGCAAGCAAATATCATTTTCCACACTATACATATAATTTTTGTTTTTGGCAAGACCGGTGAGATTGACAACGTCACTGTACTGTTGGGACAAAGTATTTTGGTTGTGTTGTGTGCAGGTTCCAAGTTTTGCTGACACCGGTGAGGCGCCAGCGTCACCGTTAGCGGCATCAACCTTCGTGAGATCCTCTTCCTCCTATCGGATAGATAACCTTGGTTCTTAACTAAGGGGAATTTCCTACCGCTGTGCTCATCACACCCTCCTCTTGGGGTATCCCAACACACAACATCAGGGGCCTCAAGAGAAACTACGGGTAATTAAGGTGCTCCTTTTAATAAAGCACCGGTGAAAAGCATTAACACTCTATGAACACATGTGATCCTCACATCACAACCAACACCTCCGGTTGTCCCAATTTATGTCACTTCGGGACCTCGGGTTCTGGACAATGACATGTTTAAACAACTTGCAGATATGATCAAGAAACATAATTATACTCATGAAACAATAACATGTTCAGATATGAGATCATGGCACTTGGGCCCTAGTGACAAGCATTAAGCACAACAAGTTGCAACAACGATATAAATACTAACAACGGATACTAGGTACTATGGCCTAACAATCTGGCATTATTAGACGAACGATCTCATCCAATCCCTTCCATCCCTCTCAGCCTAAAGAGAGGATTACTCACCCATGGATGGGGGATCATGGATGTTTGATGGAGAAGTGGTGGCGATGACGATGTCGATGATCTCCTCCGAATCCGCGTCCCGGCAGGGCACCAGAACAGAAACTTCTGATCCCCGAATTGAGTTTCGAGGTGGCGGCGGCCCTCTAGTGTGTTTCTTTGGTATATGACGACCCCCCCATGTTTTTAGGTTACGTGGCTTAAGTAGTCGAAAGGGGAGCCCGAGGGGGTGCCTGGGGCAGCCACACCACCAGGCGGCGTGGCCTGGGGGGCGGCAACCCATGGTGTGGGCCCCTCCTTGACCCCCTCCAGCTCTTCTTCTGGCTCCGGGGGTCTTCGGGTAAAATAAGGACTTTGGGATCTTTTCTGGGAAATTTCCTGAAAGTTGATTTTTTGCACAAAAACGAGACACCAAGGTAATTCTGCTAAAATTCCGTGTTAGTTGTATCCAAAACTCACAAGTTTAGAGTCAAACAACAGCAAAAGTGTTCGGAAAAGGAGATACGTTTTGGATGTATCAACTCCCCCAAGCTTCGCTTATTTCTTGTCCTCAAGCAATTCAGTTGACAACTGTGTGCGATAAAAGAACTTTTACGAACAGATTTGTTTCATATGATGTAAATATTCTCACTATATGATCAAGTTCTTAGGCAATTCATAATAAGAAGTATGCAAATAAAGTCACCTAGTAGTTGTGCAAACCATGAAGAGACACCAACACACTAATAATAAACAGCAGAAAATATATCAATCTGCAGGATTGCAGTGTTCATAATAAGATATGATCTTGCTTGCCCTTAATAATGGAGCAAAACATAAATGCCAGGGCACCTCTAAGGTTCAAGTGAAGACTAGAAGTAAATATTACAAAGATAAAAGCATCAAAGTTATACCACTATCAACCGTGTTCTAGGACAAGCACATTATACTAAGAATGAAACCCATGCTCTCAAGAAGGTGCATAAAGTGAGAAGGTGAAGACTCAGCATAAAAGTAAAATAAAGGCCCTTCTCATAGGGAATCAGAGATTAACATGTGCTAGAGATTTTTATTTTATAAATAGAAGTAAAATGATTTTTGGGAGGTGATTGTTCATGTCAACGAATGGTAACAGAGTTCTTCTTATCTTCCATACTAAACAAGTTGAGAGAGGTTCTGAAATATTTGTATTAAGCATTTATAGCATGCTCTTTATATAGTATGACAATCCTCTCCACCTTGCTTTCGCAAACCATGGCTAACAGAATCCTCAGGTGCCTACCAACAATCTCATACCATGGAGGAGTGTCTATTTAATATTAGCTTTTGATGTTATAATGGTCTACCCAGCTCTTTGCAAAATTAATGACGAGCAGATGAAGCATGCAAGTCAGGTTACTCAATTAATATAGCAGATAACAAACTCAACTACTAGTTCCTCATTATCTAAAACAATGTCACAAAATGATAAATGTTTTGAAGGTTTAAAGATAGCACATGAAAATTTACTTGGAATGGCGGTGAAATACCACATATAGGTAGGTATGGTGGACACATTTGGAAAACTTTAGTTTTGGAGGTTGGATGCACGAGTAGAGATCATACTCAGTACGAGTGAAGGCTAGCAATAGGCTGGGACCGACAATCAAGAGAGCAATAACTGTCATAATCATACTTGCGACACAACAAAATTAACATGGGCATAAAAGTGATACAGATACTGTGAGGCAAAATAAATCATCGAGGCTTAATTGACTTTTTGTTTCCAGTCTTATGCATGCGTGAGCATGTGCCAAGTCGATTCAAGCGAAACATTAAGAGGGAGATACCCCAATTTCATACCCTTCTATGAATAAAACAATGCAAGCAAACATTTATACGACATGCTATCTAATATTAATAAGATGGAACTAATCATGAGAGAGCACAAACTACTAAGCATCAATTAAATAACATGCAGCTTACAAGAACAAACTAAGCCTGTCCACATGGATGAGTATATGTACAAAAATGAAAACAAATAGAGTTCATACCAGCCTCTCACCACAACTTGAATTGTCGTAAATCGTCATTATTGCTCTTCACTCGTCTGGATTGAATAATATAGAATGATAACCAAGCTCCAATGAAGTCACGGAGGACTGATGAACTCTGCAGCAAACTTTACAAAACCAAAGTAGAACAACAAATATTTTTGGGTTTTCGAATTTTAGAACAAGAACAGAAAGAAACAAGCAAACAAAGCAATTTTTTTTATTTTTGAAAAGCAAACTGAAATAGAAAACAAGCAAACCAAAGAAAGAAACTAAAGGAACAAATAAACAGAAACAACATAAATATTTTTGGTGTTTTTATGTTTTGGAAAGAAAGAACAAAACAATAAAAACAAAAAGAAGCGCAAGAAACGAAAGCATGGATGTACAAAGAACTGACAGAAACGTGATATGTAGATGACCGTGATGTCGGCATACCTCCCCCCAAGCGTAGGCTTGTGGCCTAACTGGAGATCAATCCCAAGAGGGCCATGAAGTGGCGCCCCCATAGTATGTCGAGGATGAGCCATCCTCCTGATATGAGCTCGAGGACGCCCCAGTGTACTGCGTGGTGTAGTACTCAAAGGGAGCGTTATGCCCCATCTGATGCTCGGGCTCGTGCTGCTCATGAAAATCAAGCAATTGCAGCTGCTCATCCAACTCCTCCTTCGAACGCGACCACGACGTCCTGCTAATATCAAACAAAACAGGCTGCGACAAAGAAACTTTCCTCTCATCTCCATCAGTAAATAAAACTCCATATACTAGATATCCAACACTAGAGTTTGCAGTAACAAAATGGTGAGCCTTCATCTCAGGAAGGTCAAGTCTCTGTGGAGCTAATAAAACATCATGAGGAGCAACAGAAAGGTCTAGAGCACCCAAAACACGCGTAGCAATAATACACCCATAAATGGGTCCTCTAGCAGCTAAACGGCGAGCAATGAAAGGACCAAGCTTATATTTATTGCTACTATTAAGTGCAGCAGCAAAAAAGCGAGATGGTAATTTGAAATATTACTAGTGTTTTCCTTAGCAAGAACACTAGTAGCAAGGTAATAAGTGAAATATCTAATAGCGGGGAGTTGAATGTTTCATATCTTGCCGCGCTGAGCTGTGCGGTCATCATCATTTGTAACTCCACGATAGAGCTCCAGAAAATCAGCGGGTCGTTCCTGAATCTTCCTCGCTGTCTCCGTCATGTTAATACCTATAATACTGCAAAAAATTCCAGAAGCATGGAAAAAAGGTCTATCATAGATTTTGAATGCAACAGATGGGTTATACCGAGAGTTGACGAATTAGAAGCTCTCAACAATTTTTTTCTTAATAAAGCATATTGAGGGCTTTCATCATTCATGTAATCGGTTAGTCCAACCATACCGACCAGCAACAAGAAATCCTCAAGTATGCCTGCATCATTTAGAAAAGTATAACATGGGAAGGAAGATGGATGTGCATCTCCATCATCTCCCACATCATTGATACTCGGTGCAATCATATTCTCATTGTACGAAGGTCTCAGCAGAGTAGCTGAGCGTGAAGGCCTTGTCCTCTGATACGTCATAAATGTATCCTTAATTTCTGATGTTCCATGTTGTTTTCTTATTGTTTCCCACATGTTTGCGATACACTTTATGTCATTTTTATCGATTTTCCGGACTAACCTAATGACAAGATGCCACAGAGTCAGTTCCTTGTTTTCTGTTGTTTTTAGTTTCAGAAAAGTTGTTCTGGAAATATTCTTGGAATGTGAAAATTCATAGCCCGAAAGTCTTAGAATCCCCGAAGGTTCCACAGAGTCCCAAAGAGACCCGGAGGGGGGCCACAGGGGGCCCACACCGTAGGGTGGCGCCCCATGGCCTCTCCATGGGGTGGTATGCCCCCCCGGACTCCACCGACTTTGCCCTTTCGCCTATTTATACCCCGATACTTAAACCCTAAATATATACCACTTCGTCCAGAAAAACATCCGAGGCCGCCGTCATAGTCATCCCGAGATCGGGAGGGTTCTGGAGCTCTCCTCGGCACCCTGCCGGGAGGGGAATTCATCACCGGAGGGTCTACACCATCATGCCCTCCTCCAAAGTGATGCGTGAGTATTTCATCCATGGACTACGAGTCCATAGCAGTAGCTAGATGGTTGTCCTATCCACTTTGTACCTCATGTTTAGATCTTGTGAGCTGCCTCACATGATCGAGATCATCTCTATGTAATGCTACATGTTGTGTTTGCTAGGATCTGATGAATGTTGAATGATATGTCTTCTGATTATCAATCTATCATGTTATCTTCATGCATATGTTATTTATGATCTTGCATGCTCTCTGTTATTAGTAGATGCTCTGGCCAAGTAGATGCTAGTAACTCCAAGAGGGAGTATTTATGCTCGATAGTGGGTTCATGCCTCCTTTGCATTTGTGCTCGAGTGACAATAATGTGACGGATGGAGGATGTGTTGTTTCCATTAGGGAGAAAACAACGGTCTTTACCTAGTTTACATTGTTTACATTACACACTTTGCTTACTGCAATAATCTGTTGCTAGCAACTTAGTACCCAACATTTGTTGGGATGATATTCGCATGGTGGATTATTAGACATAGATGCAGTTGGATGACAGTCTATGTATTTTGTTGTAATGCCCGCATGAATCACATAGTAATCTTTATGTCTTGCATATGCACAACGGTGCAGCCTTCATTTCTGAAAATTGCCCATCTGTAATTTGTTCGCCACACATGTCATTTATATTTCACGGAGAGACACCACTAGTGAACTGTGGACCCCGGTCCATTTTCCTCATACTGATAAAACACCTACTACTTTCACACTGCTTTCACACTACTGCTACTGTTTTCATACAGTTTTCCTACTGCTTTCCACACCATACATTTGACCTCTTTGTGTTCAGCAAAACCGGTGAGATTCACAACCTCACTGCTACATTGGGGCAAAGTGATTTGATTGTGTTGTGTAGGCTCGACGTTGCTGCTGAACCAGTAGTGCGCCCTGCCACCTCAGCTACATCAACCTTCAGAGATTTCTTGTCCTCCTAATGGTCGATCCAACATTGGTTTCTTTTATGAGTGAAAACTTGCCGCTGCACTCTTCACAACCTTCCACTTGGGGTTTACCATTGTTTGCATCAAGAGTTTTCTAGCGCCGTTGCCGGGGAGGAAGAGAATTTCTGCAAGGGGAGTCTCTCACTTCCAATCTCTTTTCTCTGTTTTAGTTTTGCTTAGTTTATTTTATTTTGTCTTGTTTGCTTCTCTTTATCAAAAACACACAAAAAAACTAGTTCTTATTCTAGTTGTTACTTTTGTTACTTTGTTGTTATTTTTCATCATGTTGTTCCCCAACTTTACCCTAAAAGATCTGCCAGTAGGAAGTGGTTCTATACTTGGAAAGGATACCATTAAAGAATTCTTTGATCATGTTAGTAAGCATAATAATTTTGAGGAAAAAATACATAGTAGAACTTGCTCCAAATTATGAGACTGCTGCAATTTCTTTAGTTCACATGTTAGAAGCTAGGTTTGTTAATCTTCATCCCATATTACAACATATGTTCCTCCGTTTGAATAACATTGAAGATGTTGAGAAAAGGAACTTTATCTTAGAAACCATGCTTAAAGAAGTTGGAGATGTTGCTATAGAATCTAGAAAAGTCTTTGGTCGCTTCAATATGCTTGGCTCATGTGTAGATATTGCTGATGCTCTTGAAAAGACTGAATCTAATAATGAAAAGGAGGATAAAATACCAATCCCCTTTAAATTGGTAGCACTACATGAAGCTCAAGAAAAAAAATTGATTGGATTGTTCCTGAGAATTTATTTGATGAGAATAGTAAGCCTAAAAGTTCTAAGAGAGGAGCCTATGAAACTCACTTAGATAAAATACAATGAATTATTAAGGAATTGCCAAATCTTGATTTGAATGCTTCTTCATTTGAAAATACTTGATTCCACTTTTCTGGGCCTAGCTAAAAGGCGTTAAAGAAAAGCACTTCTTGGGAGATAACCCATGGTTTTATTTTTGCTTTGTTTTTCTCTGATTTATTTGAGTCAAGGGGATTTATAATTCTATAGAAACTCCTTTGTATCTTTATTTTTATGTTTTAGTAGTGCCAAGTAAGGTTTCTGACGAGAGTTGGAGTTGGTTTTCGAATTTCTGCGCAGGAAACAGATTTCTGTTGTTCACCGTAACAAATCGTAAAATCACAGAAAAATCAGAATTACCTGAAATTTCTTGTGCTTATTCCTCGGCTAATTCCTTTACTTTTTTTTTCTTTAAGTTTTTCGATCTGAGAAATGTAAGTGCCTTGATAAGATTCGTCTTTACACACTGTTCTGGTTTTGACAGATTCTGCCATTTTTCTTGCATTTGCTCTTTTGCGATGTCAAGTGGATTTCTTTTCTTCATTAAACATAAGTGGCTGTGGATAATGTGTAAAAGTATCAATAGCACTTGTGCCACATATAACCAATGGATTTTTAATTATTGCATTAACCCTCTAATGCGAATTACTGTTTGAGTGTGGTGTGAAGGAAGTTTTCAAGGGTCAAGAGAAGAGGGTGATATATGTGATCAAGAAGAGTGCAAGGTCAAAGCTTGGGGATGCCGCCATGGTTCATCAAAGCATATTTTAAGAAGAATAAAACATATAAGCTTGGGGATTCCCCAAGGCATCCCCTTCTTCATCAACAATCTATCAGGTCACTTCTAGTGAAACTATATTTTTATTCGGTCACATCATATGAAGTTTACTTGGAGCGTCTGTTTGTTTTTCTTTCGTTTTCCTTTGTTTTATTTTGTTTTCCTTGCTGAAATAATATATCTGGACCCTAGAATTCTATGTTTGGGAGAGATACACGCTCCGCTTTTTCGTTTGAATACTTGCTATGCTAGTATTCTTAGTTTTTCTTCTAGTTGCTGCAAAAATTCCTGTTTAGCTCTTGTTTTCATTGCATCTCTGGTTCAGAGCTGTTAGTTTTGGTAGTGTTATGTGAGTACTCTCATATTTTCTTTCTGTAGAATTTAGAGTGTTTTGTTAAAGCATGTTTTGTATGGTGCTTGTTGGGAAAAGAAACTGTTGCTTGAGGTAGAATTTATAACGGTGCAAGTAGAAGCTTGTATAGTTTCTGGCTAGAATTTTTCATATCATGCTAGATGTTATTTTAGTTCTAAAGCCTTGTGGTTATTTAGTAGCATGATTATGGAATGTAATTGACGCCCTCGTTGGTAAACCCCAAGAGAAAGGTTGTGAAGATTGTAGCAGCAAGTTTTCCCTCAAAAAAGAAACCAAGGTTGAATCGACCAGTAGGAGGACAAGCAATCTCTGAAGGTTGATGCAGCTGAGGTGGCAGGGCACATTACCGGTTCAGCAGCAACATGGAACCTACACAACACAATCAAATCACTATGTCCCAATGAAGCAGTGACGTTGTCAATCTCACCGGTTTTGCAGAAAACAAAGAGGTTAAATGTATGGTGTGGAAAACAGTAGGAACAGTATGAGAGCAGTATGTGTTTATCAGCATGAGGAAAAAGGACCGGGGTCCCCAGTTCACTAGTGGTGTCTCTTCGTGAAAGATAAATAACATGTGTGGTGAACAAATTACAGCTGGGCAATTGACAGAAATGAAGGCTGCACCGTAGTGTATATGCAATACATAAAGATTAATATGTGATTCATGCAGGAATTGCAACAAGATACATAGACCGTTATTCAACTGTATCTATGAATAAAAATCCACCCTTTGAATATCATCCGAACAAACGTTGGGTATTAAGTTGCAAGCAACAGATAATCTCAGTAAGCAAAGTGTGTAATGTAAACAATAACATCATCCTTAGACAAAGCATTGTTGTTTTCTTCCTAATGGCAACAACTTATCCTCCATCCGTCACGTTTCTGTCACTCGAGCACACATGAAAAGTAGGCATGAACCCACTATCGAGCATAAATACTCCCTCTTGGAGTTACTAGCATCTACTTGGCCAGAGCATCTACTAATAACTGAGAGTATGCAAGATCATAAATAACATATGCATGAAGATACCATTATAGATTGATAATCAGCAGACATGGCATTCAACATTCATCAGATCCCAGCAAACACAACATGTAGAATTACATAAAGATGATATTGATCATGATAGGCAGCTCACAAGATCTAAACATGTGGCTAAAGTGGAGAGGACAACCATCTAGCTACTGCTAGTCCTGGGATAAACTACTCACGCATCACTTCGGAGGAGGGCATGGTTGTGTAGACCCTTCCGGTGATGATTTCCCCCTTTGGCAGGGTGCCGGGGAGAGCTCCATAACCCTCCCGATCTCGGGATGATGGTGACGGTGGCCTCGGGTGTTTCTCGTGTAAAAGTGGGATCTCTTTAGGGTTTATGTCTCGGGGGGATTATATAGGCGAAAGGGCAAAGGCGGTGGAGTCCCGGGGGCCCCACACCACCCCCCGACGCGGACAAGGGGGGGCGCCCTATGTTGTGGGGCCCCTGAGGCCCCCCTCCGAGTCTCTTCGGGACTCTGTGGAACCTTCGGGAATTCTAAGACTTCCGGGCTTCGAACTTTCCAATTCCGAGAATATTTCCAGAACAACTTTTCTGAAACTAAAAACAGCAGAAAACAGGGAACTGGCTCTGTGCCATCTTGTCAATAGGTTAGTCCAGAAAATCGATAAAAGTTACATAAAGTGTATAGCAAACATGTGGGAAACAATAAGAAAACAACATGGAACATCAGAAATTAAGGATACGTTTATGACGTATCACATGATTAGCCTCAAATAGCTAAGAGTGTTCTCCTTTGAATGTTTTATTTGGTTGACTTGGCGCATGCTAAGACCATGTTTATGACTATGAACCAGTCACTTAGAGCCTCCATGTAGAATCCCACTTTTTATTAAAAGTGGAATACCCATGCTATGTGCTAGTCCCTGGATCAATGCTACAACCACAGTACAAAACTTAAAGGAATCACTTCATAAGAGTCAAAATTATTACAACTGGATCCAGAGTAGCAAATATAACTTATTACAAGGTGCATAGCCTTATAGGCTAGATAAAAACTCAGAGTTCAAGCAGCAGAAGTAAAGTAGCAATGAGCCTCCATCTTCAAGCATGCGCCACAGGCAGGCATATTGGGTGTAGACTAGAGTCCAGAAACATCCTCATTCCTCATCAGAAGATCCTACACGTTGGAATATGCAGCCCCCAAAGGAGATCAGTACAATTTGATGTACTGTCAAATGTCACCTATGGTGGATATAAAATGGCAAGTCTAAAACTACATGACTTCTTTGGCTAGGTGGATCTTAAGGCTATTTGCAAAAAGCCAATTTTCTCCTAACACTTTTGTAAAGTCATTTTGTTTTCAAAAGGAGTGGCAACATTGGAATAAAATCCAAGCGCCACAAACATTACTTCCTTGGGAAAATTTTAGTTTAATAAAACGGTGTTGAGATTCTTCTGTCCATCGTTGTCCAGCTGCTCGAAGTCGTCCATTTCCGGGGACACGGCTATGATCATAGTTTCTAACTTTGCAGAGGTTGTGCACTTTCACCGTTTGTCTTCAATTAGCCCAAACATCCTATACAACCGTAGTGCATCATGGAAAGGAGAGAATCGAGACGAGATCTTTCAGAAGAATAAGTCCAAACCCACCGGCAAGACCCATTCCACCTATAATTTTGCTACATCTGCTTGTCAAGCCTGGGCTGAACTCTCACAACTTATTTGATCAAGACAGAGCCCATATGTCAAAAGGCTGCACGGTAATCTACTAGACTTAGAGGGACTTATTAATCTCTTTGTTCCTGGGTGGCCATCCGCAAGTGACAACCTCAAGTGGAATAACCCTTTGAAAAGGGCCCTGAGGCAACACTCAACATAAACCAGTCTTACCACTTCCACCCAGGTGGTTCATTTATTTGTTATACTTAGAATTTTTCCTCCACATCTAGTAAAACCATCTTGTAATATAGCATAGCATCTAGTAAGTTCTAAGTCTATCAAAATAACAAGGTACAAGGGATGGCAACACACTACTAGGATAATAGCTTAGCATAATACTTTATAAAAAGTCCTATCATGCACACTACTTTAAAACCACTAATGCTTAGTAAGATATAGGTGCAAATATGGGGTGTCACTTGCCTTGGCAGTAGGATGAGTAAGAAGAGCAACCACAATTGTAGAATTGCTCCTCCTCACAATCTAGAAAAACAAAATAACAACACATAAACAAACAATAAAGGAAAACATTACATAAACATGCATGCATGATATGAAATGATGCATACACCCCACAAATGTTATGAATGAAGGACATAATTTGTTCTCTATTTTCCTAATATGTTTAAAAACTTAGGAAAACAAAAGAGATACCAAAATATAATTATAACATTTTTCGTGTTCTTAAATAGATCTATTAACCAAACACAAGAATTATGATGCTAAGGTGATCTAAATTTTGTTATTTTCTACTCTCTGTACGGATTGCATCTTAACAAAACCATAGCTCTTGGATTTTCTCAAAAAGGAATTATAGAATTAAAGTTATGAGCAAAATAGTGCAAAACAAAGATCTGTGAATAACAAGTTTGTGCACATGTCAAAAATAAAGTTCTATAGATCCAATGTGTTCTACTCACCTTGCTGATTTCAAAAAGTATAAAATCATCGAAATTGGAATTACAGAACGAAAGTTATTGAATTTACAAGCTTAAGTTTTTATTCTGTTTATTTCTATTTTGAAAAGAAATTGACCCATCCGAGGGATATAAAACGGAGCCTTCTGATTGGCCCGTGCCATTTCGCGCGGATTGACTAACGTGGACTGGAGGATCTAAAGGGATAAGAACGGCCAGGATTAAAACTTAACGGTTCGTTAAGTGATAATACAAGCCCTAGGATTAGATCTGATGGCTCAGGATTAGCTCGAGCATCCGAGCGGCGCTGCCCGCCGGAATTCCTGCCGGAATCGAGAGCGTGCGGCTCTGCGAGCACGGCGCGGTGTTTACACGAGGTTAGAGGGGCATGGTGACGTACCTAGATGATTAGCGTGACGACGCGGACTTGGTGGCGCAGCGGTGAGCTCGATGACGACCTCCTCTTCACGAAATTCCTCGCCGGAATCCACCCGAGGCAATGGTGATTGATGTTGAAGATGGCGCCGTCGACCTAAGGGTAAACAAACGCGCGCATGTTGTCAAATGGTTGCACGGTGGTGAGACAAAACTAACAGAGGAGATGGGAGAGTCCGGGACGGTCGGAGTTCGCCGGAATCGGTAGACCTTGTCGACGGGGGTGGCGGTTGGACGAGCTCAAATGCGTGCGGCCTTGGGGCTGCCCTTCGGTGTGTTGTTGGGCAAAAGAAAGAGGAGGGGGTGATGCTTAAAAAGGGCGAGGAAGGGGCGTTAATTCATGCTTAAACGCGAGCGTTTTTGCCGGAGTAAATCGGCCATTTCATGGCCTTAACGCGAGCGCGGTCACCGCGCGAGGAAGGACGACGGGCGCTTCACTGTGACGTGGTCACGGCGTGGGGCACGGGGCCACTGGATAGCGAGAGGGGGTAGGGAGAGAGGGAGTGAGCGCGCGCGCGGTTCTTTGGGCTGGCCCGTTGGGCTGGTTAGATAGGCTATGCGCGCTGCACGGGAGGGAGAGGGAAAAGGAGAGATGGGCTCGGACCAGGGGGTGCGGTAGAATAGGTTTTCTCTTTTTTTGTTCTTTTTTTAACTTTAACAAAACCAACCATAAACCCCTCAAAATTATTCAGGAAAATAATTAAAAATATGTTTTGAAGAGCTAGTGACATTAGGAGTATTTTGGCATTGCTCTTTTTCTAAAATAAAATAATTTCACATAGGTCAAATATGGGGACTTCAAAATACCCCTTTTTATGCCTATGTGGTAAAAATGAATTTAATGTCTTGTTGTGGTGAGCAAAATATGCAATTACGCCATGATGCAAATGTATGCATGATGTTATTTGAATTTTGAAAATCCTGGGATGTTACAGACTAACCCCCTTAAGATGAAGCTCGCCCTCGAGCTTCAGAAAGGTCAGCCAAAAGGTGTGGGTGGTCTTCTCGAAGATCGTCTTCTCGCTTCCATGTAGCTTCTTCTATAGTGTGGTGACTCCACTGAATTTTGCAAAATTTGAGGGTTTTGGTGCAGGTAACTCTTTCTGCAGTTTCTAGTATCTTGATTGGCTTCTCTTAGTAAGTCAGATCACTCTCCAATTGTACTTCCTCAAGGGGTACAATATCTTTCAACGCAGTTTCCAACATCTCAGGGTGACACTTCTTTAATTGACTGACATGAAACACATTATGGACTGCAGACAAAACCTCATGCAATTCTAACTCATAAGCCACTTCACCTTTGCGAGATAAAATCTTGAATGGTCTTATGAATCGAGGTGCTAATTTTCCTTTGATTCCAAATCTCTTGAAACCACGAAGAGGTGATACTCTTAGGTAAGTCCTATCACCAACTTCATAAGTGACATCTCTGCGTTTGTTATCAGCATAGCTCTTCTGTCTTGACTGGGCTATCTTGAGTCTATCCTTAATTAACCCAACTTTCTCCTCTGCTTCTTGAATTATATCAGGACCAAGAAACTTCGTTCTCCTACACCACTCCATAGTAATGGTGTAGTGCACTTTTTCCCGTATAATGCTTGAAACGGTGCCATCTCAATACTTGCCTGATAACTGTTGTTGTAAGAGAATTCTGCATAAGGTAAGGTATCCTCCCAACTGGATACATAGTCTAGTGCACATGCTCTCAGCATATCCTCCAATATTTGGTTCACTCTCTCAGTTTGTCCATCGGTCTGAGGGTGAAATGTTGTACTAAATTCCAGTCTGGTACCTAAGGACTCATGTAGCTGTTTCCAAAAATGAGATGTAAACTGGGTACCTCTATCAGAAACAATGCTCTTGGGTACACAATGCAGACACACAATTCTCTTCATGTAAATTTATGCTAGCTTAGCACTAGTGTAGGTGGTCTTTACTGGTAGAAAATGAGCTACCTTTGTGAAACGATCGACCACTACCCAAATAGAGTCATAACCAGACTTAGTCCTGGGTAGTCCAGTAATAAAATCCATACCAATTTGTTCCCATTTCCAATCTGGCACCTTCAATGGTTGTAATAGTCCTGCTGGCTTTTGATGTTCTGCTTTCACTCTACTACACACATCACATTTTGCTATAAACTTTGCGATGTCTTTCTTCAAGTTATTCCACCAGAATCTCTCCTTCACATCCATGTACATTTTGGTATTACCTGGATGAATGGAGTAGGGTGTTTCATGTGCTTCTTGCAAAATCAGCTTCCTAAGATCAGTGTAATTGGCTACACATACACGTTTTTCAAACCATAAGGTTCCTTGCTCATCCTCATGAAATCCCTTAGCTTTTCCTACATTTAAGTTGGCTTTTATTTCGTCTATATCTTTGTCTCCTTTCTGTGTTTCACGTATTCTGTCCATCAAAGTTGGTTATACCACCAATGATGTTATGAAACCCTCGGGTACTATTTCTAGTCTGAGATCCTTGAATGCATTGCCCCAAATCCTAAGGTAACTCTCCTGCTGTGAGTCCATTCACATAAACCTTACGGCTCAGAGCATCAACTACTACATTAGCCTTACCGGGATGGTATTGCAAACTCAGGTCATAATCCTTAATGAG
Source organism: Alopecurus myosuroides (assembly GCA_028641055.1). Lineage (NCBI taxonomy): Eukaryota > Viridiplantae > Streptophyta > Magnoliopsida > Poales > Poaceae > Alopecurus > Alopecurus myosuroides. Next base: position 34,812,688 of record CM054062.1, read on the forward strand.
TTCTAACCATCTTCTTTGTCTCATGTTCAAATCCTTCTGCGTGAATATGTATTTTAAACTCTTGTGGTCTATGAAGACTTCACATCTTTTCCCCATCAAATAATGTCTCCAGGTCTTCAAGGCATGGACCACTGAAGCTAACTCTAGATCATGTGTGGGATAGTTAACCTCATGCTTCTTGAGTTTTCTAGAGGCATATGATGCCACCTTTCCTCCTTGCATAAGAACACTTCCAAGTCCTTGGCGCGAGGCGTCACAATACACTTGGAATTCCTTCTCTAAATCTGGTAAGCATAGGACTGGGCTTATCACCAATCGTTTCTTCAATTCTGGAAAACTGGTTTCACAAGCATCATTCCACTCAAACTTCTTTTCCTTCTTTAACAACTCAGTCATGGGCTTAGCAATTTTTGAGAAATTCTCAATGAATCTCTGGTAATAACCTGCCAAACCTAGGAAACTACGAATCTCCCCAACATTTTTGGGTGGCTCCCATTCCATTACTGCTGCTACTTTGGAAGGATCAACAGCAATTCCTTCCTTTGACACAATGTGTCCAAGAAATCCCACTTCACTTAGCCAGAACTCACACTTACTAAACTTGGCATAAAGTTTGTGCTCTCTAAGCGTCTTCAAAATCAAACGGAGGTGACTTTCATGTTCTTTGGTGCTCTTGGAATAGATCAAAATGTCATCAATGAAGACCACGACAAACTTGTCTAGAAATTCCATGAACACTTTGTTCATCATATTCATGAAGTATGAAGGGGCATTGGTTAATCCAAATCGCATCACCGTATACTCATACGATCCATATCTAGTAACAAAGGCTGTCTTGGGTATATCATGCTCCCTAATCTTCAATTGGAAATATCCTGATGGAAGATCAATCTTGGAAAACACACATGCTCCCTCTAATTGATCAAACAGGTCGTTGATTCTAGGCAAATGATACTTGTTTTTAATAGTCACTTCATTTAGAGAACGGTAATCCATAACTAAACGCTGACTCCTGTCCTTCTTCTCCACAAACAGAACTGGTTCTCCCCATGGTGATGAACTTTCACGAATAAAACCTTTCCTGAGTTGTTCTTCTAATTTCTTCTTAAGTTCCATTAGCTCATCAGTAGACATGGGGTTAGGTCTTTTTGCTATGGGGCCAGTGCCTGGTAATAGATCAATGAGAAACTCCACATCTCTATCAGGTGGCATTCCTGGTAATTCCTTGGCGAAAACATCAGGGTATTCCCTTACTATGGATACTTGATCTAGGCTAACCCCCTTAAGAGAATTGAGTCTAATCCCTTTTATTTCCATGTTGGATTTGAATCTAATCATCTTTCCTTCTGGGGTGGTGAGTGTAATTGCTTTGTTTGCACAATCTATGACTCCTCCAAAAGTGTTCATCCAATCCATCCCCAGAATAACATCTAGTCCTTGAGACTCTAGAATTACGAGATGGGTTGGAAATTGTATTTCCCAACTTCTAAGGTAAGATGCCCGCAACCGGCATTGACGAGCATTTCTCCACCTGGGGAGCTTACTCTAATGGTTTTCCCTATGGTTTCAGTGGGTAGCCCATTTTTATTTACAAATTCTCTTGATATGAAAGAATGAGATGCTACAGTATCAAATAAAACCAATGCTGTAAAGGAGTTGAGTAGAAACGTACCAATTACAGCATCAGGTTCATCCATCACTTCTTCCATGTTGACATGGTTCACATGTCCCTTCAGAAATGGGTTGGGCTTGGCATTCTCATCCACTCTCCTCTCTGGGCAGTCATTAGATAAATGTCCTGTCTTCTTGCACTTGAAACAAGTCACTTGGGAAACATCTCTCTTCCCTTCAGAATTATGACGATGATGTCCATTTCCATGGCTATGTCCATTGTGATTATTTCCTTTGAATCCTCCATTGTTACCCCTGTATCCACCATTGTGATTGTGTCCATGGTGCTTGTGTCCATGGACATTGTTGTGGTGGCTCCAGGATTTGTGGCCACTACCTTCAGAGAACTGCTGCTTCTTGTGTGATGAATCAGAGTGAGTCTTACTAACTCCAAACTTTCTCTTTCTGTTCTCTTCCTTACTCATATTGTTATCCAGAGTGATGGCTTGGTCTAGCAGAGTTTGATAATTTGGAGCATAAGCTACAGACAGAGGTATCTTCAATTATCCCTTGAGTCCACTAAGGAATTTATCCTTCCTCTTAGCGTCAGTATCAATATCCTATGGTGCATACCTTGATAAGGTGTAGAAATCGTCCATATATTCCTTCAAAGTCCTACCTCCCTGTTTCAGACTACGGAACTCATCCCTCTCCAAATTCATTATCCCTGAAGAAATATGGGCATTACGAAAACCTTCCTTGAAAGCATCCCAAGTCATTCCCTCTAAAGGATGTGTCACTTGATAAGTATCCCACCACATTGTAGCGGGTCCTTCAAGAAGATGAGCGGTGAAGCTCACTTTTTCAGCCTCAGAGCATTCACAAGTCACCAAAGCCTTATTAACTGAGGAGAGCCAGTCATCTGCCACTATTGGTTCTGAGGCAAAGGAAAACTTGGTGGGTTTAAGCCTTAGAAATCTTGTAAGTCTATCCACTTGGGGTGGCGGTCGAGGTTTGTTATTGTTGTTGTTATTGTTATTATTGTTGTTATTGTTTGCTGCCAAAATCTGAGTCATCATTTGCATAAGCTGAGTCTGGGCTGCCATCATCTGTTGCATTGCGTCATTGTTGTTGTTTTTCTTGGGGTCACGACGAGGAGGCATCTGTGGTGGTTTTCAGCATAGGTAAGTATAAGATAGATAGGTCTAAGAAGAAAAGTCTTCCTACCCATGCACGAACATAAAGGCATAACAAAAGAAGGATAAAGCTTGGAAAAACTTAAAAGGACTTGTTTTGCAAGAACACTGCAATTTTGCCTTATCACAAAATTGATAGGTCAAAACTTAAGCTCGAATAACCTAAACAACAACATGGTGATCGAACTAATGAATCTACTCTTCAGCCATGACGTCTTCTTCTTCAACTTCTTCAATCGTGATTCCTTCACCTGCGAGGATGGCCTTGAGTTCCTTCACTTCTTTCTCCAGGGCATCATTCTTCTCTTGTAACTCTCTCTTCTCACCACGTATCTTTCCTATCAACTCATAATCAGCCTCTAAGTACAAGTCGTTGTCTTCTAGTTTCGACTTCAGGTCTCTAATCTCTTGGTTCTTCGACTTGATTCTGTTTTCTTGACTCAGCAACTTCTTGTCTTTAGTCTTCCGCTTCTCATCTTGAGTGTGGACTACCTCTTCTAGAGTCTTCACCTTCTCTTCTACCTCCTTGAGTTGGACGCGTAGTTCATCATTCAACAGTAGCTCATTGTACTTTTCTTCCTCGAGGTCCTTGACATGAATCTCTAAGTTTTGAAGATACTGGCGTAAAGGAGTAGCTTTGGTTTCTGGGGCTAGGATGTAAGGTGCCCCATCTTCATTACGTCTTCCTAGAGAAAAAGAGTAGTGATTCTTCAACTCCCGATAATGCTTCCCACAGAGACGTCCTATCAGCTCCTGCATAACGAGGTTGAGGCCTCTCTCCATGGAGTCGCTGATCACCTTGATCATGATGTCTTCGGATGTGGGCTCGGTTTGGCGTCCTGGTTGAAGAAGTCTGACTCCCCAGCAACCTTCCTTGCTAAACGTGTTAAGGTGTTTCCCTCTGATGGTGGGTGTGGGCAGCGCCACTAGTGTGACTATCTCGAGAACATGGCCTCCAAAGCGAGTGTTTATGATGTCCTCGGTGTCGTCGAAGTTGAAGCTCTCCATCTTGAGTAATAACATAAGTTTTAATACATAAGGTAAAGAAGACTAGAAGTGCATAAATACTTAGAAAAATATCAAACTTTCTCTAGGGTGATCATGGGTTATTAACAACTTATTGTAAATTGGATATTCACTATAGTGAGAGATACTGGCACCCGCTAGCCAATCAGGGAACCAGTCTCATGTACGTGGACATGTAATGCTGGTCCGGGCCGCTTCATCTCACTATGCCGCTAGGATCCAAAAATACTCAAAAGAGTTAATAAATTTGATCAAAAAGGGTTTTTCCAAACCTAAGGGCTCGAACCTACAGGCAACACAATGTTCTGATACCATTTTGTAGCATCCCACTTTTTATTAAAAGTGGAATACCTGTGCTATGTGCTAGTCCCTGGATCAATGCTAGCACCACAGTACAAAACTTAAAGGTATCATTGCATAAGAGTCAAAATTATTACAACTGGATCCAGAGTAGCCAAATATAACTTATTACAAGGTGCATAGCCTTATAGGCTAGCTAAAAACTCAGAGTTCAAGCAACAGAAGTAAAGTAGCAATGAGCCTCCATCTTCAAGCATGCGCCACAGGCAGACATGTTGGGTGTAGACTCGAGTCCAGAAACATCCTCATTTCTTATCAGAAGACCCTGCACGTTGGAATATGCAGCCCCCGAAGGAGAATATCCTTGTCCAGCTGCTCGAAGTCGTCCATTTCCGGGGACACGGCTATGATCATAGTTTCTAACTTTGCAGAGGTTGTGCACTTTCACCCTTTGTCTTCAATTAGCCCAAACATCCTATACAACCGTAGTGCATCATGGAAAGGAGAGAATCGAGACGAGATCTTTCAGAAGAAGAAGTCCAAACCCACCGGCAAGACCCATTCCACCTATAATTTTGCTACATCTGCTTGTCAAGCCTGGGCTGAACTCTCACAACTTATTTGATCAAGACAGAGCCCATATGTCAAAAGGCTGCACGGTAAGCTACTAGACTTAGAGGGACTTATTAATCTCTTTGTTCCTGGGTGGCCATCCGCAAGTGACAACCTCAAGTGGAATACTCCCTTTGAAAAGGGCCCTGAGGCAACACTCAACATAAACCAGTCTTACCACTTCCACCCAGGTGGTTCATTTATTTGTTATACTTAGAATTTTTCCTCCACGTCTAGTAAAACCATCTTGTAATATAGCATAGCATCTACTAAGTTCTAAGTCTATAAAAATAACAAGGTATAAGGGATGGCTACACACTACTAGGATAATAGCTTAGCATAATACTTTATAAAAAGTCCTATCATGCACACTACTTTAAAACCACGAATACTTAGTAAGATATAGGTGCAAATATGGGGTGTCACTTGCCTTGGTAGTAGGATGAGTAAGAAAAACAACCATAATTGTAGAATTGCTCCTCCTCACAATCTAGACAAACAAAATAACAACACATAAACAAACAATAAAGGAAAACATTACATAAACATGTATGCATGATATGCAATGATGCATAAACCCCACAAATGTTATGAATGAAGGGCATAATGTTGTTCTCTGTTTTCCTAATATGTTCAAAAACTTAGGAAAACAAAATAGAGACTAAAATATAATTATAACACTTTTAGTGTTCTTAAATAGATTTATTAACCAAAAACAAGAATTATGATGCTAAGGTGATCTAAATGTTGTTATTTTCTACTCTCTGTATAGATTGCATCTTAACAAATCCATAACACTTGGATTTTCTCATAAAGGAATTATAGAATTAAAGTTATGAGCAAAATAGTGCAAAACAAAGATTTGTGAATAACAAGTTTGTGCACGTGTCAAAAATAAATTACTATAGCTCCAATGTGTTCTACTCATCTTGTTGATTTCAAAAAGTATCAAATCATCGAAATTGTAATTACAGAACGAAAGTTATTGAATTTACAAGTTTAAGTTTTTATTCTGTTTATTTCTATTTTGAAAATAAATTGACCGATCCGAGGGATATGAAACGGAGCCTTCTGATTGGTCTGTGCCCTTTCGCGCGGATTTACTAACGCGGACTGCAGGATCCAAAGGGATATGAGTGGCCAGGATTAAAACTTAACGGTTTGTTAAGTGATCTAATACAAGCCCTAGGATTAGATCTGACGGCTTAGGATTAGCCCGAGCACCCGAGCGGCTCTGCCTGCCGGAATTCCTACCGGAATCGAGAGCGAGCGGCTCTGCGAGCACGGCGCGGTGTTTACACGAGGTTAGAGGGGGCACGGTGACATACCTAAACGATTAGCTCGACGACGCGGACTTGGTGGCGCAGCGGTGAGCTCGATGACGACCTCCTCTTCACGAAATTCCTCGCCGGAATCCACCCGAGGCGACGGTGATTGATGTCGAAGATGGCGTCGTCGACCTGAGGGTAAATAAACGCGCGCATGTTGTCAAATGGTTGCGCGGCGGTGATACAAAACTAACATAGGAGATGGGAGAGTCTAGGATGGCCGGAGTTCGCCGGAATCGACAGACCTAGTCGACGGGGGTGGCGGTTGGACGAGCTCAAATGCGTGCGGCCTTGGGGCTCCCCTTCGATGTGCTGTGGGGCAAAAGAAAGATGAGGGGGTGGTGCTTAAGAAGGGTGAGGAGGGGGCGTTAATTCGTGGCTTAAACGCGAGCGTTTTCGCCGGAGAAAATCGGCTGTTTCATGGCCTTAACGCGAGCGTGGTCACCGCGCGAGGAAGGACGACGGGCGCGTCACTGTGACGTGGTCACGACGTGGGCCACGGGGCCACTGGACAGCGAGAGGGGGTAGGGAGAGAGGGAGTGGGCGGGCGCGCGGTTCTTCGGGCTGGCTCGTTGGGCTGGTTAGATAGGCTATGCGCGCTGCGCGGGAGGCATAGGGAAAAGGAGAGATGGGCTCGGCCCAGGGGGGTGTGGTAGAATAGGTTTTCTCTTTTTTTTGTTCTCTTTTTTTTTAACTTTAACAAAACCAACCATAAACCCATCAAACTTATTCAGAAAAATAATTAAAAATATGTTTTGAAGAGCTAGTGACATTAGGAGTATTTTGGCATTGCTCTTTTTCTAAAATAAAATAATTTCACATAGGTCAAATATGGGGACTTCAAAATACCCCTTTTTCTGCCTATGTGGTAAAAATGAGTTTAATGTCCTTTTGTGGTGAGCAAAATATGCAATGATGCCATGATGCAAATGTATGCATGATGTTATTTGAATTTTGAAAATCCTGGGATGTTACACTCCATGATCATTTAGTTTTTGAACTTGTGGTAGCATTTATGCTTTGATTAATGATGTTTATGTCGCTATGCATGATTATGGCTCTTATGCTCTCTTGATTTGTAGCTCCTAGTCTTTTGTTAGCCTCCACCTGTACTGAGTATGAGCTCTACTCGTGCATGCAACTCCCAAAAACCAAAGTTTTCCCATTGTGTCCATCATACCTACCTACATGTGGTATTTAACCGCCACTCCAAAGTAAATTTCTCACGTGTTACCTTTAAATCTTTCAAAATTACTCCTATTTTGTGCTCCGGTTTTAGCTCACTAGGATGTAAATAGAGAATCTTTATCTCACTGGTTGATTTGACTTTCACACCCTGGACTAGTGGCTTCATCCGCTTATCCAATGATAGAACAGGTGGCAGCGGGGTGCCCAGCCCCAAATTAATAACAACAAATTATCTTCACTATTTTCCCCTGATTTCTCAGTCGAAGCATAATTGTGTAAACAAAAGAGAAAGAGGGATGACCTTCTATCGAGATGCCTCCTTCTATGGGAGCCGCTCTTGTGAAGTCTAGTTGGCTTGTGACGTACTGTATTTTCTGTTTACCACTCGTTGACATAAGCATACACCTCTCTTGAAATATAGACACTCCTCCACGGTATGTGATTGTTGGCAGGCACCCGAGGATTCCGTTAGACATGGTTTGTGTAAGATGGTTGGGAGGAGTGTCAAGCTTTTTATACCTCAGTTTAATAAAATAAAAGCTCTAGCACATGAGGGATCCATGCTTCCCTCTACGAAGGGATTTTTTTTTACTTTTATGTTGAGTCTCCATCTTCTAACTTTATGCACAGTTGAGAGAGCATAGTTGCCAATCTAAGTTTTATGTGCATTTGTCCCAAAAAACATTATAAATTGATTCATGATGTGTTATGGCTTGTTCTCTATTTATTTGTGCTAGTCTTGCTCTTGAACTTTGAAGGTGTCCTCGCATTTATGTTCTGCCCCACTCTTAAGGACTAGCGAAATATCACTTTGACATGTTTTCTCTATGCTTGAAACAAACGTATATCTTTCGTTTCATTGTTATTCATGATCTTTTATTCGTGTTACTTCTCATGATGCAAGGTGATTGCTATGCTTTATTATTAAAGTTCTATTTATCATGCTTGTGTTAAAGTTCTATGATCCTAGCTTACTTATGATTTTACATTAATGGTGATCAAGTTTATGTTGGTAGCATGACACCTAAGAAATTATGTGTTTTTATCGTTTACCTACTCGAGGACGAGTAGGAACTAAGCTTCGGGATGTTGATATGTCATAAACGTATCCTTAATTTCTGATGTTCCATGTTGCTTTCTTATTGTTTCCTACATGTTTGCTATACACTTTACGTCATTTTATCGATTTTCCCAGACTAACCTGTTGACAAGATGCCACAGAGCCAGTTCCATGTTTTCTGCTGTTTTTAGTTTCAGAAAAGTTGTTCTGGAAATATTCTCGGAACCAGAAAAATCGAAGCCCGAAAGTCTTAGAATTCCCGAAGGCTCCATGGAGTCCCGAAGTGACCTGGAGGGGGACCACAGGGGGCCCACACCACAGGGCACCGCGCCCCTCCCCTGGCTGCGCCATGGGGTCTTATGGGCCCCCCCGGCCTCCGCCGCCTTTGCCCTTTCGCCTATTTATACCCCTCAAGACGTAAATCCTAAATATATACCACTTCGTCCCGAAAAACACCCGAGACCTCCGTCATCGTCATCCCGAGATCGGGAGGGTTCTGGAGTTCTCCCCGACACCCTGCCGGGAGGGGAATTCATCACCGGAGGGATCTACACCGAAGTGATGCCTTAGTAGTTCATCCCTGGACTACGGGTCCATAGCAGTAGCTAGATGGTTGTTCTCTCCACTTTGTACCTCATGTTTACATTTCGTGAGCTGCCTCACATGATCGAGATCATCTTTATGTAATGCAACATGTTGTGTTTGCTGGGATCTGATAAATGTTGAATTCTATGTCTTCTTATTATCAATCTATCATGTTATCTTCATGCATATGTTATTTATGATCTTGCATGCTCTCCGTTATTAGTAGATGCTCTGGCCAAGTAGATGCTAGTAACACCAAGAGGGAGTATTTATGCTCGATAGTGGGTTCATGCCTCCTTTGCATTTATGCTCGAGTGACAGAAACATGATAGATGGAGGATGTGATGTTCTCATTAGGGAGAAAACAATGGTGTTACCTAGTTTACATTGTTTAAATTACACACTTTACTTACTGCGATAATATGTTGCTAGCAACTTAATACCCAACGTTTGTTCGGATGATATTCGGAGGGTGGATTATTAGACATAAATGCAGTTGGATGACGGTCTATGTATTTTGTTGTAATGCCCGCATGAATCACATAGTAATCTTTCTGTATTGCATATGCACTATGGTGCAGCCTTCATTTCTATCAATTGCCCAGCTGTAATTTGTTCACCACACATGTTATTTATCTTTCACGGAGAGACACCACTAGTGAACTGTGGACCCCGGTCCATTTTCCTCATACTGATAAAACACCTACTCCATTCACACTACTTTCATATGGCTGCTACTGTTTTCATACTGTTTTTCTACTCCTTTCCACACCATAAGTTTAACCTCTTTGTGTTCAGCAAAACCGGTGAGATTGACAACCTCACTGCTACGTTGGGGCAAAGTTATTTGATTGTGTTGTGTAGGTTCCACGTTGCTGCTGAACCGGTAGTGCGCCCTGCCACCTCAGCTGCATCAACCTTCAGAGATTGATTGTCCTCCTACTGGTCAATTCAATCTTGGTTTCTTTTCTGAGGGTAAACTTGCCGCTGCACTCGTCACAACCTTCCACTTGGGGTTTACCAAGGTTTGCATCATCCTCCTAGGTGCATCACTCAAAGATTTCTCCAAAGTTGTAGTTATCCATTTCTGAAATTTTTAGCTAGCATCACAAAAATTAATTTCAAGCAACTATATGATAAAAACTACTATAGAGACTTGTAGGAGGGCTAAACATGCATCAAAAATAAATTATTTCACACAAATCATGCATGCTAGCTCACACAACCTGTCACCTATAATACACAAATACTCAAGAAATACTCCACTAAATAAAATTCTACTTGGATAATCGGAGGAGTCACATACCGGAGAGCAAATGCACCAAATTTCAACAACAAAAATGGGTTGAGCAAAGAGATCGAGAAATTCCCGAAGAAGAACAGCAAGAGCTCGAGTTCCAGGAATGTTTTCGAGTTCCGGAGAGAGAGAGAGAGAGAGAGAGAGAGAGAGAGAGAAGTGTTTGGCAGGGAGGAGAGCAAATGGAGGGCCAGGTGGCCCCACACCTGTGCTGGCGCGACCATGGGCCAGACCACGCCACCTGGTAGTGTGCCTGCATGGTGGGTCCCCCTGGGGTCTCCCAGGTGCCTCTCTGCCTCATTTTTGACGTAGAAATTTAATATATTTTTTCTGGAATTTTTAGAGAAACTTCATTTTCGAGCAATTCCCACAATTTAATAAATAATTAAGAACCAAGAAAAAAATATAGAATGGTGGAAAACAAAACCAAAACCAAAACTACAGAGGTTCTAAGACACTCCAAAAGGCAAATAACCAAAGGAATAAAGGAAAACATAGTGAGAACAATAATGTGGGTGGTGAAAACAAGAGTAACCACAGTAATCAAGATGAAAACAAGGCTATGAATGGAGGAAACATAATTATACTAAAGTAGCATGGTGATAACATGGTGAAAACATAATGCTGAAGGTGAAAACACAGTGAAAACATTGTTCTCTTCATGAAAAATCACTTTGTTAACAAGGTTGATCAAGTCTTGTTAAAAAACAATTTTTATATGAAGCAAAACTTTGCTTATCACTAAATGATTATGTTACCTCAACTTTGATAGACATAGTCCCAATGATAATAATTACATATCCTTTTGGTTGAATTGGAATGGGACTATAGATTCTCCAATCTTGATGGTATCAATATTTTCAATTGAATTTAGAGCATATATTCTATCAATCTTCTTGGAAAAATAAACTGTGTGCTCCTTATCATTAACATTAAAATTTACTTTTCCTTTATTGCAATCAATAACAGCCCCTGCAGTGTTAAGAAAAGGTCTCCCAAGAAAATTAGACATATTATCATCTTCAGGCATTTCAACACAACAAAGTCAGTTAATATCAAAAAGTTAGTAGTCACTTGAACATGAACATTCTCACATATACCAACAGGAATAGCAGTAGATTTATCAGCCATTTGCAAAGATATATCAGTTGGTATCAATTTTTCCAGAGAGAGCCCCTTATAGAGAGAAAAAGGCATAACACTAACTCCTGCTCCCAAATCACATAAAGCAGTTCTAACATAATTACTTTTAATAGAACAAGGAATAGTGGGAATACCACGATCTCCAAGCTTCTTTGAAACCTTTCCATTGAATGAGTAATTAGCAAGCATAGTGGAAATTTCCGCATTAGGAATTTCCCTTTTGTTAGAGACAATATCTTTCATATATTTAGAATAAGGAGGCAATTTAATAGCATCAATCAAAGGAATTTGCAAAAAAAAAGTTTCATCGATTCACAAAACTTGTTATAATGTTCATCGATTTGCAAAAATAAGTTTCTTATTAGGAAAAGGCATTGATTTTTGTACCCAAGGTTCTCTTTCATTACCATGTTTATTAGCAAGGAAATCCTCCTTAGTATACTTTGCAGTTTTAGTTTTAATTTCATGTTCAACTTCAGTTTCTTCTTTATCAGAAGCATCACTTTTATCATTACCACTTTCAGTTTCAGCATCAGAGATTGATATACTATTAGGATCTTTAACAGGTTCATGATATTCTACAACAATTTTATGTCTCTTCTTCTTTTTCTTAGAAGGAGAACTATTTTTTTAGGTTTGCTGAGAATCTTGTTCAATTCTTTTTGGATGTCCCTCATGATACAAGGGATCCTGAGTAGAAACACCACTTCTAGTAATTATTTCACAAACATGTTTTTCTCTAGAAGCTTTAACTAGCAAATATTTTTGCACCTTAGTGAGTTTATCAATTTGAGTTCGAACCATATGAAAATGTTTAACAAGCATTTTAACATCATTAGAGGTTCTCTCAATAATATCGTGCAAATTATCAATAGCTCTAGAGTTTTCCATTAGATGATTCTGCATTCTCATATTAAAATTATCTTGCTTAACAACATAATTATGAAATTCATCCAAGAATTAATCAGGTGGTTTAGAATAGGAAATATCTCTATTATAAAAATATTGGAGAGAGTGTACCTCAACTGTGGGTGGATGAGGACCTGGCTTACATAATTCTTCTATAGGTGGTAGATTCTTCACATCTTCAGACTTAAGACCCCTTTCTTTAAGAGATTCATTGGCTTATCTCATCACTTCATAATTTAATTAAATCATTCCCCTCTTCTTGGGTGTTGGTATTGGCTCAGGTATAGTCCAATCATCATGATTTTTTGCTATTTTAGCCAATAATTCCTGAGCTTCTTCTGGAGTTCTTTTCCTGAAAACACAACCAGCACAACTATCCAGGTATGTCCTAGATTCAACAGTTATTCCATTATAAAATATATCTAGGAGCTCATTTTTAGGTAATGGATTTCCGGGGCTAGTTCTTATTAAAGAAACAAAACCTTGACCAAGATTCAGGCACTTTCTCTCTTTTAATTGGCTTAAAGTTAAAGATATTCTGCAAAGCAGCATGTTGAGCACTAGCAGGAAAATATTTTTGAAAGAAAGCATTAACCAAACCCATAGGACTATCAATAGATCCAGGTGAAAATTTGTTAAACCAAGTTTTGGCTTCATCTTTCAATGAGAAAGGGAAGATCTTAGTAACAAAGTAAGTACGTTTCTTAATATCCTCAGAAAATAAACTACTCAAAGATGATCGCTTATTCATATGTTCCATAGCACTTTTATTTTTAGGACCACAAAAAGGTTCTTTCACAACAATAGATATGTAAGATAAATCTAGAGAAAAATCATAATCCTTAATTATATTTAATGCGTATGGGAGATGTAGCAAACTTAGCATCACGAGAAGGTTTATATTTAACAGCACGTCTTGCAAGAAGACTCTTAATAGCACTTGCACTAGTAGTAACTTGAACTTCTTCAATAAAGTCATCATTAAGTTCAATGTAAGTTTCCTCAAGATCATCACTAGAAATTTCTCTACACTCAGGTGCATTAACAGATGTACCAACATTTTCAGCAGGAATTTCAGTGTTTTCAATTTGTTTAGACCTAGAAATTGTAGCATCTAGGAAAGGACCTAGTGAATCAGTATCATCAAGCAAAGTAGAAGCATCATCAAAAGTATCTGAAGCATTTTAGATTCAGCAGAAGTAGCAGTGTGTGTAACATGTGGTGGTGTAAGAAGCTTACTCATTATAGATGGTGAATCAAGACAAACAGAGGTGTTCAGAGTTGTACCTCTCCTGTAGTGGATGGCAATATAAGAAATTTCCCATCACGAGTTTTACCCATGATGAAAGGCTTGTAGCGAACAATATCACGTTCAAGTGAGCAAATAAATAAAGCAATGTTCCCCTGGCAACGGCGCCAGAAAATAGTCTTGATGACCCACAAGTATAGAGGATCGTAACAGTCTTCGAGGAAAGTAAAACTCAAATTTATTGATTCGACACAAGGGGAGCCAAAGAATATTTATAAGTCTTAACAACTGAGTTCTCAGTTCAGCTGCACCTGAAAGTAGACTTGCTCGTAGCATTTTATCAGTGGTAACATTTTTATAGCAGTAGCAGTAGTAAAATAACATCATGAGTAAAATAGTAACAACAGTAGCAATTGTGGGAAACAGAGGATTAAAGTACTGTAGGCATAGGGATGGATGAACGGGCGTTGCATAGATAAGATAGTACATATAATAATCAAAACATGGGCATTGCAGATAGAAAATAATAAATCATCCAAGTTCTAGGAAAACCATAGGTATGTGTTCCAATTTAGTCGTACGTGCTCGCAATGAGAAACTTGCACAACATTTTCTGTCCTACCAGCCCGTTTGCAGTGGGGACTCAAGGGAAACTACTGGTAATTAAGGTGCTCCTTTTAATAATGCACCAGAGCAAAGCATTAACACTCCATGAACACATGTGATCCTCACATTACAACCATCCCCTCCGGTTGTCCCAATTTCTATCACTTCGGGTCCTCGGGTTCCGAACAATGACATGTGTAAATAACTTGTAGATATGATCAAGAAACATAATTATACTCATGAGACAATAACATGTTCAGATCTGTGACAATCTGGCATTATTACGTGAACGCCTTCCATCCCTCTCAGCCTACAGCGGGGATTACTCACAAATGGATGGGGGAATCATGGATGGTTGATAGAGAAGTGGTGGCGAAGATGATGGCGATGATCTCCTCCGAATCCCCTTCCCGGCAGGGCGCCAGAATAGGAACTTCTGATCCCCAAATTGAGCTTCAAGTTGGAGGCGGCGCTCTGGTGTGTTTCTCTAGAATATGATGAACCCTCCGATGTTTTTAGGTTACGGGGCTTAAGTAGTCGAAAGGGGAGCCCGAGGGGGTGCCTGGGGCAGCCACACCACCAGGCAGCGCGGCCTGGGGGGGCATCCCATGGTCTGGGCCCCTCCTTGCCACCCTCCGGCTCTTCTTCTGGCTCCGGGGGTCTTCGGGTAAAATAAGGACTTTGGGATCTTTTCTGGGAAATTTCCTGAAAGTTGATTTTTCTGCACAGAAATGAGACACCAAGGTAATTCTGTTGAAAACAGTGTTAGTCTGTGTTAGTTGTATCCAAAACTCACAAGTTTTGAGGCAAACAAGAGCAAAAGTGTTCGGAAAAGGAGATACATTTTGGACGTATCAATCACATTCAATGATCATCATTAATGCACACAGAACAGAGAGAACAAGCTTGTGACTGCTAAGTTGATTGCACGGAGGTATGAACATTTCATACTAGCTAATCCTATGTGCAAGACAGAGAGCATGAAAGCTAGTGCATTGCAAGACATGTTTGCTGATGTTTCAACCTCAAAGTGCAAACATTCAAAGTAAATTGTGATGGATAGGCTTATGAGTGGCATGAAGAATGAGTATACTAGAGTTTTTGACTAACAATTGGAGTTGTGTATGAGCAATCCAGGAAGCACTGTTGCTTTGTGTCTTGATCTAACAACATTTCACCAAAATATATTTCAGAGTTTCTATGTTTTCTTCAATGCACTCAAGCAAGGTTTCAAGGCTGGATGCAGGAATGTGATAGACTTGATGGATGCTTTTTCAAAGAGGCAGTGAAGGGTGAGCTGTTGTGTGCCGTAGGGAGGGATGCAAACAATCATATGTATCCAATTGCTTGGGCTGCAGTTGAGCAGGAAACAAATGAAAGTTGGAAAATGGTTTACTCATCAAGGATCTTGACATCAACAATAGGTGGAAAAGGGTGGATGTTCATCTCTGACTAGCAGAAGGGCCTGATTAATGCCGTGAAGGACTACCTCCCAGTGTTAGAGCATAGGATGTGTGCTAGGCAGATATATGCTAACTGGAGGAAGAAGCACAGAGCTCATGATTGGCATAAGAAGTTTTGGGTTGTTGCTAAAGCTTCCAATAAGCAAGATTTCAACTATTACAAGCTCAAGATTGCACAAGAGACACCTTAAGGGGCTCAAGACATGATGAAGACAGAGCCAGTGCATTGGGCAAGGGATTTTTTCCATATTGGAACAAATTATGAGTCAGTTGACAATAGCCTATGTGAGTCAATCAACCATGCAATTGTTGATGCTAGGCTCTATCGCATTATTTCCATGCAAGAGAAGATTAGGAAGAAACTATTCGTGAGAATTCAAGAGCAGAAAGTATTTGGGTATTTCCAGTCGGCTGGTTTCCCTTACCACCATGCCATTAGTGCCATCTACAAGTCCAAAAATAACATTGATGATTACTTTGATCCTTGCTATTCTGTAGAGGTTTTCAAGAAAATATTCGAGCCTTGCTTGCAGCCAGTAGAAGGTGAGGATATGTGGCATGTGTCCCCAAATCCCAGGACTCAAGCTACTGGCTATGTAAGAATTCCATGACCTAAGAAAAATAATAGGAGAAGGGAAGAAACAGAAGCTCCAGTTGGCAAGAAAATGAGCAAACATGGGACCATAATTAAATGTTCCATGTGTGGAGATGCTGGACACAACAAGTTAGACTGCAAGAAGAATCCCGAGAGAGGGAGAATAAAAATGCACATCTCACAAAAACTACAAAGAAAAGGTGCACAACTGAGGTATTGGCTGATTTTCATGAATTTTTCATTAATTTGTGCCATATAGCATTTTCATGAATTTTATTGCTTCATACCAATTTAGATGAATTTATTTGTTTATTAAACCAACCATCTAGATGAATTTATTTTCTACATGACTTTAATTGCTTCCATATGGCATTTTCATTAATTTTACTGCCTCGGAACTCACTAGTTTCTGTTTTAAAAAATGCCAGCAAGCATCTGGTTCTGGAACTGCACCTCAAGGACAAGCACACCCTCAACCATCCAGTAACAGTTCTTTTGGCTCTGCACCTCAAGCACAAGCATCAGGTAGAACAACTCCAGTTCCACAAGCCTCTGCACCTGGTACCAATGCCAACAGGTTCAAGCCACCAAGAAAAGGAACTACAACTACTAAAGCAGCACCATCTAGTTCTATAGTGAGGGGAACTGGAGCAAAGAGAGGAAGAAGGAAGGTCGCATTATTAGTTACAAGTTACAGTTACTTCACTTGCAGTGGGAACTACTAGTTGTGTCTGATTCTAGATCTCTATTGCTACTTTTGATGATGTTGAAGTGTTGAAAACATGTGTAATGTAATATTGCAAACATCTATTTTGTGAAATCCTGAAAATAGACATGTATCAGGTATTTTATGTGATATGTATGCTTTGTGTCTTCCATATGCAATTCATTATATATGATCTGGTATTTTATAAGTCTACCATTTCTGTTTATTTCATTTCAGTGAGTAATGAAGGTCCAGTAAAAATGGACAAAAAATTCACAGGAGCATGACAGTTGCAGTTCCAAAGGACATTAAATTCACAAAATGCTCTAGACAAAATTCATATTTCAAAACTATTTCAAACTTGCACCGATTCCATAATTCACAAAATGGAACTGGAACTGCAAATGATTGCATTAACATCATGCATACATCAGAACATAAACATCTCGTCCAACACACTGGCAACACACTCATTAACAGATACATCACAACTGTGATCATCTAGTCCAACACACACTGAAACTGCACCCTGCACCCAGCACACACACATTCCTTTGAACTACATTGCATGACTACATGAACATCTTTCCTGCAACTAAGCCCAGCACAAACACAATTCACACAAACAGAAGTCAATCATACTTGGCCTTAAATCATCTTGCACAGAAACAAGCAACAGTGCTATTGCATCTTCATTTGGACCCAGCTCATGAGTGTGCTGATGATCTTGACCCACATTGCCTTTCCCTTTCAGCCTCCACACCTCATCACACAGATCACCACTGAGGTCACTGAAGAATTTGGGCAGCTCATCATCATGCCAATCAACATAACCTGCAACCACCATGCTATTCAATTGATCACAAAGGAGAGCAATCAGAGAAGAGAGGTAATCAGAGAAGAAATAATCGACAAAAAAACAGAGAAGAGAGGGAATCTCCCAGCGCATCCACGCAGGCGTAGTATCGCCTGCCTGGATTCTGGCGGCTCCACGAGATCCAGCGCGGCGCCTTGCTGGGGGGGTTGCACCTGCAATACATGATAGGCTCGTACGCCATGGTGTCCTCTCGGTAGCAGATCGGCGCCCGCGCATCCCCCCCGCTCCTTCCTGTAGCTCGACGGAATTTGGGGGCGCTAGAAGCACTCGACGACCACGACATCTCCCTCTCCGCTGCCGGTTCCAGCCACCCCCGCCATGCTCTGTTTTCTCCTCCCACCACCCTGCTCTGCTGTTCTCACCCGTGGATGAACCCTAGATTCGTTCCCCAATTGCGTGGTTATAAGAAGATAACAGTGTGGACAACGACCCCACAAGTCAGAATCCCGGTGACTTTTGCCATGTTAGCGCCTGTAAGCCTCAAACTCCCGTCAAGGTTCAATTTAGACTGGGAATGAGAAGATTAGGGTGCAACCGACAGGGATTTGGACATGAGGATTCATTCCGCCAGAGCTCTACCAGTTGAGGGTTTAAAATAGACTTTTCCTTCTTTGGGGGGGGGGACTTTAAAATAATTTCTGATAGTACCTAATGTTTTAAATGGAGTGCTAGATTTGTTCTGAAACTGGACCAAGTGGATTTATTATTTTTATTCACTAACGTTGCTAATGAAGATTGTGAGAAGTTTTAGGTGGAGGAAGTTTTCAAGTGTAGGGAGAGAGGGATGATTTGAGAATAGGAAGGATGGACAAAAGGTAAATCTTGGGGATGCCTATGTCTCCCCAAGACACATCCAAGAAGTACAAGAGTCAAATCTTGGGGATGCCTTGGCATCCCCTTCTTCATCAACAAAAAATATCAAGTTTCTTTCAAGACACTATATTTTTATTCCTTCACATGATATGTGTTATTCATGGAGCGTCATTTTATTTTGCTTTAAGTTTTGTTTTGTTTTGTTTTCTTGCTGTAATAAATGGTTGGATCCTAGCATATTTTAGTTTGTAGAGACATGCTCCATTTTCATTCTCTAGAACACTCTAGTTTTCACTCTTATTGATCTGTGAGTGTTCAGTTTTTGCTAGTACTGTGTTTAGCTGTTGTTTTGCTAGTACTGCATTTAGCTCTTGTTTTCCACTCGAATTTTGTTCAGATCTTGTTGTTTTGATTCATTTATATATGATTAGCTTTATGGTCTTTTATGATTATTTGCTTTGAGAGTTGTTTCAAATAAGTTGATTGGTGTTGGAGAAGAGTAAATTATTTCATGTTTATAGTGGTGCAATAGAAAGTTTGTTTTGACTGTGGCTTAGACTTTAGCATGCCTTGTTATGTGTTATTTTAATTATGTTCTTAGTAGTATATGATGTATCATGACTAGTCTCAAATAACTATGAGTGCTTAATGTTCCATTGAAATTAAATCATGTGTTGTGTCCTCATATTGAAGCATGGTATTGTGGTATTATCCTTTGAATGATTTATTTGGATTGACTTGGAACATTCTCACACCATGTTATGACTATACACAAGTCATCTTTAGCCTTGAAGATCATTTAGTTTTCGACTTGTAATATCACTTCATGCTTTTAGTAATAATGTTTTGTTGCTATGCACGATTATGGTCGTTATTGCTCCCTTAGTTGGCCGCTGCCAGTCTTTTGCTAGCCTTCACCCTGTACCGAGTATAAGGTCTAGCCGTGCATCCAACTCCCAAAATAAAAGTTTTCCAATGTGTCCACCATACCTACTTATATCTGGTATTTCACCGGCGCTGTAAGTGAATTTCTTGTGTGCTACCTTTAAACCTTCAAAATTATTAAACATGTTTTGTGTTCCTGTTTTAGCTCATGAGGAAGTATTAAATGCTTTATTATTTCTTCATGTTTGGTGGCTTCACACTTTTACTAGCATGAATAATGTGCTTGTCGGATATATACCAAATAGGGGTATAGAAGATGGTAGGCCAAGTGCCGGATTACCAGGGTGGCCTAAGTGGTAGTGGGCTTAGGTCCATTAGGCGGCCCAGTAATCCGACGCGCAGAAGCCGGATTCTAGAAGAACCCGGATCACAGCCCATGTGATCTGGCTTGGAGGAGAAGACGGATTCCTTGCTTTCCAAGTTACAAGTTACCGTAGTTTTCTAGGTTTCCTATTCTGTAAGCCCTAATCCGGCTATTATATAAAGCCGGACGGGAGATAAACAAAACAACGAGAGAACAGAGAAGCTCTACGCCAACTCGCCGAGAAGCTTATCCTCGCCGAGCGGTTTAGATCTAAAACCCTCACATTGTAACCCTGTTTACGGGCTTTAGTCCCAATTAGTGAGAAGTGCAGGAGTAGGCACGTCGTACTGTCGCGACATACCGAACCTGGGTAAAATCCTGTGTTCTGTGTTACTACGTTATCCCGTTACCCCACGTCTCTACCGTAGTCTCATGGCACCCCCGTCTATGAAAACTACTACGATGTCTCGACAGTTGGCGCCCACCGTGGGGCAAACGACGTCAGGCGTAAGATTCCGATCTGGGATACTTGGCGGAATCGGAAGATCAATCACTGTCGGAAGCTTGGAATTCGACAACGACGTCGGGCGCTTCCTCGACAACGGATCCTACATACCGGCGCAAAACCATCTGGTAAGTGCCTGCGTGTTACCGATAGGATCTGCTAACATCTTTATCGGACTAACTGCAGAAGCAATGGGGTTTTGCGGTGGAAGCAAATTTATCCCACCCGCCCTATACCCAGTCGAAGACGACTATGATGCCGGATTCTGCTCAGATCGCCGACACAAAAGTGATACACACTTTATCGGCATGGTGCAATCCAAAATCGCCGAAAACACGGATGATGGAAATCCCGTGCAAGAGGCAGACTACAACGCACCCGTCATGGAGACGGAAGATCAAACACCCGTCACAGAGGCGGAAGATCCGACATCCGTCAACAAGACGATGAACTCGGAAGCAGAATCCGTGCTTGCCGCCATTGAGGCGAGGTTGGAGTCGGAAACCGGATCGGATAACTTCGACTCTGAAGACGAAGATGAGGACGCCTTCGTAAGAAAGGTTAAATCCTTTCAAGAGGGATTCCATGAAGTCTTAATGGCAAAACCGGCTGATACCACGGACGCCGACAGCCAGGAAAGCCCTAAAACCCCTCCGCCAGTGGAAGAGAGAGAAGACGGAGAAACTTCTCCGATATTCCCCAATGTCAAGGAGATGACAGAAGATGAGCCTGTCAAAAAACCTCCCTCTTCCAAGAAAAAGCACCGTGCTTCTAAAAAACTCCAATACAAACTCCGGAAGAAAAAATCAGCCGATCTCGCTGATGAAAACCTGGAAGTTGGAGATGTTAGCGGCACAAAGCCTGCGGAGAAGAAATCTAAGGAAATCACTGCTCCGCCAATGACGGAACAGGAAGAGCAAGAGCTATTGCAAACACCAGTGGGACCAGATGAACCCCCTGAGATGCTGGAAGCCAGGAGACAAGCTTTCCAACGGCAACAACAACATCTACTCAGATCTCGGCAACATCTCCAACAAACCCATAATTACATCAAAGTCATGAAGGAAGAAATAGAGGAGTACGAGAGAAAGCATAGATCCGCGTTAAAACCTACTAGGTTACCCGGAATCGCAAGACCGGAAGAACTGCCGCCAAAAGAAAGGTTCCATAACCCATCTTGGCAAAAGCAGGTAAACGGCAAAGATGCCAAGGGCGAACTAATATACAAGACCGCAGCAGAAAACGTGGAAGCAGCGTTCGCGATTCTTAACAACGATCTGTATTCCAACGGGGAAAAACTCCAAGGGGTGTATGCTTTCCTAGGAAAAGCATTGCAACAACAACAGCGCGCTCAAGAGTGATCAGGGAGGCTGCATGATAACTCCGCCCTATGTAAGACAGCTACTTGCGCTGCTGGGGCACCTGGACCGGAAGAACCCGGGGATTCAGACAACTCAAAAGATAAAAGAGAAGATCCGAGAAAAGACAAGAAAAACCCCGACAACCGGGATGCAGCGTCTAAAACCGGATCCCATCTCCCGAAGGATGGGTATAAACCCCATGATCGGGAAGACAAACACCGGAAAGACGGCAAAATAATGCCACCTCCGAGAAACCCAGCTGAGAAAGCTGGAAGATATGATATACCTCACAGGCGTGAGAGATCCCGGACACCGCCTAAGGACAAAGAAAGGCACAGGAGTAGAACTCCGCCTAACCCAAAAGGGCGTGAACACGGAAGAGATAGAAACAATCCCGGAAGAGCGCGTTCGCGCAACAATGGTAGAGAAAGGAGCAGATCCCCTTCCGTCCATTCAGCCGGAAGATATTCTGCACACATTGACAGAGCAGAAAAAGATGATCTATACTTTGGTCCTAAATGTTTTACCGACAGGATCCGAAGATTAACGCTGCATTCTGGCTTTGCCAAGGTCGGTCCAACGTACCAGAAATACACTGGCAGCACAAACCCGGATACCTGGCTCTCGGATTACTATACAACCGTCCAGATCAACAATGGGACAGACCTGGAAGCTGTCAAGTTTCTCCCCCTAATGCTGCTGGATGGAGCCAGAGATTGGATCAATGGATTACCGTCACGAACAGTCGATAGCTGGGACGATATGGCTAGAGTATTTACTCAGCATTTCCGGGGAACATACAAACGCCCGAATAGCATCAACCAGCTAAATCGTTGCATGCAATTTGAGGATGAACCATACGTGGATTTCATCTCCAGATGGACAGGAATGAAGAATAGTTGCTCTGGAGTAACTGACGTACAAGCAATGCATGCTTTCGTCAATGGCGTAAAACCCGGACTTGTACCGTTCATGGTTGGTTCCAAGAAGCACAAGGATCTCGGATCCATGCTTACAACCGCCAATGAGCATGCCGCAGCCGAGGATGACATCAGAGCAAGAGGAGGCAATATTGAATCATTGATACTTGCCAAGAAAACCCCTCGTTCTGACAAAAAAGCCACTCCAGAAACAACGACAAAGCCCAAAGAGGTGAACATAGCCTTTGGAGGAGAAAAGGGAAATAAGTGGAAAGGACGCAACCCAGATCCAATCAATTACACTCCAGAGGAGTGGGAAAGGATTAAGTCGGAACCTTGCGTTCACCACTCGCAATTTGGGAAACCCACCCAGACAAACGCGCAATGCCGGCTGAATAAGCACATGAAGGGCACTGCAGGATCCGGAAATAAAGGGAAGGGTTCCAAAAGGAAACCCGCCAAACAAAAGCCAGAAGCTGACAAAGAAGACAGTGAATCGGACACTGACGAAAAAATTCAGGAACAGCAGCGTAAAGGCGAACCCAAGTTTCCGAGGGTTGATGGAGAAGCAATGCTAACTTTCTTAGCAACCCCATCAGCAAAGGTGGCAAAAAGAACACTTCGAGAAATAAACGCGGTTGTTCCGGCAACCCCGAAATTCTTGAAGTACTCTAACACACCGATAGTCTGGGATCAGTCTGATCATCCCGGAAATATCCCTGAACCCGGCACACAAGCTCTTGTTGTAAGCCCTATTGTTCAAAATACCAGGCTAAGAAGAGTGCTGATGGATGGAGGATCCAGCATTAATATAATGTACCTGGATACACTGAAGCACCTGAAGATTTCCGAGTCTCAGCTCAACTACAGCAATATACGCTTCCATGGTATCGTCCCTGGCAGGCAAGCACGATCCCTAGGAGAAATTTCCCTAGATGTCACCTTCGGAGATAAAGATCACTTCCGGCAGGAAAAAGTATCCTTCGAAGTAGTGCCGTTCGAAAGCGTGTATCACGCAATACTCGGACGTCCAGCTTTCGCCAAATTCATGGCAAGATCCTGTTATATTTATAACAAGCTGAAGATGCCAGGACCCAAGGGAGGAGTAATCACTATAGCTGGTGATTTTAAGCTGGCAAATGAGTTGGAAAAAGAAAACGCCCTTTGCGCTCAGAGAGTTATAGCAAAGGAAGAACTGAAGGAATTAGACAAGGAGGTATCGCCGTCAGAAATGCCGGCAGGAAAAGAAACTCGGAAGCCAACAGACAGCTTCAAGGCATCTGAGAATACAAGACAGGTAATCCTAGATCCCAAAGATCCGACAAAATTTGTCGTCGTAGGGACTGGGATGACTGACAAATAGGAAGGCGAGCTCATCAAGTTCCTCCGTGAGAACTGGGATATTTTTGCCTGGTGTCCAGCGGACATGCCAGGTGTACCCAGGGAACTTGCTGAGCACCAACTTAAGGTTATTCCTGGATCAAAACCCGTCAAACAAGGTCTCCGTCGATTTGACGGAAGAAGACGGAAGGCTATTGGCAAGGAAATTATCCGGCTTTTAGCAGCGGATTTCATCAAGGAAGTGATCCATACTGACTGGTCCGCAAATCCGGTATTAGTACCGAAGAAAGACACTACTGCTCTTAGAATGTGTATAGATTACACAGGCTTGAACAAATTGTGTCCGAAAGATAGGTTCGCATTACCGCGAATCGATCAAATAATAGATGCTACAGCAGGCTCTGAGCTTTTGTGCTTTTTGGATGCATACTCCGGGTACCACCAAATACGCATGAAAAAGGAAGATCAAATTAAGACTTCTTTCATAACCCCATACGGGACGTATTATTACGTAACCATGCCGTTTGGCCTGAAGAACGCAGGTGCAACCTACCAGCGTTGCATGCAACGTTGTTTGCATAGTCAGATTGGAAAAAATGTCCATGTTTATGTGGACGATATTGCTGTCGTAACCAAGGAAAAAGATACACTCCTTGAGGATTTGCGAGAAACTTTTGAAAACTTACGCACCTACAAGATGAAGTTGAATCCATCCAAGTGCGTATTCGGGGTTCCCTCAGGAAAACTTCTGGGTTTCATCGTTTCTCACAGAGGAATAGAAGTTAACCCGGAAAAGATCAAGGCAATCTTGAACATCACAAAACCTACCTGTGTCAAAGATGTCCAAAGATTGACGGGTTCCGCAGCTGCCGTTAGCAGATTTATTAGTCGGCTGGGGAATAAAGCATTACCACTATACAAGCTGCTGAAAAAATCCGACAAGTTCGAATGGACAGAAGAGGCCGATGCGGCGCTGACACAGTTGAAGGAAACTTTGATGAAAGCTCCGATTTTGGCATCCCCAAAAGACGAAGAGCCCATGTTATTGTACCTTACGGCTACAAATCGGGTTATTAGTGCGGTAATCGTTGTGGAACGGTTAAAGGAAGAACAAAGCATACCAGACCAACATCCGGTATATTACATAAGCGAAGTTTTTTCCGAGTCAAAACAAAGGTACCCACACTACCAGAAACTGGCGTATGGTGTATTTTTCGCATCTAGAAAACTACGCCATTACTTCCAAGGGCATTCCATAACAGTGGTTAGTAAAGCACCACTAGGAGACATTATAAACAATGCAGAGGCAACCGGCCGAGTACCCAAATGGGGCATTGAGCTGGCAGCCTTCGACATTAAGTACCAGCCAAGGACGGCCATAAGATCCCAGGTTTTGGCAGACTTTGTTGCCGACTGGACAGAAGCAATGGAAAAAACACCAATGCCGGAGTCCGAGTACTGGATCATGCACTTTGACGGATCCAAGATGAAGGAAGGAGCTGGGGCTGGCGTAGTCTTAAAATCTCCTAAGGGAGACACAATGGAGTACGTGTTGCAAATACACTTCAACGCCAGTAATAACGTGGCAGAATACGAAGCTTTGCTTCACGGCTTGCATATCGCAAAAGAAATAGGAGTAAAGCGCATACTGTGCTATGGCGACTCGGATTTGGTGCAGCATCAGCTCAACCAAACCTGGGACGCAAAAAGCCCTATAATGGCCGAATATCGGAGAACGGTAGATGAATTCGCCATCTGTTTCTTCGGATTCGAGGTCCTTCACATCAAAAGGGAGGAAAACTGGAACGCGGATGCGCTAGCCCGCATGGGATCAGAAAGGATAAAAACCTTACCGCCAGGAGTATTCGTTCAGCACTTACATGAGCCATCCATAAAAGGTGGAGACGTTGATTACCCTCTGGCGTCTGAATCGATTGAAGTCATGATCGTTAAACCGGACTAGACAATTCCGTACTTAAACTTCTTAGTCAATCAGAAGTACCCGGAAGGAGCAGACGAAGTCTTGCAAAGAAAAATACAGCGTCGATGCAAAGGATACACAGTAATTGACGGTTGCCTATATAAACGCAGTATTTCTGGAATTTTTCAGCGGTGCATTTCACCAGAAGAAGGAAGAGAAATACTGGAGGAAATCCACGCCGGCGATTGCGGACATCATGCTCAATCAAAAAGCATAGTCAAAAAAGCATTCCGTGCGGGTTTTTTCTGGCTAACAGCCAAGACAGATGCCGAGCATATAGTTAATACATGTGCAGGATCTCAATATTACGCTAAGCAGACCAATTTGCCGGCCCAAGCACTTAAAACTATCCCCATTACGTGGCCGTTTGCGGTCTGGGGGCTAGATATGATGGGACCGTTCAAAACCGCAAGAGGCGGACTTACTCATTTGCTAGTAGCAGTGGATAAGTACACCAAATGGGTGGAGGCTAAGCCCATCAAAAAGTTGGATGGTGCAACTGCTAGAAATTTCATCATCGACTTGGTGATGAGATACGGTCTGCCACACAGCATAATAACCGACAACGGGACAAATTTCTCCATCGGAGAGTTGGCAAGATATTGCCGACAAACGGGAATTCGTCTAGACCTAGCATCTGTGGCACACCCGCAATCCAATGGACAGGTTGAGCGAATGAATAGCTCAATCCTGCAAGGAATACGCCCAAGACTCGAAACTCCTCTTCATAGAGCGGCCGGAGCATGGGTAGAAGAGTTGCCTTCCGTGATTTGGAGTATAAGAACGACGCCAAATAGGTCAACTGGGCAAACCCCGTTTTTCCTAGTTTACGGCGCGGAAGCTATTCTCCCAACAGATATGATCCATGATAGCCCAAGAGTGCAAGATTTTGACGAATCAGACGCCGAAGAAGCACGACAGAATGCCGTTGATCTCCTAGAAGAGGAACGAGAGCTTGTGCTTCAAAGGTCCGCCATTTACCAGCAGGGTTTAAGACGTTACCATAGTCGGAAAATCAGGCATCGTTCTTTTAAAGAAGGTGACCTAGTGCTGAGGTTGGTGCAGCAAAGGAAGCACAAATTAGCCCCAGTATGGGAAGGACCATTTGTCATAAGTAAAGCCATGAAAAATGGATCATACTATCTTGTTGACATTCGAGATACGGAAGACGATCCCGAGAAACCGAATCGCAAAAGAAAGAGAAAGATAGATGATGAGCTAGGAGAGACAAAGAGACCTTGGAGCATCCAGCAGTTACGTCCCTTCTATACTTAGTTCAATATCTAAGTAAACATCTTTTGAGATCATGAAATAAAGTCATTGGAATTCTGATATCCATGTTTTTTACAAGTTCATTATAGTAAAAGCATGTTTCCACCTTTTCTATTTCCCAATGATCTTACAAAATACTCAATGTTAACCCGAATTGTGCCTGCGTGCTCGGCGTTAAAAAACTGAACGATTTCAGCCTGTTAATGGCTAAAGGAAACTCGGATTGTGCCTGCGTGCCCAAGTTTCAAGAAAGTTCCTTACAAATCTTTAAGCATTACCTGATCGAATATATGTTGGGTCACTGGATCTAGTTAGTAAAAATACCTTTAGTATGGTCCATGTTTTCGAGTTCTAAAAGATTGGTTATACCCAGTTACTCGTTATGACGATCATAATGCTATCGAGTCATTTAAAACACTAAAGACAGTCAAAACACATATGCCAGAGAACTTGGTAGATAAGGGAGCAATTCAACCCGACAAACTTGCAAGGAATTTAATAATTCAAAGCTGCAAAAGGCGGAGTTCTTGTTTCGACAAATGAAATAGAAGCGTTACAGTATGAATTACATTGTGAATAGCGCTCCTATTATACAAATCCATCATCCAGGTTAGAGGCAGTCCTTCAAGCATCCGAGTCTTCCTCGCTGCTTTCATCTTCGGGGACCGCGGGAATTTCTTCTTCTGGATAAGTGATAGAAATGTTAACCATGGAAGCAATCTTGGTGGCGTGGCCTTTGACTTCATCAAAGATGGCGGTTCGCTGATCCTCTGTATACCCTTGAGGGACACCAGAGGCCACGCGCCAAGATTTCGCGTCAGGATAGTGCATGCGCATAAGGCCTAGTGCCATGCGCGCACCACCTCGTGCAGCGGAGCGTAGGATGAATTCCTTTGATCCCGCAACTTCCATGATGGCACCCGGAAGTTTGTAAACTTCCGAGAAATCTATAGTACTTGCGGGAAGGAACTTATTAATCAATTGCATTCCTGCATTTCTGATCCGAGAAATGCCTGGAATATTCCCTGTTTTGATGGCAGAAACAAGTTTAGGCCACAAAAGAAGAGGAAGTAAGACATGGAGAAATTGGTAAAAGGAACTAACTTACCAAGAACCTTGTCAATTTCGGTGCCTTCTTTCATGCGCGGGAATAGCATACTTTCAAAATCATGGATAATAGATTTATTTTCCGCTGCTTGCAAAGAAGCCTGGGATTGAGCAATCCCAAGGGCCAGATTACTGGCCTCCAGGTCTTTTTCAACTTTCGTAGTTCCTTGCGAAGGCTCGAGTTTTCTGCGCGGAGCCGAGATACATTGCTAGCGTCCTTGGCTATTTTGTTGGCTTTTGC
Source organism: Alopecurus myosuroides (assembly GCA_028641055.1). Classification (NCBI taxonomy): domain Eukaryota; kingdom Viridiplantae; phylum Streptophyta; class Magnoliopsida; order Poales; family Poaceae; genus Alopecurus; species Alopecurus myosuroides. Next base: position 34,841,229 of record CM054062.1, read on the forward strand.
TAAAGCAGCTAGGGGACACAAAAACATTTCGAGCTTATGAAAATTCGGGACAAATGTTATCCGGATAAAAACTGCAGAGAATACATACCTGTTGTTTTAGACAATTGTAGCTGAGATGACGCCAGCTCGTTGCTTCTCAACTCAATCATGGATTGAAGGGTTTTTACTTCTCTACTTTTGAGATTAAGCTTCTTAAAAACTTCCAAGTTTATGGCATCTGCGGAATGCTGAATACGGAAATGAAAGCCAAAATGCTTAAGTATGAACAAGCATATGATAAAACATTAAGAAGAATTCAGATTTTCAACTTAATGCTTGGGGGCTAGAGGTATCACCTGGCTCATTTCTCGCAAGTCGGCAAAGTTCTCGTTGAATTCTTTGGCATATTCAGTAAAAATAATCCAAACGTGATGAAGGCCATCTTGTAAGACCTGGCGAGGGTTAAATACAATATCATTGCGAACCACTAATCCACCTTGTGGCCAAGGACGAATTAGAGGGGCAGGAGCGAAGAACTTTTTAGCCTCCGGACGAATATATCCGAGATCGTCGAACGGTTCTTCTTTTATTCGGATGTTACTGTCCAAATTGGAGACGGGTTCGTTTCCAGCAGAGGTCCGGAGATTTTCGCCTGTCTGAGCTTCCGTTCTATTCCTTGGGCCCATGGCTGCAGAAGAAGATTCTTCTTTGATAGCAGCCTTATGTTTCTTCAGCTTCTTTGTTTTCAAAGGAGTTGGGGCAAGACTGCAAGAAGAATATCCGAGAGTTAAAAATCTCGAAGAACTGAAGGAGGATGGTAACTAGGAAAAACCCGGTAAAATACCTGGAGGTGGCGACAGGAATTCTGTCAACAGTTACCATTTTCTCGAAAGTCACCTGCCTTTTGCGCTTCCGGTTGTTGTAAAACCTAGCATGTATTTCGCTGAGTTCGGCATCGGAAGCAAGATCATTCCCTCCGAGTTCGTTGAACTAGGAAAGAATTCACAACATGATCAAAAGGTGGAGATACAAGTTAATCTGAGGAAAACTCGGAAACGAGGAAAGTACAAATACCTTAGGAACTCGATTTTCCACGTGATAAATGGCTAGGTTTTCTTCGATTTGGGCGCTGGAGGCAACTAGCTGATGAAGTCGCTTTATAAAATCTTTCTTGGTATAGGCTTTATCTGTTCCCCTCATGCTATCTTCTGGCCCTTGGTATTCGCAAAGAAGCCGGGAACGAAATGAAAGGGGTTGAATGCGACGTCCGAACCAGCATAAAACAGTGTCTTTCCCAGTTAAGGAAGGTTTGGAAGAAGTAAGCTTGGCAATCGGCGCTTTATCTTCATTAAATTTTCCGGCAATGTCTCAACTGCTTCAGCTGTCCAACTCTCTCGAGGAATGGCGGCGGAATTAACGAATGAAGGAACCCCGATTTCCTTTCCAGGGAATGGGATGTCCTGATGATAAAAGAAGGAACCCAGCCAGGATTTGGTGGGTTCTGGCATTTGTATTCTCGGGTACCAATCCTCTCTATTTTTTCGAAGAATAAAAGATATGGTTCCACAGATAGGGGAAATACCTTCTGTGATGTTATGTTTTACTTCAAAACAGTATTGCCAAAAATCTAGACTAGGATTTGTTCCGAGATATCCCTCAAAAAGGGCTTGGAAGCTAGCTAGATAGAGGATGGAATTTGGAGAGAGGTTATGTGGTTGGACGCCGTAATAATTAAGGATGTCTATGAAGAAGGCGGAAGGCGGTAAACCCATACCTCGCGTGATGTGAGATGTAAGGAGGACACGCTCTCCGTTTTTTGGTCTGGGCTCGGGTTCACCATCTGACTTTCGCCATTTGCCTTGAACTATCAATCCCTCTTTTGACATTTGTCGAAGGAGGACGAGGGAAGAGTTACTCGGACTCCAGTTGCCGACAAATTCTGCTTCTCCAGCGGCGGCGAGCTCGTCGCCGAGGAGTTGGATCTTCTCCTCCGCCGTTTCTGGAGCAAACGGCGGGGAGGCTGCGGAGCTTGATCCCGCAACGTCCGCGGCGGCGGAAGGATTTGCGTCACCCGCCGCGGAGGCCGTGGTCTTCTCCGGCTCGTCGCCGGTGAGCTTGGGCGATCCCAGTTGCGGATCTAGATCGCTGATAAGCTCGTTGATGGCGGCGCGGGTCGGCGATGACGGCGCGTAGGCCATCTTGTGGTGGTGCTTTCCGGTGTGCTTGGATGCTCAGAGCGCCTGGGACAAGTGCTTTGCTCTCGAGCTCGTTCGCATCAATGGCGTGGGCAGTGGGGAGTGAGGAAAGTTTTCGTTGAGGACGAGGACGGCTATTTATAGCCGGAAAACCGTTTAGATGCGTGCCAACGGCTATTTTGACCGTTGGATGTTTGCCGCGTGTCGCTCGCCGGAAAATCCGGGAAATGAAACGACGGAGTAATGATGATTATCTCCTCGTTTCCCGCGCGAATCTGTCAGAGATATGTTTCTGGGTTTTTCCGAGTAAATCTCAAACGTCGCTTACGTCAGCATGGTTGAGTGCGCTGACGTAGGAAGTTTCTTCTCCACGAAGGATCGTGAGAGAAAAGCCGGATTTTCAGGATTCCGAGTTTCATGCCACCATCTTTTTCAAATGAAGAATAAGAAGAATCAAGACTGCTGAATCAATATTTCTCGGACAAAGAACATTTGGCGAATAGCGGAGAATCAGAGTTTTGATCCTTCTTGGGGGCTACTGTCGGATATATACCAAATAGGGGTATAGAAGATGGTAGGCCAAGTGCCGGATTACCAGGGTGGCCTAAGTGGTAGTGGGCTTAGGTCCATTAGGCGGCCCAGTAATCCGACGCGCAGAAGCCGGATTCTAGAAGAACCCGGATCACAGCCCATGTGATCTGGCTTGGAGGAGAAGACGGATTCCTTGCTTTCCAAGTTACAAGTTACCGTAGTTTTCTAGGTTTCCTATTCTGTAAGCCCTAATCCGGCTATTATATAAAGCCGGACGGGAGATAAACAAAACAACGAGAGAACAGAGAAGCTCTACGCCAACTCGCCGAGAAGCTTATCCTCGCCGAGCGGTTTAGATCTAAAACCCTCACATTGTAACCCTGTTTACGGGCTTTAGTCCCAATTAGTGAGAAGTGCAGGAGTAGGCACGTCGTACTGTCGCGACGTACCGAACCTGGGTAAAATCCTGTGTTCTGTGTTACTACGTTATCCCGTTACCCCACGTCTCTACCGTAGTCTCATGGCACCCCCGTCTATGAAAACTACTACGATGTCTCGATAGTGCTAGTCCTTAATATTGCAAAAAGAGCAGGCGTTGGGTGCCCAACCCACAAAACATAAGCTACAACAATGATATTAAAATCTCCTCAAACTATGGACTTGAGAAACCATGAACTTAGCTTGTGCAAACCAAGCACAAAGAGGAACATTATGGTTCTTCTATAGGAGCTTCTCTTGAAGCCACTAAACATGAAAATATGATAATTCATTTATTAGCATTCGTTGACATAGACATACACCTTTCTCAAAATTATATTTTCTATACCTCTGTTTTATTAAATAAAAAGCTCTAGCACATGAGAAGGGCCTTTCTTTTACTTTTATGTTGAGTCTTCATCTTCTTACTTTATGCACCAGTTAAGAGAGAATAATTGTCATTCTGAGTATATCGTGCATAGTCCCAAAATTTATTATTGATTGATTTATGATTATGGTATTTCTTGCTCTCAAATTATTTGTATCTAGTCACCATTTGAACTTTAAAGGTGTCCTGGCATTTATGTTTTGCTACCACACGAAGGACAAGCTGGATACCACTTTATTATGATTTTCTTTATGATTGAAACAAACGTATCACTTTAAATGCATTATTACTCATGGTCAATTATTTGTGTTATTTTCATGTGTAACACATTTGCTAAATTTACATTAGTTCAAATAATATTTATCATGCCTTTGTTAAGTTACTTTGACCTCATCTTACAATGCTTTTACATAATGTTGATCAAGATTGTATTGGCTTTATATAACTTCAAAAATTATTTTGTTATCACTTACCTACTCGAGGACGAGCAGGAATTTAGCTTGGGGATGCTGGTACGTTGCAAATGTATCTATAATTTTTATGCTCCATGCTTGTTTTCTATCCAATACCTTTATGTTTTCCACATGCTTTCCTTCGTTTTCCGGATGTTTTCATACACTAACCTATTAACAAAATGCCCCGGGCCAGTTGATGTTTCTGTTGTTTTCTATTTCAGAAAAGTTCTGAAAGAAATATTCCTAGAAAGGGCCAAAATCCATGGAGATCGTTTTTTACCTGGAAGAAAGATGAAGTCCAAAGAAGAGCCAGAGGGCAGCCAGGTGGCCCCACCCTAGGCCGCGCCTGGTAGGGCCCTAGGCGCCCTGGCAACCACCTCTCGTCGACTCTTTGCCTATAAGATGCCCTAAACCCTAATGTTATCGGGGACAGAGTTATTTTCCACAAAACATACAGAGAGGCGCTATCACCTAGAAAGTCCAATCTAGGGCTTCTACAGCCCTGTTTCGGCACCCTGCCAGAGGAGGCAATCGTCACCGGAGGCTATGGTTCCATAGTAATAGCCCCAGACCAGTTGATGTTTCTGCTGTTTATTCATCCCCATGATTGCCTCCACGATGATGTGTGAGTAGTTCATCTCGGGACTATGGTTCCATAGCAGTAGATAGTTGGTAGTTCTCTCCGTTATGCCTCCATGTTTAGAGTCTCGTGTGCTGCCTCACATGATCGAGACCACCGTTATGTAATTATGCATGTTGTGTTTGCTGGGATCCGATGAACCATGAGATTATGATTATTTTGTTCATGTCAAAGTGAGATGCTTCACTTATATTTGTAGAGAGTTTTAATATTGTCTTGCAATGCTCTCTGGTGTTTATGATTATCTTGGCCACATAGTTGTTTTCACCTCCAAGAGAGGGTTTATATGCTAGATGGTGGGTTCATACCTCCCTTACATCTGTGCTCGAATGACAGAACCATGACAGATGGGGGATGTGCTGTTTCCACTAGGGAGAAAACAACGGTGCTCTTGTCTATGGACGAGAACCAATGCTTAAATTAAGTACTTTACATAAAGCAATTGTCTGTTACACACAGAGCCATCACTTCGTTGTTGCAACTTATTACCAGGTAGATTTTTTTGGATAACTTTCTTGATGTGGACTTTTAGATATGGATGCATGCTAGATAGCGGTCCATATGACTTGACGTAATGCCTACGATGTTTGAACCCGTGAACTATATCTCTTCATAATAGTATTTTTATACGTTCATGATTTGTCAATTGCCCAGCTGTAATTTGTTCACCCAACATGTTTGTTTTCTTTGGAGAGACACCACTAGTGAAACTATGGACCCCAGTCCTATTTTCCTCATTATTGCAACCTTGTTTCAAGCAATTTCATCATTGTTTCCATGTTGTACCGCTTTCACTTTTATTACTTTTCATTACTCTATATGTTTCATTCTCTAGTTTTTAGCAAGACGATAAGACTGACAACCTTCTCGGAAAGTTGGGGACAAGAGAGAGTTTGTGTGTTGTGTGCAGGTTCCACGCTTGGTCACACGCCAGAAAACAAGCAACCTTCCCCAACTCTTCGAAGTCCTACTCGTCGATAAACCCTGGTTCCACAATTGGAGAAAATTTCCGCTAGACTACATGATACCTTCCTCTTGGGGCAAGCCAACGAACGTGTGATCACGTCTGAGAGCATCAATTTCTCAACGTGAGAAGCATGTGCTTGAGTCTTCTTGGGAAGAGGTCGTTTTTCAACTTGCATTTGCGCTTGAGGTTAAATTTGTTGCCGTTTCCCTTGTTTCTTCTCATAAAGAGGCTTTTTCTTCAAAGGGCAAGATCAAACATGATGCCCTTCAACCTTGCACTTGAAGCAAACAATCTTAGCCAAATTCTGAACTTCTTCATTACCCTTCTTCTTGTTGATCTTGGACTTGTTCTTGTGATTAGAAATGAATCCAAGTCGTCTGTTGTCATTGGGAGATTTTTGAACACTCAACATATTGTTAAGTGTGGATTTCCCTTTATGACACTTCTCAAGGTCTGTCTTCAAACAAGTGAGTTGGGCCTTGAGCTCTTTGATTATCTCTACATGGTTAGTACTAACACAAGAGCTAGAGGAAGTAGATGCATCATTGTTAGAGAAACAGGGCATGGTAAGAAATTCATCACAAGATGAAACATTATAAGTGAATGAATTACTAGGACTAGAACAAGATGATATATCATTTAGAGTAGATGTTGTGCCTTTTTCCACATGAGGACCACAAGATGTTATCTTAGAAGAAATATCCTCAAGAGCTAACTTTATCCTCTCGTGGGAGACTAGAAGATGCTCATGAGTGTTTGAGAGTTTTTCACGAGTTTCTTCCAATGTCCCATAATTACTAGATAGCAACTCAAGTTGAGTCCATAGCACAACATTCTCCTTTAATATGGATGCTTCACATGAAATAGAGTTAGTAGAACAAGCATCATCATTTTTATCTTTGAGCTCATTAGCAAGAGCAAGAGATAATTCATTTTTCCTTCTAATCTTAAATACGCAAATAGCATAAGTTTCTTCTAGACTAGATAGTTTGTCTTCAAGAGAAGATATAATAGAACGCTCTTTCTCAAAAGCCTTTTCAAGCTCTTTATCCTTGCTAGAATGACCACCATTTTGACTTTCCAAAATCACGATACAGTTCTCCTTTTCATGTACAATAGAGTTAGCCTCATCAAGTTTTTCCAGGAGAGCATTCAGATTTTCCTTGGTCTCACCTTAAAGGCTTGCTAACCATATTACTATCCACTCATCTCTATCATCATGATATATATTGGGATTCAAAGTAGAAGATACCTTTGAATCCTTGGCCATAAGGCAAAAGGTGGTAGATGATGATGAATCATTACTTGAGGCACCACTCAATTCCAAATATTGTTCCATAGAGAGTTGGATTTCCTTTACATTGTTAGACACACAAATACTAGAGGAAACACAACCATTTTTATCATGGGAACAAGATAAAGCAATCATATCATCATGAGATTTAGACAAGCAAAGTAGACATGATATGCAAGGAATATCAACACAAGCATGCATATCATTTTTTTGCTACTTGTGTTTAAGTCCATAGAGGAGGCATTGCAATAAGATAGATATGAATGATCATCAATAATAAGCCCACTATCATTAATGAAAAACCTATCAATGCGCACAATCTCATTAGTTTGTGGCTTACCACATTTTGGTGAAGTAGATGAAGTTGAGAACTCATCACGGCCAGAAGTGGAGGGATAACAATCATCCTCTTCAATATTGGATGTACCATATTTATCTTGAAGCTTTGTCCATAACTAATGAGCATTCCGAAGAGGAAATAGTGGATTAATAACTACAAGGCTCACAAGGAGGAAAAACACATTAATAGAAAGAGCATCGAGAGATAAGCTTTTCTATTCCTCTAAAGTTGTATTTTGAGGATCCTTTGGAGTAGAAAACCCCATATCTATAATTTGCTCCGTATGTGGGTCCATGACCTGAAAAAAATGAGCATGGGGCATTTTCCAAACAACATAATTTGTGCCATCGAAATGAAATGTGGGATCGCGCACTAATTCACTAAGCGACATCATTACTCTCAAGGAGGTATAGCCTAACAAGGAGAGACCTTGTTCTCATACCAAATTAAAGTACAAGGATTCTGCCTAGATGGGGCGGGGTGAATAGGCGCTTTAAAATAAATACGGTTTAGTCTTGCATAAATGCGGAATAAAACTAGCATTTAATTTATCAAGCACAAAACCTAAACAAGCTAGGTTTACCTATGTGCACCAACAACTTATGTTAGGCAAGATATAAAACTATGTGATAGAAATATAAATGACTTCAAGCACGATGGCTATCACAAAGGTAAAAGCATAAATAATGAGCTAGGGTATAGAAATAACCGAAGCACAAGGAGACACAATGTGATTCACGAAGTTCCTTCCCAAGGGAACTACGTCTTTGTTGGAGGGGTGTGGAGCTGCCATGGCACTCCAACACACGGTTGTGCTCATCCTATTCCCCTTGAGCTTCTCCGGTAAGGGAGATGCTCGTTTTCACTATGAGGTCGTCTTGAAGGCGGTAATCAAACCTTACACAAGGTTGAGGCTATCTCCAAAACTCAGTTGGAGGCTCTCAACTAAGCTTCTTGCAATAAGGTGGAAGCTCCAAGGACTAACCATCTAGGGTTCTCAATGCACTGATACGTCCAAAACGTATATCCTTTTCCGAACACTTTTCTTATTGTTTGCCTCTAAACTTCTGAGTTTTGGATACAACTAACACGGACTAACACAGTTTTCAGCAGAATTACCTTGGTGTCTCGTTTTTGTGCAGAAAAATCAAATTTGGGGAAAATGCCCAGAAAAGATCCCAAAGACCTTAAAACACCCGAAGACCCTCGGAGCCAGAAGGAGTCTCCGAGAGGGGCCAGAAGGGGGCCACATCACCCCTGGGCGCGCCCCCTTTGGCCGCGCCGCCTGGTGATGTGGGCCGCTAGGCACCCCCTCGGGCTCCCCTTTTGACTACTTATGCCCCGTAAACCTAAAACGTGGGGGGGAGGGGTTCATCATATTCCACAGAAACACAACAGAGCGCCGCCGCCACCTCGAAACTCAATTTGGGGACGAGAAGTTCCTGTTCTGGCGCCCTACCGGGACGGGGATTCGGAGGAGATCCTCGCCATCATCACCGCCACCTCTTCTCCATCAGCCATCCATGATTCCCATGTCCATGTGTGAGTAAACACCGCTGTAGGATGAGACGGATGGAAGGGTTTGGATGAGATCGATCATGTAATAATGTAAGATTGTTAGGGCATAGTGCCTAGTATCCATTGTTAGTGTTTTCTACCGTTGTTGCAACTTTTTATGCTTAATGCTTGTCACTAGGGCCCGAGTGCCATGATCTCAGATCTGAACATGTTATTGTTTCATGAGTATAATATTGTTTCTTGATCATATTTGCAAGTTATTTACACATGTCATTGTCCGGAATTCGAGGCCCAAAGTGACATAAATTGGGACAACCGGAGGGGACGGTTATGATGTGAGGATCACGTGTGTTCATGGAGTGTTAATGCTTTGCTCCGGTGATTTATTAAAAGAAGCACCTTAATTACCAGTAGTTTCCCTTGGGGCCCCGCAGCAACGGGATGGTAGGACAAAACATGTTGTGCAAGTTTCTCATTGCGGGCACGTATGACTATATTGGAACACATGCCTATGGTTGCCTAGAAATTGGATACTTTGTTATTATTATCTGCAATGCCCATGTTTAGGTTATTACATAAACTATTTTATCCCTGCAACGCCCGTTCATCCACCCTCTATGCCTACTGTACTTTAATCCTGCTGTTTTCCCGCAATTGCTACTGATGTTATTATTTTACTCATGCTGTTATTTTACTACTACTGTTGGTATAAAACTGTTACCACTGATAAATTGTTGCGAGCAAGTCTACTTTCAGCTGCAGCTGAATTCACAACTCAGTTGTTAAGGCTTATAAATATTCTTTACCTCCCCTTGTGTCGAATCAATAAGTTTGGGTTTTACTTCCCTCGAAGACTGTTGCGATCCCCTATACTTGTGGGTCATCAAGAGTATTTTCTGGCGTTGTTGCCGGGGAGCATAGCTTTATTTATTTGCTCGTTTGATTTTGATATTGTTTGTTGCAAGCCTTTCATCATGGGCAAGACTCGTGATGGAAAAGTTCCTATATAACCATCCACTACAAGGATAGGTACAACTCTAAACACATATGTTGCTCTTGATTCACCGTCTGTTATGAGTAAGCTTCTTGCACCACCACATGCTACACACACTGTTACTTCTGTTGAATCCGAAAATTCTTCTGATACTTTCGATGATGCTTCTACTGTGCTTGATGATACTGGTTCACTAGGTCATTTCCTAGATGCTACAATTGCTAAATCCAAGTAAATTGAAAGTGCTGAAATTCTTGTTAAAAATATTGGTACACCTGTTAATTCACCTGAGTCTATTGATGATCTTGATGAAACCTATATTGAACTTAATGATGACTTTATTAAGGAAGCTCAAGCTACTATTGGTGCAAGTGCTCTTAAGAGTCTTCTTGCAAGACATGTTGTTAAATATAAATCTTCTCTTGATGCTAAGTTTGCTGCACATCCCATACACATTAGAGACAATGATTATGATTTCTCTTTAGATTTATCCTATATATCTATTGTTGAGAAGGAACCTTTTTGTGGAACTGAAAGTAAAAGTGCTATGGAACTCATGAATGCGCTTTTATCTTTGAGTAGTTCATTTTCTGATAATACCAAGTTGCATTCTTATTTTGTTACCAAGATCTTCCCTTTCTCATTGAAAGATGAAGCTAAAACTTGGTTTAACAATCTGTCACCTAGATCTATTACTAGTCCTATGGATTTGGTTAATGCTTTCTTTCAAAAATATTTTCCTGGTAGTGCCCAACATGCTGCTGTGTCGGATATCTTTAAATTTGAGCAAATTGAAGGAGAGAAATTGCCTGAATCGTGGACAAGGTTTTGTTCTTTAATAAGATCTATCCCTGGCTATCCATTACCTAAAAATGAGCTCCTAGATATATTTTATAATGGACTAACTGTTGAATCTAGGACATACCTGGATAGTTGTGCTGGTTGTGTTTTCATGAAAAGAACTCCAGAATAAGCTGAGGAATTAATGGCTAAAATAGCCAAAAATAATGATGATTGGAATATACCTGATCCTACACCTACACCAGAGCCAACACCAATACCAACACCCAAGAAGAGAGGGATGATTGAATTAAATGATGAAGTGATGAAGGAAGCTAAGAAATCTCTTATAGAGAGGGGTATTAAATCTGAAGATGTGAAGAATTTACCTCTTATAGAAGAATTATGTAAGCCTATTCCTCATCCATCAACAGTTGAGGTACACTCTCTCCAATACTTTGATAATAGAAATATTTCCTATTCTAAACCACCTGATCAATGCTTAGATGAATTTGGTAATTATGTTGTTAAGCAAGACAACTTTAATATGATAGTATCATCTTATGGAAAACTCTACAGCCATTGATAATTTGCATGGTATTATGGAGAGAACCTCTAATGATGTTAAAATGCTTGTTAAACATTTTCATATGGTTCAAACTCAAATTGATCAACTCACTAAAGTGCAAAAAGATATGCTAGCTAATGCTTCTAGAGAAAAATATGTCTGTGAAATAACTACTAGAAGTGGTGTTTCTACTCAGGACCCCTTGTATCCTGAAGGACATCCTAAAATAATTGAACAAGATTCCCAGCAACCTAAAAACAATAGTTATCCTTCTAAGAAAAAGAAGAAGAGACATAAACTGTTGTAGAATCTCCTGAACTGGTTAAAGACCCTGATAGTATATCTATTTCTGATGCTGAAACTGAAAGTGGTAATGATAAAAGTGATGCTTTTGATAAAGAAGAAACTGTACCTGAACTTGAAAAGCAACCTAAAACTGTGAAGTATACTAAGGAGGATTTCATTGCCAATAAACATGGTAATGAAAGAGAGACTTCAGTACAAAAAGCAATTCCTTTTCCTAATAAGAAACACAAATCAAAGGAAGAAGAACATTATAACAAGTTTTGTGAGTGGATGAAACCTCTGTTTTGCAAATTCCTTTGGCTGATGCTATTAAGCTGCCTCCTTATTCTAAATATATGAAAGATATTGTCTCTAACCAAAGGAAGATTCCTAATGAGGAAATTTCCACTATGCATGCTAATTACTCTTTCAATAGAAAGGTTCCAAAGAAGATTGGAGATCCCGGTATTCCTACTATCCCTTGTTCTATTAAAAATAATTATGTTAGAACTGCTTTATGTGACTTGGGAACTGGAGTTAGTGTTATGCCCTTTTCTCTTTATAAGAGAACTTTGGAAAAATTGATAGACACTGATATATATTTGCAAATGGCTGATAAATCTATTGATATTCCTGTTGGTATATGTGAGAAAGTTACTGTTCAAGTTGCTACTAGTTGTTTGATATTAACCGACTTTGTTGTGTTGGAAATTCCTGAAGATGATAATATGTCTATTATTCTTGGGAGACATTGTCTTAACACTGCAGGGGCTGTTATTGATTTCAATCAAGGAAAAGTAACTTTTAATGTTAATGATAAAGAGCATATTGTTTATTTTCCCAAGAAGATTGATAGAAGATATGGTTTGAATTCAATTGAAAATATTGGGCCATCAAGATTGGAGAATTTTATTGTCCCATTCCAATGGCACCAAAAGAATATGAAATTGTTACGATTGGTACTATGTCTATCAAGGTTGAGGTAACATAATTATTCAGTGATATGCAAAGTTTTGCTTCATAAAAATTGTTCTCGTAACAAGACTTGATCAACCTTGTTAACAAAATGATTTTGAATGAAGAGGACTATTTTTTCACTATGTTTTCACCTTCCCCGTTATGTTTTCACCCTCTTATCACCTTGCTACTTTAGTATAATCATGTTTTCCACCATCCATAGTCATGTTTTCCTCTTTTTTTTTATCTTGATTACTATGGTTATGCATGTTTTCACCATCCATACTTTTGTTTTCACCACCTCCACCTTTGTTTTCTTTGGTTATTTGACTTTTGGAGTGTCTTAAAACCTCTGTAGTTCTGGTTTTTGTTTTGTTTTCCACCTTTGTTTTTCTGGGTTTTAATTAATTATTAAATTCTGAAAATACCTCGAAAATAAAGTTTCTCGAAAAATTCCAGAAAAATCATAATAAGTTTTTATGTCAAAAATGAGGCAGAGAGCCACCTGGGAGACCCCAGGGGGACCCACCAGTCAGGCGCATCACATTTTGGCGCCAGCCCCTGGTGGTGCCTGCACATGGTGTGGGGCCCCTTGGCCTTCCACTAACTCTCTCCCCTGCCAAAGATTCCTCTCTCACCCCACAAACTCAAAAAAATTCCTTGAACCCGAGTTCTTGCTGTTCTTCCTCGAGATTTTTCGATCTGTTTGCTCAGCCCACCATTGTTGCTGAAATTTGGTGCATTTGCTCTCCGGTATGTGACTCCTCCGATTATCCAAGTAGAATTTTATTTTGTGGAGTATTTCTTTAGTATTTTGGTACTATAGGTGACAGCTTATGTCAGTTTACATGCTTTATTTAAGTGGAAATAATTTAGTTTTGATGCATGTTTAGCTCCCCTGTAAGTCTCTATGGTAGTTTCCACATTATAGTTGCTTCAAATAAATTTTTGTGATGGTTGTTGAATTTTTTTAGAAATGGACAGCCATAATTTTGGAGAAATATTTAGGAGTGATGCTCCTAGAAGAACAAAGCCCTCACGTTCATCCACGCTATTGAGGGCATCCTATAATGAAGATCTTATTGCACCGAACATCGATGATGCGGGAGGTGATGGAATTGCTAATCCATCTAGCTTCCCATGCTATACATATTTGAGAAGTGCAGGTATAATGGATGACTTCTTGATGCTGATTGAAAGAGTTGGTTTAACCAACTACATGCAGGATGAAGGTCCCCAGTATGCTACTCTCACAAAAACTTCTGTTTGAGAGTTTTAAATTTCATAACTCACGATATAACCCAACTGTTGCTTTTAAGATATATGGTAGTTCTTTTTTATTTTCCCTTGGAGAATTTTTGTAACATTATAGGTATCAACGCTTCCGGGATAGCGTGCAAGATTCGGGAGAGACCCTCTTATCTTATGGAGCTCTATCGAGGAATTACCAATGATGATGGTCGCTCAGCTCAGCGCGGGAAGTGAAGAAACATCCAATTTCCTGCCATCAGACATTTCACTTACTATCTTGCTACTAGGATCCTTGGTAGGGGAACACTAGCAACATTTCAAGCTATCATCTTGATTTTCTTGATGCTGCACTTAACCGTAGCAACAAGTATAACCTTGGGTCCCTCATTGCTCGCCGCCTAGCTGCTAAGGGACCCATTTATGGGGGCATTATTGCTACACATATAGTAACTTCCCTAGGCCTTCCTATTGCTTCTGATGGTGAATTGATAGCTACTTATAGAATTAATCTTGCTACCATGAAGGCTCATCATTTTATTACTGCTAACTCTACTCCTGAACTTTTAGTATATAGAGTTTTATTTGTTCACGGAGATGAGCGGGAAGTTATTTTGCCGCAACCTGTTTTGTTCAAAGTTGACAGGGTACCAAGGGAGAGATACATGAGAAGCTGCGCTTGATGGATTTCCATAGGCAGCAGATGAGGCGAGATGCGCCTTCTGAGGACTACACCACGCAGTACATTGGGGCGTCCTCGAGCACGTATTACGAGGAGGGATCCTCCTCGGCATACTACGGGGGCGCCACCTCATGGTCCCCTTGGGATTGATCTCTACTTAGCATAAAGCCTAAGCTTGGTGGGAGGTATACCGACATCACACTCATTTATACATCATGTTTATGTCGGTTCTTTGTATATCCATGTTTTCGTTTGTTTCGTTTGTTTTCGTTTCTTTCGCTTCTTTTGTTTCTTTTTATTATTTTGTTCTTGCTTTCCAAAACACAAAAGACCAAAAATATTTCGGTTGTTTCTCTTTATTTGCTTCTTTAGTTTCTTTTGTTGGTTTGCTTTCCTTTCTCGCTTCGGTTTAATATTCAAAAATCCAAAAATATTTTGCTTTGTTTGCTTGTTTCTTTCTGTTCTTGTTTTAATTCGAAAACCCAAAAATATATGTTGTTCTTCTTTGGTTTTGTAAAGTTTTTTGCAGAGTTCATCGTTCTTCCGTGTATCCTTTGGAGCTTGATTATCATTCTATATTATTCAATCCACAAGTGAAGAGCAATAATAACGATTTACGACGATTCAAGTTGTGGTGAGAGGCTGGTATGAACTCTATTTCTTTTGTATATATACTCATCCATGTGAACATGCTTAGTTTGTTCGTGTAAGGTGTATGTTATTTGATTGATGCTTAGTAGTTCGGGCTCTCACATGTTTAGTTCGGGCTCTCACATGTTTAATATAAGATAGCATGTCGTACGAATGTTTGCTTGCATTGTTTTATTCATAGAAGGGTATGCCATTGTGGTATCTCCCTCTGATTGTTTTGCTTGAATCGACTTGGCACATGCTCACGCATGCTAATGACTGAAAACAAAAAGTCAATTAAGCCTCGATGATTTATTTTGCCTCAGAGTATTTGTATCACTTTTATGCCCCTGTTAATTTTGTTTTGCCGCAAGTATGATTATGATAGTTGTTGCTCTCTTGATTGTCGCTCCCCGTCTATTGCTAGCCTTCACGTCTACTGATGAGCTCTACTCATGCATCCAACTCCCAAAAACCAAAAGTTTCCAAATGTGTCCATCATACCTACCTATATATGTGGTATTGAACCGCCACTCCAAGTAAATTTCTCGTGTGCTACCTTTAAAACCTTCGGAAAATTATTCCTGTTTTGTGCCCCTGTTTTAGTTCATGAGGATGCAAGTAGAGAATCTTTATCTCACTTGTTGATTGTATTTCACACCCTCTAGTGGCTTAATCCGCTTATCCAAATGATAGAAGATCCGGCAGCGGGGTGCCTAGCCCCAAATTAATACAACAAATTCTCTCCACTATTTTTGCCCTTGATTTATCAGTTAAAGCATAATTGTGTGAACAAAAGAGAAAGTTGGATGACCTTCTTCCCAGATGCGTCCTTCTATGGGAGCCTCTCTTGTGAAGTCTAGTTGGCTTGTGACGTAATGTATTGTATATTTACCATTCGTTGACATAAGCATACACCTCTCTAAAAAATGTTTTCCATACCTCTGTTTAATAAAATAAACATCTCTAGCACATGAGTTAATCCCTGCTTCCCTCTGCGAATGTCCTCTCTTTTATTTTTATGTTGAGTCTTCACCTTTCTCACTTTATGCACCGTCTTGAGAGCATGGCTGTAATTCTTAGTGTAATGGGCTTGTCCCAAAACACGGTTGATTGTGGTATAACTTTGATGCTTGTGTATTTGATTTCTTTACTTCTAGTCTTCGTTTGAACTTCAGAGGTGCCCTAGCATATACGTTTTGCTCCGTTATTAAGGGAAAGAGAGTACACTTTATCATACCCTATTATGAGCATTGCAATCCTGCAGATTGATATACTTCATGTTGTTTATTATTAGTTTGTTGGCATATCTTCATGGCCTGCATAACTGCTAGGTGACTTTTATCTTGTATACATCTTATTATGAATTCCCTCGGCACTTGATCATACAGTGAGTATATTTTACATCATATGAAACAAATATGTTCGTAAAAGTGCTTTTATCACACTCAGTTGTCACTGAATTGCTTGAGGACAAGCAATAAGCTAAGCTTGGGGGGAGTTGATACGTGAAAAACGTATCTCCTTTTCCGAACACTTTTCTTATTGTTTGCCTCTAAACTTGTGAGTTTTGGATACAAGTAACACATACTAACGCTGTTATCAGTAGAATTACCTCGGTGTCTCGTTTTTGTGCAGAAAAATCAACTTTCGGGAAAATGCCCAGAAAAGATCCCGAAGACCTGAAAACACCCAAAGACCCTCGGAGCAAAAAGGAGTCCCAGAGAGGGGCCAGGAGAGGGCCACTCCACCCCTGGGCGCCCCCCTTGGCCGCGCCGCCTAGTGGTGTGGGGCCCCTAGGCACTCCCTTGTTGGGGCGCGTATAGATAAACGAATACTTTTCCTACGCAATGCTCCCAAGATCTAGCCGAGGTAGAAGACCACGAGTATTACCACTAGACGCGCAGGTGCGGATTATCGGTGCAGCGCGTCGGGGCAGTGCAGTCCCACGATCCGGTCCGGCCGATCCAATCCCTCGAACGTCGAAGTGCTGAACGTACAGCACCTCTGCCGGTATCCACACGTACGAGGAGGAGCTCCGACGGCAGACTGCTAGGTCTGGTGCGACGGCTGGACTGAGTGGGGCTAGGGTTCCCAACGCATGGGAGAGTGGACTAACGTGCCCGCTGGGCAACCTGCGCCCCTCTTTATATAGCGTATGGTAATGGGCTGCACAACACTTGTGGCCCATTCCCTCTGTGAGTCCGACTCACTAACTCAGTCCATTTCCGGTTCGGGTCCAACCCAACCAATACTTGCTCCCGCTCTTAAGTGTGCGACCCTGCAGGCTCATGGCGACTTGGACACGATTGGAGTCCAACTCCCAATCGATCAATCGGTAGCGGCTCCTAGCAGAACGTGCCGACTCCCAAGTACCATTGAGTCATGACGACATACCTTTCAATGTGATATTCATCTTAGTCCCTTTTGCCTCACGATATACCTTGTCGAACTATAGGCGATTCATCGTCATCCCTTTAATAGTTCAACTCTCTTCTCGATCCGTGATATCTGATTCACCTGACTAACTCTTAGACAACAAACACAGTTAACACTTAACTGAGTTGCGCATGGCCATGCTTCCTGAATCATATCACTCGAGAGGGCCCAGAGAATATCTCTCCATTTGGAGGGGCAAAATCCCATCTTGATTATCCACATCACGCAGCTTGCTTCTCATTCGACCCGAACTCTGCCTTTATAGTTGCCTTGTCACAGAACAACGTTTGACAGAACCTAAGTCGGTGATCCACAACTCGGATTGTGCGATAACCTCAGGTCTAAGGATTACATTGATTGAGACATGCAAATGACGACTTGATCGTTGCATCTCAATGTGGGTCAGTCCGACTTGCTAAACTCTTTAGCCAAGTCCGTGAATGTTGGAATGGCATCACCATGCCCATGACAAGTGGAACCGTGTCATCAGCCAACACTCACATTAGTCTAGGATGTGTGTCCAGCACAACCTTAACGACCAAGGACAATTAGTATGAACAACATGAATACATAGTTCCACAATCGAATCACATATTCAATGACATATATCAGATGTTCAAACCAAAGGACAACTTAATAACTTTATGAATACATTGGGAATTACATCATCTATGATTGCCTCTAGGGCATATTCCCAACAGTCTCCCACTTGCACTAGAGTCAATCATCTTGGCATCATATGCTTAGGCATCTAATGCCCATATGATTGACTCTAGTGCAAGTGGGAGACTGTTGGGAATATGCCCTAGAGGCAATCATAGATGATGTAATTCCCAATGTATTCATAAAGTTATTAAGTTGTCCTTTGGTTTGAACATCTGATATATGTCATTGAATATGTGATTCGATTGTGGAACTATGTATTCATGTTGTTCAAACCAAAGGACAACTTAATAACTTTATGAATACATTGGGAATTACATCATCTATGATTGCCTCTAGGGCATATTCCCAACATCCCTCGGGCTCCCCTTTCGACTACTTATGCCCCGTAAACCTAAAACGTGCGCGCGGGGGGGGGGGGAGGGGGGTGGGGGTGATGGGATTCATCATATTTCATAGAAACACAACAGAGCGCCGCCGCCACCTCAAAACTCAATTCGGGGATCAGAAGTTCCTGTTCTGGCGCCCTGCCGGGACGGGATTTGGAGGAGATCATCGCCATCGTCACCGCCACCTCTTCTCCATCAACCATCCATGATTCCCCCGTCCATGTGTGAGCAAACACTGTTGTAGAATCAGAGGGATGGAAGGGATTGGATGAGATCGATCGTGTAATAATTCAAGATTGTTAGGGCATGGTGCCTAGTATCCATTGTTAGTGTTTTCTACCATTGTTGCAACTTGTTATGTTAATGCTTGTCACTAGGGTCCGAGTGCCATGATCTCAGATCTGAACATGTTATTGTTTGATGAGTATAATATTGTTTTTTGATCATATCTGCAAGTTGTGTACACATGTCATTGTTTGGAACCCGAGGCCTCAAAGTGTCAGAAATCGGGACAACCGGAGAGGATGGTTATGATGTGAGGGTCACATGTGTTCACATAATGTTAATGCCTTGCTCCGGTGCTTTATTAAAAGGAGCACCTTAATTACCACTAGTTTCCTTTGAGGCCCCGCTGCAACGGGTTGGTAGGACAAAAGATGTTGTGCAAGTTTCTCATTGCGAGCACATATGGCTGTATTAGAACACATGCCTATGGTTGCCTAGAACTTGGATGCTTTATTATTATTATCTTCAATGTCCATGTTTAGATTATTACATGAACTATTTTATCCATGCAACGCCCGTTCATCAACCCTCTATGCCTACGGTACTTTAATCATGTTGTTTTCCCGAAATTACTACTAATATTATTATTTTACTCCTGCTGTTATTTTACTACTACTGCTACGGATGGCAATGGGGCCCCAAAACCCGCAAACCCGACGGGTACCCGCCTTAAATGGGGAGGGTTTGGTAAAATTTTCGACCCGCCGGTTCTAATGGGGCGGGTATGGGGGTGGAAAACCCGTACCCGCATACCCGCAGACCCGCTCTAAGTCCTAATCATATACCTAATGATCATATGCCTAACCACATGTCCACGAGCTATGGACCACAAACCTCACACATCACATGGGAGCGTTGGAATTTGGACTCCCTAAGATAACACACGTACACACGTGTGTATTCCCACTAACATCATTCCATTATTCCATTGTTTTATTCCCCACATGTGTCGCCGTCGCTCCTTAAATGGGTACCCGTTGGAGCCCCAAACCCGATAGGGTCGTGGGTATGGTAAGAAATGAGACCCGACAAGTTAAATGGGGGCGGGTATGGGGGCTCCGACCCGGCCCCGAACCCGGTGGGTGCCATCCGGAACTACTGCTACTATAAAACTGTTGCCACTGATAAATTTTTGCGAGCAAGTCTACTTTCAGGTGCAGCTGAATTGACAACTCAGTTGTTAAGGGTTATCAATATTATTTGGCTCCCCTAGTGTCGTATCAATAAATTTGGGTTTTACTTCCCTCGAATACTGTTGCGATCCCCTATACTTGTGGGTCATCATGCACCCAAGAGGAACAATCTCTCCGGTGACCAAGCACCCAAGAGTAACAAGCTCACAAACTTCTGTTTAATGAATCCCGTGGGGAATTAAACACACAAAGTTGTCAAGTAATTCTCTCCCAAAATCCCACCAAAGAAACTAATGCTATGGAGGGAGGAAGGAGGGAGAACTAGGAAAACAGTTAATGAATCCCAAGATCTAGATTTAATGTATTCTCCTCACCAAGAGGAGAGATTGATTGGTGGAATCATTGCAAGGATTGAGAGAAATCCAAGCTCTTAAAGGTGAACAAAGGAGGAGTTATGTTTCCAACACAATTGGATTTACCTCATTCGGAGTTCATGTGCAAAAGTTATGGGGTTTCAGGTTCAACCTCAATGATTCAGAAGGTGACCGGAAATTTCCAACCGGAATATCTGTTTCTGAAGAGAAGCTTGAAAATCAGCTAAGGAAAGAAAGTTTTTTGGTTCTGGAACCAACCGTAAATTTCCTTCCAACCGGATATCCAGTTTGTTCCAAGACTCGAGATTTTGGCTAAGTCCCAGACAATTTTGGTAATGGAGTTTACCGGAAATTTCACCCGGAAATTCTAGGAAACCGGAGTTTCCGGATTGGTCAACTCCTTTGTGGGTTGTAGATCTGAAGAAGAACAGGCAACCGGAATATCAGGTTCAAAGTTTGAACCAGAAATTTCGGTCACATTTCTGCACTGCAAACAGCTAGTTTTTGAGGGGACCTATTTAAGGGGTTTTCTTCCCCATTGGTCCCTAAGTTTTCCAAGCACATTTTCCCCCTCTCTCCACCATTGACCTTGTAAATCTTGCCCCTCTCTCAATCCCTCCTATGATTCTTGCATATCTTTGAGGGAGAAGATAAATGAGATCTAGATCTACATTTCCACCAATTCATCTCTCCTCTTAGTGAGGGAAACTTAGTGAATCTAGATCTTGGAGTTTTGGTGTTTCTCCTCCTTCATTCTTCCTCTCTTATTCCCCCATAAGCATTTTTTACTTTGTTGAAATTTGAGAGTGAAGGATTTGAGCACTTGTGCTCTTGCCATTTTCATCGGTTGCATCGGTTTGCTCTCTCCACGTGGATTCGTGGAAGTGAAAGTTTGTGGACTTGTTACTCTTGGGTCTTGGACCCTAGACGACTTGTGGTGTTACTGGGAGCCTCTAATTGAGTCGTGGATGCGTGCCCCAAGATTATGGTGATATCGAGAGCCTCCAATTAAGTTATGCGTGCTTCGATCCAAGGTTGCCAAGAATGGAAGGTGAACTAGGCCTTTGTGGCGAGGTTCATTGGAGAATAGGGTGAGACATTTGTGGCGTTGAGTAGGCCTCTTGTGGAGAGCTCACACCCCTCCAACGAGATGTACTCCCCTCAAAAGTAGGAACTCAAGAATACATCATTGTCTCAGTGTGCCTCGGTTATTTCTATACCCGAGCTATTTATTTATGCAATTTACATTGTGATAGACTTCGTGCTTGATGTCATACATCTTGCTATCATCTTGTTACTTTTCTTACTTAGCATAAGTTTTGGTGCACTTAGTTGAGCCTCGAATATTTAGCTTGTGTGCTTGCTAGTTTAAACATCTAGTTTATTTCCGCATTTAGCAAGCCTTAATCAGAAAATTTTAATCGCCTATTCACCCCCCTCTAGGCGACATCTTTGTCCGTTCATACTCCGCCTGCCATGTCTACTCCTTTCTGCTAAGATCCACACGACTCCGCCGCTTTGACTTCGTCCACTATGTTGACACCTTTTATATAAACCCACCCGACTCCTCCACGTCAACTCTGTTTGTCGTGTCGACCTATTCCGGCTAAATCCGCATGACTTTGTTGGGTCGACTCTTCCGACAAAAGATAGAGTCCTGAACTGGCCATAGAGTTACCGAGTCGACACTCAGGGTCTGCATCACGCCGCGGTCGTAGTCGACACTAGGGGATGGAGTCACGCCACTCGACACTCGGGGGTTGTGCTGCGCTGCAGTCCCACTTGGCAATCGATCACCGCAGTCGCCTCGATACTCGGGAGCTGTGTTGGGAAACAGTTTCCCTCGATACTCGGGGGGCTGTCGCAAAAGAGTCGCGATCGATGCTCGGAGGCTTCTATTCGCCGCAGTCGCACTCGATATTCAAGGGCTGTGCCGCGAATCTGCCACACCCGATACTCGGCAGCTGCACCACGCAAGCTATCAAACACACTTGGGACGCACCAGATACTTGGGGGCTGCACCACATGATAAGATTTACTGCCATTAGGAGTGTGCTCACAAAATCAAGATAAATTGAGCGTATGCCTGACTAAAAATAGTTGAACATAGCCTCGAGGGCTACTCCCATCGGGAGCGTTAGTAGCTCACCAGACGAAAACTGAGTTAAAATTGCATTTTCACTCGGTCCTCAACAAAGTTGACCTAAACAGTTTGAGTCTATGTCCAATTAGAAATAGTTTAACATAGCCTCGGGGGTCTACTCCCACCGGGAACACTGGTAGTGCACTCGACGAAAATTGAGTTAAACTTGTGTTTTCACTCGGTGCTGAACAGAATCGACCTAAACATTTTATGCCAGCAGGCACGAAGACTGAGCCCAAGTCGAGTAATTCCTTGGACAGGCCAAGATTCATAGAGTACATTCACACCCGAACAATTTTGGTGTACACGACATAGAATGAATAAGCCTTGTCCTCAGAAGAGTCGACTAGATTAACCGATTTCAAACTATATGTTGTACCCGCATGCATATTGGAGACGGAAACCTCCCTAACGACCCGGGTTGCATCCGCGGCAAAACTCACCCGAATGTTGCATCTACGAAGTGAAGATAAGACCTGTTGAACAAGTCGAGCCGGCCAGGAAACGGTAGCGCCTGCGCTTATGGTGTAAATTTCCATGTCTACAACATGATGAAAAATCGCGACAGATGCGTTGGGTATCCATGCTTACGCTCGAGTTTGATTCAAAAAGACCTCTACAATATGGATCAAGCTACCCCAGCTTATTCCAGGCCAGTGTCCGGGGACTCAGGCTTGGAGAAGGTTTGTGGAGTTTTTGTCCGAGAGCAATTATATGGTCCCGTCTATCATGTGAACCAAACCCGTTAAATGGCAATTCCTATGCTATAAATCAGATCAAACAAATGGGACGTAGAATCTAGGCAATTCTGAGTCGGTGACCTTCCATCATGTGGTTATCGTCTACCTCTACTCAACATTCGTCAAGGTTACTCCCGAGTCGAGCACCTCCTCGATGCGTTCTTAGCGCCACGACACCAGGAACGTTTGAAAATTGCTAACTTACATGCCACACTATACGCTGCGCACTCTCAGAGCGTGTTGGGCTAAGGGCCACATCATCGAGTTCGAATTCTGTAACTCCTTGACTACCCAAATCGCGTCGGCCACGAAATACATCTGGATGCTACGTCTATAGCGTAAAGATAAGATCTGTGGAACAAGTCTATCGGCCTGGGAGTCACACCTGCTGTGCTACCTAGTCAATTTCCATGCTTATGGCATAATGAAAAATCCTAGCGGATGTGCTAGGTACAATTTTCTGAATACTGAAGTGCCACTGAGGCAAGCCTCCCAATTTTTCCGGGTTCGGGCCCGAGGACTCAAATTTTATAAAGGCTGGCAGAGTTTTACTAAAAAAATGATTAACTGGAGTCGACCCATCAAGTGCGTCAGGCCCGCTAAACCATCTCCCTTGAAACAAAAAAATATCTGATACTAGCGAAACGTCGACTCGACGAACCTCTACAACTCTCGACCGCGACATGAATTCGACACGTCGCCGGCTTTGAGTCTCTAGCCATGTCTACGACTCGACTCGCCACTCGGGGGGCTACTGACGTGGGTGTAACTTGTCGGGTACCCACTATTGTTACACCAGGACTGAGCCAACCGAAGAGCCATCTGCGGTCCATCAATACTCATGAAGCCCGAAAAGTTGCAACCAATCTCTTTGAGCACAAGACAAAAACTCCAATGTCTCGACTAGGACTCATGTAAACCATGGCTGGCTACCTATAAGAAGCCAGGTGGGGGCAAAAAAGCGTACACAGATAGAGAGGGAGAGAGAGAGACTACAACCTAGACTCATACCCGCACCTGTCACCTTCGCTCTAGATCCAACTTGAGCCGCGATCTCCATTGTAACACATGTAAACTCGCCGGAATAAAGACCAGCCAAGCAGGAGTATGTGTTTCACCTGCACGAGGGTAAATTGTTCCCCGTCTCTTTGTTAGCCTACGTAGTCCACCAACGCCTCCTTTTCCATCTATGAAACCCTAACTACTCAAGCATGGGATTTGCCGGGGTGACCCGACGTCACAAGAAGTCTTAAGTTTAAGAACCAACATAAGTCATATCTCCAAAACTATCGAACATATACACTCTCTTAGAGATTTGCACATAAATTTGGCTAGAGTTAACACATAAATCAAGAAAATTCACATCTCCAAAACTATCGAACATATAATCCCTCATGGAGATTTACACATAAAATTGGCGAGAGTTAACACATAAATCGGAGACCATGTAGGAACATAAATAAAGTAATAACATGATAACAATAGAACCATATAAGAAAGAATAGTATCATACAATAAACATGCACAATATGATCGTGACATCAGAATTCATCATATCCCAACAAACACAACGACTAATAGACATGGTAGGCAGCTCCCGAAACCTTTGTATTGAAGAACATGGAGGAGATCACCATCAACTAATCACGTGGAGGCAAAAATGGTGGTGTAGATGCCTCCTACGACGATCTCCCCCTCCGGTAGGGTGCCAGAAGAGGACTACAGGAGCCTTCGAACTAGTTTTTCCATGACAATGGCGGCTTTGTATCTTTTCTTACAAAATAAACTCCGTACCCGGACTTTTTAGATCAGATGCAATATGTATATGCGAAAAGGCGGTGCGAGGGGAGCGAGAAGGGACCCACCCAGGTCCGTGTCGCGGCCCATCCATAGCCCATGGTGGGAGCCCGCCCCACCTCCCAGTGGCTACACTACGGGCAGGTTTTGTCTCCCTGGTCCTGGCTTGGAAAGTTTGAATTTTTGAACTTTATGTGATTTTCTTGCAAATTTTATATCTCGCCCTTTTCTATAATACCCAAACGATAAAAAACAAACTGGCACTTGGCGTTGTGTTAATTGGTTAATTTAGAAAAACAATATAAAATGATATTAAATCACAGTAGAAACATGTAGCAATATGGAAAAGCTTTTAGTGCATATCTTGTTTCAACTTATATATCAAAAGGTCAATTTGGCTTCGAGGCACTATAATTATAATTTTTAGAAAAATCTGGATCGACAAAATCTTGTACATTTTGAAGATTTGAAAGTGTGTGTACTTAGATCTACACATTTTCATTTTTTGTGTAGATCAGAATATAAAGTATCTCAAATTGAGTTTTTGCACGTTTGTGAGATACATTATTGATAACATGCAGGGATTTTTTTGTTCATATTTTTGAAAACTTGAAATATGATTTTTTTTAAAAAAAATAGGTATAGGGAACACCGGAGCCTAGGAGCCAAAATTCTTCACTCAATTTTTTTTATAGATTACTTTGCATTCTGGTGACTTGGAAGAGGGTAACTTGGTGCTTTAGTATGCAGGCCGGGAGTGAACTTCCATTATACCAAGGCAGACCTTACATTTTATTTTTGCAAATACCCACGTAATTATTTTTGAATTGTCCGGTAAAACACTTCAGGAGAGGCGTATTTGTGGGCAAATCCAGCAAAATAAGGAACATGTATCACAAGGAAATAGAACAAGTTAATTTTGTGACCTCAAGTAAAGAAATTTACATAGATTCACTCATAAGTTCATAACTTGTACTGTATCTTTATTCACGTTTATAGGGATATAAAGCTGATCACAACAGGAGAACAGTGTTCAGATTGCGTCATCCCCGCAGCAGATACAAAAAAGGCAGGCCAGCTCAATCAATTCAGTTTTATGACACGCAGGCTCAACCATTTTAAATATACTTGAAATAATTAAACTAATGTATTTTCAAGCTCCACATGAGGGATTGATGCTATCCCTACGTGTACAAACGAGCTCTAGACAAGTTTGTTCGACAGAGAACTAGTATTTGATCTAGCCAAAAACCCACAGTCCACAAGTGATAGCGACGTGTAATATCACGACCGGAGAATACAAACGGTACTTAGTATAGTGGAGGTGAGGTTATATTCTTCGGTGATAGCTCCATGGAATTAGAACTTATAATGAAGAGAGATGCCGACAGAAAATTACATCTAGGCTACTGCTATGGTGTTCGTACATAGGAATAACTTCTCTAGGTAGATAGCGTTAATCTCAGGCCTGTAGTTACGCACATGGCGTGTCGATATGAGCGCGACTGCGCGAGCACATCGTTCTATCGGTTATTCGAAAGCTCGCACGACTGGTAATTTGCGCTGAAATGTAGACCGTGCGATTCGTTCTCATCAAGCAGGGCATACAGAGACGGTGACGATATGGAGTGACGCCGATGGCGAACATGAGGATGGAAATTTTCTCCGTAAATTAAGGTTCTCCGTCCTAGTCATGAACCCTATATATGAAATACAATTTCTGTATTTTAAACAATTAAGACTTCATGATTGAAACCACAAATATAATTCATCCGAGTTTCAGTATATGATATAATGTGTCTAGTAAAACAGATTGGCTAGGCTATAACTGGCACATAAATCAACTTTGTCAAATAAGTGAATTTTCATTATATTTGTGATGTCGTTTTGGCCATAAGTCAACTTTTCTTAGTGTCGATATTCTACAGGATTTGGGCCACATTAGCGCATTCTCCTTGGTGTGACCAGAGATTCCACCGAACATCATGATTATAAATCGAGTTTCTATTTGTGTGTTTTAATTGTTTGTTTCTACTAGGATTTCTACCTTTTCATGTACCAAATTTTTTCTTAAACAAAGTGCACATAATTTTGCTTCCTATGAGTTGCCTTCATAATTAATGTTCCATATTTTAGTTTTTTCGTGTATTTTTTTTGGAGAATTGTTCTAAGAAGGTATTGAAGCGTCGACTACTATAGCCGCTTTCAAAGGTGCATGTGCCCACGGGCACATATATCATGGAATCTATTCTCAATAATAGTGACTGTTCTAATTTTACATAAGTACGTGCTAAACAATGTTAATTTCATATCCATATATGAGATCATCATATTTGACGAACTGCATATTTTTCATATACAACTAGTGTATCTTTGATCATGCTATATGTGATCATGACCTTTAAGACGAAATTGAAATGCTAACAAATGGTACATTATCAAGGGAATTATATATTAAATTACACTTGTATTTTTAATTTGATGGGAAGACACATATAGCATCTATATTATAACTTTGTAAGAACCAAAATCCAAGTGTAGACGTTTACAAAACCGTAAACCCTAAGCATAGAGATGCAGTATTATTTGTGCCGCAAAGAAAGCGAAATTATAAGTTGTGTAGAACTTATGTATTTATGTATATTGGATGCATAGTCTTACATCAAGCCATATGACTGGCCAACACTATTGCCAACCAGTACACGAGATATAGCCAATTGCAAGACCCACGATGATTCCAAGAAAAGTCAGAAGTAGAGGTTGTCCATATGTCTTCACTTGGAATTTGATGCGTGAAACAACCCAAGATATCTAATTGTATAACTAATATGGAAATGATATATGCGATTCCATAACATTTGTTAGATATGCTCTTATCGGAAGAAAGAGAGATGATTCTAAAAACATTACCAACACAATAGAATAATTTCTAAAATGCTGTCAAACAAGTAGAAGAGCATATTACGGGAAAAAGATCATTGAAGTTCTATTCCAACTATCAGAAAGAGAATAACACACGTGCATGTGTGAAATCGTAGAGCCTCTCAGAAGTTATAAATAGCCATGAAACCTTTGCAACCTCTCCCCAAGCTTTTGTAGTGTAATAGGGTGTACACTTGCTCGCGGGCTCAGATATACCATGGCCAATGAATCCTTGACAAGGGCAAACATAGTTGGAGATGTTCTAGACCCATTTGTTAGCTCAGTGCCTATAACTATGATATATGATGGGAGGCCTGTGTTTAATGGGATGGAATTTCGCTCGCCGGCGGTCACTCTGAAACCTAGAGTTGAGATTGGGGGTGATGATTTTCGAGTGTCCTATACCCTAGTAAGCCCACCATTTTTCACCTCGAAAGAATAGTCCATTGATGGTTGACCATATGTGTATGGCGATGGTGTGAACTCTAGGGAGTTTGGGAAAAACATAGCTCATCCAGCCAGGCTATACTTTGCCAAGCTTATCGTTACCTCTTTTCCCAAACTTGTTTTTTTTGGATCCCAACCCAAAATATAGCCAGGTTAATTTTTATCTCCTAACATGTTAACCATGTGCTTGTGTAATTTCAAATACATTAGGTTATGATGGATCCTGATGCGCCTAACCCCAGCAACCCAACACTGAGGGAATACCTGCATTGGTAAGAGCTCTATCACATGTTGCATTTCTACATATTTCTTAATTCGTTTTCACCATATTAACGAAATTGATGACCTACTCTAAATGCTTTATTCTTATGTGATATTTAGGATGGTTACTGATGTCCCGGCATCAACAGATGATAGCTTTGGTAAGTACATATGTACATATATCCCCATAATATTCTTTCATACAGAACTATAATATCTTGCATTCATATGAATCTTCGGAAAATTAATATAGAGTGTTCCCTCCATACGATGAGTACAGGAAGATTAATTTGAAGAATCGGGTTTTTATTCATGTTTCATGCCAAAAGGTTCATATTAGATATTGTTTGTGGCAATATTTCATATTCATGCACCAAATTATACTTAGTTCTTAATTTGTGATCAATGTTTTCTAAGAATATATGATATTCCACTACATGTCGAATACTATAAATTGCAATACATGTTAATTAGCTCACAAGATAGGGCATGTGTGTACTGTGATATACTCCCTCCGTTCCAAAATATAAGGCGCCCTTTAATTTCGCTGGTCAACGGCATTCAACTTTGACCATGATTTTTCTATATAAATAGTCCACATAAATAGTATAAAGATATATGAAATGAAAGAATTTTACAAGACGAGTTTAACGGTACATTTATACATTCTCAATCCATATAATTTGTTATATATTTTTTGTCAAAGTTGACCATCAAAGACCTCCATAAAAATAGCGTGCCTTATATTTTGGGACGGAGAGAGTATATTATTGAAAATAAAAACATTGGAGTATGGGAATTAACTACACGTGACTTCATATTTTATTATTATGTCGTAATATATTGATTTTTGTTATCATGATATTTTGTAGTATTAGTTTTTATTATGTCATGTAATAAATATTTTGTATTGCAAAGTATTTTTCAAAGCTACTTAGACGCGTTTTTGTTCAGCGTATGCAAGGATGCTATATACTCCCTCCGTTCCAAAATATAAGGCGCCCTTTAATTTTGCTGGTCAACGGCATTCAACTTTGACCATGATTTTTCTATATAAATAGTCCACATAAATAGTATAAAGATATATAAAATGAAAGAATTTTACAAGACGAGTTTAACGGTACCATTTATACATTCTCAATCCATATAATTTGTTATATATTTTTGGTCAAAGTTGACCATCAAAGACCTCCATAAAAATAGCGTGCCTTATATTTTGGGACGGAGGGAGTAGTATATATAGCTAGTGAAGTTGCGAAGTATACTATGTTGCATATGTTTCTTGCAAAAATATCTATAGGAATGATATTTAATATATGTTTTAAAATAATTTGACAACTTATTCATGTTGTTTCAAAAAAAATTGCTTAATGTTTCATCAATATTGTTCTAGTCGTACATATTTAGCACGTATGACTTGACTTTGGCAACTAGACAGATTATATTTTACAACTTGCCATGATCCAAAATTTCATATGGAATGCTCAAGCAATGGACATGGACATAAGTTGTAGGACAACCTATGCTTTGAAATAGACATTAATTATGTAATTTTAAAAAAAATTATGGTTTCATGGGAGAATAGCAATATGTAGTGGTCTAAAATGTAAGAAGTGAGGATATTTCTAATCTGATATTCTATGATAGACATGTTAAAATAACTTGAGCTATTTTTTTCACTGGAAATAATCAGCTAACTATTAAACCATGTTACTTAGGGTAACCACAACAGAATTTCTGCCCATAACTAACAGCTCCAAACAGTGAACAAAATGATACTATTCAATGGTATCCAAAGATGGTTTAAGCTCATTATTTTCGTCACCTCTGACCTACGAGCAAACCAGTGATCCCAAGAAAGAACACAAAGTATAGTAGAACATCACATATTTATCGTATCTTAACTACTTTTATTCTTCCATGAAATTGCAGGAAGAGAAATCGTGCCATACGAGAGCCCAAGCCCCACCATGGGAATCCACCGGATCGTGCTGGTGCTGTACCAGCAGCTGGGGCGTGGAACAGTGTTTGCGCCGCAAGTGCGCCAGAACTTCAACTCTCGCAGCTTTGCACGCCGCTTCAACCTTGGCAAGCCTGTCGCCGCCATGTACTTCAACTGCCAGCGCCCGACGGGCACTGGTGGGAGAAGGTTCACCTGATCTGTGTTCCACGCGCCCAGTCCATAGCTTGAACCTATACCTAACTAGCTAGAAAAGCTAGAATAAACGTACTGCAAGGGCTCTTGTCTGGTCTATCTCTAACTGATAGGTCAGCCATGAGCCATGTTCACCTCGAAAGGCAATTAAGCTCGAGCTTACCAGTACTCATGCATACGTGCTTAAGAATGCACGTTAGCCGCATCACACGGTACTTAGCTAGATGGTTGGAATAATGTACCTGTGTTGTACTTGAAGGCTCCTTAAGTAATGGGCCTTCAGAAGGATGCGTTGCTGCTGTTCAATAAGGGTATGACGTTTTGTCACACAAAGTAATGAGATCTATGATGTTGTTCTTATATTAAGTGTGAGCAAAATATCCAGTATTTTGAGCTTTTTCTTGGGAAAGGCTATTTCTTAGTCAATATTGGACTAAAGGGGGTGCTATCTGTGTGAATATTGCTGCAGAGGTCTCATCTACGTAACAACGTATTCCCAATAGAGTGATCCTTCCCCGTTGGTCAATATTTTCTTATTCAACATAGAAATAGATAATACTCGATCTAGTGGGGGGGTTTTGTGCCCCCCCCCCCCCCCCCGGTTGAAAACTCAAAAAAAATAAACATTGTTCATAGTCCTCTGATAATAATTTTTCTACCCTTTGTACTTACATGTATCTCAATACCATCAAACCTGATTGTTTTTAGTGACAATTTAGAAATAATTATTTCCCTGTCAGCTCAGAAATACATTCCATGTATTAGATTAAGAAAACAATAAGTGTTCGAAGTGGCAAGTTTGTTGTGCACCAGAGGCCCAGAGCCCCCAACACCGTTGCTGACGTTTTCTGCTACAAAACTGATGACATCGGAACAATATCCATCTACCATACCACAAAAGTACAAATCAGAATTCATTGTGAATATTAACACAATCAGGTATTGGTCGCACCTAATCTGAACTTGGTGATATTTAAAGCCACATTTTGTTTCTTTATTTCTTGAGATGTGTATCGAAGTTATTTATGTTCCTCATGTAAAAGCTTCCCCAAGGCTTCTCACAATAGCCATATGTTAAAGCTCAAAACTTGACAGTGTGACAAGCTAGTACCCGTCGCGAAAGACCTTGAGAAATGTATCAGAAAATTTTCATTACACATGATATGTATACATGTTTTAGAATAATTATATAGTCTAAAAATGTCAATACTGCAATAATCTCCAAGACGTTTCTAGGTTATAACCTTTTTGTGCCAAATCTTAAAGGGTTAATATATATGCACTAGTTTAGTACTCTCGGGTTTAAAAATAAACTGAAAGTCCCTCTGGCGAAATTGTCTTAATCTGTATGAGATTCGCCTGGTTTTCCTCTCGGGTCAATTAATTATGCAGCTCTTTTGGTTTAGAACTTTAGATAGGGTCAAATGAACCTCTGCTGTTTCAAAAAATTTAAAGGTGCAAATGTTCGGCCAGGTGTCTTCGTCGAAAAAAATAAGTCGTCCTCATGGAAACATCTTCGCCATTGGTATTCCTCATGACACACACAGTATCCCTTATGGTATCGCCATTGGAAAATTTCCAACTGACATCGATATGCAAGGTCATCTCCTTCCATATACTGCGCTGCCTAGAATATGCCTTGTTGATGAGGCCATTGATATCTGATCGTGACAGCTTGTGTCCGACCGGGCATCGAGTTGGCCCAAGGCATCGTACTGCTGCCGCTTCAGTCTGCATGCATGCTGCATCTTTGACTGCGTAGAATTTTGTGACGGCTACAACAGGTATATATTTGGCTGCAGCCTTCGGATTGCTCCTCCTGGTCAATTCCGATTCGTCGTGTCCCTAGTTGATTAGCACAGTGCATCAATTTAGAGAAAAATGCGCTTTTCGAAAGGTTCGTATACTCCCACACTTGACGGGTAATTTGTGGACGATGTTGTCATTGGCTCTCACTGTCAGGAGGGGTCACATCTTTGGTGGACAAGAAACTATGAAGCACGAGTTCTGCGTGTTATTCTGCATGCATGGTGGGCTGTCGACAACGTATATTAGATGCTGTGAAACATGATGCACGGCTGGTAGAGACGTGGAGTGGCAGTGCTTGTTTGATTGGAAATGATCAGATGAAGCTAAACCTGATTAGTTGAAGCTAATGCAGCCCTTATGTTGTTCACATTAATATACGAATATGGCGTCGAAGTTATGGGAATGAATTTTCCACCGGACATGATCGATGCAGTAGCTTTTAACATCTCTATGACCTATCGTCCATCCCTTACTTGAAAATTTTCAACACCTGGAACTGGAACGGTTCGTCCAGGCCGTGCTAGGCCAGAACAAGCTCGCCCCCTCGACGATGGTACCGCCGCCATAGCCGTGTCAGACTACATGTTCGCTGCCTCCGTATCGTCACCGTCAGATATGTCTCTCCGCAGGGGCTCAACGGCTTTGCGCGTGGGCAGCTGCCATACTTGTCGCAGACCAAATGAGGATAAAGTATCTGTCAAGGGGCCCCACTTCCGGAGCTAAGAAAATTTCAGAAAAAATAGAAAATGAAGTTTTGGAGAATTCAACGGGGGTGACCAAAATCTCCTGGAGAAGGTCAGCCAGGTGCCCATGCGACCTGGTGGTGCGTGCCCACTTCTAGCCGCGCCCTCTACCCGCCTGGCCCTTGTGGCCCTCTCCAGCTCCCCTTTGGCGTACTACTTCCCCGTGACCTAATTACTCGAGAAGGAATCTGGAAAAAATATTCCGCCACCGACTCGGGGCGGAAACAAGATAGATAGAAGAAACCTCTCCGGCAGGCAAAAATCTGTCAGGGAAATTCCCTCCCCGAGGGGGAAATCGTCACTGTCATCATCATTATCATGTCGGGCATCATCAAAATCATCATCACCATCATCATCTCCATCTCATATCATCCCTCTATAACGATTAGGGTTATAACTTGTATTATTCATTGGGATCTCATTGTCGGTGTTGATTACTCTGTTGTAGTTGATGTTATTCATTTTTACCGGTTAATTCTCATTATGACCAGATTGTTATCCATCAGTATAGCACATCTGATCATGATCCATATGATGTCTTGTGAGTAGTTCGTTTAGTTCTTGAGAATATGGGAGAAGTCTTGTTATTAGTAGTCATGTTTTGTTGAGTAATATTTAACAGTTTGATATTTAACTTGTGATACTATTCTTACAGGTATGCGAGGTAAATGGATGAAAGCCGCAAACACAAATTTACACATATATACAAGAGAGTCTCACAACATACAAGCCACATACATAACATGAGTCCAACAAACGCAAATGGTTTCAGAAGAACCGTACTACAACAGAGGCGACTCGTGGGGATATTGCATCACTACTACATCCTGATACTAACAAATATAAGTCTAGAAGCGCAGGACAAGACCTAGTCCTCTCTGTCATCGACGTCGAAAAGGATCTCCTTCGGATCCTCCATGTCTCCGGCGAGATCGTCGTCCTCCTGATCACTCGGGTCGCTCATGTCGATGCCATCTCACGGAAGGTCGTCATCAGAAAGGAGGTCCTCGTTCTCCTTGCGGAGGTCGGTGATCTCCTACTCCAACTCCTCGATGGTCGAATCCCGCGTGGCAAAGTCCTCTCTAGTGGTCTTCAGCCGGCCATGGAGAATGGCATTGGCCTTCTGAAGCGCTTCTACCTTCTTGGTGAGGCGAGTACGGGCCAGCCTGGTGGTCCGTAACTGCCTCTCCGCGGTGCGGGTCCTGGTAGCCTGAGCGTCAAACTGCACGCAGAGTGTCGAGGCTATGTTGAGTCCAGTGCAGGAAGTACTCTACATGATCCATGTGAGTACCCATGCTCCTCGGAGGGTGCAAGTAAGGAATCGGCGGTCCAACTTCATCGCGCCTCCCGTAAAGCTCGAAACGGGTGCCGATGAAGTGAGAGCCGCAAAGGCAGGCCATGCGCGCAATCGCCTGCTGAAGAACTCGGAAGCACCGATGCCTTGGGGGCGTGTCGTTCGTTAGGTTACTCCAATCGCAGAGTTTCATGTAGAACAGCGGCAAGATTTTCCTTAAAATTAACCAAGGTTATCGAATCCAGGAGGACACAGAGGTTCATCACAAGGTTCTCAGCGACACAACTGACATGGAACCCGCACACAGACAAACACACTACTTTGCCCCAACGAAACAGAGAGGTTGTCAATCTCTCCGGTCTTGCCAAAAACAAAGGGATTAAACGTATGGTGCAAAAAATAGTGATGACTGTAGGAAATAGTAGAGAACAGTATGATTGCAGTAGGTGGTTTAATAGTATGAGGAAAATGGACCAGGGTCCACAGTTCACTAGTGGTGTCTCTCCGTATAAATATTTCTAGCATGTTGGGTAAGAAATAACAGCTGGGCGATTGACAAATAATGATGGCATGAAAATGCAATATATGACAAGATGTTCACTATGAGATTTAACAGGGCATTACAACAAAGTACATAGAATTGCTATACAACGCATCTATGCCTAAATAATCCACCTTCGGGTCAGCATCCGCATTACTTCCAGTATTGAGTTGCAAACAATAGATTATTGCATGAAGTATTGTGTGTAATGTAAATAATGCAAAAGACACGTAGACTAAGCATCATTATTTTATCCCTAGTGGCAACAACACATTCACAACCGTGTACGTTTCAGTCACTCAAACGCTGATTTCTGGAGGTATGAACCCACTGTCGAGCATAAATACTCCCACTTGGAGTGATGCGTGATGGAGGGATGATAACCCGGTAGGCCAACACCAAGGTGTAACTCGGCCAAATGGACGCTGCGCAAGATCCGGCTAAGGATAAAGGAGCTTCTGGAAGGCCCAAGTTCGTAGGCCTCGTAACCCGGATTGTGGGTTACGGTAAGGAAAGTTAGGGTTTCTTGTATGCGGTGTCCAGGTAGGGTTCAGGGTGCGCCTTGGAGGGCAAGCCAGGGGGGTCCGGGTGCTTTATAAACCGGCCCCTCGGTCTAGTTTAGAGATCCAAGAGTTCTAGCAATATCGCTTGATATCGAGCATCCAGTGTAACACGAGAGTTGAGTTAATATATCGAGATCGGAGACTCGGCGACTTGATTGCCGGCTACCAGATCGAGTATCATCATGTTTTCCTCTGAGCTAAACCCTCTCCCAAACGCCTGTGTCGTCTTGCCCCAAGACCAGTTACCCCCTGTAACGTCTGCCGTGATCATCCCACGACAGTTGGCGCCCACCGTGGGGCCTGCGTCCAAAGGTGTTTACATCACGGGAGAAGCTCGGAAGAACATGGAGAATCTAGTCATCGGCGAGATCTACATCGACCACGAAGGAGAGAAGATGGTGGACGATTCCGGCTGGGGGCCAGAGTCGGATCACCTCGAATCCGGATCTATCATGACAATCGGCCAGATCAGCATCTTCATCGGTATGGTACGTACTTCCGGTTCGATCCCTGACGACTTTGGGTTTGATTCTGTGTCAGGGAAAACCACCTATATCCAATCAGATGGAGAAGAATCAGTTGGGACAACAAACCCGACAGAAGAGCCCACCACGAAGTGGGAACAACCGGAGGAGCCGGCATGGACCCCGCGTGGCCGGGTCGAGAAAGAAGATGATACCGAATCTATCCTGCATCTACTGTAGAACCGGTACGAGGAAAACAGCAGCGAAGAGGAACAGTATGGATTCGCGCCAAGCATGGTGCGTCGGGTTGCGGTTTACACGGCTCCCGCGACCAATCTCAACCAAGAAAACGTAACCGCGGCCGCAGCCGGGGCAGCACAAGCATTGACCCGGCAGCAAGGACCGGCTAACGGAAACACGGTTTTGGCCCAGGTTGACGGAGAGTCGGCATCGGTTACCAGTCAAGCGCCAGAAAACGAGTTACACGCGAACACGTTTGGATTCCTAGCAAACCGGACACCAGGAGCGGGTCCTTCCAACCCTCAACACCCGGCCTTGTTCGACAACAATCTGATTCTAGACCCCACAGTTCTCGCCACCGTTATTACTCCAGAAAACGCGGCGGAACGTGTTAGGGATCTGGACGTAGCCCGTCGCGCATTGGAGCAGCAGAGAAGGCAAGTAGAAGCAGAAAGACAAGGGATGGCCACGCGACAACGCGAGCTGGATGCACTGGAAACCCGGCTCCGAGAGGAAACGACTAGAATACATCAAAGGCACCAAACCAGATTGCCAACATTGGGAGGAGTCATAAACCCGGCTGCGCTATTTATCACGCCTCAGGATCAGCCGATCCCAGCGGCGAATCAAGGGACCGCCCCTCAGCCGACAACCGGAGGAGTACAACCGGTAGACACGCAGGCCGGGTTACCCGTACCACAGACTGGAGTTACTACCGGCAATACTGAACCACCACCACCACCACCACCACCATCACGTTTTCGCACACCAGCGGGTCATTACAACAATCCCATGGACAACGTATACGCGGCAACGCTTGCACTGAATCAAATCCCCGTGAGAGAGTCACCCCACGCAGAGGAGACCCGGCGGGCGATAGATATGCTGCGCACTGAAAGTGCATGGTTCCCCCATATGTGGTTTTGGTAATTAATGACAATCCTTATGGACTAATGTTTGCATTGAGTTATCTTTGTAGATCTTGTTCATAGGAAATAATGGAGTTCATGTGTTGAACTCTATTAACTTCCTTGATGGCCATTGTTACATTCAAGGATTTATATGAAGAATGGTCTTGGTTTGAGTTGAGCTTATTGCTAGTATGTCTTGAAGAAAAGGATTAGGTGATCTTTCATTATCATCTTCAAGACATCATCTTTAGAAGTGTTAAGCAAAGATACAAGGTTGATCAAGCAAGCGATCAACCCACAAAGCTACAAGTTGTACCAAGTGGGATTGTGTATCTCATGGTATGGTAAGCATTTGTCAATATAGCTTTGTGAACTAACCCATGATATGTGTGTGTCGCATCTCTATGTGTGGTTAGGTATCTTTCCATGGGCATGAACCAAAAGGAAGATTTCATATAGCCCATGGTCTATGTCGTCGTCAAGCGGTGTTTGTCATCTAGCTTGACGTGGAAGCTCAAGTGAAGCATCTAGAAGATATCCTATGCTTGACGCTTGCCACCCTTTTGGAGATTGTGGCCTTGTGAAGATTTGCCGAAGGGTCTCTCCCATAATGGTGTATGGGGGAGCTAGTCTCTCCCATAAAGGTGTATGGGGGAGCAACTTGCAAGTGTTCATCAAGCGGAGTTTGTGCTAGCAAGCGCAATCAAGAAAGAAGATCCAACTTGAGAGAGTCAAGATCGTCATCATCTAGCTCAAGTGGAATGCTCAAGGCAAAGGTATAATCTTGATAGGTTTTCTATTTTACCGGTCTCGTGTCTTTGGGAGACCGGGTTATAGGATAGATAGTCGTACTATCAAGAGGGGCTCTCAAGTGAGTAACTCGATCGAATCGTTATGGAGAGCTCAAACCTTTGCATTCTTTGCATATAATATTTCTTGGTTCTTATTTGGCTTTTGTCTCCTTTGGGTTTTAGTGCGTGTCGTGATCTTCATGACAAGCCTTGGTTTCTCGAAAACGGATTTCGTAAGAAAAACTTGTTGCGTTTTCGGTGGTGAAAATATTCCGTTTGTCTTTGAGAATGTTCCCACACCTTCCATGTGTGGTAACTTCTCCATACTTTGAGGTATCAATATTTTCACCTTTTATTTGGATACTCCTTGCTGTTATCTTTCCAATGCATTTGGACTCACCTAATTCGGAATTCATTCGCAAAAGTTATGTGAGTTTTCGTGTTGGAAGTTTTACCGGTTGTTCCTTTTAGAGAGGTTAAACCTTTCTACATTTGGTTTTAGTTTCCATTGTTGGGCAGTGATGTTTCTCTGCATGATCTTGTAGAGTTTTTCATTACGAACTCAACGAGCCAAAGATCATCAAAAACGGAGTCCGGACGCAAAAGTTATGAAGTTTCTAGTTGAGCCATTTTTCGGTACTGACATGAACCGGATTATTGGAAACCGGATTTTTCGGGGCATACCGGATATTCCGGTTTCGACGGATTTCAGACCATATTTCGCACTGGAGTGAACCGGATTATTTGAACCGGATTATTCACTTCGGACCGGATATTCCGGTCCCAAAATTCCTGCACAACGGCTAGTTCTTGTGGGGACCTATTTAAGGGGGCTTTCTTCCCCATTGGTCCCCAAGTTTTTTAAGCACGTTTTCCCTCTTCTCTCCCACCATTGTTGACCTTGGAAAGCTTGCCCCTCTCCCAATCCCTCCTTTGATTCTTGCATATCTTTGAGGGAGAAGGTAGAGGAGATCTTGATCCACATTTCCACCAATCCATCTTCCTTCTTAGTGAGGGAAACTTAGTAGATCTTGATCTTGGAGTTCTTGGTGTTTCTCCTCCATTGTTCTTCCTCTCTTATTCCCCCATAAGCATTTGTTGCTTTGTTGGAATTTGAGAGTGAAGGATTTGAGCACTTGTGCTCTTGCCATTTGCATCGGTTGCATCGGTTTGCTCTCTCCACGAGGATTCGTGGAAGTTGAAAGTTTGTGAGCTTGTTACTCTTGGGTCTTGGACCCTAGACGACTTGTGGTGTTCTTGGGAGCCTCAAATTGAGTTGTGGATGCGTGCCCCAAGATTGTGGTGACACCGAGAGCCTCCAATTTAGTTGTGGATGCGTGCCTCGGGTTTGAAGGTTGCCAATAGTGGAAGGTGAACTAGGCCTTTGTGGCAGCGTTCATCGGAGAATAGGGTGAGGCCTTTGTGGCGTTGAGTAGGCCTTCGTGGTGAGCTCACACCCCTCCAACGAGACGTACTCCCCTTTGTGGGAGGAACTCGGGAATACATCATCGTCTCCGTGTGCCTCGGTTATTTCTATACCCGAGCTTTTTACTTATGCAATTTACATTGTGATAGCCTTCGAGCTTGAAGTTATATATCTTGCTATCACCTTGTTACTTGTATTGCTTAGCATAAGTGGTTGGTGCATCTAGTTGGCCATAGAATATTTAGGTTGTATGCTTGTTAATTTAAACACCTAGTTTATTTCCGCATTTAGCAAGCCTTAACCGGAAAAGTTTTAATCGCCTATTCACCCCTCCCCCCCCCCTCTAGGCGACGTCGTTGTCCGTTCAATTGGTATCAGAGCCTCGTCTCTCTTTATTAGGCTTTACATCCTAGAGAGTACGATGTCGTTTAGAGAAATAGAACATGATCCCGCTTTTATATTCTATGGTAGAAACTTTGATGTTTGGAAAATTCGCATTCTTAAATTTCTTACGGACATCGGTCCAAAGTATGTTAAGAGAATTGTAGATATGGATTTTCCTCCTCCAAAGGATTCTCAAGATTTATCTTTAGAGGATAAGGAAAACTCTTATCTCGATACTCTTGTATCTAATGGTCTCTTGTGTTTTTTGAGCGATGTAGTCATTGAATCAATCAAGCCTTTTCGGAACGCTCATGAGCTATGGACAAAACTTCAAGATATATATGATGTGTCCAATATTATTGAGGATGATTGTTCTCCATCCACTTCCGGCCGTGATGAGTTCACATCTTTCTCCACTCCACCAACATGTGATTTGTCACAAGGTAATGATATGGTGAGTGGTGATAGAAATTGCATTGTGGATAGTGAATTTGCTATTGACTATACTTCATCTATATCCCATTGCAATGATCTATCTTTGGACTTAATATCTTCTAGCACTCAAAATTCCATACATGCTACTGTTGATAGTCCTTGCATATCATGTAATAGTTGTTTAACTAAATCTCATGATGATATGCTTCCTATGTCTTGTTTTCATGAAAATAATGCTTCCATTTCCTCTAGTACTTGTGTGGCTAACAATGTAGAGGAATCCCACTTTTTTGTGGAACAAGACATGGACCTTAATGGCTCTTCTAGTATATCTTCATCATCGCCATCCATTTCTCATATGTGCCTTATGGCTAGGGATTCAAAGGTATCACCACCTTTGGAACCCACTACATCTTGTGATGATGAGGATGAGGATATATTTTATGGAGAGTATGAGGACGAAGACTCTTTAATGGAGAAGGGTGAGTTGGTTCTTCTTGATCTCCCTAAAGGTAGTAAAGCTATCACTCCTTTTAGTGAAATATTGGCTTTTGCTATTTATAGCGCTAAAATCATTGAAAATAAAGGTGAGATTGAAAGAAGTGATGCCAATGAAAAGGCATCCCTCACTATGTCTCTTGAGGAAGAGTATGAGCTCCGAGTTACTCTTGAGGAGAAACTTGAATCTATTGAGGAGCTCTATAATGAACAAATAGCCTATCTCACTAAAGCACGTGACCATACCCATGCTAAATATAAAGTGCTTAAAAATGAAAAGGTTGAATTTGTTGTTGGCAATGCTAATCTAATTGAAGAAAACTCTAGGTTAAATAATGAGCTTGCCAAGTTATCTTCTTCTATTTCAATTGATGCTTGTGCTACTAACTCCACATCTTGTGAAGCATCTATTTTGAAGGAGAATGTTGAGCTAAGGGCTCAACTTGAGCTAATGTCTAGCAAGTATGGGAAATTGGAAGAAAGTCATGAAAAGCTATCTAGCTCTCATGAGGATCTTCTAGAATCTCATACCAAGCTAAAATTAGCTCTTGAGGCTATCACTACAAAGGTAACATCTTGTGAGCCTCATGTGGTTACTAGCACAGTATCTTCTAATAATGCTATATTGACTTGTGCTCGTATTAGTAATTCATCCTCCCATAATGTTTCTACATCTTGTGATGAATTGCTTTCCTTGCCTTGTTGCTCTAACAATGAAGCATCTACTTCCTCTAGCTCTTGTGTTGATTCTAACCATGTAGAGGAAATTAAAGAGCTCAAGGCCCAAGTCACTTCTTTGAAGAAAGACTTGGAAAAGTGTCATGAAGGGAGTTCCACACTTGACAAGATGTTGAGAGTGCGAAGACTTCCCAATGACAAGAGTGGACTTGGATTCAACTCCAATATCAAGAACAAGTCCATTATTGACAAGAAGAAGGGCCAAGAACAAGAAAAAGATTCGGCCAAGATTATTTGCTTCAAGTGCAAGATTCAAGGGCACCATGTTAGATCTTGCCCTTTGAAGAAGAAACCTCTTAGTGAGAAGCAACTAGGGAAGTGGCCTCTTGTTCAATCTCATGCTCAACCACGAGTTGAACAACGACCACCTCCTAACAAGACTCAAGCAAATGCTCCTCTTGTTGATAAGCCTATTGAGAAGAAAGAAAAGAGTCGATGTTGCTACCTTTGTCGCAAGAAGGGACACTTTGCTTCTTCATGCACTAATGGTACATTATCCAACCCTATCCTTGTTGATGATGTTTATTCCATTAGGAAGGATAATGTGGGCAATGTGTTTGCCAAGTATGTTGGTACTCCAAGTGGTGTCAAGAAAAGAACCATTTGGGTTGCCAAACCTATTGTGACTAACCTCTTAGGACCCAACTTGGTTGGGGACCAACAAGCTCAAACTTGATCAATAGGTGGTGTTGGAGGGCATTGGAGACTTGGTTATTTTATGAAGAATTAAGGGATCTTCATCATTTTATTTCCTCATGCCAAGTCACTTGGATTATATATATCTCTTACCCAATGTTCCTCCAAGCGTTAACTTGTATTTAATTCTATATACATTGAAAGTTGCTTTCTCCCTTACATATGTTAGTTTTGTTTCTAGCATGTGTTTGTATATGTTGTGCT
This sequence comes from Alopecurus myosuroides, assembly GCA_028641055.1. NCBI lineage: Eukaryota > Viridiplantae > Streptophyta > Magnoliopsida > Poales > Poaceae > Alopecurus > Alopecurus myosuroides. Next base: position 34,883,642 of record CM054062.1, read on the forward strand.
TCCTACTTACCTATCTTGAGTAATCTAGTTATGTTTGTTGGTTTGCACTCCATGTACTTGTGTTCTTTGTGTTGAGCCTTCATTGCTTTCATTGCTTATCTTAGTTGGCTCTTTGGGAGATTAATGGGCTATCCCATTTTGGGGGAGTAATATGCTTTGCACTTTACTATCCTAAAATGTGTGTACATGAGGAATACCACTTAGTTTTGATATATCAATATTATCTATTCTCTATGTGGTATGTCATTCTCATGAGAAATTCATTTCTAAAATGTCCATTAACTTTCTCTAGTTGAATTTATTTTTGCCGCTTGTTGTTTTCAATGGATTATCACATTATGGGGGAGTAATAAGCTATGTGCATATTACAAGCCTAGAAAATGTGAACATGTGAGGTATTGCCACCTAGAGTTGATATTCTAGTTATCTTGTTCCTAAGTGGCATGTTGCTCAAACAAGTTCCATATTTGCTTAAAATATCTTGTGTCTCTCTTCTTTGGTATCTTGTTTGTAAGAGAGTTTCTTGTTGCTTTGCTTTTTCGAGTTTTATTTGAAGCCTTCGAGAATCTCTATCTAAGCATGTTTTTTTTATTCCTATATTTTACCACATGCTTATGTTTTGTGAATATGATTGTGAACAAATCTACCACCGAGAAATATCTCCATACATCTCTTGTCTTTGACAAGTTATATTAATTTGTGGTAAGTTTATTGATCCTATTTACTTTGGCCATTGCTCTAATATTGCCTTGTTTCTTGCCAAGGATTTTGTTTGGTTCAAACTCCTTTGTGTCTTCCTTGCTCTACTCAAAAATTTGTTTTATGCCTTCTTGAGTTAGGAAAAGCAATGATCCCATACTTGTGCACTTTCAAAGTCATACTTGTTTGGGTTGGACTATTCTTGGGGAAGCTATCCTACATTGAGTAGATCACCATTCTTTAAATTGGTATTGCATCTAATTGTTTTTATTTAAACATGACTAGTGTTTGAATAATATATATGGAGAGTAATGATTCCATTGTGTGCATTTTGTATTCAAATGCAAGATCATAAATAATGCACTATTATTGGAAGAACTATCCTATATGCGTTTGAACACTTGTTGTCTATAAATTTGTTTGTTTTCCCAATGACTTGTCTCTTTGGAAGACAAACACTTTTCGTCTTGGTACTTTGTGTGCTATCATGAAAAGTGTAGAGGGGTTGTTCACTCTTTTATGTTTTTTTGGTATCCTCTCTATGTTGGTTTCCTCAATCATGTGTTGATTTGGTTCTTGATATTTTTTGGACAATTCTCTTTCTTTTCACTCTTGTGAGTGGCTTCTTGGTTTAATTAGTTCTTTGTCCAATTTGTATCTTGTTTTGGTTCTTGAAAGTTTTGTGCATGCATATTTACTATGTATATCTTTTGGCATGATTACTTTCGTTGATCCAATATATTGGATAAACTCCACCAAATCCTAAATGGCTAAGATGTGCATGAAATTCAAATTCATATTAATATGCACATATTTATTTGGAGTTTGTCCTATGTATTGTAGTTGTTCTAACTACTTTGGACCCAATGAGTTTGGGTACCATTTTGTACTTGAATTTTGTTTTAGGTACAATGGAGATACATTGCTTGCTTGCTCCATTCATAAGGAAGGTGTTCTCACCATGGTATTATAGGAGTCAAGCTTCGATGATTATCAAACTCGCACCCTCTTCATCACCAATGTCGTCTCGGTAACAAGTATCTATCTCATGCATACATTTCTAGATTTCAACCTTGTGTAGGTTGCTTCTTGGCATGATTTCCCTTGTTGCAATTTCATTTGGTTCTTGCAAATGTCTTTTCAAAACATCTTTATTGCAAATATGAGTAAGCCGGGATGATTACATATCTAGGGGATATTTATAATCATTTCATGATTCACCAATCCCAAATATATTAATCTAGCAACTTCTACTCGAAGTCTCTCATATGCAATATTGATGAATTCTCAAAAACCATTTGAATATTTTGTGATATGCGTTACCTTTCTCGAAGCATTCCAACTATCACTTTTCCCTTGTGATATTTGTGATGCGTTGATGAGTTTTGTGTGTTCATCTATATCCCCTTAAGATTGAACTAAACTTAGTGCTTTGCTTTCAAGCAAAAATCTTATTGGTATATTAATGAACCTATCTTGGATATCATGTTCTTCACTTTTGTACCTATTTTGTGTGTGCATGTTTCTTTGTGGATATATATCTTTGTGATTGTTGTCCACTTAGAAACTTATACACATGATAATAGTTACATCTTTAATTGATATTCTATCTCTTTAGTGACCACTTTTTATTGCTTTATATTCCTTGGTGGTTCCTAAAGGAACAAGCTTTGCTTTTGTTTTGGTATTCCTTTTACATCTTAATAAGCTTGTGGACCTATGTGTTTTATCATTTGATGGTTTGTGTGTATGGGAAAGACATGATATGCACTTTGTGCCTCTTATATTGAAAGACTATGTTGATGATTCTATCATCCTATTAGTCTACTAAAAATGTTTTTCCTTTTCACACGCATCTATTTCGGTTGAGTAAGTCTTTATTTGTCACTTCTTGATCTTCATTGCTCAACTTTTATTTGTTTGCAAGTTGCTTTGCTTCATTTCCAATCTATTCTATTGCACTTATTTGTGTTCAAAATTATCTAGAAGGGAGTAATGATTCCATGTTATGCACATTATATAGTAATTCAAATCTAACATTGTGCATGTACCTTGGGGAGTTCCCTCTTGATTTTCTAGAACACTTGGTTGATCTTATCAAATTATTGATTTTGGTCAATCGTTTTTTTTGGATCCTTTGGTTGGTTGCTTCTTTGTGAATGTATCCTTCAATTTGACTTTTCTTGTAAATCTTTGGATCCTCAATATAGTTTCATCTCCCTCCATCTATTCATAGTTGGAGATATGCACTTGATTTCACTCATATCAAGAGGAATGCATACACTATGGGGGAGCTCTTACTATATTGGCCTTCTAATCTTTTTGCCCATTTCGGAAATGGATGCCAATGGGGGAGAAGTTTAGAGGGTTTAAGGGAATTTGGTTTATGCTTTAGTTTCGTTCTTAAGCATTTGCCTTTCCATGCTATTGCATCCTTGCTCTTGTTTAGCATGTTTGCTTCATTCATCATATAAACCCTCGTAAAAGGGGATTGTCATCAATTACCAAAATGGGGGAGATTGAAAGTGCATGGTTCCCCCATATGTGGTTTTGGTAATTAATGACAATCCTTATGGACTAATGTTTGCATTGAGTTATCTTTGTAGATCTTGTTCATAGGAAATAATGGAGTTCATGTGTTGAACTCTATTAGCTTCCTTGATGGCCATTGTTACATTCAAGGATTTATATGAAGAATGGTCTTGGTTTGAGTTGAGCTTATTGCTAGTATGTCTTGAAGAAAAGGATTAGGTGATCTTTCATTATAATCTTCAAGACATCATCTTTAGAAGTGTTAAGCAAAGATACAAGGTTGATCAAGCAAGCGATCAACCCACAAAGCTACAAGTTGTACCAAGTGGGATTGTGTATCTCATGGTATGGTAAGCATTTGTCAATATAGCTTTGTGAACTAACCCATGATATGTGTGTGTCGCATCTCTATGTGTGGTTAGGTATCTTTCCATGGGCATGAACCAAAAGGAAGATTTCATATAGCCCATGGTCTATGTCGTCGTCAAGCGGTGTTTGTCATCTAGCTTGACGTGGAAGCTCAAGTGAAGCATCTAGAAGATATCCTATGCTTGACGCTTGCCACCCTTTTGGAGATTGTGGCCTTGTGAAGATTTGCCGAAGGGTCTCTCCCATAATGGTGTATGGGGGAGCTAGTCTCTCCCATAAAGGTGTATGGGGGAGCAACTTGCAAGTGTTCATCAAGCGGAGTTTGTGCTAGCAAGCGCAATCAAGAAAGAAGATCCAACTTGAGAGAGTCAAGATCGTCATCATCTAGCTCAAGTGGAATGCTCAAGACAAAGGTATAATCTTGATAGGTTTTCTATTTTACCGGTCTCGTGTCTTTGGGAGACCGGGTTATAGGATAGATAGTCGTACTATCAAGAGGGGCTCTAAAGTGAGTAGCTCGATCGAATCGTTATGGAGAGCTCAAACCTTTGCATACTTTGCATATAATCTTTCTTGGTTCTTATTTGGCTTTTGTCTCCTTTGGGTTTTAGTGCGTGTCGTGATCTTCATGACAAGCCTTGGTTTCTCGAAAACGGATTTCGTAAGAAAAACTTGTTGCGTTTTCGGTGGTGAAAATATTCCGTTTGTCTTTGAGAATGTTCCCACACCTTCCATGTGTGGTAACTTCTCCATACTTTGAGGTATCAATATTTTCACCTTTTATTTGGATACTCCTTGCTGTTATCTTTCCAATGCATTTGGACTCACCTAATTCGGAATTCATTCGCAAAAGTTATGTGAGTTTTCGTGTTGGAAGTTTTACCGGTTGTTCCTTTTAGAGAGGTTAAACCTTTCTACATTTGGTTTTAGTTTCCATTGTTGGGCAGTGATGTTTCTCTGCATGATCTTGTAGAGTTTTTCATTACGAACTCAACGAGCCAAAGATCATCAAAAACGGAGTCCGGACGCAAAAGTTATGAAGTTTCTAGTTGAGCCATTTTTCGGTACTGACATGAACCGGATTATTGGAAACCGGATTTTTCGGGGCATACCGGATATTCCGGTTTCGACGGATTTCAGACCATATTTCGCACTGGAGTGAACCGGATTATTTGAACCGGATTATTCACTTCGGACCGGATATTCCGGTCCCAAAATTCCTGCACAACGGCTAGTTCTTGTGGGGACCTATTTAAGGGGGCTTTCTTCCCCATTGGTCCCCAAGTTTTTTAAGCACGTTTTCCCTCTTCTCTCCCACCATTGTTGACCTTGGAAAGCTTGCCCCTCTCCCAATCCCTCCTTTGATTCTTGCATATCTTTGAGGGAGAAGGTAGAGGAGATCTTGATCCACATTTCCACCAATCCATCTTCCTTCTTAGTGAGGGAAACTTAGTAGATCTTGATCTTGGAGTTCTTGGTGTTTCTCCTCCATTGTTCTTCCTCTCTTATTCCCCCATAAGCATTTGTTGCTTTGTTGGAATTTGAGAGTGAAGGATTTGAGCACTTGTGCTCTTGCCATTTGCATCGGTTGCATCGGTTTGCTCTCTCCACGAGGATTCGTGGAAGTTGAAAGTTTGTGAGCTTGTTACTCTTGGGTCTTGGACCCTAGACGACTTGTGGTGTTCTTGGGAGCCTCAAATTGAGTTGTGGATGCGTGCCCCAAGATTGTGGTGACACCGAGAGCCTCCAATTTAGTTGTGGATGCGTGCCTCGGGTTTGAAGGTTGCCAATAGTGGAAGGTGAACTAGGCCTTTGTGGCAGCGTTCATCGGAGAATAGGGTGAGGCCTTTGTGGCGTTGAGTAGGCCTTCGTGGTGAGCTCACACCCCTCCAACGAGACGTACTCCCCTTTGTGGGAGGAACTCGGGAATACATCATCGTCTCCGTGTGCCTCGGTTATTTCTATACCCGAGCTTTTTACTTATGCAATTTACATTGTGATAGCCTTCGAGCTTGAAGTTATATATCTTGCTATCACCTTGTTACTTGTATTGCTTAGCATAAGTGGTTGGTGCATCTAGTTGGCCATAGAATATTTAGGTTGTATGCTTGTTAATTTAAACACCTAGTTTATTTCCGCATTTAGCAAGCCTTAACCGGAAAAGTTTTAATCGCCTATTCACCCCCCCCCCCTCTAGGCGACGTCGTTGTCCGTTCACGCACTGCGGTGGCACAACAAGTTAATTACCCGGATCACAGAAGTGGAATGCATGGGACACCATATGTCAGCCAACAGCGAGGTAATGCCAGCAATATCCAGACAAGTTCGGCACGGCGGAGGGAAGAGCAGCAGCAAATGCCGCCTCCTCCACACATTCAAGAAGTACCAGTAGCATCAGCAGCACAGGCCATCGTGGACGGTTCCAGAGCCAGGAGAGCCGTGGCCGGGTCTGCGGCATATGGGCCACCAGCAGTACCGCGTCCAGCTGTACCCCCTGCAGGATCACACGTTTCCCGAGTAAGACCATCTTCGACCATTCTTGCAGGACCTAAGTGTCTTTCGGATAGCATCAGGGCTGAACCTTACCCGGAAAAGTTCAAAGAACCGGGTAAAGTAGTGAATTATGAGCCGACTATGGATCCGGAAACATGGTTGAGCAGTTATGAGATGGCCATGTCGATTCGCAATGCGTCCGAGAATCTTCAAGCCAAATTCATGTATCTAATGATGTCAGAGGGAGCAGCAAAGTTATGGTTCACCAATATACCGGAAGGATCTATCAAGTCATGGGAAGAATTGAAAACTGTGTTTATCAAGCACTTTCACGGGACGTGCAGAAAGTTATTCACTATTGATGACCTAGAGCGATGTGTTCAGAAGAAGGGAGAATCGGCGCGCAGCTGGGTGCGCCGGGTTATGGAAATACTTCATTCATCTGCAGATATTCAGCCCAAGGATGCGCTGCAAGCTATGGCAAAGACCTGCAAGTACACACCTTTAGTACAAAAGCTAACTCGCATGAAATCTAGTCGGAATGCTTCAGAGGTTACGATGGGAGAACTGATGGATGCATGCAACAAACACGCCGCAACGGACACTACGGAAGAGGAAACTGACGATAAAAAAGCAAAAGTAAACACAAGTAATAATGGAAGAACCGGCAATGGATCAGCCCCGGGTAACAACGGAAACAGCCAGAACAAGCGCCCGTTTGAGGGAGGCTCCGAGTTTGTCGCCAACACTGAAGCCGGATCTTCGAGACCCAGGGCAGAAGGAAATTTCAATACTGGAAATCACAATGGAGGAAACTATCAAGGGCCACCAAGGTCGAGTAATAATTGGGACATCTTCAGAATGGCATGCCCGAAGCACAGCAGAAACGGTAGGCCAGCTAACCACTCCTTGGAGCAGTGCGCCGACCTACAGAGGTGGAAGAATGAGGAAGTGAACAGAGCCATGCGAGGTGCAGGTCGGGGAGGAGGACCGGGTCCAGGTGGAAACCCGGGCAACGGCCCACCCCCAGCCGGTAACCCGGCAGCCGGAAATCAAGGTAACAACCAAGGGGGAGCTGGAGGTTTCCAGGCCAACCCTAAGCAGTTGGGTCAATATCACGTGCATACTACAGGAAGTTCCAACAAGGACAAGAAGATACTGAAACAGGCGGTAAACTCGGTGTCCTCGGCTGTTCCAAGATACCTGAGGTGGTCAGAACAGGACGTAACATGGAGCAGAAGGGATCACCCAGAAAGAATAGAACACCCGGGAGTTTTAGCATTGGTAGTTGCGCCGCAGGTCAATGGGTATGAACTGAAAAAGGTCCTGATGGACGGCGGAAGTAGCATCAATATACTATATTGGGAAACCTTTCTACGCATGGGTCTCAAGGAGTCTCAGCTACAAAAAAGTTCAACAATTTTTCATGGGATAGTGCCGGGTCACTCAGCGTATCCCGAGGGAAAAATCGCATTGGAGGTAGCTTTTGGGGAATCAAAAGATAATTATCGAGTTGAGTGGCTCACTTTCGAGGTGGTCAAATTGCGCAGTCCTTATCACGCGCTATTCGGAAGGCCGGCTTATGCTAAATTCATGGCTAGGCCGTGTTACGTGTATCTACAGCTAAAAATCCCGGGTCCTAAACAGACCATCACCATACATGGAAGCCGGGACATAGCGGCTGAGTGCGATGAAGGAGATGCAGCAATGGCTGAACAAGCTTGTAGAAAAGAGGAACTCAAATATTACCGGGCTCAAGCAGACTTGGATGACAGAACAGCCTTGAAAAAGCCGAGTACTGAAGGCGAAAGGGCAAAACTCAAGGCAGCACGAGATACCAAGATGGTGGCTTTCATCAAGGGTGATTCACTCAAACAATCCACCACAAGAGAAGAAATTGCGCAGCCGTCCACAGCCAGCCGCGTCATGGAAACGCCTTATCCGGATTGGCTGGCAAACCCGGTACTCATAGTAAAAAAGATCAACAAGTGGAGAATGTGCATCGATTACGTCAGTTCCGGACAGAATCCCAAGAAGAACTAAAACAATGTAACGGGCAGCAGGTTTCAGACGCACTCTTTTCCTATCCAGGGTACCTAAGGGGACTGGAAGGTTTTTAATGAGGCGGCCTGCTGACCCAAAACTTTCTCGTATCAATAAAGAGATGGTTATCAAGTCTTATTTTGTTATGATCTTCACTCCGGTTACAGATAAGTATTATTTATTGCTACCAGTACATCAGTATCATCAAGTATGTTGCATATATACAGGTCTTGAGGGCTGATTGGTTGAATAGCACAGTTACAAACTCAAAGACCCGGCCTTGATGCCTATGAGTTATAAGGGCCGATTACTCGCAAACGAGTACGGCTGCAATCTTATAACCGGACAAAGGAGCCAAATTTTCTTGACTTTTCTTACTTAAGCTCGATGTGACTCGCACTAAAGTGGCATGATTTGCTCGCTTACGATTACAATCAGCCATGAAGCCCAATGGGACTTGCCTGACCCTGTTTTCGTATAGATGTAACAACATGGTATCCACGCGAAAGCCGGCTTACAGTACAAGATAGTCAAAAGGGTCATCTAAACCACAAGTTATGCAGAGTACAAGGCTAATAGCCGGAAACTCAATGTTTATCAAGCATAACTTCATTACCTATGTGAAACGGCTCCGGGTTTGGGCTTAGCAACAACAAATTTGTTCTCTTTGAAAAAACCACATATCCCAGACTCGGAAATCCGGGCCTTGGGGACTGGGGATTTTGAAACATAAACAAGTTGTTACTAAGCTTGAAAAACCCTAACATCCGAGTCTGGGGGACTTGGGGACTTAGCGAAAAGTCCGCCTGTCAGAACCCATGATGCTCGGAAACCGAGTCTCACAAAAGGAACCATAAAGAAAGTCGGATATCGAGAATAAGCTCAAAAACCAGATAAATATCAAGTTCATCCAGAGGCCAGAAGAGGCACGAGGTATATCAAGGAATTAAAGTACGTCACAAATCTCGGTACTAGTATCAAAGGTGCATAGGTGCACCAACAAAATAATATCTGTTTCAAACAAGAGCATCGAAACGGCCAAGGTATCGTAATGGCATTTGTTCACTCGGCTTGTTGAATAGGGTGCACACCCTTGCCCTTGCACTCCGGGTCTTGGTCCTGGGTTTGCTCTGCAGCTCTCCCGGCATCGTCACCCGGATTCTTCGCATCAGGACGGACAGGCGGGGGGACAGCCGGTGTAGAGGTGGTTGGCTCTGATCCTAACTCGGCCTCCCTCTTCGCGGTTTCTTCCCTCTTCCTGGCTGAATCGGCAGCCCATTTCTCCAAAATGTCGAAGGGTGGGGGTGCTTTCTCCTTCACGATTTTGTCTTCAGCATCGTACGAACTCATAAGCGTACGAAGATCCATACTATCGGCCAAAGTGGTTGCCGAGTGACGCACCGCGGATTGTACGGACTTGAAGTCCTTGGGCCCAAACTTGGAGCCATCCGCTTTGAATTATGGAAACCCGGATATAACCTTTGCCGGCTCAAGCTTAGGGAAGTAAGCCTTAGCTAGCGCAAAGGCCCGGGTCATACCAATCCGACAGGCCGAGCGCTTCCAGATCTCGATCCATGCAGGCACGGTGGAGCAGGCTTGGATAAGATTCTCTTCACCCGGATATACCTCAGTTGGCCACTGCACGGCATCCAATATCCACTTGGTGCCGGCAAAGAAAGTCCGGAGCACAGTCTTTAAAGTTTTAGCCTTGGCAACAACATCTTCTTCTGGGGTTGCAAGGTTAGCACCTACAGTTGAAAGAAAGAAAGGCCATATCAGTAATTCCGAGTATCATGTAACAAAATAGAGGCATGAAAGCAGTCAGCAGCAAGAAACTTACTAAGCAAGATACGATAAGTATCGGTAATTTGATCCAACAGCTTTTTCAGGGCGGTACGAGCAGTGGTGCACCTTTTCTTATATTTGGAAACATTTTTCTTCAAAGTTTCCACTTCATCCTCAAGGGCCTCTCTCCGCTTTACCTCGGCAAGCAGCAGTTGTTCGGTCTTGAGCAAAAGTTCATCAGACCGGGTGGCCTGTGCCTGTGAGAAACCAAAGTATGAGAATTAGTCGGGTATCATGGCAAGCCGAGTATCGCGCAGAATACCGAGCACAATTTCAACAAATTATACTCGGCACTTGGGGACTAGATGGATAAGAAGATATTAGGTTACAGTACCTGGTGCTCCGCTGCCATGCGCTCTAGCACATCTCTCTCCGAGGCCTTCATAGCAAGGAGAGCGCTCATCATCTGGTCAAAAGTAGCATTGCCCAAATTAGAAGACCCGGGATCTTGGGGACTTGGAGAAGGGGCTCTCTTCTTGAAAGAGGGTATCCAGGTCGTCAGAGTATCGGAGTCTGGTGCCCCTCCTCCCGTGCCCAAGCCTGCATTTTCTTCCTCCTCGAGTACGTGCGAGGCTATGGGATACTCGAACTCTCGGTCGGCCGGGTTTATTGGTGGAACTTATTGTTCTTCTCTGCCAGCTGCGGCATGCATATCATCAGTCAGGTTCTCCTTACCCGGGTCGTCAGTTTCCATATCATCTTGGTCGCTGACAGTGATCGTGGCCCTACGGGCAGTATAAGTAAAGCAGTTAGCGTACAATTGGGAAAAAGTGATGAAAAAACGATAAAGCATCAGGAAAGGAATTTTTACCCGGGATTCACCATATAGTCCGAGGGGAACTCGCTGCTGGACCCGGACGAAACTGAAAAACATCGAGCGAGATGTGGAATTGTCCCGTAAGGGGATGGTTCGGGAAGACTTTGATACTTAAGAAAGGATTAAGAGAATACTAGCGCGTCGAGCCGGAGACGACGGAATACCCGGATTAAGAGTGCCATCACCTGGAAAGTTCCGAGTTATTCGGCGCTTGGTCACGAGCGGTTCCTTCAAATACGACCAAGTGGATAATTTCCGGTTTAGCTCGTGCATGTTATCAAAGAAATATGGTTTAGAGGCAAGGAAAAGGTATGGAACCTTGAAGACGACCCCTTGGGGTTTCCTCTTTGTTCCGGCCTTGACCGTCGGCTCAGCTTCTTCCTCGTCGCTGGCAGATTCTACCTTGCCTTCAGCTTCTTCTTCTTCGTCTTTGTCCTCTTGTTCTGAAAATTATCAAGGTTTATAGTTGGAAAATGACGAAAGAGCAATGACGAGCTTAAAGTAACTAAGTAAAACTCGGAATGTAGCTTCATCTGAGTTAACGGCGTCCTCTTTCTCCTCTGGGCGCTCAGAGTTAGGGGGAGTATCAATCTTCCAAAAAGCGTCATCGGCCTGAGATGAAGACGTAAGAATGAAGGTTAACAACAGTATCGAGTGGAAAGTGTGAAGGTAAGAGTATGAAAGTCGGATATTTACCTCAGGCGTCGGGTTCTCACGAGTGAAGGGTTCTAACCCGGCTATATTCCGGATTACATCCAACTTCTCTGTCAAGAAGCTCTTGATAGTCTTGTTGGTGTCTCCAGCTGCAAAGCTATTGGTGGAGTATCGGAGCGAGTCCGTGGTATGCCCCGAATACTCGCACATTAACTTGGTGCGGATGGAGTTGGGTTGGATCCGGAAATCGACCCAAGTCTTTACCAGGTTGAGCCCAATGAGGCCTTGGGCCGAGAGAACAGTTATTTTGGCCAATAAAGGTTGAATTGCCTCCCTGTCCGAGTCAGGGGCAAAGGCGTTGAAGGTCTCGGAGATATCGAGGAGGCCCTCTGAGTAACCCGACAACCTCTTTTCGCCGGGTGGGGAGGTGTCCCGGCAATAAAAGTATGAGAGTTGCCAGTGTTTGACGTGGGAGTTAAGATTAAGAGGTGGCATTAGAGAATTCTTGCGGCGCTGGATAGAGACCCCGCCGCAAGCAAGAAGTGCTCCGTCACCGCTTTCGCAGCACGGTTTGCACTGGAAAAGTTCGATGAAGAGAGCCAAACTTGGCGGAATGCACAAGTATGACTCGGAAAGAACAATGAAGTGGGAAATATTTAACACAGAGTTAGGCCCTATGTCAAATACCCGGAGGCCATAGTGGCTCAGAACATCTCGAAAGAAAGGGTGACCTGGAGGACGGAACCCCCGGGTCACGTGCTCTACAAAACATATTACCTCATCGTTGGCAGGCGTGGGCCGGGTCTCGTCACCCGGCACCCTCCAATGGATATCCTTTTGAGAGGGGAGGACTCCTAATTCGGCCAGTTCTTCTAACTTGGCCTTCGTAACAGTGGATCGCGCCCAGTTGGCGGATATGGAGCTGGTGGTCTTGGCCTTGGCCGGCGTTTTCCCCTGCCTCTTGGGAGCCATGGGATTAACCTGCAAAGCACAAGATAGAAGGGTACAAGAAATAAGACTCGGAAACCATGAGTCATCCGAATATTTGCGAGTGACATCGAGGAAACATGGAAGCAAAGAATTATCCGAGTATCGTTCTGTGGAGCAAGGTTACAAGTTATCCGGGTATCAAACATCGTTACAAAAACTATGAAGTGCTTACATGTTGAGAGGTGTTTGGGGAAGATGGATGGTTACCCATGTATCTACTGCAAACAAAAGAGCCGGAAGAAGAGAATTTGCCGGGTGTCAATGGCAAGCGCGGAAATTTTGGGCGGCCCGAGCCTAGATTGGAGATTTTATTTCCAGATTCATGGTGAAATTAATGACTATAGGCAGTAGGGGAATGAAATGGAATCTATATTCAATCCACTGGATGAGCTAAAGCGAATTTGAGCGACCTAATTTGGCGTGGCGAGAAAAATGACCGGCGGGTTGACTTAGATCCAATCTGAAATAAATCTAGAAATTGCGAGATCAAGTTAATGGATACAGGAAGCTTACTGGAGGGGATTGGAGTAAAGCCCGGCGGAGGCAAATAGCACAGTCTTGGTGCCCCTTTGTGACTCCCGGCGGGCAAGTCGGGGGCGCGGCGGCGGATCTTGGCGGCGGCGCGGGGCGCGCCGTGGCGGAGCGCAGCCGGCGACGGATGGGCTCTGGTGACGCGCGTAAGGTCTCCGTGATGGTGCTCTGTGAACTTGAGTGCGGGAGAGAAGAGAAAGAGGAAAGGTGGGAATGAGCCGTCGGGGTTAGGTTTGCCCCCAAGCACTTATTTATAAGGGTGCGGGTGGATAAAACCTGGCTCAACGAGCGGGAACCGAAAATTTCGGAGTAACGGCCATCTGCACGGATTTTGCGAGATATGCTTTAAGTGCTGGACGAGATATCCGGACAGAGATAAGAAGGAGATCTTCTCAACAACATTAGGGGCAATTACCGAGTAAAGAAAATCGGATCTTTAACATTCTTATTAGGGCGTTGACCCGGAAAGCTAAGTAAAGGACTTGGAGAAAGCCGGGTTATTATATGGCCACCATCGAGTTAGGACTAGCTGTTTATCAAAGCGATTTAAGCCGGCCTCCATTGAGTTTGTAAGTTTGATAATTTTGCAGGGAATAGCGTGCGCTTCAAAGAGAACCTCGTGAAGCCCAATCTATTCTGGGGACTACTGATGGAGGGATGATAACCCGGTAGGCCAACACCAAGGTGTAACTCGGCCCAATGGACGCTGCGCAAGATCCGGCTAAGGATAAAGGAGCTTCTGGAAGGCCCAAGTTCGTAGGCCTCGTAACCCGTATTGTGGGTTACGGTAAGGAAAGTTAGGGTTTCTTGTATGCGGTGTCCAGGTAGGGTTCAGGGTGCGCCTTGGAGGGCAAGCCAGGGGGGTCCGGGTGCTTTATAAACCGGCCCCTCGGTCTAGTTTAGAGATCCAAGAGTTCTAGCAATATCGCTTGATATCGAGCATCCAGTATAACACGAGAGTTGAGTTAATATATCGAGATCGGAGACTCGGCGACTTGATTGCCGGCTACCAGATCGAGTATCATCATGTTTTCCTCTGAGCTAAACCCTCTCCCAAACGCCTGTGTCGTCTTGCCCCAAGACCAGTTACCCCCGGTAACGTCTGCCGTGATCATCCCACGACAATGCGCGTAGATGTACGCTCGTTGGGAGACCCCAAGAGGCCAAGAGGAAGGTATGAAGAGCACATCATCAAGTTTTCCCTATACAAGAAACCAAGGTTTAATCGACAGTAGGAGAAAGAAATCACTTCTGAAGGTTGATGACAGCTGATATTGGCAGGACACATTATCAGGCTCAGCAGCAACGTGGAATCTGCACCAACCAAGATACTTTGCCCCAACGAAACAGTGAGGTTGTCAATCTCACCGGTTTTTCTAACACAAAGGATTAGATGTATAGTGTGAAAAACAGTACTTATTTGCAGTAAATGAAAAGAGTACAATGATGGCAGTGAATGAAAGGAAAACAATGTTTGTAGTGGTTGTATTATCATTGTAAAAGAATGGACCGGGGTCCACACTTCATTAGTAGTGTCTCTCCATAAAATATAGATAACATGTTGGGTAAAAAAATTACAGCTGGGCAATTGACAGATATAAAGGCTGCACCGTAGTGCATATGCATTACATGATGATTACTATATGATTCATGCGGGCATTACAACATAATTCATAGACCGTTATCCAACTGCATCTATGACTAATAATCCACTCTCAGAGCGTAATCCAATCAAACCTCGGGTATTAAGTTGCAAGAAACAGATTACTGCCTTAAGTAAAGTGTGTAATGTAAGCAATGAAAACATTGTTGTTTTCTCCCTAATGGCAATAGCACATCCCCCATCCGTCACGTTTCTGTCACTCGAGCATGGATGAAAAGGAGGCATGAACCCACTATCGAGCATAAGTACTCTCTTTTGGAGATACAAGCATCAAATTGGCCAGAGCATCTACTAGTAACGGAGAGCATGCAAGATCATAAATAACATAAACATGGTAGACTGATAATTACTTGACAAAGCATTCAATATTCATCGGATCCTAGCAAACACAACATGTAGCATTACAGACGGATAATCTTGATCACGTTAGGCAGCTCACAAGATCTAAACATGGTGGCATAAAGAGGAGAAGACAACCATCTAGCTACTGCTATGGAACCGTAGTCCAAGGATGAACTACTCACGCGTCACTCTGGAGGCAGGCATGGTGATGTAGAGCCCTCCGGTGATGAATTCTCCTCCCGACAGGGTGCTGGGGAGAGCTTCAGAACCCTCCCGAACTAGGGTTGACGATGACGGCGGCTACGAAACTTTTCGTGGATGGAGGCTCTGGTATTTAGGGTTAACCCGAGGAGGAGCTTAAATAGACGAAAGGGCGATGTCGGTGGGCGGCCAGCGGGCCACAACACCTGGTGGCGCGGCCGAGGGAGGGTCGTGCCACCCTTTGGTGTGGTGGCTCCATTGCCCCCTCCGGATCCCCTCCGCACTCCGTGTACATGACACATTTCTAAAACCATGGTTTTTTTTTGTCCAATTCCGAGAATATTTCCAAAATAACTTTTCTGAAATAAAAAACAACAGAAAACAGGAACTGGCATTGTGGCATCTTGTTAATAGATTAGTCCCAGGAAATCCATAAAAATGATGTAAAGTGTATAGAAAACATGTAGCTTATGGCATGAAAATAACATGGAACATCAGAAATTATAGATACGTTTGAGACGTATCATGGAGTCACAAGCATCTACTTGGCCATAGCATCTACTAGCAACGGAGAGCATGCTAGATATAAACAACATAGACATATGGATAAATAAAAAACTTGCTCATAATATCAATATTCATCGGATCGCAGCAAACACAACATGTAGCATTACATAACGATGATCTTGATCATGTAGGGCAGCTCACAAGATCTAAACATTATAGAACAAAGTGGAGAGAGTACCATCTAGCTACTGCTATGGACCCGTAGTCCAAGGATGAACTACTGACGCATCACTCCAGAGCCAGACATGGCGGTGTAGAGCCTTCGGTGATGATTCCCCTCTCCGGGAGGGTGCCGGGAAGAGCTTCAGAACCCTTCCGAACAAGGGTTGACTACGGCGGCGGCGTCTGGATGTTTCGTGGAATATCGATCGGGTATTTAGGTTTTTCGGGGCAGAAGGAACATATAGGCAAAAGGGCGGCGTCGGTGGCCACCCAATGGGGCCCACGCCACTAGAGGGCACCGGCGAGGGGTGGGCCGCGCTCTGGTGTGGCGTGGCCGCCTCCTGGGTCGGTTGCTCCTCCCCTTCGGTCTTCTGAAGTCTTCTGTTGTAATACTTGTGTACGCCAATTTTCGTCCAATTCCGAGAATATTTTGCGACTAGCTTTTTTGAAAGAGAAAAACAGCAGAAAACAGGACCTGGCACTGTGGCATCTTGTTAATAGGTTAGTCTCAGAAAATGCATAAAAATGCTACGAAGTGTAAACAAAACATGTGGCAATTGATATAATAACAACATGGATCATCAAAAATTATAGATACGTTTGAGACGTATCAAGCATCCCCAAGCTTATTTCTTGGTCGTCCTCGAGTAGATAAACGACAAAACAACATAATTTTTTAGGAGACATGCCACTAACACAATATTGATCAAATAGTAATGCAAAGTACATGAACTGAATGAAGTGATCCAAGTCAACGATCTATAGTTTGCAAACAAGTAAACAAAATGAATCATACAAGTGCAAACTTTCATGAATAGTACTTTGGAGACAATGAGGCTATAAGAATTTGCATAAAAGTTAGCTCACGAAGCAATATATTCTAAATAAAAGTGTTTGACCAACACAGAGGAAGATTTAGTTTCAGCACTGGCTTCAACTTTTTTAACATATATATCTCAGTAATGTTTTCAAGGAAAAATAATGCAATAAGTGAAACATATCATTATATAACAAATGTTGTACCAAAGTTGACACTAGTGTTTTCTTGTGGATATAGAAAGAAGTAGGATAACTGACTCAACAATAAAGTAAAAGAAAGGCCTTTCACAGAGGGAAGTAGGGATTAAATCATGTGTTAGAGTGTTTAAGTTTTGAAAAAACATATAGAGAGAGCATAAAATATTTGACGCTCCTCCCAAACTTTGCTATCACAAACCATGGCTAACCAAATCCTCGGGTGCCTGCCAACAATCACATACCATGGAGGAGTGTATTTTTATGGGGGTAGGTGTGTATGTTAATGTTCAACGAATCAGCAAGTAGACAATATATTAAGTCACAAGTTAACTAGACTTTACCAAAGCGGCTCCCATGAAGGGTGTTATTTCTACTGTGGTTAGTAGATCATCCCTCTTCTCTTTTGTTTACACACTTATGAACTTCGCTTAACTGATAAATCAGGGTCAAAAAAGACTAAAGAGAATTTTGTGGTAACAAAATTTGGGGCTGGGCACCCCGTTGCCAGCTCTTCTAGCGAATTGGGTAAGCGGATGTATATGCCACTGGTCCAGGTGTGTAAAGTCTAATCAACAAGCCAAATAAAGACCGTCTACCCGCGTCCTCATGAGCTGGTAAACAGTGACACAAAAAGGGAGTATACGAGTTTTCAATATTTTAAAGGTACCACATGAAAATTTTACTTGGAGTGGCGGAGAAATACCACATAATAGGTAGTTATGGTGGACACAAATGACATGGATTTGGCTCAAGGTTTTGGATGCACAAGCAGAATTCCGTCTTAGTATACAATTTAGGCTAGCAAGGTTATTCAAGCAAACACAACTATCAACCGGTACAACAAGGACTTATATATAAAATATGGTTGAAGAATTACAAGACTCCTCATTGTCTTCCTTGTTAATCAAAACCATTTACTAGAAACTATCTAGACTTTGGAACTACCAAATATACAAACCAAATTTCAACAAGATTTACAATAGTTCTTCACTAATAATCATTACTTACATGATACATAAGTTTAAACATTACTTACTTGGTAACTCAAAACAATTTACAAGCATCAAATTACTCAATACAGTGATCTACAAGACGTATATAAACATTTTTATTATACCAAACCACATGCATCATTTTTTGTTCCAACCAGACAGCATCAACTTATTTATCAACTCTCCAAACAAATATAAGTGAAGCAAGAGAGTAATTTCTTCAAAAGAAACTAACAGCTCTGACAAGAGATATATGAAAACAGAGAGCTAAAAGTTATAGCAGTAGCAAACAGGAATACTCATTAAATATAAGCGAAGCACATGAGTATTCTAATGAAAAAGCGGAACGTGTCTCTCTGCCAAACAAGAATGCTAGGATTCAAATAGTATAGAGCAGCAAACAAAACATAAGCAAACTGAAAACAAAAACACACTAACGCTCCAAGAAAAGTGCACAAGATGTGACCGAATAAAAATATAGTCTCACTAGAGATGACCTGATGATTTGTCGATGAAGAAGGGGATGCCTTGGGCATCCCCAAGCTTAGACGCTTGAGTCTTCTTAAATATATTGGAGAGGTCCATAGGATCTTCCCCGAGCTTAAACTTTTCACTCTTCTTGATCTTCATTATCACCCTTCTCACTTAACACTTAAAATTTTCCTTCACATCAAAACTTCAATATTTTTCTCGTTAGCGGGGTTAGTGAATCAAAAATAAATAATCTCACTTGGTTCCTTTTTGACAAAAATTTATAAGAAAATACTTTCAAACATTAGGTACTGTTACTATCATTAAGTGAAGCTCTTTCATCCTAAAGGAATCCACTCAGAACTCGTAAAAGAGAGAATGCAAAATAAAGACATAATCTGTCAAAACTAGAACATTCCGTAAAGATGATTTTTTTCTGAGCACTTACATTGCTCAGATCGAAGAACTTTAGTCTAACAAAAGATAGCTACATATATAAGGAATATGCACAAAACATTTCAGATCAAAATCACTTTCTGATGAGCGTGTGGAATTTTTATAGTGAATACCAGAAATCTGTTCTTGCGTAGTAATCCCAATAAAAGTACCTTGTAGTCATTAGAGACTTTTCTTGGCACAACAAAACAGCAAATAAAAGATACAAAGATGTTGTTACAGAAGTAACAACCATCTTGACTCAACAAAATAAAAATAACAGAAAATAAAAAACGATGGGTTGCCTCCCATGAGCGCTTCTCTTTAATGCCTTGTAGCTAGGCACAAGCAGAGAATCAAGTATTATCAAGTTTAGAATTTCCCAAAGAAAGCTCAGAAGTTTTTTCAATGATGCAAAGTATTCTGTCTATGTAAGTTTCTGAATCTTCTTTTCACCTTTTTAGGTTCACTACTTTCATCAAAATAATTTGCAGGTACAATCCACCCGAAATTGTTCTCTAAAGCTTCATGCATAGCTATAAGTTTAAAAGGAATATTAACGTCTAGTTCTTTTTCAATAAAAATATTTTTAGAATAACTTGCGCTATCCTTTTCCACAAATTCAAGAGTTCTTTTAATATCATCATAGCAAGAGAACATTTTTTATTTAGCAAAGATTTGTGTAGCCTCGTTGGACACATCATCAAATTCCTTAAACAAAGTTTCTACGACAAATTTTTTGTTTTCACCATCCTCCATATCATGGAGTTTAAGAAACATTTGTTGCATAATAGGGTGAAGGTTAACAACCCTAGCTTCTAGCATGCGCACCAAAGAAGCTATAGCAATTTCATAATTGTGGGCTAGCTCCACGAGAGATCTATCTTCAAAATCATCATGTCTCCTTACAAAATTAAGGAATTGTTCAATATTATTTTGCCCAATAATAAATCCACTTCCTACCTTCATTTCTTTGGCAGTGAATTTAGGCAGTAACATGATGACAAAATAGGAAACAAAACTGAAAATAAACTACATGCATGAATCTAATTTTGTTTTTGTGTTTTTGGGTTTTAGAGCAAACAAAGTAAAACAAAAATAAAACAAGCAAGACAAAAACAAAATAAAGTACATGGAAGTGTGAGACTCCCCTATCTGGAGATTCCAGAATCCCCGGCAACGGCGCCAGAAATCTTGATGCCTTGGGGGCGTGTTGTTCGTTAGGTTACTCCAAGCACAGAGTTTGATGTAGAATAGCGACAATATTTCCCTTGAGATTAACCAAGGTTATTGAATCCAGGAGGACACGGAAGTTTGTCAGAAGGTTATTAGCGGTGCAAGTGACGTGGAATCTGCACACAAACAAGCACACTACTTTGCCCCCAACGAAACAGAGAGGTTGTCAATCTCTCCGGTCTTGCTGAAAACAAAGGGATTAAACGTATGGTGCAGAAAATAGTAGAGAACATTATGATTGGAGTAGGTGGTTTAACAGTATGAGGGAAATGAACTGGGGTCCACGGTTCACTAGTGGTGTCTCTCCATAAATATTTCTAACATGTTGGGTAAACAATTACAACTGGGCAATTGACTAGTAATGAAGGCATGACAAGCCAATATATGAAAAGATGTTCACTATGATATTTAACAGGGCATTACAGCAAAGTACATAGACTTGATATCCAGCCCATCTATGCCTAAATAATCCACCTTCGGGTCAGCATCCGCATCACTTCCAGTATTAAGTTGCAAACAACAGATTATTGCATGAAGTATTGTGTGTAATATAAATAATGCAAAAGACACGTAAACTAAGCATCATTATTTAATCCCTAATGGCAACAGCACATCCACGATCATGCACGTTTCAGTCACTCGAACGTTGATTTCTGGAGGCATGAACCCACTATATCGAGCATAAATACTCCCTCTTGGAGTCACAAGCATCTACTTGGCCAAAACATCTACTAGTAACGAAGAGCATTCAATATATAAACAAAATAGACATATGGATAAATAAACAACTTGCTCATTGTTTCAATATTCGTCGGATCCCAGCAAACATAACATGTAGCATTACATAACGATGATATGGATCATGTAGGGCAGCTCACAAGATCTAACAATGATAGCACAAAGTGTAGAGGCTACCATCTAGCTATTGCTATGGACCCGTAGTCCAAGAATGAACTACTCATGCATCTCTCCGGAGGCATTCATGGCGGTGTAGAGCCCTCCGGTGATGATTTCCCTCTCCGGCGGGGTGCCGGGAAGAGCTTTAGAACCTTCCCGAACTAGGGTTGACGACGACGGCGGCGTGTGGACTTTTTGTGGTTTCTCAATCGGGTATTTAAATTTTTTTTTGGGGGCAGAAGGAATATATAGGTGAAAGGGTGGCGTTGGTGGCCACCCGAGGGGCCCTCGCCACAGGAGGGCGCCGACCTGGGGTGGGCCACGCCCTGGTGTGGCGTGGCTGCCTCCTAGGTCGGCTGCTCCTCCCATTCGGGCTTCTGGAGTCTTCTAGTGTAACATTTGCGTATGCCAAGTTTCGTCCAATTCCGAGAATATTTTGCGACTAGCTTTTCTAAAAAGAGAAAAACAACAGAAAACAGGAACTGGCACAGTGGCATATTGTTAATAGGTTAGTCCCAGAAAATGCATAAAAATGCTATAAAGTGTAAACAAAACATGTGGCAATTGATATAATAATACCATGGATTATCAAAAATTATACATGTGTTTGATATGTATCAAGAACCGTCGTTCCACAAGCGGTCAATCGTGTGGAAGATGTAGATAGCCTCGGTAGGAGTCGTTAGCGGTGGGCGGAGAGTACACTCCACGAACCACGAAAGCTCGCTGCTAGCGTCGTCGACCTTTCCTCCCCACAACTCTGGTAGGGGACGCCCGAGGATACAGGTCATCTCTAATAGCTCGGCCTCGAAGCAAAAGGTGAAGTCGCGAGTAAGACCCAATTGCTGTCACTGGGTGAAGACGACATCCATCTACACAAGTTTTAAGTATTTATCAAGTTATTGAACAGTGCACAAAGTTTTAAGATATGCAAAATGTGACTTAATGTAAGTAGAATTTTGAAATTCAGAGGGGGTAGGGTATAAGAGATAATTTTAGAACTTAATCATATTCGAAACTTGATTTTTAGAAATTAGTTGTCGGAGTACTAGCTAACGTCCAAGCTAACTAAGGTGTCCTAGGGTCAGGATGGCTCTGATACTAACTCTATGGGGACCCCGGACTAGCGGTCTGAGACCTCCAATATGCATACACTCACGATCCCGGATCAACCAATCGTGAGCAACATATTTAGAGCTAGTACATCAGAGTACAACATCCATTACACGATTAAACAGAGTTTTACACAAATGGGTCACATGACCAAGTCTGAGATAGCCGTCACGCAGGGCAGACAACACACACACACACGCACTTTATTAGCGGAAGCATAACATAACATAGTAAGTCCCAAGTCACACCTTTACACCACAGACTGCTGACCGGGAGACGTGCCTAGTTCGTTGGATTGTTGACACAATCCTCCTCGTAGAAGTCCTCCTGAGGCTGCTCCTCAAAGTATGACCAAGTAAATAGTCAGGTACGAAACCAATTTGAGTACATTGGAGTGTACTCGCAAGACACCCTAAATAAAAGCTTAAGAATGAAAGTATGATAGAGTAGTGGTAGTGGGAAGGCTGTAGTTAGGGTTCATCAAGTTTTAGACTTTTGTTGAAAAAGATACTTCAAAAGATATTTAGTTTCCCTTATAGATATCACATATCCAGAAGGTTTTATCAAAGCATTAGAAGAAAGAAAAGTTTTTTATTTGCAAAACTTCTTATAAGAAAACACCTTCGAGTTTATCATCTCTGATACCTAAAAGGTACAATAGTTCCCATTCCGAGTGCCTCATAGGTACAACATCAGAAACAAATTAAGATCAAGTTTTGAAAACTTCAACATAATACTAGCTACATGGAAATCCAACTGTCCATATCCGAGGACTCGGCTATTATGAATTGATTTACTTTGTGGAGGTGTGCACATTCCACAAGATCCAGTATATCCGCCATGATCAACCATGGACTGTCCGCGGCAATATGCGAACATCAGATAACTAGCCCTAACTATCCACTATGTAAGTGCTAGTAAATGACTACCTATTCAATTGAGTGTGTCAACCGTATCGATCCAGTTTCCCGTGACATCACACCGCCCTGACAGGAGACCCAACTGTCGCAATCAGTGGGAAATTAATCCCACACTTCGAATGTCCCGTTACTCCCTCGTGGCGACAATTCGGTTCAGGGGACTCGAACCCCTATAGCTCATTGAGGTAGACATGGGCTAACACCGAGAAGATTTTAGTTAGACCTTGTGCCTATATTGAGGTAATGTGGCCGTACGAATTGGTTATCGAGCGAAGACTAGGTTATGTGTCGTTTTTAGAAAACAAACCGAAAACACTTTCTCTTCACAGTCCTCATGTGGACAAGGTCCCACCTTTCCTCGGGGGTTTTCCGAAAGAACTTTGTTTTCCAAAAAACACCACTTTTTGATATCCACTTGGGGACTTAAAGTTTATTTAGATTAGGTGGTAGATATAATATCGTGGCTAATGGGCTTGTTCACACCAAGATTATATAGTGGCTATAGCATATGTTATACATAATAAAGATAGAAACATGTTCCACTTCAAAAATAGTTTTTGATACAAGTTTTTGTAAAACTTCAGAAGTAAAACATGCATGATAGATAATGGTAAATAAACAACAAGCAGTGATTTAGAATGGCTTTCCTTGGCACTGGTCTTGTCCTTGCTCTTGAATAAACAAGAGTTGCAATACACTTCTTCGGGAATAATTCCTTCCTCCTTATCTAACATCGTAAAATAAAAAGGAAAACACCCAATCAGAACAAAAAAAAAGGCAAGAACTTGCTATTTAAGTAAACCTACAAGAAGAAATTCACCCAATAACTACACTCCAAAAATATTACTAGGGTACATACCATCACACAAAACATGCATTGCCAAAACATAGGAAAATAACACTAGAAATGAGGCTATTGGTTCTCAACCAAATTGTCATGAGTTTAATGGGTGTGCCACTCTCATATCATGACCATATAAGTTTAGATGACTCTCTGGTCATTCATGAGGATGAATACTAAAGCAAGGAAACAACTCATGATAACCTAAATAGGCATAGGGAATAGGTAACAAAAAATAATACAAGCATTAAGTAACACATGCTTTTCTAAACTTGGGGAAAATAACCTAATCAGAGGCAATATGACACCATAATAGAGACACATATTTTCTAATCATGCCATGACATCACTCAAGGAATGAACATAACAAGAATCAAATAAAGTACTAAAACACTAGATATAGAAAATGACTACCTACACATGCAAGCACACATAGCCATGATAATACATTAAATAAGAAGTGTTCTAAAATGCTAGATATATAAGACAACAACAATATAACAGATAATACAAATCCTATGCATGCTAGTAATATCAAAATAACAATTTAAATGATTAAGCAACATAAACAAACAAATAACAAGCATGGAAGAAACCACCCAAAACTAGTAATGCATGTCAAAAATAACCTAGAGCTCATATAATCATGCAAATCCAGGATAATGTAACCCTAAGAATCCAGAAGCTCATTGATGGAGCCTTGACGGGAAGCTTCTTGCTTGTGTGATGACTTTGCAATCCCCGACAACGGTGCCAGAAAACTTGTTGGTGTGTGGTTGACACTCATTGGTAAACCCCAAGAGAAAGGTGTTGGAACGCGTAGAGATAAACAAAACCTTTTTCTACGCGGTACTTCCAAGATATAGCCGAGGTAGAAGGCCACAAGGATTACCACTAGACGCGCAGGTGCGGATTATCGATGAAGCACGTCGATGCAGTGTAGTCCCACGATCCGATCCAGCCGATCCAATCCCTCGAATGTCGAAGTGCTGATCGTACAAGACCTCTGTCGGTATCCACACGTACGAGGAGGAGCTCCGACGGTGGACTGCTAGGTCAGGTGCGACGGCTGGACTGAGTGGGGCTAGGGTTCCCAATGCATGGGAGTGGAATAACGTGTGTGCTGGGCAACCTGCGCCCTCTTTATATAGCGAGTGGTAGTGGGCTTCACAACGCTTGTGGCCCATTCCCTCTGTGAGTCCAACTCACTAATCAGTCCATTTCCGGTTTGGGTCCAACCCGACCAATATATTTGCTCCCGCTCTAAAGTGTGCGACCCTGCAGGCTCATGGAGACTTGACACGATTGGAGTCCGACTCCCAATCGATCAATCGGTAGCGGCTCCTAGCAGAACATGCCGACTCCCAAGTGCCATAGAGTCATGACGACATACCTTTCAATGTGACTTTCATCTGAGTCCCTTTTGCCTCACGATATACCTTGTCGAACTATAGGAGAATTATCGTCTTCCCTTAAATAGCTCAACTCTCTTCTCGGTCCGTGATATATGATTCATCTGACTAACTCATAGTCAATAGACACAGTTAACACTTAACTGAGTCGCGCATGGTCATGCTTCCAGAATCACATCACTCGAGAGGGCCCAGAGAATATCTCTCCATTCGGAGGGGCAAAATCCCATCTTGATTATCCATATCATGCAGCTTGCTTCTCATTCGACCCGAACTCTGCCTTTATAACTTCCTTGTCACGGAACATCGTTTGACAGAACCTAAGTCGTTGATCCACAACTCGGATTGTGCGACAACCTCATGTTTAAGGATTACATTGATTGAGACATGCAAATGACGACTTGCTCGTTGCATCTCAATATGGGTCAGTCCGACTTGATAAACTCTTTAGCTGAGTCTGTGAACGTTGGAATGGCATCGCCATGCCCATGACAAGTGGAACCGAGTCATCAGCCAACACTCACATTAGTCTAGGGTGTGTGTCCAGCACAACCTTAATGACCAAGGACAATTTAGTATGAACAACATGAATACACAGTTCCACAATCGAATAACATATTCAATGACATATATCAGATGTTCAAAACAAGGACGACTTTATGAATACATTGGGAATTACATCATACATGGTTGCCTCTAGGGCATATTCCCAACAAAAGGTTGTGAAGAGTACAGCGGCAAGTTTTCCCTCAGAAAGAAACCAAGGTTGAATCGACCAGTAGGAGAAAGAAATCACTTCCGAAGGTTGATGCAACTGATGTTGGCAGGGCGCACTACCGGTTCAGTAGCAACGTGGAATCTACACAACAAAATCAAATTACTTTGCCCCAACGAAGCAGTTAGGTTGTCAATCTCACCGGTTTTGCTGAAACAAAGGATTAGACGTATAATGTGGAAAATAGTAATTGTTTGCAGTAGATGCAAGAGAACAATAATTGCAGTAGGAAAACAGTAGTTGTAGTGGTTGTATATCAGTATAAAGAAATGGACCGGGGTCCATAGTTCACTAGTGGTGTCTCTCCAAAACAGATAGATAACATGTTGGGTAAACAAATTACAGTTGGGCAATTGACAGATATAAAGGCTGCACCGTAGTGCATATGCATGACATGATGATTACTATGTGATTCATGCGGGTATTACAACAAGATACATAGAACGTTATGCAACTACATCTATGACTAATAATCCACCCTCGGAGTGTCATCCTTGCAAACTTTGGGTATTAAGTTGCAAGTAACAGATAATTGCATTAAGCAAAGTGCTTAATATAAACAATAAAATCATGCTTAGACAAAGCATTATTGTTTTCTCCCTAATGGCAACAGCACATCCCCCACCCGTTACGTTTCTGTCACTCGAGCGTGAGTGAAAGGGGGGCATGAACCCACTATCGAGCATAAATAGTCCCTCTTGGAGTTACAAGCGTCAACTTGGACAGAGCATCTACTAGTAATGGAGAGCATGCAAGATCATAAATAACATACAAATGAAAAGAACATGATATATTAATAATCATTGGACATAGCATTCAATATTCATCATATCCTAGCAAATACAACATGTAGCATTACAATAAGATGATCTTGATCATGTTAGGCAGCTCACAAGATATAAACATGAGGCATAAAGATGAGAGAACAACCATCTAGCTACTGTTATGGACCCGTAGTCTAGGGATGAAATACTCACGCATCACTCCAGAGGCAGGCATGGTGATGAAGAGCCCTCCGGTGATGATTCCCGCTCTCAGCAGGGTGCCGGGAAGAGCTCCAGAACCCTTCCGAACTAGGGTTGACGATGACGGCGGCTGCGGATGTTTTTTATGGAAAAGGCTGGTATATTTATGGTTAACCCTCTGAGAGGTATAAATAGGCGAGAGGGCAACGTCGGTGGGCAGCTAGGGGGCCAACACCACCCATGGGCGC
This sequence comes from Alopecurus myosuroides, assembly GCA_028641055.1. Classification (NCBI taxonomy): domain Eukaryota; kingdom Viridiplantae; phylum Streptophyta; class Magnoliopsida; order Poales; family Poaceae; genus Alopecurus; species Alopecurus myosuroides. Next base: position 34,910,872 of record CM054062.1, read on the forward strand.
GGCCAGAGGGGAGCGTCGACTCATGGTGTGGAGCCATGAGGCGCCCCTCCGGGTCTCCTCCGGACTCCGTGTATGTGACAAATTTCTAAGACTTCCGGGTTTTGTTTTGTACAATTCCGAGAATATTTCTAGAACAACTTTTATGAAACTAAAAACAGCAGAAAACAGGAACTGTCTCCGTGGCATCTTGTCAATAGCTTAGTCCCAGAAAATCCATAAAAATGACATAAAGTATATAAGAAATATGTAGCATAAAGCATGAAAACATCATGGAACATCAAAAATTATGCATACGTTTGAGACGTATCACTCATCCAATAGGATTTATCACAAAAGACATTTTAGAAAAATTATTAAAAATCATTTAGTGGCTCTCTGGTCATTTACCAATTTCCATTCCATTTAAGATAGGAAATTCAAGTGCATGTGAGGCCAAGTGCTCTAGCTAGGTATCAATGATATCTATGCATAGAAAATGACCTCACCTCATTTGGATTCTTAGAATAAGAGTTATGAGAAGTTGGAGTTTTCATATGGGTTTCATTTGGTATTTTTTCTAGGAATAACTAGAGATAGATTTGAAACTTGCACATATTAGGGAACACATGCATGTACCACTAGAATTCTTGGTTTGGCCAGATTTGATGATTTACCATTTTATTTGGATTAAAAGCAAAGGGCTAGTTTTCTTTTAAACCAGAAAAGAAAAGAAAACAGAAAAAATGCCTCACATGCTAGATCTGGCCTGCGGCTGGGCCACGCTGTGTCTGGCCAGCCCAGTGGAGAGAGCGCATGAATGAAACGGTAAAGCACCGTCAGATCAAGATCCGGCGGCCAGGAACAGAGCAAGGGGGTTTTCAAACGGGGACGCACATCAGTCGATGGACGGTTGGCGTTCATCATCCTCCCAGCGACGCCGTAGAGCGCGCTGACAAGCGTAACTACGGCGACATGCACAGGGGCTCACCTAGGGCTTGAGGTGGAGGATGGCGAGGTGATGAAGATGCAGCAGGAGGTCGAGGCCGTGGCTTGGAGGCGACAAGAGCGGCAACGTCGACCACGGACACGGGCGCGGCAGAGGACGGACTCGGTGGCGCCGTGGACGACGGCTCCGTTCTTGCATGCAAACGAGGAGGGGATGTTGTCAGACACATGTTCTATGGCAAGAGCAAGAAGAGAGGCCAGGAATGGTGAGGTTTGAGAGAGAGAGAGAGAGAGAGAGAGAGAGAGAGAGAGAGAGAGAGAGAGAGAGAGAGAGACGTGGTGAGGATCTGCGTGGGCCTTCTTTTCGGGTGAGGGCGAGAGCGAGCTCCTCCTCGCTCTCACAGAGCAAGATGAGAGCGGAGACGGCGAGGGAGGGTGGTGTGGTGAGGAATGAAGTGGGTGGCGAGGCCAGAGGCCGTGGGACGGACTAAATACTCCAGGGCGACGGGTCTCTTCTTCTCGTGCTCTTCGGATGGCAATGGGAGGTCGTGGGGAACATGGTAGAGGGCGATGAGCATGTGTACCGCTACGTTGAGCTCAAGGGTACACATGCAGAAACAGCCAAGGCAGAGGGAGAGGTGCAACGGGGCCGGTGGGGTCGAGGGTGAGCTCCGGAGGATGACAACCCGACCCTACCTTCCCTTCTTCTTGGCTCCATTCCCTCTCTCTCTCTCTCTCAGTTCCTCCTTACAATGAGCAAAGGGAAGGGTTTGGAAGATGGTAACATGTAGATCACCAATGACATGTTGGATCGCCACAATTTAGATCAGAAACATGAATTTGAGTTGATTTGAAATCTGTCTAAAGTGCAAAAATTCATAAAGTTCATTTAACAGACATGGATTCATGTTAATTTCTGTCATAAGTTTGGACATGGAAATAATATCAGATGAATTTCAATTTGAAAAATTCAAATTGGATATTGTAGATGATGACATATACTAACATACTTGGATTCCCGTTAATTTCTGTCATAAGTTTGGACATGGAAATAATATCAAATGAATTCTAATTTTATAAATTTAAATTGTATATTGTAGATGATGACATATACTTTCATAAACTCATTTTTAATTATTTTTAGAAAATGGATAGGGCCATGATAACAAGAGAGAAAAAGGGCATATGTTTCTTTTTACTATGTTTTCTATTTTTCCTGTTTTATAAACTAGGACAAAAAAAAATATCTATGCCACTTCAAAAATGGATCTCTGAGGATGATGAGTAGGTTCATATCCCAAGGATGGATAAAAACAAAGATAACAAGGTTTTGAGTTCTGTTTCATAATAAAAGGAAGAGCTCAAAATTGAAAGAATTAACAGAACTGAAAAGGGAAAAACTTAGCCATTTCTTAGGTGTTTTTCCTAGGGTCAAAGTATGACTAAGAAAACAAGGTGACAAAGTATTTAAGAAGATTAAGGAGACAATGAAACCAAAAGAAACAACATTCCCAAACTTCTCATATTGGATTAGCATCAGAGATTACACATTGATCAAAGTTATCCAGAGGGTTTACAGGATCAACATAAAAGTTTTTGTTGGTCCAAAAATTTGTGTTTTCTCCCTTACAACATGCTACTCCAAAATGAGGATGTGACAGCGTGCCCAACACCCTAATTTTTTTTAAAGCGATCCTCAATAGGCTTCCATTCTTTATTTAAGAGCTTCAGTGAATTGGTATTCCCAAATAACGGAATGGCAGAGATCCAACCTCGCACCCAAATATGTGACGGTAATCATCTTGGACTTCTTTAGCCTTACCAAAACAATATAGTTCACTCTTATGAAAATTAATTTTTAACCCAGAAAGCTGCTCGAAGACAGACAAGATTAGCTTCATGTTCACCGCTTTGTCTAGATCATGTTCTATAAACAAAATAGTGTCATCCGCATACTGTAAAATCGATATCCCGCTATCAACCAGGTGAGGGATAAGAGACCCAACTTGACCATCTTCTTTGGCCCGTGCAATTATAACAGCTAACATATCCGCCACAATATTGAACAACACACGCGATAGAGGATCCCTGCCGCAACCCCTTTAGCGTTTGAAAATAATGTCCAATGTCATCATTGACACGAATTCCTACACTTTCACCTTGAATGAATCTACTTACCCACTCACGCCATTTTGGGTCAAATCCCTTCATGCGATATAGACTGTTGTAAGAAAGACCATTTTCAAGCTATATAGTGACTAGGAGTAACAAGGATGCCTCGCACAAGCTAACAATTAAAACGAGTACAAGACCCACTACATATGGATTATCGCCTCGCTAATCGATACACATATACCAACCAGTAAAAACCACATGCAGATCCTTTCGTACATTCGTATATTTTCGTCCTCTGTAAGTACAGCGATAATAGCTATGCTAATAAACTACTACTACTAGCTAGGAACGCATTGTTTAGATAGTAAGCACACCATACATGTACAGTCCAATTATTCATCGCTCCTTTCTTTGGACTGGGCAATCGGTCCGAACAGACCGACGACCAGACCGCTCCGTGCGACAAGCTTGGTCGTCAGCCAGTCCGGTTGGTGCTCTTGCTGGTCTCGCGCGGTGGCTTGCCGATGTGGCGGATGAGGCCGTAAGCCCATGCCCCGGCCGCCCCGCCGGCGAAGGGCCCGAGGATGTACACCCAGAGTGACTTGAACTTGCCCCCCACCAGCGCCGGGCCGAGACTTCTCACGGGGTTCATCGATGCTCCCGTCACCGGCCTATCCATCAAACGTAAACGTGAGCAACCACAACGTAAGAGAGCGGGAGTGCGCAGCGTACGTACTACGTACCCAGAAAATAGCGCGTTCAGCATGATGGTTGCACCCACAGCCAGCCCTGCCATGTTTCCCACCTGCACAAAAAACCAGAAACCACAAGGTAGTATAAGCATGCTGCATGCCTTTCGATCGTCAGTGCATGCACGGCCGGGCATGGCCGCCAAGCAAGCTAGCTTACCGCTCGGTCGTCGGTGGCCACGGCCATGATGACGAAGACGAGGTAGAAAGTGGTGATGAACTCCATCACGAGCGACTGGATGTTGGACCCCGTGGGCTGAGTCACCGGGACGAACTCGTGCTTCCCGCCGAACATCAGCCGCAGCATCACGCTCGCCATTATCGCGGCCACCATCTGCACCACCATGTACGCCGGCACCTGCATGCACATGCACGTTCATGCAGGTTTTTCAGTTGTACTGTAATAACGTGCGTACGTGATGAATCGGTCCAGTGGATACGCTCGCTAGCTTACCCGCTTCCAAGGGAACCGGCCGGCGATGGCGAAGCCGACGGTGACGGCGGGGTTCATGTGTGCGCCGGAGATGTGGCCGACGGTGTACACCATGACCATGACGGCCATCCCCCACACCACAGTGACCCCCGGGAACGTCACCACTCCGTCTTTCTCGCCGTTCACTACGATGGCGCCCATGCCGGCGAACAGCAAAAAGAACGTGGAGAATAACTCGGCAAGGAGCTACACACACAGATCAGCAGAACCAAATACGAGTAATTAAGATGGAAACACAAAATTCATCTACACATGCATATACAACGTACAAGGCAATTTGGAATCAACCGATCGAGATACATAGGAGTATAAGCTTAGCTCACCATCTGAAGGAAAGTAACAGAGACAGGCACGCCACAAACCACGTCCTCGTCTGCAGGCTGCTGATCAGCGTGCACCTCCTTATCCTTCCTCCCATCCTCCACGGAAAAATCATTCATCGACACCGATCCGTTCGTGTAAGCGGAGTCATCTTCCCTCCGTGCCATTTCTAACTCTTCTAACACACTCCAAGTGACAACGCCCGGTTGATCAGAGAGTATGGAAGCAGAGAGAGAGATGACAGACGGAGGTAGTAATCATGCACCGAGAAACTCGAAACTATATATACCACCAGCCATCGACCTGTTTTGCTAGCTCGACCCATGTTATGTCTTCTTCTTTTCGTTCCTCGGATTTGCCGAGAATGATATAGAAGTGTTCTTAATTTAGGTATTGGGTCCAGATCGAACAAACGAGATAAACTATATAGAAGTTTCACCCCGGACACCGAGGAGCAGAAGGTGATAGAAAACCAGAGACTTCACTGCCACATTGCACAAATTTAAAAAACAAGCGAAAACTCCAAGGACCCAGCTGAGAAGACAAAGATCAGAGGCATCGCCAAGTTGCGTGCATGCGAAAATGCACTTCTTAGGTTTATATGGCAATTAATTGACGTAGACGCGCGTAGTGCCTCACCATTACCACGAGTGACAAATATTTCAGGGCATGTTCTATGTATTGTAATGATGCGGCAGCCAAATCAATCAAAAGTCCATGGGCAATGTATTTCTACATCCCTATATATATACATGTTGCGGGAATGACCATAACTTGGTCATTTGGTTTGAACGTATCCATGTTTATAGATGATGTCTTTCTTGTGAAGGATTTTTTTTGAAAAGTTTGTTAAAACTCACTTTATCACTTTTCCTAATACCTATTACACATAATAGGACTCCATGTCAAAGGATTTCTTATTTATTTTGGGTATTTCTCACTTTATTTGAGTTATTTTAAATTGTCAAAATGGCCTGCATGGCTATTCATTGAAAGGGGTCAAAATTTTCAAAACTATCAACGGTTTTGCGATATAACCAAAAATGATTTTTGAAAAAAGAATTAGATTAAACTATCATACACTTGTAATTCAAGTTTTTGGTAAATCAACATAAAGTCATTTAAATGGGAGAAATTAGGTAGACAACAAGAAAATTTCTGATATTTAGGTATTATCCATCAAATATGGACTAATTTGTGTGAAAATTAAATGGTTTTAATTTTGCATCATACTTCTTGTACTTCCTTCACAAAAAATGTTATATTTGGCACTTACAAAATGGAAAATGATATTTATAAAAATAATTTGAAAACCCAATTTGGCACCATTATTTCCAATACCAAGATGGACCCAACAGTTTTCATGGACTAACCTATTAACAAGATGCCCCAGGCCATTTATTGTTTGCTGCTCTTTTTCTATTTCAGAAAACTTCTTAAGGAAATATTCTCGGAAAGGGCTGAAAATCCACGGAGATCAATTTTTAGCCGGAACGAAGACGGAGTCCAAAAGAGAGCCGGAGGGGAGCCGGGGGGCCACTGATGACCCACAAGTATAGGGGATCGCAACAGTCTTCGAGTGAATGAAAACCCAAATTTAATTATTCGATACAACGGGAGCCAAAGAATATTTATAAGTCTTAACAGATGAGTTGTCAGTTCAGCTGCACCTGAAAGTAGACTTGCTCGCAACAGTTTATGAGTGTTAATATTTTTATAGCAGCAGTAGTAGAAAAATAACAACAGGACTAAAATAGTAACAGCGGTAGCAATTGCAGGAAACAATAGGATTAAAGTACCGTAGGCATAGGGATGGATGAACATACGTTGCATGGATAAGATAGTTCATATAATAATAATAACGTGGGTATTGCAGATAATAATATAAAGCATCAAACATGTAGGCAAACTATAGACATGTGTTCCAATATAGTCATACGTGCTCGCAATGAGAAACTTACATAACATCTTTTGTCCTACCAGCCCATGGCAGCGGGGCCTCTAGGAAAACTACTGGTAATTAAGGTGCTCCTTTTTAAAAAGCACTGGAGCAAAGCATTAACACTCCGTGAACACATGTGATCCTCACATCACAACCATCCCCTCCGGTTGTCCCAATTTCTATCACTTTGGGGCATCGGGTTCCGGACAATGACATGTGTAAAACAACTTGCAGGTATGATCAAGAAACAATATTATACTCATGAAACAATAACATGTTTAGATCTGAAATCATGGCACTCGGGCCGTAGTGACAAACATTAAGCATAACAAGTTGCAACAACGATTTAAAACACTAAGAGCATCTCCAACAGACGCGCTACGGCGCCACGCGCTAAATTCTGTTTCCAGCGCCAAAAAGTGTGTTTTGCGCGCGGGACGGCGATTTTGGTTCAGCAGTCGCGCTAAATTCTGGCGCGCGATATTGTCGCTCCAGCAGACACGCAAAAATCCGGCGCGAGAAACACGAAAATATGATCAACAAATAAAGAAAAAATCGACAAAATAAACTTAAACTCGATTTCATTTGATTTCATCCAACAGTGCGACTCGATTGCGACTCTAAACTCTAAACTTAAACTTAAATCTAAATTAAAACTTATTTTTTACTCCGAGTCGGAGTAGAACTCGGAGTCGCCGCTGCCGTCGGTGCCGGCGCTGTCGTCGGAGATATCCGCCTCCAGCAGCCTCCAGCGCTCGTCGTCATCCGGCCAGTTGGCGCGGCCAGCCGCTAGCTCTGCCTCCGTCTGCGCCTTGGCGCGCGACGCGCCGCCCCTCCCTCTCCTCCCGGCGCTCATTCGCGCGAGTGTGCCAGAACTAGCCCTCCGCCGGTAGATCCGTTGGGTGGTCGCGATACCAGCCGGCGATGGCGCGCTCATCCCGATCCGCGACCAGCTGGTGCATCGCGCGGATGCGGTCCTCGCGGCGGTCGTTGGCGGTGACCAGGCGCGGCGGTGGCGCCCTGGCGGCCGCCTGCTCCGCGGTGGCGATCTCCGGGAAATTCATGCCGCGCTGGGAGCGGCGCAGCCTACAGGCGGCCGCGTCATAGGCCCGGGCGGCGTCCTCCGCCGTGTTGAACGTCCCGAGCGATACGCGGCTGTCACCGGACCGAATATCGGCGAAGAAGGTCCCGTTTGGGCGCGCTCGGACGCCGCGGTAGCCGGACTGGCTTCGGCGGCGCGGAGGCATGCTCGGCGGCGGCGCGGCGCGGAGAAGGGGAAAGTTCAGAGCGGTGGCGAGGAAGAGGAAGACAAAGCGAAAGTGGTTGGAAGGGAGAGGAGAGAGCGCGTGGCGAAGCGCACACTGGACGCTCGGCGGTATATAAAACGCCGAGAGCGCCGCTTCGTCCAGCGCGCGCTGCCGTTTTTTCAGCGTGGGGAAATTACGTGCGTCTGCTGGACCGGCGGAAACGGCCCCGCGCGCGGGAAATGGCCGGTATTTCCCGCGCGCGCCGAATTCCAGGCGTCTGTTTGAGATGCTCTAACAATGGATACTAGGCACTATGCCCTAACAATCTGGCATTATTACATGATCAATCTCATCCAATCCCTTCCATTCCTCTCAGCCTACAGCGGTGTTTACTCACACATGGACGGGGGAAACATGGATGGTTGATAGAGAAGAGGTGGCGGTGTCGATGGCGATGATCTCCTTCGAATCCCCGTCCCGGCAGGGCGCCAGAACGGGAACTTCTGACCCCCGAATCGAGGTTCGGGCTGACGGCGGCGCTCTGTTATGTTTTTGTGGAATATGACGAACCCCCGTTGTTTTAGGGTTGAGGGCGTTATGTAGTCGAAAGGGAGTTTGAGGGGGTCCCGGCGTGGCCCATACCACCAGGCGGCGCGGCCAGGAGGCACCGGGGGTGGTGTGGCCCCTCTCCTGGCCCCCTTCTGGCTCCCAGGGTCTTCTGGTGTTTTAAGACCAATGAGGTCTTTTCTGGGCATTTTCCCGAAAGTTGATTTTTCTGCACAAAAACGAGACACCAAGGTAATTCTGCTGAAAACAGCGTTAGTCCATGTCAGCGATATCCAAAACTCACAAGTTTAGAGGAAAACAATAAGAAAAGTGTTCGAAAAAGGAGATACATTTTGGATGTATCAACTCCCCCCCCCCCCAAGTTTAGCTTATTGCTTGTCCTCAAGCAATTCAGTGACAACTGAGTGCGATAAAAGACTTTTACGAACACATTTGTTTCATATGATGTAAATATACTCACTACATAATCAAGTGCTGAGGCAATTTATAATAAGATATATGGAAATAAAATTCACCCAGCAGTTATGCAAACCATGAAAAGATTCCAACAAACTAATAATAGACAACATGAAGTACTTCAATCTACAAGATTGCAATGCTCATAATAGGGTATGATAAAGTGTACTCGCTTTCCCTTAATAGTGGAGCAAAACATAAATGTGAGGGCACCTCTGAAGTTCAAATGAAGACTAGAAATATAGTTATCAAAGATAAAAGCATCAAAGTTATACCACTATCAACCGTGTTTTGGGACAAGCACATTACACTAAGAATAACAGCCATGCTCTCAAGAAGGTGCATAAAATGAGAAGGTGAAGACTCAACATAAAAATAAAAGAAAGCCCCTTCGCAGAGAGAAGCAGGGATTTACTCATGTGCAAGAGCTTTTTATTTTATTAAACAGAGGTATTGAAAACATTTTTGAGAGAGGTGTATGCTTTTGTCAACGAATGGTAAACAAGACAATACAGTACGTCACAAACCAACTAGACTTCATAAGAGCGGCTCCCATAGAAGGACGCATCTGGGTAGAAGGCCATCCCTCTTTCTCTTTTGTTTACACAATTATGCTTTGACTGATAAATCATGGGCAAAAATAGTGAAGAGAATTTGTGTTATTAATTTGGGGCTGGGAACCCCGCTACTGGCTCTTCTATCATTGGATAAGCGGATGAGGCCACTAGTCCAGGGTGTGAAATCCAGTCAACAAGTGAGATAAAGATTCTCTATTTACGTCCTCGTGAGCTAAAACAGGAGCACAAAACATGAATAATTTATAGCGGGTTTTAAAGGTAGCACACGAGAAATTTACTTGGAATGGTAGTTAAATACCACATATAGGTAGGTATGGTGGACACATTTGGCAAACTTTGGTTTTTGGGAGTTGGATGCACGAGTAGAGCTCATACTCACTACAGGTGAAGGCTAGCAATAGACGAGGAGCGATAATTAAGAGAGCAACAACTGTCATAATCATGCTTGCGACAAAACAAAATTAACAGGGGCATAAAAATGATACAAATACTCCGAGGCAAAATAAATCATCGAGGCTTAAGTGACTTTTTGTTTTCAGTCATAGCATGCGTGAGCATGTGCCAAGTCGATCCAAGCGAAACAATCAGACGGAGATACCACAATGTCATACTCTTCTATGAATAAAACAATGCAAGCAAACATTCATACGACATGCTATATTATATTAATAAGTTGGAACTAACACGTGAGAGCACGAACTAACAAGCATCAATTAAATAACATATACCTTACATGAACGGACTAAGCATTTTCACACGATGAGTATATGTACAAAAATAAAACAAATAGAGTTCATACCAGCCTCTCACCACAATTTGGATTGTCGTAAATCATCATTACTTCTCTTCACTTGTGGATTGAATAATATAGAATGATAATCGAGCTCCAATGGAGACACGGAAGTCCGGTGAACTCTGCAACAAACTTTACAAAATCAAAGAAGGACAACAAATATTTTTGGGTTCTCGATTTAAAACAAGAACAAAAAGAAACAAGCACACAAAGCGAACTATTTTTTGGAATTTTGAATACTAAACCAAAGCAAGAAAAGAAAACAAACCAACTAAATAAACTAAAGGAGCAAATAAAGAGAAACAACAGAAATATTTTTGGTCTTTTTGTGTTTTGGAAAACAAGAACAAAACAATAAAACAAATAGAAACAAAAGAAGTGAAAGAAAACGAAAACAAACGAAAGAAACAACAACATGGATATACAAAGAACCGACCGAATATGGTATATAAATGAGTGTGATGTCGGTATACCTCCCCCCAAGCTTAGGCTTTTGTCCTAAGTGGAGATCAATCATGGCGCGGGAAATATCCCCACTATGGTGGGTCGTCCCTCGCGTGGTCGTACTCGGGCGCCCAAGAGGAAGATGAAGCAGCGGGCGCATAGTCATAACCGGGGTGCTGGTATGGGATCCCCGTGGCGTCGTAGGGCTGGACGAAATCACCATCATCCCCCTCTCCGGCATCCTCCCCTTGCTGGGGGTGATGCTCAAGGTATGTGTCCAGCTCACTCTCGGAAAGCCTCCATCCTTGCCTGCTATTAAGATTAAACAAAAGAGGTGCAGGCAAAAGTACTTTCCTAACAGTTTTAGTAACTCTCCACCTGGATTGTTTGGAGAAAGTTATTTCAAAAGATAAATTGTGCAAGTGAGCATGGGTAGAAAGAATATTATGTTGAACCATGGAAACAAGTTCCAGCCTCTCCAAAGGAAACTGCAAGTCTAGAGGGTGTGGCTCCAAACCATGCAAAGCTAGCAAGCGTGAGGCAATAATACCTCCCCAAATTCCGCCCTTATCACGGTTAAGAGAGAGACAGTAAGCAATTAAAGCGCCAAAGTTATAAGACCTATCACATCTTAAGGCAGCTAAAATAAACGCCAAATCATAAACAGATAGCGTGTTGGCAGTTTTTCTAGCTAACACACATTTGGAAATAAAATAGGCGAAGTATAGAATGCTAGGGAGTTGAATTTCTCGAATTTTACCACTCTCCCCTGTGAAGCTTCTGCCTTGGCAAATCTCCTCATATAATTCCAGCAGTGGTTTAGGTTGTCCTCTTATATTCCCACAAGAACCCCACTCTGGTACCTTGATAGTTGCACAAAAATCACTGAAAGGCAAGTTTACAGCTTTATTGTAAATTTTGTAGTGAACCATAGGGTTAGTTGAGGACCATTTAAAATGAAAATCCTGCACCACAGACATAGTTAGTTTCACATGTTGGATAGGTTCATCCTCAATGGAACGGTCCAAGCCTGCATTATGCACAAGAATGTTGAAATCCTGCAAAATTCCCGTAATCCTCATGAATTCTTGACACGGATAAATTGATGGGAACACTCTCTCTTCGCGGTGCACGGGCATGACCTCATGCAACTCCATCTCATGTTGGTTTAGTTGATGAACATTGTGCTCCATCTCTGAAATTTTTCAACAATCATCACAAAAATTAATTTCAATCAACTATAAGGTGGAAACTACCATAGGGACTTATATGAGAGCTAAACATACATCAAAACTACATTATTTCTACTCAAATCAAGCATGAAAACTCACATAAGTTGTCACCTACCGTACCAAAATACTCAAGAAATACTTCAATAAACAAAATTCTAATTGGATCATCGGAGGAGTTACATACCGGAGATCAAACACACCAAATCTCACCACCAATGATGGGCTGAAGAAGGAGATCGAAAATCCAGAGGAATAACAGCAAGAACATGGGTTCCAGGAAATGTTTTCAGTTTTGGGGGTGAGAGAGAAGACTTTGGCAGGGGAGAGAGTTAGTGGGGGGTGGGGGGCCCCACACCATGTGATGGCGCCACCAGGGGCTGGCCGCGCCACCCCATGGTGTGCCTGACTGGTGGGTCCCCTGGGGCCTCCCAGGTGGCTCTCTGCCTCATTTTTGACGTACAAGTTTATTATTTCTCGAATTTTTAGAGAAACTTTATTTTTGAGATATGTCCAGAATTTTAATAATTAATAAAAACCAGGAAAACGAAAGTGAAAAGGTGGAAAACAAAACCAAAACTAGCACTACATAAGTTCTATGACACTCTAATTGAAAAATATCCAAAGAAAACAAAGGTGGTAGTGGTGAAAACAAAAGTATGGGTGGTGAAAACATGCATAGCCACAGTAATCAGGGTCAAAACATGAATATGGATGATGGAAAACATGATTGTACTCAAGTAGCAATGTGATAACAGAAGGAAATATGGTGAAAACATAATGGGGAAGGTGAAAACATTGTCCTCTTCATTCAAAATCTTTTTGTTAACAAGGGTGATCAAGTCTTGTTGCCAGAACAATTTTCATATGAAGCAAAACTTTGTTAATCGCTAAATAATTATGTTACCTCAACCTTGATAGACATAGTCCCAATCATAATAATTTTATATTATTTTGGTGGTACTGAAATGGGACAATAAAATTCTCCAATCTTGATGGTCTCAATATTTTCAATTGAATTTAAACCATATCTTCTAACAATCTTCTTGGGAAAATAAACAATATGCTCTTTATCATTAACATTAAAAGTTACGTTTCCTTGATTGCAATCAATAAAAGCCCCTGTAGTATTAAGAAAAGGTCTCCCAAGAATAATAGACATATTGTCATCTTCAGTCATTTCCAACACAACAAAGTCAGTTAATATCAAACAATTAGTAGCTACTTCCACAGGTACATTCTCACATATATCAACAGGAATAGCAGCAGATTTATCAACCATTTGCAAAGATATATCAATATGTATCAGTTTTTCAAGAGAGAGTTTCTTATAAAGAGAGAAAGGCATAACACTAACTCCAGCTCTCAAGTCACATAAAGCAGTTCTAACATAATTATTTTTAATAGAACAAGGGATAGTAGGAATACCAGGATCTCCAAGCTTATTTGGAACCTTGCCATTGAAAGAATAATTAGCAAGCATAGTGGAAATTTCCTCATTAGGAATTTTCCTTTTGTTGGAGACAATATATTTCATATATTTAGAATGAGGAGGCAGTTTAATAGCACCAGTCAAAGGGATTTGCAAAAACAGAGGTTTCATCCACTCATAAAACTTGTTATAATGTTCTTATTCCTTTGATTTGTGTTTCTTATTAGGAAAAGGCATTGCTTTTTGTACCCAAGGCTCTCTCTCATTACCATGTTTATTAGCAATGAAATCCTCCTTAGTATACTTTGTAGTTTTAGTTTTCTTTTGAGGTTCAACTACAGGTTCTTCTTTATCAGAAGCATCACTTTTATCATTACCACTTTCAGTTTCAGCATCAGAAATAGATATATTATTAGGATCTTTAGCAGGTTCAGGAGATTCTACACCATTTTTATGTCTCTTCTTCTTTTTCTTAGAAGGAGAACTATTTTTTTTAGGTTGCTGAGAATCTTGTTCAATTCTTTTAGGATGTCCTTCAGGATACAAGGGGTCCTGAGTAGAAACACCACTTCTAGTAATTATTTCACAAACATGTTTATCATTAGAAGCATTAGCTAGCATGTCTTTTTGCACTTCAGTAAGTTGATCGATTTGAGTTTGAACTATTTGAAAATGTTTAACAAGCATTTTAACATCATTACAGGTTCTCTCAATAATACCATGCAAATTATCAATAGCTCTAGAGTTTTCCATAAGGTGATTTTGCACTCTCCTATTAAAGTTGTCTTGCTTAACAACATAGTTGTCAAATTCATCTAAGCATTGATCAGGTGGTTTAGAATGAGGAATATATCTATTATCAAAGTATTGGAGAGAGTGTACCTCAACAGTTGATGGATGAGGAATAGGCTTACATAATTCTTCTATAGGAGGTAAATTCTTCACATCTTAAGATTTAATACCCCTCTCTTTAAGAGATTCCTTGGATTCCTTCATCACTTCATTATTTAATTCAATCATCCCTCTCTTCTTGGATGTTGGTATTGGTGTTGGCTCTTGTGTAGGTGTAGGCTCAGGTATATTCCAATCATCATTAATTTTGGCTATTTTATCCATTAATTCGTCAGCTTCTTCTGGAGTTCTTTTCCTGAAAACACAACCAGCACAACCATACAGGTATGTCCTAGATTCAACCGTTAGTCCATTGTAAAATATATCTAGGAGCTCATTTTTAGGTAATGGATATCCAGGGCTAGCTCTTATTAAAGAACAAAACCTTGTCCAAGATTCAGGCATTTTTTCTCCTTCAATTTGCTTAAAGTTAAAGATGTCCTGCACAGCAGCATGTTGGCACTAGGAGACTAGCAGGAAAATATTGTTGAAAGAAAGCATTAACCAAATCCATAGGATGAGTAATACACCCAGGTGACAGATTGTTAAACCAAATTTTAGCTTCATCTTTCAATGAGAAAGGAAAGATCTTGGTAACAAAATAAGTACGCAGCTTAGTATCATCATAAAATAAACTACTCAAAGATGAAAGCTCATTCATGTGTTCCATATCACTTATGCCTTCAGTTCCACAAAAAGGTTCCTTCTCAACAATAGATATATAAGATAAATCTAAAGATAAATCATAATCCTTGTCTATAATGTGTATGGGAGATGTGGCAAACTTAGCATCAAGAGAAGATTTATATTTCACAGCATGTCTTGCAAGAAGACTCTTAAGAGCACTTGCACCAGTAGTAGCATGAGCTTCTTCAATAAAATCATCACTTAGTTCAATATAGGTTTCATCAAGATCATCAATAAGCTCAGTTGAATTAACAGGTGTACCAATATTTTCAACAGAAATTTCAGCATGTTTAAGTTGTTTGGATCTAGAAATAGTAGCATCTAGGAAAGGACCTAGAGAACCAGTATCATCAAGCACAATAGAAACATCATCAAAAGTATCAGAAGCATTCTCAGACTCAGTAGAGGTAACAGTACGTGTAGCATGTGGAGGAGTAAGAAGCTTACTCATAACACACGGTGAATCAAGAGCAGTAGAGGTGTTCAGAGTTGTACCTCTTCTTGTAGTGGATGGTAATATAGGAACTTTTCCATCACGAGTCTTGCCCATGATGAATGGCTTGCAGCAATAATATCACGATCAAGTGAGAAAATAATAAAGCTATGCTCCCCGGCAATGGCGCCAGAAAATAGTCTTGATGACCCACAAGTATAGGGGACCGCAACAGTCTTCGAGGGAAGTAAAACCCAAATTTATTGATTCGACGCAAGGGGAGCCAAAGAATATTTATATGCCTTAACAACTGAGTTGTAAATTCAGCTGCACCTGAAAGTAGAATTGCTCGCAACAATTTATCAGTGGTAACAATTTTATAGCAGCAGTAGAAATAAAATAACAGCAGGAATAAAATAGTAACAGCAGTAGCAATCGCGGAAAATAGCAGTATGGGAAGTACCGTAGGCATAGAGGGAATGGATGGACAGGCGTTGCTTGGATAACATAGTTCATGTAATAATAATAACGTGCGCATTGTAGATAATTATATAAAGCATCAAACATGTAGGCAAACCATAGGCATGTGTTCCAATATAGTCATGCGTGCTCGCAATGAGAAACTTGCACATCATATTTTGTCCTACCAGCCCGTGGCAGCGGGACCTCTAGGGAAACTACTGGTAATTAAGGTGGTCCTTTTAAGAAAGCACCGGAGCAAAGCATTAACACTCCATGAACACATGTGATCCTCACATCACAACCATCCCCTCCGGCTGTCCCAATTTCTGTCACTTTGGGGCCTCGGGTTCTGGACAATGACAGGTGTAAAACAACTTGCAGGTATGATCAAGAAACAATATTATACTCATGAAACAATAACATGTTCAGATCTGAAATCATGGCACTCGGTGCCTAGTGTCAAGCATTAAGCATAAGAAGTTGCAACAACAGTAGAAAACACTAACAATGGATACTAGGCACTATGCCCTAACAATCTGGCATTATTACATGATCAATCTCATCCAATCCCTTCCATCCCTCTCAGCCTACAGAGGTGTTTACTCACACATGGATGGGGGAAACATGGATGGTTGATGGAGAATAGGTGGCGGTGTCGATGGCGATGATCTCCTTCAAATCCCCGTCCCGGCAGGGCGCCAGAACAGGAACTTTTGATCCCCGAATCGAGGTTCGGGGTGGCGGTGGCGCTCTGTTGTGTTTGTGTGGAATATGACGAACCCCCGTTGTTTTAGGGTTGAGGGCGTTATGTAGTCGAAAGGGGAGTCCGAGGGGGTCCCGGGGTGGCCCACACCAATAGGCGGCGCGGCCAAGGGGGGACGCGCCGGGGGGTGGTGTGGCCCCCTCCTAGCCCCTCTCCTGGCCCCCTTCTAGCTCCCGGGGTCTTCTAGTGTTTTAAGACCAATTGGGTCTTTTGTGGGCATTTTTACAAAAGTTGATTTTTCTAAACAAAAATGAGACGGAGATCAATTTTTAGCCGGAACGAAGACGTAGTCCAAAGGAGATCCGGAGGGGAGCCAGGGGGCACTGATGACCCACAAGTATAGGGGATCGCAACAGTCTTCGAGTGAAATAAACCCAAATTTATTGATTCGACACAAGGAGAGCCAAAAAATATTTATAAGCCTTAACAGATGAGTTGTCAGTTCAGCTGCATCTGAAAGTAGACATGCTCACAACAGTTTATCAGTGTTAACAGTTTTATAGCAGCAGTAGCAGTAAAATAACATGAGGAGTAAAATAGAAACAGCGATAGCAATTGCGGGAAACAATAGGATTAAAGTACCGTAGGCATAGGGATGGATGAACGGACGTTGCATGGATAAGATAGTTCATATAATAATCAAAACATGGGCATTGAAGATAGATAATAATAAAGCATCCAAGTTCTAGCCAAACCATAGGCATGTGTTCCAACTTAGTCGTACGTGCTCGCAATGAGAAACTTGCACAACATCTTCTGTCCTACCAGCCCGTTGCAGAGGGGCGTCAAGGGAAACTACTGGTAATTAAGGTGCTCCTTTTGATAAAGCACTAGAGCAAAGCATTAACACTCCATGAACACATGTGATCCTCACATCACAACCATCCCCTCCGGTTGTCCCAATTTCTGTCACTTCAGGGTCTCGGGTTCCGGAAAATAATGTGTGTAAAACAACTTGTAGATATGATCAAGAAACATAATTATACTCATAAAACAATAATATGTTCAGATCTGAGATCATGGCACTCGGGCCCTAGTGACAAGCATTAAGCATAACAAGTTGCAACAACGATATAAAGCACTAACAACGGATACTCGGCACTATGCCCTAACAATATGGCATTATTACATGAATGATCTCATCCAATCCCTTCCATCCCTCTGAGCCTACAGCGGGGATTAGTCACACATGGATGGGGGAATCATGGATGGTTGATTGATAAGTGGTGGCGATGATGATGGCGATTATCTCCTCTGAATCCCCGTCCTGGCAGGGCGCCAGAACAGGAACTTCTTATCCCCGAATTGAGATTCGAGGTGGCGGCGGCGCTCTGATGTGTTTCTGAGGAATATGACGAACCCTCCCCCCCCTCGGGTTTTAGGTTACGGGGCTTAAGTAGTCGAAAGGGGGGCCCAAGGGGGTGCTTGGGGCAGCCACACCACCAGGCGGCGCAGCCTGGGAGGGGCGCGCCAGACCATGGTGTGTGCCCCTCCTTGCCCCCTCTGGCTCTTCTTATTGCTCCGGGGGTCTTTGGGTAAAATAAGGACTTCGGGAACTTTTCCGGGCAATTTCCTGAAAGTTAATTTTTCTACAAAAAACGAGACACCAAGGTAATTCTGCTGAAAACTGTGTTAGTCTGTTTGAGTTGTATCCAAAACTCACAAGTTTAGAGGCAAACAACAGCAAAAGTGTTCAGAGAAGGAGATACGTTTTGGACGTATCAGCCACCAGGGGGTTCCAGGCGTGTCCCCCCTAGGCCATGCCTGATGGGCCCCTGGGAGCTCCCGGCACCGCCTCATGTCCCCCTTCGCTTATAAATTTCCTTTAACCCTAAAATCATTGGGGATGGAGTTATTTTCCACGAAACATACAGAGATGCGCCATCACCTTGAAAGTAAAATCTAGGCCTTCTGGAGTCCTGCTCCGGCACCCTGCCGGAGAGGGGGATAATCGCCGGAGGCATCTACATCACCATGATTGCCTCCGAACATATGCGTGAGTAGTTCATCTCGGGTCTACGGATCCATAGCAGTAGCTAGATGGGTGTTCTCTCCCCGATGCCTCCATGTTTAGAGTCTCGTGACCTGCCTCACATGATCGAGAGCACCGTTATGTAATTGTGCATGTTGTGTTTGCTGGTATCCGATGAACCATGAGATTATGATTATTTTGTTCATGTCAATCTGAGATGATTCACTTATATTTTTAGAGAGTTTTAATCTTGTCTTGCAATGCTCTCCGGTGTTTATGATTACCTTGGCCACGTAGTTGTTTTCACCTCCAAGAGAGGGTTTACATGCTAGATAGTTAGTTCATGCCTCCTTGTTTCCTGCGTTCGAGTGAGAGAAACGTGCGGGGGGGTGTTGTTTCCACTAGGCAGAAAACAAGTGCTCTTCTATATGGATGGGAACCACTGCTTACATTACGTATTGATCTTAATGCATTTGTCTGTTGCACATATAGCAATCACTTCGTTGTTGCAACTTAATACCAAGGTATTTGCTGGATAGATTTCTTGAGGTTGAATTTTAGATATGGATGCATGTTGGATAGCGGTCTATATGCCTTGACGTAATGCCTACAATGTTAGAACCCATGAACTTTATCTCGTAATAATAGTATTGTTATACGTTCATGATTTGCCAATTGTCCAGCTGTAATTTATTCACCGAGCATGTTTGTTTTCTTTGGAGAGACACCACTAGTGAACATATGGCCCCCGGTCCTATTTACCTCATATTGCAAACCTTCTTTTAAGCACTTTCATAACTGTTTCCTTGCTTTTCCGTTTTTTTCTTTTATTGTTTTCCGAGACTCTATACGTTTAATTCTCCCGTTTTCAGCAGACCGGAAGATTGACAACCTTCCGGAAAGTTGGGGCAAGAGAGAGTTTGTGTTTGTGTGCAGGTTACATGCATCATCGACGGTACTTTTTTTGGCGCCGTTGATAAAGAAACCTTCTTCAAGACTACGAAGTCCTACTGGTTTGATAACTCTGGTTCTATTCTAGGGGAGAACTTACTCTAGACTGCATCATACCTTCCGATTGGGGTCTCCCAACGAGCGTGTGAATACGTCATCACAGGGCCTTTCCCTTCATCACGAAGACAAACGTCGGGAAAAGAGGCTTAGTTTGGACCTTGGCCTCATTGTGGAATATGCAATCCCTGAGATACTCACGCGGCTCTCCTTGGAGAATGCATAGCTCGTCCCAGGTCTGTGAGGATGAAAATGTGAGGATACAACTTATGACTAGCAACAAGATCATGAAATTGATGACAAGAAATTTATTAAAAGCAACAACAACATGCAATACATCACAAGGAACAACACCATGTAACATATCACAAGCAACAACATCATGCAACTGATCATAAGAAACAAGATCATGCAACATTTCACAAGCAACAAGATCATTGAATTGATCACGAGCGACATGATCATTTAACTAGTCACAGGCAACATGATCATTCAAGTGATCACAAGCTATGGGATGACAACCAACAATTCATGCAACCGATGACAAGCTATGTGATCACCACCAACAATTAAGCAATGCCGAATTGAGCATTTCTAGATCTACGTTCTACGCAATATTCCAAATTCTTCTATGTTCTACGAAGCTATTCCCAATTGACCAATACTCAATTCGGCATTCTGAATGGAGCATTGCTAGATCTAAATGCTACACAACTAAAAAAACCTAATCGTATGCATCATGACGGTTAATTGGAATCTTACCAAGGTTTTCAGCACGCCTAAAGGAGATCGTGGCCTGGAGGGTCCACCTTTGTCGGAGCGGATGCGAGCTTGAAGATCCACGAGCGTGGCCTGGAGGCGGCCACGAAGATCCAGCATTGGCTACTGCATATGCCGGTAGTGGATACCTATCCACCGTCGAAGGGTGCGTCGGCATGGGACCGAAGCTCGGAGGGTGCGAAAGCGGCGGGCTAGGGTTGTGTGGCGGCGCAAATGCATGGCCGGTCGCCATAAGCGCAGCCACCAGACAGTGCTCCGCCTCTGCCTCCCTCCTCCGTACGTCTATCACGAGCGCAGAAGGCCGATGCAAGATCGATGATGGACGATTGAGATGGGGGAGTTCGGCAACGTCGATTTGAGCCGTCAGGCTCGTCTTCTGTGCCTTCTTGTATTCTGCGACGGCGCGCGTGGTCGCCGCTGAAGCCCGGTTGATAAGGGGTGGCCCAATCTTCTCGATGAAATCACTGATAACTTTATTGATAACTCGTGTCTCACAGAAAACTCTCCGGCTGATCCATGCTGCCAATGCAGCAGTTTGCAACCCAATGGATATTCTCAACTCCACACGCTTTCACAATGTAGCCACCGACTACGAGGTGGTCCTGTATCGTCGTTTGCAAGGGAAATGATGACGTGAGAACACACGCTCATTGGGAGACCCCAAGAGGAAGGTATGAAGAGTACAGCAGCAAATTTTCCCTCAGTAAGAAACCAAGGTTTAATCGGACCCGTAGGAGAAAGAAATCACTTCTGAAGGTTGATGACAACTCATGTTGGCAGGGTGCACTACGAGGCTTGGCAGCAACATGGAATCTGCACATAACACAACCAAGATACTTTTCCCCAACAAAACAATGAGGTTTTCAATCGCACTAGTTTTCCTAACATAAAGGATTAGATGTATAATGTGGAAAACAGTACTTGTTTGCAGTAAACGAAAAGAAAACAATGATTGCGGTAAAAATAACAATGCTTGCAATGGTTGTATTATCAGTGTAAAAGAATGGACCGGGGTCCACAGTTCACTAGTGGTATCTCTCTAAACCAGATACATAACATGTTCGGTAAAGAAATTACAGCTGGGCAATTGACAAAAATAAAGGCTGCACCATAGTGCATATGCAAGACACTATGATTACTATGATATTCATGCGGGCATTACAACATAATTCATAGACCTTTATCCAACTGCATCTATGACTAATAAACCACCCTCAGAGCGTAATCCAATCAAACTTCGCGTATTAAGTTGCAAGCAACATATTATTGCATTAAGTAAAGTGTGTAATGTAAACAATGAAAACATTGTTGTTTTCTCCCTAAACGCAACAGCACATCCCACATCCGTCATGTTTCTGTCACTCGAGCATAGATGAAAAGGAGGCATGAACCCACTATCTAGCATAAATACTACCTCTTGGAGTTACAAGAATCAACTTGGCCAGAGTATCTACTAGTGACGGAGAGCATGCAAGATCATAAATAACATAAACATGATAGATTGATAATCAACTTTACATATCATTCAATATCCATCGGATCCCAGCAAACACAACATGTAGAATTACAGGTACATGATCTTGATCATGTTAGGCAACTCACAAGTTCTAAACATGGTGGCATAAAGAAGAGAAGACAACCATCTAGCTACTGCTATAGACCCGTAATCCAAGGACGAACTACTCACGCATCACTCCTGAGGCAGGCATAGTGATGTACATCCCTCCGGTGATGATTTGCCCTCCCGGTAGGGTGCCGGGGAGAGCTTCATAACCCTCTCAAACTAGGATTGACAATGACGGCGGCTTCGGAAATTTTTGTGGATGGAGGCTCGGGTATTTAGGGTTAACCCAAGAAGGGGCTTAAATTGACGAAAGGGCGATGTCGGTGGGCGGCCAGGGGGAAACACCACCTGGTGGCGCGGCCGTGGGGGCGCCACCTGATGTCTACGCACGCTTCTATTCTTGTAGACAGTGTTTGGCCTCCAAGTGCAGAGGCTTGTAGAACATCAGCAAGTTTCCCTTAAGTGGATTACCCAAGGTTTATCGAACTCAGGGAGGTAGAGGTCAAAGATATCCCTCTCAAGCAACCCTGCAATCAAGATACAAGAAGTCTCTTGTGTCCCCAACACACCCAATATACTTGTCGGGTATATAGGTGCACTAGTTCGGCAAAGAGAGAGTAAAATGCAAGTAATATGGATGATAATAAGTGATAATAACAATCTGAAATAAAAATGGCAGCAAGCAAACATGTAGCAGAACAGGCGGAAAATGGTGTTTCAATGCTTGGAAATAAGTCCTAGGGTCCTACTTTCATTAGATGACACTCTCAACAATGCTCACATAATTGAATGCATAAATATCATTTCTTCACTGCGCTACTCTGAACCACTCTCCGGTCGAATAACGAACACTAATCATTGAGTAGGGGCTTTAAAAGCACTCCTCAAGTCTATATTCCCTCTCTAGGGCACCCCAATGTCACGACGAGCGCCATAGATTAGTAAACAAACGCCACAATTTCGTAGGTTCATCTTCCAACACAAGATATAAATATCATGCTAAACCACACGGTGGACACACTGTCACCTTTAGCCCGTGCTTAAATAGTTTACAAAGATAACAAAACCACTTGAGTAGCATAACAGATGAAGATCAATCTACATATTCAACTAGATTACAAATCTCATGATCACACAAATATCACACCATGGGAGAGAGAGATGAACCACATACCTACCGGTAGAGCTCTCAGCCCCAGGGGAGAAATACTCCCTCCTCATCATAGGAGACATCAACGGCGATGGATATGGCGGTGGAGTCGATGGAGATGGCTTCCGGGGGCACTTCCCCGTCCCGGCAGGGTGCCAGAACAGACACCTGTCCCCCGAAACTTGTCGGTGGCGGCGGCGGAGATACAGATGTATTTTGCGGAAAAGGTCGATTCTCCTAGGGTTTATGCCTCGGGGGAATATATAGGCGAAAGGGCAACGTCGATGGACGCCCGAGGGGCCCACACCCCTAGGTGGAGCGGCCAGGGGGAGCCCGCATGAGCCTATGGTGTGAGGGGCCTAGGGCCCCCCTCCGGGTCTCTTCGGGACTTCTGGAAGCTTCTGTGGAAACTAGGAACTTTGGCTTTCGTGGCATCCAATTCCGAGAATATTTCAGAATAACTTTTCTGAAACTAAAAATAGCAGAAAACATGGAACTGGCTCTGTGGCATCTTGTTAATAGGTTAGTCCCGGAAAACATAAGAAAACGTAGGAAAACATACGGAAAACATGTAGCAATTGGCATAATATCAACATGGAACATCAGAAATTATAGATACATTGGAGACGTGTCAAACATCCCCAAGCTTAGTTTGTACTCGTCCTCGAGTAGGTAAACGATAAAACAAAATAATTTCTGAGGTGACATGCTACCACACAATCTTGATCATAATATGTAAAGTAGAACATGTAAACTAGGATCAAATGAACTAAAGTTGTGATCTATATTTGATATCAACAAGTAATGCATAAACAAAGAAGAAAGAAGTAAAACTTTTAATGAATCAATACTAACAGACTATCAACCGTGCAAAGTTTATTAGAGATGATTTAAGCTTTCAAGAACAACAATATCTTGCACGTCAAATGATCTTCACAATCCCTGTTAGGATCAAGTCAAGCTCTACACACTATGCAATGCTCGAATCTTAAACTATTTGCGCACTAAAAACAAGCAAGTGTTCTGCGTTGGTCCCTGGCACCAGGATGTTATGGCTAAAAGAACATTATGGGGGGTTTGGAAGGTCAATGGAAGAAAGGCTTACAAAGCTGAAAGTGGTCATTAGACAAGAGAAAGACTTACGACCGAAGTTATGCAAGAAGTAGGGATTTCCACACAACGGATGCACATAAAGTTTTGAGGAGGCTCATCATTGGAATATACAAGCCAAGTTCTATAATGTAAAGTTCCCCACATAGTTATGAATGATAATAATATGAAAACTCTCTCCAGACTAAAGTATTAGTGCTAAACATGAAGCACAAGTGTGGTATAAAGGATAGTGATGCGCCCCCTCTCTCTTTATTCTCCCTTTGGCCCTTTTTGGGGGGGCTTTTTCAATTTTTTTATATATCCTCACCGATAGGGGCAACATCCTATATTACAATGAATCATCACACTTTTAGTACTCATAACTCATAAAGAAATATCTCTGATGTCTCTAACTGCATGCTCCTGTCAGTGTAGCAGTATGCATGAATAACCATGAAGCTCATCATCAAGTAACATAATGGAGGTGGATGTTGTGCAGCAATATATCTCGGAATGGCTATGGAAATTCCATGATAGGTAGGTATGGTGGCTGTTTTGAGGAAGAATATATGGGCTTATGTGTAGGAGAACAAAGTCCTCCCACGGGATTTGGATGCACTGGCGAAGTTTGCACCAACTCTCAATGTGAGAAAGGGCAATGCACAATACCGAAGAGGCTAGCAAATATGGATGGTGGAAGTGCTAGAAAACCGCAACATAGAACTCACAAGTTAAAAGATTACAACAAGAAAATCATCTTACAAGGCAAAGTGCAAATCACTCCAAGAGGGTCTGTGGCAGTGACAAGTCACTGTTAGCTACCACGACCGTAGTGCATAACAAAAGGCCGATCAGAAATGTATCGCTCGTAGCAATCATATACATTGTTTCTATCAGCTGGTAATTTAAGTGTGGCACAGTTTCAAGTTTCTTAGAACAACCATTAAAATTTTATACTTACTAGTCCTTCTCGTTTATCCATTAAGCAAATTAATATCTCAAAACAACAACAGTGATTCAAGTGAAGCAGTTTAGTGATCTACAAGACCATGCGAATTTTTACACTATACCAACTACCACATAGAATTCCTATTTCCAAGAAAGCACATATGAGAACCACCTAACTAAAAAATCTAACAGCTCTGAACAAGAGATGCTTGAAAACAAAGGCTAAAAGTTGTATTAGCAAAAAGTGAACACTCACAGAACAATAAGAATGAAAACTAGAGTGTTCTAAGCAATGAAAATGGAGCGTGTGTCTCTCCCACACAAGTATGATAAAATCCAACCATTTATTACAACAAAGAAAACCAAACAAACTAAAAACAAAAATAAAAGATGCTCCAAGTAAAGCACATAAGATGCGACCAAGTAAAAGTATAGTTTCACTAGAAGTGACCTGATAATTTGTAGATGAAGAAGGGGATGCCCAAGCTTAGACGCGTGAGTCTTCTTGGAATTTGCTTAGACGTACCACCGGGGCATCCCCAAGCTTAGGCTTTTCACTCTTCTTGGCTACATCATATCATCCTCTTCTCTTGGCCCTTGAAAACTTCCTTCACATCAAAATTCTCACAATCTTCATTAGCAACATTAGTGCAATTGAAATAATAAATTCACATGGTTCAGTTTCAACACAAGTCTAACACTCAAAAACACATTATCTATTTTCACCACTTCTTTCAAAACTCTTTTTCTCAAAAGAACACCAAAATAAAGAGATTAAGATGCAAATGCGATAAATGGCAGAAATCTGTCAAAACAGAACAACAGGTAAAGATCGATTTTTTAAAAACTATTATGTTACTAAAATCAAAAAGTGATCTTCTAAAAAAATTTGCGGAATTATATGAGGAATAAACACAAAACATTTCAGATCATTATGACCTTCCATAATTTTATACGATATTTTACGGTGGACAGCAGAAATCTGTTTTCTGCGCAGAAATCCGAAAACCAACTCCAACTTTCCACTAGAGGCTTTACTTGGCTCAACAAAGACACAAAAGAAAAGATACATAGGGGTTGCTAAGGAAATAGACAACACCCAGGTGCAAAGCACCCAAAAGAAAACAAAGGAAAACAGGTTGAAAACTGAGAAATAAAACGGGTTGTCTCCCGGTAGCGCTTTTCTTTAAAGCCTTTTAGCTAGGCACAATGATTTTTAACAGATGCTCACATAAGAATAAGAGTTGAACACAATAAGAGAGCATAAATAAGCAAATATAAAATACATTTAAGTCTAACCCACTTCCTATGAAAAATAATCTTGTAGGAAAACATGTCATGAAAGCACAAAGCAGCGACCATAGGAAAGCAAAACAAGTGCAACTTCAAATTTTCCAACATAAAGAGGGGAAACTTAATATTATTGAGATACATAAAACCATGTTTACCCCTCTCATAATAACTTTCAGTAGCATCATGAATAAAATTAACAATACAACTATCACATAAAACATTCTTATCATGAGCCACATGCATAAAACAATTAATACTCTCCACATAAGCATAGTCATTCTTATTAATAGTAGTGGGAGCAAACTCAACAAAATAGCTATCATTATTATTCTCATCACCATAATCATTAAATATAGGAGGCATATTGTAATCATAATTAATTTTTTCCTCAATAGTAGGTGGACTGGAAATATCATATTCATCATTGTAAACATGTGGAACTAGAATACCACAATCATTATAATCATTATAATCATCATATATTGGAGGCAAGGTATCATCAAAGAAAAATTCCTCCTCAAAACTTGGGGGACTAAAAATATCATATTCATCAAAACTAGCTTCCCCAAGTTTAGACTTTTCCATAGCATTAGCAATAATGGTGTTTAAAGAGTTCATACTAACAACATTTCCCACTAACATGCAAATAAAGCTCCATAGGTTTTTTAATTTTCTCTTCAAACATTTCATTTCCTAACTCAAGATAAATATTATAAAACTCTCTCATATTTTTGTTGTTTTCCATTTAAGCATAAAGATAAAACAAGTAACAAGTAAAAATAAGCCTAACTAGTGAAAACAAGAAACAAAAAGATATAATTGCAGAATCTAAAGAAAATAACTTCGAGCACTCACACCCGAGGATGTGAGAGCCTTTTACCTTACCTCCCCAGCAACGGCGCCAAAAAAGAGCTTGATGTCTACGCACGCTTCTATTCTTGTAGACAGTGTTGGGCCTCCAAGTGCATAGGTTTGTAGAATAGCAGCAGGTTTCCCTTAAGTGGATTACCCAAGGTTTATCAAACTCAGGGAGGTAGAGGTCAAAGATATCCCTCTCAAGCAACCCTACAATCAAGATACAAGAAGTCTCTTGTGTCCCCAACACACCCAATATACTTGTCAGGTATATAGGTGCACTAGTTCGGCGAAGAGAGAGTAAAAT
Organism: Alopecurus myosuroides; assembly: GCA_028641055.1. NCBI lineage: Eukaryota > Viridiplantae > Streptophyta > Magnoliopsida > Poales > Poaceae > Alopecurus > Alopecurus myosuroides. The sequence goes on from CM054062.1 coordinate 34,938,367, forward strand.
AAGTAATATGGATGATAATAAGTGATAATAACAATCTGAAATAAAAATGGCAGCAAGCAAACATGTAGCAGAACAGGCGGAAAACGATGTTTCAATGCTTGGAAATAAGGCCTAGGGCTCCTACTTTCACTAGAGGACACTCTCAACAATGCTCACATAATTGAATGCATACATATCATTTCTTCACTACGATACTCCTAACCACTCTCCGGTTGAATAACGAACATTAATCATTGAGTAGGGGCTTTAACACACTCCTCAAGTCTATATTCCCTCTCTAGGGCACCCCAATGTCACTACGAGCGCCATAGATTAGTAAAAAACGCCACAATTTCATAGGTTCATCTTCCAACACAAGATATAAATATCATGCTAAACCACACGGTGCACACACTGTCACCTTTATCCCGTGCTTAAATAGTTTGTAGACATAACAAAACCACTTGAGTAGCATAACAGATGAAGATCAATCTACATATTCAACTAGATTACAAAGCTCATGATCACATAAAGATCACACCATGGGAGAGAGAGATGAACCACATAGCTACCGGTAGAGCCCTCAGCCCCGGGGGAGAACTACTCCCTCCTCATCATAGGAGACAGCAACGGCAATGGAGATGGCGGTGGAGTCGATGGAGATGGCTTCTGGGGGCACTTCCCCGTCCCGGCAGGGTGTTAGAACAGAGATTTGTCCCCCGAAACTTGTTGGTGGCGGCGGCGGAGCTACAGATGTATTTTGCAGAAAAGGTCGATTCTCCTAGGGTTTATGCCTCGGGGGGATATATAGGCGAAAGGGCAACATCGGTGGATGCCCGAGGGGCCCACACCCCTAGGTGGGCGGCCAGGGGGAGCACGCGCGAGCCTATGGTGTGGGGGCCCTAGGGCCCCCTCCGGATCTCTTCGGGACTTCTGAAAGCTTCCGGGGAAAATAGGAACTTTGGCTTTCGTGGCATCCAATTCCGAGAATATTTCCAGAACAATTTTTCTGAAACTAAAAACAACAGAAAACAGGGAACTGGCTCTATGGCATCTTGTTAATAGGTAGTCCCGGAAAACATAAGAAAACGTAGGAAAACAGACGGAAAACATGTAGCAATTGGCATGATATCAACATGGAACATCAGAAATTATAGATACGTTGGAGACGTATCACCACCCTATGGTGTGGTGGCTCCAGGGCCCCCTCCGGGTCTCCTCCGGACTCCGTGTACGTGACATAATTCTAAGACCCTGAGATTTTGTTTCGTCCAATTCCGAGAATATTTCTAGAACAACTTTTCTGAAACCAAAAATAGCAGAAAATAGGAACTTGCTCTATGGCATCTTATTAATAGGTTAGTCCCAGGAAATCCATAAAAATGATGTAAAGTGTATATAAAACATGGATCATATGGCATGAAAACAACATGGAACATCAGAAATTATAGATATGTTTGATACGTATGACGAAACAATACTTCAAGATGAATGCTTACAAGGAGCAGTTCTATCTAGAAGTCTAGGGTTTATGTTTAACGTAGTCTACCTCTCTAATACGCACTCTAGGGAATATATGAGGGGGTATGGGTGTGGCCACAAGGGGACTTGGGCAAGCACCACATAGCCAACCCGAATAGGACTCAAATTGGACTCGGTTTGGACTCATTGGACTCCTAGGGATACAAACCAACCCACATATGGGTTCAGCCACTTTGGGACATGTAAGCCCACCACTCTATGGCATAGCAACATAATGTTGGGCGCCATCTCCCTCTCTTCCATGTGTTGTCTCCCTCTCCTCTCTCAAGCACATGTTGTTGTCCAGCTCTTGGACTTTGTTTTCCAGCATCTTCTCTCTTGTTTTCAACTTGTACATGTTGTTTTCTAGCAGCTCCTCTCTTGTTATCAACTTGTACATGTTGTTTTCACCAAGTGTAATCTTTTTTTGCAGCTTCTCTTCCTTGTTTTACAGCTCATCTTGATGTTCTCCTCCAATCATGTTGGTGTTATCAATAAACCTGATCATACATAAATTCATAGACTTAGGTAGTATAAAATTCTCATAATCACAAACATCATATTATACTAAGAGTGAGTTCACCTGTTGTTCTGATAACTTGGCCGTTGATCTTGTCATTGGTCCAAGTCTCACTCCATCATTGTTAATTTGAGCAGCAACATCATCATGTGTATTAATAGGTGAAGAGCTAGGGATGTTCTCATCGTTCTCCCCCTTGAAAAGGCGTCGACTGATGGTGCAGATCTTGCACTCGTTGGGATACCCCAAGAGGAGGGTGTGATGAGCACAGCGGTAGGAGTTTTCCCCTTAGTTAAGAACCAAGGTTATCAATCCACTAGGAGAAAGAGGACCTTCGGAAGGTTGATGCCACTGACGGTGGTGATGGCTCACCGGTGTCATTAACAACGTGAAACCTGCACACAAAACAACCAAAATACTTTGTCCCAATAGTACAGTGAGGTTTTCAATCTCACCGGTCTTGCTGAAAACAAAAATTAGACGTATAGTGTGGAAAATGGTGTATGCTTGCAGTAAGTAAAGAAAGAAGGAAATTGTAGAGGCTTGTTTAACAGTGTAAGAAAATGGACCGGGGTTCATAGGTTCACTAGTGGTGTCTCTCCATAAAATATAGCATGCTGGGTGAACAAATTACAGCTGGGCAATTGACAAATAAAGGTTGCACCGTAGTGCACATTCATGACATGATGACTACTATGATATTTAGTGCGGGCATTACCACAATATACATAGACCATAATCCAACTACATCTATGACTAATAATACACCCTCAGGTTATCATCTGAACCCCCTTAGTTATTAAGTTGCAAGCAACAGATAACTGCATTAAACAATGTGTGTAATGTAAGCAATGATTGTACACGCGGGCACTCTCACCGTTGTTTTCTCCCTAGTGGCAACAGCACATCCTCCCCCGTCACGTTTCTGTCACTCGAGCACAGGCGAAAAGGAGGCATGAACCCACTATCAAGCATAAATACTCCCTCTTGGAGTCACTAGCAACTACTTGGCCAGAGCAACCACTAGCAACAGAAAGCATGCAAGATCACAAATAACATATGCAATAAAGACTATAATCAACTTGGCATAAGTTCAATATTCATCGGATCCTAGCAAACACAGCACATAGAGTTACATAAGATCAATCTCGATCATGTTAGGCAGCTCACAAGATCTAAACATGGAGGCATATGAGGAGGAGACAACCATCTAGCTACTGCTATGGACCCGTCGTCCAAGGATGAACTACTCACGCATCACTCCGGATGCAGGCATGGTGATGTAGAGGCCTCCGGTGATGATTTCCTCTCCGGCAGGGTGCCGGAGACAGCTTCAGAACCCCCCCTAATCTAGGGTTGACGGTGACGACGATTGCAGAACTTTTCGGGGATTTTTTATCGGGTCTCTAGGGTTTTCCATCCGGGAGGAATAAATAGGCGAAAGGGCAGAAGCGGTGGAGCCCTGGGGGCCCCACACCACCCCCTAGAGCGGCTAAGGGGGCATGCCACCCCATGGTGTGGGCCCCTGATGCCCCTCTTCGACTCCTCTTCGGTCTTCTGGATGCTTCCGGGGAAAATAGGCACTTCGGGTTTTCTGGGGTCCAATTCCGAGAATATTTCCAGAACAACTTCTCTGAAATAAAAAACAGTAGAAAACAGGGAACTGGCATTTGGCATCTTGTTAATAAGTTAGTCCCGGAAAACGTGTAAAAATGCTATAAAGAAGGGAGAAAACATGTAGCAATTGGCATAATATTATCATGGAGCATCAGAAATTATAGATAAGTTGGAAACGTATCTAGCATCCCCAAGCTTAGTTCCTACTAGTCCTCGAGTAGGTAAACGATAAAACAATAATTTCTGAGGTGACATGCTACTAACATAATCTTGATCATAAAAATGTAAAGGCATATGCAAGGTGAGATCATAGAACTTCAAACACAAACATGATAAATAGAACTTTAATAACAAAGGAAAGCAATCACTTTTCATCATGAATATTATCTCAAATAAAGGATCACGAGTAACAATGCAAAGAAAGATAAACGTTTGTTTCAGGTATAGAGAAAGCATGGCAAAGTGATATTTCGCTAGTCCTTAAGAGTGGGGCGAAACATAAATGCTCGGGCATCTTCAAAGTTCATGAGGAATACTAGAGCAAATAATTTTAGAACAAATGATATCACATCATGAAGTAATTATTGATGTTTATGGAACAATGCACGTAGAACTAAGAATGGCAAAAATGCTCTCTCAACTGTGCATAAAGTTAGAAGATGGAGACTCAACATAAAAGTAAAAGAAAGGTCCTTCACGGAGGGAAGCATGGATCACTCATGTGCTAGAGCTTTTTATTTTATTAAACAGAGGTATTAAATTTTGACACTCCTCCCATCCATTTTTCACAAACCATGGCTAACTGAATCCTTGGGTGCCTGCCAACAATAACATACCGTACAGGAGTGTCCATATTTTGGGAGATGTATGCTAATGTCAACGAATGGTAAACAGAAAATACAGTACGTCACAAGCCAACTGGATTCACAAGAGAGGCTCCCATGTGAAGGATGCATCTCGGTAGAAGGTCATCCCTCTTTCTCTTTTGTTTACACAATTATGCTTTGACTGATAAATCAGGGGCAAAAATAGTGAAGAGATTTTGTGTGTATTAATTTGGGGCTTGGCACCCCGCTGCCAGCTCTTCTATCATTTGGATAAGCGGATGAAGCCACTAGTCCAGGGTGTGAAATCCAATCAACAAGTGAGATAAAGGTTCTCTATTGACGTCCTCATGAGCAAAAACAGGAACATAAAGTAGGAGTAATTTTGAAAGTTTTAAAGGTAACACGTGAGCAATTTACTTGGAGTGGCAATTAAATACCACATGTAGGTATGTATGGTGGACACAATGGGAAAAAACTTTGGTTTAACGGAGTTGGATGCACGAGTATAGCTCATACTCAGTACAGGTGGAGGCTAGCAAAAGACTGGGAGCGACAAATCAAGAGAGCATAAGATCCATAATCATGCATAGCGACATAAACATCATTAATTAAAGCATAAGCGGTATCATAGTTCAAAAACTAAGTGGTCATGGAGGCTATTAGTGACTGGTTCATAGTCATAAACATGGTGTGAGCATGCGCCAAGTCAACCAAATAAAACATTCGAAAGAGAATACCAAAAATTTATCCTTCCTTATGACAAGAACAACTCATGAATCTTTCAATGACATATTAAACACTCTCAGCTATTTGAGGCTATTCATGCTACTAAACATCACTAGGCTTTAGAACTAAAATACTCCCTCCGTCCCAAAATATAAGGCGCGCTATTTTTATGCTGGTCTTTTATGGTCAACTTTGACCACAAATATATAACAAATTATATGGACTGGGAATGTATAAATGGTACCGTTGAACTCGTCTAGTAGAATTCTTGAATTTCATATATCTTTATACTATTTATGTAGATTATTTATATTGAAAAATCATGGTCAAAGTTGGATGGCGTTGACCAGCGAAATTAAAGGGCGCCTTATATTTTGGAATGGAGGGAGTAACATTTAGCATGGCATGAAAAAGTTCTAGCAACAGTCTATACGAGCTTCTACTTGCACTGTTATAAATTCTACTTTAAGCAGCAGTTTCTTTCTCCCAACAAGCACCATACAAGATATGTTTTAACAAAAACTCTCTAAATGCTACAGCAAGAAAACATGAGAGTACTCACATAACACTACTAAAACTAATAGCTCTAATAAGAGATGCATGCAAAACAGGAGCTAAATAAATGCAGCAGCCAGACAAAGATTAAGAATACAAAGTACTCCCATGAAAAAGCGGAGCGTGTCACTCTGCAATAAAAGAATGATGGGGTCCAACCAAGATTTATTGCAAAGGTAAAAACAAACTGAAAGCAAAAAATAAAAGCAAACTGAAAGCAAAAATAAAAGACGCTCCAAGTAAAGCACATAGAATGTGACCAAATAAAAATATAGTTTCACTAGAAGTGACCTGGTAATATGTCGATGAAGAAGGGGATGCCTTGGGCATCCCCAAGCTTAGACGCTTGAGTCTTCTTGGAATTTGCTGGGATGTACCACCAGGGCATCCCCAAGCTTAGTCTTTTCACTCTTCTTGATCATGTCATATCATCCTCTTCTCTTGACCCTTGAAAACTTCCTTCACACCAAACTTCTCACAATCTTCATTAGCAACGTTAGTGCAATCGAAATAATAAATTCACATGGTTCAGTTTCAACACAAGTACAACACCCAAAAACACATTAGCTACTGTCACAACTTCTTTAAAACTCTTTTTCTCAAAAGAACACCAAAAGAAAGCGAATAAGATGCAAATGCAATTATTGGCAGAAATCTGTCAAAACATGACAACATGTAAAGATGATTTGTTTTGAAAATCTTCTGTTGCCCAAATCAAAAAGTGGTCAACTAAGAAAAGTTGAATATACACCCCAGGATTACGCACAAAAAACTCAGGTCATTTTGATTTTTCTGCGATTTTGTACGGAATAAACAATGGACAGCAGAAATCTGTTTCCTGCGCAGAAATCCGAAATATAGCCTCAACTTTCCACTAGAGGCTTTACTTGGATCAACAAAAACTCACAAGAAAAGATACAGCGGGGTTGCTAAGGAAATATACAACACCCAGGTGCAAAGCACACAAAAGAAAACAAAGGAAAACAGGTTGAAAACAGAGAAATAAAACGGGTTGTCTCCCGATAGCGCTTTTCTTGAACGCCTTTCAGCTAGGCATAGAAAGCAACTCAAGTATTTTCAAGTGAAGAAGCATAAAAATCATAACTTGCTCTAATAATAGAGTCAAAATTTAGCTTCATCGTCTTTCTAGGAAAGTGTTCCATACCTTTCTTGAGTGGGAATTGATATTTAACACTCCCCTCTTTCATATCAATAACAGCACCAACAGTTCTAAGAAAAGGTCTTCCCAAAACAATAGGACAAGAAGCATTGCATTCAATGTTCATAACAACAAAATCAACAGGGACAAGGTTATTGTTAACCATAATAAGAACATCATCAATTCTACCAAGAGGTTTCTTCTTAGCATTATCAGCAAGATGAACATCCAAATAACAGTGTTCCAACGGTGGTAGATCAAGCATATCATAAAGCTTTTGAGGCATAACAGAGATACTAGAACCAAGATCACACAAATAATAAATAATTTACTTTTATCTTAATGATAGGATCCCAACAATCATCTAATTTCCTAGGGATAGATGTCTCAAGTTTCAGCTTTTCTTCCCTAACTTTTATGAGAGCATTGGTAATATGTTTAGTAAAGGCCCTATTCATGGCACTAGCATTGGGACTTGTAGCAAGATTTCGTAGGAACATAATAACCTCAGAGATATTTCAATCATCAAAATCAATATTATTATCATCAAAAGTAATGGGACCATTATCTCCCACATCTCTAAAAATTTCAGCACTTTTATCAGAAACAGTTTCAGCAGTTTGAGGCAGTTTAGCACGTTTCACCGAAGGGGTGGAGTATTTGTTAACACCAACTACTTTACCATTAATAGTAGTAGTTTTACTAGCACTTGGAGCTTCAGTTTTACTAGTGGTTGTGATAGTGCAAACTCTAGCAATATTATTCTTTCTAGCCAATCCATCTTCTCTTTCCCACCTAGCACGTAATTCAGCCATCAATCTAACATTATTATCAATTCGAACTTGGATGTCATTAAAAGTTTTACTTTCTTTACCATCATGTGGAAAGACCTTCAGTCTTATAAAATCAACATCAATAGCTAGGCTATCTACTTTAGAGGCAAGAACATATATTTTACCAAGCTTTTCCTCAACAGATTTATTAAAAGTAGTTTATGTGCTAATAAATTATCTAAGCATGTTTTCAAGATCAGAGGTAGATCTTTTATTGTTATTGTAGGAATTGCCATAAGAATTACCATAACCATTATTAGGAGGATAGGGCTTATAATTGTTTCCACCAAAGTTATTTCTATAAGCATTGTTGTTAAAATTATTATTTCTAATAAAGTTCACATCAACATGCTCTTCTTGAGAACATTATTTGGATCAACTTGAGCTTTACCATTAACAAGCATAGACATAATAGCATCAAGCCTTTCACTCAAAGAGGAGGTTTCCTCAACAGAATTTACCTTCTTACCTTGTGGAGTTCTCTGAGTGTTCCACTCTGAATAATTTATCATCATATCATCAAGAAGCTTTGTTGCATTGCCCAAAGTGATGGACATAAAGGTACCTCCAGCACCTGAATCTAATAGGTTCCTTGAGAAGAAATTCAGTCCTGCATAAAAGGTTTGTATAATCATCCAAGTAGTCAGTCCATGAGTGGGACAATTCTTCACCATAGTTTTCATTCTTTCCCAAGCTTTAGCAACATGTTCATTATCAGATTGTTTAAAATTCATTATGTCACTTCTCAGGGATATAATCTTAGCAGGAGGAAAATATTTTCCAATGAAAGCATCTTTGCACTTAGTCCATGAATCAATACTATTTCTAGGCAAAGATAGCAACCATTCTTTAGCTCTTCTCTCAAAGAGAAAGGGAATAATTTCAGTTTAATAATATCTCCATCCACATCTTTATATTTTTGCATCTCACATAGTTCAACAAAATTATTAAGGTGGGCAGCAGCATCATCAGTACTAACACCAGAAAATTGTTCTTTCATAACAATATTTAATAAAGCAGGTTTAATTTCATAGAAAGCAGCAGTAGGAGCAGGTGGAGCAATAGGTGTGCAAATAAAATCATTGTTGTTTGTGCTAGTGAAGTCACACAACTTAGTATTCTCAGAGGAACTCATTTTAGCAAAATAAAAGCAAGCAAATAAATAACAGCTATAAAGTAAACTATTTTTATTTGTGTTTTTGATAAAGAGAAGCAAAACAAGACAAAAATAAAAACAAGAAAATAAACAAAATAAAGAGGTTGAGAGTGAGAGAATCCCCTTGCCAGAAGACTTCCTTCTCCCCGGCAACGGCGCCAGAAAAAGTCCTTGATGGTGCAGATCTTGCACTCGTTGGGATACCCCAAGAGGAGGGTGTGATGAGCACAGCGGTAGGAGTTTTCCCCTTAATTAAGAACCAAGGTTATCAATCCACTAGGAGAAAGAGGACCTTGGGAAGGTTGATACCACTGACGGTGGTAATGGCTCACCGGTGTCAGCAACAACGTGGCACCTGCTGCCCTGCACACAACACAACCAAAATACTTTGTCCCAATGGTACAGTGAGGTTGTCAATCTCACCGGTCTTGCTGAAAACAAAGATTAGACGTATAGTGTGGAAAATGGTGTATGCTTACAGTAAGTATAAAAAGAAGGAAATTGTAGAGGCTTGTTTAAAAGTGTAAGCAAATGGACCAGGGTTCATAGGTTCACTAGTGGTGTCTCTCCATAAAAGATAGCATGCTGGGTGAACAAATTACAGCTGGGCAATTGACAAATAAAGGTTGCACCATAGTGCACATTCATGACATGATGACTACTATGATATTTAGTGCGGTCATTACAACAATATACATAGACCGTAATCCAACTGCATCTCTGACTAATAATCCACCCTCGGGTTATCATCCGAACCCCCTTAGGTATTAAGTTGCAAGCAACAGATAACTGCATTAAACAATGTGTGTAATGTAAGCAATGATTGTACACGCGGGCACTCTCACCGCAGTTTTCTCCCTAGTGGCAACATCACATCCTCCCCCGTCACGTTTCTGTCACTCGAGCACAAGCGAAAAGGAGGCATGAACCCACTATCGAGCATAAATACTCCCTCTTGGAGTCACTAGCAACTACTTGGCCAGAACAACCACTAGCAACGGAAAGCATGCAAGATCACAAATAACATATGCAATAAAGACTATAATCAACTTGACATAAGTTCAATATTCATCGGATCCCAGCAAACACATCGCATAGAGTTAGATAAGATCAATCTCAATCATGTTAGGCAGCTCACGAGATCTAAACATGGAGGCATATGAGGAGGAGACAATCATCTAGCTACTTCTATGGACCCGTAGTCCAAGGATGAACTACTCACGCGTCACTCCGGAGGCAGCCATGGTGATGTAGAGGCCTCCGGTGATGATTTCCTCTCCGGCAGGGTGCCGGAGACAGCTTCAGAACCCCCCGATCTAGGGTTGACGGTGACGGCGGTTGTGGAACTTTTCGGGGATTTTTTATCAGGTCTCTAGGGTTTTCCATACAGGGGGAATAAATAGGCGAAAGGGCAGAGGCGGTGCAGCCCTGGGGAGGCCCACACCACCCCCTGGCGCGGCCAAGGGGGAGCGCGCCACCCCATGGTGTGGGCCCCTGATGCCCCTCTTCGACTCCTCTTCGGTCTTCTTGATGCTTCCGAGAAAATAGGCACTTCGGGCTTTGTGGGGTCCAATTCCGAGAATATTTTCAGAACAACTTTTCTGAAATAAAAAATAGCAGAAAACAGGGAACTGACACTTGGCATCTTGTTAATAGGTTAGTCCCGAAAAATGTGTAAAATGCTATAAAGAAGGGAGAAAACATGTAGCAATTGGCATAATATTATCATGGAGCGTCAGAAATTATAGATACGTTGGAGACGTATCATCGACCCCGACACAGCAAGGTAATCTCCATAGTATGGTGTCAAATCAGCCACATTAAAAGAATTACTCACACCAAACTCATCAGGTGGAAGGTCTATCTTGTATGCATTATCATTGATCTTTGAAATCACTTTATATGGACCAGCATCAAATTGTACTTGCATAATGTGGGAAACCTATCCTTGCGAAAATGAACCCACACCATGTCTCCTAGCCGAAATAGTACCTCCTTCTCTTCTTGTTAACTCTCTCAACCACCTGTCTTCCCTTCTTCTCTATGGCCTCCTTTGTTTTCTCATGGGTTCTTCTCACAAAATCAGCACTTCTTTATGCCTCCATGTTTACTCTCTCTTGTATGGGAAGTGGCAGCAAATCAAGTGGTGTTATGGGTTTAAAACCATACACCACCTCAAATAGGCATAACTAAGTAGTGGAGTGGAAGCCCTGTTGTAAGCAAACTAGACATGGGGCAAACACTCCTCCCACTCCCGTAGATTTTTCTTGATCATGACTCGCAACAATGTAGATAATGTGGATTCACCACCTCTGTCTGGCCATCAGTTTGGGGGTGACAAGTAGTAGAAAATAACAACTTTGTACCAGGCTTCTCCCATATTGTCTTACAAAAGTAGCTCATAAACTTCACCTCACAATCAGAAACAATAGTCTTGGTACTCCATGTAATCTCACTATGTCCCTAAAAAACAGATTAGCAATATGAGACGCATCGTCGCTCTTGTGGCATGCAATAAAATGTGACATCTTAGAAAACCTATCCACTATCACAAATATAGAATCATGTCCTCTTTTATTCCTCGGCAACCCTAGCACAAAATCCATACTAATATCATCACATGGTCTAGTAGGTGCAGGAAGAGGAGTATACAAACCATGATGTAACATCCCAACTTTGTTAAATTAGGGTGTGTTGTGTTGTGCTCATGTCATTCATGCATGAAACCAATTTGAACCAATTTAAATCTTGAATTTAAATGGAAATTGAGAAAACATTCACAAATACTACTTAATGTGGTTTGAAAAAAAATTGAACTGGAAAATATTTCAATTTCACCAAAGCAAAACATGATGAGGTTGGAAATTTTATAAGGTTTCCAAATATCATTTTTGCAAATTTTTCTGTTTGCAAAAAGGTCCTGAAAACATGGTTTCTTTCTCAGTTTTCAATAGAAAAGGGTCTCTCTATAATTAGTTAAACTTTCCAGGGGGTTTTGCGAAAATTGTTTTTATTTCGCTTTCTTCTTCCTCGGACAGAAGGAGCAGCTCGGTGGTCGTCGACGCCACGTCCTGCTTCCCGGCCTCGCGCGCAGATAAAGCCACGAAGGAGAGGCGATGTGGCCTCTCAATCCTCTCTCTCTCTCTCTCTTGCAGCTTCCCCGCTCTCTATATCTCGCGCGACCGGAAACCCTAACCCTAGCTCCTCTGTTGCCCCACGGCCGCCGCCGTTCGCCGCCAACTCCGGCTGCCCCTGGACGAACTGACCACGCCGGGAGCTCCGCCTCGACTCCCTCTTCCTCCTCGCCAACCCTTGTTTGCAAGAACGGCCGAGAGGGGAGGAATCGGGCCTTCTTCTTCAGGTCCGGCCGCCGGCCTCGTCTACTCATCGCCATCGATTACGGCCTTCCCGCACCGCTCCGTCAACGCCATCGCAACTTCCTCGCTCCGGTGAGCCTCCCCATGTCCTCAGCTCGCCCCCTCCCCCTCGGAATCATCCTCTCCGTCGTGCTCTGTCACCGCCGCCACGCCACCACACGTCGGCTCACCGCCGGTTACCTTATGGTCCTTCCGCTGCTACCCCTCGACTCCCCGCAACCTCCTGTACTGTGTGGTATAATTCGATTCGCGAATCGCGCGCGAAATTCGCGGATTGGAGATCCTTCTGTGAAGAACAGGGTCGGGTGATGTCATCCGCTGACGTCATCCTGCCACGAGTCTTTTCTTTTGTTTTTAAAAAATGAAAAATCGTGTGACAGAGGGCCCCACATGTCAATTTGATTTTTGGCTTTTTAGAATTAAATGTAATCTTGTAAATTCAATAACTATTAGAATGTAAGTCAGAAAAATATGGAAATGTTTAGAAAAATAAACTCCACATGAATATGTCATTTTCACACATGTTTGACAAATTTGATTTTTGAGCATTATTTAAATATTGTTTAAATCAATTAAAAATGGAGAAAATAAGTTTTTATTCAGTAAAATCAGATAATTACAAATTATATACCAAAATGCTCAAAATGAAAAATGCAACCCATTTATGATGTTTTAAAACCCATTTGAGCAATTAAAATGGTACACACTTTCAGAATTGCCCGAAGTGCCCTCCGAGGTCCATTTCGGGGCTAATTTTAGTAAAATTTCATAATTGCCGTATGAACCCTAGAAACCATATCCTCATGTTTAGGGCTTTATTTCAGTGCATTAACTTGCTCATGCATACATATTGCGCATTGCATCGATGCCATGTTTGATTGTTGTTCTTCTTTTCGGTGTCGTTCCTCCTCGGTGGAATACGACTCCGAAGACAAGGCCAGCAATTCCATCGGCGAATACTTGATCTTAACCGACAAGTCAAGCACTTATTACAGAAGATCTATCTATTGGTTTTCTTATAACCAAGGCAAGCATAACCTCTTATCTGCTCATATATGGTTTTCGAAGTGTTTTGAATCTCGAATATTTCATGCGGTTCAAAGTATTTATGGTCTTAGATAGAGTTCTCCTATACTTGTTGCATCGTCTAAATATCCTGCTCCACTACTCCTAGCAGCTATAGGTTTGTTTGTGCGCACCTCGTTAAAGCATGTGAGTCTTGCTTAGAATGCCTATTTGTGATCTGATCCATCCGGTTGATGAATCTAGTCAATACGTGAATCTACTATGTCAGGTTGTTGTGATTTGAATTATCTTTGATAGCTTGAATAATAACGGCATGGATGTGAGCCCACAATGGGTTGTGGCGTTTTGTTCTGTTCATGCCCCTAGGAACGAGTTCTCGCCTTCGAAGCCAAGACTGAGCGTGCAACCACACGCGGGGTCTAACAAACCACACTCGACCAACTAAGTTGTTTGGCCACGTCCATGAGTCACATAGTTTGATCTTTCCATCTGCGTGAGTCAGAAAACGATTTGGAGAAAACTTAGGGTGTAACCGGGACAAGTGATGGACGTACACGGATCTTGATTCCGACTCACAGAACAGGTGCCGTCAGGAGGTGGCCAACTCCCTGTTGACGGGGTGGCCCTATTTGGGTTGACTCGTGGATAGGGTAGAGCAAGGTAAAGGTCGTGGCCAGCCACTCTCAGCCGCGCTCCATGGACGAGCGTACATGTAGCGTTAAGAGTCGGATGGTACATGTGGGTAAAGTGTACCCCCTGCAAGGATAAATCTCCTCGAGAAGTCGTGTCCAAAGTTACAGACGACTTGGAAACGGATTCTGTGATCATAGATAACTTGAACGGAATGGTTAAAACTTGTTAACAATGAATGAAGCATGCCTCCTTGGAGATGCCGAGAGGGGTGATCCTTGTAGCATGTGAGATGCTAGGAAATGATGTTGGTGGATTGAAAAGATGATGATTTCAGTAGTTGAGTAGCTTCCTCATCTGTTTTGAAAACACTCCTTGAGACGTGCTACTCTTCTTCGATTTTGGAGAAATAAATATTGCTTTACACAAAATGACCTTCATACAACCCTTTTCGAAATAACAGATATATAATAGGTTAACTAATTCTTGTTGAGTACCTCGCGTACTCAGGTTTGCTTAAATTTGGTTCAGGTGAAGATCTCACATCAGTCGTGTTTTAACATGGACATCGACGATTAGTTTGGGGTTCCCAGGCAGCAATCTGGAATCTATGGGCTGGGACGTCGCCTTATGTTGTGGCCTCTTAGGCCTTAGTGGTTCTTGTTGTTTAGCAACATAGATGGCCTTCCGTTGTCTGATGTAATGTTGGGTCATGTGACCTCTGTTTGTAAAGCTATACTCTAGTAATATCGGTTTGATACAATTTCATGTCTAGAGTGATGCTTTGATCGGTTGTTGGTTTCGAGCTCATTATTATACAGTTTTGGCTATGCCTGCGTAGTTGTCGCGGTCGAGGGGTCGTGGAGTCGATGATCCATGTCCGAGCCCGCCTACCGATGTGATTCGGCCTGGGGCTTGGTAACCCCATTAACCCTCGATTGTTGTTGCACTTCCTCGACAAATAGCAGCTCAGTATAGCTTTGGTCACGTTCCTTCAGTTTCATCTGACTCGTGGACGCTTGGTTATGCATAATTGGTTATGACTAGCAGGGACAAGGAGTAGTAGTACCATGGTGATCCGGCCTGCGTGCCGATGAATCCGGTCCGCCTGCCGTTGTTTGTTGCGGCCGGGGCTGGTAACCCTGAAGCCCTTGTGGGTCCATGACTAGGAGCACATAACAGTATGTATATCTCTGGGTCCGGGGTCTGACACATGAGGCTTTAATTTTGATTTTTCTTTGTTGCAAGTGATGCAACGCTGCACAAACCTATAAACATCACGTCTCATATGTGTCTAATAGAAGTTATCAGCCAACATAAGAAATGTTTTATCACGTCTAAAGTGTCCCATCAATCCACCACTATGAGATTCCTGCAATAACAGCAAACTCAAAGAACACTCAGGAACACATAATTTGTTAGCTCTAAAGTGAAACCCATCATGGATATGAAATTTTTCCCATGCCTTAACATTACTACATTTACCAAAAGGCATATAAAACTCATTATCCTCAGCATATAATTATTTCAATCTCTCCAAACCGGGGACTTGTACATTTAGTTTCGTGAGCAATATATTCTTTCTAGATAAAGCATCAGCAACTACGTTATCCACTACTTTCTTAAGTTTAATTATGTATGGGAAAGACTCGATGAACTCTACCCATTTAGCATGTCTCTTATTAAGATTAGATTGGCTCTTTAAAAAATTTAATGCCTCATGATCAAAATGTATGATAAATTCTTTTGGCCACAAATAATGTTTCCAAACCTCAAGAACTCTAACAAGTGCATACAATTCTTTATCATAAACATAATAGTTCAATTGTGCACCATGCAGTTTTTCAGGAAAATAAGTAATTGGTTTCTTCTCTTGCATTAACACACCTCCAATTCCAATACCACTAGCATCACACTCAATTTTGAATTGCTTATTGAAATTAGGAATCATCAACAATTGTGCAGAAATCTGACATTTTTTTAGCTCATCAAATGCAATATCTTGAGCTATCCCCCACTCGAATTCTACTCCCTTTTTAGTTAAATCATTCAATGGTGCAACAATGGTACTAAAATCTATCACAAATCTTCTATAAAAAACATTAAGACCATTAAAACTACACACTTTGACTCGCATTAATAAGAGTATGCCAATTTTGGATTGCATCAATTTTCGAATAATCTACCTCAATTCCATCTTTAGAAACAACATATTCCGGAAATATAACCTTGTCTTTACAAAAAGTGCACTTCTCAAGATTACCATACAATTTGTTTTCTCTTAGCACATGCAAGACTTGTTTGATATGATCAACATGTTCATGTTCATTGTGGCTATATATCACAATATCATCAAAATAAACTACATAAAAATTGCCAATAAAATCTCTCAAAACATGGTTCATAAGTATCATAAAAGTACTAGGTGCATTAGTTAAACCAAAAGGCATCACTAACCATTCATATGAACCAAATTTTGTTTTAAAGGTTGTTTTACACTCATCCCCCTCTTTCATCATAATTTGATGGTAACCACTACACAAATCAATTATAGAGAAAACAACAACACCACTTAATTCAGCTAACATGTCTTCCAAACATGGTATAGGATGACGATAACGAATAGTGATGTTGTTAATTTCTCTGCAATCTACATACATGCGCCATGTACCATCTTTCTTAGGCACTAAAATAACAGGAACAACACAAGGATAAAGGCTTATTCAAATATACCCTTTGTATAGTAGCCCTTGCACTTGTTTCTGAATCTCATTTGTTTCTTGGGGGTTGGTCCTATAGGGAGCTTGGTTTGGCAATGATGATTGATGGGAGTTGCTTGCTCTCGTTGGTAAACCCCAAGAGGGAGGTTGTGAAGGGTGCAGCGGCAAGTTTCCCTCAGTAAGAAACCAAGGTTTAATCGACCAGTAGGAGGAAGGAGTAACTTCAGAAGGTTGAAGCAGCTGAGATGGCAGGGCACACTACCGGTTTAGAAGCAACATGGAACCTACACAACACAATCAAATCACTCTGCCGCAACAAAGCAGTGAGGTTGTCAATCTCACCGGTTTTGCTGAACACAAAGAGGTTAAACATATGGTGTGGAAAAAAGTAGGAAAACAATCTGAAAGCAGTAGTAACAGTATGAAAGCAGTGGGTATTTTATCAATATGAGGAAAAAGGACCAGGGTCCACAGTTCACTAGTGGTGTCTCTCCGTGAAAGATGAATAACATGTGCGGTGAACAAATTACAGTTGGGCAATTGACAGAAATGAAGGCTCCACCGTAGTGCATATGCAAGACATAAAGATTACTATGTGATTCGTGCAGGCATTACAACAAAATACATAGACCTTCATCCAACTGCATCTATGTCTAATAATCCACCCTCTGAATATCATCCGAACAAACGTTGGGTATTAAGTTGCTAGTAACAGATTATCGCCGTAAGCAAAGTGTGTAATGTAAATCATGTAAACTAGGTAAACACCGTTGTTTTCTCCCTAATGGCAACCGCACATCCTCCATCCGTCACGTTTCTGTCACTCGAGCACAGATGCAAAGGAGTCATGAACCCACTATCGAGCATAAATACTCCCTCTTGGAGTTACTAGCATCTAATTGGCCAGAGCATCTACTAATAACGGAGAGCATGTAAGATCATAAATAACATATGCATGAACATAACATGATAGATTGATAATCAGAACACATAGCATTCAACATTCATTAGATCCCACCAAACACAATATGTAGCATTACATAAAGATGATCTCGATCATGTGAGGAAGCTCATGAGATCTATAAATGAAGTACAAAGTGGAGAGAACAACCATCTAGCTACTTCTATGGACCCGTAGTTCAGGGATGAACTACTCACACATCACTTTGGAGGAGGGCATGGTGGTGTATACCCCTCTGGTGATGAATTCCCCTCCCGGCAGGGTGCCGGGGAGAGATCCAGAACCCTCCTGATCTCGGGATGACGATGATGGCGGCCTCAGGTGTTTTTCGGGATGAAGTGGTATCTCCGGGAATTCTAGGCCCTCCGGACTTCAAATTTTCCAATTCCGAGAATATTTCCAGAACAACTTTTCTGAAACTAAAAACAACAGAAAACATGGAACTTGCACTATGGCATCTTGTCAATAGGTTAGTCCAGAAAATCGATAAAAATGACATAAAGTGTATAGCGAACATGTGGGAAACAATAAGAAAACAACGTGGAAAATCATAAATTAAGGATACGTTTATGACGTATCAATGATCATGGAACCAAAGCAATTTGGTGCTCTATCCCTCTCAATGGTGGCAGTCCCGAGGGAATCTCTTCTTGAAAACATCATTGAACTCCTGTAAAACATGAGAAACACCAAGAGAAATAGGGGTCATGTCATTAGAAACCTTGATCTCTCCCTTGTGAATAAGCACAATAGGGGCTAGTGTAGGATCCTCTCTAAGTTCCCTCAAATCCTCTTTAGTGGCTAACATGCATAATAGGCTCTCACTCTTATTTTTACCACTCAAAAATTGTTTTCTACTATTACCCACAGATTTTGTATTTTCTCTCCTCTCATCTCTCATTCTCCCTCTCAAGGTTCACTTCTATTTTTTGACGAGATTCATTTACACTTTGTTGTGGTGTCGTAGGCCTCAAAATAATAGTTCTCCCGTGATAATTCAACTCATAAGTGTTTGATCTCTGATACGTCATAAACGTATCCTTAATTTCTTATGTTCCATGTTGTTTTCTTATTGTTTCCCACATGTTTGCTATACACTTTATGTCATTTTTATCGATTTTCCGAACTAACCTATTGACAAGATGCCATAGAGCCAGTTCCATGTTTTCTGTTGTTTTTAGTTTCAGAAAAGTTGTTCTGGAAATATTCTCGGAATTGGAAAATTCGAAGCCCGGAAGTCCTAGAAATCCTGGAGGTTCCACGGAGTCCTGAAGAGACCCGGAGGGGGGCCTCAAGGGGGCACACCATAGGGTGGCACGCCCCCCCTTGACCGCGCCAGGGGGTGGTGTGGGGTCCCCAGACCTCCACCGTCTCTACCCTTTCGCCTATATAATCCCCCCGAGACGTAAACCCTAAAGATATACCACTTTTACCTGATAAACACCCGAGGCCGCCGTCACCGTCATCTCGAGGTTGGGAGGGTTCTAGAGCTCTCCCCGGCACCCTGCCGGAGGGGGAAATCATCACCGGAGGGGTCTACACCACCATGCCCACCTCCGAAGTGATGCGTGAGTAGTTCATCCCTGGACTACAGGTCCATAGCAGCAGCTAGATGGTTGTTCTCTCCACTTTGTACCTCATGTTTAGATCTTGTGAGCTGCCTAACATGATCAAGACCATCTTTATGTAATGCTACATGTTGTGTTTTCTGGGATCTAATGAATGTTCAATGCTATGTCTTATGATTATCAATCTATCATTTTATCTTCATGCACTTGTTATTTATGATCTTGCATGATCTCCGTTATTAGTAGATGATCTGGCCAAGTAGATGCTAGTAACTCCAAGATGGAGTATTTATGCTCGATAGTGGGTTCATGCCTCCTTTTCATCGATGCTCGAGTGACAGAAACGTGACGGATGGAGGATGTGTTGTTGCCATTAGGGAGAAAACAACAATGCTTTGTCTAAGTATGATGTTATTGTTTACATTATACACTTTCTTACTGCGATTATCTGTTGCTTGCAACTTAATACCCAACGTTTGTTTGGATGATATTCGAAGGGTGGATTTTTAGTCATAGATGCAGTTGGATAACGGTCTACGTATTTTGTTGTAATGCCCGCATGAATCACATAGTAATCTTTATGTCTTGCATATGCACTACGGTGCAACCTTCATTTCTGTCAATTGCCCAGCTATAATTTGTTCACCACAAATGTTATTTATCTTTCTCGGAGAGACACCACTAGTGAACTGTGGACCCTGATCCTTTTTCCTCATACTGATAAAACACCTGCTGCTTTCATACTGCTCTCATACTGTTCCTACTGTTTTCACACCATACGTTTAACCTTTTTGTGTTCAGCAAAACCGGTGAGATTGACAACCTCACTGCTTCGTTAGGGAAAAGTGAATTCATTGTGTTGTGTAGGTTCCATGTTGCTGCTGAACCGGTAGTGCGCCCTGCCATCTCAGCTGCATCAACCTTCAGAAGTGCTTCTTCCTCCTACTGGTCGTTACAACCTTGGTTTCTTTTGTGAGGGAAAACTTGCTGCTGCGCTCTTCACACCTTGCGCTTGGGGTCTCCCAACGAGCGTGTGTCTACACTCCATCACTCTCCCATCATGCTTCACATTCCTGTCAAATTTCCATGGCCTTCCCAATAACAGGTGGCAAACAATCATAGGAACCACATCAAACTCAATGGTATCCTTGTATGGACCGATCTAAAATTCCACACGCACCATATAGCTCACTTTCATCTCCCCTGTGCTACTCAACCAGTGAATATAATAAGGATTGGGGTGTGGTAAATATTTCAGATTTAGCTTTGCACATAGATATTTGCTAGCTAAATTTCTGCTACTCCCTCTATCAATAATAACCTTGCAAGCCATATTAGGTCCAATAATAGCTTTAATTTGAAATAAGTAATAGCGTCGAGTTTTAGGACTTGGAATCACACTCAAAGATTTCTGTGTGCAAACAATGGATGGCATAGAAGTAGCATAAGCATCCAATGGAGTATCACTAATATAGCCATCATCATCACCATCATTAGAATCAACATCAGCTCCTATCTCATACTCATTATTCTCATTCACTATCATAATTTTTGCATTAGGGCAATCCCTCTTAAAATGACCATTTCCTCCGTATGACATGACATATCCATGTTTCTTGTTGTAGATGCACTAGAACCTGTGGTGCTCACTGTTGGTTGCGAATTTTTCCTTGCATTAGAAGCACTAGGTTCGGCCTTGGAAGATGTAGAACCACGAATTTGTGGATTGTGGAGGTGGAGCACTCGAAACAGTGGGTGTTCTCAATGGAAAATGACTCCTAGCACGTGCTGAAATTTTTGCCTCATCGGCCAAGTGGGATTCGGTCTCTCTAGCATGGTGCAATAGCTCATGCATGTCATGATATTGATGGTGCCTCACAATGCCTTTAATCTTGTAGTTCAAACCTGAAAGAAAATGTTGCATTGTTTGCTCTAATTGCTCCCTCACACGTGCCCTTTGCATAAATCATCTCCATCTCTTGATAATAAGCATCAACTGTCATAGTACCTTATCTCAATTGTTGCAATTGGTCATATTGGGAACAAATATAATTAGGTGGTACAAATATGTCCCTCATAACTTGCTTCATGGTCCTCCAAGTGATAATAGGTCTCTCGCCATTCTCCCCTCTAAGACGCACAATATTGTCCCACCAACGAAGAGCGTAGCCATCAAACTCAGAAGAAGCAAGCTTTATTTTTTTGTCCTCGGTGTAGTCATGCAAACGCCATAACTTCTCAATCTTTAGCTCCCATAGAAGATATTCCTCAACATCCATGGTATCAAAACTGAAAGGTGGTATTGAAACTTTCGGTTTGCCCAAAGCATCATCATCTCTATTGTTTTCAGGAACATTATTGTGGTGTACACGCCTTGCACCCAAGTGAGCATTGCCTCGGCCAAGAAAAAGACCTCGGCCCCTCTCTCACCACGGCCAACAATATTATCGACTCCCTAATTAGCGTGTACTCCATTATTAGCATCACTATGGACACTGGCATTGTCCTCATCATTAGTTGGAAGTCTTTGCTCAATAAAGGTTTTGAAATCAACAAGTTGAGTTGTCATTCTCAATAGTGGTCACTTGAGCTTGATTGGCATTAGCCAATTTAGTAATGTCTCCCACTTTAGTATCCATGGCTTTCATCTCCACGTAAAGAGGATCACACGCATCAACTACATAGGTCCTCAATGATTTGGTAGAGGACTCAATCTGGTTTGTCAACACATCACGCAAGGCTTCATACTCCCTCCAATTCACCCCCTCCTCATGGTTCTTCTTTTGTGCACAATATCATCACTAGAAGGATCCATGATTAATAGGTTAGTGAAATCAAAACAAGTATATGTGGTGCTTTCTCACAACTCACTTGAAACCAGCAAAGAAAAATTGTATCTTACCGTTCCAAAGTGAATAGAAATACTTACCAATAATTAGAAGCAACTAGTGTACTTGATGTGAAGAAGAGAATACCCGGGGTTTTAACTATCACAAGACAAAACATAGTATATGGTGGAGCTTGGTTGGGAATCCTAACAACACCAGAATAACACCTCCTATATCCTGTCAAATGTGATGTAAAAAAGCACGGGAAACACACACCAATGGAGACAAATGTGGCTTAACAACTATATGGTAGAATTGTTGCAAGCACTAGAAATTCACTAGCAATGGCTCAAAGAAAATAGGCACAAGATTGCTCACGCGTAGAACCCAAGTGTCACAAAATATATGTAGCAAACTCCACTAGTAAGCAATGTATCAGCTCGGCCTCTTCTGAATTTTTTCTGTTTTCTCTTTTTTATATACCTTTACTCCTTTTCTATTTTTTTGCATTTTTCCAATGGCCTCAATATCAACTAGGAGCAATATGAATCAAACAGAAAGTGAACACAATGGTATGAAAGAAATTGAGCATCCTGTTAGAGCATAAAAATAGCTAGACTTGTGGGTAAGGTACCTATTAAAATGTTGTAGAAAGGTTGTAGCCATGGTTCAAAAGGTTCAGATATGAAGTCCTAAAGAAAATTGCAAAGGAAAACGAAAAATAACAACCTAAAACCTACTAGATGGTCACGGCAGAAAACTGGAGCAATTCGTACCGTGGCGGTAGCAAAACGGCGTAGAAACAGTGATGGGCAGAGCAAGTGTGCGTGGGCACAACGTGGTGTGGATGCTTTATAGGCGCGACAGAGAAAACACGCAAACGCGTGCCGGGAAACAATCCGAACGCAACAAGGAAACAACGGGCGGCAGGAAACAACGAAAAACGATGTCGGGCAGCAGATAGAATCCGACTAGGACTAGGTGATCCGCGGCAGCAAAAACGCCCAAAACTGTGCCGGGTAGCACTCGAGTTTGAGTTGCACTAGGGAACAGCGAGCAACACCAATAGAACCAGAAGAACGACCGATAGCTATCGGATTGGAATCCGATTAGGGCTAGAACAAGGCTAAGCCAGGAAGATCAACTCCATCACCTATTTTTTTATGGAATTTTTGGTATAAAACTCGAACAAAGAACACAACCGAAACTAAAACCTAGACTCTAATAACCCTAAACCTAGATAGATGCAAGACACACAAAAAAAAATTGGTACGCAAAATCAACAAAAAACAACAACAAGAGATGCAATTCAGTGTTGATCTAGGCTAAGAAAAGAACTAAACTAAATCTTTTTGTGAGGATTTTTCTGGATAGGAAATAAAAACACTCAAACTAGGAATAAAAAAATTCGCTCACTGAGTAAACATGTAAATATGATACCAAGATGATAAGGGATGGCCCAATCTTCTCGATGAACTCACTGATAACTTGATTGATAACTCGTGTCTCACTGAAAACTCTCCGGCTGATCCCTTAGGCCAATGCAACAGTTTGCGACCCAATGGATATTCTCAACTCCACACGCTTGCACAACATAGCCACCGACTACAACATGGTCCTGTATCGTCTTATTCCCAATGGAACAGCAGATAACACACAATTTTGCAGGGGAAACAATACTTCAAGATGAATGCTTACAAGGAGCAGTTCTATCTAAAAGTCTAGGGTTTATGTTTAACGTAGTCTACCCTCTAATGCGCACTCTAGAGAATATATGATGGGGGTATGGGTGCGGCCACAAGGGGACTTGCGCAAGCACCACATAGCCAACCCGAATAGGACTCAAATTAGACTCGGTTGGACTCATTGGACTCCTAGGGATACAAACCGACCCACATATGGGTTCGGCCACTTTGGGACATGTAGGCCCACCACTCTATGGCATAGAAACATAATGTTGGGCGCCATCTCCCTCTCTCCCATGTGTTTCCTCCCTCTCCTCTCTCATGCACATGTTGTTTTCCAGCTCTTGGACTTTGTTTTTTAGCATCTTCTGTCTTGTTTTCAACTTGTATATGTTGTTTTCCTGCAGCTCCTCTCTTGTTTTCAACTTGTACATGTTGTTTTCACCAAGTGTAATCTTGTTTTCCAGCTTCTCTTCCTTGTTTTCCAGCTCCTCTTGATGTTCTCCTCCAATCATGTTGGTGTTATCAATAAACCTGATCATACATAAATGCATAGATTTAGATAGTATAAAATTCTCATAATCACAAGCATCGTATTCTATTAAGAGTGAGTTCACATGTTGTTATAATAACTTGGTTCTTGATCTTGTCATTGGTCCAAGTCTCACTCCATCATTGTTATCTTGAACAACAACATCATCATGTGTATTAATAGGTGAAGAGGTAGGGATGTCCTCATCACCGGTGGCCGCAGTTCTTGAACCTCGGGTCGTGGCCCAACGGTGGTGGAGGAGGAGGAGTAGTAGCGGCGGACATCGGGGTTTTCTCCCGGGAGCGGTGAGAACGAAGGGTCGATGGGACGTGAGAGTGGAGTGGGCGGTGACAGCAGCGGAGAGAGAAAGATCGTGGGGAGTTATTCGTGTCTCCCGCGCTTCTCCACATGTGCACGTGTCCGGCGGTTTTCACCCACTCTGCGCTCGACTAGGCATGTCTCCACGGAAACAACCAAATCAACCGTTCCTAGCGGGCCTACCCCGAGGGTGCTTTGAGCTTCGTGCATACTATATTTTCACCCACACGAAACCAAACAAACGACCGACCTCGCAGCGCCACGGCCGACCAGGCTACCAAACATGCCCAATATTTCTATGCCATGCCTTACAAGAGCAAAGTCCGATGCAGCTGGTGCAGCAGCTACCCCTCACAAGCTAGCATCCATGGGCTTGTAATCTATGGGTTTGTGCTGGGTCACGGCCTAGCAGTGGTCATGGCAGAAAGTACACAATATTATGAGTTTAATGTAATTATAATGTTCAAGACTCAAGAGTTGATGTAGGAGTAATTTTGCGATATTAAAAATACAATTTTTCTTTCGTACGAGAATAAAAAATACAATTTTCCTTTCGTACGAGAATAACTTTATTTTGTGCTAGATTGATGTAGGAGTAATTTTGCGATATTGTTTTTTTGACGATTTAATTTAATTTTGCGATCTAGGAGCAGTTAGTTCCATCCGCATACCCAGTCCACCAATGATTGGCACCGTGCAGGAAAGTAGATAAATAGTCCTTACACAATTCTTTTCGTTCCTTTTGACACGCATACCAATTGTTGTAGTATACACGTTCCTTCGGATTTTAACTTGTTTCTCCCGTCTTCCTCCTCAGCTTCTAACTCGTCATCTTCCTTACGAAATCCAAAAAGCCCCAAATCGTAAGCCTTCTCCCCCAGAATCCTCCTGAACTCCCGCGCCATTCGATCCAGCGCCAAGCCGCTGATCCTCTGCGGCATGGAGGGGGCCGATCACCTGTACCCTTCGATCGAGCCGTACGACCTCGAGCCCCCGCAACTCGGCGGCGCGGCAGCCGCCGGCGAGGCTAGGGTTTGCGACCAGCCGGTCAGGTGGGACGAGGAGCCCAAGGAGGTAATCGAAGCTCTCTCCCTCGTCGAATCCATCCTATGTTGAGTTCCCTTTCTCTGTAGATTGGAATACATGTGTTGCGTGATGGATTGTATGTGGACTAGATTGCAATTGGGGAATTTCGCGTCTGATTATCAGTAGCACTCGCACGCTAAGTCTTGTAAGAATTGCCGTATTGGGTGCTTAGGACCAAGGAGCAGAACACGTCGTGGAAAGGTCTGTCAAATTATTAGTCTTGTAAGCAGTTTTGAGTTTTGGACTGTTTTGTATGTGAGCTTGGCGAATATATAATATGCATAATATGTGACTCTACAAGAAAATACGGGGAGATAAATTTACTACCTTCTATGTTGGGAAGGATCACATGCATATTTTAGGAAATGAATGCCTTAACCAAACTATGATTAATGAATGGAAGTTCTTTACAATAATGGTACTGAGTTGACTAGGATTCTTTTTTTTTTCCAATTTATGGCCAAAAATGCATTTTCAGTTCTATTGTGGACTTATCCAAATTAATTTTGATGTGATGTCTTCTGAAAATCAGGGTACCCACGCATGTGAGAAAGGGACAAAAGATAATCCTGACAGAAACGACATGGATGACAGCCTTGGTGTTGTCAATGTTTATGAGTGCAATGGTGAAATGACCGCCTCCAAGGAATCAGGAGAAAACACCTATTATGATTGCCCACTTCGTGAACAAACTGGCATCTGGGTACCTCCTTCTGTTCCACCGATGACAAAACATGATCATGAGGAGTGGCAGAAGGGCTTTGGCTCTAATAGTGGGTACTTCATAGAAGAAGAATGGGATATTGATGAGGACATTAGGGATATGACAATGTGGGATGTGTTTTCTGAGATGGCTGTTGCAGGAAAAGATAAGTTATTATCTGCTGCAACGTATGATTTTGGGAGGCATAGCATGTCTCTAATTTCACATTTTTTTCTTCAAGCCGCTCTGGAGGATAAGGCTCAAACACTTGCAGAGGCCAGTGTTGGTTCTGAACGTGCTCTGCTTGAGACAGAACCCACAAAGTGGCTGCCTGATAGTGCTGCTCCCTCTTGCATGCTATGTGGAGCGCGTTTCCATCCAATAATTTGCTCTCGCCATCATTGTCGTTTTTGCGGTGGGATATTTTGTGGCGGCTGTTCAAAGGGTAGAAGCTTGATGCCTCCAAAATTCGGAACTTCTGATCCTCAAAGGGTTTGTGATGTTTGTGGAGTACGTCTTGAGTGTATTCAGCCTTACTTGATGAACGAGATCAGTCGTGCTTGCCAACTTCCGACTAAAGATTTGACAGACCTGAGCACCTTGCGGTCATGGATAAACATCCCGTGGGCACACACTATGGAGTACGAGATATACAAGGCTGCAAATTCCATTCATGGGTACTGTAAGGTATACCTTTACTGTAATATAAGTATTCCTACCTGTTTATGTCCGCTAATTTGGTCGCTTGCTATTCTTTTTTACCTCTATTCTCTTGTATTTTCATCATTTTTTACGAAACCATGTGTTCGAATTTGTTTCCCATCCAAAACTTATCTCTGTTGAATCAAGAGTTACCAAATGCTGGATTATGCATATCTATTGGGTTAGATCTTACATCTGTATCACCCTGCTAATGGGTAGGAATGAGGAAGCACCCAAAAGCCAATGATGGATTACATCCATCGAAAACCCTTCCTAACCTTAGCTGCTGCATCATTTCCTGTCCCAATCCACTTGAACAATGTTGGATGGAGATAACTCTATGAGTGTTCCCATTTTACAGTTTATGATAGTGTACGTGCCACAGTAATATACGATGAATTTTTTGAACTACCTTAACTCAATCCTGTCATTTTTATTCTAAAGCCTTTCCATTGCCTAATCTGTCACACTGAAACTATTGGTTTCATTAACCTATAGTGCATATATGGTCGAGGATGTTATCCGCAACGTAAAACTTTCTACATGCATACTTCCCAAGAGTTTGCCAGATCATTGTTTCTCTACGCACAAGTTACATGACATGTACAACACTTCGTGGAAGCCCTTCCTGATCTGAAATAAATCCAATCCTTTCTGCATTTTATAATATTAGCATCTGACCATTCAAGTTCCACCTCTCCTTCTTACACTAAACTAAGCTATCTTTGCACCAAAATCTACTACGGAAGCACTGAAGAGATCTTTTTGGTGTTCACTATTTTCATAGGATTTACGGTACATTAACAAATAGAACATGAAATGCTAGCTGCTCGTTCAACCAGTCATATGGGATCAATCAACCAGAATACTACTCACCAAATTTTGAACACTTACATGCAATTTTTAGGTTGGGAAGCTGAATCCGGAGAAGTCCATCCCTGATTCAATTCTTAGACAAGCAAAAGGACTTGCTATAATTACTGTAGCAAAGGTTGGAATGATGGTCACATACAAAATTGGTACTGGTCTGGTTATTGCTCGTAGAGCTGATGGTACCTGGTCGCCTCCTTCAGCCATATCTACTTGTGGTGTTGGATATGGAGTTCAGGTCAGTGACCTCTCAAGTGTTTCGTTTCCATATATGAAGCTAGTTTATTACTATAGTCAAGTCTTCATGGCGTATGAAATTTTCCCACATTGTACCTTTCAGGCTGGAGGTGAGTTAGCGGACTTTATTATTGTTCTGAGGAACACTGATGCCATTAGAACATTCAGTGGAAAGGCACATCTGTCACTTGGGGCTGGCATTGGTGCTTCTGCTGGTCATCTTGGACGGGTTGCAGAGGCTGATTTTCGTGCCGGTGATGGTGGTTATGCCGCGTGTTACACATACAGCTGCAGCAAAGGTATGGTTTAAATTATCAGCAGCTGGACAGGATTGACCTTCTTTCAGCTTTATCTGTCAAAAATTGTCCTGGACACCTGGTTAGTTCTGGCCAAGCAGTGGCTGGCTACCACAACAGTACTGTTCTTACCGATAACTACCATAACTCGGGAACTAGTAGTCTCAAATCAATATATAATCAAATGCCCCGCTCTGAGTTATAAGATTACAGATGATGTAAAAGTGTGCTGTCCCTACATATACTCAACATTCCTATTCATGACCTAGACCAAGAATTGTATTCCTGAGAAAACAGTTCATAGACCTTTAGCGATGATACAAGTACACAGTGGCCACATACTTGGTTATAGATATCTCCTATGGCCTAATATACCCTAGTCTCTTCAAAGCTGTACTTCTGTGACCTGGGCAGTTGAATTTAATGAAATCGTGTTGGTTGGGTATTACAGCTGCTAGCTGCCAGATTTATAGTAGTTATTTGGTTCGTTAACATGTGGTGCTGAAGTCTCTGAGCAGTAAATTGTCACCTATAACCAGTAATGGATAAAAGTATTTTTACCCCATAAAGATATCAATCTGTGGCAGTGTGATACGTTCATTTTTAGGCCACACCACCTGTCGGACTTGGATCTGGCGCAAACGGTTAGGATGACAGTTGCAATTTTACACAAACAATAGTACTCGTACAATCTTGTTAAAGATGGAGAAAAAAAAATCCGTAGTAACATATGAAAATTGTGCTACAACCTGCAAATTGTATCTTTGTAGCTGAGAACCGCACTGCAGTTTATCTTGCTCAGTTCTGACTTGTTGAAATGTAAAATGCAAGAATTTTGAATTGATTTATTAGTATTAAGCATATAACGAGATGCTTCTGTAAACAGTTAATTGTAGAACCACTGAGCATCATTTGGTAAATGGTGTCTGCCGCTGTTACAGTTGGTTGCATATTGATTTCCAACTGAGTGTAGTTTTTCTAATGTTTGTTTGGGATACCAAACTTATACAATTGGTGACAACAGTTTTGGTAAACCCTAATCGATGAGTCATCCGCAGTTTCTGTTCCACGCCACTTATAATCTCGTGTGTTTCTTTTTGGTTTACGTTTTGTGGCAGGTGCCTTCGTGGGATGTGCACTCAATGGAAGCGTGGTTTCAACTCGAAACTCAGAAAATGCCCGGTTCTATGGTGGTCCAGTCAAGGCATCAGAAATCCTTCTTGGTTCAGTGGCCAGGCCACCTGCTGCCGCCACTCTCTATAAAGCCCTGTCCATTCTATTTGAGAAGATCAAAAACTAGTCGTCGTCCTTATGTTCTGACACACATTGTGCCCCCTGTTCCTGCCTCTCAGGCGGCTTTGCTGTCTCTAGGTAATTTGCTCTTTGCTTATTCCTGGGTATCGGTTAAGCAACTGTACAGTTCGCCATTCGTTTGCACTTCATAACCAGTGCCAGAAACTACTGTGTAAATGTTGTACATAACCATTGCGTGAGAAATGAAAGGAAGAAAAAAATATTCCTCAGGTTTACTTTTGCCACTTGTCTGACATCATCATATCATGGCAACATGGATGGCCACTCGTCTAACCGTTTATCAATTTTCGACTTGCCGTGGTCAGCTTATCTTATTGCTGTACATAAATATTTTCTGCAACACTTGGTCTGTTTATGTTCCATCCTCATGGGGCATATCAGGGGGCCATTTATATGGATCGCAGAAGGTATATATAGCAAAAGGACCTAGAGGTTCGTGGAAACTTGTTCCAGTTTGAAACCTGTGATCATCGCTGCCTGTGATGGTGTAATTTATTTCGCTCTGACGGCGCCGTACAGGACCATGCATTGGGGGTGTTATTCGGAAGATCCTGTCATGATGACGATAGA
The DNA here is from genome assembly GCA_028641055.1 of Alopecurus myosuroides. Classification (NCBI taxonomy): domain Eukaryota; kingdom Viridiplantae; phylum Streptophyta; class Magnoliopsida; order Poales; family Poaceae; genus Alopecurus; species Alopecurus myosuroides. The sequence continues at coordinate 34,968,683 of CM054062.1, forward strand.
TATCATGTGATGTCTAAATATGCGCGGGGCCTTTCTTGCGGCTGCGACCAGCTTTCTAGAGTTGGCTGCCTCCTGACCACTTCTATGCAAATAGCTGACCATCCATGATGACAAAGCATGCATGGAGTGCTACTGTGCTAGTGTGCTAATCAGATTCAGATTTGGCATCATCACAAAAGCTGCTAACACCCAGACAGAAGCTGGGCTATTATCGTTATTATTCAATCTAAAAGAAGAAAGATTGTCAGCCAAGAGGTCGCTGGTTTAGATTTCCAGACCTCCGGCTAGCTGCCTGAGGAGAATAATCTTTGTACCAGGCCCAGAGAAACCGTTGTACAGACAATGCAGAGGGAGGCATTTCCACTAGCCCAGGGAAACCGTTGGACAGACAATGCACGTTCATGGCATGGTCATGCGCAACTGTGCGGCGTTATAAAGGAAATCAACCACTGTTCGAGTAACTATCACCTAACAGAATGCTGTGTCGCGACTCGCGGGAATCTTTACGTACTCCCTCCGATCCATATTAATAGGTGCTGAAATGGATGTATCTAGCAATAAAACATGTCTAAATACATCCACTTCAACACCTATTAATATGGATCGGAGGGAGTACTGATATCTTATGCACTATTTTCTTTTTCCAGACAAGAGCCATGAGTATTGGGATTGGGTTTCTTTGTGCTTCTTGAGTTTGGTTTAGTTTGCATTGTGCTGAATTAATTTTCTATTTTTCTATATAAAAAAGGTTGGGGAGGAGTGGTGAGCGGTTCGTGGTTCAACGATACAAGTGATTGTGGATATTGATACAGTGGCGATAGTAAGGGAAGAGATAAAATGACAGAGAACCATCATAATTGTGGTCGAGCCGTCAGCTAACAACTATTTTCGAAGAAATTGACAACGAGCATCGCTCTTCGGGGCAGACGTGTGAAGCGGAGCACTCTTTTTGTCGGGTCGCTCGATTTAGGCTGCCAAACAACATTTCTGACTGTCGTGGCCCACTACCAGGCCTATGTGGAAAGGGGACTCGTTGACACCCTTAGGTTTGACGCGAAGGGATCGAATACCCGCGAAGACGCCGTTTCATTTGGCTTGACGGAGTTCCTATGCTCAAGGGGGGCTCAGCCAGTGTTTGGAAACACATGCAAAGGTAGTACCGCTGCTGTGATTTTCAGAGCAGCCAGGGCCTTATGCGCTCTCTCTCTCTCTCCCCTAGGGAAAAACCACCAGCGGTGGTCGTCTATATGCCCTTCGGGGAGGGTCTGCCAGTACCAATCGCGGTACCATAGCGGTAGTACCGCTGTAACCACCGGTAGTACCGCTCCTGAGGATTGAACGACAGTACGCCCAGGCCGCGGAAGCATCGCGCCTGGTACTTCCTATTCTCCCTAGTACCGGTGGTATCACCGGTAGCACGGGCAGTGCGGGATCAGGAGCGCACTGCAGAGCCACGCAGTGGCTCTGCACACTGGCCCAACCTCTGAGCAGCGGTAGTAACGGTGCTTGCAGCGGTAGTAACGCTGGTGTGGATTGGTGTGCCCAACCGCTAGATTCCAAGGGGCTATTTATTGCACCCCATCTTCCCCACTTTGAGCTAAGCTTCACACTCTTTCTCCAAGTCATTAATGCAAGCTTCAAACTTCTATATCTCCTACTCCAGCCACTCAATCACGCCGAAACTTTATGGAGTGATAGAAGACACCTAGATTCGTGATTCTACCAAATGAATTGCAAATCCACCAATCAAATTCTAACGGATCTTGAGATCTCTTGTGTACCTTGTAACATTAGAGTAAACCCTAGTGCTTGTAGCTTCCACCTTGATTCAAGAAGTTTCGGATTGTTGAGAGTCTCCAATTAAGTTGTGGAGTCGCCTCAACCTTGTGTAAAGATTTGGTCAACATCTTCAAGTCGACCTCATAGTGGAAACAAGCATCTCTCTCACCGGAGAAGGTCAAGGAGAATAAGGTGTGCACCTCCGTGCTATTGGAGTCACTAGGTGACTCCTCAAGACATACTTTTCTTGGGAAGGAATTACAGAAAACATATCGTGTCTTCTTGTTTACACGTACTTTGTATCATATCACATAGGGTTGTTCATCTAGTTTCACATCTAGTTAACCTTGTGTTCTGTGGTGACCCGGCATACCACTGCATGTTGTAGTACGCCAGTCGTTGATATAACACTCACAGAACACCGTTCCGCAAATATTACATCCCTCAGGGTGGTACAGCAGAAACATTGCGGGTCTGATTAACATACACCAAATATATTACAACATAGAGTATCGACAACAAGATGAGCTCACATGGAGGTCATCCATTATTGAAATTAGAACGCTTGCTGAAAAGTAAACAGTTAATACCACGGGAACCCAACAGCCAATAAGTGAGTCAAAGGCTGCTCGATTCAACCGTGAATAAGTAGTTTTCTAGACTAGGCTAAACCTAGTCAGACTCCTCCCCATTGGGGTCTGCTCCGTACTGGATGAGATAGTCAACTCCTTCTACTCCACCGGAGAGGTCCGGTTCTTCGTAGAAGATATCCTCCTGGCCTCCAAGTATGTTGAATGATGCTTCTTCTAGGGTTTCATAACCTAAGCAGGGGTCAAATAGGATTGAATGAGTAACGAGCGTTACTCAGCAAGTTCCTATAAATACAGAAGTAATGGATGCACTTTCTACGGTCCTCGACTCTAAAGAGTCTGGACATATGCAGGTTTTGTCAAATCTTTCTTCAAATGATTGCTTTTAATATTGAAAACTATGCCCGCCATTCTTCACAGGATTAGAACTTTCATGGAGTTGCCTTCCCTGCGGCGTTCGCAGTTCCTTCCCGGAACAAGGGGTAACATGCCACATCCTTTTACACTCTGCAGAGGTGCGTTACTTTACCCATGGACGACCAAGACCATGTTGCACAACCAGGCGCGCGATCCTGTCCACTCCCACTCAGGTGTGGGGCCCGGTTGTTGGTCCAAGCCAAACCGTGCTTCTTCCGCACAACGCATGCCCACCCATTTCTGCCAGTAGGTTGAACGCCTGATTCCACCCCTCACGATGGAGATCTACGCGCCCCTGGCAGACACTCATAGACCCCAGAGTCCGTGGGACGTAAGGGCTCCCACCCATGTGCATGTAGTCCCGCAAGACCTACAGCGTACGTCTCTGGCGCATCCGTTGACATGCGAACGAGAAAAGTATCACGGTTGACTTACTCCCCCCCATAGAAGATCCATGGTCAACGCGAATTTACGGCGCAAGAATCCTGACGGCATTTGTTGTTAATTCCTAGGTAATACGTTCCCATGCAGATGGAACCTTCCTTTGACCTATTCATCTTACCATGGTTCCATCCGCCCACCAAACAGAACACTACCACTCGGGTAGTCATTCAATTAGTCATATTATTATAAAAATAGGATCATGCATTATTTTTGGAGTAGATGGTAATACGATAAGGTTTTGAAACTAGTTGTTAAGACATAATTCAATGGACATGAGCAAGTGATGAACTTGCCTGGATATGGATAAGTAATGAAGTCTGAAGCTTGAGGTGGATCCTGACTTCCTTGTTCTACAAAATTCCATCATTGTCCAGTAAAGACAATGTTTAAAGAAGCAAATGATGCTATTATGCATATTAATGAGATGTATGCAATTTTGAAAAGACCATATTAATTCTTTAGTTCAAATTGTTTTGGTGTTTAAATTACATTTGTACTAATTTATTTAGTACTCTAAATTAGAAATTTAGATATGTGTATATTTTATTTTATTTCATTTTCTATATTTTTTTTATTTAAAATTCAGTCAAATTACCTGTCTGCCCTTAGGGCTGACAGGTGGACCCCGGGGTTAGGGTTAAGCCCAACCCCTGGTCTGGTCAGGCTGGACCAGACCAGCCGCACCGCACCCGCCCCGCCCCGCACCTTATCCTCTCCCCTCTCCTTGCGAGGCGACGCAGATGGCGACGCCGAGGCGACGCGCCATCGCCTCCGGCGATTTCCCCTGGCCTTTCCCGTGCATCACCGCCGCAGTGACCTAGCGCTTTCCTAACCCCTCCTTGCTCGCTCCCTCTTCTTCCTCCTCGATCCGCTCCTCTTCCCGTGGTGCTCCTGTGGAGATCTCCAAACCCTAACCCTAGGGTTGGGTCTTGGGTGCTTCTCCACCGCTCTGGTGGCCGTGCGCCATGGCTTGGTTGCTGGAGATGTTGTGCTGCTGCTGCGACGACTTCTCCGGAGACGCCGCCGCCGGGATGGTCTATGGGCAACCGCGGCTCCGCCGCCGTGCTTCACCCTCCTACCGGATATGGTCACCACTACGGTGGCCATCTGTAAGTGATTCCCCCTCTCTCTGCCCTCTCTTCTTCCTCTCCCTCTCACTGTTGCCTTCTCCTCCTTGCTCTGGAATCAGCCATCGAGCTGATTCGTGCTTGTGCGTGCCTGTGATGCCTCCTGTGCCCTAGTGTGGGATTAGTAGCATTGGATTGTATCCAAATGCCTACTGGATGCGTGCTGGATGAATTCCTAGCTAAGCTCTGTGTTGGATGGGAATTTTTATTATGCCCTAATTTTTATTTCTCAGCTGGCTTGTGCTATGAGATGGATATGGTGATGAATCTGTTGCTGGAAAGTTATTTGGATTATTCCCCATGCTGTTCTGGGTACTGATCCCCTTAGGGTTTGCTCCCAGTGATAATTTCTTGTTTCTGTGTATGGGATAACACTATGTATATAATTTCCTAATGATTTGTGGATGTGCAAAATAGTTGGGAGGTGTTACTCTGAACTTTTCTTCAGAGAATATGCCCTCAATAATTGTATCCATCATATCATGTTCCATTTCATAAATCCCTTTGGTTCTGGGCTGTCAGATCCTTTGATCTGATGCCCAGCAACCAGGTGTGTGTGTGTGACACCTCCAGTGCTTCTGGTTGTGATATTGTCACACCATTCTATTGCTATCCACCTCTCTATCTTAATTCCTAATCTCCCCTGATAAGAACAGACACTATCCATGCTTTCTTTTCCTTCTTTAATCCTCATGAGGAAGAACAGATACTATGATGTGATTCTTTTGCTTCTTTGCTCCTCATGAATTAAGAACAGATACTATTACTTGTTTCTTTTGCTTCTTTACTCCTCATGAATTAAGAACAGATATTATTACTTGTTTCTTTTGCCCCCAAGCCCATGATGCATAGCCTGAGGCCCTTGTTAATCTAAGAACAGATACTTTGCTTGAAAATAATGCCCTGTGATGAGATTAGCATAGCACTTCTATGCCAACCTGAGGGTTTTAGCACCCCACTAATCCTATGTGCAACTTAGCCAAAGATTTTGGCTTAGATGGTACTTAGGGATTCACCTTGGCTATAGATCAAGTGGTTGGTGGATTTTGGTGCTTGTGGATTGCTTGTTTTCCTCCTTGTGCTCCCTGGTACCTTGGCCTTGTTTGATTGCTTGCAAACTTGCAAACACTTGCTCCAGTGACTGATGGCTTGCTTGTGTGGATGTTATCCTTTCCTGGTATTTGGTGCTTGAGCAGGTACTATGAGGTGTGACCTCATCCCCTACGGTTGCTGGAGTTTTTATACTCCAGGTCGTGTTTTGACAGCACCAAAGTGATGGTATGAGTGTGCTGTGTGCTTGTGAGTGACTAAGCTGTGTGCTGCTACAGCAGTGTGTTATGTGCTGCCACCTATGGTGTGGATATTTTCCCTGACCTGGTTGGTCTCATCCCCTTGCCGCACTGGTTACTCACTGTCCTTATCCCTTGCCTGGTGATTTAAATTTGAGGTTGCCAAGTGTAATTCCAGGAGTATGCCTGTGATGTTGGTCTGAGGCAAATAATTTAGAACAGATACTACTTTTTGGATTTAAAACCCTATGATGATTAATCAGTGCACCTCACTGAATTCTGAGGGTACTAACCCCCCCACACTAACACTTTGTATTTTTGTTTCATGTTTGTTTTTGCAGGTTTTGAAGAATTAGCTATTCTGGAGTAGTTAGGTTTAGCTTTAGGTTTAAATTCCTGTAATGCAATTGTAATCTTTTATTTTCTTTTAGTTCCCTTGTAAGAACTTTGTAATATCTATATTCTTATTAATAAAGCATATGGTTTTCTTTTTGTTATGCTTGTCAATATGTGGAAATAACTCCTGTTTGATATATTCATTATAATCAAATGATTTAAGATTAGGATATAAACCTATCCTTTATATTTGATTTATATTTGATTTAAATTCAAACTCAATTTCAAATTGAGCTCAATTCAAATTATTCAAATCATTTAAATATTTAAACACTAATGTTTCAAATTCAATTATTACCCAGAGGTTATACCAAAGTCCCATCTGCTAATAGTAACATCTGTTACCAAAGCACCATTTACTGGGTAGAACCTCAGTCACTCCGGGGTTTTAACTTTGCGAAAAATTAATTCAGGTTTTTCAAACAAATGCATGCAAATGCACAAATTATAATCTACCCCCCGTGAGTTCCTAAACGCTGGGTCATTATAGTCTCCCCTCCTTAACGAGAACTTCGTCCCGAAGTTGTAACTATGATACCTGAATAGCTCGGGGTAGTTCTGTCGTAGTTCCTCTTCTTTCTCCCAGGTAGCTTCTCGTTCAGGATGATGTTTCCACTGTACCTTACAGTACTTGATTGCTCTGTTTCGGAGTCTCTTCCAATCTTCGTCTAGAATCTTTTCTGGTTCCTCGACATATGTGAGGTCTGATTCCAATTCTAACTCCTCTTGATTAACTGAATCTTCCGGCTCCTTCAAACACTTTCGGAGTTGGGATACGTGGAAAACATTGTGAACTTGTTTTAACCGATCAGGTAACTGTAGGGTATAAGCTACATTCCTGTTCTGAGCTAAGATCTTGTAAGGTCCTATATACCGTGGACTTAGTTTTCCCTTAACACCGAACCTCATAAGCCCTTTCATTGGACTAACTCGGAGATATACCAGATCCCCGACTTCCGGTTCCCAAGTCCTTCTCTTCTGATCTGCATAACTCTTTTGACGGCTTTGAGCTATTTTCAGACGATCTCTGATGATATCAACAACTCGTTGCTGATCTTTGATGTAATCTGGTTCAAATTCAGATTTTTCTCCGGTCTCGAACCAACAAATTGGTGACCTGCACTTTCGGCCATACAGTACTTCAAAGGGTGCTGCCTTAAGACTGCTTTGATAACTATTGTTGTAGGAGAATTCTGCTAATGGTAAATGTTCATCCCATGATCCTCCAAAATCAAGGACACATGCCCGAAGCATGTCTTCAAGAATCTGATTAGTTCTTTCAGTTTGCCCTCCGGTTTGAGGATGATAAGCAGTACTGTAATCTAGTTGAGATCCTAAAGATTCCTGAAGTTTTCTCCAGAATACCGAAGTAAACACAGATCCTCGATCTGAAACTATTCTTTTTGGTACTCCATGTTTGCTGACTATTTCCTTGACATATATACTGACCAGTTTCTCGGCATGATCCTTTTGATTGACTGCTAAGAAATGAGCACTTTTGGTCAACCTGTCTACAATGACCCAGATCATGTCCTTTTGGGTTTTAGTCATTGGTAATCCTGTAATGAAATCCATACCAATTTCTTCCCACTTCCATTCAGGAATCTCCAGGGGTTGTAATGGTCCTGCCGGACTTTGATGTTCAGCCTTTACTCTTTGACATGTGTGACATTCAGAAACATACTTGGCAATCTCTCTTTTCATATTGTTCCACCAGAATATATCTCTGAGATCCATATACATCTTGGTACTTCCAGGATGAATAGAGTACGGCGTCTCATGTGCCTCCCGAAGTATCAATTTCTTAATCTCCGGAATGTCACGTACACAAAGCCGTTTGTTGAACCATAACGAACCATGTTCTCCTAAGTGGAATTCGGAAGGTCTTCCTTCCCCAATTCTTTGGAGTTCTTCTTTTATGAATGGATCTTCGTCTTGCCGCCGAATTATCTCATTTCTAAGATCACTTGTTCTTTCTTCCATGACCCGCATGGTATACAAGCCTCCCAAAGATTGTACCTCAAGTACCTCAATCTCTGCTTGTTCAATTTCTCTTTGCAACTCTTTTGGTAACTCATATTGAATTGGTGGACTGTCAGTACTCTTCCGACTTAAAGCATCGGCTACCACATTAGCTTTCCCTGGTGTATAGTTGATAGTAAGATCGTAGTCCTTGATCAGTTCTAACCATCTCCTCTGCCTCATATTTAACTCTTTCTGAGTGAAGAAATATTTGAGACTCTTATGGTCTGTGTAAAGCTCACACTTCGATCCATAAAGAAATGACCTCCACCTCTTCAGAGCAAACACTACTGCTGCCAATTCTAAGTCATGCGTTGGGTAGTTTACTTCATGTGGTTTGAGCTGTCTTGAACCATAAGCAATTACCTTACGATCTTGCATGAGCACACATCCCAATCCATTCTTGGATGCATCACAATAAACAGTGTAATCCTTGCCCGGTTCTGGTACTGCTAAGATTGGAGCTGTTGTTAGTCGTTTCTTTAACTCTTGAAAACTGGCTTCACACTTATCTGTCCATATGAAAGGAGTATTCTTCCTTAACAAATTGGTCATTGGCCCAGCTATTTTAGAGAATCCTTCAATGAATCTTCTGTAATACCCGGCCATTCCAAGGAATCCTCGAACTTCCTTGACCGTGGTTGGTGCCTTCCAATCTAAGACTGACTTTACTTTGTCTGGATTTACTGCAATACCTTCTTTGCTGATAACATGTCCAAGAAATTCCACTTGGTCTAACCAGAACTCACACTTGCTGAATTTTGCATAGAGTTGATGTTCCCTCAGAACTTGTAGCGCTATTCTTAAAAGCTTGGCATGATCTTCTTTATTCTTTGAATATATCAAGATATCATCGATGAACACAATCACGAATTTATCCAAGTATGGCATGAAGATCTTGTTCATCAAATTCATGAAAATAGCAGGTGCATTGGTCAGCCCAAAAGGAACAACCAAATATTCATGATGTCCGTACCTTGAAACAAAAGCTGTTTTGGGTACATCTTCTGGTTTGATCTTGATCTGATGGTATCCTGACCTGAGATCAATCTTGGAGAACACTCCAGCTCCGTAAACTTGATCAAATAGATCTTGTATTCTTGGTAATGGATATTTGTTCTTGATAGTGACGTTATTCAGGTTTCTAAAATCACCACACATTCTTCTGCCTCCATCTCTCTTGTCCACAAATATCACGGGTGATCCCCATGGTGAAACACTCTCTCTGATGAATCCCTTACTTTCCAGCTCATCTAACTGTTCCTTAAGTTCTTTTAACACCTTAGGACCCATCTTGTATGGTGCCTGAGCAATGGGTGATGTACCTGGTATCAAGTCAATGGTAAACTCTATCTCCCTATCTGGTGGCATTCCCGGCAATTCTGCTGGAAAAACATCTGGAAATTCATTGACTACAGGTATATCTTCTAATTTAGCTTCATTGAGTGAGTTGAGTTGGAGTTCTGCCTCTACATGAGTATGTTTATCTGCTTGATAAGTAACTCTTCCTCCTCCAGGTCGTCTAAGAGAGACTGTCTTTTCCTCACAATCAATCAAAGCTCCGTTCTCCGTCATCCAGTCCATTCCAAGAACAGCATCAATGTTCTTCAGAGGAATAACAAATAGATCCGCATAGTATGTGCAACCACAGATCATGATAACTTGATCTGGTCTAGCACGCGTAACTACGAGTGTACCTCCCGCCGTCATAACGGTAAGAGGACATTCTAAACGTGAACACCTTACCCCATACTTATCCACAAAATAACTAGAGATGAATGATGTGGTGGCACCGGTATCAAATAAAACTTTGCCATATTGGGTAAGAAGACTGAGCGTACCTAGTACGGCAGTATCTGAGTTGTCAGCCTCCTCCAGAGTTGTGCAATTCAGTTTCCCGAAGGTTCTAGGTCTTTTGCCATTATTGTTCTTCCCGCTGCTACCACTTCCAGCAGAAAATCCGCTGGCTCCTCCAGGCTTTGCTCCACCCTTGTTGAACCCCCTCCGTTTGTCTTGTTAGGACACTCTGTCTTATAATGTCCCTCCTTTCCACAACCAAAGCAAACAACTCTCGGCTTCTTGCACTCGCTCTTGATATGTCCCGGAAGTCCACAACCATGACAGATAATCTGATTTCTGGGGTTGAACGGTCCACGATTGAGCGGAACTCCTCCCGTCCTTATCCTGGGTTTGAAGCTCAAGTTTGTAGTAGGTTTACTGGGTTGGAACTTCTTGGGCTCAAACTTGGCCTTCTTCTGTCGGTTTAACTGAACCAACTTATAGTCATTCTCCCAAGTGACCGCAGAGTTCATCAGCTCTTGAAAGTTCGCTGGTTTGGAAGTCCTTAATTGCATGGCTGCATAAGGATCCATCCCTCTTAAGAATCTCTTGATTCTCTTTTTATCTGTATCCACTTCATCAGCAGCATAACGAGACAGTCTGCTGAACTCGTTTACGTACCATATCATCTGGTGCGTCCCTTGCTGCAGATCCTCAAATTGCCTCCGCATAATTTCCATGACACTATCAGGGACATGATATTCCCTGAACTTCTCCTTGAACTCATTCCAGGTAAATTCCCTCCCTGGTGGCTTCATAATGATTTGATTATCCCACCAAGCTGCTGCGGGACCATTTAGAAGATGTGTAGCGAAACGCACCTTCTCTTCATCACTGGCCTTAATAGCCTTCAGATTCCTCTCTGTGTCAACCAACCAGTCTTCAGCTTCCATGGGGTCCTTAGCCGTAGCGAACGGTGCTGGTTTGGTTTTAAGGAAATCCGACAGTGTGAGGTTTCTAGGTTCCGCTGCTCGCCCAGGTCCCACCTGGTTAAGCATTTCCTGCATAAACTTGTTTTGGTTCTCCTGTACAAATCGCATGTACTCCATAAAGCTTTGCTCCGCCAGTGGCCTGAGTGGTGGTGGTGGTGGTAACTCGGCTCTTGCGGCATCTTCATCAGCTTTAGCCTTGTTCTCTCTCTCCTGACGCTGAGCGTCAGCCACACTGGGCTCGCCACTTTCCATAACCCTTTAGTCTTATAAGTTGATACAAACCTTCACCGCAGTGAATACTTAGAGTACAACCGTAAGAAACACCACTGGGTCACTTAAACATTCCGACCCTTATTTAATTACACGGCCCGAAACTTCAAACTACTACGTAATTCGAGCCCTAACATCCTCTCCTTGAACGTCATTGTACTACTCGGAGTACATACCAGGAGTCCACCCGGTGTAACGTGGAGTCCTGCGCACCGCCTCCGGATAGTACGACCTCCCGGTTGGCACGTAATCCGTGTCAGATGTATCCATAGACTGATTATCGCTCAAAGAGAGCCAGTCATTATCCAGATAGTTGTCAAGATAGGACACAAACTCGTTGGTACTAGTGTCCTGGGAAGCTTCACCTTCTGCAAAACAGGTGGTACTAGTGCAGTGGCTGTGATCGAACGGTTCTTCATGCATCGGCTGGACTTCATCCGGCTCCTCCTCGTCAGATGAGATATTTATGGCGACTATCTCCGCCTCCTCGGCTTCCACTATCTCCACACTATCCTGCTCCTCCTCCTCTGACATGTTGTCACAAGGAATCGGATGCTGGCTGGTACCAGGATACCAGTCATACCTCCAGCCATCAGAATTCTCCATAAAAGAATCTGAGTCTGGGACCCCACCAAAAGTGTTTGGGTTAATATCCCTGGGTGTATCCGATATATCGAACGGATCATATGGCTCTGGCTCACTAGGTGGTATAACAGGGTAGTGTATGTGTTCTGGTGTGGTAGAATACCTGGACGGTCTGTCATACTGGGATTTCCTAGCTGCCTCAGGTCCTGGGGTATAATAAGGTTCACTGCTCTCCTGAGCCTTCTGTTTCCCCTTCTGCTCATGACTAGACGGCTTGGCTAAATCCTTCAACATCCCATCCTTGTCATCAACGATGACCTTATGTGTTTTATAGAAGGATCCCACCAATTTCCTATATCGATCTAAAAGACTTGTGGCTAGCTTAGGCTTGGTTTTAATTAGCACAGAATGATCAAGCGCCAACTCTGTGCTTAAGTGGTCGTGTGGGATAGCTGTGAGACTAGTGCCTGATAACTGGTTAGCCTTAAACTCTCGGATGGTAGCTAAGGCTTCCACTAAGGCTTGCTGGTAGGCTGCCATCTGATTCCTAGCTTCACCACTAGGTGTGGACACATGTGGGGTTAATTCTCTAGGTATTAAAATTAATACCCTATACTTCAGGACTACTTCCCCATCTTTAAACGTATACGTGTTAACTTTAATGTTGGTGTCGCATCCGAACGCTCGAAGCAAGGCTCGAAGTTGCTCGGTCAACTCCCCATTGTATTGATCCAGCCTCTCATGCTTTACCCACTCCGTTCTTCCGGAACTTCCGCCGTTCATGATCACTGATCACAAATAACATAAATATTATGATTAGATCCTCATAAAGATTCGGTATACTGGGGATATGACCAGAGTACTCTCAAGTGAATACCTATCATACTTCCAGTGAATTCTTTATTGGTACGTTCTAAAACCCGACAGGGTATATCCCTTTACTAGGTTTCCAACCTAAGGTCAAAGCAATTGCTCTGATACCAGCTGTGGTGACCCGGCATACCACTGCATGTTGTAGTACGCCAGTCGTTGATATAACACTCACAGAACACCGTTCCGCAAATATTACATCCCTCAGGGTGGTACAGCAGAAACATTGCGGGTCTGATTAACATACACCAAATATATTACAACATAGAGTATCGACAACAAGATGAGCTCACATGGAGGTCATCCATTATTGAAATTAGAACGCTTGCTGAAAAGTAAACAGTTAATACCACGGGAACCCAACAGACAATAAGTGAGTCAAAGGCTGCTCGATTCAACCGTGAATAAGTAGTTTTCTAGACTAGGCTAAACCTAGTCAGACTCCTCCCCATTGGGGTCTGCTCCGTACTGGATGAGATAGTCAACTCCTTCTACTCCACCGGAGAGGTCCGGTTCTTCGTAGAAGATATCCTCCTGGCCTCCAAGTATGTTGAATGATGCTTCTTCTAGGGTTTCATAACCTAAGCAGGGGTCAAATAGGATTGAATGAGTAACGAGCGTTACTCAGCAAGTTCCTATAAATACAGAAGTAATGGATGCACTTTCTACGGTCCTCGACTCTAAAGAGTCTGGACATATGCAGGTTTTGTCAAATCTTTCTTCAAATGATTGCTTTTAATATTGAAAACTATGCCCGCCATTCTTCACAGGATTAGAACTTTCATGGAGTTGCCTTTCCTGCGGCGTTCGCAGTTCCTTCCCGGAACAAGGGGTAACATGCCACATCCTTTTACACTCTGCAGAGGTGCGTTACTTTACCCATGGACGACCAAGACCATGTTGCACAACCAGGCGCGCGATCCTGTCCACTCCCACTCAGGTGTGGGGCCCGGTTGTTGGTCCAAGCCAAACCGTGCTTCTCCGCATAACGCATGCCCACCCATTTCTGCCAGTAGGTTGAACGCCTGATTCCACCCCTCACGATGGAGATCTACGCGCCCCTGGCAGACACTCATAGACCCCAGAGTCCGTGGGACGTAAGGGCTCCCACCCATGTGCATGTAGTCCCGCAAGACCTACAGCGTACGTCTCTGGCGCATCCGTTGACATGCGAACGAGAAAAGTATCACGGTTGACTTACTCCCCCCATAGAAGATCCATGGTCAACGCGAATTTACGGCGCAAGAATCCTGACGGCATTTGTTGTTAATTCCTAGGTAATACGTTCCCATGCAGATGGAACCTTCCTTTGACCTATTCATCTTACCATGGTTCCATCCGCCTACCAAACAGAACACTACCACTCGGGTAGTCATTCAATTAGTCATATTATTATAAAAATAGGATCATGCATTATTTTTGGAGTAGATGGTAATACGATAAGGTTTTGAAACTAGTTGTTAAGACATAATTCAATGGACATGAGCAAGTGATGAACTTGCCTGGATATGGATAAGTAATGAAGTCTGAAGCTTGAGGTGGATCCTGACTTCCTTGTTCTACAAAATTCCATCATTGTCCAGTAAAGACAATGTTTAAAGAAGCAAATGATGCTATTATGCATATTAATGAGATGTATGCAATTTTGAAAAGACCATATTAATTCTTTAGTTCAAATTGTTTTGGTGTTTAAATTACATTTGTACTAATTTATTTAGTACTCTAAATTAGAAATTTAGATATGTGTATATTTTATTTTATTTCATTTTCTATATTTTTTTTTATTTAAAATTCAGTCAAATTACCTATCTGCCCTTAGGGCTGACAGGTGGACCCCGGGGTTAGGGTTAAGCCCAACCCCCTGGTCTGGTCAGGCTGGACCAGACCAGCCGCACCGCACCCGCCCCGCCCCGCACCTTATCCTCTCCCCTCTCCTTGCGAGGCGACGCAGATGGCGACGCCGAGGCGACGCGCCATCGCCTCCGGCGATTTCCCCTGGCCTTTCCCGTGCATCACCGCCGCAGTGACCTAGCGCTTTCCTAACCCCTCCTTGCTCGCTCCCTCTTCTTCCTCCTCGATCCGCTCCTCTTCCCGTGGTGCTCCTGTGGAGATCTCCAAACCCTAACCCTAGGGTTAGGTCTTGGGTGCTTCTCCACCGCTCTGGTGGCCGTGCGCCATGGCTTGGTTGCTGGAGATGCTGTGCTGCTGCTGCGACGACTTCTCCGGAGACGCCGCCGCCGGGATGGTCTATGGGCAACCGCGGCTCCGCCGCCGTGCTTCACCCTCCTACCGGATATGGTCACCACTACGGTGGCCATCTGTAAGTGATTCCCCCTCTCTCTGCCCTCTCTTCTTCCTCTCCCTCTCACTGTTGCCTTCTCCTCCTTGCTCTGGAATCAGCCATCGAGCTGATTCGTGCTTGTGCGTGCCTGTGATGCCTCCTGTGCCCTAGTGTGGGATTAGTAGCATTGGATTGTATCCAAATGCCTACTGGATGCGTGCTGGATGAATTCCTAGCTAAGCTCTGTGTTGGATGGGAATTTTTATTATGCCCTAATTTTTATTTCTCAGCTGGCTTGTGCTATGAGATGGATATGGTGATGAATCTGTTGCTGGAAAGTTATTTGGATTATTCCCCATGCTGTTCTGGGTACTGATCCCCTTAGGGTTTGCTCCCAGTGATAATTTCTTGTTTCTGTGTATGGGATAACACTATGTATATAATTTCCTAATGATTTGTGGATGTGCAAAATAGTTGGGAGGTGTTACTCTGAACTTTTCTTCAGAGAATATGCCCTCAATAATTGTATCCATCATATCATGTTCCATTTCATAAATCCCTTTGGTTCTGGGCTGTCAGATCCTTTGATCTGATGCCCAGCAACCAGGTGTGTGTGTGTGACACCTCCAGTGCTTCTGGTTGTGATATTGTCACACCATTCTATTGCTATCCACCTCTCTATCTTAATTCCTAATCTCCCCTGATAAGAACAGACACTATCCATGCTTTCTTTTCCTTCTTTAATCCTCATGAGGAAGAACAGATACTATGATGTGATTCTTTTGCTTCTTTGCTCCTCATGAATTAAGAACAGATACTATTACTTGTTTCTTTTGCTTCTTTACTCCTCATGAATTAAGAACAGATATTATTACTTGTTTCTTTTGCCCCCAAGCCCATGATGCATAGCCTGAGGACCTTGTTAATCTAAGAACAGATACTTTGCTTGAAAATAATGCCCTGTGATGAGATTAGCATAGCACTTCTATGCCAACCTGAGGGTTTTAGCACCCCACTAATCCTATGTGCAACTTAGCCAAAGATTTTGGCTTAGATGGTACTTAGGGATTCACCTTGGCTATAGATCAAGTGGTTGGTGGATTTTGGTGCTTGTGGATTGCTTGTTTTCCTCCTTGTGCTCCCTGGTACCTTGGCCTTGTTTGATTGCTTGCAAACTTGCAAACACTTGCTCCAGTGACTGATGGCTTGCTTGTGTGGATGTTATCCTTTCCTGGTATTTGGTGCTTGAGCAGGTACTATGAGGTGTGACCTCATCCCCTACGGTTGCTGGAGTTTTTATACTCCAGGTCGTGTTTTGACAGCACCAAAGTGATGGTATGAGTGTGCTGTGTGCTTGTGAGTGACTAAGCTGTGTGCTGCTACAGCAGTGTGTTATGTGCTGCCACCTATGGTGTGGATATTTTCCCTGACCTGGTTGGTCTCATCCCCTTGCCGCACTGGTTACTCACTGTCCTTATCCCTTGCCTGGTGATTTAAATTTGAGGTTGCCAAGTGTAATTCCAGGAGTATGCCTGTGATGTTGGTCTGAGGCAAATAATTTAGAACAGATACTACTTTTTGGATTTAAAACCCTATGATGATTAATCAGTGCACCTCACTGAATTCTGAGGGTACTAACCCCCCCCCCCCCCCCCACACTAACACTTTGTATTTTTGTTTCATGTTTGTTTTTGCAGGTTTTGAAGAATTAGCTATTCTGGAGTAGTTAGGTTTAGCTTTAGGTTTAAATTCCTGTAATGCAATTGTAATCTTTTATTTTCTTTTAGTTCCCTTGTAAGAACTTTGTAATATCTATATTCTTATTAATAAAGCATATGGTTTTCTTTTTGTTATGCTTGTCAATATGTGGAAATAACTCTTGTTTGATATATTCATTATAATCAAATGATTTAAGATTAGGATATAAACCTATCCTTTATATTTGATTTATATTTGATTTATATTTGATTTAAATTCAAACTCAATTTCAAATTGAGCTCAATTCAAATTATTCAAATCATTTAAATATTTAAACACTAATGTTTCAAATTCAATTATTACCCAGAGGTTATACCAAAGTCCCATCTGCTAATAGTAACATCTGTTACCAAAGCACCATTTACTGGGTAGAACCTCAGTCACTCCGGGGTTTTAACTTTGCGAAAAATTAATTCAGGTTTTTCAAACAAATGCATGCAAATGCACAAATTATAATCTACCCCCCCCCCCCCCCCCCGTGAGTTCCTAAACGATGGGTCATTACATGTTCCATCTTGTTTAGCCAAATATAGAAGAAACTAATGAAAAATTGGTTTTCACCTACTCACCCTCCCCCCCTCTAGTCACCATACTTGTACTTTCAGCCACGACAGTCAGAAATGTTGTTAGGCAGCCTAAACCGACGATTAGACAAAAGGGGGCTCTGCATCACACGTCTTCCCCGAAGAGCGGGGCTTGTTGTCAATTTCCTCGAATATGGTGGTTAGCAGACACCACGGCCACAAATGTGGTGGTCCCTGTCATTTTCTCAAGGCAAGAAGACTGAGGAGGCGGACATGGAAAGGCCAATGGATTATAGTGGAAAGATCCCGGATGGTGGCAGCACCACGAGGTAGGGCGAAATGACGACAGTAGGAACATGATAGATCATGGCCGTCATTGACTATGGGCGTGTTTGGTTGCCCGTGGCGATTTTGGGCCATTTGCGTTCGTGCCAGGGTAGAGCCATGCCCAGCAACAACGCGGATTGGGCCATGTTCTTTATTGCATTTGGTTGGCCGCAAAGTTCTAGTCCATCCCGTTTGGCCATATGCAAAATCCGAGTGAAGATGTAAACAATCGTATTTGGTAGCTCAGTTTTAGCGTTTAGCCATAGTCCCTCACCGTTTGGTTGCCCAGTTTAAGGTGATTGTGGGTACCTCACATGCTCTACTGGTAAGCTTACCAGCTCGTGATGTTCACATACGATCAATACACATTCAATCACTGATTTAGGATACCCACGTATAGGCAATGCCCATAGTCATTACGACGATCAGAAAACCCAATACACATTCGATCACTGATTCAGGATACCCACGTATAGGCAATGCCCATAATCATTACGACGATTACAGAACCTTTGCGGCCGAGCCAAGCCTACGGATGGCAATAGGGCCCCGAAACCCGCAAACCCGATGGGTACCCGCCTTAAATGGGAGGGTTTGGTAAAATATTCGACCCGCCAGGTCTAATGGGGTGGGTATGGGGGTGGCAAAACCGTACCCACATACACGTAGACCCGCTCTAAGTCTTGATCATATCCCTAATGATCATATGCCTAACCACACGTCCACGAGATATGGACCACAAATCTTACACATCACATGAACACATTGGAATCTACAGTCCCGGAGATAACACATGTACACACGTGTCTATTCCCACCAACCTCATCCCAATATTTTATTGTTTTATTCCCCACATGTGGCGGTGTCGCTCATTAAATGGGTACCCGTTGGGGCCCCGAACCCGACCGGGTCGTGGATCTGGTAAAAAGTGAGACCCGACAAGTTAAATGGGGCGGGTATGGGGGCGTCGACCCGTCCCCGAACCCGGTGGGTGCCATCCGTAGCCAAGCCCATGCGGGCAGCCAAACACGCCCTATAACATAGTAAGGACGAAAACCAGACAGTAGTGCTAAGACGAAAACCAAAAAAAAAAAAACCTCCCAAGGAATGGAAAATAATCATAAATAAACTGGTAAAACTATAGTAGCAAAGGGTTAATTATTACTAATGCTGAAAGGATTGAGCAAAAGATCAATAAAAGGAACTTGTACAAACTGTAATCAGCAAAGGACACAAAGAATCAATGAATGGTCCACACACAATGTACACACTACTGAAAGAAGTACAGTGACAATAGTCATATTAAGGACAACTGAAACTTGTTTGCAAGAGCACATGAATGCCGCAGGAATTGCAGCTACTTCTTACGGATGATAAATGGTCGCCACACGACACCATTTGCTCAACATGTCTAAGGCGTCCTGCAAGCATTCCTTTCCCTTTCCCTTACATTTTACATTTTTTTCATATTTCAAAAAAGAAAAGGAGAATCGAAAGAAATAAGTCAACAAATTGCATAAGCTAAAGTAAGTCCAGAGTCCAGACCCCTGAAAGAGGATGGATATCAGCTGCAGAGGACCATAATAGATCCCTGAACACCCTTCTCTCTTTCTACAATCACTGAACTTATAGAACAGAAGAGCACCGCCCAAATAAATGTGAAGAATAAATCCAGGCGAACATGAGACACTGTAGTAGCATGATCAGGAGGGTTCTCCGCGAGTCTGTGAACTCCCAAGGGTGAGCTCGAGCTCATCCGAACCACATTCCTCATGTATCCGCTCCCCTTCCCATGCCTTAACCAATCCAGGTAATTCGTTGTTGCCATTGCTGCTGCTCCCAAAGGCAAAATCATCAGCGGCACCGTCAACCATCTGAACATCATGATGAGCCGGCACACCACCCATTACCGGGGAACATGTTCCGCTCTGTCCCGGGGTGCACACTCTTGATGAGCTGCCAAGAGTTTCTTTGAAGATCCCAAAGGGATTATGTGAAACAAGGTTATATGTTGGTGAGGACGGTCCAGCGGACGATATTTGGAACCCTGCTAGCCATGCTGGGTCTGGAGCAACGTGGTGGCCAGGGCTAGGAGGTGTCGAGTTGGGAAGAGAAGCCCCAGCCCATGGTGGTAGAACATTTTGGTTCTCCCAATCAAGCTTGATACGAGGTGTATGAGTTGGCGAGCTGGATGGAGGAGTCACTGGAGCACTGATAGAACCTCCATTGAAATACAGATGGTGAAGCTGTGGTAACTTGGAAGAGGAAGCAAACGAGGGATTCGATGAAAGATTCTTCAGCCACGGAATAAGAGAACTCCCCTCCACACCACCAATCAAGTTGTTTCCACCACCAAGAGTGATATGGGAAGAGGATCCAGAGCTCGGAAACGAGGATGATGCAGGGCTTGGGTTGTATGAGGCTCGTGGACTAGGTTGATATGAAGAGCAGGGGCTTTGCGAAGCAGACCTTGCAATTGGATCAGGACGCGACTGTAGAGGAGGTTTACATCCCTGAAAATATGGATGAACAGAACATTTAGCAATCCAATTTATTCCACTCAAAAAAATGTAGCTGACGTGACAACATGCCATACAGAAGTAACCTTAAAAGAAACGCTGCAATAGCATTAGATGGTTTCACTGTTCTCACATTTTAACTTTGTTTACCGGTGGATCATGCCAATTGTAGATCAAAGTATTCCTCAAGATGTTCAATTACCAGCATTAAGTTGACACCAGAGACAAATGCACAGTGACGTATCTAATTTTGTTGCTGAAAGCAATTGTAGCATACTAGCATGTGCAAAGTGCAGAAACACCATAGCAAGCATTTTTAGACCAACAAGGCCATTAAGAACACAACATTGTTGTGTGATACGTCTAATGTGAACCTTCCTTGTACATCATTTTACCCGGAAGTGTGTAGCACTGTAGCTTCCAATGTATGTAAGAAATGTGATAGTTTAGAGTGAGACACATACAGAAACGAATCTCAGTTTGAACATGCCCAAAACAGGCCATCCCAAAAAGAAATTTCCATCGCCAACCTTTTGAAATTTAGGGGCAAAAAAGCACAATATATTCTTCCTCCTAAGCCCTAATTGTAGAACTTTCACTTTTCAAAGAATGCAATTATAGAACTTACTATTATAAATCCTAGCTCAGGAGGTTGCTAAACTGAGGAAGCCACGTCGAATTCCCCATTCCTAAATCTAGGTCCCATTCCCCTGGCTTGGCGACAGAACTGCCTAAATCACAACAAAACAAAGCATCTCCCAAAGAGAGACACAGTTGAGAGCATTTGCTTTCATTTTTTTTTGATGAATCCTGACTCTAGAGGTTGCTAGGCCACATTTCGTTCCCCGTTCTAAAATCTAGCTTCAGCTCCCCTGACAAAACAACAGAGCAGCCTAAATCCCGACAAGGCGGCAGAAAGCAACGAAGAACCTGCTCCAGAGAACCATTAGCAGCGATGTAAGAACAATCCTCGAAAGCAACAAAATCAGAAAACTGTGTTGACATTCCTAAAGAAGCAAGCAGAATCCCTGACACAACCCGTCCAAATCCCAGGAAAAAACGAGCACGTATGAGGGGGAGGGAACAGAACTAGCGAGATCATCAAATAAACGATAAGACGCTCAAGAGCTACGCAAATCGAAGAGGCGGCCAAGATTTCGCAGCACACCGCCGCCACCTCTGGCTTGCGCTGAGGCATCCGCTACAGGAGCTCGCGGAGGAGATCGGCCGGCGGAGCGAATCGATAGAGAGAGCCATTGCGACAGAGCAAGCAAAGATTAGATTAGACTAGATTACCCTGCGGTAGGTGGTGCCGTCGGGCTCGACGATCCAGCCCGCCTCGTTGCAGAGCGCCTTGAGGACCTCATTGTTGTCGCAGTGCTTGGGGAGGTTGTAGTTGCCGTAGGCCCTGAGGCCGGTGTAGATCTTGGCCGCGATCGCCCGGCGACGGCGCTCCCTCCGGCGGTTGTTCTCCCGCTCCCTCCACGTGGGCACCCTGGTGCCCCCGAGGCCGCCGCCGCCGCCGCCGCCGCCGCTCCCTCCAACGGCCCCGTGCATCATCGGCACGGGCCGCCGGAGACCGCGCGCCGCCGCCGCTGGATCTGCGAGGGGCTCGGGGCTCGCTTGGGCGTGTGTTTGCTGCGCTGTTTCTTGCGGCCGCTGCTCTCTCGATCGACTGTTGCCTGTTTTGTTTAGTATTTGTGAGGAGGAAGAAGAGGGAGGAGGAGGAATTTAGCAGTCTGAACGCGGCTGCTGATGCTGGGCTGTCTCGCTCTGCTTAAGCACTCAGCTCGCGAGTGGGAATTGCCACGCTTCAAGACTTGCCGCTTATTACAGCCTGCGTTTTCCCCGTTTTGCCCTCCGCCGTTTATAGATTTTGTATGATCCGTTCGGTCAAAAAGATTCGGTGTGATCTTCAAAAAGAAAGAAAGAAGATTCAGTGTGATTTCGAAATGGTTCATTTTCGTCAAGGCCTACATCTTCTGAGCATCATAGTAATTCTCGGGAGAACATGTCCGTTGACTATTCGAACTCGTAGAATTTGGCATACGAGTTAGGAAACTTCTTTTAATTTTATGCTTATCTATTTCTGAATTTTTGTGGAGAGAAACTATTGTGGACAGAAACTCTTAGAAACTGCTTGGAGAATTCTTTTGATTTTTTTGAAGGTTTGGCTTATTTGCTAAATTGAGTTGCGAGATGTCTGTAACGCCATTGAGTTTCATATATACACTAAATACGTATATCTTACTTACGCAAGTTTTTAGTAAAAATGATCTAGAAATAAAGCAAAGGTAAATGACCGTAACATCCAAATACAAAACTAGCGTAACATTTATGAAAATGCAATGCACCATCACATCCGAAAGAACTGTAGCATACCGTAAAAAAAAATGAAACCATCACATCCATTACAAAAATTAGACAAATATCGAGCTATTTCCCAGACGCAAGATCAGGGACGAGCTCGAGGCGGGGCAGGTCGCCGGCGGCCGGAGCTGGACGAGGCGAGGCAGAGCGAAGCTGTAGCGGGTCGAGGCAGTACATGACGAGCTCGAGGCGGGGCAGGTCGCCGGCGGCCGGAGCTGGACGAGGCGGGGCAGAGCGAAGCTGTAGCGGGTCGAGGCGGTACATGACGAGCTCGAGGCGGGACAGGTCGTCGGTGGTTGGAGCAGCACGAGGCACCGGGACAGGGCGGGGCAGGTCGCCGATGGCCGGAGCTGGACGAGGACAACCTCGACGGGGGACAGGACCATGCAGAGCGGTCGGATCTTGCAGCCGCGGGTGTGACAGAGCAGCGACGGAGGTAGGGGATGGGAGGAGGTCAGGGACAGGACAAGGAGGGAGGTCATAGATGTGTTGGGTTTTTTTTCGTACCGATTCGTTGATCTGAACGACTTGGGAATCTGGATGTAATTAGCATGAACAACATGTTCATATCTGCATAACGACTCGCAATCTGAGGGAAGAAACTCGGGAAACTAGTCACGACCAGTTTCTTCCCACTACACGTACCTTGCTTATGGATGGTTTCTCGCTAGGAATAAACAGAAGACTTGTTTTCTACTTATGCAGGGAACCTAGAAGACATCTGAAAGCTTCAAAAGAAGTGTCCCTTAGGGGGCGTGTTTGGTTTGCAAACGAAGTGAAATGTAATGCCCATAATTTGCTTCTACTCATCAAAATTACCCTCAAATTTTTTTTAAAAAATATTTAAAAAAACAAGTTTTTTTTGTTTGTAAATTAGCCTCCAAATTCAACACCAACCTAGCACGTCAATCAAATTCGCATACGTCATTAGCGAGTACAGATTAGTAATCAACATCACCCTAAATCCAAATCAATGTCCAAATTTATTGTTAATTTGTACATATTAGCAATCAACCGACATATCCTACAAGAGGGTCCCACCCATTTTATACCGTTCTATCGATTTGGAGAAACCACTTCGTTCCGCATATTAGAGATATATTATCTTCTCAGTTACTCCCTCCGTCCACTTTTATAAGGCTCACTACATACCATTTTAGTTTTGACCACATACATATTCAAATGAGTGAATCTATATACAAAATAAGTCTAGATTCACTCATTTTAGAATGTATGTGGACAAAATTGAAATGGCTTATAAAAGTGGACGGAGGGAGTACTACTTGGTTCTGCCCTCTATTTTCCAACCAAACGTACTAGGAATGAGATCTAGCAGTGGGACGGTCCCGTTACGTTTCGGTTGGTTTGTGCAACCAAACACACCGTTAAGAGTCATCCAGGTCGATGGGCAGTCAGACACGGTATCCAACAGTGCTTTCCACCGCGGTTAAACGTAACGGTAGTCGCAAAAGGGCAAACGTAATAACGGTCCCAGCACAGCGTAGTCTCTCTCGTGTAACGGCACAAGTGCGACGTCCATGACATGCTGGGACCCGGTGTCATCGCCTTTACTAGTATTCCATTTTCTTTTGAGAACGGTGTGGTTGCGCTTTGGTTGGTGGTCAAACGGAGGAGCCAAACGGGGTTGGCGCGGCGGGCCGAATCTTTTTCCCCGTCCTGTCTGTCTCGCGCGCATGGCGTAGGGGTGGGGACCGCGCGGCGGCCGCAACGGCCTCGGGATCCGCGGAAGCAGGCCTACGGAGGACGTCCTACGGGCCTCGTCGTCACCCGCTGACGCCGACGCAGCAGTGCGTGCCGCAGTGCCAGTGCGGTGGCCGCCACCGCGCACAGGCACAGTCGCAGGCGCACACCCACGCTGCCGATCGCCCTCCGCGCCGCTTTGCTTTACTTTTTGCTCGGCGACATGTCGTTCCCGTCAGCTCGCCCAGCCTCTTCCTGGGCGCGTTTCAGTACAGTATTTCCGGGACGCGTCCGTCGCAGGGGCGTTTTGCGCGACATTTCTGGGACTCCCGACGCGGCCCGAGCTGCGTCGATGCGTGTACTGCGCAGCGGACGCTGGAGTATACTGTACGTGAGAGTGGAGTGTGGAGGCCTGCTGTTTTTTTCTTATGTTTTTGGTACTCGTGTTTCTGTTGGAACTTGGAGCGCAAATCTTGTGGCACGGCCCTGGGTGCTCGGCTCCTACTGTACTTTGTTTGACTTTTGATCGAGTGACGTGACGGAGCACGTAGGTACGCGCGCACGTCCTCACGAGGTTCTTCCGTCGTCGCTGGTGCTTTGCAGATTGAGGAAACCCCGTAAACAAAAGCGAGGAACATCCGTGTGTACGTAAGCGAGGTGGAGTATCCTTTGCGTTTACGTGTCGTGCCGGTTTGACACTTCACTACTCTCTCCGTTCCAAATTAGTCGCCCGGGATTTGTTAAAATATAGATTTATCTAGACGCAATTTAGTGTACTGATATACATATATATTTGGACCAGTTTACGAACGATAATTCGGGACCGAGAGAAAATAGGCGGCACCCGGACAAACTAAAATTTGCAAAAAAAGAAAAAAGACACACTGCATGCATGTGCTCTGGATTAAAGAAGACAAGGAGTTACGCGACGATCCAAACAGGGTTGATGAATTCAAGCATGTCCTGGTCTGTAAGCTACTCCGGCGAATACTATAGTTAGCATAGAATGGTCTCTCTACCTCTACGTGTGTGTGTATAGCCGCCGCCTAGCTAGCTAGCTGGATGTCCATTTGTCAAGGCTCTGCAGGTGCTGACAAGCTGAACATGACAAACACGTAAACACCAGCCTGCTCCTCGATCGCTATGTCCAAGCTAGTGGGCACTTGTTAATTAGCGAGTCTTGCTACTCTATTGGGTCTAAATAAGTAAGGGCCCCTTTGATTCAAAGGAATATCATAGGATTTTTATAGGAATGAATCTTATGAGAAATTTTCCTATAGATGTTGTTTGATTCATATAATCATATCCTATAGTATAGGAAATAATCCTATAGGAATCTTCTAGTGTAAATCCCATAAGAAAATAACATGAGGTCCAACCTCATGAAAAATTCCTTTGCCACAATCAAAGAAAATTGCTCTTCCCATAGGATTTAATATGACATGTCATTCCAATCCTACAAGTTTCATATTCCTTTCCTTTTCCTATCCTATAAATCAAAGGAGCCCTAAGTAGGGATGGACATGTCTTTGTTTTTCTGATGCTTGGGGCGCAGACCAGTTCTGATCAGTGGAAAGCAAGCAAGCAATCTCCGTTTTTACCTGCTCCACGCACGTCAACGCCACGCCAGGCCGCCGTCTGGTTAGTTTTAAGCCAGAGGAATCCGGTCATGTCCTTTGTCGACAGCTGCACGAACGAGACACGGGCTATGAATGGCTGCAGGTTCATAGCACTTGTGCATAAACCGACGAGCTTTCCATCGGCGCACATTCAATTGCACATTGAAACGTCCTTCTCTTTCCCCGACCACCATGGTCCATGCCCGCACAGTGTGTGTATGTGCTCCTTCCGAATTACTCCCTCCGTTCCAAAATGTAAGCCTAGTTTAGGTTGCTAAAAAGGCTTACATTTTGGTTGTTTTTATCAGCTTCGTGCTCTTTGTTTTTTTTTCTTTTCGTTGTGATGATCTCTTTATTTTTCCTGTTTCCCTGCCGTCAGCTCCATCTTTCTGGTAACAGCAAAGGAACAGACCGCGACTCTCACGAGCGCAATGGTCCATGAACAGTGCATGCAAATGTGGGTTGTAGTACTGAACTACGTACTCATCTGCATTAACATGTCACGAGACAAAACTGCTTCTGCATGGATCATCCACCTTTATCACGCACGCCATTCTCTTTTTCATCGATTAAGTACAAAGCCGAGATTAAAAAAGAGTTCGGACTTAAAGAGAGACTAGTTGGCATGAATGCACGTCTCACAATTAACGGGACAATTTTACAAGTCCGAACGAACGTACCATGGTCGAGATGTATTACTTCCTTTATATTTTTGCTTTCGTCTTAAATTTTATATTGCAAAGAGAATGATGCTTATTTAATCGTCATAGAGCACATAAACCTCACACCGAAGCCAACAGAACTGTTACCTGTTGGTGAAGGCATACTCCTTGGACAGATCATCGGCACGCACAAGGACGAGACAGACGCACACGTGCTCCCAGGGGATGGCACGGGCGAAACCCTAGCCGTCCCCCTCCCCCCCCCCCCCCCCCCCCACACACACACACACACTCCATTCTTCCCTTCCACCCGCCGCCGCCGGAGGAAGCCACCGGAGGCACAACCCTCCGCGTGGTGGACGGCGGCCGGCGGGTCCTCGCCTCCTCAGCACAAACGAGGCGGGAGGCCTCCGGCCAGATGCGTGGGTCGGCCCTGGACGGCTGGCGCGGACGGCGGAGCACGGACTCCGGGGCGGCGACCCTGGTTCTTCTGGCGGTGGCTAGTGGCTAGGTCTGCGTGGGCAGCCGGCGCTGGCCGGGGTGGTTCTGGGTGGCGCCGCCGATGGGATCTAGGGTGGCTCGGCCATGGTGCGGCGGCCACGGAGACCTCGACGGCCGGTGTCCCTCTCGCCTCTTCGTCACGCAAGCCTGCAGCGCCGCTTGAGCGTTCCGTCGACGGCCTTGAGCGAGGCGGTCACGCAGGATGGTGGGCGCGGGTCTGGTGGCGGCTGGCGGCGGGGTGTCCGCGTGCTAGGCTTCGGTGGCGGCACGACCTGCTGCTATGCGGCGGGGTTCGTCACTCGAGCTCGGCGGTGGACTGCACAGGCGGCTCGACGTTTTGGCGGCAGCGGCGCCATCGGCTTGGCTCCCGGGTTGCGCGGCCTACTCTGTGTTTGGCGGCGGGAGGCGGTGGTGCTAGGGACCGTCGGCGGCAGGGCTCCCGGTGGCGGCGGATGCGGAATCCAGGAGATCTTTCCCCTCCCGCAAACGTCCCTGCTAGGAGTCGTTTCGCAGCGTCGGGGCTGCGAGACATGAGAATAAAGGAGGTGGTCCTTGGGTTTCCAATCGGGCGAAGATGAAGATCCTGATGTAGGTTCTCTTTGATCAAGCCGGGGTGTCGACCCGAAAGGCTCCGCCGACGAATCCCATGGGCGACGCCTGGAGATTGCTGAATCGGTGGAATTCGGTTACAATGCTCAGTCATCGAAGGTGAGATTGGAGGACTAGCAACGGTGTTCGGAGTCTTTGCATCGATGGGGAACTGTCTTGGAGTTGCAAGATTCGTGGCAGCCGTATGTAAGAGGGGGCGACAGCATGCGTGAAGTCTAAAGTCGTACATTTCAGGGTGAAAGCCCAAGGTCTGGCCTTAATTGGTTGTGCCTGGCACTGGTCTTCTTCGAGCCGTTGTTTTGAGAGCGAGGATTATCTCCAGGGTGAAAACCCAAGGTTTGGCCTTAATTGGTTGTGCCTGGCA
The DNA here is from genome assembly GCA_028641055.1 of Alopecurus myosuroides. Lineage (NCBI taxonomy): Eukaryota > Viridiplantae > Streptophyta > Magnoliopsida > Poales > Poaceae > Alopecurus > Alopecurus myosuroides. Next base: position 34,996,478 of record CM054062.1, read on the forward strand.
CCGTTCTTCTTGGAGACGTTGTTTTCGAAGAGATGGACATCAGTTGTTGTTTAGGTGGTGGTTGTGCGGATACCGCTAGGACTGTAACTCTGTAGCGGGACTTTTCTTTTTATTTCTTTTTTTATTGTCTTTCGGCTGTGTGCATCCGTAATGACTATGGTTATTGCGTTGTTGCAGAGGCCGGGTGTAATTTGTATCTTCGCGATATTAATATACTTCCCTTTATCAAAAAGATCATCGGCACACACTATGTCATATCCTCAATGTCCCACCCGTATCATCAGCACGACCTTCACCGCCTCAAGCATCATAGCCTACCACTAGAGTGGAAGATAAATAACACACAAAGTAGACATCAGGCATGAAGGTATCAACATCCTTATTGCTGATGTCACGGAATAGGCTCTCACCTCCGTGGGGTTCACCTGGCGCTCGCCGAAGCTATACCCGCAGGCAAGGGAGGAGCACTTGTGGTCAACTGGGGGAGTATCGCGCAAATGGAGGAGCCTAGGAGTGCAGGTCCGTGGACTACTCATCGCAAAATCTCCACGCCGCGTACCGTCGGAACTTTGACCAGATCATCGAGGGGATGACAGCGGTGGTGGATTTTGCACCAAGATCCCCTAGAGAAGAACATTTAACTTTTTAATTACCTTCTAATTTGGAATCAACCTCTTCAGATATTCTAATTACCTTACAGTTTTAGATTTTAGAGAAAGAACCAACTGGGTCTAGAAGAAAATACATTAACCATATATGGAAGTTGTTTCAGATCCAAACCAAATCCAATTTTGAAGTATCTAATAAAACAGAATCACACATATTACTACAAAAATTAATTAATTAAACAACAACGTTTCAAAAAAGGATAAGCTATATGCAAATAAGAAGAACATAAAGTCACAGAGGTAAGTCCAAGAACTTGAACACTATCTCCAAATGAGTGGCAAGATCTAAACATCTGATCTCTTTGATATGCTCCCTTTGACTTGCACTTCTCAAATTTGATGACGACCATAACTTGACGTCGTCAACCATAAACTATATGAAATATTACTTTTGATGCAAACTCATAGAAAGATAACTAACCGTACATAGATATACCACACACATATAATGAGTTTGAACACAAAGCTATATGAACAATTACTTACCATACCATAATCTCACATGGTACATCTTCTAGCTTTGTGAGTTGATCAATATTAATCATCGCTTAGCACTTTAACTTGATCAACCTTGTATATTTTATTCTCTCTTCATAATAATGATGTATTGAAGGTAAAGATGAATGTCACACAATATTCTTCTTTAAGACATATTTGCAATATGCTCAACTCTCTCATGAATAAACTTAGAATATTCACATGAATAGCACATTGGTCATCACTTGATCATCTTGAATCCAACACATGTACATAAAACATTGACTATGGACAAACTCTACAAGAATACTCGAAATAAAGCAACGATCGTACAAACATCATACAACTCAACACCACACCGCACACACCCAAGGCAAGATACAAAGGTGATAAGGACAGCGACGCCAACACAAGGAAGATGAAGCCGCATCCGGCGAACGATGAACTCCAAGACGATGCTTCATATAGGGAACGCCACCATAGTGCTGCTACCGCGTGATCCAAAGGATCAAGGTTTTCACCCAGAGTCACACGAATTAAAGAGGAGAACCTCGACAACGCTTTCAAGAAGGAGACGACGCCCACGTATGCCGCCGCCGTCGGCCTGGCCAAAACCAGCAAGGTGTTCACCCCGGCAACCACACTCCACCTCCGAGGCGTGGTGAGGCCAAGCTGAACTACACCCACGTTCTTCTAGACACCAGCTACCACACCGCCCGCACGACCATGGTTACCAGCCCGCACTCGAGACATGAGCTCCGTCCACGAGCGCCTAGCCTCCCACCACCAGGGCCGCCGCCCCGGAATCCTCGAACACGAACACGAGGCCTTAGAGACACACCATGGGACCGGCGAAGTGGATGAGCAGGTTGGTGCCTGACCATGTAGTAGGGGAATGGCAGAGATGCAATGGGCATGCAACACGATTGTCGGATATATACCAACTAGGGGTATATCAGATGGTAGTCTAAAGTGTCGGATTACCAGGGTGGCCTAAATGGTAATGGGCTACGGTCCATTGGGCGGCCCGGTAAGCTGACGCACGGAAGCCGGATTCTAGAAGAACCCGGATCACGGCCCACGTGATCTGGCTTGGAGTAGAGGGCGGATTCCTTACTTTCCAAGTTAATAGTTACCGTAGTCTTCTAGGTTTCCTTCTCTGTATGCCCTAATCCGGCTATTATATAAAACCGAACGGGAGATAAGATGCCGGATTTTGCTCAGATCGCCGATATACTGCTAAATCGCACTTTATCGACATGGTGCAGTCCGAGATCTCCGAAAACACGGATGAAAGTAATCCCGTGCAAGAGGCAGAAAACAACACTCCCACAACAGAGGTGGAAGATCCGACATCCGTCGATATCACGACGCACTCGGAAGCTGACTCTGTATTAGCCGCCATCGAGGCGAGATTAGAGTCGGAACCCGGATCGGATCACTTCGATACCGAAGACGAAGACGAAGACGCTTTCGAAAGAAAGGTCAAGTCCTTCCAAGAGGGATTCCACGAAGTACTGATGGCAAAACCGGCTGAAAACACGGATGCCGACAGTCAGGAAAGCCCTAGAACGCCTCCGCCAGAGGAAGAGAGAGAAGAAGGAGAAACCTCTACAAAATTCCCCGACGTCAAGGAATTGACAGAGGAAGAACCCTGCAGGAAACCTCCATCTTCCAAGAAGAAACACAAAGCTGCTAAAAGGCTCCAGTATAAGCTCCGGAAGAAGAAATCGGCTGATCCAGCCAATGAAAGCCCGGAAATAGGAGACGCAAGCGGAGTAAAACCTGCGGATAAGAAAACAAAGGAAATCCTTGTTCCGCCAATGACAGAACAGGACAAACAGGAATTACTCCAAACACCAGTGGGACCACACGAGCCCCTTGAAGTGCTGGAAGCTCGGAGGCAGGCTCTCCAAAGGCAACAACAACATCTATTTCGAACTCGAGAACACCTCCAAAGAACCCAGGCTGACATCAAGCTCATGCGGGAAGAAATCGAGGAATACGAGAGAAAGAATAAATCTGGCATTAAACCTACGCGGTTACCTAGAATCGCAAAGCCGGAAGTACTGCCGCCAAAAGAAAGGTTCCATAACCCATCTTGGCAAAAGCAGGTAAACGACAAAGATGCCAGAGGCGAGCCAATATAGAAAACTACGGCTGAAAACGCAGAAGCGGCGTTCGCCATCCTCAACAATGATATGTACTCTAACGGTGAAAAACTTCAAGGGGTGTACGCTTTCCTAGGAAAAGCGTTGCAACAGCAACAGCGAGCGCAAGAGCGATCAGGGAAATTACATGAAGACTCCGCCCTATGCAAGACAGCTACATGTGCCGCTGGAGCAACTGGACCTGAAGAATCTGGGGACTCGAACAATTCGAAAGAGAAGAAATCAGATCGGAGAAAGGACAAGAAAAAGCCCGACAATAGGGACGAAGCGTCTAGAACCGGATCCCATCTCCCGAAAGATGGAATTAATCCACGTGATCGGGAAGAGAAAAACCGGAAGGATGGAAAATCAATGCCGCCTCCGAGACGCCCCGTAGAAAATGCTGGAAGACAGGACATGCCTCACAAACGTGAGAGATCTCGGACGCCACCCCAGGAATAAGGAAAGATACAGGAGTAGAACTCCACCTTATCCCAAAGGGCACGATCACGGAGTAAACAGAGACAATCCCGGAAAAGCGCGTCCGCGCCACAATGGAAAAGAACGGAGCAGATCCCCTTCTGTCCATTCAGCCGGCAGATACTCCGCACATATAGACAGAGCGGAAAGAGACGATTTATACTTTGGACCCAAGTGTTTCACTGATAGGATCCAAAGAATAACTCTGCATTCTGGCTTTGCCAAATTTGGTCCAACATACCAAAAGTATACCGGTAGCACAATCCGTATACCTGGCTCTCAGACTACTATACAGCCGTTCAGATCAACAATGGGACAGACCTGGAGGCAGTCAAATTCCTCCCCCTAATGTTCCTGGATGGAGCCAGAGATTGGATCAATGGATTACCGTCAAGGACTGTTGATAGCTGGGATGATATGGCAAGAGTATTTACTCAGCATTTCAGGGGAACTTACAAGCGCCCAAACAGCATCAACCAGTTAAACCGCTGCACCCAATTTGAGGATGAACCATACGTGGATTTCATCTCAAGGTGGACTGCAATGAAGAATAGTTGCTCTGGAGTAACTGACGTTCAAGCAATGCATGCTTTCATCAATGGCCTAAAACCCGGACTTGTGCCATTCATGATCGGTTCCAAAAAGCACAAAGATCTCGGATCTATGCTTACAACCGCTAATGAACACGCAGCAGCCGAGGACGACATCAGAGCAAGAGGAGGCAATATCGATACACTGATACAGGCCAAAAAGACCCCTCGCCCTGAGAAAAAAGGAACTCCAGACGCAACACAAAAGCCTAAAGAAGTTAACATAGCCTTTGGAAGATAAAATGGGAACAGGTGGAAAGGACGCAGTACAGAACCGATTAATTACACCAAGGAAGAGTGGGAAAAGATAAAATCGGAAAACTGCGTCCACCACTCGCAGTTTGGGAAACCCACCCACACCAACGCACAATGCCGGCTGAACAAGCATATGAAAGGCAGTGCAGGATCCGAAAACAAAGGAAAGAATTCAAAAAGGAAATTCTCCAAGCAAAAGCCAGAAGCTGAAAAAAAAGACAATGAAACGGACACTGACGAAAAAATCCAGGAACAGCAGCGAGAAGGCGAGCCTAAGTTTCCGAGAGTTGATGGAGAATGCAACCTAACTTTCCTGGCAACTCTCTCAGCAAAGGTGGCAAAGAGAACGCTTCGAGAAATAAACGCGGTTGTCCCTGCAACCCCGAAATTCTTGAAGTACTCAAATACACCAATTACCTGGGATCAGTCTGATCATCCCGGGAATATCCCTGAACCCGGCACACAAGATCTAATTGTAAGTCCTATTGTTCAAAACATTAGGCTAAAAAGAGTGCTGATGGATGGAGGATCCAGCATTAACATAATGTATCTGGATACACTGAAGCATCTGCGAATCTCGGAGACCCAACTCAATCATAGCAATATACATTTTCATGGCATCGTCCCTGGCAGACAAGCACGATCCCTAGGAGAAATTTCGCTAGATGTAACCTTTGGAGACAAAGATCACTTCCGTCAGGAAAAAGTATCCTTCGAGGTTGTGCCGTTCGAAAGCGTGTATCACGCAATACTCGGACGTTCAGCTTTCGCCAAATTCATGGCAAGATCATGTTATATTTATAACAAGCTGAAGATGCCAGTTCCCAAAGGAGGAGTAATTACCATAACATGAGACTTCAAGCTGGCAAACGAACTGGAAAAAGAAAACGCCCTTTGCGCTGAAAAAGTGATAGCAAAGGAAGAATTGAAAGAGCTGGCAAAAGAAGTATCGCCGACAGAAATGCCGGCAGGAAAGGAAAGCCGGAAGCCTGCAGACAACTTCAAAACTTCCAAGAACACAAGACAGGTAATCCTAGATCCTAAAGATCCGACAAAGTTTGTCGTAGTAGGAACTGGGATGACCGACAAATAGGAAGGCGAGGTCATCGAGTTCCTCCGTGAGAACTGGGACATTTTCGCATGGTGTCATGCGGACATGCCAGGCGTACCCAGGGAACTTAATGAGCATCAACTTAAGGTGATTCCAGGATCTAAACCCGTCAAACAAAGTCTCCGTCGATTTGACGGAAGAAGACGGAAGGCCATCGGCAAGGAGATTATCCGGCTTTTGCCAGTAGATTTTATCCGGAAAGTTATACATACTGAATGGTCAGCAAACCCAGTATTAGTCCCGAAGAAAGACAATACCGCCCTTAGGATGTGTATAGATTATACTGGTTTGAACAAATTGTGCCCAAAAGACAGATTTGCGTTACCGCGAATCGATCAAATAATAGATGCCACTCCTGGCTCTGAGCTTTTATGTTTTTTGGATGCATATTCCGGGTATCATCAAATACGCATGAAGGTAGAAGATCAAATAAAAACTTCCTTCATAACCCCATATGGGACGTACTATTACATAACCATGCCTTTTGGCCTGAAGAACGCTGGTGCAACTTACCAGCGTTGCATGCAACGATGTTTGCATAGTCAGATTGGAAAAAACGTCCACGTTTATGTGGACGACATTGCTGTCGTGTCTAAGGAGAAAGATACACTCCTTGAAGATTTGCGAGAAACCTTCGAAAATTTGCGCACTTATAAGATGAAGCTAAATCCATTAAAGTGCGTATTCGGGGTTCCCTCAGGAAAACTTCTGAATTTCATTATTTCTCATAGAGGAATAGAAGTAAACCCAGAAAAGATCAAAGAAATCTTAAACATCTCCAAGCCTACGTGCGTAAAAGATGTACACAGATTGACGGGTTCTGCAGCAGCCGTTAGCAGATTTATTAGCCGGCTAGGGGACAAAGCTCTGCCACTATACAAGTTGATGACATTTCAATGCCAGTAACAACGTGGCAGAATACAAAGCTCTACTTCACGGATTGCATATTGCAAAGGAAATATGTGTCAAACGCATCTTGTGCTATGGCGACTCAGATTTGGTACAACATCAGCTCAACCAGACTTGGGATGCCAAAAGTCCCATCATGGCCGAATATCGGAGAACGGTGGACGAGTTTGCAATTTGTTTCTTTGGATTTGAAGTACTTCATGTAAAAAGAGAGGAAAACTGGAACGCGGACGCATTAGCCCGCATGGGGTCAGAAAGGGAAAAAATCCTACCACCTGGTGTGTTCGTCCAACACTTGTATGAACCATCGATAAAAGGTGGAGATGTTGATTATCCTCTGGCTTCCGAGTCAATTGAGGTCATGCTCGTTAACCTGGATTGGACAATTTCATATTTAAACTTCTTAGTTGATCAGAAGTATCCGGATGGAGCAGACGAAGTCTTGCGAAGACAGATTCAGCGTCGATGCAAAGGATACACGGTAATTAACAATTGCCTGTATAAACGCAGTACTACCGGAATTTTTCTACGATGTATTTCACCAGAAGAAGGACGAGAAATCCTGTAAGAAATCCATGCCGGAGATTGCGGACATCATGCTCAATCAAAAAGCATAGTCAAAAAAGCATTCCGTGCAGGGTTTTTCTGGCTAACAGCCAAGACAGACGCTGAGCACATAATAAATACATGTGCATGGTGTCAATATTACGCCAAGCAGATAAATATGCCAGCCCAAGCACTCAAAACTATCCCCATCACATGTCCGTTTGCGGTCTGGGGGCTAGATATGATGGGACCATTCAAAACGCAATGGGTGGACTCACACATCTACTCGTAGCAGTGGATAAATATACCAAGTGGGTGGAGGCTAAACCCATCAAAAAGCTTGATGGTGTAACAGCCAAAAATTTCATCATTGACGTAGTCATGAGATACGGCGTTCCACACAGCATAATAACAGACAACGGGACAAATTTCTCCATTGGAGAGCTGGCAAAATATTGCCGACAAACGGGAATTCGCCTAGATCTCACATCTGTTGCACACCCGCAATCCAATGGACAGGTTGAAAGAATGAATAGCTCAATCTTACAAGGAATACACCCAAGACTCGAATCTCCTCTGCATAGAGCAGTTGGGGCATGGGTAGAAGAGTTACCCTCCGTGCTTTGGAGTATTCGACCAACACCAAATAGGTCAACTGGGAAAACCCCGTTTTTCCTAGTTTATGGTGCTGAAGCAATTCTGCCAATGCACATGATCCATGACAACCCAAGAGTGCAGGATTTCGATGACTCAGATGCCGAAAACGCACGACAGGATGCCGTCGACCTCTTAGAAGAGGAGCGAGAGATTGTGCTTCAAAAATCCGCCATTTATCAGCAAGGTTTACGACGTTATCATAGTCGGAAAATCAGGCATCGTTCTTTTAAAGAAGGTGACCTAGTGCTAAGACTGGTACAACAAACAAAGCACAAATTGGCCCCAGTATGGGAAGGACCATTTGTCATCAGCAAAGCTATGAAAAATGGATCATACTATCTTGTAGACATTCGAGATACGGAAGACCATCCCGAAAAGCCGAATCGCAAAAGAAAGAGAAAGATAGATGATGAACTAGGAGAGACAAAGAGGCCCTGGAGTATCCAGCAGTTACGTCCCTTCTATACTTAGTTCAATTCCTATGTAAACATCTTTGAGATCATGAAATAAAGTTGTCGGAATTCTTATATCCATGTTTTTACAAGTTTATTATAGTAAAAAGCATGATTCCGTCTTATCTATTTCCCAATGATCTTACAAAATACTCAGCGTTAACTCGAATTGTGCCTGCGTGCTCGGCGTTTAAAAACTGAATGATTTTCAGCCTACTAAAGGCTAAACGAAACTCGGATTGTGCCTGCGTGCCTGAGTTTCATCCAAGAAGTTCCTTACTATTCTCTAAGTATTATCTGATTGTTTATGTTCTAGGTCACTGGAGCTAGTAAGTAAAAATGCCTTTAGTATGATCCGTGTTTCCGAGTTTGAACTGATCGGTTTTACCCAGTCACTTGGCATGAAGATTAAAATACTACTGAGCCATTTCAAACACTAAGGACAGTTAAAGCACATAAACCAGAGAACTTAGAAGATGAATATAAAACCCGGAAAACTTGCAAAGGATTTATAATATTAACTGCAAAAGGCGGAGTACTTGTTCATACAAATGGATAGAAGCATTACAATAAGGTTTACATTCTAAAAGTTCAGTAATGCTCCTATTTCCTATCTTTCCTATCCAGGGCAAGGGAAATTCTTCAAGCATCTGAGTCATCTTCGCTGCTGGACTCCTCGGGGGCTTCTGGAATCTCTTCTTCCGGATAGGTGATGGAGATATTCACCATAGAAGCAATCTTGGTAGCGTGACCTTTGATCTCATCAAAGATGGTGGTCCGCTGGGTCTCCGTATATCCTTGAGGGATGCCAGACGCCACGCGACAAGATTTAGCAGTGGGATAGTGCATACGCATAAGCCCTAGAGCCATGCGTGCACCACCCCGTGCTGTGGAGTGCAAGGTGGATTCCTTGGCCTCCGCCACTTCTACGATAGCTCCCGGAAGTTTTTCAACTTCCGAGAGATCCCCAGACTTTGCGGGAAGATACTTTTTGATGAGCAACATCCCCGCAGCTTTGATCGCGGTGAATACCTTCCCGAAAGCTCGGATTTTCTCAATCCGAGTAAGTGCTGGGTCATCTCCTGTTTTTTCAGACAAACAACCAAAGGGTTAATGAAAAAGCAGAGAAAGAAATCAAAACATGGAAAATCCGGTAAAAGTTGAAAACTTACCGAGGATCCTATCCATCTCGGAGCCTTCCTCCAGGCGAAGATTCAAAGCGTTCTCCAGATCCCGGATAGTTGCTTTGTCTTTTTCAGCTTGGTTGGAGGCATTGGATTGAGCAATGCCTACAACCAGCTGCCTGGCCTCCAGTTCCTTCTGAACCTTCATAAGATTCTTATGAAGGTCCAGGTTCTCCCGGCGAAGGTTCTCGGCATTGCCGGCATCTTCATCAGTCTGTTTGGCTTTCGCCAAAGCAACTGAAAAGCGAGGAAAAAATCCCGAGTTAAGAAAACTCGAAAAAGTACTTAGAGAAAAAAAGCATAAAAGTGAAACCACGGGGAATAAAAATACCTGTTGTTTCCTTCAGCTGATGCTGAGACGATGCCAACTCCGCTTCCTTAACTTCAAGAATAGAAAGAAGCCTTCTAACCTCCTTATTCTTGACTGTTAGTTTGCTGAAAACTTCCATGTTTATGCTTTCAGCGGTTTGCTGAAACACGAAAATGAACCAGAACGCTTAAGTTAGAAACAAGCATGATAAAGTTGAAAGAATTAAGTTAAAAGCATGCATTTGACTTATTGCTTGGGGGCTAGAGATATTACCTGGCTCATTCGCTGCAAACCTGACAAAGTTTCCGTGAACTCTTTTGCAAACTCTGCAAATAAAGTCCCGCTAGCACTAAGACCCTTATTGATATTTTTGAAATCTTTATCGAAGGTGGGAATAGGTTCCTCCTCAGTTGCCCGAGAAGAACCTCCCAACTCCAGGTCCGCCCTTTCCCTCGTGTCCGTTTCCGGCACAATAGGTTGGCTGGCCTGCAAGGTTTCGTCGTTGGGGGCAGCAGCGTGCTCTTCTGTAACTGCTACTGGGGTATCTGGAGCAGTAGCAGGAGAAGGGTGTGGGCCTCTGCTAGCCACAGATTTAACCCTTTTTAGTTTCTTGGGCTTCAGAGTTGTGGGAGCCAAGCTAAAAAAGAAGAATGCCAGAAAGTTAAAATTATGAGAATATAGAAAAATGCTCTGACAAATCGAAAAAACCCAGACGAACAAACCTGGAAGTGGCGACGGGAATACCATCAAGATCAATAATTTCCTGCGAAGAGGAAATCTTCTTGCGCTTGGGCCCGCCAGCAAATTTGGCACGCAACGTATCCAAATCAGCATCTGAAGCAAGATCTCACTCGGGAAGTTCAAAGATCTCTCAAAGAGGCAAAAGCCGGGTTTAAACAAAATCCGAGATAAACAGAAGGAATACAAACTCAAGAGGTAAAAGGTGTACCTTGGGAGCCGGGTTAGACGTTGTATACGTTGGCCGGCTTTCTTCATATTGATCGCGCGAGGCAACCAATTGGTTTACGCGTTTCGGCAAATCTTTTGCCAACAAAGATTTGCTCGTCGTCCTCATAGCATCCGCGTCCCCCGTGTAATTACACAGAAGGCGGGGGCCGTGATCAGCCAAAGGCTGAATCCGCCTATTCAGCCAGCATAGGACTGTGTCCATTCCGGTTAGAGGTGGATCGGCGGCGACGAGTTTCGCGATGCGCTGTTTGATCTTGAGAAGGTCTGGAGGCAGATTTTGCACTGCTTCTGTTCCCCAGTTTTCTTGGGGAATGGCAGCGGTATTGGTGAAAGGTGGAACCCCGGTGGTTTTTCCGGGAAATGGAACGTCGGGATGGTAGAAAAAGGAACCCGTCCAGAATTTGATGGATTCCGAGGTTTTGATCTTGGAGAACCAATCCTCCCTGAATCTGCGCAGGGTAAAGGATATGGTCCCGCAAGTCGGAAGCGCACCCTCGGAAGGGTTCCTCTTAACCTCAAAACAGTACTGCCAGAAATCTAACCTAGGATCTAAACCTAGATATCCTTCGAAAAGAGCTTGAAATCCGGCTAAGTAGAGGATGGAGTTGGGAGGCAGATTGTGGGGTTGAATGTTGTAGTGATTCAAGACTTGAAGGAAAAAGGCGGAAGGCGGCAATCCCATACCTCTTGCGGTGTGGGAGGTAAGGAGAACGCGCTCCCCGTCTTTTGGCGCTGGCTCGGACTCGTCTTCCGGGCTCCGCCATTTGCCTTTCAGCAGCAGCCCCTCCTTTTCAATTGTCGGAAGGAGGGAAGGCGTTATACTGCTCTGGCTCCAATTGCCGGCAGTTTCCCCTTCGTCTTCTGCCCCGGCGGCGGCGCACGCGGCCGCAAGCTCGTCCCCGACGAGGATGATTTTTTCCTCCACCGTCTCGGGTGCGAGTGGTGGGGATGGCGCGGAGGAGGATCCCGCGAGGTTGGTGGCGGCGAGAGGAATTTCCTCGCCCGCTGCGCCGCTGGCAGCTTTCTCCGGCTCGTCGCCGGTTGCACGCAGTGGGGAATCCACCATGGGATCCATGGTGTTGATAATCTCGTCGATTTCCGCCGCAACGGAGCGTGCCGGAGAAGAGTTCGGTGATGCCATCTTTTAGCGGCGCGGTGAAGATCGTGCGCTCCGGTGAGTTCCCGGGCGGCGTTCGTGCGTTCGCTGGAAGATTCGCTCTGCTCGTAGTGTGCTTGGGCGCTGTGGAGGCGAGAAGAGAACTGGGAGCAGAAGGTTTGCCGGAGAGGATGATGACGACTATTTATAGCCGGAAACCCGTCGCGATGCGTGCTAACGGCTCTTTTGACCATTGGATGATCAACTCGTGTCACTCGCCGGAAATTCCGGGAAATGAAACGACGGGTGATTATTGCTATCTCCTCGTTTCCCGCGAGAATCTGTCAGAGATACGTTTCAGGGTTTCCCGCTCGACACCTAAACGCCCCTGACGTCAGCAAGATTAAAGCGCTGACGTAGGAAGTTCCTTCTCCACGAAGATTCGTGGAAAAAAAGCCGGATTTTCCGAAATCTGAGTTTTGTGTTATGACATTATTCTGATAAAAATAAGAATCAAGACAGAGAGCCTATATTTCTCGGACAACATGCAACACTTGACGAAAGACGGCAAATCGGAGTCTTAATCCTTCTTGGGGGCTACTGTCGGATATATACCAACTAGGGGTATATCAGATGGTAGTCTAAAGTGCCGGATTATCAGGGTGGCCTAAATGGTAATGGGCTACGGTCCATTGGGCAGCCCGGTAAGCTGACGCACGGAAGCCGGATTCTAGAAGAACCCGGATCACGGCCCACGTGATCTGGCTTGGAGTAGAGGGCGGATTGCTTACTTTCCAAGTTAATAGTTACTGTAGTCTTCTAGGTTTCCTTCTCTGTATGCCCTAATCCGGCTATTATATAAAGCCGGACGGGAGATAAGATAGATAGACAAGAAGCAAAAGGCTGACTCGCCGAGAGGTTGATCCTTGACGAGCAGCTAACAGAACCTCACATTGTACTCTGTATTCCCAGGCTCTAGTCCTGAATAGTGAGATTGCAGGAGTAGGAACGCCGCATTACTGCGTCGTACCGAACCTGGGTAAAACCCTGTGTACTCGATCATCGTACAATCACGTCCCCCACGTCTCTATCGGTAGTATCATGGCACCCCCGTCTATGAAATCTACTATGATGTCTCGACAACGACAACCTCCGTATCAACCTCCTGTCGCACCGCGTACGCCGACAGTCAGACCTAGACCAGGCAAGCCCGAGTCCTACCTCCGGCCTCACCGCAGCCACACAGAGGAGATCATCCTCCACCGTCTGAGACGGTTGCCGACCCAACGCGGCAACAGGAGCACACCAGGCCCAGAAGGCCCAGTCGGGCCCGCAAAGTTCCCGCGGCCCCGCTGCAGTACCAGGGCCACGGCCGCCGTCCTCCTACCGAAGCCCGCCTGCGCCACCCACCGCCTCCACTGTAACATCCCAAGTATGAAACACCCTTAGAGTGCTTTGCTTTTGTTATCTTAAGTTAAGCATCATTCCATCATGAGCATTGCATTTTTTTTATTAATTGAGTTGTTTTCCATTTCAAATTCAAATCAATTGCAAATCTTTGGTTCATACTTGGTATGTTCCAATGTTTGAAAACAATTCACAAACATAATCAATTCAATTGTTTTCTTTAAATTTGAATTTTTCTAGTAATTTGACTTGGTTAAATTTCAACTAATACATTTGATGTGAAATTCAATTGAATTCATTTTTTTGTTGTTTATTTTTCAAACAGTGGCTAAACATTTGAATTTTGAAAACTAAAAGTGGTGCAACTGGGCATTTACAATGCTTAAGCAATACAAATTAAATTCATGAATTTAGGAATTCCAAAAACTCTTTCAAATTCTGTCCTTTGCTTTCTCTACAAAAAAAACAGGAAGGAAAAAATAAAAAGAAAAACAGTGGGGGAGGCAGGCCAGCCCAAGTGGGTTGAGCCCACCTATCACCCCAAAGCCCAGCCCCACGAACCCCTGTCGTCTTCCTCCTCTGTACGGAGACAGAGGAGGGGAGGGCTCCCCCACCGGGCAGCACCCACCTGCTCCACCTCCTCCTCTCCTTAACCCCTCGGCCGCAACCCTAGCTCCCTCTCTCTCCCTTCTTCCTCCTCTCTCCCGCCGCCGATCTCCCTCTCCTCTTCCCTCACGATCCCCTTGCTCTTTCTTCTCTGAACCTACCACCACCGAGAGCACAGGGGAGAGCGCCGGGAATTGCCGTCGCCATACAGGTGATTAATCCAACGGCGTGAGTTATCCTCGGATTGCTTCTTTCGATAAGGGGCGAGATCTAGGATGGGTTTGTTTGAGGTTAGTGGTAGTTGGCTCCGATGCGCTATCTTATCCCTTTCTTTTAGCCGGATGTTGTAGCGTGTCTCTGTAGTTGGTTAGTGCAGCCCGCTGTCGCACCTTTGTATCACATATCTTCCGTTGAACCCAAAGCATTTGTATTTGGTGTTGTCGGGTACACTTTGGTATCTTGTGCGTCTTGCTTGCCAGTACTCGTCCGTACTGACCACTTTGGGGCTGCTGGTTCTGCAGACTATGTTTCCGAGGATCCCCATGGTGGCTACTACGTGGAGTATGACGAGTCTGCTGACGAGTAGATAGCGGACCCGGGCAGGATCCGAGACTTCGTGGATGGGCTCCGTTCTTTCGTTTCCGGCCTCTTAGGCCTATTTGGACCTTGTCTGTACTCAGACACTTTGGATGCTTCCGCTGTGATGTAATGATGACTTGTTGGGACATGTGTCCTCTGCATGACTGTATTTGCTATCTCTGCTCTAGTGAGAGCTTTTGCCACTTATTTCTATTTCTTTGTGTCTTAGAGATTTGTTGTGATATCACTTGTTCAAATGCCGTTGACGTACCATGTGTGTATGTTATGAAGTACGTCAATGGAAGTATTCGGATTCCTATTAGATGGTTTCACAGACGATGAATAGTAGAGGATGGTTGTCACACGTTTACGTGTTGGCCTACTCATATTGAGATGCGGGTGCAGGTAGGCCCCGTAAGCCAAGTATCTACTGTTTAGCGGGCTGTGTGTATCCTCTAGAAGTACGGGTGCGACATCCACCGCCCGTAACGCCGTCGTGCGCCGCGACCATCCCCGAGTCGGTTCACCACTCCTCCTGTGACAGAAAGCCCCGTCGCCGCCACGTGACTGAGCGTCCACTGTCGCGGCGCCATCTCCACCAGCCAAAGCCATGGCAGAGGCAGCAACCCATGACCCGCGATGACCTCAGCCCGCCCTGTCTGAAGGAACAAAACGTGCTCGCGATGCAAGACGCCGTCCAGCCCCCGAACAAGCACCACCAAGGCGCCTCCTGTCACGCCACCAGCGTCGTCATCGCAGATCTGCGCCGGTGCGCCGCAGCGCTGCAGTGCTCGACACCGGAACACCGCATCCAGACCCGGACGCCTCCGCCCGCACCGAGACGATCGCGCGTGGAGACGGGAAATCCTCGCACCGAAACTCTACAAGTATTGCTCAATGCAACCATTATAGTCCATAGTGATTGTAATCAATTACCAAAACCATACATGGGGCACCAATGCCCTTTCAATCGTCACATGGGAGATCTGAAAGGAAAGAAACGTGAGGGTTTTCAATAACAAGTTCCCATGCCATGCCTCCTCTTTCAACGCATCAAAGATGACGACAAAATTTGGGTACTATCGGGAGGTAAAAAGTTAGCAGAAATTATCGGTTGAATACTTTGTGATCTCTCTTTTTCTCTTTCGCCTAGGCCTTGGTTGTATTTGCTCCTTCTTTATCGATACAAAAGACAGAGATTTTGTTTTGTTCCAAAAAAGAAGGCGGAATAACAAATTACGCGATCTGCATTTATATTTCTAATGAATCTTTATAATAAACCCGGTTCCTTTTGCAAAAAAAAAAAAAGCATTCACATTTCACTTGCACTATCGGTCAACATCGATAAACCGCCCGTTGATGTGGTATACGAAAATGCTGCTCGATCAACTGGCAAATTGGCATTCGGCCGAATTCCCCACCGAAATATACAGTACATTCCGAAGGCATGGTCAAGCGTTGCATTGACCTCACTTGCGTTTTGAAAGATCCCAAACATATCAAGCCAATCTTGTACAAAAAAAAAAAAAACATATCAAGCCAAGGCGATCGAAGCTAGCAAGGTGGCAGCATATCGATGATTTCTCTCCACATGTTAGGCAACCTAGAGCTAGCACGCGCACATGCACGAGCAGGCACGGACAGACGATATGATGCCGGTCAAACGTACTTATATTACTTCCGCAATCATCCAATTAAGATGTCGGCCAAAGTTGCAAAACCTTACAAAAACTGGGGCTCGCACGCTGTCTCCCGTCTACTTATCGAGCAGAGATGTGCATGCAGTGTTGGCAAGGGGCAGGTACCAGCTCGCCGCATCGCCCAATTGCCCCATCCTTATATTGTCTCTAGACTAGAGTGTTTGGGGAGAACGGGCTTAATCAAATGTTTCTTGCTAAAGAATGGAGGGTTAGTGTAAGTCCTAGCCTGGAATAGTGTTTACTTTAAAGCGCCGGTGTTCCCTCTAGTCCGACTGCGATGCTCTCCGTGCATGATCGGCCGGGCACCGAAGATATACCTACTTCATATAAGTGCCACCAACCTGTCCGTGTCCGGGTCTATCAAGAAGCGGCACGCCCATGTGAGTGTTCGTGGCATTGTGTGGACAGTGCTGCTGGTGGTGCTATCTTTGGTCCTTCTTTCATGGAGTTTCTCGACGGATGGATCAGAACGTCAGGGTACGTACGTAGGTTACACGGTCCCTGGAAAACAATGAATTGATTGACGGGTAGTGTACTTACGGTTCAGGGACCCGTAATAGTTGCAGCAGTACGTGATTCTGCAATCGAGAACGTACGCCACGACCACGACCACGACCGAATGCAGCTGGGCTGGTCTTGGATACCTGCCGCGGTGACCTCTGACTAACACGAAGGCCAGGGCAGGGTTCTTCGTTTCTTTTTCTTCTTCTGAAGAATTAAGGATGGCATCACCATGCGCATTGCATGGTACTCCCTCCGTTCAACAATAAATGACTTGCATTTGTCTAGATATGGATGTATCTAAACACTAAAACATGTCTAGGTACATCCATATATAGATAAGTGGAAGTCATCTATTGTTGAACGGAGGGAGTAACATCGTGTGTACAATTCAGAGCCGATCGATCCGTGAGTTGGAGCGGCGGGATCACGGGCGAGACAGAGGCTGTTCGTGCACGGCAGGCGATGAGCCCCAAAAGTGCAGTACTCTCCACGGGAACAGCTTTAAAACCTCCTCGGATTCGCTTCGCGTCGCGCACCTTCTCCCCGCGTGCCGCGACGGACGCAGCGCCAGCGGCATCCAATGCCATCATCCCCGCAGGCCGCAGCGGCACCGGCGGTCGAGGGGACGGCACCGACGGAAAGCGGAACGCACGCACAGGCACAGACGCCGGGGCGCGAAAAAGCAGCCGCGAGCTAGCGACCGATCCTTTCCTGCGAGGGGAGGTGAATCAGCGTGACCTGCTGCTCGTTCACGGCGACCGCGTG
The DNA here is from genome assembly GCA_028641055.1 of Alopecurus myosuroides. Taxonomy (NCBI): domain Eukaryota; kingdom Viridiplantae; phylum Streptophyta; class Magnoliopsida; order Poales; family Poaceae; genus Alopecurus; species Alopecurus myosuroides. The sequence goes on from CM054062.1 coordinate 35,013,893, forward strand.
TAGGGCTGGCTTGGCCAGGCGCATGTTGTCGTGAGGCTAGCTACTGCTGCTGCTGCGCACTGTGAGTGCCCTTCTCGAGTTCTCGGGATTTGGGAAGGATCCTTTTGGGAGCCGCGCGCCCATCTCGTGTTACGTCTTTTCACGTCTCTGGCTTGGACCGCGGCCTGCGCAACTGGGAGATCGAGGGCAAAGGTTTTGCTACTCCCTGCGAGAATGTTTTTACACCATATCGAGGTTTACAGTATCTTTGCTTTGGACGGAATTTCACGCAGCAGCACCGGTGACTGCTCTTTCTGTTTCCCTAGCCGCCGGCTACGCACGCACGCACCACCACGGGCCTAGAAACCTCGCGGAAGTTGGGCTTGGCGGGCTGGGTGTTTCCGAAACAAAAAAAAAATAGCTTTCCTCCAATTGTAGCACAAAAAGATTTCGTCCAGATGCATTTTCGGTTGTGTCTAAGCACATTTCCACTCACAGTTTGACACAAGAAAATGCATCCATAATCCTAGATCCCACCGTGACCGTACGATTCAACCCCTTTTTTCCCCCCCAAACGGCACCCCAAGAAAGCACCGACAGAACCGGAATGTTTGGATTTCACTAATCGCTGCTGCTTCTTCCGTGTCTTCAATTCTGAAAGTCAAGTTTTCCATCGAGTTGCCCTCTGGATTTCTTCCGGCTTCATTCGCCATCGCCAGCTGCAGCAAGACACCTGCTCCCGCCCTAAGATCCGCCCGAGTTCCTACACCGGGTGTAAACCTGCCATGTAATTTACAAACACGCTAGCATAGCTAATTAGCTCAAAGGGAGACCTGATCAAATTTGAATTCAAAACACGCACGGTCCCTGAGCTTCCAGATAGCCTAGCAAATAGCAGCCAGGCCAGTAATCCGCACATTACGACTAGCATTTAAATGCTGAGGAATCCACCAAAAAATATTGCAGGAAAGAACCAGGCCGGTTACCAGCACCAACTGCAGTATCAACGATACTCCACACATGTTTTTGCAGCATCGCAGTGAAAGAACAGATGCAAGATTGTTTCATCTTGGTTGCAAAACTGACATTTGTAGTTTCCAATCCAGTGCCTTTTCTTCGTGTTATGTTTTGTAGCAATTTTGCATTTGTGCCAAATCAGCCACAACCACACTTTGATTTTGAAGCGTATCTTAGCTTTCCAAAGATGCTTCAAGGATCTGTCTATTCCACCGTACGTTTCACCTTGCAGCTAGGTGTAAAGCATGTCAAATTGACAAGTCCTCGTGTATTGCATAGATAACGTACAAGTATTTGCTAACATGCTCTACATGTTCCTTTTTATTAAATAACATATAAACCTAAGAAAAGGAAAGGCTACAGAATTCAGACTTGCTTACGTTGGCAGCTGATTTATATCTAACCTGCAGAAAGAAACAATAACCCTGCCATAAATCTGGGAAGTACAACCTTTTGCCATTATAAGTAGTAGTAATATTCATATCACTATATCACAGCTTTAAGATGTAAATGAGGGTGTAGCAGCACAGAACAATGCGACTTCATGCTCCAAACCTTGGGTTTGCGTTCACATAAAGGGGTTTACACATGATTAAAGGAGTGCCTGACGAGAGGAATTTTATACACCTGCAGCTTCAGTTTTGTCTCCTTGGAGGCATGAGCCTTCTGCTACTCTTGGCTTCTTGGGTTCCTGTTCATCTTCGACAGAGGAGCGTCTAGTCTTTTGACGAGACTAGCTCTCTTTGTATCACCAAACAGCTGAATAGACATAAATATTGCAGTGCAATAACTAAATTGATAATGGAGGACAAGTTAGCAGTACCCTACTGAAACCAGCCAGCAGAAAATCATCAGATCTTTCAATATATGTATGGAGATTAAGTTTGCTGCCACCTTGCATGCCTTCAGGTCTGCCTCGTCCTCTTCGTCCTCCTCACCGTCTTCCATATCCTGATCCTGATCCTCGTCCCCGTCCACTATCAAAGGCTTGCTATTGAAATCGCTGACCATCCTAGGAGGCTTGTAGCTCAAACTCTCTCTTTTCAATGAAATGAAACGCAAATGTCATCTGCGTTTTCTCGAAAAAATAATCGCTGACCATCTGAACAGATGTTAGGGAGCAAAACTTAAATTACTTCATGGTAAATGAGGTTCACGTCCCGTAACACATAGATAATGGATCTATGGACAGCAAGGAGAAACAAAAATGAAGTGCTCAATAGCCAAAAATATTTTTTGTAAGAAGAAACCACACCTTCCCAAAGGCCTCCCCCGTTTCATACTTTGTGCAATCACCAAGGGTGGTTGATTATCTCGATGACTTTCTTGATGCCGTGGTGGCTGATGAAGTTGAGAAGGGAGGTATCAAGGGGCGTGGACATTCCGGCGAGCACACCACTGTCAGCGCGATGTGGATTCCCCGCCATGCTTGCCACCGGTATAGATTTCCTCTCGTTAGGTAGTCCTTTATGTGATGATCCTCAATCTGGTTTCCAATCAAGTAGGTTTTTTTTTTGGTGCTTTCGGAAAATCCACCTATCCAAGGATCCATTAGGCATGTATTCATAGAAAAGAGGCATGTGTATTTTTTCAGCACAAAATCCAATTAGCCTCACGAAATCTATGTGATTGATGCTTCCAATGGTCTGAACCTCTGCTAAAAATTCATGTTTCCCCTGACTAACGCCATCCAATCTTTTCACAGCAACCTGCTTATCACAAATCCGTCCTTCAAAAACAGAACCGGATCCTCCTTTCCCGACCACTTTTGAGAAATCTTCAGTTTATGACTTCAACTCCGCATAGGAAAATCTTGCGGGTAGCCCTGGTAACTGATCAATAATGTCTTCATCTTCTGAAGGTTCCACTCTCCTTTGTAAAACTATAAGCACTGCAACAATAACTAAAGCAACAACATTCGAGAAAAAAAAACTAAAGCAACAAAAGTTGAAGAACCAACGGCTGACACAATGGCTGTTTTTTCCTTTAGATAGTACAAAGTTGCGGACTTGCGGGTAGCTCCGTTAACTTTAACAAATGCCAGAGAACTGAAATTTCTTGAGTAACTTCCATATTTCACACTTATCATAGAGAAGATGCCAGAAAACAGAAACCAGATGAGATGTCGTAGTTCTTGAAAAACGAAGCCTTGCATGAACAGCCATTCAAGCATGATAATTTGCACCGCTCTTCGTTTTTTGTCTAATTGTAGACACCGTCGAAGAGAGTGATGTTGGGAAGGGAAAGCAACCTAGGCTTCCGTGCTGAATCACAGGATAGTGAACCTAGTGGCAAGCAACCACGATTAAGCTCCCTTGGATCAATTACTTCAAACAATCCGGACTGCCTGAGGGCAGCATCGGGACAGCTGCACTCTCCATTCGAACAAATACCATATTCGCCACAAGCTAGATGATAAGCACAAGGATCAGTTGTATTAAAAACGTCTGAACTCACCCAACTAGTGTTTGGAAACTGATAAAACCTCAGGTGTCCATCAAAATCTAGCCTAACAAACACCAGGCCATAGATATCCCTAGGCTGCTGGATCTGGTAATCCGGAGACTTTATATCCCAGAAGTAAGTGAACACATACAGGCTGCCATTCTTGAGGGCAATGTATGGTGACCTGTTTGTCGTGACAGCTTCACCAGCGGGGGATCCAATAATATGCTAGAGGAGTATCAGTTCCTGCAAATGCTTTACATGCCATCAGGGAGGACTGTGAGATAAAATTTCCTACTGGCCCAGTTTGCCATGGAGGTGCATGCCATGAGCTTCTGCCCCACTTGTAGAATCTGCCCATTGACAAGTGTGCCAGTTGGGTGATCAAAAGACCTCCAGGACCTCCATATTTGCATGTTTTAACAGCACCAGATTGCCTGTACTGGTAAGATTCATGCCAGCAACAGACTTGTCTGTAGTATTGGTAGACCAAACCATTTTTCCATCAGCGTCAGAGAGCACCAAGTCTCCATCTTCAGTAGGTTGGACAGTAGCATTCTCTTTGACAGGGCGATCACGGTTGGCGGACCAGACCACCTCGGGCGAATGCAGGTAAACTAAAGCACAAATGCTGTCGACACTGACAAAAAAATGGAAAATAAGTAGTCATCACAGGGTAGCCACAACCCTTGCACAGAAGAAGCCACAGGCAAATGAAGGAATGCCATTTAGATACAAGCCGGTAATATAACTCGCGTAAGCATCCTTTAGGGAGGATGATGCGCAGGGATAAGTTATCGTCGGGAGAAATGTTGTGGAGGAGGGAGGGATTGTTTCGCCATATGGTGCTAGGCTCAACATTCAAAGCAAAGGATTTGTTCATGGCATGTCTGGAAGAAGAAAAAATTACAATTTGGATAAAGAGGAGGATCAAGATCTTTGAAGGATACATGACTGTAACAATATTAAACTCAAATACTCCCTCCGTTCACTTATATGAGGCACACTTTTTACCATTGAGATGCTAAGAAGTGTGCCTTATAAAAGTGGACGGAGGGAGTAGTATGCATGTTGCCCTTTAGCCTGGCATGGGTGTCTTGGTGTCTCTGCTATGCTTGCGGTGGGTATGCTTGTAGGTGAGAGAAGCAGGAGGATGAAGGTGAGGCGAGAAAGAGCAGATAATTTTAGGGGAATTAAGCTAGAAGAAGTGATCCGGAGAGAGCAACGCATGTGGCGAACAAATAGACTATATCATAAGAACGACCGGTTAAACAAGACCGGTATGGTTCAAATAAATGGGTTCATGCTGACTGTTCTTTGACATAGTCAGCTATTACTATTGTTGCGGCGACTCGGGAACTTGGAATGAGTGGTAAGTACTAGCATAGCAGATCATATGAAAATGACACATAACCAAGAAAACAAGAACCATGGAGGTTTTCCAAAGATTCCCCGTTCTTCACCTAACTATCAATTGCGGACTACAGCGTATTTACATGTAAAAAATACATTTCAAATCAATGGCCCAACCAGAAACCAGCTAGTTTTCTTCATTGACAAGCCAAAAGTACGGTACTTAATTTCTTGGAAATCTTGGATATGGTTTTTTTTGGGAACACTTCTTCTTATAAAATCTGTTTACCAATCAGCCGTTGAATCAACAGAATATCTGAAAAATGTAGTAATAATCATTTGGGGCGTCTGGTAAACAAACAAGAGTCGCTAGCTCTTTGCATTTTGTGTGCAAGGAACAGCTGGTCATACCTTTGGACACAATTTAGCAGGTTAAAATGTCATAGTATTAACTGTATTCATGAATTTGATTATCTTTGAGAAGTCCAGGGTGTCACAGTGTCACCTAGCAAGTTGAGGGCAACAACAGAGCATGCTACAGTCGAAAGGACTTTTAGATTAAGTGTCAGTAAAACTTACCTAACTTGACTATTGATCAATATAGAGAGTATTGATTCTGGTCAAGTATGAAAAATGTAATTATGTTTTTCATGAAGTATGCTTCACAATTACGCAAGTTAATCATTAGTTCGAGGAGCACACCTCACACACATCCAACTTTTCTTTGCAACCTGTATCTATTGCATGTCAGGAAACAGTTGTGATCAATACTCACACAACCATTCATTGAAATCTTGATCCAAGGACCGAAACGAAAGAAAAATCAAAGCATGTTCTATTTCGGTTCATATCCCCTGCGCCTTATCCACACAAAGCCTCACCCTTTCTGTCGGCCGAATTCTTTTGGTATTATTGTTAAGTAACATAAACTGGGCTTGCCCAGACCGTTGCACATCAGACTGTTGCTAATAAAGATAATCACAATTAAATAGGCCAGTCATCTGCCAAATTCTACCAACCCAGTTTTATCATGTAACTGTTCCATGGCGTATACATGTAAATATCAAGAAACTGAAACTGACTGGTACTTCGCAAAACTAATCAGAATCTTATCCACAAAAACTGACACTCAATTTCAGATTATAGAATTAACGGGAGTATCCATCACCTACTGTTACTAAACAGAACAAACACAACTATAAATGGTTTAAAGTCCGTACAAAACACAGAGGAATCAGGGATATAGCATGATGGGAGCATAGTGTTGCGATGAGTAAGCAAGAAGCTGCAGTATTCTCACCTGCGCATTCCGGCAGACAGGTGGTGGGCGCCTATCACCTATCGGCGGACAACCGTCTCCCTCGATCCTGGCTCAACGCAGGAAACAACTGAGGACGCCGCCTCCGTGTATGCACGTTAAACGCATGTTTTCCGGGCGCCGGAGCTAGCGTTGGACGGACCCCGAGGTCTTCCGCCGCAACATGTGGTACCTCTGTTTCGTAGGGGTAATATATGCTCAGACCATTGGTACCGCAAGGAAGTGGCTACTGCTATTCGAAGAAGGCAGCAATATATGCTCTTTCTTGGTATGGAATATATAGAACTGAGAGACCTAAGAGACATCAACGGTCCCATGGTCTAGTGGTTAGGACACAAGACTCTGAATCTTGTAACCCGAGTTCAAGTCTCGGTGGGACCTAATATTTTTAAATTTTTCTTTATTTTTTTAATTTGCCTTTTACGTTTGCTGTACGGGTATTTTATTTTAACTAAATGCTCAGAACGCTTGAATCCTCGATGTTAATTATCATTCCTTCTTTCTTTTTACTTAAATTTTCTTTGAGGTAACTTTTCACCTTGCTTTGCTCTAGTACCTGAAGTGTGCGTGGAAGTGACCGTTCACGCACTCGATTCAAAGATGGAAACAATGCCTGCAAAGTTCGAGTGATGTTCCTTATCTTTGTTTTTTGAATTTTTTTAGCTAAAGAGCGTGTGCAAGCACTCTAGCACCTTTTTTCAGCTCGATTTTTTTCAGAAGAGAAAAATTTACACGTTGTCCATGCTAAGTTGGCCTTACTTTCCGCCACCAAAATATGGACGGACGCACAGAACAATGCCATCACAAAAAAGCATGGCATGATTTTTTTTTTAAGCTCAATGGGGATACAACGGATCAACAATATCGCTTGGAACAACATGTGGGTACTTATCAGAAAATATACAGTTGTAAGTACAGAGCACATGTGGGTACTTATCCCGCAAAACAGTGTATTACAACCGTGTACTTTCTTTTTCGAGAAAGGGAAAATATTGCGAAGATACCAATTACACCCGGTCTCTGCGTATTTACGCGCCCTCTTGTTATAATATCTGGTCTTTGATCATAGTATACACACGGATGTGCACTGCTAGCTACACCAACACACAGACATGCTTTGGACTCCGCCTGTACTGCAGAGCCAACCATGGTGATGGAGGAACGATCTGTGTATCAGAAGCAGCATAGCATCTGTGTATCAGAAGAGAAACAGGTAAATCACTGTCCGGCCCATTGCGAATTCACCCCAAACGCACGAGATGCATAGGTTGGATCGTCAGTGCTCACCTTCCTCCGCTTCCGCCACCGCCACCGCCGGTGTCGTCGTCGCCGGGTTGCCTGCGCGAGGAGCAGCACCTCGGGCCGCAGCACCAGCGGGGACCAGAGGCTGCTCCGCTCGTAGTCGAAGTCGAACTCGCTGGTGTCGGCGAACTTGCCAAGAAGCTCGTCGGAGACATCCCTCGAGACCAGCTGCACGACGAAGCCCGCGCCGCTGATCATAGGCGCAGATTCCTCGGAGTCAGACGAGACGCTCATGATCTCCGGGGATCGAGAAGAGGGCGACGACGGCATTCTCACGTGCCGGAACCAGGCTAGGATGAATGGATCATCAAACGCACGATCGGAGAACGGCCGGTGGGCTGTTGTAGCTGTTGCAGCATCGCATGTTTGCAGACAGGAATAAACAATTTGCTGTGGATCGTGAAGGGGTTAGAGGGAGAAAAGGACTGAGCTTGGACCCCTCTATTTGATCGATCGTGGCCACGACTAGGCCATCTCCCCACTTTCTTTAATGGTGGCAGGCCCTCTTCCCTCACCTCGCGCAACAAGCACAGCTGATCTTTCTCTCTAGCAACCGACCACGCATCTCGACATCATGTGGTGATGCCTCTACACACACTTGGACAGAAACCTCGCTTCCATCTACCCATTTCACTCATGTAGCAGCAGGATGCAAAGAAGATTTCGTTGTAACTTGGTGCTGTAGATCATGCCACGTACGTACGTTAAACGGACAGCATATCAACGCCCAAAAATTTATGCTCGTACCACCTCTCTGAAACGTAGTGGTACTACTGTTTAGCCTTCATTGGCAACGTCGCTCCGATCCCCACACTAGCTGACATGATTCACCGGCAATTATGATCGACTTCAGAACGGATCTTGATCCGGCTAGGCGAGGGCACGTTCACCAAAATGTAGCGATCAAGCCGAGCCTTTCCGTATGGTAGGTTCTGCGGGAAGAGCTAGCAGTAGCAGGCAAGGCAAACGCTGCTGCTGGACATAGTGGCCTACCTTTCCCGAATCGATCTGCGCAGGTTGGTCCTTCTCAAGATTTAATCAGGTCGATCCGTGGTGGGGCTCAGTAGATCCAAGATCTAATCAGTTTGGGTGAGGAAGCAGCCAGCTAATTTCTTTGCGCCCTTTTCAGCGGAACATGCCATCTGTTCGCGTCCCGGTCTGTCGACGCTGGATGGAGTAAAGCCGAATCGGCGTGGGGGGTCACAGATCACTAGCGATGTTCGCACTTTGTGAGGATGGGTTAGATTTGCATACTTCAGTTAATTTAAGTGATATTTAATTAATCAGTGCAACTTTTTGCCACAAATAAGATGTGACTAGCGTTAGAGCATCTCGAGGGGACCGCTTATCCCACGGACCCTTAAGCGCGGATAAGGAGAGCAAAAAAGTCGGTTTTATAGGCTGAAAAACGATCCAGTGGGATTTCTGATTTACCGTTCGGGTTTGAGGAGTCTGCTCCGTCGCGACGGAATAGGTGCCCTCAAATCAACCGTTATGTCACCATTTCAGTACATATGTATCGCATATCTATACATAATTATTATCAAACCATGTCAATTAAAATATAAATAAATTATACATCGTACATAGAACAAGAATAGTCCATCATTACAACACTTGAAAATCTAGCAATTAAAAAAAATCCAATACAAGAATTGTCTCGAGCTCAAACAATGATTCAAATAATACAATAATATCTTGAAATGAAATAATGGTGCCCATGCCTCTGCCACACATGCTCAATTAAATCATGTTGTAGCTGTGTGTGAGCGTCATGGTCCTCAATTTGGCGGTAGGTCTCAACAAATGCCTCTACCTTGTCTGGGTTTCTTGCTGGCTTCACACGACTACCCATATTGTCATAGAAGAACTCCAAGCCCAAGCCTCTCACATTCTCAATGATCATGTTGTGAAAAATCACACAACATGTCATTATATTCTTCAGTGTTTTCTTGCCCAGAAACGAGCAGGCCCTCTCATAATGGCAAATCTTGCTTGGAAAACACCGAAGGCTCTTTCAATATCTTTTTGGCATGCCTCTTGTTGCTTGGCAAATTCAGATTGTTTCCTACTAGTGGAATTTGAAATAGTCTTCACGAAGGTACACCATGGAGGGCTCATATTCTGCCGCGGAGCTCCTCCGCCGAGTGAAGAAACGGCAGTTCGCCTCTCACGCTTCAACAATTTAAACAAACAGTGAGCGGCGCATTCGGTACCTTCATCGGAAGAGATAAGCAGGGTAGGTGCGATTATCGGCGATGTAATCTTGCATCGGCATCTCATGACCGACTTGCCGGTTGCGCGGGATGCAAAGGCGCCCGACCTTCGATCCCCGCCGGCGCACCCTTCTACACTTGTCCTCGAAATCCTTCGCCGCGAGGACGACGACTATCATCTACTAGCGGTGGTTCGCGAACAAGGTTTCCACGTCCGAGTCAGTCGTCCGACAAGGAATCCTCGAGCAAAAATTCTTCGCACAGGGTCAAATCATCTACGAATCCGAAAAAACAAAAACAAGCAGGTGAGGGGATTTGTACCGCAACTCTGCGAATCCGAGCATAGGCAACCTCTCACCGGCGTAGGCGTGAACGGCGAGGTCTTCCCGCTGCTTCTTCTCCGTATGCGGCGCGCTCGATCCAGGGCGAAACCCGGCTCCACGGGGCGACGGGGGAGGCATTGTAGCGACGCCGAGACCTCAAAAAGAGGCAGCGGGTCCTCGGGGCCGATGGGGAAACTCACGGCAGAGAGGTCCGGGGCGGAATCGCGGGTGGCAACAATGGCGGCTGGCGGCGAAAGGGGAGCGGGAGGGGATCCGTGCTGAAATGTCCCTCCCGCCACGGGTTTTCACGAATGGGGGGCACGCTCGGGGCAGATACAAAATCCTTTTCTTTGGCGGTCGGGGAGGCCGTTTTCTAGTGCTCTTCAAAAAAAATTATGGGCCGGCGGGATTTGTTGCGTCGGCTATGGCCACTTTTTTCGCGAAAAACCGCAAAAATCGGTTATTTTACAGTTCCGCGCGGGATGGGGAGTCTGCTAGAGATGCTCTTACTCGGTATACTCAATCCCCAATCTGGGCATCATTCTATGCACCAGCGAGGTGGTTTCCATTTTTTCTCCAGGAGAAAAAAAACATGGAAAAATATCACACCATACAACAGAAACCCAAGGCTTAGAGCATCTCGAGTCGTTCGCCCCCCAGCTGTGTTTGGCGAAAAATAGCGCCGCTTGGTGGCTACCCGACGCTATTTTCGCCCTGGGGGCGACGTCCCATCCCCGTACCCAAGCGCTCGGCCCCAGCCGTTTGGTTTTCGCCCAATTTTGGCATAGATTTCTCGGTTTTTGCCCAAATTCGGCACAATTTTGACATATGTTCGGTATATATTCGGCATTCCATGATATTTAACCAAATTCGGCACGATTTCGACACAGATTTGATAGAATATAATTTTTAATTACAAAGTTTGTCACGCAAATCGACAAAAATCAAATATTTCAACATAATTTAACAAGTTTTGAACACAAATAAAAACACATCAAACTAGGTGTTGCCCTTGAGTCTCCACAGATGCTCCACCAGATCATGTTGTAGCTCTTGGTACACCTGGGGTCTCGGATCTCCTGCCGCATAGCGAGGAATGCAGTCCATGCTGCTAGCACCTGATGATCAACAGCTGCAAGAGGACCCTTTCTGAAATATGGTTCAGTGCCAACCACTGGGTCTTCATGCTCGTTCTCGATGATCATGTTGTGTAAGATCACACAAAAATTCATCACCTCCCACATCAGAGATTTGGACCAAGTCAGAGCAGGGTACTGGACAGCAGCAAACCGAGCTTGGAGCACACCAAATACCCGCTCGATGTCCTTCCTGCAAGCCTCTTAGCATTGAGTAAACCAAGACGGCTTGCTTCCTGGCACAGAGTTGGAGATAGTCTTTACAAATGTTGACCATCTTGGATAGATACCATCTGCTAGGTAGTATCCCTTGTTGTACTAGTGGCCATTGACTTGAAAATTCACCGGAGGGGCATGGCCTTCAACAAGCTTGCCAAAGACATTGGAGCACTACAGGACGTTGATATCATTGTGAGTTCCTGGCATGCCAAAGAAGGCGTGTGAAATCTAGAGATCCTCTGTAGCCACTGCCTCAAGTACCACACTGCAAGCTCCTTTCGCGCCTTTGTACATCCCCAGTCAGGTAAATGGGCATTTCTTCCATGCCCAATGAAGAGAGTCGATGTTTGAAGCATCTCCGAAAATCCTCTTGCTTCATTCTGTGCTAGGATCCGAGCAGTGTGTTCAACATTGGGTGATCTCAAGTACTTTGGTCCAAACACTGCATGCTTTGTAGGATCTCTTCAAACAATCAAAGGCGGTGGATTCGGCCATGCACATGTAGTCATCTTGGATATCGCTGGGAGTGCCGTATGCACGCATCCTCAGAGCTACCATGCACTTCCGGATTGAGCTGAATCCAAATGTGCCGGTGCAATCCTTTTTGAAAATGAAATGGCGGTCGAACTCCCGTATGGCATGGACAATGGTGAGGAAGAGCTTCCGGCTCATCCGGAAACGGTGCTGAAACACTGCCTCGTCGTGCAATGGAGCATCGACGAAGTAGTCAGCGTAGAGAATGCAGTAGCCCTCTACCTATTGCCTCTACTTTCTCTTCCGGCGACCAAGCTTTGATCCACCTTGCCGAGGATGCACGTTCTGCGCGAACAGGGCGGCCAGAGCGGTGAGGACCATGAGGTGCTCGTCGTCGGCGACGGTTGCCTCGTCTTCCTCGTCCATCGGAGCGGCGAACATCTCCTCATCATCGGAGTCCATTGCCGAACATGCAAAACGGAAAACACCTCACGGGCGTGGCAGAGCGTGGGCTGCATGTGGCCTCGCCAGGAAGCAGCAAGCTCGGCCAGAGGGGGTAGGGAGGTTGGCATGCCTACGACGGGTAGTTGCGGCGGCTAAATGGATTTCTAGCAGCAGAACAACGGCTAGGGGTGGAGGGATGTCGCCGACATCGACATGGGAGAGAGCGGGAATGGGCGGTATGCGGTGCGGGAGGGGAAACTGGGCGTGGAAAAGTCGTCCATCGCCTGACTATGCTGGCCCACAAACACGTTTTCGCTTTCGCCGCAACCCCCAGCAGCCCCTCCGTGCGCTGAGTTCAGCCTGGGTTCGCCGGGCGATAATTTGGCCCAAACCGGCGCTATTGAACGCGCTAGGGGCGCGACCTGGGCGAAAACAGGCATGTTGACGCAAAAAGAAGTGGTCCTGGGGGGACGGCTGGAGATGCTCTTAGGTAAGTAGTTGGAAAAGGCCACGTGCTGCTGTGTTAGCCACGGAATGTGCCTAGGCCTTAAAAGTGTGTCAAACAAGGAGCTCATGGAGGGCCAATCGTTGGGGTCGCTTCTATGCTTTCAGATCAACCAGGCTCTGGGGGCTCTGGGGGGATGGCTGGAGATGCTCTTAGGTAAGAAGTTGGTTGTGAGCATAACCATTGACGATGTGCCCTTGTGCAGCGGTAGGAAGGTGGATTGGACCACATGCGTCCACCTATCCACAAAGTCATTTTCGGCAACGAAGGGTTTGGATGTGGATCGTATCCAAGACAACACCTTGTACTATATTGTCCTAGAGAAAGGGCATACATTAAGAATGTGCGACGTCGTCTCCTCCGACCGGTCGAATAGGGGGGCATGTAGCGGGGTGTGGAAGTATCTGACGGGCTAGCCACTCCTTGGTACAGACAAGCCAGCGAGATGAGAAACTTCACCCTATGTAGCGCCCATGTCTTCCAATTAAGCTTTCAATAACCTGATACCATCATCCCCTAGAAAAGGGCATTATAGCAAGATCTGACGAGTATTGGTAGTCAGACGTCCACCGCCATATCAACATGTCCCGCTCCGACGTGATTTGTACTTCGCTAAACCGAGTCCATAACTAGCACTAATACAAATTAGTACTGGAAACCCCTCAGTGGAAACAACATCCAACAACAACGTTCATGAAGGCTACGGTTAAAATAATGCATGGTGCCAATGAGACCTGCAAAGAATCGGCACCTGACGGAGAACAAAAACACTTGTTTCCTATATATTGGTAATGGCAAAAATTTAGGCCTATGTGCAAATTAAGTTGGCCCAAAAGGCCTCCTTAGACAGCCAAACAAATACCCCAAACCCTAACCTAGTCCACCACATCCCCGCTCGTTTCTCAATCTCTCTCTAATCCTACCCCGAGTAGACGCCCTTAACCCACTCCTCCTGGCATGTGGCCACGCTACAGCGTGCAGCAGTCGGAGAAGCCCTCCAATGACGCCGACTAGGGTATGGACGAGGTGTTGGTCTCCATGATGAGGTGGTGGCCTCCTGCGAGCCAGACGAAGGTGGCGGCTAGATCCGCGTGGCCTAAACACGCTCTCAAGGAGACCGGCCAGTTCTACACCCGCGCCACCCATCACAAACATGCCTCCATCTCCGTCCACACAGGCTTAGTCCGTGCCTCCCATGTCTGGTACTCACCCGTTGTTCCTTCATTACCCTTTCACATCTGGAAGACGATAAATAATACGTCTCAAAAGTATCTATAATTTTAAGTATCCATAATTTTTTATTGTTTCATGCTAGTATTATATCATGGTTACATGTATTTACCATGACTTTATATCACTTTACAACATTTTTATTAGACTAACCTATTAACCCAGTGCCAAGTGTTTGTTACTGTTTTTTGCATGTTTTTGAATTGTAGTTTATACCTAGAAAATTATCGAAGAAAATTTGGGAAAGTGCACGTTTTGGATTAACTTTTTGAGAAGAATACATTGAGCCAAAGGGGGGCACTAGGGGCCAACACCTGAGAACACATCCCCACGGCGCATGCAGGGGTGCATCCTAGGTGTGTGATGTCGCCTCCTTGACCCACTCATGTTGCCCTTTTGTCTATATATTTTCAACAAAAACATAAGCTCTAAGTAGGAGTAGCTTTGAAAAAATACGATATAGAGCCATCTTCATCGCAAGGACGAATGCGGAGCCCAGTTGCGGTACCCTGTCGGAGGGGAATTCTTCACCGAGGGCATCTACACCATCACTGTTACCTCCATGATTATGTTTGAGTAGTTGATGTGTGTGAACACACGTTCGTTGGGAGAACCCAAGAGGAAGGTATGAAGAGTGCAGCAGCAAGTTTCCCTTAGAAGAAACCAAGGTTGAATCGATCGGTAGGAGGAAGGAGTAACTTCAGAAGGTTGAAGCAGCTGAGATGGCAGGGCGCACTACCGGTTCAGCAACAACTTGGAACCTACACAACACAATCAAATCACTTTGCCCCAACGAAGCAGTGAGGTTGTCAATCTCACCGGTTTTGCTAAACACAAAGAGGTTAAACGTATGGTGTGCAAAACAGTAGGAACAGTATGAAAGCAGTATAAAAACAGTATGAAAGCAACAGGTGTTTTATCAGTATGAGGAAGAAGGACCGGGGTCCACAGTTCACTAGGGTGTCTCTCCGTGAAACATAAATAACATCTGTGGTGAACAAATTACAGCTGGGCAATTGACAGAAATGAAGGCTACACCGTAGTGCATATGCAAGACATAAATATTACTATGTGATTCATGCGGGCATTACAACAGAATACATAGACCGTCATCCAACTGCATCTATGTCTAAAAATCCACCCTCCGAATATCATCCGAACAAATGTTGGGTATTAAGTTGCTAGCAAAAGATTATCGCCGTAAGAAAAGTGTGTAATGTAAACAATGTAAACTAGGTAAACACCGTTGTTTTCTCCCTAATGGCAACAACACATCCTCCATCCGCCACATTTTTGTCACTCGAGCACAGATGCAAAGGAGGCATGAACCCACTATCGAGCATAAATACTCCCTCTTGGAGTTACTAGCATCTACTAATAACGAAGAGCATGCAAGATCATAAATAACATATGCATGAAGATAACATGATAGATTGATAATCAGAAGACATGGCATTCAACATTTATCAGATCCCAGCAAACACAACATGTAGCATTACATAAAGATGATCTTGATCATGATAGGCAGCTCACAAGATCTAAACATGAGGTACAAAGTGGAGAGGAAAACCATCTAGCTACTGGTATGGACCCATAGTACAGGGATGAACTACTCACGCATCACTTTGGAGGAGAGCATGGTGGTGTAGACCCCCCCGGTGATGAATTCCCCTCCCGGCAGCGTGCCGGGGAGAGCTCCAGAACCCTCCCGATCTCGGGATGACGATGACGGCGGCCTCGGGTGATTTTGGGGACGAAGTGGAATATCTTTAGGTTTACATCTCGTGGGTATTAAATAGGCGAAAGGGCAAAGGTGGTGGAGGCCTGGGGCCCCCACACCACACCCTATGGTGTGGGCCTCCTGAGGCCCCTCTCCGGGTCTCTTCGGGACTCCGTGGAACCTTCGGGAATTCTAAGACTTCCGGGATTCGAATTTTCCAATTCCGAGAATATTTCTAGAACAACTTTTCTGAAACTAAAAACAACAGAAAACATGGAACTGACTCTGTGGCATATTGTCAATAGGTTAGTCTGTAAAATCGATAAAAATGACATAAAGTGTATAACAAACATGTGGAAAACAATAAGAAAACAACATTGAGCATCAGAAATTGAGGATACGTTTATGACATATCAGTAGTCCATCCTTGAACTATGCGGTGACCCCATATACCACTTCATGTGTATTGCACAAGTCGTTTACATAAAATATACAGAAGTAATTCTCCATAAGTATTACATCACTCAGAGTAGTACAACAGAAAAATTGTGGGTCCACTAGTTCACACTGCTTATTATTACAAGTAAAAAACGACGATCCACATAGATCTGACGTGGTCTGAGAGCGACTCTAGGTGTGGTGAAGTACATAGCGTCGACTCCCTGTGCTCCAAAGCGTGGAATCCCAGTGTAACCAGCACCGAGGTTGAGGAGTGGACCTCTGATCGGCTCGTAACCTCCTGGCAGACGACGACCAACTGGCTGATCGAAACGTGCAAAGCGCTCATCTCCAACAAAGTCTGTGGTGTAAATCGCCAGACGAGTCAAAGCAAGGTAGAGCTGCTCTCTGACTGAAGCCAACTCCTGAGATAGTGCGCCGGCAACTGCGTCATTGTGCCCCCACAAACTGAGCGGTGGTGTGCAGCCTGGAGTTATCATGCTCGTAGACATCCAGGTTGTCGTAGAGAGTGAAGTGAGCTCCCTCCGAAGTGATGTAACCACGGGGGATGTGGCGATAGATAGAATCGTCAAATCCCCAGTAGTCAGCACGAAGTACGGTGAGACTCACATAAGCTGCCTGCTGCACAGCCATATCCACTGTGGAACCTACTGCCTCGTAGCGGTGGACTACGCTCATGCCATCATCTGACAGAATGTAGACGATAGCCTGGTAGTAGGTCTGGTCAAACTCTCGCTGCTGCTCGTAGACCTGGTACTCTGGTGCCCAACGAAACCCCAGATAAGTGACCATGTCTCTCAGCATCTCCGGATAACCGGCGGTGCTCTCACAACGAGTCATCCGAACCACCTGCGGGTAGAACCTGAGATCCATCTGCAGATGATCGGGGAAGTTTTGATTAGACGCCGGTAGAAGAACTGAAGTGGAAAGCAACAACAAGGTTTCAACGGACGAAAAGGATTTTGAGAAGAACAGGATATCGAAGCAACATCGGGAAACACGAGACCAAAACTCCTGAGGTACTACGGAAAACCCATCCGGGCTTCTAAAGGATCAATATCTACTGCTTAAGGAATAGAGGATCTGCTTCCGGGGCTTACACGCCTCCGTTCTCACTCATGAGTAGGCAACATGATAAATCATATCACAACCACCTCCATTCCTATGGTCTAGTAGATATAACTATCCTAGAGAAACCAGGATTCGTGAAATCCTAACTTGAAAGTTTAGATGAGAAGAGAAAACAACGTTGCACTTCCTTACCAGAAAAGGGAGGGTGGGTGGGGAAAGAAATAAAATGGCAGAATTCCTACTCTCACGTTTCATTTTTCCTATATAGCTACAAAATAGTTTCTAGACTCAACTGCGACCAGTAAAAGGGATCCTACAGGCAGACATGCTCTGATACCATTTGTCGCACCCGGACTTCTAGAGGATACTCGCAGTTCCGTTGAACAGTAGTTGATTGGATTACGGGGCTTACCGGCACCCGCATCTCTTACGAGTAGGCCAACACACGTATGTGTGACAACCAACCCCTACTGTTCATCGTCTACGTAAACCATCCCATAGAAATCAGGATACTACCATTGACGTACTTCATACCATACACACATGGTACGTCAACGGCGTTTAACAGAATGATAGCACAACATATCTCTAAGACACAAATAAATAGAAATAAATTGCAAATAGCTCTCACTAGAGCAGAGATAGCAAATACAATCATCCAGAGGACACATGTCCCAACATATCATCATTACATCTCAGCGGAAGCATTCAAAAGGTCTGAGTACAGACAAAATCCAAATAGGCTTAAGAAGCCGGAAACGAAAAGACGGAGCCCATCCACGATGTCTCGGATCCTGCCCGGGTCCGCTATCTACTCGTCAGCAGCCTCGTCCAACTCCACGTAGTAGCCGTCACGGGGATCCTCGTAAGCGTAGACTGCAGAAACCACAGCCCCAAAGGGGTCAGTACATAAACGTACTGGCAAGCAAGACTCATAGTTCACCAAAGTGTAACCCGTCAACACCAAGCACAAATGCTTTGGGTTCAACGGAAGAAAAGGTGATACAAAAGATGCGGCAGCTGGCTGCACTAACCAACTACAGAATATGATACAACTTCCGGCTAACAGAAAGGGGATAAGATAGCGTATCGTAACCAACTATAACTAACTCCAAACAAACCCATCCTGGATCTCGCCCCTTATCCAAAGAAGCAATCCGAGGATAAACTCACACAGTTGGATTAATGATGGTTCAAGTTATTGTGTCAATAAGACTATTACTAGTCAAGTTATCATTAGTTAGGTGTAAGTTGTTCTGAGTACTTGTTAGCCAGTACTTTCACCAAGTCAACCATAACCGCGGAAAACACGGCTTCTCGAGAAGATTTATCCCTGCAGGGGTGCACCAATTTGGCCGTACACGTAAGAATAACCCGCCAGATGGAATGCCTCCCACCAAGCGGGGCACTCAACACAACTCAACTCTTCTTCGCATCAAGCCCAAAGAACCCCGTGCAGTGAGCGCACGGCTAATCAAGCCCCACGAAGAAAAGGGGACCCTCATAGCACTCTAAGAACGTGTCTCCCTAAATGCCGACTACAAAAGTTCCACCCTAGTACCAAGGGTTCGCACCTGCATATGCATGCGGCAAATGGAAAACCCGAACTAAATGAGGCGATTTGGACGAGATGCGAATCAAATCAAATTGAGGGGGGCGCCCATACACGCTTCCCACATGCGGATAGTGTGCTCATCATGGATCAGTAGACAAGACCCTTTTCCTAATTAGGGTCGACACTAGCAGGCCTCAAAACCACGCCGGGCCTCTTGCCGGTGCCTTATCAACAAATTATTATTACCTCAGAATTAACAGATTGTTGTTTAACATCGAGCCCCAGAACATAATAGAAAATATAGTAACAGAAAGTAACGTGATGGGGGGATAGTAACCCGGTAGGCCAACTCCAAGGTGTAACCCGGCCCAAAGGACGATGCGCGGGATCCGGCTAAGGATAAAGAAACTTCTGGAAGGCCCAAAGTTTGTAGGCCTCGTAACCCGGATTGTGGGTTGCGGTAAGGAAAGCTAGGGTTTGTAAGTAGAGTTCGGATATGATTCAAGCTGCGCCTTGGAGGGCAAGCCAAGGGGGGGTACGGGTGCTTTATAAGCCGGCCCCTAGGCTTGGTTTGACAGAGATTCACGACATAATCGTATTGCCTGTTATCGAGTATCCAGTATAAATCGATAGCTATATTCGAGACTCGGCGAGTTGAGTGCTGATTCCAAGATCGCTTATCATCATGTTTTCCTTCGAGCTAAACCCTCTCCCAAATACCTGTGTCGACTTGCCCCAAGATCAGTTACCTCTGGTAACATCTGCCGTGATCATCCCACGACAGTTGGCGCCCACCGTGGGGCCTGCGTCCAAAGGTGTTTACATCACGGGAGAAGCTCGGAAAAGCATGAGGAACCTCGCCGTCGGAGAGATCTACGTCAACGGCGAAGGAGAAAGGATGGTGGACGATTCCGGCTGGGAGCTAGAGTCGGATCACCTCGAATCCGGATCTACTGTGACGATCGGCCAGATCCGTATCTTCATCGGTATGGTACGTACGCTCGATTTAAAAGGACAATATCATGTGCATGTTACAGGGACTTCTAGCAGGGACAAAGAAGCACTAAAACAAGCGGCGAATTCAGTTTCCTCGGCCGTTCCGGGATACTTGAGATGGGCGGAGCAAGAGGTAACGTGGAGCAGAAGGGATCACCCGGGAGGAATAGAACGCCCCGGAATCTTGGCATTGGTGGTTGCGCCGCAGGTCAATGGTTACGAATTGAAAAAGGTCTTGATGGATGGCGGGAGCAGCATCAACATCCTGTATTGGGAAACCTTCTTGCGCATGAACCTCAAGGAATCTCAGCTGCAGAAAAGTTCAACAGTCTTTCATGGAATCGTACTGGGTCATTCGGCGCGCCCTGAAGGAAAAATTACACTGGAGGTTGCTTTCGGAGAGTCAGTGGATAATTATCGAGTGGAGTGGCTCACGTTTGAGGTGGTCAAGTTGCATAGTCCTTATCATGCGCTGTTCGGAAGGCCGGCTTACGCTAAATTCATGGCTAGGCCGTGTTATGTATATTTGCAGCTAAAGATTCCGGGCCCTAAACAGACCATCACTATACATGGGAGTCGGGATATAGCCGCTGAGTGCGATGAAGGAGATTCAGTGATGGCAGAGCAAGCTTGCAGAAAGGAAGAACTCAAATATTACCGGTCTCAGGTGGATCCGGGTGATGGCACAGCATTGAGAAGGCCGGATTCCGAGGACGAAAGAGTAAAATTCAAGGCGGCACAGGACACCAAGAAAGTAGATTTTGTG
This sequence comes from Alopecurus myosuroides, assembly GCA_028641055.1. Taxonomy (NCBI): domain Eukaryota; kingdom Viridiplantae; phylum Streptophyta; class Magnoliopsida; order Poales; family Poaceae; genus Alopecurus; species Alopecurus myosuroides. The sequence continues at coordinate 35,034,421 of CM054062.1, forward strand.
GAAGGCGATCCCACCAAGCAGTTCACTATAGGGTCTAACTTGGGAAGCGGGCAAGAAAAGGCACTTGTGGAGTTCATTCGTTCAAATGCGAACGTGTTTGCTTGGACACCCAGCGACATGCCGGGTATCCCCACCGAGTTGGCAGAGCATAGTCTGCATGTAGATCCCAAGTCTAGACCAGTGAAGCAGGGTTTGAGAAAAATGAATGAGGAAAGAAGAAGAGCTATAGGTGAGGAAATCGCGCGACTATTAGCTGCAGGCTTCATCATGGAAGTGTTTCACCCGGACTGGTTGGCGAATCCGGTTCTTGTGATGAAAAAACGAATGAATGGAGGATGTGCATCGATTTCACAAGTCTCAACAAGCATTGTCCAAAGGATCCGTTCGCGCTACCAAGGATAGACCAAATCATAGACGCGGTAGCCGGGAGTGACTTGCTGTGTTTCTTGGACTCATATTCGGGATATCACCAGATTAAACTCAAAAGGGAGGATTGGGAGAAAACGTCGTTCATAACCCCTTTTGGGGCCTTCTGCTACAAAACGATGACGTTTGGATTGAAGAACGCGGGCGCAACCTACCAGCGGTGCATTCAGAAGTGCTTCGAAGACCAAATTGGACGCAACGTGCATGCTTATGTGGATGATGTGGTCATCAAGACCCGGAAGGCTGAGACATTTATAGACGATCTAAAAGAGACGTTCAAAAACCTAAGAAGATATCAGATGAAGCTCAACCCGACAAAGTGTGTGTTTGGGGTTCCAGCTGGCAAGCTACTCGGTTTTATCGTTTCAGAAAGAGGAATTGAGGCAAACCCGGACAAAATCAAAACCAAAATCTAAGAAAGCCGGAAAATTTGAAGCAGGTGCAAAAGCTTACGGGCTGCGTGGCAGCCTTGAGCCGGTTTATATCCAGACTCGGGGAAAAGGCAATACCCTTGTACTGGCTCCTGAGGAAATCCGATAAATTCGTATGGGATCAAGAGGCGGATGAGGCATTCGAGGCATTAAAAAAGCAGCTATCTGAGGCACCGGTGCTAGCGGCCCCGGGTCCCAAAGAACCTATGTTGTTATATGTGGCAGCTGGGCCCCGAGCCGTCAGTGCGGTAGTGGTAGTGGAACGCAAAGAAGACGGAAAAGGTTATCCAGTCCAGAGGCCGGTTTATTACGTCAGCGAGGTATTATCCGAGGCAAAGCAGCGTTACCCGCATTGGCAGAAGCTGGTTTTCGGAGTCTTCATGGCCAGCCGGAAATTGAAGCCGTACTTCCAGGAACACCCTATAACAGTAGTCAGCTCAATACCAATGTCAGATATCATCAGAAACTCGGACGCGACCGGAAGAATAGCCAAATGGGCGATAGAGATGGGGGATTATCATATCAGCTACGAGCCCAGATCGGCAATCAAATCCCAGGCCTTGGTCGATTTCGTTAATGATTGGACGCACACCGGAATGACTACCATAGTCCCAAATTCCGAGTCGTGGACCATGCACTTCGATGGATCGAAACAATACGAGGGATCAGGAGCCGGAGTGGTGCTAACATCACCCAAAGGAGATAAATTGAGTTACGTACTGCAAATTCACTTTGACTGTTCAAATAACGTGGCCGAGTATGAGGCCCTATTGCATGGCTTAAAGGTATCCAAGGAAATGAACATTAGAAGGATACGATGCTTTGGAGATTCGGACCTTGTGGTACAACAGGTATCAGGAACTTGGGATAGAAAGGATGCAACCATGGCAGCGTACCGCAGGGAGGTTGACAGGGTTGCAGGATGTTTTTCCGGGTACGAGGTGGAGCATATAGACAGAAGAAAGAATGAGGCAGCAGACGCCCTGGCTAGACTCGGTTCGCGCAGAGAGCCGGTTCCACCCAACGTTTTCCTGGACGAGTTATGGCGACCGTCAGTTAAAACCGAGTCAGAGGAGGAACTGGCAAACCAAGACCCGGATGCAACACTTGTGGCCACTATACGCACTATTCCTGAATGGACAGAACCGTTTTTGGCCTACCTATCACGGGGCGAGTTACCACAGCAAGAGGTGTTAGCAAGGCAAATTTTACGGCGAGCAAAGGGGTATTCTATCATCAACGGGGAATTATACAAGAGAAGTGCCGCGGGGGTCTTGTTGCGCTGCGTGGCACCAGAAGAAGGCCAACAGATCCTTAAGGAAATCCACGAAGGTGATTGCGGGCATCATGCCTCCACAAGATCCCTTGTGGCCAAGGCCTATCGACATGGATTCTTCTGGCTTACGGCCCTAGCAGATGCGGAACGGTTAGTAGCAAGGTGCGACGGATGTCAAAGGTACGCTCGCCAAACCCATGTACCGGCTATGGAATTACGGACCATCCCGTTAACTTGGCCGTTCGCTGTCTGGGGTATGGACATGGTTGGCCCCTTTCATATGTCACCTTGCAAGAAGACACATCTTTTAGTGGCTATCGATAAGTTTACCAAGTGGGTCGAGGTTATGCCAGTTACTAATTGCGAAGCAGCTACAGCGGTCAAGTTCCTGAAAAGAATTATTTACCGATTCGGGTACCCCCACAGCATAATTACCGACAATGGAACCAACATGTCCCTTGGAGAGATGGAAAAATTCTGTGGCAGCAATGGAATCCGGCTTGATGTAGCATCAGTCGCTCACCCACAGGCCAATGGGCAAGTGGAGAGAGCAAATCAAGAGTTGCTTCGCGGATTAAAACCACGACTACGAGTTCCATGTATCAGGGCCTCCGGTGCATGGGTCGAAGAACTTCCTTCCGTGGTCTGGGGTATAAATACTACACCCAACAGATCCACTCAGATGACACCCTTCTTCATGGTCTATGGTGCAGAAGCGGTGCTACCAAGCGATATCATTCATGAGTCACCGAGAGTGTCAGCTTATGTTGAAGTGGAGAACGAGAAGACCCGGCAGGACGCCGTGGATATGTTAGAAGAACAAAGAGAACAAGCCTTGGAAAGGTTAGCCATATATCAGCAGGATTTACGGAGGTATCATAGCCGGCGTGTGAAAACCCGGGTCTTCCAGGAAGGAGACCTGGTTCTGCGCCTGGTTCAGTCAAACGAAGGGAAACACAAGCTATCACCACCATGGGAAGGGCCTTTCATCGTAAGCCGGAATCTGCATAATGGGTCATATTACTTGATAGACGCAAGGGAAGAGTCGGCCACAGTTAACGACACCGCTCATACCACTGCACCTATGCAAGAAAGAGACAGACCATGGAACGTGGCTCAGCTACGCCCGTATTATACTTAGCAAGGATTATGTTGGCACGTGGAATCAAATGATGTAACAGGCAGCAGGTTTCAGACGTACTCTTTTCCTATCCAGGGTACCCTTGGGGACTGGACGGGTTTTTAATGAGGCGGCATGCTGACCTAATTTTTTATATCAAATAAAGAGGCGATTATCAAGAAAAGAGGTGGTTATTATCTGTACTTTCAGTACGGTGTGTATCTTTAGGTCTTGAGGGCTGGTCGCTCATATAGGCACAGTTGCAAACTCAAAAGACCCGGCCTTGATGCCAATGAGTTATAAGGGCCGGTTACTCGAAAACGAGTGCGGCTACAATCTTATAACCGGACAAAGAAGTCCAAATTTCTCGTCTATTCTTACTTAAGCTCGATGTGACTCGCAATAAAGTGGCATAATTTGTTCGCTTACGATTACAGTCAGCCATGAAGCCCACAGGGACTTGCCTGACCCTGTTTTCGTACAGATGTAATAACATGGTATCCACGCGAAAGCCGGCTTACAGTACAAGATAGTCGAAAGGGTCATCTAAACCACAAGTTATGCAGAGTATAAGGCTGATAGCCGGAAACTCAACGGTTATTAAGCATAACTTCAAATCCTATGTGAAACCGTTCTGGGATTTTTGTGAATCTAGCAGCAGGCAAATTGTTCTCCTTTAAAAATCACGTGTCCTAGGCTCGGAAATCCGGGCCTGGGGACTCGCGAATTTCGAAAGAGAAATATATTATCCAGTTGCTAAAATTCCAAGAAGCCAAACATCCGGGTCTTGGGGGCTTGGGGACTTAGGAGCAAGTCCGTTCGCCAAACACCCATGAAACCCGGAAGCCGGGTCTCACAAAAGGAAAAATAAAGAAGTGCGGGTATCAAGAATAAAGCAAGTTGGATATCAAGAACAAATAGATGCAAAAGTAGATAAATCAAAAACCCAAAGAGGCGTAAGGTGCATCAGGAATTTAGAGTGTATTACAAAGTTTTACTAAAAAGTATCAGAGGAGCACAGGCGCACCAGTTAACAAATAAATTGTTTCAATGGCACTGTGGCCGACTGATGCATATGAAGTAATAGGTGTCACTCGATATTCTAAGCCGCAGGATCCATCTTGGCTTTCCCCTTGCCGTCGCTTGTGGTAGCAGCGCCACTCGGGTTAGTAGCAATGCCGACTCGCGCGGGCGGAGGGACGACAGGAGTAGAAGTAGCAGGCATAGAGTCGGCTTCGGCCTTCTTCTTGGCAGCTTCTTCCCTTATCTTGGCCGCCTCCTCCTTCCACCGGGCAAGCATGTCGTATGGCTTGGGGCGGTCCGCCTTGATGATCTTGTCGTTAACATCGTATGCAGGAAGAATGGTATCAATCTCCAAACTATCGGCAATAACGCTAGCCGGATGACGGATTTCTTTTTGAATAGCCTTGAAGTCCTTAGGCGAAAACTTGGATCCATCTGGGTTGAACTCCGGAAACCCGCCCATCAGCTTGGCCGGCTCTAGCTTAGGAAAATAAGCTTTAGCCAGCGCGAGTCCTCGGGTCACACCAAATCGGCAAGATGATCGCTTCCAGTGCCAAATCCACTCAGGGATAGTGGAGCAGAATTCTAGCAATTTCTTCATGTTGCTTGGCCTGATACTCGGCAGCCGCAACTCGTCAAGAATCCAACCAATTCCGGCACTAAGCTGCCAGATAGTGTCCTTGATAAGTTTCAACTTGATGGTGTCATCTTCTTCAGGGGCTACGTCACAAGGGCCTGTTGAAAAGACAAAGAAAAAGTAATAAGTAAAGGGATACGGTTGTCCATCTAGAGAGAATCAGGGTCATGCGTGCTAAAAGTCAATGATCATACCAGTTGCAACACGATGGATATCAGCAATCTGCACTGAAAGAGTCGTCAGCCTATCTTCAGCCGCGTGAGCTCTTTTCCGGTACTTCCTCATGATTTTTTGGCTCCTACGAGTTTCAGTTTTAGCTGCTTCGCGAAGGGCCGTTTCCTTTTCGATACGCTTGGCGGCCTTGGCTAGCTTCTTCTCAGATTGCGCAACAAAGTCCTACGAGAAAACACGAAGAAGGGTCAGTCGGAAATATCATGCAAAGTTCCAAGCAAATTACTTAGTAATTCACTTCGAACTTGGGGACTATATAAGGAGATAGATGGTTTTACTCGGGTTTACTTTGTGTTTGGTTATCAAGGCATCTAGGATATTTTCTTCATTGGCCCTCAAAGTGTAAAGGGCATCGAGCATCTGGGCAAACGTCATGTCTTCAGGGCGAAGTCTTGAAGGGCCGGAAGTTTGGCCTTCCGGTTGAAGGGCTTTTCCGGATCTTGGGGTCGAAACCCGGACCGTCTGAGTGTCCGGGTTAGGTGAACCCGGCTTGGTCTCTAAGATGATATCTTCATCTACTTCTTCAGAGGACTTGGGTGATGCGGTTTTCGGTGGAGCTGGGTCCTTAAAGGGGTCTTGTTCCTGTTCGTCCTCAGCCTCGTCATCAGCCGCAACATCCATGTTAATATTTGACTCCTCATCTCCTCGCTTTTCCGCTTCAGGAATATCCGGGTCACTAATGGTAACTTGGACACTAAAGGGAAAGAAGGAGATAGTGGTTAGTGGCACGTATTAAAAAGGTTAATAAGTGCAAAAGAATATTGAATAAAGGTCATTTACCCGGTGTTCACGGCATAGTCCGGTGGGAGCTCGCTGCTGGAGGCGGATGATGTCGTCAAAGGTACCGGCTGCGGTACCCGGAATTGCCCGGCGAGTGGATGATTAGGAGATGGACGGCGTTGAGGAGATTTGGGAGGCTGAGGTGGAGGAGTGCTAACTCGGTGAGCAGGTGAAGTGGAGATACCCGGGTTAAGGGGATCATCCCCCGGGGAACTCCGGGTCACCCTACGTTTAGCCGAGGGGGGATCCTTCAAGAATGGTGAATGTGATAATTGTTCATTAAGTTTATGCATAGTATCAAAGGAGTAGGGCTCGGAAGACATGGAGGAGAAGGGAACCTTTGCAACTACCCCTCTGGCCTTCCTCTTGGTTCCGACTGTGGTTTCCTGGTCGGATTCGGTGGCTTCCGGGTCATCTTCTTCTTTTTCCTCCTCGTCCTCTAACCCTGAAAGATTGAGTATGTATCAAACGAGGAAAAGATGGATGGTAGGAAAGGTAGCACAGGTAAAAGGTGAATGTGAGATTAGGGAAAATACCCTCGTCGTCTTCAATCGGCTCTTCCTCTTCTTCCGGGTCTTGGGAAGGAGGAGAGGTTTCAATCCTCCAGAAGGGATCGTCAGCCTGTGATTAAAGAGATGAAAGCAAGAATTAGAAACTGAAACAGGTAAAAGTGTCGAAATAAGCTAAAGGAACCATGTCTTACCGCTGGAGCTGGGTGCTCTCGAGTAAATGGGGGTAACCCGGCGATATTTCTTATCGCCTCTAGATTTTCCGTCAGGAAACTTTTGATGGTCTTGTTGGTGTCCCCAGCAGCAAAGTTTTTGGTGGAGTATCGGAGCGAGTCCGTGATGTGCCCCGAGTATTCACACAACAACTTGGTGCGAATGGAGTTGGGCTGAACCCGGAAATCTACCCAGGTCTTCACCAAATTAAGGCCAAGAAGGCCTTGGGCCGAGAGAGCAGCTAACTTAGCCAGCAAAGGCTGGATTGCCTCCCTGTCAGAGTCGGGGGCAAAAGAACTGAAAGATTCGGAAGGCTCAAGGAGACTCTCCGAGTAACCTGGCAACTTCCTCTCGCCATCCGGGGAAGTGTCATAGCAATAAAAGAAAGATAGTTGCCAGTTTTTGACGTGGGAGTTCAGGTTGAGAGTTGGCATTGGTGAGTGCTTGCGGCGTTGGATAGATACCCCACCGCAAGTAAGAAGTGCTCCGTCACCGCTCTCGCGGCACGGTTTGCACTCGAATATTTCAATAAAAAGAGCCAGACTTGGCGGAACGCACAAGTATGACTCGGATAAAACGATGAAGTGGGTAATATTCAACATAGAGTTAGGCCCTATGTCGAATACCCGGAGGCCGTAGTGGCTTAAGACCTCCCGGAAGAAAGAGTGACCCGGAGGACGGAATCCCCGGGTCACGTGCTCTGTGAAGCAAATTACCTCATTTCCGGCGGGAGTGGGCCGGGTCTCGTCGCCTGGTGCCCTCCAGTGTATATCCTTTTGAGAAGGGAGGATTCCTAGCTCGGCCATCCCATCCAGCTTGGCCTTTGTCGCTGTAGACCGACCCCAGTTTGCTGATATGGTTTGGGTAACCTTTGCCGGGGCCGACTGCTTTCCTTGCCTCTTCGGAGCCATAGGGTTGACCTGCAGAGTACAAGAGGTGTGGGAAATGAGACTCGGAAATATTGAATTATCCGAGTTGGGATGTTAGAGACAACATGAAGACTCAGAAATATCCGGGTAACGTATCACGGAGCAAAAAATTACGAGTTGTCCGAGTGTTAAATACGGTTGTGGAAATTACTAGTTACTTACGTGTTGAGGTGAGTTTGGTGTGCACGGATGGTTGCCCATGCCTCTACTACGAGCAAAGTAACTGGAAAAGGAGGATTTTTTGGGTATTAATAATATGCGCGGAAATTTGGGCGAAATGGATCTAGGTTAGGAAAATTTGCGAAAGGTTCTATGAAGAAATTAGAGATTAAAAGTGATAGGAGGGTGGTGTGAGATCATCCCACCGGTCCTTGGAGGAACTAGCAAGTATCTAAGTGGTTTAATTTGGTGCAGTAAGAGCAATGGCTCGCGGGTCGACCAAGATCCAATCTGAAGAAAATCTGGAAATTATGGGTCAAATTGATGGATACGAGAGGCTTACCGGAGAAGATTGGAGCGGTGATAGATAGCGCGCAGTGGATACTTCCTTGCGACGGTTGGCCAGGTGCTCACGGGCGCGGTGAATAAGTTCGACGGGGGTGCGGGACGAACTGCGGCGAGTTGGATCCGCGGGCGAGCACGAGGTCTCTGTGGAGGCGCCCTGTGGATTCGAGCACGAAAGCAAAGGGAAGAAGAAGGAGGAATGAGCCGTTGAGATTAGGTTAATCCTTAAGTGCCTATTTATAGGGTGCGGGAGGGTAAACCTAGGCCAACGGACGAGAGCCGGGAATTACGGATAAAATCGCATCCGCCCGGATTTTCCGAGGTATGCGTCAAGAGGTTAGGCGAGATTTTCAGAATGGACGTAAGGCGTATCTTTTTTGTGGTTATCGGATGGGTTAAACAAGCAAAGTAAGATGGGTCTTCAACATCGTTACCAGGGTATTTTCCCGGGAAGATGAGCGATGGATTCGGAAAAGGCCGAGTTACTATATGGCCACCGTGGAGTTGGGCCTGACTGTTTATCGAAGAAATCTAACCCGGCCTACTTGAATTGGTACGTCTGATATTCTTGCAGGGAATAGCCAGCGCTTCTAGGAGGAATCCAGGAAGCCCAAGCTATTCTGGGGACTACTGATGGGTGGATAGTAACCCGGTAGGCCAACTCCAAGGTGTAACCCGGCCCAAAGGACGATGCGCGGGATCCGGCTAAGGATAAAGAAACTTCTGGAAGGCCCAAAGTTTGTAGGCCTCGTAACCCGGATTGTGGGTTGCGATAAGGAAAGCTAGGGTTTGTAAGTAGAGTTCGGATATGATTCAAGCTGCGCCTTGGAGGGAAAGCCAAGGGGGGGTACGGGTGCTTTATAAGCCGGCCCCTAGGCTTGGTTTGACAGAGATTCACGACATAATCGTATTGCCTGTTATCGAGTATCCAGTATAAATCGAGAGCTATATTCGAGACTCGGCGAGTTGAGTGCTGATTCCAAGATCGCTTATCATCATGTTTTCCTTCGAGCTAAACCCTCTCCCAAATACCTGTGTCGACTTGCCCCAAGATCAGTTACCTCTGGTAACATCTGCCATGATCATCCCACGACATAACGGGTAACAGACTCGAGCAAAAACAACCCTAAGCATGCTAGTAAGACACGGGCAACAATCAATGGGGTTATAGGTGTGGAGGTGAGGCTATATCAGGGTTAAAGGATAACATGCGATAGGATCGAACAGAAGCAACGATTCATATGGCTAGCAGAATAGACAACGGAAAGTATCGGTATCCAATGTTGAAAGGAACACAATGGTTCATGTGAGTGAATACTTGCCTGCAAACTCAGCAGCCTGGTACTGAGCTAGATCCTCAGAAGGGGTGTCGTAAAGCTCGTCTGTCTCAACGTCGTCGTCTATTCGAGAAGAAGCAAACAAACAACGCAAAGAGACAAAAAATCAATAACATGGCATAATGCACAATCATGGGATGATGCATGTCAATTTAACTGATGCATCAAAATAAAATAGTTGACATGGTAACAACATGATTAAATGGACCCACATGCAATTGGGGTTGCATATGGAAAGCCCATGAATTAAGGTTGGAATAATTGTTTTACAACTAATCAACATGTGAAAGTGGATTAGTATGATGCATGGATGAGGAAAACAGAAAAATAACAACAATAGAAACAATTTTGAAATAAGGTTTACCAAGTTTGGAATTTTAGTTATTAGGTTAAGGAATTTTGGTTCCTTAAAGGTGTTACACAACCATTTGTTGTTTTCAGCAATTTAAATTGTTCAAAACAAATAACAAAGTTCATATTTGGAAAGAGCACAAAATTTTTAGGTGGAATACATGTCTCAAATATTGAGAAAGGAATTAAGATGAATTATTTATGAATTAAACAAGTTAAACAAGATTTAAATGAATTAAATTCAAGTATGAATTTATTTGAATTTTTATTTGTTCAAAACAGAAATTCAAATTCATATTTGAAAAGTTTATACTTTTCTAGTTTGAAAACATATTTTATAAGTCCAAAAATAATTTAAGTTGAGCAAGTTATGAATTTAGCAATTTTAAATGATTTAAACAAGGTTTAAATTATTTAACCAATTATAATTATTCAAAACATGAAACAAAGTTTATATTTGCAAAGTACATGAAAAATGGGATGGGAAACATATTTTATTTGTTGAATTTGGAATTTTTATGCTCAAGTTATGAATTTTGCAAATTTAAATGAATTAAACAAGAATTCAAATATTTCACCAATTTAAAATATTCAAAACAGTAAACAAATTTTATATTTGGGTAGAGAATTTAAAATGGAGTGGTTTACATGTTTAAAGTTTTGCAATTGGAGTTTCCAAACAAAAGTTATTGAATTACCAAGTTTAAGCATTTTTATGGTTTATAGAAATAACTATGGACCTAGAAAAGATACAGGGACTTGGAAAGAAAAATAACAGGGACCTAGATAAATGCTAGCAGGGACCTGTGAGTAAATTGGAGTGGATCTGGATCTAGGAAAATAAATGAAAAAAAGATTGGTTTTAAGTGGCAGGGGTGGGATTCGAACCCCTGCCCTCTGCTTGCTGCGCAAAGGAACAACCAACTGGGCTGCTGCTGTGGTGGTGACAGGGAACAGTTAGCAGGGTGGTTAAGGTTCAGAAATCGCACTATAAAACAATTCTGAAATAAAGAGCAGGAAAGGGTGGGGGCTGGGATTCGATCGCGCGCGCTGCTGGGGCGCGCGTAGCGTGCGCTACCAGTTGGTCTGCTGCGTCTGTTTGATGCATACGGGATCTATTGGTTTGGAAACAAACGGGAGAGGGTTGGTTTTGTATCTAACTAGTCGGCTTAACTGAACTGCAAACGATCACCTGCAGGTGTTCTTCCTGTCAACGAAACGGAGCAGCAATGGCAACAACCGTCCGGGAATTCGCGGCACAAACAGCAAGGGAACCAAGAGGGGAAGTAGGGGAATGGAAAGGGGGGATTACCCTCTTCGCAGGGGTGGTCGCAGCACGGACGGAGGGAGACGGAGGCATCGGCGCCGTGTCCGGCGAGCGGCGGCCGGAGGCAGCAGAAAACGGCGGCGCCTCTCCTCGATGGCGGCGGAGATGGGAGAGAGGAGGGAGACGGGTGCGGCTAGGGTTAGGGTTTTCGAGGGGGTGAGGAGTAGATATAGGAGGGGGGGATGGGGTGGAGCAGTGGGGCAGCAGGTCGCTGTCCATTGCCGACGTCAGCGTACGGAGGTTGGGGGAGATGGGGTACGGGCTGCAGCGACTGGTGGGCTGGGCCTGCCTCTCCCCCTCTCCTGTGCGTTTTTTTTCTGCTTTTTATTTTTTTCCTCTGTTTTTTTTGCTGCAAGGGATTAGGGAGAAAAAGGCTAGATTTATGGGGTTAGAAAATTTAGGTAAAATTTTTATATTGCTTATTTATGTAATAGCAACAACTAGCAAGTTTTGTTTTTTCAAAATGATCAAAATAAAAATGTTGTTTGTAATTTGATTCAAATTTGAATGAATTTGATTATTAAGTGATTTATTGAAAACAAGATTTAAATAGGGTTAACATATAGTTTAAATGGAAACAAGTGATTAGAATTGTTGTGTAATTTTCATAAGTTCAACATAGTTTCTGTTTGGAAAATGTATTTGAATTTGAATGGAATTTGAGTTAAATGAATGATTAAAAGCCACAAGTTTAAATAATTGAACCCTATGGATTAAAATGGAAACAATTGAGGTTTTGAGTTGAACTTTTTATTTGAAAGATTGTAACATAACAAGTATGAAACAAAGGTTTGAATATTGGTTTGAATTTCCATTGTGAAAACAAATAAAAACAGATGCAAACAAGGAATGAGTATGATGACATGATGCAAAACTTTAATAAAACAAGAAACAAACATTCTAGGGAAGTTTTCATACTTGGGATGTTACACCTTGAGAGTGAGATAAAGTGCAGTCTAAAGCTTCAAGAGATTGGCGAACTTCGGGTTCTGAAAAACATCATCATTGTCTAATAAGACAATGATAAAAACTAGTTGCATGCTATTATACATAAATGATTTGTCATTGCAAAACCCTTCAATTTTATTTGAAATTATTTTGATCAACTTCCCCCAAATTAACGGGCAATGAATATTTACAAAGATTTATATTAAGGAATAAACTTAGATTTATTTGAAATTCAAATACTTCATATAGTTGAACTCTAAAACTTTTTTCCTATTTTATGCTATGAAGAAAGTAATTTTATTTCAAATCATATTCACATAAGGATGTTTGAAATTTTATTTAAAACCATTCAAATCATTTCCACTTAAGAATCTTTGTATTTTTTTCACTCAAAGAAAATGTTTAAAAAATGAAATAAAATAGAGAATCAAATTCCTCATATTTTTAGGAGTGTGTAGAATATTTTATTTCGATTTTTTGGTGTCTAGAACTCTCTGAATATATATTGAAGTTTAAGTTTAAATTTATTTAATTTGGTGATAAGAGAATAACCAATTTACCCTTCTGTTAGGTGGGTCAAGCGACAATGAAAGACACCAGTCAACCTCACACTCTCTCCTCTCCCCTCTCCCTCATGTGTACCGGCTCAATCCCCTCCTCTCTCTTATCTGGTCTAGAGATAACCTGCTGTAAGAAGGGAAGCTTGGTGTTCTAACTCTGGTAAACCTACTTCTTGTGGATAGCCTCCTCCTCCCAGCTGCTTGATTCTTTGTTGGTGTGATGTGCACTAACTGTGGGTTGTGTTTTATCCTTGTTGGTCAGTTGTTATGCCTTATTTATAGGGGTTTTCCAGTTTTTCTAAGATTGGCACTAGGATACCTTGCATGTGCTGATAATGTTGGTGTCATGGGGGTCATCTGGCCATAGTTTTTATTACTGGAGTCGGTTGCCTCCATCCTTGACTATGCTCATGTATCTGTAGGCTCTATCTATGGATACCTTGTACCTGGGAAAAGAAATATCTTACCTCTTGCGCTGATAATTTGTTGGCATTAGACCTTGGATTCATTCTAAGCGTTATTCACTTGTGATTCATTTATAGTGGTAATTGTCTTGCAGATTTCCGTCTTTGGCCTATTAATTTCTAAACAGACACCTGTTATTGTTAATTTTTCTCTATGTCTTTCTTTTATGAAATGAATGGCTAACTGGAGGGTTCTTTTGCTATTTATGTCCTGAATTTGCATGTTTCCTTATGCCTCCTTGATGCTTAAATGATAATTGCACTCTTACGGGTTACTGTCATTGCAAATACTCCATAACTTGTGATTTTGAACTTGATCCCTTCTAAATTGGTCATTGTAGCTTATTTGACACTTGCTCCTTTGGCACAGATACTCCATTGTCTTAGTCCTATTCTGTTTACTGTCCAATACCCTATGATTTGAGGTGTATACTTGCTTCTCTGTTCTTTGTACACTTTTCTGGTATTTGAATATCTGCTTTGAACTTGAATTGATCTTGAATTCTCCTGATGTTTCCTATGGTTTTAACTGTAGCTTTCCACTAAAGTATTTTTTTGGCTTTCAACATTTCCAATTGATTTTCTACTAATTCCCTCTATCCCTGACTTGATCAACCAAGTGTTGCTAGGCCCAAAGCCATCCAATCACCAAAATGGCACACCCTTTAGGTGCTTGCAACATTCTAACTCTAACAAACTTATCTGTTTTTGGTTGTGTGCAGATACGGAAGATATTGTCCAAGTCTTGAAGCATAGAACATGTTTTAGATTAGGACATGTAATTTTATCTGAATTTTGTAATTTTATTTCATTGTAATATTATTGTGTATCAGAACATTAAGGATGAAATAAAGTGAAAGTTTGAATCCAATTCTGTTAAAAAAATTAGAGTTTGGGAAGAATGATATTTAAAGAAATCGAATTCAAATTTCAAATTTGAATTAAAATTTTCAAATTCTTAAGCACTCAAGTGATGGTTTAGAAAAGACATGGAAAGAAATAAACATTTATTAGTAAGGTCGTGGGGGCAAAAGGGTGGAGCGGAATGGGGCACCGGTGATGAAAACTAAGGTCGTGGGGGCACGAGAGAGAAAAACTAAGCCAAGTGGGGGACAAAAGTAGAAATCACATTTTAAAATGATGAAAGAAGTCCCAATTTTCAATGATCTTAAAGATGATTTCTCTATTGGTAAGACCAAAATTCTTGACTTTGTTCCAAGAAGTGTTATTGCAAAAATCTTATTAAAAGTACCCTTAAATGTAGTAGCTGCATTGTTGAAAAAAAAGTATGATCTTGATATTGGCGATGGTGATAAGACTTGATTTTGTATTGTGTTTAGATAAAATACATTAAATAAAAATGCTTTTGGGAGCGAACCCATTATCTTCTTTACTTTCAGTTTGATTTTGTTGTTTTTGTTTTATTTGAATCTTTGGGGTTGTTACTTGTGTAGAAACTCCTTTTTATCCTTTTAGTTTCGTTTTTATGTGCCAAGAAAATCCCATAGAGGTTGGAAGGTGCTTATTTGTTTTGTTGTCCAAATACAGATTTTTTTTTTCACAATAGAAAACGTTAAAAACCACCAGTTTGTGCAAATGATTTGATTCTTTTCGGAGAGTAAAGTTTCTGTTTTTTGGCTTCCATAATTGATATCAACCTTGTTCTTTGGAGTTACGAAGGTATTTATTTGGGATTTATATTTACATGCTATCCTGTTTTGATTTCTATCTTTATTTTCATTATCCCTATTACTAGCGTTGTTTGGGGTCCTCTGGGAGTGTAAATCCATAAATAGAGATTAGCAACAGTGAAAATCTTAAATTTAATGCAATACCAAAGTGGATTTGATTTTAAGCATACTAACTCCTCTAATAAATTTTGTGAGAGCTCTGCGTGAAGGAAATTATAAGTGTCACGAGAGAGGGTGATGAAAAAAGATCATTGATGGCGTGTGAACACACGTTCGTTGGGAGACCCCAAGAGGAAGGTATGATGAGTATAGCATCAAGTTTTTCCCTCGGTACGAAACCAAAGTATAATCGGACCAGTAGGTGAAAGAAATCACTTCTGAAGGTTGTTGACAGCTAATGTTGGCAGGGCGCACTACCAGGCTCAGCAGCAACGTGGAATCTACACACAACACAACCAAGATACTTTGCCCCAATGAAACAGTGAGGTTGTCAATCTCACCAGTCTTGCTGGAAACAAAGGATTAGATGTATAGTGCGGAAAATGATGTTTGTTTGCAATAAATAAAATGAGAACATTATTTCAAGTGAGAAATAATAGTGTTTGCAGTAGGTTGTATTATCAGTGAAAGAGTGGACCGGGGTCCATAGTTCACTAGTGGTGTCGCTCCATAACAAATAAATAACATGCTGGGTGAACAAATTATACATGGGAAATTGACAAAATAGAGAATGCACCGCAATGCATATACATGACATGATGACTACTATGAGATTCATTTGGGAATTACAACATGATACTTAGACCGTTATCCAACTGCATCTATGACTAATAATCCACCCTCAGGACGTCATCTGAGCAAACTTTGGGTTTTAAGTTTCAAGCAATAGATTATTGCATTAAGTAAAGTGTGTAATGTAAACAACACAATTATCCTTAGACAAAACATTTCCATTTTACCCCTAGTGGCAATAGCATATCCATAATCTTAGAAGTTACTTTCACTCTCCCAGATTACTAGAGGCATGAACCCACTATCTAGCATAAATACTCCCTCTTGGAGTCACAAGCATCAACTTGGCCAGAGCATCTACTAGCAACGGAGAGCATGCAAGATCACAAATAACATATATGATAGATCTATAATCAACTTGACATAGTATTCAATATTCATCGGATCCCAGCAAACACAACATGTAGCATTACAATAAGATGATCTTGATCATGTTAGGCAACTCACAAGATCTAAACATGATGGCACAAAATTGGAGAAGACAACCATCTAGCTAATGCTATGGACCCTTAGTCCAAGGATGAACTACTCACAGATCACTCCGGAGGCAGGCATGGTGATGAAGAGATCTCCGAGGATGATTCCCCTCTCCGGTAGGGTGCCGAGAAGAGCTTCAGAACCCTCCCGAACTAGGGTTGATGCCTGATACGTCCAAAACGTATCTCCTTTTCCAAACACTTTTGTTGTTCTTTACCTATAAACTTGTGAGTTTTGGATACAACTAACACAGACTAACACTATTTTCAGCAGATTTACCTTGGTGTCTCGTTTTTGTGCAGAAAAATCAACTTTCAGGAAATTGCCCAGAAAAGATCTCGAAGTCCTTATTTTACCTGAAGACCCCCGGAGCCAGAGGGGGGAAAGGAGGGACCCACACCATGGGCTGGCGCGCCCCCAGGCCACGCCGCCTGGTGGTGTGGCTGCCCCAGGCACCCCCTCAGTCCCCCCTTTCGAGTACGTAACCCCAGTGACCTAAAAACTGAGGGGGGGGTCATCATATTCCAGATAAAAACACCAGAGCGCCGCCACCACCTCGAAACCCAATTCGGGGATCATAAGTTCCTGTTCTGGCACCCTGCAGGACGGGGATTCGAAAGAGATCATCGCCACCGCTTCTCCATCAACCATCCATGATTCCCCATCCATGTGTGAGTAATCCCCGCTGTATGCTGAGAGGGATTGAAAGGATTGGATGAGATCGTTCATGTAATAATGCCAGATTGTTAGGGCATGGTGCCTAGTATCCGTTGTTATTGCATTATATCATTTTTGCAACTTTTTATGCTCAATTCTTGTCACTAGGGACTGAGTGCCATGATCTCAGATCTGAACATTTTATTGATTTATGAGTATAATTATGTTTCTTTATCATATCTACAACTTGTTTACACATGTCATTGTCCGGAACCCGATGCCCCGAAGTGACGGAAATTGGGACAACCGGAGGGGATGGCTGTTATGTGAGGATAACTTGTGTTCATGGAGTGTTAATGCTTTGCTCCGGTGCTTTATTAAAAGGAGCACCTTAATTACTAGTAGTTTCCCTTGAGGCCCCGTTGTAGCCTGGGTTGGTAGGTCAAAAGATGTTGTGCAAGTTTCTCATTGCGAGCACGTACGACTAAATTGGAACACATGCCTATGGTTTGCCTAGTACTTGGATGCTTTATTATTATCTATCTGCAATGCCCATGTTTTGATTATTATATAAACTATTTTATCCATGAAACGCCCATTCATTTGTCTGTATGCCTACACTACTTAAATCTTGCTGTTTCCCATAATTGCTACCGCTGTTACTATTTTACTCTTGCTGTTATTTTACTACTGCTACTGCCATAAAACTGTTACCATTGATAAACTGTTGCGAGCGAGTCTACTTTCAGGTGCATCTGAACTGACAACTCATCTGTTAAGGCTTATAAATATTCTTTGACTCCCCTTGTGTCGAATCCATATATTTGGGTTTTACTTCACTCGAAGACTGTTGCGATCCTCTATACTTGTGGGTCATCCAGACTATTTTCTGGTGCCGTTGCCGGGGAGCATAGCTTTATTTATTTGCTCACTTGAACGTGATATTGTTTGCTGCAAGCTTTTCGCCATGGGTAAAACTCGTGACGGAAAAGTTCCTATATTGCCATCCACTACAAGGAGAGGTACAACTCTAAACACCTCTGTTGCTCTTGATTCACCATCTATAATGATTAAGCTTCTTACACCACCACATGCCACACACACTGCTACTTCTGCTGGGCCTGGAAATGCTCTGATACTTTCGATGATGCTTCTACTGTGCTTTATGATACTGGTTCACTAGGTCCTTTCCTAGATGCTACAATTGCTAGATATAAACAAATTGAAAACACTGAAATTACTTATGAATATGTTGGTACACCTGTTAATTCACCTGATTCTAGAGAAAGTCCTAGTGATGATCTTGAGGAAACTTACGTTGAACTTACTGATGACTTTATTGAAGAAGTTCAAGCTACTACTAGTGCAAGTGCTATTAAGAGTCTTCTTGCAAGACGTGCTGTTAAATACAAACATACTCTTGATGCTAAGTTTGCTACATCTCCCATACACATTAAAGATAAGGAGTATGATTTCTCTCTAGATTTATCTTATATATCTATTGTTGAGAAAGAACCATTTTGTGGTACTCAGAATAAAAGTGATATGGAAGATATGAATGAGCTTTCATCTTTGAGTAGTTTATTTTCTGATGATATTAAGAAACACACTTACTTTGTTATCAAGATCTTTCCTTTCTCATTCAAAGATGAAGCTAAAACTTGGTTTAACAATTTGTCACCTGGATCTATTAATAGTCCTATTGGTTTGGTTAATGCTTTCTTTCAGACACACAAAAATCCTGCTAGTGCTCAACATGCTTTGCAGAGCATCTTTAACTTTAAGCAAATGCAAGGAGAGAAATGTCTTAATATTGGTCAAGATTTTGTTCTTTAATAAGAGCTAGCCCTGGAAATCCATTACCAAAAAATGAGCTCCTAGATATATTTTATAATGGACAAACTGTTGAATCTAGGACATACCTGGATAGTTATGCTGGTTGTGTTTTCAGGAAAAGAACTCTAGAAGAAGCTAAGGAATTATTGGCTAAACTAGCGAAAAATCATGATGCTTTGACCATACCTGAACCTACTCCAACACTAGAACCAACACCAATACAGATACCCAAGAAGAGGGGAATGATTGAATTAAATGATGAAGTGATGAGGGAAGCCAAGAAATCTCTTAAAGAGAGGGGTATTGAATCTGAAGATGTGAAGAATCTACCGCCTATAGAAGAATTCTGTAAGCCAATTCCTCATCCACCCACAGTTGAGGTACATTCTCTCCAATATTTTGATAATAGAGATATTCCCTATTCTAAACCACCTGATCAATGCTTAGATGAATTTGATAATTATGTATTTAAGCAAGATAATTTTAATATGAGAATGCAGAATCATCTAATGGAAAGCTCTAGAGCTATTGATAATTTGCATGGTATTATTGAGAGAACCTCTAATGATGTTAAAATGCTTGTCAAAAAATTTCATATGGTTTAAACTCAAGTTGGTCAACTTACTAAAGTGCAAAAAGATTTGCTAGCTAATGCTTCTAGAGAAAAACATGTTTGTGAAATAATTACTAGAATTGGTATTTCTACTCAGGATCCCTTGTATCCTGAGGGACATCCTAAAAGAATTGAACAAGATTCTCAACAACCTAAAAATAATAGTTCTCCTTCTAAGAAAAAGAAGAAGAGACATAAAACTGTTGTAGAATCTCCTGAACCTGCTAAAGATCCTAATAGTATATCTATCTCTGATGCTGAAACTGAAAGTGGTAATGATAAAAGTGATGCTTTTGATAAGGAAGAAACAGAAGGTTAACCTAAAAAGCAAACTAAAAATGCAAAGTATGCTAAGGAGGAGTTCATTGCTAATAAACATGGTAATGAAAGAGATCCTTGGGTACAAAAAGCAATGCCTTTTCCTAATAAGAAACACAAATCAAAGGAGGGAGAATATGAACAAGTTATGTGAATGGATGAAGCCTTTGCTTTTGCAAATTCCTTTGACTGATGCTATTAAACTGACTCCTTATTATAAATATATGAAAAATATTGTCTCTAACAAAAGGAAGATTCCTAATGAGGAAATTTCCACCATGCTTGATAATTACTCTTTCAGTGGAAAGGTTCCAAAGAAGATTGGAGATCCTGGTATTTGTCGTGGGGTTTTCACGGCAAGTTTCCTCATTGGAGAACTAGATTGTGAGGCCATTTATACAGAGTGAAGCATCGGAAGGGTTAGGACGGAAACGAGAGACGCGAGTTTACCCAGGTTCGGCCCCTCTATTGAGGGTAAAACCTACTCCTGCTTTCTTACTATTGGGAAAACAAGGTCTCGATTATAAAGGGAAATTCTGGCTTTCGATGTCTTGAGATCCCTTGCTATTGAATTAGAAATTGTACGTCTACGTCCCAGGGCCTCACCTTATATAGTGGACGAGTTCCCCGGGTTACAAGGGGAGCCTGAGTTACACCCGTCATCGGAGTCCTAGCATGCTCTGGTCCTAGGACATTCCGTCCGGTTTATTCCACAACTCGGATGCTCCCGTCCGGCCTTGGGCTGCTCCGCCGGTCTTGGGACTCTGTATCTTCTGACCAGGACTATGGGCCGGGTCTGCTCCCTTTTCCGGGTTATGTCTAAACATAACCCCGGTCTTCTCATGCTTGCTGGCTACTTCATAGTCAGTTTCTTTTGATTATAAACCGGATAGTGGCGCTAGGAATGGCCAGAGCATTTTTCCGGTTTATGTGGGTGGTAGTTAAGGCTCCCCCTTACCTGTTCCCCCAACATTAGCCCCCAAGGTTAACATGAACACTTAAGTTCAAACTTACGCTGTTCACATTAAGCTTTCCTGGAGAAAACTTAAATGCGAATCTGTTAGCTCAAGAAATAATCCTCCAGAATATCAGATACGGATTATTCGGGGATCATAATTATCTCCAGGATTATATCCTTCTATTTTTGAACTTGAAATATAACCTCGCAATTTTATCTCCAATATCTCAGGAACAGAAAATATTCGGTTTGTCCCGGATTTTTCTCCACGTATTAAATGCATTTTCTCAAAGAATCTTCCTTTTGTAGATCCAATACTCTCGTATCTTTTCGAAAAACACTAATCCTGGGGGTGCTTTATGTACAATAGCCAACTAAACCTAGGGTTAGGGATCCCGCTTATAAATAGCCCCCAGGGGCTCCACCCCGATCATTTGCATCATGCACCTCCCACTTCGTCTTCCTCATTCGAAAAAAGCTGGAGATCTTCTTTCTCCTGCTTGCGCCGTCGCGGCCGGAGCTTCGACGGAGTTCGCCCATCCATGGTGAAGGAGAAGACATTGGCACCACCAGGGCCACAGGAACCGGCAAGAATAAGAAAGTCAGGGGCGCATCCGGTTCTGCAGCACCCAAGTCCAACAGGGGTGTGATGAAGGTCAATTGGTGTAAGTCAGAAATGACTCAAGGCCGGCTCGAGGAGATGGAGGATTCCGACGTACTTCCAGGAGACATCTCCTGGCGTGGTCCTGGAAACGAGATCCGGCCCGATCCTGGTACGGGTGAGGTAATATTCTTCGAAGCCCATATTCTTCGTGGGTTTCGTCCTCCCGTGTCTCATTTCTTTAGCCGGCTCTTAGAGTATTACGGCCTTCATCTTCAGGATCTCCCCCAAACTCTATTCTTAATATCACCAACTTCGTTCTTCTTTGTGAGGACTATCCTCAAGTAGAACCCAACCTAGATCTTTGAAGGGAATATGCCCTAGAGGCAATAATAAAGTGGTTATTATCTTATTCCTTGTTTATGATGAATGTTTATTTCTCATGCTAGAATTGTATTAACCAGAAACGTTGATACATGTGTGTTTAATAAACAAACAATCGTTCCTAGTAAAGCCTCTCTTTTAACTAGCTCGTTGATTAACAGATGATCAAGCTTTCCTGATCATGAACATTGAATGTTGTTAATAACGAGGTCATGTCATTAGGAGAATGATATGATGAACATAAACCCAAACTAAGTATAACAATACGATCAAGTCATTTAGTTTATGTTGTTATGTCTTACATATGAAGTAACCTCATTCCTTAGACCATGAGATCATGTCAATCACTAATACCGGAAGGGTTCTTTGATGTCATCAAATGTCACGCCGTAACTGGGTGACTATAAAGGTTCCGTTGGGTATTAGGAAAGTTTTAGTTGAGGATCATGGATCAAGAGTGGGATTTTTCCATCCAAATGACGGAGAGATATACTCTTGGCCCTCTCAGTGATATCACATCGACACTTTTTGCAAGCACGTGACTAGGTCACAAGGATGTCATATCACGGAACGAGTAAAAAGTACTTGTCGGTAACGAGATCGAACTAGGTATGGTTGATACCAATGATCGGACCTCGGACAAGTAAAATACCGTGAGACAAAGGGAATAGTTACGACGTTGATGGTTCACACGATCATGAGAGTCATAATTGAATATATAGGAGTCATCACGGATCTCCAGATCCCACTGTTGATTATTGATCGGAGAGGTGTCTCGATCATGTTTATGTTATTCGCGAACCGTAGGGTGACACACTTAAGGTTCGATGACGCATTTGAGAGGATCTTATGGAATATCGGAGAAAATTCTGAACAGCACCGAAATTGTTTCGGATAAATTTGAAATAGTTCAAGGGGTTTTTCATCGAATGGTTGTTAATAGAATTAACAAATGATTCAAGGTGCTATATGCAAATGTTTGTTAATAGAATTAACAAATACTGAAATAAAGAAATAAAAATGTTTTATTTATTTATTAAAGAAAAACCTTTGGGATTTTTTAGTGGATTTTAAGTGGAGGATGAGTGGGTGTGAGTGGAGAGTCCACTCACATGATGAGGGGAGAGGTGGGGGCAGCACCATGCTTGGCTGCATGGGGCCTTTAGGCTGCCCCCTCCTATAAATAGAGGGCATGTGCTCCCTCTCCCTCACACACTTGGTGTCATCTCCACCTCCCTCCGCCCGCTGCTGCACCTCATGTTCATACGCTTGGCGAAGCTCTGAACGAAGTTTTATCCACCACACCACGCCGCCGTGCTGCTGGAGTTCCGAGGGATCCTCTACTTCCGTTGTCCCGCTGGATCGAGGGAACGGAGGTCGTCATCAAGCCGTACGTGCGACCGATCACGGAGGCACCGCCGGATTATGGTGCACATCTTCTCGCTCTCGAGATTGATGTGAGTATGACTACGCCAACAAGGAGATTCGATCTTGTAACGCTTAGAGTCTTTGAGGGTATGTTTTCTTAAGACTCTCTTTCTCCCCGTTGTCTTCATCTCCTAGAATAGATCTTGCCCTTCGGTATATCTCGTGTAGGGAATTTTTGTTTTCTTTGCAACGTACCCTACAATCTTTTCCTTGAGTATTTCTACTGCAACAAACACCCAGAAGTAGCCGGGGGTGACCTGATCCACTGTGGTGGTGTTTCTTTCCAAGACGAAACGGACATTTCCTATCCGGGTATCCCATTAGCTAGCCACCCAAAACATTGGCAAAAAACATTCTTCTACTGCAAAAACACTTCCCCTGCTGATGAGCCGGCTTTGCCGGGTTATCGTCCTGAGCGTCTCGTTTATACGAGCAGAATAAACTCTTATGCTAAGCCGTTTGATAGGTTTAAGGTCAAGCCCCTTATCAAAAGCGTAACCTCCTTGATAGTTCATGGGTTAACCGGTTTAGACATAACCTAGACTTGGGCAAACTAGCACCTTCAACCTCTTAGCATTAGGAACCAGCCGCTCCATCAGTATTCCGGCTTATCAGAACCTATGAGATATTCCGAATCCCCGGTTTCGAAATCTGACATGGTGGCTGCATTAAAAGATCTTGTGGATTTGAAGAAAGATAGGCTCCTTGGTGTTGGTCTCGCATCATTTTCCTCTTCTAACCCGGCTCCTCCTATAAGTTTACTTTTTCAAGGACTATTTTTTACTCATATTAACTAAAGTGTCAGCAATGCTAACCCGGAATATTTCCGGTTTACAGCTTTTGGATGCATTCTAGGTAACCATCGAAGAACCTACTTCTCCTCCTGATAATGATGAATCTTAAGAGAAAAGTGACGAAGAGGATGAGGTTTCTGAATTTGAATCCCTTGGTCACTTGCATAACCAATTTGCTGATGCTAGTTACTCGCAGGAAGAACCGACTGAGCAGGAAGGCGCCGGTTTAGGACAGGGGGAGCGTCCCAAGAGGCGCCGGATCAAGTTATTCCAGATATCAACCCCACTACCCCTATCAGTGGCTCTAATGTTGTAGTTGATAAGAATTCTCCTGTGACCAACAAGAGGAGCCGGCGAGGTGTGGCAAAGGTGCCTATTTCTAGATTGTTCAAAACACCTTTGACCCCGTCCTCACATATGAACAAAATGCAGGACGAGGATACCAGCAAAAGAAGGAGAACCCGAAGCTCTGGTTCAAGCGATTTACAAGCAGGTTTGCCTAAGAAAACTCCTTCCCGCCGGGTTTCCAAGGCTCGAATTTCTCCTACCGATTCACATCCTTTGGCAGGAAAAATCTGGCCTGAGTTGAGTCACACTTTTCATACAGATTCTCCGAACTCTGGTTCATCCCACTACAGCGAGGCGAGTGAATTTTCCATTAACTCTGGGTGAGCTAACTCTTCGGTCTTTAATTCATACCTATAACCAATTCTTGCCAATCCGGTTTATAAGCCTTTCTCTTGTTGCAGGGCCCAAGCCGTGCTAAAAGTTACTCCAATTTCAGTTGCTGCTCCCACAACTAACTTGGAGGAAAAAAGCTCCTGAAGAGAAACAAGATGAACCGGCTGCTAACTCGCTAGGTCTTATTGATGATTCTACACAAGCCACTGACTTAGAGGTGAATCCAGTTGATACTAAGCTGGATAATGATCCTCCGGTTGAAGACATAAATGTCTTAGATACGGACGTGGAGAATATCGGCTCTCAAACCGTAAAAACTATTGGGACCTCGACTGTGCTATCCAAGGTTACAGTGGATTTGAAACCAGCTTCAGAGGCAAAAACAGTTCCTTCTAACCTGAATATTGAAGGCCAGAATTTTGATGTTCTGGTTCAAGAGCTTTCTGAGAACCGGCGTCGCGCAGATGGAATTATTGATTTTCTGAAGAAAAGATATGAGGTAACCTTGATAGAATAACCTGTAGCCCTCAATCTTCCGATTTATATTTGTAAAATAAACTTGAAGATTTCCTTGGTATATGTTTCAATTTGAACCGTAGCCCCCAAGTGTCGGTTTACAAATTAATTGTGAACCGAGACTTGTCTTAACTTTTTACGAGTAAACTTATTTAAACTGAAATGATGTAGCCCCCAAGTGTCGGGTTTGCTAGCCTGCAGCTACTCGGGACTTAGTTATATTTAGCTAAAACTTTCTTGAAACTAAAATAATGTAGCCCCCAAGTGTCGGGTTGCGAGCTGCAGCTACTGAGGACTTAACAAATATTCCATCCCTTTAGTAGGCTAAAAATCATCGTAGCCCCCAACGCTCGGGTTGTTCTCTTGTGGAACCCTGGAATTTTTTCATCTTATACTGACTTGATAACTTGAGCCGTCTATAACCCGTGTTTTTCTCTGGTTACCAATTTTGCAGAGTCTTGAATCTTCCTCTCAGAAGGAGATTTAAAACTTGAAGAACTTGTTAGCACAAGAGGCCCAGAAAACTGAAGAGGCGAAAAATTTGCAGCATGAGCTAGAGAAACAGGTTGAGGAAGCTGCCCAAAACCTTGTCTGTTCTTCAGCAAGACTTTGAGAACCGGGAGAAAACTCTCATTGAGAGGGCGGAAAGTGCCAAGAAGGAGCTGGAGGAAACCAGAAGCAACTTTGCTAAGCTTATAGACCTGCTAGGTGATATCACTTCTAGTGTTTTTGGTAAGTTTGCTCTTTGTGCAGCGCATTATCTATGCTTTTCTTCTGGTTCATGATCTCTATGTTTCCTCATAATAATTTGGTTTCCTAGCGATGTACTCTTGTAATTTTCAGGTAGACTACACAGGAAAAACCTCCAGCTTCCAGAACTGAAATTGAAAGCTCTATTCACCTTGATCCGGTAATTATATGTTGGGGGAGGTGAATGCATCAAAGCCGTCAGAAACTGGGATAATGCCCCTAGGAAACTCCATGATATGATTGTGGAACTAACTCATGTTCCACAATGGATAGAAGAGCACAAAATCTCAGGCTGCCGTCGTGGAGCTATCAAAGTCATGTCCCATGCCAAGGCGTATCACTCGGAACTGAATCCGGATCTCCTGGTTGGAGGTTGTCCTAAGTACCAAGCTGATAGGACTAAGTACGAGATAAAATACTTTGCCAAGATCGAGAAAGATAGCCGGTTCCAAGCTTGCTCCATTGCAGAGAAATTAAAGCTGAAAGAACTTTGTCCTGATTATCTTTCCTCAGGTGATCGCAAGCCGGCTTTCAGTCCTCAGGTTATAACTATTGTTCGCCAGGTTCCGTAGAAGAGCCGGCTTTCTGTAGCTTCATCCTTTGGTGCGCCACAGTCTACCAGTCCTTTAGTTTCTGCTCCACCCCGTCCCTTGTATGAACCGGATGACATCAATGACGCTTTGGCTCAGCTGGAGTGGAAATACGTTTCCGTAGGTGAATTTGAAGAAGCAGAAAATATCGAAGGTGATGATGAAGAGCACCCGGAAGCAGAAGACCCGGATTCTGGAGCCGGTTTAGATTCTGCACAACAAAAAGGAAAGTCTGTTGTGTAATAAACATTTGGTTAGTTTGACAATAATTTAACCCTGATGGGTTTGTAATATGCTAGATAAATTGTTTTATTTCTAGCTCTATTAATTGAAAGTGCGCATGTATGTACTAATGATACTTTTGGTATGTAATAACTCGGATTTCTTTCTATTTTATGCAAAAAAAATCCGGTAATCTTTATTCAAAAATTTGCAACCTCTTTGTTTGGGAAACAAATCTTTCTTTTGCCTTTTTTTATTTTTGCTATCTAGCTCAACCGTTTTATCGCATGACTTATTCTAGTCTTTCCAACTCTGGAAAGTTCAGGGTCATAATAACCCGGTTTTGCTGGGTTATATCAGTATTGACTCGCGCCTAGGTTAAACATCTAGGTCATAAAAATTTCTTGTAACCACTGACTGGCAGGCAAGTATAACCAATATAATTTGGCCTATGCCAGATTCTTGATATATAAACTGTGCTCTAGCATCAGCACCCAAGTAATCTTATAAGAAAACTTAATTTTCGGTGACAATGATAGATTTCTAGAAAAAATCCAAATAACTCGGATTTTCCAGGTCTGCCCTTTTTTATTTCAATGATAACATAGTGATTACAATAATCCTATGTGTAATATGGTCTCAACTGGGCTATGTTCCAAGGCCTTCCAATTTCTTCCTCAGATGTCCGTGATTTGTCAGCATCACGCATATCAATGAGGTAATATGACCCGTTGTGTAGTTTCTTGCTAACCACAAACCGTCCTTCCCATGGTGGGCTTAGCTTGTGCATCTGATACGTCATAAATGTATCCTTAATTTCCTGATGTTCCATGTTGTTTTCTTATTGTTTCCCACATGTTTGCTATACACTTTGTCATTTTTATCGATTTTCCTGGCTAACCTATTGACAAGATGCCACAGAGCCAGTTCCTTGTTTTCTGCTGTTTTTAGTTTCAAGAAAAGATGTTCTGGAAATATTCTCGGAATTAGAAAACTCGAAGCCCGGAAGTCTTAGAATTCCCGAAGGTTCCACGATGTCCCAAAGAGACCCGAATGGGGCCTCAGGGGGGCCACACCATAGGGTGGCGCACCACCTGGCCGTGCCATGGGGTGGTGTGGGCCCCCCCGACCTCCACCGCCTTTTCTCTTTCACCTATTTATACCCCCGAGACGTAAACCCTAAAAAATATACCACTTCATCCCGAAAAGCACCCGAGGACGCCATCATTGTCATCCCGAGATCGGGAGGGTTCTGGAGCTCTCCCCGGCACCCTGCCGGGAGGGGAATTCATCACCGGAGGGGTCTACACCACCATGCCCTCCTCCGAAGTGATGCGTGACTAGTTCATCCCTGCACTACGGGTCCATAGCAGTAGCTAGATAGTTGTTCTCTCCACTTTTTACCTCATGTTTAGATCTTGTGAGCTGCCTAACATGATCAAGATCGTCTTTATGTAATGCTACATGGTGTGTTGCTGGGATCTGTTGAATGTTGAATGCTATGTCTTTTGATTATCATTCTATCATGTATTCTTCATGCATATTTTATTTATGATCTTGCATGCTCTCCGTTATTAGTAGATGCTCTGGCCAAGTAGATGCTAGTAACTCCAAGAGGGAGTATTTATGCTCGATAGTGGGTTCATGCCTCCTTTTCATCTGTGCTTTAGTGACAGAAATGTGACAGATGGAGGTTGTGATGTTGCCATTAGGGAGAAAACAACATTGTTTACCTAGTTTACATTGTTTACATTACACCCTTTTCTTACGGCGATAATCTGTTGCTAGCAACTTAATACCCAACGTTTGTTCGGATGATATTCGGAGGGTGGATTATTAGACATAGATGCAGTTGGAGGACAGTCTATGTATTTTCTTGAAATGGCCCTCATGAATCACATAGTAATCTTTATGTCTTGCATATGCACTACGGTGCAACCTTCATTTTTGTCAATTGCCCAGCTATAATTTGTTCACCACACATGTTATTTATCTTTCACGGAGAGACACCACTAGTGAACTCTGGACCCCGGTCCATTTTCCTCATACTGATAAACCACGTACTGCTTTCATACTGTTCCTACTGTTTTCCACACCATACGTTTAACCTCTTTGTGTTCAGCAAAACCGGTGAGATTGACAACCTCACTGCTTTGTTGGGGAAAATTGATTTAATTGTGTTGTGTAGGTTCCACGTTGCTGCTGAACTGGTAGTGCACCCTGCCATCTCAGCTGCTTCAACCTTCTGAAGTTACTCCTTCCTCCTGCTTGTCGATTCAACATTGGTTTCTTTTCTGAGGGAAAACTTGCTGCTGCACTCTTCACACCTTGCTCTTGGGGTCTCCCAACGAGCGTGTGTCTACACTCCATGAAGCTTTTCTGGAGCCGTTGCCGGGGAGGAAGAGAATTTCTGCAAGGAGAGTCTCTCACCTCCAATCATTTTTACTTTGTTATTGTTTTGCTTGTTACTTTCTCTGTTATGCTTGCTATCAATGTTTGATGCCTTTGAAACTAGATCTTATAAGCAAGGTGGGTTCACAAATGAACAAAAAAAATTAAAAGGAACACCGCTTGTCACAAAAAGGAATACACTTATGGGAGCAAATTAATAAATTGCACGACTATGCTAAAAACTTGTGCTCTACTTATAATGTTACTTATTGCTTTGATAAATCTTGCTGCTGTAGGAGGTATAAACACCTCCCTTTTCAATGCGATTATAATGATGATGTTACCATATCTTCTTATGTTAAGGGAAATTATGAATTATTTGATGCGGAACAAATTGAAGAATTTATTGCTTGGAAGGGTGCATTCGAAATTGCTTATTTACTTGAAAGTATTGATGATGCACCTTATAAATACGAGATTTATGCTATACTTGAATATTGCTTTGATAATTACAAGGATTGTAATTACTACATAATGGAATATCTTAATAGATGCTCTCAACCTAAGGAAGAGATTAATGCCATGCAGGAACCTATGGAAGAAGAAACTGCTGAATCTTGAAGCTCATTGGATGATAAAGAGGAGGAGGGTGATGGTCAAGAGAGGAAGAATGGAGCTACCCATGTCTACCTCCCAATGATAGTAAATCTTTAACTCATACATTATTTGATGAAATTGATACTTGCTATACTTGTGACCTTGATACTACTATGAATGAAACTTGTGAGAATGATATTGCTACTGTTATTCATGATAATCAATGCTACTTTCATAGATCCTATGATAATCCTCTATTTATTTCAACTATTGATATGCATGATAATGAGGAAGTTTGTTTAGAAAATTTATATGATAATGCTCTTGATGATGGTCCTATGTTACTTGATGTTACAAATCATAATGCTACTGAAAATAGGATTTCTATAATGTGTCCTATACCTTCTAGTGAGTGATCAATCATCTCGTTTGATATTGCTAAAAGTGGAAAAAAAAAGAGGAGATGATTTTAAATTTTGATCCCACTGTTTTGGAGCTTGATATGAATTGTGTGCTTTTAGACCATGAAAAACATGCCTTATGTGATAAATATGTTGTTGAGTTTTTTCATGATGCTACTGGAAATTATTATGAGAGAGGAAAATGTGGTTGCAGGAAGTTTTCATGTTACTAAAACACCTCTCTTTTTGTTGAAAGTTTTGAATTTGCTCTTGTTCTACCTCCCCATGATTTCTAGTTTGAGCTTCTTTAATTTATTTATTTAGAAGATTCCTATGCTTAGGAAGTGGGTTATACTTAAAATTGTTTTACATTTGCTTCTTGATGCTCTCTTTTTCTTCAATTCATATTTCTTATGTGAGCATCTACTTGATTCCACTTTTCTGGGCCTAGCTAAAAGGCGTTAAAGAAAAGCACTTCTTGGGAGATAACCCATGGTTTTATTTTTTGCTTTGTTTTTCTCTGTTTTATTTGAGTCAAGGGGTTGTATACTTATGTAGAAACTCTTTTGTATCTTTCTTTTCATGTTTTAGTAGTGCCAAGTAAGGTTTCTGATGAGAGTTGGAGTTGGTTTTCGGATTTCTGCGCAGGAAACAGATTTCTGCTATCCACTGTAAAAAATCGTGTAAATCATAGAAAAATCAGAATGATCTGAAATTTCTTGTGCTTATTCTTAGGATAATTCCGCAACTTTTTTGTTCTTAAAGTTTTTCGATCTGAGCAATGTAAGTGCCTCGAACAAATTCGTACTTACAGACTGTTCTGGTTTTGACAGATTCTGCCATTTTTCTTGTATTTGCTTTTTTGAGATGCCAAGTGGATTTATTTGCTTCACGAAAATCAGTGGTTGTAGTTAATGTCTAAAAGAATCAATATCACTTTTTCCATACAGAACCAATGGATTTTTAATTTCTGCACTAGCCTTCTAATGCGAATTACTGTTTGAGTGTGGTGTGAAGGAAGTTTTCAAGGGTCAAGAGAAGAGGTGATATATGTGATCAACAAGAGTGCAAGGTCAAAGCTTGGGGATGCCCCCGTGGTTCGTCCATGAATATTTTTAGAAGACTCAAGCATCTAATCTTGTGGATGCCCAAGGCATCCCCTTCTTCATCAAAAATCTATCATGTCACTTCTCGTGAAACTATATTTTTATTCGGTCACATCATATGAAGTTTACTTGGAGCGCCTGTTTGTTTTTATTTTGTTTTCCTTTGTTTTCTTTTGTTTTCCTCGCTTCAATAATATAGTTGGATCCTAGCATTCTTTGTGTGGGAGAGAGACATGCTACCCTTTTCCGTTGAATACTTGATATGCTAGTATTCTTAGTTTTCCTTCTAGTTGCTGCAAAAATTCATGTTTAGCTCTCATTTTCATTGCATCTCTTGTTCAGAGCTGTTAGTTTTAGTATTTTTTTGTGAGTCCTCTCATGTTTTCTTTCTGTAGAATTTAGAGAGTTTTTGTTAAATCATGTTTTGTTTGGTGCTTGTGGGGAAAACAAACTTCTGCTTGAGGTAGAATTTTTAACGGTGCAAGTAGAAGCTTGTATAGACTGTGGGTAGACTTTTCATATCATGCTAGATGTTATTTTAGTTCTAAAGCCTTGTGGTTATTTAGTAGAATGATTAGCCTCAAATAGCTGAGAGTGTTAATGTTCCATTGAAAGAATCATGAGTTGCTCTTGTCATATTGAAGCATAAATTTGTGGTGTTCTCCTTTGAATGTTTTATTTGGTTGACTTGGCGCATTCTCACACCATGTTTATGACTATGAACCAGTCACTAATAGCCTCCATGATCATTTTTTTTTTTTAACTTGTGGTACCACTTATGCTTTGATTAATGATGTGTATGTCGCTATGCATGATTGTGGCTCTTATGCTCTCTTGATTTGTCACTCCCAGTCTTTTGCTAGCCTCCACCTGTACTGAGTATGAGATCTACTCATGCATCCAACTCCCAAAAACCAAAGTTTTCCCATTGTGTCCACCATACATACCTACATGTAGTAATTAACCGCCACTCCAAAGTAAATTGCTCATGTGTTACCTTTAAAACTTTCAAAATTACTCCTGTTTTGTGCTCCTGTTTTAGCTCATGAGGACGTAAATAGAGAATCTGTATCTCACTTGTTGATTGGACTTTCAGACGCTGGACTAGTGGATTCGTCCGCTTATCCAATTATAGAAGAGCTGGCAGCAGGGTGCCCAGCCCCAAATAAATAACACAAATTATCGTCACTATTTTTGCCCCTGATTTATCAGTCAAAGCATAATTCTGTAAACAAAAGAGAAAGAGGGATGACCTTCTACCCAGATGCGTCCTTCTACGGGAGTGATGCATGTAAAATGCATAGATGAATTTTTCATATTTTCACATGGTTTTCTATTACATATTGCATCATATAAGGGTATAATTCAATGTTTTATAGTATTTTGGGGTTAAATTACAAAGTCCCCCAACTTTTATGGAATTAACCCTTCCTGTCAGAAACCCCGTTTTCTATATTTTTGACGTTTCAGGGGGCAAACTTCCGCGAAATCACCTGAAAATCTGCGGGGGTCATTTTCTTGGAAGGAGAAGACTTGCGGGCGAAGGATCCACGAGAATTGGGCAAGGAGGCCCAAAAGAAGACCCTCCACGCGGCCAGATTCCTTGGCCGCGTGAGAGGCCCCCTTTTGGCCCCTATGGCCCCAATTCCTTCCATCTTCGACTTACCGACTCCGTCTTGACCTAAAACCGACTATAAAAAAGGTCCCCCGTACCCTTAAAGAGAG
The DNA here is from genome assembly GCA_028641055.1 of Alopecurus myosuroides. Lineage (NCBI taxonomy): Eukaryota > Viridiplantae > Streptophyta > Magnoliopsida > Poales > Poaceae > Alopecurus > Alopecurus myosuroides. The sequence continues at coordinate 35,067,015 of CM054062.1, forward strand.
GAGCGCCGCCGAAACACCGAAACAGAGACCAGAAGTTCCAGATTGGAGGGGGAAAACTCCGCGGGGCACCGCCGGTGTGATCTCCTACCCCTCCAACGTCATCTCCATCGACATCTCCATGAAGAGGGAGTAGTCCACCCCAGGGCTATGGGTTTGTGGAAGTAGCACTTTTATCTCTCTCTCTATGTGCTTCTCTAATTAGATCCGTATGAGCTGCCTCACATGATTACGGGCACCGTTGTAATTCCTATCCGGTGGATCTTTTCTATGAGTTATTGAATCTAAGATTGCAATTGTTTCTCTTGAGTTATTTGAGTAGATGTATCTTATGTACCCCATTCTTATTTTCTAGCTTTGATCAATCTAGTTCTTGAGAGCGTGTGTGGGGTGATGGGTGCATTAGTTGGAGTAACGGGGGGTGGCTAGTGCTGTGAAAGTGACAGAAGTTCAGCGATCCACTTAGGTTTTGTTAAACCTTTCTTAGTTACCTCACTAGGGATAAAAAGGAGTACCTTGTTACCGGGGATTTGAAGTGACACTAATCAATCTCCATGACTAGATCTAGCAAGTTCTTACTTCAACTTCATGTCACATTGCTTAAAGCTATACTCTGGTTTTTCCTTAATTATTGAGGTGTTATGATTTATTTTGCATCTTGGTGGAGTATAAGAGGGATCAATATGACCGTAGAGATCTCTATGCTAGGACGTGATGCCCATATCAAAGTACTCAATGTTAAACATGTTATTGTAATCTCACATGTAATTCTTTATGTCCACCGTCTACCACTTTATTTGAGAGAATGCAAGTGTGAAACCATGAACCCCGGTCCTATTTTAGTTATAAGAAAACACTCTAGTTACTTTTCTGCAATTTACTTTACTTGCACTTTACTTTACTTGCATCTCTAATTCGAATTTACATTATCTCCATCACCACTTGCATCACAAAAAATACAAAAACAATCCATTGCATATTTATTTTCTCATTTGCATTTAGTAGTAGATTTAATTATTGCACATTTACTTTCAGTTTTGCATTGCAATTTAGAAGTCTCACACCTTGTGCTTGACAACCACTTGGTGAGGTTGAGGGCACAAAATTCTCTACTTGTTTGCAGGATCCTGGAGGAAGCTTGGAAGACAACTGCTGAAATACTGGCTCCCCAAGAGTTCGATATAAACCCTCGAGTCACCCTCGTGGGGAAGAAGGCTTGCCACTAGCTACACACTCTGCACTTGGAGTCTCAACCTAGCCATCAGGGAGCCGCTCTTGTGAAGTCTAGTTGGCTTGTGACGTACTGTATTTTTTGTTTATCATTTGTTGACATAAGCATACACCTCTCGTAAAATATAGACACTCCTCCACGGTATGTGATTGTTGGTAGGCACCCAAGGATTCGGTTAGCCATCGTTTGTGAAAGATGGTTGGGAGGAGTGTCAAGTTTTTATACCTCTGTTTAATAAAATAAAAATCTCTAGCACATGAGTGATCCATGCTTTCCTCTGTGAAGGGCCTTTCTTTTACTTTTATGTTGATTCTCTGTATTCTAACTTTATGCACAATTGAGATATCATAATTTCCATTCTGAGTTTTATGTGCATTTGTCCCAGAAACATTATTAATTTATTCATGATGTGTTATTTCTTGTTCTCTAATTATTTGTTCTAGTCTTCCTCATGAACTTTGAAGGTGTCCTGGCTTTTATGTTTTACCCCACTCTTAAGGACTAGCGAAATATCACTTTGACATGTTTTCTCTATACTTGAAACAAACGTATATCTTCCGTTGCATTATTATTCATGATCTTTTATTTGTGTTACTTCTCATGATGCAAGGTGATTGTTATGCTTTATTATTAAAGTTCTATTTATCATGCTTGTGTTTAAGTTCTATGATCTCAGCTTACTTATGCTTTTACATTATTGATGATCAAGTTTATATAGGTAGCATGTCACCTCAGAAATTATGTGTTTTTATCGTTGACCTACTTGAGGACGAGTAGGAACTAAGCTTGGGGATGTTGATACATCATAAACATATCCTCAATTTCTGATGTTCCATTTCGTTTTCTTATTGTTCCCCACATGTTTGCTATACACTTTATGTCATTTTTATCGATTTTCCGTACTAACCTATTCACAAGATGCCATAGAGCCAGTTCCCTGTTTTTTGCTGTGTTTAGTTTCAGAAAAGTTGTTCTGGAAATATTCTCGGAATTGGAAAATTCGAAGCCCGGAACTCTTAGAGTTTCCGAAGGTTCCACGTAGTCCCGAAGAGACCCAGAGGGGGGCCTCACGGGGCCCACAACATAGGGCGGAGCGCCCCTGGCCGCGCCATGGGGTGGTGTGGGGGCCCCCCCGGCCTCCACCGCCTTTGCTCTTTCGCCTATTTATACCCCCCGAGACGTAAACCCTAAAAATATACTACTTTGTTCCAAAAAACACCCGAGGCCGCCGTCATCGTCATCCCGAGATCGGGAGGGTTCTAGAGCTCTCCCGGCACCCTGCTGGGAGGGGAATTCATCACCGAAGGGGTCTACACCACCATGCCCTCCTCCGAAGTGATGCGTGAGTAGTTAATCCATGGACTACAGGTCCATAGCAGTAGCTAGATGGTTGTTCTCTCAACTTTGTACCTCATGTTTAGATCTTGTGAGCTTCCTAACATGATCAAGATCATCTTTATGTAATGCTACATGTTGTGTTTGCTGGGATCTGATTAATGTTAAATGCTGTGTCTTTTGATTATCAATCTATCATGTTATATTCATGCATATGTTATTAATGATCTTGCATGCTCTCCGTTATTAGTAGATACTCTGGCCAAGTAGATGCTAGTAACTCCAAGAGGGAGTATTTATGCTCGATAGTGGGTTCATGCCTCCTTTGCATCTGTGCTCGAGTGACAGAGACGTGACAGATGGAGGATGTGCTATTTCCATTAGGGAGAAAACAACGGTGTTTACCTAGTTTACATTGTTTACATTACACACTTTGCTTATGGCGATAATCTGTTGCTAGCAACTTAATACCCTACGTTTGTTCAGATGATATTTGGAGGGTGGATTTTTAGACATAGATGAAGTTGGATGACGGTCTATGTATTTTTTGTAATTCCCATATGAATCACATAGTAATCTTTATATCTTGCATATGAACTACGGTGCAGCCTTCATTTCTGTCAATTGCCCAGCTGTAATTTGTTCACCACACATGTTACTTATCTTTCATGGAGAGATATCACTAGTGAACTGTGGACCCCGGTCCATTTTCCTCATATTGACAAAACACCTACTGCTTTCATACTGTTCCTACTGTTTTCCACACATACGTTTAACCTCTTTGTGTTCAGCAAAACCGGTGAGATTGACAACCTCACTGCTTCGTTGGGGCAAAGTGATTTTATTGTGTTGTGTAGATTCCACCTTTCTGCTGAACTGGTAGTGCGCCCTGCCATCTCAGCTGCTTCAACCTTCTGAAGTTACTCCTTCCTCCTACTGGTCGATTCAACCTTGGTTTCTTTTCTGAGGCAAAACTTGCTGCTGCACTCTTCACACCTTGCGCTTGGGGTCTCCCAACGAGCGTGTGTCTACACTCCATCAGCATCCCATCCTTTTATGGATCAGGCTTAACACTAAGTCCCCTTCCTGAAAACTTCGAGTTTTAACCCTGCGGCTATGATAGCGATGCAAGTCCTACTGGTATATGGCTGACATGGATGCTGCATGTTCACGTGCTTCTTCCAAAGCATCAAGCGAGTCTTGACGGGCTATCTCATTTTGGGTTTCCACATAAGCAGTTAGTCTTGGTGAATCGTGACAAATATCACTTGGTAAAACTGCCTCAACCCCGTAAACAAGAGAAAACAGTGTATAACATGTTGACATGTTTGGGGTAGTTCTTATGCTACACAAAACAACAGGTAATTTTTCAACCCAGCAAACTGAAGTTCTTTCCCATGGGACTTGAAGCCTATGTTTGATACCTTTTAGCAGCTCTTGATTAGCTCGCTCTGCCTGTCCATTGGACTGTGGATGTGCCACTGAAGCAAGGTCAAGTCTTATATGATTCTGGTCACAAAACTTTTGCATTTCTCCCTCTGACAAATTTGTCCCATTGTATGTTATAATGCTATGTGGGTAACGAAACCTCAAATTAGTTTTTTTCAAAATATTGACTGTTGTAACCGCGTCACATTTACTGATTGGTTCTTCTTCCACCCACTTTGTAAATTTGTCAACTGCTATCAATAAGTGAGTCTTTTTGTCAGACGACTTTTTGAAAGGTCCCACCATGTCTAGCCCCCAGACTGCGAAGGGCCAGGTTATGGGGATCATGCGCAAATCCTGAGTTGGCATATGATCCTGCCTTGCGCACTTCTGGTATCCTTCACATGTTCGTACTATTCGCTCTGCATCAGCATTTGCAGTAAGCCAGAAAAATCCATGTCTGAAAGCTTTATTGACCAAAGACCTGGAACTTGCGTGATGACCACAATCTTCTGAGTGGATTTCATTCCAAATCTGACACCCTTCTTCCGGAAAGACGCATCGCTGAAAAATTCCAGTTGCACTTCGTTTATATAGCCCACCATTGATGATTGTATATGACTTCGATCGTCTTATAACCTGGCGAGCGATAACCTCTTCCTGTGGGAGTTCACCCCTCGTGAGATAAGCCAGATATGGTTCAGTCCATTCTGGAATTTCATGTAGAGCGGCAACCAGCTCTGATTCAGGATCCGATTTGCCAGGTATTCTTCTGTGGGAACCTTGACCGACGGGCTATGAATTTCATCCGGAAAAACATTGGGTGGAACCTGTTTTTTCTGAGAACCTAGGCGAGACAGTGCATCAGCTGCTTCATTGAGACGTCGATCAATATGCTCAACTTGATACCCCTGAAAATGTCTTTCTAGCTGGGTAACCGCTCGTCTATAAGCTGCCATAACTTGGTCTTTAGAATCCCAGGTTCATGTAACTTGTTGAGAAACAAGGTATGAATCTCCCAAACAGTGAATCCGGGTTATACTCATTTCCTTTGCAACTCAAAGCCCATGAAGTAAAGCCTCATACTCTATTGTATTATTAGTGCATTTAAACAAAATTTGTAGAACATATCAAAATTTATCACCTCTTGGATACGTCAAGACCACTTCTACTCCTGACCCTTGCAGTTGTCGTGATCCATCAAAATGCATGGTCCAATACTTAGTGTCTGGCTTATCTGGCGGGACCTGTAACTGTGTCCAGTCATTTATAAACTCAATGAGGGCTTGAGACTTGATTGCAGTTCTCGGCTCATAGTTGATATGATATGGCCACATCTCAATAGCCCACTTCGCAACCCGCCCGGTTGCTTATCTATTTTTAATAATGTCAGACAAAGGTGCTGAATTGACTACTGTGATAAGGTGCTCCTGAAAATAGTGGTCCAGTTTACGACTGGCCATAAACACTCCAAAGACCAATTTACGCCAATATGGGTATCGTTGCTTTGACTCTGTCAAGACCTCGCTTACGTAGTAAACCGGCCTCTGCACGAGACCCTGTTTTCCTTCCAACTTCCGTTCCACAACCACAACTGCACTCACAGCCCTATTGTTAGCGGCAATGTATAATAACTTAAGCTCTTTTTTCTCAGGTGCAGCTAGTATAGGCGCGTTGGAAAGTTGATTTTTCAAGGATTCCAGTGCATCATCAGCTTCTTGATTCCAAACGAAATTGTCAGTTTTCTTCAAGAGCCGGTATAAGGGTATGGCTTTTTCACCGAGTCTATTTATAAACCGGCTCAGGGCAGCAACACAACCTATCAATTTCTGAACATCCTTCAGGCAAACCGGTTTTTTCATGTTATGTATAGCCTGAATTTTTTCCGGGTTTGCTTCATTTCCGCTCTCTGAAATAATAAAACCCAGCAATTTCCCAGCTGGGACTCCGAAAACACATTTTGTCAGGTTGAGCTTCATCTGGTATCTGCGTAAAATGGCAAATGTTTCTTCCAAGTCTGAGATCAGGGTGTCAGCTTTTTTATACTTGACAACTATGTCATCCATATAGGCATGCATGTTTCTCCCAATCTGTTTTCCAAAAAATTCTAGATGCAACTTTGACAAGTTGCTTCTGCATTTTTTAATCCGAAAGGCATCGGCGTATAATAAAATGATCCAAAGGGTGTGATGAATGAGGTCTTCTCTTGATCCTCTTCTTTCATTTTGATCTGATGATAACCTGAGTAAGCGTCCAGGAAACATAGCAGCTCGCAACCAGCCATAGAGTCTATAATCTGATCAATCCTAGGTAAGGCAAACGTATCCTTAGGACATGCTTTGTTCAGGTCTGTGTAGTATATGCACATTCTCCACGTCCCGTTTTTCTTTAGGATGAGAACTGGATTGGCTAACCACTTTGGATGTAATACTTCCACTATAAAGCCAGCTGCCAGAAGCCTAGCTATTTCTTCTCCAATTGTTTTTCTTCTCTCGTCATTGAAATGACGGAGGAACTGACGAATCGGTTTCAGGTTAGGTTCCACATTTAAACTGTGCTCAGCAAGTTCCCTTGGAACACCTGGCATGTCAGAAGGTTTCCATGCAAAGATGTCCCAATTCTCACGGAGGAACTTGATGAGCGCGCTTTCCTATTTGTCAGTCATATGAGCCCCCACGCTGAACTGCTTAGATGAGTCGCCGGGGGTGAAATCCATCGGTTTAGTATCTTGAGCGGACTTAAAATTCAATTTGGACTCGGCTGATGGCTTCTTGAGCGAGGTCATATCCTATGGGTCGACTTGTAATTTATATAACTTCAATTCCTCATCCGCACAAGCTGATTCTGCGTAAGTGATGACCCACAAGTATAGGGGATCGCAACAGTCTTCAAGGGAAGTAAACCCCAAATTTATTGATTCGACACAAGGGGAGCCAAAGAATATTTGTTAGCCTTAACAACTGAGTTGTCAATTCAGCTGCTCCTGAAAGTAGACTTGCTTGCAACAATTTATCAGTGTTAACAGTTTAATAGCAGTAGTAGAAATAAAATAACAACAGTAGTAAAATAGTAATAGCAGTAGCAATCGCGGAAAATAGTAGGATGGGAAGTACCGTAGGCATAGAGGGAATGGATGGACGAGCGTTGCATGGATAACATAGGTCATGTAATAATGTAACATGAGCATTCCAGATAATAATAATAATAAAGCATCAAACGTTTAGGAAAACCATAGGTATGTGTTCCAATATAGTCATACATGCTCGTAATGAGAAACTTGTAGTACATCTTTTGTCCTACCAGCCCGTGGCACCGGGGCCTCTAGGGAAACTACTGGTAATTAAGGTGCTCCTTTTAATAAAGCACGGAAGCAAAGCATTAACACTCCATGAACACACGTGATCGTCACATCACAACCATCCCCTCCAGTTTTCCCAATTTCTGTCACTTTGGGGCCTCGGGTTCCGGACAATGACATGTGTAAACAACTTGCAGATACGATCAAGAAACATAATTATACTCATGAAACAATAACATGTTCAGATCTGAGATCATGGCACTCGGGCCTTAGTGACAAGCATCAAGAAACATAATTATGCTCATGAAATAATAACATGTTCAGATCTAAGATCATGGCATTCGGGCCCTAGTGACAAGCATTAAGCATAACAAGTTGCAACAACGGTAAAAACACTAACAATGGATACTAGGCACTATGCCCTAACAATCTGGCATTATTACATGATCAAGCAATTCCAATCCCTTCCATCCCTCTCAGCCTACAGCAGTGTTTGCTCACACATGGACGGGGGAATCATGGATGGTTGATGGATAAGAGGTGGCGGTGTCGATGGCGATGATCTCCTTCGAATCCCCGTCCCGGCAGGGCGCCAGAACAGGAACTTCCAACCCCTGAATCGAGTTTCGAGGTGGCTGTGGCGCTCTGTTGTGTTTCTATGGAATATGACGATACCCCCTCGGTTTTTTAGGTTATGGGGCATATGTAGTCGAAAGGGGAGTTCGAGGGGGTGTGGAAGTGGCCCACACCACCTGGCGGCGTGGCCAAGGGGGCACGCCAGGGGGTGCTGTGGCCCCCTCCTGCCCCCCTTCAGGTTTCCAAGGTCTTTTGGTGTTTTAGGACCAACGGGATCTTTTATGGGAAATTTCCCGAAAGTTGATTTTTCTGCAAAAAGACGAGACACCAAGGTAATTCTGCTGAAAACAGCGCTAGTCCGTGTTAGTGGTATAAAAAACTCACATGTTTAGAAGAAAACACTGAGAAAAGTGTTCGGAAAAGGAGATACATTTTGGACGTATCAACTCCCCCCAAGCGTAGCTTATTGCTTGTCCTCAAGCAATTAAGTCACAACTGAGTGCGATAAAAGACTTTTACGAACACAATTGTTTCATATGATGTAAATATACTCACTACATGATCAAGTGCTGAGGAAATTCATAATAAGCTGTATGGAAAATAAAAGTCACCCAACAGTCATGTAGACCATGAAAAGATGCCAACAAACTAATAATAGACAACATGAAGTATATCAATCTGCAGGATTGTAATTCTCATAATATGGTATGATAAAGTGTACTCACTTGCCCTTAATAGTGGAGCAAAACATAAATGCCAGGATACCTCTGAAGTTCAAATGAAGACTAGAAATAAATATATAAAAGATACAAGCATCAAAGTTATACCACAATCAACCGTGTTTTGTAACAAGCACATTACACTAAGAATAACAACTATGCTCTCAAGAAGGTGCATAAAGTGAGAAGGTGAAGACTCAGCATAAAAATAAAAGAAAGGCCCTTAGCAGAGGGAAGCATGGATTAACTTATGTGCTAGAGCTTTTTATTTTATTAAATACAGGTATTGAAAACATTTTTAAGAGAGGTGTATGCTTATGTCAACGAATGGTAAGCTGACAATACAGTACGTCACAAGCCAACTAGACTTCACAAGAGCGGCTCCCATAGAAGGACGCATCTGGGTAGAAGGTCATCCCTCTTTCTCTTTTTTTTTACACAATTATTCTTTGACTAATAAATCAGGGGGAAAAAGAATGAAGAGAATTGTGGTATTAATTTGGGGCTGGGCACCCCGCTGCCAGATATTCTATCATTTGGATAAGAGTATGAAGCCACTAGTCCAGGGTGTGAAATCCAATCAACAAGTGAGATAAAGATTCTCTATTTATCTCCTCATGAGCTAAAACAGGGGCACAAAACAGGAATAATTTTTCGAAGGTTTTAAAGGTAGCACAAAAGAAATTTACTTAGAGTGGCGGTCAAATACCACATAAATAGGTAGGTATGGTGGCCACATTTGGCAAACTTTTGTTTTTGGGAGTTGGATGCACGAGTAGAGCTCATACTCAATACAGGTGAAGGCTAGCAATAGACGGGGAGCGACAATTAAGAGAGCAACAACTGTCATAATCATGTTTGCGACAAAACAAAATTAACAGGGGCATAAAAATGATACAAATACTCTGAGGCAAAATAAATCATCGAGGATTAATTGACTTTTTGTTTTCAGTCATAGCATGCGTGATCATGTGCCAAGTCGATTCAAGCGAAACAATCAGAGGGAGATACCACAATGTCATACCCTTCTATGAATAAAACAATGCAAGCAAACATTCATACGGCATACTATCTTATATTCATAAGTTGGAACTAAACACGTGAGAGCACGAACTACTAAGCATCAATTAAAAAACATACACCTTACATGGACGAACTAAACATGTTCACATGGATGAGTATATGTACAAATAGAGTTCATAACAGCCTCTCACCACAACTTGGATTATCGTAAATCGTCATTATTTCTCTTCACTTGTGTGGATCAAATAATATAGAATGATAATCAAGATCCAATGGAGACACTGAAGTCCGGTGAACTCTGCAACAAACTTTACAAAACCAAAGAAGAACAACAAATAATTTTTGGGTTTTCCAATTAAAACAAGAACAGAAGGAAACAAGGAAAATATTTTTGGATTTTTGAAAATTAAACCGAAACGAGAAAAGAAAGCAAACCAACAAAAGAAACTCAAGAAGAAAACAAAGAGAACCAACAGAATTATTTTTGGTCTTTTTGTGTTTTGGAAAGCAAAAACAAAACAATAAAACAAAGAGAAGCGAAAGAAACGACAACATGGATATACAAAGAACTGACCGAACATGATATATAAATGAGTGTGATGTCGGTATACCTCCCCCAAGCTTAGGATTTTGGCCTCTTCTCAATCACATTATATCACCCTCTTCTCTTGACCCTTGAAAACTTCCTTCACACCACACTTAAAGTAATTTGCATTAGAGAGTTAGTGCATAATCAAAAATTCATGGGTTTTGCAAGGGCACAATTGATATTGATAATTTTAAACATTATCTACAACCACTGATGTTTCGTGAAGAAAAGAAATCCACTCGACATAGTAAAAGAGCAAATGCAAGAAAAATGGCAGAATCTGCCAAAACCAGAACGGTCTATAAAGACGAATTTTTTCGGGGCACTTAAGTTGCTCAGATCGAAAAACATAAAGAATGAAAAAGTTTCAGAATTAGCTAAGGAATAGGAACAAAACGTTTTAGGTCCTTTTGATCTTTCTGTGAATTATACAATTTTTTACGGTGGACAGCAGAAATCTGTTTCATGCGCAGAAATCCAAAACCAACTCCAACTTTCGCTAGAAACTTTACTTGGCACAACTAAAACATGAAAATAAAGATACAAAGAAGTTGCTACAGAAGTATACAACCCCTTAACTCAAAGAAAACAGATAAAACAAAGGTGGAAGTTGTGAAAACAAAATTATGAATGGTGAAAAGTTGCATAACCACAGTAATCAGGATGAAAACATGAGGAAAACATGACTATGGAGGATGGAACACATGATTATGCTAAAGTAGCAAGGTGATAACATAAGTAAACATGGTGAAAACATAATGGGGAAGGTGAAAACATAGTGAAAACATTGTCCTCTTCATTAAAAATCATTTCTTTAACAAGGGTGATCAAGTCTTGTTACGAGAACAATTTTTATATGAAGCAAAACTTTGCTAATCACTAAGTAATTATGTTACCTCAACCTTGATAGACATAGTCCCAATCATAATGATTTCAAATTCTTTTGGTGGTACTGGAATGGGACTATAAAATTCTCCAATCATGATGGTCTCAATATTTTCAGTTGAATTTAAACCATATCTTCTATCAATCTTCTTGGGAAAATAAACAATATGCTCTTTATCATTAACATTAAAAGTTACTTTTACTTGATTGCAATCAATAACAACCCCTGCAGTCTTAAGAAAAGGTCTCCTAAGAATAATAGACATATTATCATCTTGAGGCATTTCCAACACAACAAAGTCAGTTAATATCAAACAATTAGTAGCAACTTGAACAGGAACATTCTCACATATACCAAAAGGAATAGTGGTAGACTTATCAGCCATTTGCAAAGATATATGAGTATGTATCAATTTTTCAAGAGAGAGTCTCTTATAAAGAGAGAAAGGCATAACACTAACTCCAGCTCCCAAGTCACATAAAGCAGTTCTAACATAATTATTTTTAATAGAACAAGGGATAGTAGGTATACCAGGATCTCCAAGCTTCTTTGGAACCTTGCCATTGAAAGAGTAATTAGCAAGCATAGTGGAAATTTCCTCATTAGAATCTTCCTTTTGTAAGAGACGATATCTTTCATATATTTAGAATAAGGAGGCAATTTAATAGCATCAGTCAAAGGGATTTGCAAAAACAGAGGTTTCATCCACTCACAAAACTTGTTATAATGTTCTTCTTCCTTTGATTTGTGTTTCTTATTAAGAAAAGGCATTGCTTTTTGTACCCAAGGCTCTCTTTCATTACCATGTTTATTTAGCAATGAAATCCTCCTTAGTATACTTTGCAGTTTTAGTTTGCTTTTCAGGTTCAGCTACAGTTTCTTCTTTATCAGAAGCATCACTTTTATCAATGCCACTTTCAGTTTCAGCATCATAAATGGATATACTATTACGATCTTTAGCAGGTTCAGGAGATTCTACAACATTTCTATGTCTCTTCTTCTTTTTCTAAGAAGGAGAACTATTGTTTTTAGGTTGCTGAGAATCCTATTCAATTCTTTTAGGATGTCCTTCAGGATACAAGGGGTCCTAAGTAGAAACACCACTTCTAGTAATTATTTCACAAACATGTTTATCTCTAGAAGCCTTAGCTAGCATGTCTTTTTGCACTTTAGTAAGTTGATCAATTTGAGTTTGAACCATTTGAAAATGTTTAACAAGCATTTTAACATCATTAGAGGTTCTTTCAATAATACCATGCAAATTATCAATAGCTCTAGAGTTTTCCATAAGAGGTTTTGCACTATCCTATTAAAGTTTTCTTGCTTAACAACATAATTATCAAAATCATCTAAGCATTGATAAGGTGGTTTCGAATAGGGAATATCTCTATTATCAAATTATTAGAGAGAGTGTACCTCAACAGTTGATGGATGAGGAATAGGCTTACATAATTCTTCTATAGGAGGTAAATTCTTCACATATTCAGATTTAATACCCCTCTCTTTAAGAGATTTCTTGGCTTCCTTCATCACTTCATCATTTAATTCAGTCATCCCTCTCTTCTTGGGTGTTGGTATTGGTGTTGGTTCTGGTGTAGGTGGAGGCTCAAGTATATTCAATTCATCATTATTTTTTGGCTATTTTAGCCATTAATTCCATGGCTTCTTCTGGAGTTCTTTTCCTGAAAACACAACGAGCACAACTATCCAGGTATGTCCTAGATTCAACAGTTAGTCCATTATAAAATATATTTAGGAGCTCATTTTTCGGTAATGGATATCTAGGGCTAGCTCTTATCAAAGAACAAAACCTTGTTCAAGATTCATGCAATTTTTCTCCTTCAATTTGCTCAAAGTTAAAGATGTCCTACACAAAAGCATGTTGGGCACTAGCAGGAAAATATTTTTTAAAGAAAGCATTAACCAAATCCATAGGATTAGTAATAGATCTAGGTGACAGATTGTTAAACCAAATTTTAGCTTCATCTTTCAATGAGAAAGGGAAGATCTTGGTAATAAAATAAGTACGCAACTTAGTATCATCAGAAAATAAACTACTCAAAGATGAAAGCTCATTCATGTGTTCCGTAGCACTTTTACTTTCAGTTCCACAAAAAGGTTCCTTCTCAACAATAGATATATAAGATAAATCTAAAGAGAAATCATAATCATTGTCTATAATGTGTATGGGAGATGTGGCAAACTTAGAATCAAGAGAAGATTTATATTTCACAGCATGTCTTGCAAGAAGACTCTTAAGAGCACTTGCACCCGTAGTAGCACGCGCTTCTTCAATAAAATCATCATTAAGTTCAATATAGGTTTCATCAACATCATCAATAAGCTCAGTTGAATTAACAGGTGCACCAATATTTTCAATAGAAATTTCAGCATTTTTAATTTGTTTGGATTTAGCAATAGTAGCATCTAGGAAAGGACCTAGAGAACCGGTATCATCAAGCACAGTAGAAGCATCATCAAAAGTATCAGAATCATTCTTAGACTCAGCAGAAGTAATAGTAGAATGTGGTGGAGTAAGAAGCTTACTCATAAGAGACGGTGAATCAAGAGCAACAGATGTGTTCAGAGTTGTACCTCTTCTTGTAGTGGATGGTAATATGAGAAATTTTCATCACGAGTCTTGCCCATGATGAATGGTTTGCAACAAACAATATCACGATCAATTGAGCAAATAAATAAAACTATGCTCCATGGCAACGGCGCAAGAAAATAGACTTGATGACCCACAAGTATAGGGGATCGCAACAGTCTTCGAGGGAAGTAAAACCCAAATTTATTGATTCGACACAAGGGGATCCAAAGAATATTTATTAGCCTTAAAAACTGAGTTGTCAATTCAGCTACACCTGAAATTAGACTTGCTCGCAACAATTTATCAGTGGTAACAGTTTTATAGCAGCAGTAGAAATAAAATAACAACAGTAGTAAAATAGTAAGATCAGTAGCAATTGCGGAAAACAGCAGGATGGGAAGTACCGTAGGCATAGAGGGAATGGATGGACGGGCGTTGCATGGATAAAATAGGTCATCTAATAATCTAACATGGGCATTGTAGATAATAATAATAAAGCATCAAACATTTAGGCAAACCATAGGCATGTGTTCCAATATAGTCATGCATGCTAGCAACGAGAAACTTGCACAACATCTTTTGTCCTACCAGCCCGTGGCACTGGGGCCTCTAGGGAAACTACTGGTAATTAAGGTGTTCCTTTTAATAAAGCACCAGAGCAAAGCATTAACACTCCGTGAACACACGTGATCCTCACATCACAACCATCCCCTCCAGTTGTCCCAATTTCTGTCACTTTGGGGCCTCGGGTTCCGGACAATGACATGTGTAAACAACTTGCAGATATGATCAAGAAACATAATTATACTCATGAAACAATAACATGTTCAGATCTGAGATCATGGCACTCGGGCCCTAGTGACAAGCATTAAGCATAACAAGTTGCAACAACGGTAGAAAACACTAACAAGGGATACTAGGCACTATGTCCTAACAATCTGGCATTATTACATATCAATCTCATCCAATCCCTTCCACGTCTCTCAACCTACAACGGTGTTTACTCACACATGGACGGGGGAATCATGGATGGGTGATGGAGAAGAGGTGGCGGTGTTGATGGAGATGATCTCCTTCGAATCCCCGTCCCGGCAGGTAGCTAGAACAGGAACTTCTGACAGCGGAATCGAGTTTCTAGGTGTTGGCGGTGCTCTGTTGTGTTTCTGTGGAATATGATGAACCCCCTTGGTTTTTAGGTTAAAAGGCATATGTATTCGAAAGGGGAGTCCGAGGGGGTGAGGGAGTGCCCCACACCACCTGGCGGTGCGACCAAGGGTTAGTGCGCGAGGGGGTGGTGTGGCCCCCTCCTGGCCCCTCTTCTGGCCCCCTTCTGGCTCCCGAGGTCTTCTGGTGTTTTAGGACCAATGGGATCTTTTCTGGGCAATTTCCCGAAAGTTGATTTTTCTGCACAAAAACGAGACACCAAGGTAATTCCGGTGAAAACAACGTTAGTCCGTGTTAGTGGTATCCAAAACTCACAAGTTTAGAAGAAAACAATAAGAAAAGTGTTCGGAAAGGGAGATATGTTTTGGACGTATCAGTAAGTTGCATCACCTTCCTCACATTCAGAACTATGTCACTGTCTCCATTGACAGTAATATTTCCATGAGGACATGGTATCTTCATTTTAAGATACACATAACAGGGTCTTGCCATAAACTTGGCATAAGCCGGCCTCCCAAATAGGGCATGATACGGACTTTTGAACTTGAAAACTTAGAATTCTAACATCTCTGTCCTCTAATTTTCAAATACTCCGAAAGCAACTTCAAGATATATTTATCCAATAGGCTGCGTAGACTTACCAGGGACAATTCCATGGGATATGGTTGATGATGGCTAAAGCTGTTTTTCTTGCAGGGTCATCCTTTCGAAGGTATCATAATAAAGTATATTTATGTTTCTTCCTCCATCCATCAACACCTTGTATAACTTATATCCTCCAACTTGCGGAGC
This sequence comes from Alopecurus myosuroides, assembly GCA_028641055.1. Classification (NCBI taxonomy): domain Eukaryota; kingdom Viridiplantae; phylum Streptophyta; class Magnoliopsida; order Poales; family Poaceae; genus Alopecurus; species Alopecurus myosuroides. The sequence goes on from CM054062.1 coordinate 35,082,646, forward strand.
CACAACCAAATCCACACTTCCTGGGTTGTCAACACATGGAGGATGATCTGCTCGACTCCAGGTTATGGGCTGCTCTGACCAATTCATCCACCTAGGAACAGCATCAGCTACTGCATTGACCGCACGCTTCTGCACCTTTCTCTCTCTCTCCTGCATGAACTAGTGGTAAATATGTGATACTGACTAGAACTCAATTGCTTCGGATTGGTTTGAAACCCGGAATTTCCTCCTTGATGACCGCCACCCGGGTTTGTTCCTCGGTTACCCCGACCATGATGACCCGGATTATGATTTCCAGGTCCGGGATTGCCGGTTCCTGGATGACCACCTCCCATGTTACCTGGGTTGCCACCTCGTTGTTTCCTGGTCCATAGTTATTGTTTCCACTAGGTCTAAAACCATACATCACGAAGCAATTTTCCTAGGAGTGATTTCCTACCTTTCCATTATTGCTGTGATGAGGACATGGTCCCTTTAAAGCCTGTTGTGCCTGTGCAAAACTGTTTGGTCGAAAATTTTGATTTCCTCTGAAATTGTTACCCTTACGTTGGTTCCTATACCTGTATTTGTATTGGCCACCAAATCTGAGGTTCCTTCCCCGTTCTTGCGCCTGTTATTATTCTGATTCTGGGAAGTTCTGTTGCTCTGATTTGGGTTCTGATTACCCTTGGTGCCAGTTTTCTTCCCTTTTGCAGACTTCTCGTCGTCTGAATCTGCATCCTTTGTTTTGTCAGATTCTGCATACTTGGTCATAGCATCCATCAGCTCACTCATATCGGTCACGTACCGCTCCATACGTTCTAGCTTATGTTTTAATGGGTCAAATCTGCAGTTTCTCTCTAGAGCTATGACTTCCTGTTGGGCTGTGAGTCCGACGGATGAATGAATGATTTCCGCAACACACCCTGACCAATGTTGGGCAGACTCTCCTTCCTTCTGAACACAATTTTCCAAGTCTGTAATAGTTGTTGGGCGTTTGCATGTTCCTTGAATTTTTTGATGAACTGATCCTTCAACTCTTGCCAGCTATTGATTGAGTTTGCGGGCAAGTATTTTAACCAGGACTTTGCAGGTCCTTCTAACATCACACTTAGCTATCGTGCGCACACTACATCACTTAATTGCAATATCTCCATCGCCATCTCATAACCTTCTATCCAATCCGCAGGTTCCATGTATGGGGTATAATTTACGACTCTGCGAGATCCTTTAAAACCAGCTCGTATTCTTTCGTTCCTAATTGCAGGCCCAAGACACTGAATTCCAATCCCGCGAGACCCGGTTGGAGCTGGGTTCAAGATTGGATTTTGAACCGGAATATGAACATAAGCCAGATTTCTATTTTCTGGTTCTGCGACTCTATGTCCCGTATTTATAACTCCAGGTGCATGTGATACAGTATGCCTGGGTGGGATAGCCTCTTGCCGGTTTGCGTTGCTAGAGCTAGCCGGAATAGGCGAATTTCCATGGTGACTTCTTGGCAATGAGTTCTTGCTGTTATAGGGAGTTGAATGTATCTTCTCTTGGTTACTATAATTTATCTTCTGGACCATTGCTGTTTGTAACATCTCAATTGCTCTCCTGGCTTCATTTCCTATGGGATTATTTGTGTCAACCGGAATTCGAGCCAGACTATTTGTAGCCTCTCAAATATAATCCATCGGATTGTTGAAATGACCATGCGGTGTATGAAATCTCTCTGGCGGGGGCTGCTCATAGACCAGAGCAGGGTTCGGGTTACCGTGCAACTGGATGGGTGGTTGGAAATGCACCGGCTGAGCCGGGATAGGAAAGCCTGATGGGGTTATTGGATGAACCGGCCTAGCCGGGTTTGGCGCACCCGGTGTCCCAGTTGGAGACAAGAACAAGTTCTGAAGATTGGTCGGTTCCAGGCCTACACCAAATTCATTATTCAACCAGGTATGATGACGCCTATTCTGTATTGAGGCAAGCTCCCTCTGTCTGAAATTCAAATGAATCCCTTCTCTTTCCAAACGTGATGCTTCCTCCAAAACGTGTGATCACACTTTTTTTATGCATGTTACCTGTGTTACGATCTCCTGACGGGCGCGAGTCAATTCCTGTCGAAGTCTCTCGATCTCCATGTTATGCTGCGCCAAGTTCTCTGGTGTAATTGGTGTAGCTAAGATCTCGTTCAGCGATTCCATTGTTGCTATCAGTTCAGGCCTTGGGTTATACGGCGCAGGCTCTGTCAAATTAATCACCGGCTCTACTGGCCCAGAGCTCGCCGGCCCAGGTCCAGTTGGTGGGGGTGCCCTTGGCCCAACAGGCGCAGAACCTGAAACTCCCGAGTCTCCTAGGATCGGGTTTGAAGTCGAAACTGTATTTGGAATCAAATTTCCACTGGCATCATACCTGGGTTCCGTAGGTCATGCTGGCCCAGCAATGTAGACAGTTGCATGATGAACCGTTTCGTGAGGCTTTGCAAATCCTTTTCAAGACCTCCACCCAGCCGATCTTCAAAAAGCTGGTGGATTGAACATGTCTCATCATGGTCATCATTGTTCCCAACTGAGGATTCTCCATCGGAGTGTATGATCGTTGCTTCTCCAGAAATAGAATCTAACTCTTGTTCCGGATCCCTGCCGGTTCCTCCAACGAAACTGACGAAAACGTGGATCCCGCCGAAGGGAACTTGAAATCCCGATTCAACGAAAGTGAACTATGTACCCCATGTATCGTGGTTATAGTAGTTTCCACGCCGGCTCCTCCTGAGCCAGCCTATCGCGAGTTTCTCGATCCCAGGTAAGGCTCCTTCTGAAAAGACGACGCTTCCGCGAGCCGGCCCCACGGTGGGTGCCAACTACTGTGGGGTTTTCACGGCAAGTGTCCTCATTGGAGAACTAGATTGTGAGGCCATTGCTACTGAGCGAAGCTTCGGAAGGGTTAGTACGGAAACGAGAGACACGAGTTTACCCAGGTTTGGCCCCTCTATTGAGGATAAAACCTACTCTTGCTTTCTTACTATTGGGAAAACAAGGTCTCAATTACAAAGGGCGATTCTGGCTTTCAATGTCTCGAGCTCCCTTGATATTGACTTAGAACTTGTCCGTCTACGTCCCAGGGCCTCGCCTTACATAGTGGACGAATTCCCCGGGTTACAAGGGGATCCGGGTAACACCCGTCACCGGAGTCCTAGCGTGCTCCGGTCCTGGGACGTTCCGTCCGGTTTATTCCACGACCCGGACGCTCCCGTCCGGCCTTGGGCCACTCCGCTGGTCTTAGGCCGCTCCGCCGGTCTTGGGCCTCTGTATCTTCTGACCAGGACTATTGGCCGGGTCTGCTCCCTTTTTCGGGTTATATCTAAATATAACCCGGGTCTTCTCATGCTTGCTGGCTACTTCATAGTTAGTTTCTTTTGATTATAAACCGGATAGTGGCGCTTGGAACGGCCGGAGCATTTTCCGGTTTATGTGGGTGGTAGGTAAGGCTCCCCCTTACCTATTCCCCTAACAAAATTCCTGCTATTCCTTGTTCTATTAAAAATAATTATGTTAGAACTGCTTTATGTGATTTGGGAGCAGGAGTTAGTGTTATGCATTTTTCTCTTTATAAGAGACTCTCTATGAAAAAATTGATACCAACTGATATATGTTTGCAAATGGCTGATAAATCTACTGCTATTCATGTTGGTATATGTGAGAATGTTCCTGTTCAAGTGGCCACTAGTTGTTTGATATTAACTGACTTTGTTGTGTTGGAAATGCCTGAAGATGATAATATGTCTATTATTCTTAGGAGACCTTTTCTATTAGTTACTTGAACATGAACATTCTCACATATACCAACAGATATATCAAACAGTGTGTGTAGCATGTGGTGGTGTAAGAAGCTTACTCATTACAGATGGTGAATCAAGAGCAACAGAGGTGTTCAGAGTTGTACCTCTCCTTGTAGTGGATGGTAATATAGGAAATTTTCCATCACGAGTTTTCCCATGATGAAAGGCTTGCAATGAACAATATCACGTTCAAGCAAGCAAATTAATAAAGCTAAGATCTCCGGCAATGGTGCCAGAAAACAGTCTTGATGACCGACAAGTATAGGGGATCGCAACAGTCTTTGAGGGAAGTAAAACCCAAATTTATTGATTCGACACAAGGGGATTCAAAGAATATTTATAAGTCTTAGCAGATGAGTTGTCAGTTCAGCTGCACCTGAAAGTAGACTTGCTCGCAACAGTTTATCAGTGGTAACAGTTTTATAGCAGTAGCTATAGTAAAATAATAGCAGGAGTAAAATAGTAACATCAGTAGAAATTGTGGGAAACAACATCATTAAAGTACTGTAGGCACAGGGATGGATGAACGGGCGTTGCATGGATAAGATAGTTCATATAATAATCAAAACATGGTCATTGCAGATAGATAATAATAAAGCATCTAAGTTCTTGGCAAACCATAGGCATGTGTTCCAATTTAGTCGTACGTGCTCGCAATGAGAAACTTGCACACCATCTTTTGTCCTACCATCCCGTTGCAGCGGGGCCTCAAGGGAAACTAATGGTAATTAAGATGCTCCTTTTAATAAAGCACTGGAGCAAAGAATTAACACCCCGTGAACACATGTGATCCTCACATCACAGTCACCCCCTCCAGATGTCCCAAATTTTGTCACTTTGGGGCCTCAGGTTCCGTACAAGAATGAGTGTAAACAACTTGTAGACATGATCAAGAAACATAATTATACTCGTGAAAAAATTACATGTTCAGATCTGAGATCATGGCACTCGGGCCCTAGTGACAAGCATTAAGCATAACAAGTTGCAACAACGATAAAAAGCACTAACAACGGACACTAGGCACCATGCCCTAACAATCTAGCATTATTACATGAACGATCTCATTCAACCCCTTCCATCCCTCTCAGCCTACAGCGGGGATTACTCACACATGGATGGGGGAATCATGGATGGTTGATGGAGAAGTGGGGGCAATGACGATGGCGATGATCTCCTTCGAATCCCCGTCCCGGCAGGGCGCCAAAATAGGAACTTCTAAACCCCGAATTGGGTTTCGAGGTGGCGGCGGCGCTCTGATATGTTTCTCTAGAATATGACGAACCCCCCTCAGTTTTTAGGTCACGGGGTTAAGTAGTTAAAAGGGGAGCCCGAGGGGGTGTCTGGGGCATCCAAACCACCAGGCAGCGCGGCCTAGGGGGCGCGCCAGCCCATCATGTGGGCCCCTCCTTGCCCCCCTTCGGGGGTCTTCGGGTAAAATAAGAACTTCGGGATCTTTTTCAGGAAATTTCCGAAAAGTTGATTTTTCTGCACAAAAACGAGACACCGAGATAATTCTGCTGAAAACAACGTTAATCTGTGTTAGTTGTATCCAAAAATCGCAAGTTTAGAGGTAAAGAACAACAAAAGTGTTCGCAAAAGGAGATATGTTTTGGACGTATCAGATGCCCAAGGAACCCCACTAAAATATTCAAGGAGTCTCGGGCGTCTAATCTTGGGGATCCCCAGAACATCCCCTTCTTCACCAACAATTATCATATCCTCTTGGTTGAAACTATATTTTTATTTCTTTAAATATTATGTGCAATTCTTGGAGCATATTTTGCTTTTATTTCAGTTTTTTTTGGTATTCATTACAATGTTTGATCCTAGAATTCTTGTTTGGAAATCGACATGCTTCACTTATTCATAGAACACTCTCGTGATTCACTTATATCTCTTAAGTTGGTTTTCTCTGCTTGTTTTTATATCTTGTTCTTCACTCATATATTGTTAAGATTTTTTAAATTATTTTGTATAAAATGCATTCAAACTCTCTTACATAATTTATATTTGTTTGGAGAGTTGAACAGAAATTCATTTGGTGCTTGGTTAATGTGCTGGAACTAAAAATAATGTGAGTGTAGTAGTGATAACCCACAATTGTAGGGGATCGCGATAGTCTTCGAGGGTAAGTATAACCCAATTCATTGATTCGACACAAGGGAAGCCAAAGAATAGGTATAAGCCTTAGCAGCTGAGTTATCAATTCGGCCACACCAGAAAAGCACTTAACAAAAGATATTATAAACAAAAGGTGGATTTTCTTGCGTCCTCAACACACCCAATACAATTGTCAGTTATATAGGTGCACTAGTTCAACGAAGAGATGATAAAATATGGGTAATATGGATGGGAAAACAAGGTTTTGTAAATCTGTAATAAAAATTTCTGGAAGCAAACAAGTAGTAAAACTAAAAGAAAACAAAATAGCAATGGTGGAAAACAAGGCCTAGGGATAATGCTTTAACTAGTGGCAACCCTCAACAACATTAACGTGATTAAACATATGATACTTCCTCTAACAACATGCATGGAAGACATAGCTCGGAAGTCATTCCTCGTGAATCAAGTAGGATGAGAATCGCGTAGGGCTACACAAGCACACCTTAAAGTTCACGTTCCTGTCAATGAACACCCCACCTCTGTCACTTTGAGCATCCAAATATAGTACTAATAAACAACACAACCTATCTTTTGAATAGAATATTTCCAATCAATCCAAAGCACCCACACTGTCACCTTGGCACTACAGAGATTATACTAAATACAAGCATAAAAAACCCTCATGATTCCGATTCAATCCTACAAATTAAGAACAAGATCACCGTAAGTATCCCTCTAATCCATAGCCCATAGAGTCACACACAACACCTGCACTGTCACTGTGGCACCGTGGGACAAAGGTGACTCCGAAGAATTATAGTAGATAAAACCAATTGAGCACATTGTATCCATTACATAATGAAGGAGAAACCTCATAGATTCAACAATGATAACATACCACATGATCACAATCAAGATCACATCATGAGAGAGATACATAGCCACATAGCTGAAGATGACTCCGAGGGCACTTCCCTCTTTCGAAAGAGTGCCAGAACAAAGACTTCTGTACCTCGAATTAGGGTTTTGGATGGCGGCAGAGCTCAGATGCGTTTCTGGAAAAATCTTCTGGTCTGCTCCCGAATTAGGTCAAGAGTGAATTTACAAGCGAAGAGACGACGCAAGGCGGTGGCCAGGGTCCCCAGGTGGGTCCAAGGCACGGCCAAAGGGGCCGCAGCTGGTGCCCCCTTGAGGCCCTGTGGCCCCCCTCTGGGTCTCCTTATGGCTCCCGGGGTCTTCCGGTAAATAAAAAATCGTCAAAAAACTTCAGGTCAATACGAGCACTTTCATTTTTGACCTATTTCTGCAATGCAGAACAAATAAACAGGAACTGACACTAGGCATCTTGCTAATAGGTTGTCCAATGAATGATAGAAAACAAAGGAAAACATAGGGAAAACATCTAGAAAACAAGCATGGAGCATAAAAAAATATAGATACGTTTGGAAGGTATCAAGTAGTTGTATCATAAAAAACTTTCATAATATTGTAGATCACTAAACTAGGAGAACTTGATTCATTGCAACTATTTTGAGATATTAGTTGGCTTAATGGTTAAGATTTCTGGTCTAAACTTAGTAATGGAGAAAGGTGGAAAAGTTTAGAATTGTGCCACACTAAAATATTTGTCAAAGGTGTGATCGTGCTTAAGATCTACAAGTGGAAGGTAATTAACCCCCTCTATACGAAGATGAGTGGATTTTCCCTTTTCTCCTTGTTTGGGACTTCGGCTATTTTTCTGTGGCCGTCCGATTCCACGTGAGCGGTCTGGATTGAGCCTTCGGCTCCAGGAGGCGATGAGGCAAAAATTACCCGTCATGCCACCCGTAAGTAGTACCGGTTCATTTTGGGGTTAGTTACATGCGAATTTCCATCTATGGGTCACGTTTATTGTATGCGCGACATGTGTCTGGGCACTCTCATGGGATAAAATGCCTTTTGATTCGGTTGGCGGTGAGTCGGTTTGTTGTTTCCCTTTGGACCTTGTCGCGCCACGTGTAGGATGGCGGTTGGTGTCGGGTCATCGCTGGGAGGCTCCAGGGTCTACTAGAATATTCCTGCGGGCTCCATGCCGGTGTGTGACTGATTGGCACTCCACGTGCTAGTCCCACGGTTCGTCTCGTGGCATCGCTAGAAGGCTCCAGAGGATTCTGGAGTATTCGTGTCGGGACACGTGCGTCTACGTGTGTGTCTGTGTCGCTCTTGCTACTATGTGCCCTGTGTTCAGTTTCAGATCCATACGATCGTCCGCTCTTTTTGCAGCTTCTATCTTTCTTCCTCATGTTATTTATGCTTCGTTCTTTCATTGGTTTTTCGTTCTTCATGTTTGTTCTACCTGGCTGTTCGGTTGTTTGATTGAGGTTGACACGATAGCTACGCTCGCCGGAGCTGCATGTAGGGACGCGGCCCCGCGTGCTAGTCAGTAGAACATTGCGGCCAGTGTTGCTTTCCAGGCGACTATCCGTCCGGAAGCGTTTTTCTTGTTCTCTTCCGCATCGACTTGATGCTGGCTTGTTCAACACTGGTGCCTGCGGTTGTACTGGAATGCCTCCTTATTCGTTCTATGTTGCATTTGTTTATGCTAGATCTAATAACTTGTTACCTCTGCCTCTCTCTCTCGTGCTCTTTATTTTCACAGATTGGATCTTCCGATCTGCATGAGGACATCTACTACGGGACTGCCTACTTCGCTCGGACTGCCCGATATGAGCAGCTCGGCCGAAAACAAGCCCCTTACGGCGCTGCCTATCTCGCGACCGGGTCCGTTTCTTGTCTGGGCCTGCTCAAAACCATCCCAAATTTGGTCGGGATTTGAGCGGCCGCGGACACGCGAGCGAGCGGGAGCGTGCGCGTGGTCAAAACAGGGTGGCCCGCGCATCAGTGGTACACCACTGGTTCGCCTGCCCCTCCTGGCCTAATAAAAGGCGACGCGTTCCCCTGACCCCACACAGCCGCCCCACTCCCTCACACACTGCGTCCCCACTCTCCCCGCCGGCGACGAAACCCTAGTTCCCCTGCCGCTCTCTCCGCCGCCGCGATGCCCCGCTGATACGTCCATTTTGCATCACTATTTTATATTGTTATTTTCTATTATTCATCGATATATTTCATGTTATGATGCATCACTTATGTTATTTTATCTTATTTTACATGTTTAATAATTTTTGGAGAATAAACACCGGGACCAGAAATCTGATGGAAAAAGCACCATCAAGATACCCTATTTCAGAAGATCGGAAGAAGATGGGGGATACCGGAGGATTCTTTGAAGTCCTGAGGAGGAAGCCAGCCAGAAGGGCACCCGGAGGGGGGCCACCTGGGCCCACACTACCAGGCAGCCCCCTCTGGCCGCGCCTGGGGTCGGTCTGGCCCCCTGGCCCACTTCTGGGTGCCCCCTTTCGCGTACTTGACCCCGAGGGAACCCTAAGCCCCAGAACATCGACGAAGAATTATTCCGCCACAACCTCGGGGCGGAAAACAACAGAGAGAAAAGCTCTCCGGCAGGGAGAAATCTGTCGGGGAAATTTCTCCACGGTGAGGGGGAATCATCACCGTCATCGCTCCGAGCATCATCAAGATCGTCATCGTCATCGTCATCATCATCACCACCAGCACCATCACCCTCATCATACACCTTCATCCCGCTGTAACAAGTAGGGTTCTTTATCATTGCTCTTCGCTAGATCTCTCTCCCGGTGTGGATTACTTGTTAGTAGTTGATGCTTGTGAGATTTATCGGTGTTTACACATTATGACCAGATTGTTATCATCCATTATATCACCTCTGATTATGATCCATATGATGTCTTGTGAGTAGTTCGTTTAGTTCTTGAGGTCATGGGAGAAGTCATGATGTTAGTAGTTGAATTATGTTGAAGTAATATCTCGTGGTTCGGTATTTAAGTTGTTGTGCTATTCTTCTAGTGGTGTAATGTGAACGTCGACTACATGATACTTCACCTTTATGGGCCTAGGAGGATGCACTGTGTATTTGGCTACTAATTGTGGGGTTGCTGGAGTGACAGAAACCTAAACCTCCATTAGGAAACCAATGCACGAGGGAGCGTAGGATCCCGGAGTTTTAAGGTTGTGGTTAGATTTATTTTAATTAGTTTCTTGTATTTGCGGATGCTTACAAGGGGTATAATCATAAGTATGTATTAGTCCTAGTTGGGCGGTGCATTAGCATAGGTTCACCCACACAACACTTCACGAATCAATAAATATTAATCAACCGTATGAAGCGAAACCACTTGACGAAATTCCCATGTGTCCTCGAGAACGTTTGGTAATCATAAGTAGAACAATCGGCTTGTCCTTTGCTCTCAAAAGGATTGGGCCACTCGCTGCAATATTATTTGCTCCACTTTATTTACTCGCACTTTATTTATCTGCTATATCAAAAACCGCAAAAAAAACGTTTGCTAGTGTTTATAGTGAATTCCGCATCCAACCTGCTTGTCAACACCTTCTGCTCCTCGTTGGGTTTGAAACTCTTATTTATAGAAAGTACTACGATACACCCCCTATACTTGTGGGTCATCAATACTATTTTCTCGCGCCATTGCCGGGGAGTGAAGTGCTATTGGTAAGTGGAATTGGTAAGAGAAAATTTTACTGTGAGTGTTGTTTTCATTTCCGTCTGCTACTTTATTTCATTATGGAGAATACTTTTGGTTCTCTGTTTAGTGTTACTTCTACTGTTACTGTCGTGGGATAATCACGGCAGACGTTACCGGGGGTAACTTGTCTTGGGGCAAATCGACTCTGGTGTTTGGGAGAGGGTTTAGCTCAAAGGAAACCATGGTGATATGCGATCTGGTAGCCGGCAATCAAGTCGCCGAGTCTCCGATCTAAATATATTTTCTCAACTCTCGTGTTACAATGGATACTCGATACCTCGCAATCTGGCGATTGTGTTCTTGCTCACGCTAAAAACTCTCTCCTCAACCTAACCTAGGGACCGGCTTATATAACATCCGGACCCCCTGGCCTATTCTCCAAGGCGTACTCAAAATCCTACCCGGACACTGCTTACAAACCCTAAACTTCCTTACCGGAACCCACAATCCGGGTTACAAGGCCTATGTTCCTGGGCCTTCTAGAAGCTCCTTTATCCTAAGCCGGGTCTTGCGCAGCGTCCTTTGGGCCGAGTTACTCCTTGGCGTTAGCCTACCGGGTTATCATCCCTCCATCAGTAGTCTCCAGAATAGCTTGGGCTTCACGGGATCCTCCTTGAAGCGCACGCTATTCCCTGCAAAAATAACAAACATACAAGTTCATAGAGGCAGGGTTAGGTTGCTTTAATAAACAGCTAGGCCTAACTCCATTGGTGGTCCATATAATAACCCGGCTTTCTCTAAGTCCATCTTTAATTTTCCGGGTCAATGTTCCAAGGAAAATGCGGAAGACCCGGCTTACTTCACTCGTTAATTGATCCGAATATCGCGGAAAGGATTTACTTCTTATCTTGTCCGGATATCGCTCTCGGGCACTTAACGCATATCCCAAAAATCTCGGACGGGTATCTTTTACTCCCGAAAATTTTGGTTCCCACTCGCTAGCCTAGGTTTTCCCACCCGTACCTATAAATAGGTGCCCGGGGGGGTAACCTAGCCCTAACAGCTCACTTCCCCATCTCCTTCTTCCTCACCGGCGCCTTCCCATTCGAGCTCGCCCAACACCACCACGGAGATCTCGGGTTCACTGCCGGAGCAAAGCCGCCGCCGGTTGCATCCCTCCACGGTCCGCCCCGCACTGCCGCCAAACTCCGCCACCGCGCCCCCGAGCTGCCCGCCGGGAGTCGCACGTGGGCACCACGACTGTGCCATCTGCCGACGTCGCGTCCTTCTCCAATCCACGCCGGTAAGATCCCTATTCCTCTTGATTCAATCTTGCAATTTCTCCGTTTGACCTAGATTAGATCTAGGTCCGCCCGCGGGCCATTTCTTGCCCCGCGCCGGATTAGGTCGCCTAGCTCCTCCCTAGTCCATCCAATTGCTTGATTATTGATCCCACTGCACTCTCCTATCACTTGCAGTCGTTAATTTCTCCGCGAAATCGATAGCAAAATTTCCAATCTAGACGTAGTTCATCCAGATTTCCGCGACTGTCCATAGATACCCGGAAAATCCTCCTCTTCCGGTTGTTTTATTCACATTAGATAGCCAGGCAATTAACTTCTTTTTACAACAGCTCGTTGACATTCAGTTACCCCACAATTTCGGTACTGCTCTTCGATACCCGGATAGTTCGTAGTCTTTATACTGCTTTATCGATACTCTGAAAATCCGTAACCTACGAGTCTCATGCTTTGTCTCATGCTTTGCAGACTGAACCAATGGCTCCCAAGCACAAAGGGAAGCAGCCGGCTAAGCCAAGAGTGACCCAATCCATATCCGCCAACTGGGCGCAATCTTCCGTGACCAAGGCCAAGCTGGAGGAGCTGGCCGAGTTAGGCGTCCTCCCCCCTCGGGAGGAGATCCACTGGAGGGTGCCGGGTGACGAGACCCGGCCTACCCCTAATGCAGACGAGGTAATATGCTTCGTTGAGCATGTGATCCGGGGGTTTCGCCCCCCGGTTCACTCTTTCTTCCGCGAGGTCCTTAGCCACTATGGCCTCCGGGTGTTCGACATAGGGCCTAACTCTATGTTGAACATAACCCACTTCATAGTCCTGTGCGAGTCTTATTTGTGCATTCCGCCAAATTTGGCTTTATTTATAGAACTTTTCCAGTGCAAACCGTGCCGCGAAAGCGGTGACGGGGCCCTCCTGGCCTGCGGCGGGGTTTCCATCCAGCGCCGCAAAAACTCCCCCATGCCGACTCTTAATTAAAACTCGCATGTTAAGCACTGGCAGCTTTCCTTTTTCTACTGCCGAGACACCTCCCCACCCGGCGAGAAGAAGTTGTCGGGTTACTCGGAGGGTCTCCTAGATATCTCCGATACTTTCAATGCCTTTCCCCCCTGAGTCGGACAGGGAAGCCATCCAGCCCCTTCTAGCCAAAATCGCCGTCCTTTCTGCCCATGGTCTCACTGGGCTCAACCTAGTCAAAACTTGGGTAGATTTCCGCATCCAGCCCAATTCCATCCGCTCAAAGCTGATGTGCGAATACTCGGGGCACGTTACGAACGCACTCCGTTACTCCTCGAAGAACTATCCAGCCGGTGACACCAACAAGACCATCAAGAGCTTCCTGACTGAGAAGCTGGAGGTGATCAAGAATGTATCCGGGTTAGCCCCGTTCACCCGGGATAACCCGGCTCCAGCGGTAAATCCGATACTTACACACTTATTCTCGTACTTTGACTAGATACAACTACTAACTCCCATTTTCATGCCTTTACCTCAGGCCGACAATGTCTTCTGGAGCATTGAAACCCCTCCCAACTCCGGAAACCCAGAGGAGGACAAGGAAGCAACCGATCTGGAAGAAGGTACATTCCGGGTCTTACCCAACTCAATTTCTGCGAACTTATTGCCGCACACTCCCTGTTTTTCCGACTATATGCATTGATAACCTTCAGGGCTAGAGGACAAGGAAGAGGAAGAAGAACCAGAGGGCGGGGTGGAAACTCAGAGTGACGAAGGTGAAGCCGAACCGGCTATCAAGGTCGGAGCAAAAAGGAAACCCCGAGGGGTCGTTTTTAAGGTTCCGTACCGCTCCCTTGCTTCTAAACCATACTCCTTTGCTAACATGTGCGAGCTAAACCGAGAATTATCCGACTGGTCGTACTTGAAGGACCCACCCGCGACCAAGCGCAGAATGACTCGGAACTCTCCGGGTGATACTACACTTAACCCGGACATTCCATCATCCCCAGCTCGGCGCGCCGGAACCTTTCAACCTTTTCCTGAATATCAAAGGTTTTCTTTTCCCAAACACCCCTTAGCGGGACAATTTCGTGTCTTACTTCCACAATGTTGAACAACTTCATCCGGGTCTAGCAGCGAGTTCCCCTTGGACTTCATGGTAAACCCCGGGTAAGGCTCTTCTTCTGATGTTCTAACATTTGTCCATAACTTTCTCCAGTCACATGCTAACTGCTTGTTTACACCATCCAAAGAGCCAAGGTCACTACTAGTGACCAAGAAAATATGGAAACCGAAGACCCGGGTAAGGAGAATCCGGTTGATAATATGACTGCCGCGGCGCGCGGCGAGGGAGAGCGGCAGGCGCCACCGAAGAACCCAGCTGATCAAGAAGCCGAGTATCCGATAGCCTCGTATGCACGCGAGGAGGAAGAAGCCACAATCCTGGGCGCGGGGGGGAGGCGAGCCAAACTCCGATACTCATACGACTCGGATGCCTTCCCCTGTCAAGGAGAAGACTCCAACTCCGGGTTACCAAGATCCCGGGTCTTCCAACTCGGGCGATCACTCCTTCGACCAAATGATGAGCGCCCTCCTTGCCATGAAGGCCACAGAGAACACTATGTTAGAGCGCATGGCCGCTGAACACCGGGTAATACTAATTGATACCTCATGTTATCCATCTAGTCCCCAAGTTCCGAGTCTAACTTGTCGAAGTTACACTCGGTACTCCTTTTAATACTCGGCTGATTATGATATCCGACTAACGTTTAACTTTCCATTCCTTTTAGGCGCAGACGAGCCGGTCCGAGGAAATTTTGGCCAAGACCAATCAACTCCTGGACACCGAGGTAAAGCTAAGAGAAGCACTTGAGGCTGAGGTGGAAGCCTTGGAGAAAGATGTCACGAAATATAAAGAGAAATATACCACTGCTCAAGCTGCGCTGAAGAAGCTATCAGCTCAAGTTGCCGACACTTATCGTGTCCTCCTTGGTGACATTTTGTTGCTTACTGGTCCGTGTCTTGGTTTTTTGTTTTCTTGATCCATGACACCCGGAATGTTTTGAGATAATCCATGTTTTTTTTATTGTAGGTGCTAACCTTGCACCCCCAGAAGAGGATGATATCCAGAAGGTAAAGAACTTGAAGAATGTGCTCCGGAGATTCCGCGCCGGCACTAAATGGATCCTAGACACCATACAGTGGCCAACCGATGGCTATCCGGGTATGGAAACTTTGATCCATGCGTGTTCCACTGTACCCGCATGGATTGAGCTCTGGAAACGCTCGGCATGCCGAGTTGGGATGGCCCGGGGGCTAATGCTGGCTAAAGCTTACTTTCCAAAGCTTGATCCGGCAAAGTTGGTGGCCGGGTTTCCAGAATTCAAGGCTGATGGTTCTAGATTCGGCGTCAAGGATTTCAAGGCTGTGCAGAGCGGGGTGCGTCACTCAGCGACTACAATTGCCGATTCTATGGATTTAAGTAACTTCGTAACTTCATACGACGCCAAGGGTAAACCTGTGAAGGAGGATATGCCTTTACCCTTCGATATTCTGGAGAAGTGGAATGCTGACTCGGCCAGGAGGAGGGAGGAAGCTGCAAAGAGGAAAACCGACTTTGAGTCAGCGCCCTCCTCCTCTACGCCGGCTGGCCGCCCGCCTCTTCGTCCTGATACTGCCCATCCGGGTGACGATGCTGGGAAGGCCTCCGAGGAGCAAACCCAAGACCAAGACCCGGAAGGCAGGGGCAAGTCTGTAGACCCAACCCAGGAGGCCGAGTAAGCTTGGATCCAATGCCGCGTCAATACCCTAGTTGGCGGATGTTTTTGTAGACAATTATTCGTTTGATAGTGCGCCTGTGCACTTGCTGATGCTACTATCATGCTTTGTAATACGTTTTGAAACTTTAATACCTTTCGTGGCCCTTCTGGCCTTTGGATGAATTTGATATCTATCTGCTTTTGAGCTTGTTTATTCTTGATATTCCGACTTACTTTATGGTTCCTTTTGTGAGACTCGGTTTCCGGGTTTCGTGGGTTTTGACCGGTGGACTTTCCTCTAAGTCCCCAAGTCCCCAAGACTCGGATTTTTGGGTTTTTGAGCTTAATAGCTAGATAATTTGTTTCTTTTTTCAAATTCTCCAGTCCCCAAGGCCCGAACTTCCGAGTCTAGGGTGTTAGGTCTTTCAAAGAGAACAAATCGTTTTTGCTAAGCCCAAAACCTAGAGCCGTTTCACATAGGTTTTGAAGTTATGCTTAATAAACTGTGAGTTTCCGGTTATTAACCCTGTACTCTGCATAACTTGTGGTTTAGATGACCCTTTTGGCTCTCTTGTACTGTAAGCCGGCTTTCGCGTGGATAATCATGTTGCTACATCTATACGAAGACAGGGTCGGGCAAGTCCCATTGGGCATCATGACTGATTGTGATCATATGCGAGCAAATCATGCCACTTTAGTGCGAGTCACATCGAGCTTAAGTAAGAAAAGTCAAGAAAGTTTGGCTCCTTTGTCCGGTTATAAGCTTGCAGCCGTACTCGTTTGCGAGTAATCGGCCCTTATAACTCATAGGCATCGTGGCCGGGTCTTTGAGTTTGTAACTGTGCTATTCAAGCAATCAGCCCCCAAGACCTAAATATATGCAAACTGCTAAAGAAGCTAATGTACTAAAAACAGTAAATAATACTTACCTGGAAGAATGATAAAAAACATAATAGAAATAAAAAGTTGATAAAAACACATGAAAAGGAAATAATATATTGTTTAACCATCTCTTTATTGATATGAGAAAAGTTAGGTCAGCAGGCCGCCTCATTAAAAACCCTCCAGTCCCCTTAGGTACCCTGGATAGGAAAAGAGTGCGTCTGAAACCTGCTGCCTGTTACATCGTGTAATTCCGCCTTGTGAATCTAGCCTATACTAAGTATAGTAGGGACGTAGCTGAGCCACGTTCCATGGTCTTTCTTTCTCTTGCATAGATGAAGTGGTATGAGCGGTGTCATTAACCGTAGCCGACTCTTCCCTTGCATCTATCAAGTAATATGATCCATTGTGCAGATTCCGGCTTATGATGAACGGTCCTTCCCATGGCGGTGATAACTTGTGTTTTCCTTCCTTTGATTGTACCAGGCGCAGAACCAGGTCTCCTTCCTGGAAGAGCCGGGTTTTCACGCGTCGGCTATGATATCTCCGCAGATCCTGCTGGTATATAGCTGATCTTTCCAAAGCTTGTTCCCTGTGTTCTTCTAGCATATCCGCGGTGTCTTGCCGGGTCTTCTCGTTCTCCACCTCGACGTAAGCCGATACTCGAGGCGAGTCATGAATAATATCACTCGGCAACACTGCTTATGCGCCATAAACCATAAAGAACGGTGTCATCTGAGTAGATCTGTTAGGTGTGGTGTTGATACCCCAAACCACTGAAGGTAACTCCTCAACCCATGCACCCGCAGCTCTGATACACGGGACTCGCAACCGTGGCTTTAATCCACGAAGCAGCTCCTGATTTGCTCTCTCCACTTGTCCATTAGCCTGTGGGTGGGCCACTGAGGCTATGTCCAAGCGGATGCCATTGTTTCCACAAAACTTCTCAATCTCGCCAAGTGACATGTTGGTTCCATTGTCGGTAATTATGTTGTGGGGATATCCGAACCGATAGATAATCCTTTTCAGGAACTTGACTGCTGTAATTGCCTCACAATTGGTAACTGGCATGACCTCGACCCACTTGGTAAACTTATCAACAGCCACTAAGAGATGTGTCTTTTTGCAAGGTGACATGTGGAAGGGGCCAACCATATCCATACCCAAAACTGCAAACGTCCAAGTTAACGGGATAGTCCGCAATTCCATAGCCGGCACATGGGTTTGGCGAGCATACCTTTGACATCCGTCACACCTTGCCACCAAGCGCTCCGCGTCTGCTAGGGCCGTGAGCCAGAAGAAACCATGTCGATAAGATTTGGCCACAAGGGACCTTGTGGATGCATGATGCCCACAATCACCTTCGTGGATCTCCTTGAGGATCTGTCGGCCTTCTTCTGGTGCTACACAACGCAAAAAGACTCCTGCTGCACTTCTTTTGTACAACTCCCCATTGATGATAGAATATCCTTTTGCTCGCCTCAGAATTTGTCGTGCTAATACCTCCTGCTGTGGTAACTCGCCCCGTGATAGGTAGGCCATGAACGGCTCTGTTCACTCGGGAACAGCGCGTACTGTGGCCACGAGCTCCAAATCTGGGTCTTGATTTGCCAGTTCTTCCTCAGACTCGGTTTTAAGTGATGGTCGCCATAGCTCATCCAGGAAAACATTAGGTGGAACCGGCTCTCTGCGTGAGCCGAGTCTGGCGAGTGCGTCTGCTGCCTCGTTTTTTCTTCTGTCTATGTGCTCCACCTCATACCCGGAAAAACACCCGGCAACCCTGTCCACCTCTCTGCGGTATGCTGCCATAGTTGCATCTTTTCTATCCCAAGTTCCTGAGACCTGCTGTACCACGAGGTCCGAATCTCCAAAGCATCGTATCCTCTTAATGTTCATCTCCTTGGCTACCTTTAAGCCATCCAATAGGGCCTCATACTCGGCCACGTTATTGGAACAATCAAAGTGAATCTGCAACACGTAACTTAACTTGTCTCCTCTGGGTGATGTTAGCACCACTCCAGCTCCTGATCCCTCGTATTGCTTGGAACCATCAAAGTGCATTATCCAAGACTCGGAGTTTGGGGCCATGGTGGGCATGCCTGTGTGAGTCCAATCATCAATGAAATCAACTAGAGCTTGAGATTTGATTGCTGACCTGGGCTCGTAGTTGATGTGATAATCTCCCATGTCGATCGCCCACTTGGCTATTCTTCCCGTTGCGTCCGAGTTTCTGATGATATCCGACATTGGTATGGAACTAACTACTGTTATGGGGTGTTCCTGAAAATACGGCTTCAGTTTCCGGCTGGCCATGAAGACCCCGAAAACCAGCTTTTGCCAATGTGGGTAGCGTTGTTTTGCCTCTGATAATACCTCGCTGACGTAATAAACCGGCCTCTGGACCGGGTGATCTTTCCCATCCTCCTTACGCTCGACAACAACCACTGCGCTAACCGCCCGGGGCCCGGCTGCAACGTACAACAGCATGGGCTCTTTAGGGCCCGGGGCTGCTAGGACTGGTGCCTCAGATAACTGCTTCTTTAGTGCCTCGAACGCCTCGTCCGCCTCTTGGTCCCATACGAATTTATCAGATTTCTTCAAGAGCCGGTACAAGGGTATTGCCTTCTCTCCGAGTCTGGATATAAACCGGCTAAGTGCTGCTACGCACCCTGTGAGCTTCTGAACATGCTTCAAATTTTCCGGCTTTTTCAGACTCTGGATAGCTTTGATTTTATCCGAATTTGCCTCAATTCCTCTCTCGGAAACTATAAAGCCGAGTAATTTCCCGGCTGGGACTCCAAAGACGCACTTTGTCGGGTTAAGTTTCATCTGGTACCTTCTCAGGTTTTTGAACGTTTCCTTTAGATCATCAATAAATGTCTCCGCTTTCCTGGTCTTGATCACCACATCATCCACGTATGCGTGAACATTGCGTCCGATTTGGTCCTCGAAGCACTTCTGAATACACCGTTGATAGGTTGCGCCAGCGTTCTTTAATCCAAACGTCATGGTCTTGTAACAAAAGGCCCCAAAAGGGGTTATGAACGATGTTTTCTCCCAATCTTCCTTGTTGAGCTTGATCTGATGATACCCGGAATATGCATCCAAGAAACATAATAGGTCACTTCTAGCCACTGCGTCTATGATCTGATCTATCCTTGGTAGTGCAAACAGATCCTTTGGGCAATGCTTGTTGAGGCTCGTATAATCAATGCACATTCTCCACTCATTGGTCTTTTTCATCACGAGTACCGGGTTTGCTAACCACTCCGGGTGAAATACTTCCATAATAAAGCCGGCTGTAAGCAACCGTGCAATTTCTTCCCCTATAGCTTTCCTTCTTTCTTCATTCATTTTTCTCAGGCCCTGTTTCACAGGCCTGGACTTGGGATCAACGTGCAAACTGTGCTCTGCCAGTTCTGTAGGGATACCCGGCATATCGCTGGGCGTCCAGGCAAACACATCCTGATTCGAACGGATGAACTCCACATGTGCTTTTTCCTGCTCGTTGTCCAAGTTAGATCCTATAGCAAATTGCTTAGAGGGATCACCCTCAACAAAAGCCACCATTTTGGTGTCCTGCGCTGCCTTGAACTTCGCTCTCTCATCTTCAGTATTCGGCCTTTTTAACGTTGTTCTGTCATCCGGGTCTACTTGAGACCGGTAATACTTGAGTTCCTCTTTTCTGCAAGCTTGTTCAGCCATTGCCGCATCTCCTTCATCGCACTCAGCCGCTATATCCCGGCTCCCATGTATGGTGATGGTCTGCTTGGGACCCGGGATTTTTAGCTGTAGATACACATAACACGGCCTGGCCATGAACTTAGCATAAGCCGGCCTTCCGAATAGCGCGTGATAAGGGCTGCGCAACTTGACCACCTCAAAGGTGAGCCACTCAACCCGGAAATTATCCTTCGATTCTCCAAAAGCTACCTCCAATGTGATTTTTCCTTCGGGGCACGCTGAGTGACCCGGTACTATCCCGTGAAAAAATGTTGAACTCTTCTGTAGCTGGGACTCCTTGAGACCCATACGTAGAAAGGTTTCCCAATATAAGATGTTGATGCTACTACCGCCGTCCATTAAGACATTTTTCAGCTCATAACCGTTAACCTGCGGCGCAACCACCAATGCTAAGACTCCCGGGTGTTCTATCCTTTCAGGGTGATCTCTTCTGCTCCACGTTAAATCCTGCTCCGACCACCTCAGGTATCTCGGAACGGCCGAGGCAACTGAGTTTACCGCCTTTTTCAATATCTTTTTATCCTTGTTGGAAATTCCTGTAGTATGCACGTGGTATTGTCCCAATTGCTTGGGGTTGGCTTGGAAACCTCCAGCTCCCCCCTGGTTATTACCCGGATTTCCGCCTGCCGGGTTACCGGCTGGGGGTGGGCTGTTGCCCGGGTTTCCCCCCGGACCCGGTCCTCCTCCCCGACCTGCACCTCGCATAGCCTTGTTTACTTCCTCGTTCTTCCATCTTTGTAGGTCCGCGCATTGCTCCAATGAGTGGTTAGCCGGCCTACCGTTCCTACTGTGCTTTGGGCACGCCATTCTGAAGATATCCCAATTGTTACCCGGCCTTGGCGGTCCTTGATAATTTCCTCCGTTATGGTTTCCTCCATTGAAATTTCCTTCTGCCCTGGGTCTCGAAGACCCGGCTTCTGTACTAGCGACAAACTCGGAGCTTCCCTCAAACGGGAGCTTGTTCTGGTTGTTCCATTGTTACCTCCATTGTTACCCGGCGTTGATCCATTGCCGGTTCTTCCATTCTTACTTGTGTTTGCTTTTGCTTTCTTGTCATCGACGTACTCTTCTGTAGTATCCGTTGCAGCGTGTTTGTTGCATGCGTCCATTAGCTCTCCCATCGTGACCTCTGAAGCATTCCGACTGGATTTCATGCGAGTTAACTTTTGCACTAAAGGTATGTACTTGCATGTCTTTGCCATAGCTTGTAACGCATCCTTGGGCTGAATATCTGTGGATGAGTGAAGTATCTCTATAACTCGGCGCACCCAGCTGCGCGCCGATTCTCCCTTCTTCTGGACGCACCGCTCTAGGTCATCAATAGTAAATAGCTTTCTGCACGTCCCAATAAAGTGCTTGATAAACGCAGTTTTCAACTCCTCCCATGACTTGATAGATCCTTCCGGTAGATTAGTGAACCATAGCTTTGCTGCTCCCTCTGACATCATCAAGTACATGAACTTGGCTTGAAGATTTTCAGACGCGTTTTGGATTGACATAGCTATCTCATAACTGCTCAACCATGTTTCTGGATCCATAGTCGGCTCATAATTCGCTACCTTACCCGGTTCCTTGAATTTATCCGGGTAAGGCTCAGCCCTGATGTTATCCGACAGACACTTAGGCCCAGCGAGATTAATCGGGACTGGCCTTACTCGGGAAACGTGCGATCCTGCGGGGGGTACGGCTAGACGCGGCACTGCTGCTGGTCCGTGCATCGCAGACCCGGCCGCGGCTCTCCTAGCTCTGGAACTGTCCACAATAGCTTGCGCTGCTGATGCTGCTGGTACGGCCTGGACGCGGGGAGGAGGCGGCATTTGCTGCTGCTCTGCCCTCCGCCGCGCTGAACTTGTCTGAATATTGCCGGTATTGACTCGTTGCTGGCTGATATATGGTGTCCCATGCATTCCACTTCTGTTATCCGGGTAGTTAACTTGCTGCGCCACCGCAGTGCGCAATAGATCTATCGCCCGTCGGGTCTCCTCTGCGTGGGGTGACTCTCTCACGGGAATTTGATTCAATGCGAGTGTTGCTGCGTACACATTATCCATGGGGTTGTTGTAATGACCTACTGGCGTGCGAAATCGTGATGGTGGTGGTGGTGGTAATGTATTGCCGGTGGTAACTCCAGTCTGTAATATGGGTAACCCGGCCTGCACGTTTACCGGCTGTGCTCCTCCAGTTGCGGGTTGATGTACAGTTCCTTGGTTCACCGCCGGAATTGGCTGATCCTGAGGTGTGATGAATAGTGCGGCCGGGTTTATGACTCCGCCCGTTGCCGGTAATCTGGTCTGGTGCCTTTGATGCACCCTGGTTATCTCTTCTCGGAGCCGGTTTTCCAACGCATCCAGTTCACGCCGGCGCGCAGCTACCCCTTGTTTTTCTGCTTCTACTTGCCTTCTCTGTTGCTCCAATGCACGACGGGCTACATCTAGATCCCTAACACGTTCCACCGCGTTTTCCGGGGTTATGACTGTGGCTAGAACGGTGGGATCCAGGATCAGGTTGTTGTTGAACAGGGCCGGGTGTTGCGGATTTGAAGGTCCCGCCCCTGGTGTCCGGTTTGCCAGATATCCGAACGTGTTCGCCTGCAACTCACTGTCCGCCGCATGGCTGGTAACTGAGGCCGATTCACCATCAACCCGGGCCAGAACCGGGTTTCCGTCAACCGGACCTTGATGCTGGGCCAATGCTTGTGCTGCTCCGACGGCGGACGCGGTCACGTTCCCCTGATTAAGATTGGTTGCAGGGGCCGTGTAGACCGCGACCTGGCGCACAATGCTTGGCGCATATTCGTATTCTTCCTCATCACTGCTGTCTTCCTCGTACCGGTCCTCCAGCAGGTGCAAGATAGACTCGGTGTCATCTTCTCTCATAACCCGGCCACGCGGGGTCCATACCGGCTCCTCCGGCTGTTCCCTCTTCGTGGTGGGCTCTTCTGTCGGATCTATCGTCCCGACCGATTCCTCTCCATCAGACTGAACGCAAGTGGCCTCCCCTGACACAGAATCAAATCCAAAATCATCAGGGATTGAACCGGACGTACGTACCATGCCGATGAAGACGTTGATCCGGCCGATTGTCACGACAGATCCGGATTCGAGCAGATCCGACTCTGGCCCCTAGCCAAAGTCGTCCACAATCTTCTCTCCTTCGGGGTTGGTGTAGATCTCACCGACGACGAGGTTCTTCATGTTCTCCCGAGCTTCTCCCGTGATGTAAACACCCTTGGACGTAGGCCCCACGGTGGGCGCCAACTGTCGTGGGATAATCACGGCAGACGTTACCGGGGGTAACTTGTCTTGGGGCAAATCGACTCTGGTGTTTGGGAGAGGGTTTAGCTCAAAGGAAACCATGGTGATATGCGATCTGATAGCCGGCAATCAAGTCGCCGAGTCTCCGATCTAAATATATTATCTCAACTCTCGTGTTACAATGATTACTCGATACCTCGCAATCCGGCGATTGTGTTCTTCCTCACGCTAAAAACTCTCTCCTCAACCTAACCTAGGGAACGGCTTATATAACATCCGGACCCCCTGGCCTATTCTCCAAGGCGTACTCTGAATCCTACCCGGACACTGCTTACAAACCCTAAACTTCCTTACCGGAACCCACAATCCGGGTTACAAGGCCTATGTTCCTGGGCCTTCTAGAAGCTCCTTTATCCTAAGCCGGGTCTTGCGCAGCGTCCTTTGGGCCGAGTTACTCCTTGGCGTTAGCCTACCGGGTTATCATCCCTCCATCAGTTACTGCTAGGGTAGTTGGTGACCCGTTAGCTACTGAATTAGATCCTTATAAAATACCTGTGAAAATTGTTGGACGTGTTATGGATAACTGCTATTATGGAGATGGAACTGTCCATCCCGGTGATCATTTGATCTTTATACATGAATTATGCGAGTTATTCTGGTGTGCAGGTATTACAATGCATGAAGTTAAAAAGGAAATTATTTTCTTTATCGCTTAAATCAGAGCCGCTGAATGCTTCAAATTACTGAAGAATGGTGAATCTATTGGATGGGAGGAAATTGTTCCTCTCTTTTATTCTAAATTCTATCCTCCTAGTGAGATTCATAAAGACCGGAATCAAATATATAATTTCTGGCCTAGTGATGGAGAGAGTATTTCCCAAGCATGGGGGAGAATGAAGTTATTCATGCTCAAATGTCCCGTTCATGAACTCCCGCGTAATATTGTTATCAATATTTTTTATGCAAGGCTTTCTCTTGATGATAAGGATTTATTGGATGCTTCTTGTTTTGGATCATTCACACGTATGAAGGAAGAAGCTAAATGGGATCTTCTTGACCGTATTGAAGAAAACACTGAAGGATGGGAGAATGACAAAGGTAGAAAGTCAGGTATAAATTATGATTATGAATGTGTTAAATCTTTTAGGGGAACTGATGATTTTTATAATGTTAGTGCTGTTTGTGGTCTTGATTCTCAAATCTTTGCAAATTGTCTTAAAACTTTTGCCTCCTATCTTGCTATTCCTAAAAAGGAATTCAGCAAGTACCATGCACCTTACAAAGATAGTGTTCCTGCTAGTAATGTAGAAGTGCATGCTGTTAATCCTGATGTTCCTGAACCTTATATTGAGAAAATGCCTTTCCCTGCTAAGGTGAAAGAACACTCTATTGTAGCTAGTGTGGTTAATAAGAGCATTAAGAAATATATTGAACCTGATGAACAAATAACTGTTGAACCTGCTATAGCAATAGTGAAAGATCTTATCTATGGAAACGTAGAGGATGAACATATTGTCTTTTGTGAGGATGCTTCTAATATTGTCTCACATCCAAATAGACCTAAGAAAACTAGTGTTCATGTGCTTTTTGTTAAGATTGGTGATCATTGCTATTATGGTTTATGTGATATTGGTGCTAGTTCTAGTGCTATTCCTTATGAGCTTTATAAAGAAATTATGCATGAAATTGTTTCTTGTGAGCTTGAGGATATTGATGTGGTTATTCAGCTTGCTAATAGAGAAATTGTCTTTCCGAATGGTATTGTTAGAGATGTGAAAGTTTTATGTGGTAAAACTAAGTATCCCACTGATTTTCTAGTACTTGGTAAGGCTGCTAGTAAAACTTGTCCTATTATTTTTGGTAGACCTTTCTTGAACACTTGTGGTGCTATTATAGATTACAAGAGGGAGAAGATTTTAACTAAATTTGATGGAAAATCTTATGAGTTCAATTTCTCCAAATTTTCTAGAGCGCCTTATGAATCTGAATTGCCTAATGAGAATTTTAGAGTTGAACAGCTTACCTCTATTGCTCTTGCTCCTAACAATGCTTTGCAGCAATATATGGAGGACCATGAAAGGGAGGTCTTTATGGAAGAGAGAAATGAGATTGGTGATATTCTTGTTCGTCAACCGGTGATACTGAAACATAATTTACCAGTGGAGGATACCACATTACCACCCAAGGAGGATCCTTTTTTTGATTTAAAACGTTTGCCGGTCGATCTTAAATATGCTTATATTGATGATCATAAAATATATCGTGTTATTATTAGTGCTAAACTTTTAGGTGAAGAAGAGGAAAGATTATTGGGAATATTGAAGAAATATCGTGGAGCTATTGGATATACTCTTGATGATTTGAAAGGGATCTCTCCTTCTATATGTCAACATGTTATTAATACTGAACCTGATGCAAAGTCAGTATTTGAACATCAATGTCGTTTAATTCCTAAGATGAAGGAAGTGGTAAGAAATGAGGTATTAAAACTTCTTGATGTTGGTATTAGTTTTCATATTGCTGATAGTAGATGGGTGAGCCCTGTGCATTGTGTCCCTAAGAAGAGAGGAATGACTGTTGTGCCTAATGAAAATAATGAGCTTATTACTCAAAGAGTAGTAGTTGGTTATAGGATGTGCATTGATTTTAGGAAAGTTAACAGGGTTACTAAGAAAGATCATTATCCTTTGTCTTTTATTGATCAAATGTTAGAAAAGTTGTCTAAGAAAACTCATTCTTTCTTTCTTGATGGTTATTCTGGGTTTTCTCAAATTGTTGTTAGGAAGCAAGATCAAGAGAAAACAACCTTTACTTGTACTTATGGTGCTTATGCTTATAGACGTATACCTGTTGGTTTGTGTAATGCTCATGCTACATTTCAAAGATGCATGTCTGCTATTTTTCATGGTTTTTGTGAAGAAATTGTGGAAGTATTCATGGACGATTTCTCCGTCTATGGAACTTCTTTTGATAATTGTTTGCACAACCATGATAAAGTTTTGCAGAGATGTGAGGAAACTAATCTTGTTCTTAACTGGGAGAAATGCCACTTTATGGTGAATGAAGGAATTGTTCTTGGACATAAAATTTCTGAAAGAGGTATTGAAGTTGATAGAGCTAAAGTGGAATCCATAAAGAAAATGCCCTGTCCCAGGGATGTTAAAGGTATTCGTAGTGTTCTAGGTCATGCTGGTTTTTATAGGAGATTTATTGAAGATTTCTCTAAAATATCAAAGCCTCTTACTAATCTTCTTCAAAAGAGATGTACCTTTTGTTTTTTATGATGATTGTAAGGAAGCTATTGAAACTTTAAAGAAGGCTTTAACTACTGATCCTATTGTTCAACCACCTGATTGGAATTTACCTTTTGAAATTATGTGTGATGCTAGTGATTTTGCTGTAGGTGTTGTTCTTGGACAGCGAGTAGATAAGAAGTTGAATGTTATTCATTATGCTATTAAGACTCTTGATGATGCTCAAAAGAATTAGGCTACTACTGAAAAAGAGTTCTTAGCTATGGTTTTTTCTTGTGATAAGTTTAGACTTTATATTGTTGACTCGAAGGTTACTATTTATACTAATCATGCTGCTATTAGATACCTTATGGAAAAGAAAGATGCTAAGCCTAGGCTTATTAGATGGGTGTTGCTTTTGTAAGAGTTTGATTTGCATATTATGGATAGGAAGGGTGCTGAAAATCCTGTTGCTGATAACTTGTCTAGATTGGAAAACATTGCTTTTGACCCTATTCCTCTTAATGATGGTTTACCAAGTGAACAGTTGGCTGCAATAAAGGTAAAATCCCAACATAGTCCATGGTATGCTGATTATGCTAACTTTATTGTTTCAAAGTATTTGCCTCCAACATTTACAGCTCAAGAAAGAAAAAAAATCTGTGATTTGAGTCATTATTTTTGGGTTGACCCACATTTATATAAAGAAGGAGTAGATGGTATTATGAGAAGATGTGTTCCAGATCATGAACAACGTGAAATATTGAAAAGGTGCCATGGTAGTGCTTATGGAGGACACCACGCTGGAGATAGAACTGCACAGAAGGTTCTACAATCACGTTTTTATTGGCCTACTCTCTTTAAAGATGCACGTAAATTTATTTTATCTTGTGATGAATGTCAATGAGTTGGTAATATTTCTAGACGTAATGAAATGCCTATGAGTTATTCTATTGTTATTGAACCTTTTGATTGTTGGGGATTTGAATTTATGGGTCCTTTTTATCCTTCGAACGGTTACACTCACATTCTTGTTGTTGTTGATTATGTTACTAAGTGGACAGAAGCTATACCTACAAAAAGTGTTGATGGTGAGACCTCTTTAAAAATGATTAAAGATGTTATTTTCCCTAGGTTTGGTGTGCCTAGATATCTTATGACTGATGGAGGTTCTCATTTTATTCATGGTGATTTTAGAAAAACCCTTGCTAAATATGATGTTAATCGTAGAATTGCCTCAGCTTATCATCCTCAAACTAGCGGGCAAGTAGAATTATCAAATAGAGAAATTAAATCTATCTTGCAAAAGAATTTTAATAAATCTAGGAAGAATTGGTCTCATATGTTGAATGATGCTTTATGGGCTTATAGGACTGCATATAAAAATCCTATGCGTATGTCTCCTTATAAAATGGTTTATGGAAAAGCTTGTAACTTGCTTTTAGAATTAGAACACAAAGCTTATTGGGCAGTGAAAGAACTAAATAAAGATTTTAAACTTGCTGGTAAGAAAAGAATGCTTGATTTGAATCATCTAGATGAATGGAGATATGAAGCTTATAAAAATGCTAGACTCCTTAAAGAGAAATTTAAACAATGGCATGATAGGAGAATTCTTAAAAGAGAGTTTCATGTTGGTGAGAAAATTCTATTGTATCGGTCTCGTCTCAGATTTTTTGCAGGAAAATTACTCTCAAGGTGGGAAGGCCCTTATGTTATTGAAGAAGTGTATCGTTCGGGTGCAATCAAAATTGCGTCCTTCAAAGATAACACTACACAAGTGGTAAATGGGCAAAGACTGAAACATTATATTTCTGGGGATTCTTATGATGAAGATGTTGATGTAATCCAGGTAATGACTCTAGAGAAGTTCATTAGAGGGAAGATTCCAGAATCTGCAGAGTGTATTTTGGAATAGGTAACAGTTTTGTTAAGAAAAAGTTCGCGGATTACCTTCCAAGTTATAAATTGTTGATTTTTGGAAAATATGAAAAATATCGAGCCGAAGAAGAGTAGGAGGAGGTGCCTGAGGGCACCATACCATGCCTGGGCGCAGGCCCACCCTTGGCCGCGCCTGGCTATGGTGTGGGCACCCCGGAGCCCCTCTCCGACTCGTTTTCGACCTGGACTTTCCTTTCGTTATGCATGTTTCTGATATTTAACCCCCCGGACCCCTGATGTCCGTTTATCATTTTCTCGTCGTGTTTTTGTTTTGACCTGTTTCGGCTAGCATCTGTTTTCAGTTTTAGAAGCACCATGGCCTCCACCAACAACAACAAGGGGAAGGAGCCAATGGAAGATGATCTCCAAGGTCCCAAGCGCAAGAACATGGACCAGGGCGTCAAGAGGGAAGCAAAGAGGACATTATCAAGCAGCGATGGAGGTGTTTCTTCTTGTAGCATGCAGGGACCAAGACCATCAGTTTCGGGCCTCAACCCCATACCTAGAGTAGAGGAAGCTCTTCGAGTTGCGGATGAATTCTGTGAACTTTATCGAGCTTTAAGGATGGAGGTAGAGATTCTTCAAGAGGAGAACGACATGTTTCATGAGATGCTGAAGCGTTTTCATGCCTTGGTTGAGAAGAGTTCACCACCACCACCACCAAAGAATTAATTCTTCATTGGTATTGGCATCCCCTTGGCTTGTTCCAAGCTTGGGGGAGTGCCGCGGTATCACACCCTTATCTTTCACCCTTTTACCTTTTTAGTAGAGTCATATCATGGGTAGAGAAAATATCATATAGGATGGTTTGCAGTATGGAAGTATCACTCTTTAGTTGGTTATCGTTGTATCCCTTGGTTTGAGTTGCCGTAATGAAATATTAATGAGAAGTTTCATCATGTACTTGCTTCACTTTATTTAATTTTCAATTTTAGTTATATGGTTGATCTTGTTATTAGTATTGGTATCAGTGTTGGAGTTTCAAGTTAATCTAGTTGGTTTTGGCAAACTTAGCATTGGTCAGTAGAAACAATTCGTTGAGACTTAAGTAGAAAAGAGGGAGTTGCATGTAGATATATTATTCCATGCTATTTCTTTCTTGTTAGCTCATAAGCTCAGTATTCTCAAGTAAGATTGTCTGTACCTTCAAGGAAGACTGCATGATTGGCTTTATCATATATGTATTTGTTTGTTTTACCTCAATTTTTATGCTTGCTACCCAACCTTGCTAGCCAAAAACCTGTACTGAGAGGGAATGCTTCTCGTGCATCCAAACCTTGAGCCCCAAAACCATGCCATTTGTGTCCACCATACCTACCTATATGTGGTATCTCACCGCCACTCCAAGTAAATTGCTTGTGTGCTACCTTTAAAACCTTCAAAATTACACCTGTTTTGTGCCCCTGTTTTAGCTCATGAGGACGCAAATAGAGAATCTTTATCTCACTTGTTGATTGGATTTCACACCCTGGACTAGTGGCTTCATTTGCTAATCCAAATGCTAGAAGAGCTGGCAGCGGGGTTCCCAGCCCCAAATAATAATACAAATTCTCTTCACTATTTTTGCCCCTGATTTATCAGTCAAAGCATAATTTTATAAACAAAAGAGAAAGTGGGATGACCTTCTATACCCGTTGCGTCCTTCAATGGTAGCCTCTCTTGTGAAGTCTAGTTGGCTTGTGATGTACTGTATTTTCGGTTTGCCATTCGTTGACATAAGCATACACCTCTCTAAAAATTAGACACTCCTCCATGGCATGTGATTGTTGGCAGGCACCCGAGGATTCGGTTAGCCATGGTTTGTGTAAGAAAGGTTGGGAGGAGTGTAAACCATTTTATACCTCTGTTTAGCAAAATAAAAGCTCTAGCACATGAGTGATCTATGCTTCCCTCTGCAAAGGGCCTATCTTTTACCTTTATGTTGAGTCAATAAACCTACTTCTTTCTGTCGTAAGCAAGCATTTGAGTTGTTGTGATCCATCCATCTATACGTTGATTTACTCAATCATGTTCTTTATTCATCCTTGTTTGCACAAATGCTTTTATCAGTTTGAATACCACTTTGAAAGTTACCAATGTCTGCAAAGAGACTGTTATAATTGAGCATGATAAACTCTGCAATATAAGCTCTAGGATAAAGACTCTAATAGAAAGATAAGTACAATGTTAATTGTTCTCTGACCAAGAACGAAGTTTCCCTTTACCAATTATGATTTCCTTTTGCACCTTTATTGTGATTTCCTCTACTTGTTTCAAGTTTGATTATATGAGAGGAAGTTGCTGTCTAAAATTTCTTGTTCTATGTTAGATGTGATGCCTCTTGTCTGTATTTAGTTATCGACACCTCACTCCATAAACATGTGATTATGTTTACCGAGTTCAGTTTCGCTTGGGGACAAGCAAGGTTTAAGCTTGGGGGAGTTGATACGTCCATTTTGCATCACTATTTTATATTGTTATTTTCTGTTATTCATCGATATATTTCATGATATGATGCATCACTTATCTTATTTTATCATATTTTACATGTTTTATAATTTTTGGAGAATAAACACCGCGACCAGAAATCTGATGGAAAAAGCACCGTCGAGATACCCTATTTCAGAAGATCATAAGAAGAAGAGGGATACCGAAGGAGTCTTACAAGTCCCGACGAGGAAGCCAGCCAGAAGGGCACCCGGAGGGGGGCCACCTGGGGCCCACACCACCAGGCGGCGCCCCCTTCCACCCCGGCCGCGCCTAGGGGTGGTCTGCCCCCTGGCCCACTTCTCGGTGCCCCCTTTCGCGTACTTGACCCCGAGGTAACCCTAAGCCCCAGAACATCATCGAAGAATTATTCTGCCGCCGCCTCGGGCGGAAAACAACAGAGAGATAAAAGCTCTCCGGCAGGGAAAAATCTGCGGGGGAAATTTCTCCCCGCGGAGGGGGAATCATCGCCATAGTCACCGTCACCGCTCCGAGCATCATCAAGATCGCCATCGTCATCATCATCACCAACAGCACCATCACCCTCATCATCCACCTTCATCCCGTTGTAACAGTTAGGGGTCTTTATCGTTTCTCTTCACAAAATCCCTCTTCCGGTGTGGATTACTTGTTAGTAGTTGACGCTTGTGAGATTTATCGGTGTTTACACTTTATGACCAGATTGTTATCATCCATTATATCACCTCTGATTATGATCCATACGATGTCTTGTGAGTAGTTCGTCTAGTTCTTGAGGACATGGGAGAAGTCATGATGTTAGTAGTTGAATTATGTTGAAGTAATATCTCGTGGTTCGGAATTTAAGTTGTGGTGCTATTATTCTAGTGGTGTCATGTGAACGTCGACTACATGATAATTCACCGTCATGGGCCTAGGAGGAAGCATTGTGTATTTGTCTACTAATTGTGGGGTTGCCGGAGTGACAGAAACCTAAACCCCCGTTAGGAAACCAATGCACGAGGGAGCGTAGGATCCGAGAGTTTTAAGGTTGTGGTTAGATTTATCTTAATTAATTTCTTGTACTTGAGGATGCTTGCGAGGGCTATAATCACCAGTATGTATTAGTCATAATTGGGCGGTCCATTAGCATAGGTTCACCCACACAACACTTCATGAATCAATAAATATTAATCAACCGTATGAAGTGAAAGCACTTGACGGAATTCCCATGTGTCCTCGAGAACGTTTAGTAATCATAAGTAGAGCAACCGGCTTGTCCTTTTCTCTCAAAAGGATTGGGCCACTCGCTGCAATATTATTTAGTATACTTTATTTACTCGCACTTTATTTACCTGCTATATCAAAAACCACCAAAAACCCGTTTGCTAGTGTTTACAGTGAATTCTCCATCCAATCTTCTTGTCAACACCTTCTGCTCTTTGTTGAGTTCGACACTCTAATTTATCGAAAGTACTACGATACACCCCCTATACTTATGGGTCATCACCCAGCATGTTTGTTTGCTTTGGAGAGACACCACTAGTGGAACTAGGGCCCCCGATAATATTTTCCTGATTATTGCAACCTTCTTTCAAGCACTTCCCCATTGTTTCCTTGTTGTTCTGTTTTTTACTTTTATTACTTTCAATACAATATACGTTTAATTCTCTATTTTTCAGAAAGACGGGAAGATTGACAACCTTCTCGAAAGTTGGGGACAAGAGAGAGTTTGTGTTTTTGGGCAGGTCGAGGTTTGTTCAGCCCGCATGCAACAAGCAACCTTCTCCAAAACTTTGAAGTTCTACTAGTTCGATAACCCTGGTTCCTTATTTGGGGAAATTTCCGCTAGACTACACCGTACCTTCCACTTGGGATTACCCAACGAGCGTGTGATCATGTCTGCATCACTGGGCACCACTGATATGATGCATCGTTTTCCTCCGTGTTACATTGTACGACAACGCGTTTACTTACGAACGAAGGTGCTCTTGTAGAGCCACGATATAGAGATGGCGCAGAGGAAGTCGTGTTCGACCAGGATTCATGTTCTTTTACTATCAAGAGTCATTTTCTAGCTGGGAGGTGTGTCCCGTCCTAGATGGGAGTCATGTTCAAGTTGGAGTCGGCTTTGGTCTCGGTAGGGAGCCGGCCTTTCACTAGGAGGCGTGTTTTGTCTTGAACAGAAGTCGTGTTCGAGTGCGGGCTATTTTCAACGTTGTTACAAATCATCTTTCGCGTGCGAGATGCTGTTGAACTTGCGCTCTCTCTTCTGTGGGAGGGATCACGTCATACTTTCTCTCTCTCTTCTCAACGACAATATGCTCTCCTAGATTATTGGTATGCAACATATGAAACAAACGGTTGAACGACTACATATCGGGGCTGACCATAAGCTACATGTTATCACAAAATTGGTGTGTATGACGTGCTGGGACAATGTCGGCAAGGAAAGCGTACGTTCTGATCGGCTATGTTCGACACTTTGCATTGGTTCGTTTCTGGGTCTTTTTACCTTCCGCATGTCATGCTCATGCTGTGTTGGTCTGCCTGCGATTTGTTTCACGGTTTGGTGCGAGCGTGGAGTGCATTGTAGACAGGGCGATGTGTTAGTGTTAGGTACACGTGTTTTAGTTGATGCTTGCTATAGGGTACATAAGTTTGGATGGCCTCCTAGAGCTGCGTTGTGTACATTTTCTGTTCCAGTGTTACCTTCATGTAGTGCCAGGTGTTCTCGCCGGAGCACAGGTGTCTGCAGCGTGCTGCCAGGTGTTTCTTTGGGTCTGGTGTGTTGTAGATATACCATGTACCTCCGTCGTGGTGTAATATGCATCTACTCGCCTAGGAGATCAAGAAGCAATAGAACATCAACAAATATGCCTTCCTTTACTAACCAAAAAGCTTTGCGACTTCCTTGTTAGCTTGGAGGCTAATGACCCCGGTCCCAGGAAGACGATTGGGTGCCTTTTAAAAGAGAGAGAAACCAGGAGGAAAAGTAAGAAGTTAGGATCTTGCAAGGAGAAACCGTCCAAGAGTAAAAGCAAGAAGACTGGAGCATCAGGAAGGGCGTCTGTGGCTACTTGATGAATATCTCATCTTGTAGTGTTGTTATTGTTGTTGAATCAAAGTTTGAGATTTTAGTGGGGTTTGTTTGTGAGGTGTTGAGTCATGTATCAGGTGTGCCCGGTTGCGGTTGGGTGTGTTATGTGCCGAGACGGACGCGGAGTTTATTGCTTTGGGACGAGGGAGCATGAGATTGTAACGGTTTTCGCCAGGTTTTCCATCAATTAACTAGAATATTATCTTCTTCTTAATTAATAGATTGGGGCAAAATTGCTTCCCTGTTTAAAAATAAATAAATAATAACTAGACCTACAAGTGATGCGTCCTTCCACATGATCGATCGTACGGTAAACATAGTGGTGTTGCAAAATTGAGATTGTTAAAAGGAGTTAGGTTCACTACGCAGCGGGTGGCATTGTGTTTGAATTGGGGGCAAACAACACCAGAGAGGAGGAGCCTCAAGGGGCGTCCCAGCCTCTAGTGGTTATCGAGAGGGTCTTTCTACGACTTGATTCTGACTCTATCTTTAAATTATTGGTTTTTATGCAGCAATGACATCCGTTGTGTAGGCGGCAGGACAGGGATTGGCTCGACGATATGCTTGACTGTCTTCTGGTGGCTATTTAACGTATCTCCTCTTCATCGAGCCGCTAAGTTTGCCTCCCTTGGAGTTTTTTCATGCGGTCTTCTTTTTCCCTCCCATATCTCTAGTTGAACTTACTTGTGTTGTTGCCCTATAGGGCTGCCTTTGGTTATATTTGTTATAGTTAAGATTTTATATGGATTTGGCAGTGTTTATTTATTTATAAAGAAGGGATGGAAGTAAGTTTGGATCGGAAAAAGGAAACTCCCGCGTCCCCGCTTCACCTCATGTGCGCCCGTCGCCCCCCCCCCCTAGCGGCGGGGGCGCTCCATTCCTCTCCCCTCCTCGCTCGTCCAGCTCTCCTTTCTCTCCCTTGTTGCTGCCACGGTGGCACCGGCGGCGGCCTGTGATTCCCCGTGTCGTTTGGGGCCGAGGCGATGCTCTGATGCATCTAAAAATGACACATCTTTATCTATGTTTAAACCATATCTTTGTCATGAAAATGTTAGAGATATCACTCTAGACCTGCCAGTAATCAGTAATATGCAATTTATTTGCAAATCTCCATGTCATTATTTTTATTGTAGATATTGGATAGGAAATCAGGGCTAAAAGGAAGGAAAACATAAAGATCATAAAATCATTGAAGGCTAGTCTTGCAACAAACTTAACGACCCCGGTACATTCACCACCCTTCGTACTGCCCACTGTACCAATGTCAGAAAGATCCGCTAGTTCAAACCGACCAATAGTCATCAAAGGAGCCAGCGTCAATTCATGAAGGAAGTCACCCGAAATCCTAGTCCATTCTGTGGAACCCCATATAAGGAGAAGAAACAACCACTAGAGAAGAGCCTCACACCATTCCCTCTCCATCGCCGGCATCGCTGTTCACTCCACGCAAGACCACGAAGTGCTGCCGCATCCCCACAAAATCATCTCCAACACCACCATAGTCATAGCCATACTTCTACTTTCTAATCTAGATCCCATCGCGATTGGCAACACTGTAAGAACTATCAATCAATTCAATCGAAGTACTATTTTCGTTTCAATGTTTTCTATTGCTGGTATGATCGCGATGTGTGAGTAGTCCCTCACAGGCCATGGGATGAGGCCTAACCTTGCAGCCATGTGCTTGATCTAAATTGGATAACTAGTCTAATGAGTTCATCTATGTTATTTTTCTGTGTTCTACTATGTGTGCCTCGCTCCTAGGACTTGTTAGGTACCCAAGACCCCGAAGAGTGATCAAGGTAAAGATATAGTGAGAGTGAAGTGGAAGGTTGATCGGGAACATCTGTGACAGGAGAATCAGTAAGACTGTTGGAAGCGGATTTGTGAAGAACTAACAATGACATCACTGTGCTTAATATTTTCGTCTTTCTGTTTAGAACTAAAAAAGAAGGCAACCCCGCGAGACGGAACGAATACATGGCCAAGGTTGGACGAATTACTCTATGTTAACCCGTGCTCGGAGGCATAGTGGACTATGGATGCATTGCCTACACACATCTAAATAACATATGTATTAATTATACTAAGCTGGTTTAACTTTATCGTATTTATCTCATACTAATAATGCACTGCAATGCACTGTTGTAGGTGAAACCTTAAGACCGTTCCTATTTTTAATCACCGGTAACAACCTCTTTTGCAAAATTGCCCTAGTTAAAACAGGAATTAGCAAACTTTCTGCGGATTCAACGACTAATCTCATCAAGCACCTACTTCCCGGTTCGATAAAACCGTGGGTCTCAGGGGAAAAGGCTAACGTACTACATTCGGTAATCCGGATCGAATGTACCGACTCTTTTTCCGGCGCCGTTGCCAGGGAAGTATTTCTGCTACCCTAGTGAGGTTATAGAGTCCCTTTTAGTTTGTTAATTTTTGCTTTAGTTTATTTATTGTCACTAGTTTATTACTTGCTTAGATTATTTGAAAACTCAAAAATAGTAGTTTACATTTTGTTCTTACTTGAAAACACTATAAAATCCGTATGGCAAACAAGAAGCTTGGGGAGTTTGCTATTCCCAACGATAATTATTTACGTGCACCCATCACTCAACCCACAATTATTGTGGAGAACTATGAGATCAAGCCTAATTTAGTGAACCTTATTCAACAGAATCAATTTAGCGGCCGTGATTATTGGCAAGAACTTAGTGAATCTATCATTTGGGCTCATAACAAATTAAAAGTCGCTCATGCTACTCAGCCTAGAGCAAGCTAATAGGGCCCTTGATGGAACTAGACGCCAGAAGAATCGTTGGTATACAGCTTGTGTGCTTCCATTTGTGATACATGAATGGGAAAATACAGATGAAGGCCCTTCCGCGAAAAGGGGCTAAAATTCTGGCCATTTTAGTTTTAGCCAGTTCAAGTTAGGGAAGGAGGAAAGGAGTTGGGCATAGTTTACAAAATAATAAAGGGGAGAACGCGTTGTAAAGCCTCTTTTTGGGTCTGTCTGCCGTCCTTTTCGAGGTGGTCCACGCTTTCCATTGCTGGAAGGACTTTTTCCTGTAGTGTGGTTCATTGCTAAGTGGGCAGAGTCGCCCTCATCCCTCCATTGCTAAGTGCTGATAATCAGAACCGAGAGGCTCTGCTCTCGAAACTTGACCTCCTCGATTCGATCGATGGGAGAAAAAAAGGTTACGAGCGGCAGAGCATGCACAAGTCTATCAACGTCAACTCAGCCGCGCTTATGAAAAAAAGTGGTTCAGCTTCTGAGGATGCATGCATGCACTTGAACACTTTTACTAGAATTATGTGATATGATGTTTATAAAGGATGTTAGTCCAAATGCGGTCAAGCTACGTTTATTTCCCTTTTCATTAAGAGGAAGAGCCAAAGAATGGTTAGTAGTATTACCTTGCGGTACAATTACGTATTGGGATAATTGATTTAACGTTTTCATGACTAAATATTTTCCACCTGCTAAGATAATGCAACTCCGTTCAATTATTACAAGTTTTTGACTGGAAGATCGCGAGCCACTAGCGCTTACATGGGAAAGAATGAAAGACTCTGTTAGGAACTATCCTAACAATGGCATGGAGGACTGGTTAATATTCCATTTATTTTATAATGTTTTAAACCCCATGTTCAAATCTATGCTTGATACAGCTGCAGGAGGAACATTCATGGGAAAAGAAATTGAGGTACCAAAGAAGCTACTAGATGATATGCAAGATAATCATGCTCAGTGGCATATTGAAAGAACAAGCATCAAGAAGGTAAACGTAGTCACTAAGAGAAACAAAGAAGAGCTTACAGCAAAGGTAGATGAGCTACTTTCTATCCTTAAAAATAAAAATGAAGCCCAGGTAAATGCCACCACCAATGATCAAATTGAAGAAATAGATTTCATAGCTCGTAATACTTATAACCCTGCACGGAAAGGTCCAAACTTTGGAAAAAAAATATATCAGAAACCATATAACCCTGTAGGAGCACCAAACAATAGTAACTACAATCAAGGAGGAAACAATGGCAACCGCAAGACACTTGAAGAAACACTTAAATACCTAGTAAATTCTCAAACTGAACAAAACAATGCCTTTTATAAAATGGTTGAGAACCATAATAATATACTTGGCTAGCTAAATCAAAATGTTAGCACTATAACAACTGATTTGGAGGTACTCCAGGAAAGAACAAACAACATGGAGACACAAATGGCCAACATAGCTGAGAGTCAAACTTTTATACTAGCAAAATTTGCAGGTAATCCGGAGCCCAATCCAATTGCAGACATGAAGATGAAGAGAAGCACATAAGATGCACCGAAAGAGCTGGATTATAATAATGCTCCTTCACGAAACTACACCATTCAACATCTTGTGAAAATGGTGAGTATAAAGAACCCATTAATTGAAGGAGGTAACGAAGCAACATATAAAGAATTTGTTAACCAAGTTTCTTATAGAGTTCGTGAGCTGGAATTAGAATATAGAAAACTATCTGAAAAACTGCCAGCTAAACTATAAGACATATTTGAGCTTACTATCAAGATAGATTTAGGTGCCAATGAGATAACTGCACTATGTGATCTAGGTCAAGTGTTTCTATGATCCTTGTAACACCCGGGGGATTCTCCCCCAACTAGAATTGTTTGCTTTTCTTTCTCATGACATAGCATCATGCATCATTTGCACCCTTGTTTGCAAACCAATTCAAAATTCAAACCAATTTAGTTTTCACATTCAAATGCAAACATTAATAGAAACTTTTGAATTTTGGAAAAACCAAAACTTGTGCAACTGGGCATTTTAGATGCCAAGTGCATAGAAACTTGTTTCATAATTTTCTGAAATGTAAAGCTACCCCAAAATTCATTTTTGCTTCTCTCTTTTTCTCTCTTACAAAAAAAAGGAAATACAAAAGGAAAAACAAAACCAGCAGGGGGAGGCAGCCAGGCCACTGGCCCAGCCACCTACTACCCCGAAGCCCACACGGCCAGCCCACCTCCCCTTCTTTCTGGCCCGCTACCCCCCTCCTTCTTCCCTCCGTACAGAACCACGAGGAGGACGTGATCCCTCCCCCTGCCTGTCGCTGTCACCTCCTCCCCATGGTCCCCTCCACCCAAACCCCTCTCCCTTATCTACCCCGATCCCCCCCCCCAAAAAACCCTAACCCTAGCCTCGCATCTGGATCTCGTTCCCCTCCACCTCCGCTTCTCTCTCTCCCGCTCTTCTCTCTGTTTCTGTTGGCGTTGGGGGAGAAGCAGTGGAGCTCGCCGTCAAGGCCCCGACGCCATGGGCCCTTCCGCGTCGATCAGGGCGGCGCATCGGGTCCACCTCGACCCCGTGAACGTCATCGACACCTCGGTCTGCGCGGAGGAGGCCCAAGAGCTCGCGCTGCTTCTCTGAAGTCCACGGCCGCCGATGTTCCCCTCCGATTCGTCGACGACTCCTTCCCCACCGTACTCAACCACCTCCGCCAAGTACCTCCGGTGAGCATCCCTTTTCCATTCCCGGCGTTTTCCGCGCGTTTCCTGTCCGTCTGCGGCTCGTCCCTGTCGAGCCCGTCGCGGCTGCCATGGACGCGAGCTGCGCTGCCCCTCTGCTGCTCGCGCACGGGAGCACCACCTCCACCTCCCACGCAACCGTGCACCACATCCACCTCGCCCTGCTTCCTTGCACGCAACGCACACACGCACACCACCGCGGGAACGCGCACGCACACGCGAGCTCACCGCACCGCAGCGGCCTCTGTCGCCGTCGAACTGAACATGGGTTCAGTTTCGTCAGAGTTGGCAAAGGGCCTGCCTTTTAGCTGAAAACCAGCCACACCTGTATCTGAACAAGCAACGCAGCCACAGCCCAGTGGCTAAGCCACCCGCGCGCACGCCCTCGGTCCCTGGTTCGATCCCCCGCGGAGGGATTAAACCCACCTTTTTGGCGATTTATGCGCAGGGGCAGGACCCACCCGTCAGCGAGCCCCCACGCCATCTCACCTTCCACACACGCCACCGTGGCCCTGGCCCCGCACGGCAGTGACACAGGCCAAGGTACACTGTGTGCGAAACACCCGAGGGGCCTATCTGTGTTCCTTTTTTTCCTTTAGGTCCCTGTCTTTGGCACTTTAGTCCCTGAAACTTCAAACCCCATAAAAATTGCAAACAAACTCCAAATTTAAAATGTAAAATATGTTTTCCAATCCAAATTTCCTATACTTTTCAAATATGCAATTTGTTTACTGTTTTGCCTAATTAAAAGTGGTGCAATAATTCAATGCTTCAATTACACCTTTTAAATTGAAAAATTCATAACTTGGGCAATTCAAATCCAATTCCAACATGTAAAATATGGTTTCCATGCAAAATTGAACAAGCTTTCTAAATATAAACTTTGTTTCCTGTTTTGAATAATTAAAATTGGTTAAATAATTTAAATCTTGTTTAATTCATTTAAAATTGCTAAATTAATAACTTGGTCAAACTAAATTCCTTTTGAACATGTAAAATGTGTTTTCCATCCCATTTTTCATGAACTTTGCAAATATAAACTTTGTTTTCTATTTTGAATAAATTAAATTGCTGAAAACAACTATTTCTTAATTAATGCATTTAAAATTGTCAATTTAATAACTTGCTCATCTAAAATCCAAATTCAACAAATGAAATATGTATTCCATCTAAAATTTTGTGTTCTCTCCAAATATAAATTTTGTTATCTGTTTTGAACAATTAAAATGGGTGAAAACAATAAATGTTTGTGCAACTCATTTAAGAAGCCAAATTTCATAACTTAATAAATAAAATTCCAAACTTGGTAAACAACATATCAAATTGAAGCTATTGTTGTTTTCTTATTGTTTTCGTCATCCATGAATCATGCTAATCAACTTTCACATGATGGTTATTTGTAGATCACTTAATTCAACATTAATCCATGGGCTTTTCCATATGCAATCCGAATTGCCTATGGGCCCATTTAAATATGTTTACCATGTCAACTAGTTTATCTTGATGCACCCTTTAACTTGTCATGCATATAAAATAGGATCATGCTGGATCTTTTGCCGTAATAGTAATCGTTCCATCCGGTGTTTTTTCTAGTTCGCTGCTTCTTCGCGGATAGGACTTTGAGATGATGTGAGCAACGACAAGTTCTTCAGATGTACCTCTACTTGCTGGATCTCAGGCAAGTATACTCACTTGCTACCTATGGCTGCCTTTCATCACTTGCTACCGATTCTTCCCGTTGCCTTTATTCTAGCCTTATGATTCGATGCTTGTGTCTCGATCCTATCATATGTTTACCTTGCAACCATGAGATAGCCTTCCTTACACTTCCTATTAACTGTTGTTTGTTTACCTTGTTGGCCCTCGTGTCGTAGTTGCATGCTTAGTGTTGTTTGCGCTCAAGTCTTGTTGTCCGTCTTATCACCTGTTTAGTTTGATAGTTGGGTTTCAACTCAATCAACAACATGTTAATGTTTTGGGTAATAATAATTTGATGATAAGGCACCGGCAGGAGGCCCGGCGTGGTTTTGAGGCCTGCTAGTGTCGACCTTAATTAGGAAAAGGGTCTTGTCCTCCGATCCATGATGAGCGCACTAACCGCATGTGGGAAGCGAGTATGGGCGCCTCCCGCAACTTTGATTCGATTCGCATCTCGTCCAAATTGCCTCATTTAGTTCGGGTTTTCCATTTGCCGCATGCATATGCAGGTGCGAACCCTTGGCGCCAGGGTGGAACTTTTGTAGTCGGCATTTAGGGAGACACGTTCTTAGAGTGCTATGAGGGTCCTCTTTTCTTCGTGGGGCTTGATTAGCC
The DNA here is from genome assembly GCA_028641055.1 of Alopecurus myosuroides. Classification (NCBI taxonomy): domain Eukaryota; kingdom Viridiplantae; phylum Streptophyta; class Magnoliopsida; order Poales; family Poaceae; genus Alopecurus; species Alopecurus myosuroides. Next base: position 35,124,530 of record CM054062.1, read on the forward strand.
GTGCGCTCAATTGCACGGGGTTCTATGGGCTTGATGCGAAGAAGAGTTGGGTTGTGTTGAGTGCCTCGCTTGGTGGAAGTGCATTTCCATCTGGCGGGTCATTCTTACGTGTACGGCCAAATTGGTGCATCCCTGCAGGGTTAAATCTTCTCGAGAAGCCGTGTTGTCCGCAGTTATGGATGACTTGGTGAAAGTTCTGGCTAACAAGTACTCAGACAACTTACACTTAACGATGATAACTTGACTAGTAATATAGATTACCTCCACCATAAAATGAATGTCACCTTAATCAACAGTGTGAGTTACCTTGGGTTGCTTCCTTAGTAGGGGGTAACATTAGATGGGTATTGTTTGGTGAGTAGTTATAGTTGGTTTTGTCGCGCTATCTTATCCCTTCCTTTTAGCCGGATGTTGTAGCGCGTCTCTGTAGTTAGTTAGTGCAGCCCGCTGCCACTTCTTCGCTATAATCCCTTCCTTTCCGTCGTACCCAAAGTATTTGTATCTTGTGATGATTGGTTACGCTGGTATCTTGTGAGTATGGTTTATCCACTTGCCAGTACTTAACCGTACTGACCCACAAATCCATTTCGTGGCTGCATATTCCACATTGCAGTCAACAGGTTTGAAGTCTGACGATGTTAGCTTGGGAATCCCTCCGGCTTGGCCTGGGCAGGGATTGGACGCCATCGGTTATCTTCAGGACTCTTAGTCCAATTTGCATCTTGTCCGTAGTCGGACGCTATGTTGTTTCTTCCGCTGTTATTTGGATCTTTGTATTGTATCAGTTGTATCCTTGACTCGTTTGAGTCGTCTTGTATATACCTCCTCTGTTGTTGTTGTGGATTATTCGTGAACTGTTGTAATGTTGTCACAAGTGGCAACCTGGAATCGGTTATTATGTGGATTTTGGCGGAAATGCTGAAATCTGCATAGTACCCGATCTCGGGGCGTCACAATCCCTAAGACTTTATTTGATAAGATGAACTTGGGAGACTATAATATAACTGAACTTAAATTGCATTTATCTGATTCAACCTTTAAGAATTATGTGGGAATTAAAGAAAACATTGTAGTACAAATTAGAGGAAGTCCTGCACTCGATCTTATTATAGTAGATATGCCTGAAGATCCAATAGCACATACAATACTTGGTAGACCATTTTGAATAACCATCAAAGCCTTGATAAGTTTACATGAAGGTAACATGAGGGTTGAATTACATTCACGAGATCGTTTCCCCGGGAAGAAGAGATCAAAGGTCTACGATAATGGAACCATAACGTTGAAGGCAAACTACTTCGGAATGTGCACACAACTTACTAAACCCAGTTGAGCATCATTGCGGTCAAGCTAACAGACCGAAAACAAGGCGCTTCATGGGAGGCAACCCATGATAAGTTTTTTATTGTTTGTTTTAGTTACGTTTTTCATTTTAGTGTTGAAAACACATTGGAGAAGAAGCTTTTTTTTACTTATAACATCACTACTAGTGCGCCACAAAAATTATATATGAAGCCTTGTTGAGAATTAATATTTCAGGTCCCAAGTGAAAAATCCGAGAAGAGAATTATTTTTGCTACAGTTTGCAGTTTAACGACCGGCGGTATGATCATAATCGACCGTACCACCCACCATACCGACCTGAAGAAAAGAGTGATCATTTTTATGACTCCCGATATGCAACTATTTGCGGGCGAGATAATGAGTGGTGGTACGGTCAGCTTGACCATACCAGCCACCGTATTAGTAAAACCATTTGTCTCTCATCACGTCGAAATTGACTTAACGAGTGGCGGTACGGTCAATTTACACCGTACCGTCCATCGTATCGTTGCAAAAAAATTAACAGAGAGTCCAGTACTAACTTAACGAGCAACACAGTACGGTGAGTTCACCGTACCCCCAGCATACCGTCAATTGTACCAAGATTAGAAGGCTTCACAACTTTGAAGCGGTGAGTCGTACCGCCCCCGGTACGGTCACTTCCGACCGTACCAATCACTGTACTTCCTCAATTCACGGGTAAAGGCCTCCAAACTCAATTTTGCTATCCATAATCTTATTTTCTCCACTTCTTCCACCTCCAAAACTTCCCTAAACCTCAGGAGATTTATCTGCTTGTTCATCTTTGGTTCGATTCCTTTTGCATCAACAATCCAAGGTATGTTTCCTAGCTTTCCAACTGATTAAATTTTTGCAAATATTGTTTCAAGAAGGTTTTATTTCCAATCTAGGGTTGCATGTTCATACCTAGATCTTTTAGATTGAACAATGTCTTTTGCATCTATTAGAGAATTCATGCCACTAGTATCTTAGAGGAAACCTATTGCCTATCTTTTACGAACCATTGCTTATTTTTGTTAATTATTTTTAGATGAAAATGAGGATTCAAACAAGTGCTAGTGCTATCCCAAGTGCTAGTGGAAGTGCTAGCCAATCTAGCAACATTGCCAAGAAGAACATCGTTGAGAAGTTCATGGGTATGAAGCTTCATGGCAAGGCCAACTAAAACAAATATAAGACCCATGATCAATGTGATATTAGAACAACAAAGTGGGCTTTCCCCACAACCATCCACCGTCTTGGTTTTACTAATGATTTTAATTTACTTTGCAACAATGTTGGCATTCGTTCATCTGTTTTTCAAGATGCTCCAACTTACCGACAGTTGACGATGTAATTTTATGCACACTTGAGCATACCTTGGATATCTATCCCAGTAACACCAGGACTGAACAGAGAGAGTCAAATTTCAGTTGATGAACAAACCATATGATTTGAGCATAAGCGAGTGGTGCAACTGGTTCGGTTTTGTCAATATTGACGGGCACCCTCGTAATAGTAACTATTTGCTTAACCCTCAACCTAGTCATTATTTTAAGAAAATTAGAATTTCATCTAATGCCCCAAAAGGAGGCAACACTGAGTGTCCTGTTATTCGATATTTCTTCTATGTTATTGCTAACACTTTGCAGGCACACGGAGAATTTACAAGATTCAATGAGGGTGGGATGCTCATCCTAGCAAAAGCCGCTCAACTTGACACAGATGTCACGCCCAATTTGGGCACAATGCTTCTTTTTCATCTTTTTTGCCAGGCACACCAGAGCCATGGACCCATCACCTTTGGAGTAGTCATCACCGTCCTTGCTAACTCACTTGGAATATACTTGAGCAACAATTATGATCTATAATCACTAAGGAAGAATGTCCACTCGTATACCGGGAAAGGGGAAATATTCCTAGCTCCTATTCCTAACATATTTTCTATAGATAATGGGATACTTCATTATGTTGTACAGGATGAAGAAGAGGAAGTTGAGACCGAAGGTGAAATACCGGAGGACTATGACGTTGAAGTAGAAGAACCTGATGATGAGGCATACATACCACCACAGTGCATTACATACCAAGTCCTTCATGAGCTCGGAGATCACATCAATGATATTGACAACCTCGCAACAAATCTCCATAACACCTCTTTTGATTTTGAAAACAATATTTATTCTTGGAGTGATACTTTGTACCCCGGTAATTTCCAACTACCAGGATAATGATCCCTTTGTGCAAACCTTTAAGCTTGGGGAGGTTGTTAACACTTCTATATCAAGAAGTGGTGACAAATTATCTTTTTCGGTTTCAGTTTTTATTTTTAGGTTGTGTTTTCTATCACTTGTATTGGATTAGCATCTAATGTTTTGCTTTTAGTTTTTGTTTTTAGTTCTTAAGTGTGTTTTTTTGAAGTTTTTGACAGCTTTGCTTTCATTGCGAATTTTCTATTCTTAAGAACCCGTCTAGAAAAACACAAAAATATTTTCCGTTTATATTTACTCTCTCAATGTTTCTAGCACCACATTTATTTTGTAGAAGAGTGGTCATTCATGAGTTTCCAAGAAACATATCCTAAGGAATAGAGGAATATTTCATTGACATGAGGTATGTCTTGTGAATCCCAACTTTTTGATTTGCAAGTTTATATGATTAGTATACCATCAAATTATTATATGCATGTGGGATAGCAAGTCCTGATAAATAGAATAAGAATCTTATTCACAAGGTTATTTAGTATTGTTGATCCTATCTATTTTCCTGTAGTGAACCATGTCTTGCCAAAGTAGGAAATTATACAAATTAAAATGAACAATAAAAAGTATTTTAGACTTGGGTGATTAGAAAAGTTATTTGAAGAGTCTAATGCGAGAAGTACTCAACCCCATAGTTTCTAATGTTAATTGCCTCAAATATTGCCTTTGAAGATATTTGTCTGATAGAATATATGCCTTGCGGTAAGTGAGACGAATGCCAAAATTTTGTCGTGTTAATTACCATGGTAGATATTGCCTTACGCGTGTCTCTAGACCTTGTTGCACCAATGGGATGCTGACAACTCCGCTGGCCTATGTAGTCTACCAGAGTTAACCTCAGATATCGGTTATGAGTTGGTTTAAACACTTGTAACAAAAATGTTATAATGGTTAAAATTATCAGTACTCTCGTGGGAATTGTGAACTTAAGAAGGCTGGACACTCCTTTGACTCTTGAGAAATCAAAATATCTGAGTGAAACCTCTAATACTCAAGTCATGAGTGTATTTAATTGTGACAATTTGTTGCAGCCCGGCTTTGCGTTCATACACTTGATCAAACATATACAATTCTTTTGGCATGGTCTCATTACTATTAAGTTACTGTTGTTGAAAGTCAATGAAAAGAAAAGTGCATTATAGAACCATTTACTTTACGTCAGTGGGAGTCGATGAACTACTCTCAAGTTATGCTTATTCGAACATTCTCTCACACTCTTATTATGATAAATTTAATCCTTCTGAATTTCCCTTGGAAAGCTTGTGTTTTCTACAAGAAATAGAATAATTTTTGCTTTACTAAATGTCCTTATGAACATGATATTTTTATTTGTCGTGGCTTACCGAAAATGGTATGATACTTTGTTGTTACACTATTTATATTAAGCTTTCAGCTGAAGGAAGTGTGAACCACCAGACAACCCATTGTAAGTGAACTAAAATTTTCGTTATTTCGGTTTAAACATTGAGTTCCTTATGATATTGTTACTTGCTTGGGACGATCAAGGTTTATGCTTGGGGATGTTCATGCGTCCAAAAATGACACATTTTTATCTATGTTTAAACCGTATCTTTGTCATGAAAATGATAGAGATATCACTCTAGACCTGTCACTAATCACTAATGTGAAATTTATTTGCAAATCTCCATGTCATTATTTTTATTGCAGATATTGGACAGGAAATCAAGGGAAATCAGGTCTAAAAGAAAGGAAAACATAAAGATCAGAAAATCATTGCAGTCTGCCCTCACAGCAAACTTAATGACCCCAGTGGGTCACCATCGACTGTATAGCCCACCATACCGATGTCAGAAAGATCCGTCAGTTCAAACCGACCAAAAGTCGTCAAAGAATCTAGAGCCAATTCACGAAGGAAGACACCCGAAACTCTAGTCCATTCGCTGGAATCCCATATAAGAAGAAGAAACATCACCCAGAGAAGAGTTGCACACCATTCAGTCTCCACCACCGTCATTGTTATCATCTCCACGCAAGACCACGAAATGCTGCCAAATCTCCACCACGTCATCTCCACCACCACCATAGTCATAGCCATACTTCTACTTTGTAATCTAGATCCCATCGCGATTGGCAACATTGTAAGAACTATCAATCTATTCAATCCAAATACTATTTTTGTTTCAATGTTTTCTATTGCTGGTATGATCGCGATGTGTGAGTAGTCCCTCTCACGCTAGGGGTTCATGCCTAACCTTGCAGCCATGTGCTTGATCTAAATGGGATAATTAGTCTAATGAATTCATCTATGTTATTTATGTGTGTTCTACTATATGTGTCTCGCTCCTAGGACTTTTTAGGTACCCAAGACCCAGAAGGGTGATCAAGGTAAAGGTATAGTGAGAGTGAAGTGAAAGGTTGACCGGGAACATCTGTGACAGGAGGATTAGTAAGACTACTGGAAGCAAATCTCTTAGGAACTAAAAATGACATCACCGTGCTTAATGCATTTGTCTTTCTTTTTAGAACTAAAAACCGAGGCAACCCTGCTACACAGAATGAATACAGGGCCAAGGTTGCACGAACTACTCTATGTTAACCCGTGCTCGGAGGCATAGTAGACTACGGATGCATTGCCTACACACATCTAAATAGTATATATATTAATTATACTAAGCTGGTTTAACTTTATCTTATTTATCCCATACTACTAATGCACTGCTATAGGTGAAACCTTAATACTGTTCCTCTTTTTAATCATAGATAACAACCTTTTTTGCATTACAAGAACTGGTCCGGTTAAAACAGGAATTAGAAGTTTTCTGTGGATTCAACGACCGGTCTCATCAAGCAGCTACTTCCCGGTTTGATAAAACCTTGGGTCTCAAGGTAAAAACCTAACATACTACATTCGGTAATCCAGATCGAATGTATCAGGCTCCATCCCTCTCGGCAGCGGTGCTACTAGGGCGGCAAAGACCAGCGGTGCTTGCATGTGGTGTGGGGCAGCGCAGTTGTGCATGTCGGCGGCGTGCTGCAGGTCAGGACGAATCTCCCTTGGCCCAGATCTGGCCCCGTCGGGCCCCTTCTGGGTCAGCAAGAGCGGCCATGTCTAGTGGCACGTTCTGCTGATGGTGGTGGGGAAGTTCGAGCATGGTGTAGCAGTGAAGGCGGCCGACATGTTGCAGTGTGGCGGTGAGCTTTACGAGCCCGATCTGGGCCCTGCCGGACCCTATTGGGATTGGTGTGCCCTATGGGGGCTTTAAAGGCCCTCTAGGCCCAGTCGGACCTAACAGGGATCGTGTGCTCTATGGCTGCGCCCGGTCGACAAGCATCTTTGACGGTGGAGGCAGTTCCCTCCCACGCGGTCGCAATACTTCTGACACCGGCTCAAGCTTCTCTTCACCACCATCGGGCAGACCTCGTGACGGTAGCTTCAGTGAGATAACGATGGTGGCTTCGTGATCGTGGTGACGCATGTTGGTGGGCGGCGAGTTTGGTGGTGTCGAGGTCTCGTCCTTGCAGGTCTCCTGGCCTATGGATCGCTCGGGGGTTGTGGACAGTTTTTTTCAGAAGAAATCCTTGTCGGCTCGTCCAACTCCAAAGCGGTGCCGCCTTCGGGTGGCATTTCCCCTTCCTGAAGGGCGTCGTGTCTACCCTTCGTCCACCTCCCTTTGTGTGCCAGCGAAAACCCTAGGTCCAATCCGTTGGCCCGGGAAGCAGTCGTTTTCCTTCTTGCAGGTATTGCTTGGTACTCGGGCGATAAGGTGCTAGTAACGTGGTGGTACTTCCTCAGAGAAAGCATCAGTTGCGGGTAATTTTTTTTAGATAAAAGGCTCTTATTGCCCGAGTTTGCCTAAACAAAGCCAACATGTTCACAACATACGAGTACAAACTGCTGCCGCATACAACTTCGCCAAATGAAAACATTACATGCTGCAGCATAAAGCTTGCCAACTAGAGAGGAATAAGAAACAGAAACGGCTAAAGCCCAAAGAGAGAGCACTAAGATAGCTAGGGCGGGTAGGCAGGAAGCGTGGAGTCTCTTCAGTTCGCCAATCAGCACCCAAGCACCTTCTTGGTCCTTACTTTTCAGTGCGGGGAACCAAAGCTGCAAAAAAATGAAAATTTTGAATATAACATCAGCGGGGTGGTTAATCCTTTTTTGTTCGACAGCGAGTTTATTCCTGATATTCCAAAGGGCTCATGATTGGACCAAGAAAAGGACCCGCGTCATTCTACAAGCTTCACCCGACAAGCTCGAGAGAAGAGAGTGAAACTGCATAAAGCAACCAGGGCTCCAGTCCCTCCCGAGGGCCTGTCGCAGAATGCTCCACCCCAATTTAGCTAACGAACACTTAAAGAAAATGTGGGACGTATTCTCGTCCGTCCCACGAAGCACGCATTCCCGTCTGAAGGGCCGTGTTTAGCTTTAAGCTCCAAACCCGTCAGCAGCCGATCACGAATTAATTGCCACGAGAACACTTTAATTTTCAGGGGGGGCCTTGGCCTTCTAAAGGTCTCTAAAGTGCAGGACAAGAGTCCCTAGAGAGAGTTCTGCGTACATCGAACTAACGGAGAATTTCCCCAAGGGGTCAAGGTGCAAGGACACCTTTTCGTGTTCCAACGTCAAGCTAGTAGAAGTGAGAATTTCCTGAAGAAGGAGCTATTGGTCCGTCCCAGCCTGGTCTAAAGATCTGCGGAAGCGGCACCGAGCAACACCGCAGCGGCCACAGAGATATTCTAGTTGTCATTGATTTTGAACGGAAGTGAGAATCTGCGGCACAGGGGGGCCTCCCCGGTCCATCAATCCAACCAAAAAATAGTACGATGGTCATATAGCACATCAAATTTGGACCCTAATTTCAACAGGCGTTTCACCCTGTGAAGGCTTTTCCAGAATTGCGAGCCCCCTCAGCTAGAAACGGCAAAGATGCCCCTCAAGGGAGTATTTTGTTGTGATCAAGATGGCCCAAATCGAGTCGTCCATCTGATACAAGTTCCAAATCCATTTCAACAATAGAGCTTCTTTCATGCGCTTAGAGTAAAGGATGTTGATACGTCTCCACCGTACCTATAATTTCTGATGCTCCATGATAATATTATGCCAATTGCTACATGTTTTCTCCATTCTTTATAGCATTTTTACACGTTTTCCGGGACTAACCTATTAACAAGATGTCAAGTGTCGGTTCCCTGTTTTCTGCTGTTTTTTATTTCAAAAAAGTTGTTCTGGAAATATTCTCGAAATTGGACCCCACAAAGCCCGAAGTGCCTATTTTCCTCGGATGCATCCAGAAGACCGAAGAGGAGTCGAAGAGGGGCACCAGGGGGGCCACACCATAGGGTGGCGCGCCCCCCTCTTGGCCGCGCGAGGGGGTGGTGTGGGGCCCCCAAGGCTCCACCGGCTCTGCCCTTTCGCCTATTTATTCCCCCAGGATGGAAAACCCTAGGCACCTGATCAAAAAATCCTCGAAAAGTTTTGTAGCCGCCGTCATCGTCAACCCTAGATCAGGGGGTTGTGAAGCTGTCTCCCGGCACCCCGCCGGAGAGGAAATCATCACCGGCGGCCTCTTCATCACCATGCCTGCCTCCGGAGCTATGCGTGAGTAGTTCATCCATGGACTACGGGTCCATAGCAGTAGCTAGATGGTTGTTTCCTCCTCATATGCCTCCATGTTTAGATCTCGTGAGATGCCTAACATGATCGAGATTGTTATTATGTAATTATCTGTGATGTGTTTGCTGGGATCCGATGAATATTGAACTTATGCCAAGTTGATTATAGTCTTTATTGCATATGCTATTTGTGATCTTGCATGCTTTCCGTTGCTAGTGGTTGCTCTGGCCAAGTAGTTTCTAGTGACTCCAAAATGGGGTATTTATGCTCGATAGTGGGTTCATGCCTCCTTTTCGCCTGTGCTCGAGTGACAGAAACGTGACGGAGGAGGATGTGAAGTTGCCATGAGGGATGCTTGATAGTGGGTTCATGCCTCCTTTTTGCCTGTCCTTATCTATTGCTTGCAACTTAATACCTAAGGGAGTTCGGATGATAACCTGAGGGTGGATTATTAGTCATAGATGAAGTTGAATTACGGTCTATGTATATTGTTGTAATGCCTGCACTAAATATCATAGTAGTCATCATGTCATGAATGTGCACCATGGTGCAACTTTTATTTTTCAACTGCCCAGCTATAATTTGTTCACCCAGCATGCTATCTTTTAGGGAGAGACACCACTAGTGAACCTATAAACCTCGGTCCATTTTCCTACACTGTTAAACAAACCACTACAATTTCCTTCTTTCTTTACTTACTGCAAGCCTTCACTATTTTCCACACTATACGTCTAATCTTTGTTTTTAGCAAGACCGGTGAGATTGACAACCTCACTGTACAGTTGGGACAAAATATTTTTGTTGAGGTGTGTGCAGGTTCCGTGTTGTTGCTGACACCGGTGAGCCATCACCACCGTCAGTGGCATCAACCTTCCGAAGATCCTCTTTCTCCTACTAGATTGATAACCTTGGTTCCTAACTGAGGGAAGTTCTCACCGCTACACTCATCATGCCCTCCTCTTTGGGTTCCCAACACACGATCAACGAGTGCATCAGATGCCCAACCAACCACTCTCTTTAGTCCGGGCCAGCCCCTTCCCAGAAGAATCTGGCCCTATGGGAATTCAGTTGCGCGTGGACACCGTTTTGTAGGAGGAAAAGTCCCATAACATATCGGGGCAATCTAGCAAGGAACGAGTTGGAAAGGATGAGACGACCTCCGGAGGAGAGGAATCTACCCACCCATGGTTCCACTCTGTCTGCAAGTTTTTGAACCAGGAAAGCCCATTGGTCGGCCATGAGCTTCTTGTCGGCAATAGGGAGCCCGAGGTAGGTGAGTGGGAAGTGTCACAGCTTGTAGTTAAGTTGATTTGCCACCCTAAGTTGCACCTCGGGGGGTTTCCCTACCACTAGCACCTAGATTTTGTGGTAGTTGATTTTGAAACCTGACATGTTCTCAAAGCAACCGAGCAAGAATTTCAGATTGGCAGTCGCCAAGTCATCATGCTGAATAGGGATGATTGTGTCGTCAACGTATTGAAGGTGGGTGATACCGCTAGGGAACAGGTGAGGGACAACACCCTGAATGTGTCCAACTAACCTTGCTTTAGTTAAAACGGCCGAGATCCCCTCGGACACAAAATTAAAGAGAAGCGGGGAGAGCGGGTCCCCTTGACGAACTCTCCTTTTATTATAGAAGAAAGGGCCCATTTATTCGATGATAGAAATTGCATTCTAGTCTACCGAGACCAGTTGGTAGATCCTGTGAATATAGCCCGCGTTGAAACCCTTTCTGTGGAGCACTTCCAACAGGAAATCCCACTTAACCCTATCGTACGCCTTTTCGAAGTCCAGCTTCAGCAAAATGCCCCCAAGATTATTTCTCTTCAACTCATCGACGATCTCGTGAAGGGCTAAGGCACCATCGAGGATAAACCTATCCTTGATGAAGGCGTTTTGGTTCATACTAATCACTTCGTTGGCAATCAGGTCTACTCTAGAGACATAGGCTTTAGCAAGATCCTGAAGATTACATTAATCAATGAGATGGGTCTAAACTATGCAATGTTGTCCGCACCCGGGACTTTAGGAATAAGAGAGAAAACCCAAAGTTAAGTCTCGAGAAGTCAATTCTCCCTAGAATGAAATCATTGAGGATGTGCAGCACACCATGCTTGACCAGTCCCCAGAACTTTTTTAAGAACGGCATCGGAAACCGATCCGGCCCGGGCGCAGTATCAGATTTCATGTCACTAACTATACCCTCCAGCTCCGCCTCCGAGAAGGTTCGGATAAGGGAGTTACTATCATCCTCCAAGACCACTTGGGACCAATCCCACAAGTTGGGAGCTAGCCCGCAACACTTGGGCGCAGAAGAACCAAGCAGATTGCGATAAAAGTCATAGATATGTTTCTGGGGGGGCCAGCTTTCCGGAGATGACCCCGTTATCAGACAAGAGAGACGTGATCTAGCATTTCCTTCTTTTTCTGTTGGCGACGACATGGAAGTAATCATTGTTGGTGTTCCCCTTGAGATCCCACCGGGTACTGCTGCGCTGCCGCCAATACTCCTCTTCTAGGCGATAGATGTGAAGAATTTGATCTTCCAGATGGTAGCGAAAGGCCCATTCCTCATCCTCCAATTCCGCAGAGTCGGCTTTTAGGCTGAGGGCTTTAATCGAGAGCAAAAGGGAGTCCTTCTTTTGGTAGGCGTCCTTGCTCAGGTTCCTGCTCCAACCACGAAGATTTTGCCTAAGCGCCGCGCTCATGAAGTTCCACCAGTCAAGGATATCACTGATGACCCACAAGTATAGGGGGTGTGTCGCAGTACTTCTGATAAATAAGAGTGTCGAACCCAACGAGGAGCAAAAGGTGTTGACAAGAAGGTTGGATATAGGATTCAATGTAAACACTAGTAGACAAGTTTTTGGTGGTTTTTGATATAGTAGATAAATAAAGTGCAAGTGGCCCAATCCTTTTTAGAGCAAAGGACAAGCCGGTTGGTTTACTTATGATGACTAAACGTTCACGAGGACACATGGGAACTTCGTCAAGCTATTTCGTTTCATACAGTTGATTAATATTTATTGTTTTGATAGGTGTTGTGTGGGTGAACCTATGCTAATGCACCGCCCAACTAGGACTAATACATACTTGTGATTATACCCCTTGCAAGAATCCGCAACTACAAGAAATAATTAAGATAAATCTGACCACAACCTAAAACTCTGGGATCCTACACTCCCTCGTGCATCGGTTTCCTAACGGGGGTTTAGGTTTCTTTCACTCCGGCAACCCCACAATTAGTAGCCAAATACACAATGCATCCCTCTAGGCCCATAAAGGTGAAGTGTCATGTAGTCGACGTTCACATGGCACCACTAGAAGAATAGCACCACAACTTAAATATCAAACCATTAGATATTACTTCAACATAATTCCACTAATAACATATTGACTTCTCTCATGTCCTCAAGAACTAAACGAACTAATCACAAGACATCATATGGATCATAACCATAGGTGATATAATGATTAATAACAATCCGGTCATAAAGTGCAAACACCGATAAAACTCGTAAGCATCCACTACTAACAAGTAATCCACACCGGAAGAGAGATCTAGTGGAAAACAACAATATAGAAACCTAATTATTACAACGGTGCAGAGGTGGATGGTGTGGATGATGGTGCTGGTGATGATGATGATGATGACGATGATGATCTTGATGATGCCCGGGGCGATGATGGTGACGATGGCGATGATTTCGCCTCTCCGAGGAGGAATTCCCCCTGTAGATTTCCCCTTGCCAAAGAGCTTATCTCTCTCTGTTGTTTTGCGCCCCGAGGAGGTGGCAGAATATTTCCTCGATGGTTCCTCGGGTCTTAGGGTTCCCTGGTGATGAAGTACGCGAGAGGGGGCTGCTAGTGGTGGGCCAGGGTGGCCACATCACGTGGCGGCGCGGCCAAGTGGGGGCGCCACCAGGTGGTGTGGGCCTCTGGTGGCCCCCCTCTGGCTCCCCTCCTGGCTGGCTCCCTCATCTGATGATATAAGGCTTATGTGATGTCCCCCTTCTTCTTCTGGTCTTCAGAAATAGGGTATCTTGACGGTGCTTTTTTCAGCAGATTTCTGGTCCCGATAAATTATTCTTCAATAATTGTAAAACATGCAAAATAGATGAAATAACATAAGTATTACCTCTAAATATGAAATATATCGATGAATAACAGTAAATTACGATATGAAATAGTGAAGCAAAATGGACGTATAAACTCCCCCCTAGCTTAGACCTCGCTTGTCCCAAGCAAAACGGAACTCAGTAAATATGACCACATGTTTATGGAGTGAAGTGTTGATAAATAAAATATGGACAAGAAGCATCACATTTATAAATACACAGGTCATTCTAGAGAGCAACTTCCTCTCATATAACTAAACTTGAAACTAGTAGAGGGAGTCACAATAAAGGTGCAAAAAGGAAATCATAATTGGTTATGGCAAACTTTGCTCTTGGTCAGAGAACAATTAACATATTGTACTTATCTTTCGATGAGAGTCTTTATATTAGAGCTTAAATTGTAGAGTTTTATATGCTCAATCATAACATTCTCCTTACACTCATTGATAACTTTCAAAGTGATATTCATTCAGATAAAAACATAGTACTAAACAAAGAATGACAAAAGACATGATTGAAAAAATCAACATATAGACGGTTGGATCACAACAACTGAAATGCTTGCTTAAGACAGAAAGGAATAGGTTTACTGACTAAACATAAAAGTAAAAGATAGTCCCTTCGCAGAGGGAAGTAGTGATTAACTCACGTGCTAGGGCTTTTATTTGATGAACAGAGGTGATGAAAAAAAATGAGAGAGGTGTATGTCTATCTCAACGAATCAGCAAGCAAACAGTACATTAAGTCACAAGCCAACTAGACTTTACAAGAGCGGCTCCCATTGAAGGACGCTACTGGGGTAGTAGATCATCCCTCTTCTCTTTTGTTTACATAATTATGCTTTTACTGATAAATCAGGGGCAAAAAGAGTGAAGAGAATTTATAGTAATTAAGTTTGGGGCTGGGCACCTCGTTGCCAGCTCTTCTAGCAGTTGCATAGGCGGATGTGCCACTAGTCCAGGTGTGTAAAGTCCAATCAATGAGTGGAATAAAGACCGTCTACCTACATCCTCATGAGCTAAAACAGAGCACAAAATAGGTATAATTTTGAAGGTTTTAAAGGTAGCACATGAGAAATTTACTTGGAGTGGCGGTTAAATACCACTTATAGGTAGGTATGGTGGACACAAATGGCATGGTTTTTGGCTCAAGGTTTGGATGCACGAGAAGCATTCCCTCTTAGTACAGGTTTTTAGCTAGCAAGGTTGGGTAGCAAGCATAAGAGTTGAGGGAAAACAAGGAAATATATGTGATGGGAACAATCATGCAATCTTCCTTCAAAGTACAAATGATCTTAACTTGAGAATACTAAGCTTATGAGCCAACAAGAAAGAAAGATAATGGAATAATATATCTGCATGCATATCCCTATTTTCTACTTAAGCCTCAAACTATTGTTGCTACTGACCAATGCCAAGTTTGCCAAAAACAAATAGATTAACTTGATGCTCCCAAATTGATACAAATACTAACAACAAGATCAATCATATAACAGAAATTGCAAACTAAAATAAGGTGTGCAGAAAGTAAATCATAAAACTTCTCATTAATATTCCATAATGGCAATTCACACCAAGGGATACATCAATAACCAACTAAAGAAGATATACTTCCATACTGCAAACCATCCTATATGATAACTTATCTACTCATGATATGACTCTACTAAAAGGTAAAAAGGGTGAAAGATAAAGTTTTGATACCGCGGAACGCCCCCAATCTTGGAACAAGCCAAGGGGATGCCAATACCAATGACGAATCACTTCTTCCATGGTGATGGTGAATCCTTAATAATCTTCTCAATTAACTCCTTCAATTCATCAATCTTGTAGGTGAGAATACGAATCAACTCCGTATTGTGCTCAATACAGTTCATGAACTTGTCTAGGTGTGATTCCCAAATCTTGGAATTACTCTCCCACTCTTCTTTAAACTAAGAGCTTCCTCCCCATTGCTTGAATTTGGAGGGGTTTGCTACCACTCTAAACTTGCAATGGTGGCTCTTGGGTATATGTGCGAGTCTTCTTCTACATCTCCTTCAGCTCCACTCTTGGTCTCCTCCTCCAGCTCAGGGTCTTGGTGACGATCTTCCTTAGGCTCTTTCCCCTTGTTGTTGTTGTCGGAGACCATGGTGCCTCTAAAATGATATACGGACCTCGGGGGATCCGGGGGATTATATAGCAAAAAGGTACGTAACAAAAGGAAAGTGCAGAGAGAAAACGGGTCGGAGACTGGCTCCGGGGTGCCCACACCATGTGGTGGCGCGGCCATGGGTGGGCCCGCACCACCAGGTGGTGTGGTTCCCTCGGGCACCGCCTCCTACCCTTTTTCGGCTCATTATTTTTCATATTTTCCATAAACAACAAAAATATAAGTTGGAAGATAAAACGCGAACTTTTCTTACCAAAACTGTTACCTATTCGAAAACAGAATCTACAGTTTCTGGAATCTTCTCTCTGATAAACTCCTCCAGAGTCACCACTTGAATAGTATCAACATCTCCATCATAAGAATCTCTGGAAATATAATGTTGAGTCTTTTCCCATTCACCACTTGTGTAGTATTATCTTTAAGGGAAACAATTTTTATTGCACCCGAACGATATACTTCTTAAGTAACAAAAGGTCCTTCCCATCTCGAGAGTAATTTTCCTCCAAAATTTTTGAAACGAGACCTATACAATAAAACTTTCTCACCAACATGAAACTCTCGTTTAAAAATTCTCCTATCATGCCATTTTTTAACTTTCTTTTTAAATAGTCTAGCATTTTCATAAGCTTCACTTATCCATTCATCTAAAGAACTCAAGTCTAGCATCCTTTTCTTACCGGCAAGTTTAAAATATCTATTTAGTTCTCTCCCTGCTCAAAAAGCTTTGTGTTCTAATTCAAATGGCAAGTGACAAGCTTTTCCATAAAACATTTTATAAGGAGACATACCCATAGGATTTTTATAAGCAGTTCTATAAGCCCATAAAGCATCACTTAACTTATCAGCCCAATTTTTCCTAGATTTATTAACAGTCTTTTGCAAGATAGATTTAGTTTCTCTATTTGATAATTCTACCTGCCCACTTGTTTGAGGATGATAAGATGAGGCAGTTCTATGATTAGCATCATATTTAGCAAGGGTTTTTCTAAAATCACCATGAATAAAGTGAGAACCTCCATCAGTCATAAGATATATAGGCACACCAAACCTAGGGAAAATAACATCTTGAAGTATTTTTAATTAGGTTTCACCATCAACACTCTTTGTAGGTATAGCTTCTACCCATTTAGTAACATAATCAACAACAACAAGTATATGAGTATAACCATTCAAAGGAGGAAAAGGACCCATAAATTCCAAACCCCAACAATCAAAAGGTTCAATAACAAGAGAATAATTCATAGGCATTTCATTACGTCTAGAAATATTACCAACTCTTTGAAATTCATCACAAGATAAAATAAACTTTCGTGCATCTTTAAAGAGAGTAGGCCAATAAAAACCTGATTGTAGAACCTTCTGTGTGGTTCTATCTCCAGCGTGATGTCCTCTGTAAGCACTACCATGGCACTTTCTCAATATCTCTCGTTGTTCATGTTATGGAACACATCTTCGCATAATACCATCTACTCCTTCTTTATATAAGTGCGGGTCATCCCAAAAATAATGCCTCAAATAATAAAAGAATTTCCTTCTTTGCTGAGATGTAAAGGTTGGAGGTATATACTTGGAAACAATAAAGTTAGGATAATCTGCATACCAAGGTCTATCTCGGGAGTTTACTTTTATTGCAACCAGTTGTTCATTCGGAAAACTATCATTAACAAAAATAGGGTCATAAGAAATGTTTTCCAATCTAGACAAATTATCAGCAACAGGATTTTCAGCACACTTCCTATCCACAATATGCAGATCAAACTCTTGTGGAAGCAGGACCCATCTAATAAGCCTAGGTTTACAATCTTTCTTTCCCATAAGGTATTTAATAGCAGCATGATCAGTATGAATAGTAACTTTTGAATCAACTATATAAGGTCTAAACTTATGACAGGCAAAAAGTATAGCTAAGAACTCTTTTTCAGTGGTAGCATAATTCTTTTGAGCACCATCGAGAGTCTTACTAGCATAATGAATAGCATTCAATTTCTTATCTATTCGATGTCCAGGAACATCACCTACAGCAAAATCACTAGCATCGCACGTAATTTCAAAGGGCAAATTCCAATCAGGTGGTTGAACAATAGGAGCAGTAGTTAAAGCCTTCTTTAGAGTTTCAAAAGCTTCCTTGCAATCATCATCAAAACATAAGGTACTTATTTTTAGAGAAGATTAGTAAGAGGCTTTGATTTTTAGAGAAATCTTTAATAAACATCCTATAGAAACCAGCATGAAAAAGAACACTACGAATACCTTTGACATCGCTAGGACATGGCATTTTCTCAATTGCTTCAACTTTAGCTCTGTCAACTTCAATACCTCTTTCAGAAATTTTGTGTCCAAGAACAATTCCTTCATTTACCATAAAGTGGCATTTCTCCCAATTAAGAACAAGATTAGTTTCCTCACATCTCTCCAAAACTTTATCAAGATTGTGCAAGAAGTTATCAAAAGAAGTCCCATACACGGAGAAATCATCCATGAATACCTCCACAATTTCCTCACAAAAATCATGAAAAATAGTAGAGATGGATCTTTGAAACGTAGCATGAGCATTACACAAACCAAAAGGCATACGTCTATAAGCATAAGTTACATAAGGACAAGTAAAAGTTGTTTTCTGTTGATCTTCCTTTCTAACATCAATTTGAGAAAACCCAGAATAAGCAACAAAAAAGCAAAAATGAGTTTTATTAGACAACCTTTCTAGCATTTGATCAATAAAAGGTAAAGGATAATGATATTTCTTAGTAACTTTGTTAAGTTTTCTAAAATCAATGCACATCTTATAACCAACTATTACTCTTTGAGGAATAAGCTCATCATTTTCATTTGGAACAACAGTCATTCCTCCTTCTTAGGGACACAATGCTTAGGGATTACCCATCTACTATGAGCAATAGGATAAATAATACCAGCATAAAGGAGTTTCAATACCTCATTTCTTACCACTTCCTTCATCTTAGGAATTAAACAACGGTGATGTTCAACAACTGGCTTTGCATCAGGTTTCATATTAGTAACATGCTAACATATAGCATGGGAAATCCCTTTCAAATCATCAAGAGTATAGCCAATAGCTCCACGGTGTTTCTTCAATATTTCCAATAACCTTTCCTCTTCTTTACCTAAAAGTTTAGAACTAATAATAACAAGATATGTCTTCTTATCATAAATATAAGCATATTTAAGATCACCAGGTAAAGGTTTTTAATCAAAAAAAGGATCCTCCTTGGGTGGTAATGTGGTACCCAAGTCTTCCACATGTAAATTGTGTATTAGCATCGCTGGTTGACGAAGAAGAAAATCGTCAATCTCATTTCTTCTTCCATAAAGACCTCACTTTCGTGGACCTCCATGTATTGCTACAAAGCATTGTTAGGAGCAAGAGCAATAGAGGCAAGCTGTTCAGCTCTAAAATCTTCGTTAGGCAATTCAATTTCATAAGGAGCTCTAGCAAATTTAGAAAAATTTAACTCATAAGATTTTCCATCAAATTTAGTTAATATTTTCTCTTTCTTACAATCTATAAAAGCACCACAAGTGTTCAAGAAAGGTCTACCGAAAATGATAGGATAAGTTTTACTAGAAGCTGAACCAAGTACTAGAAAATCAGCAGGATATTTAGTCTTACCACATAAAACTTCTACATCTCTAACAATACCAATTGGAGAGATAGTTTGTCTATTAGCAAGCTGAATGACCACATCAACATCTTCAAGTTCACAAGAACCAATTTCATGCATGGTTTCTTTATAAAGCTCGTAAGGAATAGCACTTGAACTTGCACCAATATCACATAAACCATAGTAGCAATGATCACCTATCCTAACAGAAAGCCCGGGAACACTAGTTTTTCTAGATTTACTAGGATGTGAAACAATATTAGAAGCATCCTCACAGAAGCTAATGTGTCCATCTTCTACATTTTCAGAGACAAGGTCTTTAACTATTGCTAATGTAGGTTCAACAATTATTTATTCATCAGGTTCTATAGATTTCTTTGTACTTTTGTTAACCACACTAGCTATAATAGAATGTTCCTTTACCTTGGAAGGGAAAGGTATTTTCTTAATATAAGGTTCAGGCACAACATGATTAACAGTATGAACTTCTATGTTTCTAGCAGGAGCACAATTAACAATATCTTTATAAGGTGCATGGTACTTGTTCCACTCCTTTTTGGGAATATCAAGATAGGAGATAAAGTCCTTAAAACAGTTTGCAAAGATTTGAGAGTCCAGACCACAAACAACACTGGAATTATAAAAATCATCGGTTCCCATTAAAGATTTAATGCATTCGTAATCATAATTTATACCTGACTTTCTACCTTTGTGATTCTCCCATCCTTTGGTATTTTCTTGAATACGGTCAAGAAGATCCCATTTAGCTTCTCCTTTCATACATGTAAACGATCCAGAACAAGAAGCATCCAATAAATTCTTATCATGAAGATAAAGCCTTGCATAAAACTTATTAATAACAATATTACTCGGGAGCTCATGAATGGGACATTTAAGCATTAATAACTTCAATCTCCCCCAAGCTTGGGAAATACTCTCTCCATCATGAGGCCAAAAATTATATATTTGATTCTGATCCTTATGAATCTCACTGGGAGGACAAAATTTAGAATAAAAGAGAGGTACAATTTCCTCCCATCCAATAGATCGACCATTCTTTAGCATTTTAAACCATTCCACAACTCTGCCCTGCAGTGATAAAGATAATAGTTTCATCTTAACTTGGTCCATTGTAATACCTACACACCTGAATAACTCGCATAATTCATGTATAAAGAGTAAATGGTCACAAGGATGGACAGTTCCATCTCCAAAATAGCAGTTATCCATAACACATTCAACAATTTTTATAGATATTTTAAAAGGATCCAATTGAGCAAACATTGGGTCATCTACTACATTAGCAGTAGCAGCAGTACTCCTAAATAGGGAACCAAATGGAGATCTCTCCATAATAAAATAAAGCAGAAGACAGAAATAAAGACAACACTCGCAGTAAAAGTTTCTCTTACCAATTCTACTTACCAATAGCGCTTCACTCCCCGGCAACAGCGCAAATAAATAGTCTTGGTGGCCCACAAGTATAGGGGGTGTATCGTATTACTTTCGATAAATAAGAGTGTCGAACCCAACGAGGAGCAGAAGGTGTTGACAAGCAGGTTTGATAGAGGATTCACTGTAAACACTAGCAGACATGTTTTTGGTGGTTATAGCTGATAAATAAGGTGCGAGTAAATAAAAGACAGTAATAATATTTGCAGCGAGTGGCCCAATCCTTTTTAGGGCAAAGTACAAGCCTGTTGGTTTACTTATGATGACTAAACGTTCTCGAGGACACATGGGAACTTCGTCAAGTGCTTTCGTTTCATACAGTTGATTAATATTTATTGTTTTGATAGGTGTTGTGTGGGTGAACCTATGTTAATGCACCGCCCAACTAGGACTAATACATACTTGTGATTATACCCCTTGCAAGCATCCCCAACTGCAAGAAATAATGAAGATAAATCTAACCACAACCTTAAACTTATGGATCCTACACTCCCTCGTGCATCGGTTTCCTAACGGGGGTTTAGGTTTGTGTCACTCCGGCATACCCACAATTAGTAGCCAAATACACAATGCATCCCTCTAGTCCCATAAAGGTGAAGTGTCATGTAGTCGACGTTCACATGAAACCACTAGCAGAATAACACCACAACTTAAATATCGAACCATTAGATATTACTTCAACATAATTCCACTACTAACATCTTGACTTCTCCCATGTCCCCAAGAACTAAAAAAACTAATCACAAGACATCATATGGATCATAATCATAGGTGATATAATGATGAATAACAATCTGATCATAAAGTGCAAACACTGATAAATCTCGTAAGCATCAACTACTAACAAGTAATCCACACCAGGAGAGAGATCTAGTGGAAAACAACAATATAGAACCCTAATTGTTACAGCGGGACGGAGGTGTATGGTGAGTATGATGGTCCTGGTGATGATGATGATGATGACGATGATGATCTTGATGATGCCCGGAGCGATGACGGTGACGATGGCGATAATTTCCCCTCTCCGGGGAGGAATTTCCCCAGGAGATTTCCCCCTGTTGGAGAGCTTTTCTCTCTATGTTGTTTTCCACCCCGAGGAGGCGGCGGAATATTTCCTTGATGGTTCCCCAGGTATTAGGGTTCCCTAGGGATGAAGTACACGAGAGGGGTTGCCAGTGGTGGGCCAGGGTGGCCACACCACGTGGCGGCGCGGCCAAGGGGGGCGCCACCAGGTGGTGTGGGCCCATGGTGCCCCCCTCTTGCTCCCCTCCTGGCTGGCTCCCTCATTTGATGATATAAGACTTCTCCGATATCCCCCTTCTTCTTTTGGTTTTCAGAAATAGGGTATCTTGATGGTGCTTTTTCCAGCAGATTTTTGGTCCCGGTGAATTATTATCCAATAATTGTAAAACATACAAAATAGATGAAATAACATAAGTATCATCTCTAAATATGAAATATATAGATGAAAAACATTAAATTACGATATAAAATAGTGATGCAAAATGGACGTATCAGTCACGACCCCCCACCATGGAGGAAATCCTAACCCAGACGACATGCACTAAGTCGGAGAAGTTCCGGAGCTCGAACCAGCCAGTTTCAAAGAAGAAGTGGTTGTCGCGCACTAGGGACCCTTCCCTGTGGTCATGATAAGCGGGATGTGATCCAAGCCGTGACAAGTATCCGCAAACAGGGAACATAACGGGAAAGACTGAACAAGACTAGAGATGAACACCCGGTCCAAGACACAGCGCACATGGCTGATCCTTTTGTTGGTCCAGTTATATCTGGCTCCCGGCCTCTCCAACCCCTGCATCCCCCAACGGACTATATGCGAGTTGAAGAGGTTAATCCTGGACCAGTTGATGAGGTTGTTATTTTTTTCTTGGCTTCTCCTAACCAAGTTGAAATCCCCACCTAAGACAATGGGGTGAGGGCTGCCAACAATTTTGGCCGAAAGCTCATCTAGGAACACCACCTAGACAACATTATCCGATGGGCCATAAACATTAATTAACAAGAGCTTCAGGCTAGAGGCATGGTGGAGCACCTCCAGGCTCAGAAAGAACCGCCCTCGGTCCATTGCGCCAACCTCAAAGGCACTATCTCTCACTCTGATGAGCATTCCCCTGAATGCCCCTTGGCGGGGAGCCAATTCCAGAAGGACTTCTTCCCAAGCTCAATACTACTTAACTCCTAGTCAGTAAACTCGGATTTGATGGTCTCTTGAAGGCAAACAACATCGATTTTGTGCTTTCGAAATAGATCCTTTAGCATGGTTCGGCGCCCCGGCACGCCAAACCCGCGGATATTCATAAAAGGCAATGCATTAAGCAACCCCGCGTTTAGCCGGTGCTTGGCGGGAGTAAGACTTGGGAATAGGGGAGACTTCTGTTTTGATTCTAACTTTCCAGCGCGCCGACGAGTAATAGGACCAACCCTAGATGTGGATTATGTTAGGTCAGGGGCAGAAGGAACACCAATGTCGCAGGAAGACTCACCAACCTCAGTGACCACCTCAGCCCCTGCCGAAGCAGCCACCAGATCCCCAACAGCTTTCCCGCGTTCCACACTTTCTTTGGCCTCCTCGGCTTTTCTAGCTATCTCAGCGCGAACCAGAGCCAAGTCGGCCTGGGCAGGCTCCACTACGCGCAAGACCAAAAGGGTTTCCACTGAGGAGCCCTCCCCCAAGATCAACACCACAATCAGTGGCCACTTGAAGTAAATGAGAGTCACATAGCGAAGGTAGAAGAGCAAAGTCGGAGATAGGAGGCGTACTAGCATCGTCAAGCTGAGAAGCGCGACTGACCGTGCGGTCCAGCACCGGTTGGTCCGAGAGGCCTGCCCCACTGGCACTCTTGCGGGAGGACTGATACGTCCATTTTGCATCACTGTTTTATGTTGTTATTTTCTGTTATTCATCGATATATTTCATGTTATGATGCATCTCTTATGTTATTTTATCTTATTTTGCATGTTTCATAATTTTTGGAGAATAAACACCGGGACTAGAATTCTGATGGAAAAAGCACCATCGAGATACCATATTTCAGAAGATCAGAAGAAGGGGGACATTGGGTGTGTCTTAGAAGTTCAGAGGAGGACTCCAGCCAGAAGGGGAGCCAAAGGGGGGCACCAGGGGCCCACACCATGAGGTGGCGCGCCCCCTGGCCGCGCCACCAGGTGGTGTGGCCACCCTGGCCAACCTCTGGTCGATATCTTTCGCGTACTTGACCCCCAAGGAACCCTAATCCCTAGACCATCATCGAAGAATTATTCCTCCGCCGCCTCGGGGCGGAAAACACCCGAGAGAGAAAAGCTCTCTCGCAGGGAGAAATCTGTCGGGGAAATTCCTCTCTGGAGAGGGGAAATCACCGCCATCGTCACCGTCATCGCTCTGGGCATCATCAAGATTGTCATCGTCATCATCATCACCACCAGCACCATCACCCTCATCATCCACCTTCATCCCGCTGTAACAATTAGGGGCTCATATCGTTGTTTTACATTAGATCTCTCTCCCGGTGTGGATTAATTGTTAGTAGTTGATGCCTGTGAGATTTATCGGTGTTAGCACTTTATGATCATATTGTTATCATCCATTATATCACCTCTGATTATGATCCATATGATGTCCTATGAGTAGTTCGTTTAGTTCTTGAGGACATGGGAGAAGTCATGATGTTAGTAGTGAAGTTATATTGAAGTAATATCTTGTGGTTCGGTATTTAAGTTGTGGTGCTATTCTTCTAGTGGTGTCATGTGAACGTCGACGACATGATACTTCACCTTTATGGGCCTAGGAGGATGCATTGTGTTGTTGGCTACTAATTGTGGGGTTGCCGGAGTGACAGAAACCTAAACCACCGTTAGGATACCAATGCACGAGGGAGCATAGAATCCCGGAGTTTAAGGCTATGGTTAGTTTTATCTTAATTACTTTCTTGTATTTGCGGATGCTTACGAGGTGTATAATCACAAGTATGTATTAGTCCTAGTTGGGCGGTGCATTAGCACAGGTTCACCCACACAACACTTCAAGAACCAATGGATATTAATCAACTGTAACGAAGAGAAAGCACTTGACGAAATTCCCATGTGTCATCGAGAACGTTTGGTAGTCATAAGTAACTCAACCGGCTTGTCCTTTACTCTCAAAAGGATTGGGCTGCTCGCTGCAATATTATTTACTGCACTTTATTTACTCGCACTTTCTTTATCTTCTATATCAAAAAACAACCAAAAACCCGTTTGCTAGCGTTTACAGTGAATCCTCTATCCAACCTGCTTGTCAACACCTTCTGCTCCTCGTTGGGTTCGGCACTCTTATTTATCGAAAGTACTACTATACACCCCCTATACTTGTGGGTCATCAAGGACGAGACCGGGATAACCTTCGAGCGCAGACGCCGCGACACCGGCGCCGAGAGCGCCGCCAGCACACCCACTAACTTAGCAGAATCACGAGTGAAATCAGGTTGGGGAGCTGGAGCAGCAAAGTGGATAGGATCATAGCGGGACAGTCTGTGTTTGACTTGCTCTGGCGTTCGCGGTCACGCATCGCTTCCGGGTTTGACTCCCAGCTATTCAAAGTGAGCGTTGGTTCCTTGGGCTGGTTCGAAGAGCGGAGGGCGATGGAGTCGAGCGTTGCTATAGGGGAAGCATGTGGGTGGTCACTCACCGAAAGGGAGACCAACTGAGATACCAAAGGTCCCCCGACGACTTGGACGATTGCCGACTAATCAGCTGCAAGGGAGGGAGGCTCTGGTCTAGGGACGAAGAACGAGTCGTACTGGTTGATCATCGGGGGGACGCAGCCTTGGAGAGTGGCGAGGGAGGGAGGGCAGGCACCGACTTGTGGCCACCAGAGCCCTTTCCGCTCAGTGGTTGATCGAGGGGAGCCACGGTCGAAGGAGCGTGTCGATCGCGCTTCCCCCACCATTCGTCCTTGTCGTTGTCGGAAGACTTGTCATCTTCGTCGTCAGCCTCAGGGTCTTTGTCGTGTATGGCCGGCGGGGGACGGAGGAGACGAGTGCCCCTGCGGTCTTTCTTTTCCACCTCCACCCTAACTTTGAAGCCATGCCCATTGACGCACAACAGAAAGGAGTCCACCATCTTGGCGCCCTCCTTGCACCTGAATTGCATACAAATAGGTGCCTGGGGATCAAAGAAGCTTCATCAACCGCCATAGGACGGCTGTAACATCCCATTGTTTGGGAGGTTATAAGGATCTAAATATAATATGTGCATTTGCAAAGCATGCATCTAAAAGTACGGGAAATTTTGGCGCGAAAATTTAAACGAATCAAAGTGACCAAAGTTTCACTTGACTTGATGAAATAGGTCTAGTTCATCTAGTCAAGAGTACATTTAGAATGATCTTTATAACAAGTATCTTAAGAAACCAAATCATTTGGTTACACAAACCATAAATTGGTTTTGACCAACACAAACTCTCCACAACCTTAACCACAAGTCTTTAAGTGACTTGGGATAATTCATTAGATGTCTACAACCCAAAGAGGGGTGAGTACCCAAATCACACAACTGATAATCATACTTCCACCAATGTGTAATACACAATACAACCATCTCATCAACAGAGATGTTATGTCCTCTCAAACAATTACCCTTTAAGTATCAACCATTCACATAACATCTTTCCAAATTATTTAGTAACTACTAAGTTAACCTTCACATGTAAATAACAAAGGTTCAATAGAACACCACAGATACAAACAAGTGTTAACTCAAAACCCACAAGTGGGAAATGATATAATAATTGTATTAACATATTTATTGAATATGTACATATCTCATCCACCATAAAGGAAGTACCTTAAAGAAGAAATAAATCTTCTTAAAACTACTCTTAAACCTTGATCATTACATATGATATTCCCAAACCTCTATATCTGCCTTATGAATGAAAAATGTAATAAAGAGAAGAATATAATGTAACAACATGACACCAGAGAAAAACAACTAACAACTATGACATAAATCATTAAACCCCAATAACCTTCACATGCTCATTGTCTTATTCTTCTTATATAATTGAGCATATGAGATCGCAAACACATGAATGAACCAATTGTTCAATTTACCATCTTAAGTAATCATTCCGCAAACACTACACATTTATATCCAAATCATCATTCAACAACTAAAGTATCTCTGAATATAACTAATGAATAACAACAAGTTATAACCTCTTCTAGAGGAATTGAATGGATAGCTAGTAACACCAAATATATATGAACATGAACATATCATATGGGAGATAAAATAAGAAGTATATGGGAGGTGAATAAAAGCATGAACTAACTCTTAATCAAGATATTTCTACTTGTCTATATTATCTTATTATCCTGTTTCCCAATCTTCACTGAATCATTCTGCAAGAGAAGCAACCCACAAGAAAGGAGGAACTACCACATGAAGATCTTCAAAAAGATTATTTAGAGTGTTCTAGGAGTGCTACTCCAATATACTATAAGAGTATTTGGAAACTCTTATATCTTGATTTGATCTTATTAACTGCTCCTGAAATAGTGTGATATTCCAATGTTAGTGTTATAGAGAAGTAGTTTGGTAACAAGTTGTATACCTTGTTAACAAAACACTTCTGTATACTCAAACAATTGAGTCTCATACATAAACAAACAAAAGATTGAATTACATGGTACATCTCCTCCTATTGTATATGAGTAGTAATTTGGAGGCAAGTCTGGCCCACCTGTTAACAAATTCTTCCTATATGCATATGGCAACTTGATGTCATAAAATGAACCTACATTCTTTTATAATCCTCTAAGTAAAATCTTTGCTTGAAACAACTAGTTGTTTTCACCACAAGGGTGAGATAGTTGAAGATGGAATCCATGAGCTGATATTACTTGCAAGTGACAAAAGGAGTATTTGAAGACTAGTGACGACTAGAGACAAGTACATCAAGCAACAGAAGACCACAAGAATCAACACTGCCTTAGGAAGGGAGTGTAAAAATTATCCAGTGAATCATTAGGTAATGTTAGAGACCTATGATCTCTATTCATTGTTAAGGTCATTAGAGGTGAGGAACTCATAATAATATCTTTAATGGAAATAATTATCAAGTATGAAATGATAACCAACCATTGCATCCACATGTCTTGTGATATGTGGAGGTTAATGGAAACAAGCTTAACACCTTGTTTTCCAGATCATTCTCATCCATAAGACCAATGTATAACAACAAAAATTCATCCATACATAATCATACAATTGATTACTTGTTATAAAACCAACAAAGGATAATATCCATAGTGGAACCTATGTGGAAAACAGACAAATGAGATTCCAAAGCCACACATGTTTCCATTTAAGCCAGTACTAAAAACAACAACATGGCTTACATATGATATAAGGAACTGTCCAGCAGGCTTGATAAGAAACCTAAAGATGAAAATAACAAAGCCACACAAAGGAAAATAGATCTATTCATTACCTAACACCATTTGGTTTGATATGGGATAAAATTTCCTATTCGGTGATTTTCATTAAAGTGTATGAAAAATATTACTAAATTATTTTCTAAAAAGAACTTGTAACTCAACTTGTCCAATGATGATACACCACCTTGTTAACCACATGGTTGTCATGTGTAATCATAATAACCATGATTAAAATAATTTAATAGCCATTAAATAAATTAAAATAAGAGAAAACAACAAAATCACTTAATCTAGCACCCTAAATAAAAATACAAATATTCTTCAAATTCACCAAAACAAAACATGGTGAGATGTAAAATTTGATGAGTAATTCAAATATATTTTTAATTAATTTTTCTGTTTACAAGAAGACCATGAAAAAAAGGTTTTATTCTCAGTTTTAAAGACAGGAGAACCTCTTGGTAAACATTAATTAACTCCAGGGGTTATGAGGAAAATATCCCTTTTGTCTTCCTCCAGGCCGGCAGAAACGTGTCGTCGCCGGAAACACCGTCGTGCCACCTCCTGTGTGTCTCCTTGCCCTTGTAGATAAGAACTTAGAGACGTCCTCATCGAGTGCTACCTCCCCATACCCATCTTGTGCTCCCTCTCTATTTGAACTGTGAGAAAACCGAAACCCTAACCGAGCACCTCGGCCGCCGCTCGCCGTCGTCGACTCCGGTCATCTCCGGGGCGATTGATGGTAACGGAAGATGCGTCATTCCTTCCTCTACCTCCTCGGTGAGTTTAGCTTGCTAGGAAACCCGGACGTGGACGAATCGGGTCTTCTTCTTCAAGTCTGGCCGCCGGTCAATCTTGGACGCCGCCGACGATTGGGAACTCGTCGAGCCTCCTCGTTTGCTCCACTACAACCAGGGTGAGCTTGTGATCATCTCGGTATGCTCCAATCTTTTATTCGTCACCGAATTCATCATCATCGTCACTCACTGTGCGCTGCCGCCATGGTCATGGTCGCCGGCGCAACTCCGGTGACCATTTGGTCGATACGCCGCCACCCGCACGCTCACCTTGACCTCCTCTAATCAATGGAACAAACGAATCGAGCTTAGTTGGAGCAGATCGACAGATTGGAGAATTACAGAGGAGATTTCCTCTGTGCTGACGCGGTCCTGACGTCAGGCGAGTTTTTCTTTTATTTCTTTTTATTTAAGTTAAAACTGACAGGTGGGTCCCACGTGTCAATTTAAATAAACACAAATTCAAATAAACTTAATAAATCAATATATTTTAATTTACTTATCAGAAAATTGTAAATAAAATATGTAATTGTTCAGAAAAATAAAACCTATCTATTTATAAACTTTTCATAAATGTTTGATAAAGTTTAGAAATAAATATTTTCTTTAATTAAATTAAATCATTTAAAATTGAGAAAAATAATAAATAATTCATAAAATCAGAAAAATACAAGTAATATACCAAAATGATCCAAATGACAAATGCAACTCATATATGATGTTTTCATAGTCATTTGACCAAGTTTTCATGTGTGCAATATTTTGTCCAATCATTTAATTCATTTAAAATTAATAAATTAATAACTTATTCAAATATTTTCAGAAAGCATAAAATGTTATATCAAACTAAAGAGAAAAGAATTTAAAATTCATATATGTCAAACATAAACATTTTGTTAAATTTATGAACTTGTTCCTAATGGTATAATAGAATTCTATAATATTCCATTATTATGAGAAATAACTGACACAACATTATTTTCTTTATTAATAAAAACCTCATGTTTTCACAACTACTAAACCTCTCATCACAAGACATAATCAAGTGTTATGATGATAGAGTAGTGGTATTAGCTCATTGTTTTCAAATAAACACTTTGTCATTAGCTCTACACATTTGAAAATAAAATAAAATGTGTTCGTTACCTTGTCAACAGTTGTTTACCATGTGCTATTGTCTTGTTGCCTAACCATGCTATAACACTTCTACTTAAACATGATAACAAGTGTTTGTTCAATAAAAGTGAAACACACTTAAGCCTAAAAGAAATAACAACATCACCACAAGTAATGAAACAACTCTAAGTCACCTAAAAACTGTGTGATTACGTTATCGTTTCAAACATGGCTTACATTTGTAAGTTGGGGTATTTTCCAGGGTATTCCACGATTACATCTCATTATTATGCATGTATCATCTTGCCATTGTTTTCTGTAGTCCTTACCGGGACTACTTTGCTATCTTTCAGATGTCGGGATTTTCTATGAGACCCTTGAACCCGAAGACATGGATTATTATTGTCATTGTTTCAATCTCAGGCAAGTTCATC
Source organism: Alopecurus myosuroides (assembly GCA_028641055.1). Lineage (NCBI taxonomy): Eukaryota > Viridiplantae > Streptophyta > Magnoliopsida > Poales > Poaceae > Alopecurus > Alopecurus myosuroides. The sequence goes on from CM054062.1 coordinate 35,154,822, forward strand.
ACTTGCTCATATCCTTTGCAGTATTTCCTAACAAACTATTTGCAAAAACCATGTTGTATTACCACCTATTCTCAAAAGAATGCATGATCCTATTTTTTATAATAATATGACTAATTGAATGACTACCCGAGTGGTAGTGTTCTGTTTGGTGGGCGGATGGGACCATGGTAAGATGAATAGGTCAAAGGAAGGTTCCATCTGCATGGGAAAGTATTATCTAGTATTAATCACAACTGCCATCAGGATTCTTGCGCCGTAAATTCGCGTTAACCATGGGTCTTCTATGGGGGGAGTAAGTCAGATGTGATCTTCTCTTGTTCGCATGTCAACGGACTGCCAGAGACGTACGCTGTAGGTCTTGCGGGACTACATGCACATGGGTGGGAGCCCTTACGTCCCATGGACTCTGGGGTCTATGAGTGTCTGTCAGGGCCACGTAGATCTCCATCGTGATGGGTGGAATCAGGCGTTCAACCTGCTGGCTCAAATGGGTGGGCATGCGTTGTGCGGAGAAGCACGGCTTGGCTTGGACCAACAACCGGGCCCCACACCTAAGTGGGAGTGTACAGGAATGTACACCTGGTTGTGCAACATGGTCTTGGTCGTCCATGGGTAAAGTAACGCACCTCTGCAGAGTGTAAAAGGATGTGGCATGTTACCCCCTGTTCCGGGAAAGAGCTGTGAACACCGCAGGAAAGGCAACTCCATGAAGTTCTAGTCCTGTGAAGATCTGGCGGGCATAGTTTTCAGAACTAAAAGCAACCTCTTGAAGAAAGTTTTACAAAACCTTGCATTATGTTATGACTTTTTTTTAGTCTAAAGCTGTAGTTAGTGCATCAAACTACCCACCATATATCATGAGCTTGCTGAGTAACGCTCTTTACTCATTCATTCCCGTTTGACCCCCTGCTTAGAGATGAAGCCCTATGGAAGTCGTCATCGAGAAGCCATTGCTGTATAAGGAAGCTAGGTGGAGTCATATCTTACTTAGCCAGGAAATCATCGTCATTAACAACGCTGGAGGAGAAGAAGCTACCAAGGTGTAGATGGAGAGCATTTTTGGTCTTAGCTGTTTCAAACCATAGATTAGGGCTGACATCAGCCGTAATAGTTTAAGTTCTGAGCTAGAGTTCTTCTCCGGCTTGGAGCTTCGTATTGCTTCTTCTGATGTTTCATTTGTATGAGATCTTCTTGATTCATCAAAGAGATTCTCCAGATTTTGTAATGAAGTTTGTATCTTGTAGTTCTGCCTGGTCCTGCTATGTTTCTGTTGTACTACTCTGAGGGATGTAATATTCACGGATAAGTCCTCCTGTGAGTATTATGTCATTGACTTGCGCACTACACATGCAGTGGTGTGCTGGGTCACCACAACGGCCCACTGTATGCGCCCAGGCATCACCCGAATATGCAGTTTCACCCAATGCTCCATGAGAACCTCTCTGTCCTTCTCATCCATGGACCCTTCCATGACGAGCTCCCGCGCCTTAGAGGATGGCAGCCGAAGGCCACCGCCGCGGATGGCGATGCACAGGCTCCCAACTGACAGGAAGACGAGGGCAAAGTCAGCGTCACTTAATTGGCGCACCTGCCAATACCAGAGGTCATCAACCAGCTCCTTAAACTCCTCTTCAACCTTCTCCGCCGACAACACCGCACCCTCCACATAGACGGTGGCGGAATTGGGAGGTGCCTTTGGGAGCTCATCTTCAGCCACTTCCAAACACATAAAGCCAATACCATCGACACTGTATCCCGCACAATACGGCTTGAAACGCTTGTCATTCGCTCTGCACATGGCGGAGGGGTGCCCAGTTGCATTACACTTCACACAGAATGGATCTTCCTTGCATTCTGCCTGGAGATGGCCTAGATTACTGTAGTTGAAAGTAAGCTTCGAGGAGTCTGGCACGGAAGAAAGCTCGCCGGCCGCCGAGGTCCCCACCCCCGCGGCAGGACCCTTCTTCTTCTGTTGCGCGGGGAACCTATCCTTCGATCTGCTTCTGCCCGCGCCGTACCTTCCCCCCCCCCCCACCGCGGATACTGGCCGGAAGAGTTTCCTTGGCAGTCTTCCCAGCGTCGATCACCGTCCCGGCCGCGTGGCAGAGAGGGGGTCTGGCCGCCGTAGCGCCGACAGTTCTCCTCATGCTCACGCACGGAGCGAGCCTCCAGCTCCCGGCGCGAGCCAACACTAGCGTAGTCGTCGAAGCCCCGTTTGCCCCGCCTTTCTTCGTCATTGTGGTCGTGGTCCATCTCATGAGTGGAGGAGGGAAGGACGCCAGAAGGGGGAGAAACTTGGATCGCTTCTTGTTGCGCCGCACGTCCCATGGGGGAGCAGGAAACCCTAATGAGAGGTCTAGGGTTCCCGCAGGCACCCACCTCCACTTATATCCCCGGGCCAAAGTGTTGTCTCGTGGAGGCCACGTAGGCCCAGAACGGAACGGAGGGCCAGCTCCAACGGAGCCCGCAGAAGGCGAAACCGGCCTAGGCCCAACAGAAGGGCCACCTGCCCCCTGATGGTGTGTAACACACGTTCGTTGGGAGACCCGAAGAGGAAGGTATAAAGAGCACGGTAGCAAGTTTCCCTCATAAAGAAACCAAGGTTGAATCGAATAGTAGGAGAACGAAATCACTTCCGAAGGTTGTTGGCATCTGATGTTGGCAGGGCGCACTACCGGTTCATCAGCAACTTGGAATCTACACAACACAAACAAGTTACTTTGCCCCAACGAAGCAGTGAGGTTTCAATCTCACCGGTTTTGCTGAAAACAAATGATTAGACGTATAGTATGGAAAGCAGTACTTGTTTGCAGTAAATGAAACGAGAACATTGATGGCACTGAATGAGTGGAAAATAGTAATTGCAGTAAAGAAAATAGTGGTTGTAGTGGATGTATTATCAAAGAAATGGACCGGGGTCCATAGTTCACTAGAGGTGTCTCTCCAAAACACATAGATAACATGTTGGGCAAACAAACTACAGCTGGGCAATTGACAGATATAAAGGCTACACCGTAGTGCATATGCATGACATGATGATTACTATGTGATTCATGTGGACATTACAACAAGATACATAGATCGTTGTCCAACTGCATCTATGACTAATAATCCACCCTCAGAGTGTCATCCGAGCAAACTTTGGGTATTAAGTTGCAAGCAACAGATAATTGCAGCAAGCAAAGTGTGTAATGTAAACAATAAAATCATCCTTAGACAAAGTATTGTTGTTTTGTCCCTAATCTCAACAGCACATCCCCCACCCGTTACGTTTCTGTCACTCGAGGTGAGTGAAAGGGAGGCATGAACCCACTATTGAGCATAAATACTCCCTCTTGGAGTTACAAGCATCAACTTGGCCAGAGCATCTACTAGTAATGGAGAGCATGCAAGATCATAAGTAACATACACGTGAAAATAACATGATATATTGATAATCATTGGCCATAGCATTCAAAAATCATCAGATCCCATCAAACACAACATTTGCATTACAATAAGATGATCTTCATAATGTTAGGCAGCTCACAAGATCTAAACATTAGGCATTGTCGAATATGCATCTCAACAAGTCCCTCGGGTGAACCGATAGGGTTTCGATTAGGAGAACGCGTAGGCGCTGGTGACAATCGTCGGCAAACAGGGGGCACGATTTACCCAAGTTCGGGGCCCTCGTAGAGGTAAAACCCTTACTCCTGCTTCTGTCGATCTGTATTGGCAATAGATCGATTACAATGGGGGGGTGCTCGATTCAAGAGTCAGATCTCAATCTCAAGGATTTGGTGGTGTGATATTGCTTCCTCCCCCTCCCGGTGGTTCTCCTGGCCTTATATAGGTGGCCAGGTCTCAAACCGTACCCGGGGGGGATACAAACCCTAACCTTAAGACGGTTACAAGTTTCCTTTCTTGACCATCAAGGCCTTGTGGGTGGGCCTTGATTGGGCCTTCTAGAACTGTCTAAGGCATCTCCCTTCGAGCATAGGTCTTGGGCCTTGGACCGGGTAGCCTCACCCGATAGGTCCAGGACTCATCCCCTCGTCAGTAGCCCTCGAGCGTTTACTCGATTGAGAATATGTCGGGTAGACGCTCAAAGTTTGTCTTGATTTCTATCGATTGATTGCTTCAACTGTTCGATGTTTAGAGGGTGCATACCCTGTGCGTGATGCGCTTCTTGTACTCGAGCATCAAGCAATGAATGTGCCTGTGTTTCGGCTGTGTTCGCAGAAGGATATGGCTCAGTTGCTTGGCTCTCCCAAAAGCTCAGGGCCAATTAATTGTATCTAGGGAAAAAATTGTTCTGGCCTACACAAATTCGAGACCTCCGACTCGAATTCGGCGAGGTGATCATTGCGACTGGGTCGTGGAGGTCTTACCGAGTCGAACTTAACCTATAGGGGTACCCGGCGCGTCCGCTAGGATTTTTCTTCGTGTTGTTGACACGGAAATTTACTGGAGGATGCAGCTTGAGTGCGATTCCAGGCCCATAAGAGAGATCTTTGGGTCTTACCTTCGTACTCGAAAGAATACGGCATCCGGATGTGCCTAGTCGGCCGAACGATCCAGGGCAAGGATGTGTAAATACATCGTGTGTCAGAGTGGCAGGAACTGCACACTTGCGAGTATTATCTTGAGAGTTTCCGAGTGAAGAGATTTTCCTTCTTGTTGTACTTATGCAAAAGAAATTTTTGCACTTGTAATATTTTGCCCGTACGAAAGAATTTTCATGTTCAGGGGCCTTGTTGTACCTATACGAAAGAGATTTCATGTGTGGGTAGTTATGCGGGAGAGTTCCCGTGTCTTGTCATGCCTATACGAAAGAAATTTCGTGTCAGGGAGCTTATGCGAAAGAATTTTCGCCCTTTGATTTGCCCATACGAAAGAAATTTCGTGTCAGGGAGCTTATGCGAAAGAATTTTCGCGTCTTGGTGTGCCCATATGAAAGAAATTTCGTGTTAGGGAATTTATGCGAAAGAATTGTCGCGTTTGATGAGGTGCGCAATGATGCTATTACGCACTTGCCTGTTTTGACTCCTCCCGATGGGACGTGACAGAGCGGAGCAGAGCACGATGGCCCACCTTGTCAGTTTTCTGACTAGAAACGAGAGGTCGTTTCCGGTTTTCCCGCGAGCCACGCGCCGTAAATGCGCACGATCTGCTGTAAAGATCGTGGCAGAGATAACTGTTCACCGCCGCCTCGTTTCCACTTCACGCGTGGCAGCCGCGATGACCGCCACGTCACTAGATCTACGGTTCAGATCATCTCGGCCTGTGTATAAGTAGACATCCTTAGGCGATGGGTAAATTTCCCTGCCATTTGCTCCCTTTATTCCTCCTCGCGCACACGTCTCATTCTGCAAACACCAACGAGCTGTCATGGCTGGAGGGAAGAAGCGCAGCGCCGCTGCATCATCGTCGAAGGAGGTCGGAGACGCTTCTGCGCCGCCCGCCGTGAAATCAGGCGATTGGCGCTCCGCCAACACCACTAGGAAGAGCCTCAATGAGAAGCAACGAGAGGGGCTGCTGCCTCCCGACGGCGAGAAGCGCGTGCGCCTCCCCAAGAAAGAAGAGGTACCAAATCCTCGCGCAAACGAGCGTGTGATCTTCTCAGAGCATGTCTCGCGCGGTCTATCTCTTCCTCTCCACCCCTTTCTTCTTGGATTGTTGTATGTCTATGGCATACAGCTCCATGACTTGCCTCCAAATGCGATTCAGCACATACCGTGATTTATCGTGCTTTGCGAGTGCTACTTAGGCATCCGCCCGCATTGGGGCCTCTGGAAGGCCCTGTTCAAGGTGCATATCTTTCGGGAGAAGTCGCGACTAGGCGAGCCAGGGGAGCCACTGCGCACTGGCGGGTTCGGGATCCAGGCGAGGAGGGACATCCCCTACCCGGAGATGTACTTCGTCGACTCCGCGCAAGGATGGCGGACGAAATGGTTCTACGTCATCGACAACAAGCGGGTGGAGCTCCTGAGTTTCATCAATTCGCGATTCTGAAGCGCAGGAAATCCTGGGCGCACAAGCTTACTGCCGAAGACAGCAAGACTGTCTCCCCTCTACTCGCGAAGTTGGGGAGCTTCCGCGACAAGGCGATTGGGGTTCCGCTGAATGGATTGCATTTGGCGACTGTCTTTCTTCAGCGGAGGATCCAGCCCCTTCAAGAGAGGCCTTCGACTATGTGGGAGTATCAAGGTACGCAGGACCCGAGCCGCGTCTGCGAAGACCTTCTCTCGAACGCCGAGTTCGAGAAAAAGATTGCGGCCATCACCAAGCTGAAGAAAGGAGAGGCCTTCTCGGCATGTTCTCTCGAGCCATTCGAGGCAGCAAAACCTCCTCCAGCTGATGTAAGTTTTTCTATGTTCTTATTTGTTCTCTTTGCAGTCTGAAATTTTGTCGACTGAAGTTCTTCTCTCTTTTCCTTCTTCCTTCGTAGAGCTTGAAGGTAGCAACATGCTACCCGCCAGTTTCGGCTGAAGACGCCTCGGATCTGCTGGCGAGCAACGTCGAGGCCCCTCTCGAAACCAGCGTTGCTGAAGCTGACTCGAGCTGCGAGCACGACTATTCGGACGACGTAGAAGGCTCGGGTAGCGATCAACTCCATCGCCGCAGGAACGGAGATGACGAAGCCACTTCCAAGGACAGTTCCTTGGGTGATGGGTCCGGCAAGGCGACTGAGCCTCTCCAGGTGGCGCCTCTAAATGTGCTTCCTCCCCTGGGCCGCAAGTCGAAGGTTCCCACCGCCTGGAATGTGGACATTCTGGATGACGATGATGAGGATGAGTAAGTTTTTCTTGCGCGTTGCCTTTTAGTCGAGAATCAATTCCCTTTTTTTGGTCTTTGTTTGACTTTATCTCCAATAGCAGCCTTCAAACCATCAGCCCTGGGCAGTATGCTTCCTCGTTTCCCTCTGTGAAGAGGAAAGAAGTTGCCCAAGGAGACGTTCTAGCCGTAGAAGCCACCCGAAGGTCTCAAAGTGATGCGAGGGCAGCCGTAATTCCTAAGTACGGGCTACCTGGTTTTGCGAGTGGAGCTTCTACACACAAGGAGGTTTCGGGCAGCTCAGCAGATCCTGTGTCTACTGCCCAAGACCAAGTAAGTTTATCCCTCCTTGTTGTATCTTTTGCTACGTATGGTTGGAATTTCTATCGGGTGCACGACAGTGCTCCCAATGGGAGTAGCCCCCGAGGCCGTGGTTAATTGATTGCGGTTAGCCACAGACTCAAGTTGAACTATTTTCTTCCTTGTCTTTCTTTATTCTATTGGGTGCACGGCAGTGCTCACGATGGGAGTAGCCCCTGAGGCTATATTCGACTGTGTATAGTCGTGTATAGGCTCAAGAGATTTTGTCCTCTAACTTTAATTTCTGTCTTGGGCTTTTGCAGACTCTCCTTGATTCCCTTGCTGCCATCGGTTGTCGAGTGCTCTCAGCTAAGGCGGATTGCGTTTCCCTTCGGGTGGATCGCGATCGACTTGTTGAGGATGACCGATCTCTTCAAGGTAGGTTAATCCACTCCGTTTTATTGTTTCTGTTGATCACGAAAATTTCTTAAGCTGTATTCGCTGCTCTGTAGACCAAGTTACCCGCCTGAAGGCCGACAAAGTTGAAGCTGTCGCTCGGGTGAAAACCCTTGAAGTTGAGTTGGAGTCCTCCCGAAAGGAGCTGGAGTCCACTCGCAAGCATTCAGCTGATTTTGAGGGGAAACTCGTCGAGGCTCAAGAGGCGCTGAAGCAATTGGAGGAGGCAGGTGCCAAGCATGATAGTGATGTTGTTGGCATTGTCCGCCCCTTGGCTTAGAAGTTTGCGGGTAAGATACACTTGACCATTCTTCTGTCGCAATGTAACTTAATTTCCTGTCTTAGAGATTTATGTTGTCCTTTTTGTAGATATCCTTGGGGTTGCACTGGAGCTGCCTGGGAGCCAGCGACTGGACGCCCTTATGGATTCCTGCGCCCAGCTCCAGGAGCATGCGAGTGAGATCTGCTCTCTCGTTGGTGAAGTCACCCGAGTGTTTACACAGTTCCACGAGTGCCTACTGGTGGATGCGGCGGTTCCACCTATGCTGGGCGGCCTTCTGAAGGTGTTCTTGGACGATGAAAATCTCCTCCAGGCTTATTCAGTCGCCCAGTCTGAGTGCGGGGCTAGGACGGTTATCCAATATGCACTGGCGCAGGGAGTCTCGGATGACCTGGAGAAGGTGTACTCGAGCCTTCCCTACGGCGCCTTAGGAAAAAAGGTAGCGCTCCGTCCCTTTGGCGCTCAGGCTGAAGTCCTTGCAAAGAAGCTCTCTGAAGTTCTTGCTCGTGCTAGTCGCAAGAGGCAGCCTTCTGCGAGTGGCACCACTTCTGCAGTCCCTTAGGCTAGTTTATATTTTCTTTTGTCTGTCGATATAATGAACCTTGGGATGTATTCCCGTATTTATGTTGCGTAATAGAAGTGTTTCTTGAGATCCTCAGTGTCTGATTGTTGCGTCTTGTTTTTGTGTGCTCCCGATGGGAGTAGCCGCCGAGCACCTGATAGATAGGTGGTGTGTTTCTCGAGTGGGGTCTTGTAATTTTTCTGAACTTGCTTCATTTCTTTCCATATAGTCGATCCTAGCGCAGAGTCTTCGAGTGGGTCTGCTGCGCGGGTGAATCCCCTTGTTGCTGCTGCTAGTACATTCGCCTCACTTCGTGACCGCGTTGCGGATGGCGAGCGCAAACTGAAAGCGCTGCGGGGCGTGGCTGATGTCGCCAAATCAAAGGAGAAAATTGCGGTTGAGCGTGAAAAGTTTGTGATGGAAGAGCTGGCGGCCGTTGCGAAGGACATGCTTTGTAAGCCTGCAAGCCCCCGAGTATTTAGCTGCTTGCTTCCCTTTCTGTTTTGGCGTGTTTGCTGAATTTGCAGTTGTTGAGCCCGACGGGCCTTGTGAGACTCACTGGGTGGATACCCACATTTTCTATGAGGCGGGTAGCTCCAGACCACATGCAACCAATTTTTGGTCAGATCGCAGTCCAGGCTTCGTTTTGGCCACCTTGAAGTATCGGGCGAGCCAGGCGAAGATTCTTCTTGAGTCTTGTCGCGAGGCTCTTTCTTCTGTGCATCGGACATTTTATCCATTGGGTACCATTCCAGAAGGATGGAGCGGTTTTCTAAGGGTCTTTCGTCGAGTAGGAGAGTTTCGGGAGTGCGTTCGACAGCAACTTATCTGTGGAGCTCAGGTAGCTCTCGCCTTTGTTCGGGTGTGGCATCCTGAGATCAATTTTAACTCGGTGGCGTGGCTTCCCGACTCTCCAGTTGATTTTTCTCCTCATTACGCGGTCGTCCAGCCCGCGACGGAGCGGATTATTCGACTAACTTCCGAGGAGATTGATCAAATGCTGGCGGAGAGGACTGCTCACCGTCAGATGTAATCGTAGGATGTAGGTATCCTGTAACCCTGTATAGCTCGCTAGATATGTTTGAAGGTGTTTATAAGGTGTGAACCTTGTTGTACCTTGTATTTGAAAATTTGCATTTTATGCTAGTTAGGCGTAGCCCCCGTGTGTTTGGGGTGTATACCTGTTGTTTTAGCATGTAAAATAGAAGATGTGAATAGCTATGGTTGAAGAACCATGTGTTTTATTGATATGGCTGAGAAGCCATGTATTTTATCGAGCTACAGAATGGCTGGTACAACCTTATTTCTTGCGAATAGGATAATCCTAAGGGTAGAACCTACGAAGATGCGCAACGTTCCATGGGTTGGAGTAGATGCCACCGGTCTCCGGGTTCTTCAATCGGTAAGCTCCACCTGGGATAACTTCGTGTATTATGAAGGGTCCTTCCCATGGTGGCTTGAGCTTGTGTCCTTTCTTTTGCTTGAGCCGCAGCACCAGGTCTCCTACCACGAAGGATCTGTGGCGTATACGATGACTGTGGTAGTTGTGCAGTGATTGCTGGTATACCGCGGATCTTGCAAGTGCGATGTCTCGAATTTGGTCGAGTGTGTCCACGTCTTCTGTGAGTGCCCTGTTTGAGGTTTCTTCGCTGTATGCGATGACGCGTGGAGCACTAAATTTGACGTCTTCGGGTAGGACGGCCTTGGCTCCGTTGACCATGAAGAATGGCATATAGTTTGTTGACCGATTTGGCGTTGTGCGGAGGCTCCACAGTACTGATGGTAATTCCTCGGGCCAATGCCCTGCTGCTGGGTTCAGGCGATCGAGTAGCCGCTTCTTTAGGCCATCTGAGACTAACCCGTTAGATTGCTCGACTTGACCGTTAGTTGGCGGGTGAGCTACTGAGGTGAAGCTGAGGGTGATTCCCTTTTTCTCGCAGAATTCTTGTGTTTCCTTGGCCGTGAAGTTGTTGCCGTTGTTGGTGATGATGTTGTGTGGGGTGCCAAATCTGCACACGATGGAGTCGAGGAATTTGACGGCGCATTGGGCGTGCGTGGAGGTGATTGGCATAGCCTCTATCCACTTTGTGAATTTGTCAACTGCTACGAGTAGGTGCGTATATCCTCCGGGTGTCGACTTCCGTAATGGCCCTACCATGTCTAGCCCAATTGTGCAAAGGGCCATGCGATTGGGATCATGTGTAGTTCCGTGGCAGGGGCGTGCGGCTTGGGTGCAAACCTCTGGCAGGCATTGCATCGGTCGACCAGATCTTTGGCATCTCTGGCTGCTGTGAGCCAATAAAATCCTGCCCTAAAGGCTTTACCCACGATTGCTCTCCAGCTGGCGTGGTGGCCGCAGTCTCCTTGGTGGATATCCCGGAGCAACTCCTTGCCATCTTCAGGTGCTATGCACCTCTGCAATACCCCTGATATGCTTTGCTTGTATAGCTCGCCGTTGATCACCCGGAAGGATTTGCTGCGTCATACGATTTGCCGAGCCTCACAGTTGTCTGCTGGGAGCTGTTTGTTTGACAAGTAGTCGAGGTATTTCTACGTCCAGACTGGCTCGACCAGAAAAACTTGCCTTGAAATATTGTGCATGAGCTCGATCATAGCAATTTGCGGGCTGGCTACTGTCTCTGCTACTGCGGGTGTTCCCGCTAGCTTCTTGACTTTGACTGAACGCTTGATCATTCTTTCGAAGTAGATTCCTGGCGGTATGGGTGTGTTTGTGGACCCCATGTTTGCCAGCTTGTCCGCTTCCTCATTGCTGGATCGTGCAATGTGTTTTAGTTCGCACCCTTGGAAACTTCCTTCGAGTAGGTTGTACATGTCGCGGTAGGCGACCATGTTATCTGCGATGGCATCGCACTCCTTCATCGTCTGTTGTACGATGAGGTTGGAATCTCAATATATCATCAATCGGGTGGCTCCGCAAGCGATCTCCATTTTCATGCCGTGAAGGAGGGATTCGTATTCTGCGTCGTTGTTGGATGCTGGGTCCTCGGGTGCGAAGTCCAACCGCAAAACATACTGCAGCTTATCTCCTCTGGGGGAGATGAGAATAACTCCGGCTCCGGCTCCTTTGTTCCTTTTCCACCCGCCGAAGTACATGATTCAGTTGCTCGTGTACTCTAGGGGTCCTGGCGTCTGCAGCTCCGTCCACTCGCTCAGGAATTCTGAGACGACCTGGGATTTTACAGAGTAGCGTCCTGCGTATATGATGTCCCATGCGCCTAGCTTGATGCTCCACTTCGCGATTCTTCCAGATGCCATAGGGTTGTTCATGATAGTACCGATTGATGCGTCGTTTAGCACTGTGACGGTATGTTCCTGAAAGTAATGCTTGAGCTTTCGGGCTGTGAGCACGACCCTGTATGCGAGCTTCTAGTAGTGGGGGTATCGCTGTTTGCACGGCGAGAGCACCTCGCTGATGTAATAAATTGGCCGTTGAACTCCATACGCCTTGCCATCCTTCGGCCGCTCAACCACGATCACCGTGCTGATGACTTGGTTTGTTGTGGCTAGGTATAAGTACAGTGGCTCCCGTTCTTGTGGCGTTGCTAGAACACGCCTACTCTGTAGTGCTCGCTTTAGCTCTGCGAATGCATTTTTTGCTTCGGGTGTCCACTCGAACTTGTCCGTCTTCTTCAGCAGCTTGTAGAAGGGAAATGCTTGCTCGCCTAATCTGGAGATGAATCTGCTTAGAGCGGCTAGCCGTTCTGCGAGCTGCTGTATGCCGAGAAGATTGGTTGGCTCCTTCACTGTCATGATTGCTTGAATTTTCTCTGGGTTGGCTTCGATTCCTCGAGCGGACACCAGATATCCGAGAAGTTGTCCCGCAGGGACACCGAAGACGCATTTTGTCGGGTTAAGCTTGATCCTGTACGCGTTGAGGGCGTGTCCTCCACTCGAGTTTTTATGACAATGTCATCAACGTATACTTGTACGTCTTGCCAATGAGCTTAGCGAGGCATTTTTGCATGCATCACTGATATGTTGCGCCTGCATTTTTAGCCCGAAGGGCATCGTCGTGTAGCAGTAGACACCGTGAGGTGTGATAAACGTTGTCTTCTCCTCGTCCTCCTTTTTCATCCTGATCTGATTATAGCCCGAGTAGGCGTCCAAGAAGGAGAGGCGCTAGCAGCCTGTTGTAGAGTCCACGATCTAGTCGATCCGTGGTAAGGGGAAGTTATCCTTGGGGCAGCGTTTGTTCAACGACGTGTAGTCGATGCAAACACGAAGGATGTCAGTGTTTTTCTTCGGGACCAGCACCGGGTTTGCTAACCAGGTGGATATCTTTATCTCTCGGATGAATTTTGCGGCGAGCAGTATGTTCACTTCTTCTCCAAGTTCCTTTTGCTTTGGCTCTGAGAACCGTCGAGTTGTTTGCTTGATAAGTTTGGCGTCTTTGAAAACTTCGAGTGAGTGCTCGGCGAACTCCCTGGGTATCCCTGGCATATCTGAAGGCTGCCAGGCAAAGATTTCGCAGTACTCATGGAGGAGTTCGACGAGCGCGCCTTCCTATGCGGACGAAAGGGTGGAGGACACCATCGCCGTCTTCGCGGGCTCCGTCAGGTGCACTTGATGCTTTCGAGTGCCGCTGTTTGCACTGAACTCGAGTTCTGGAGCATTATTTTTGATGAGAGGCATCACGGAGTGGTTCGTGGTCTTTTCCAATTCTTCCAGTTCCTCCCGCATCCCGAAAGATTTCGCGATCTCGTTGAACTCGATGTCGCACTTGTCAGATTTTTGGAAGTCGCCATCTATGGTGATGGGGCCGTATTCTCCAGGAACTTTGAGTTTCAGGTAGGCATAGTGAGGTAATGCCAAGAATCTCGCGAACGCTATTCGGCCGAGAATGGCGTGGTACTGTGAGGGCCAGTCGACTATTTCGAAGTCGAGGAATTCTCGTCTGTAGTTTCTTCGGTTATCGAGCACTACCTCCAAATTGATTGTTCCGAGTGGTCGGACTGCTTTTCCTGGTACTATCCCGTGGAAGGATGTCTCTGATTCTGCGAGTCCGTCCAGGTTCTTGTTTATCCTACGGAGTGTGTCCACGTAAATGATGTTGATCCCGCTGCCCCCGTCCATGAACACTCGAGCGAGTTCGTAGTTGCCTATTTGCGCCTGGATGACGAGTGCGGCGTGTCCTGGTCGATAGACTCACGGGGGATGGTCCTCTTTGGAGAAGGTTATCGGTTGATCCGCCATCTTCAGGTATTTGGGTTTGGACGGTGGAGCTTGGACTGCCATGACTACCTGGCGTGTGTTTGTTTTCTGGGCCCTGCGGGACGGGCAAACTTTCTGTATCATTCCGAGGAGTCCTGCTGGGTTTGGGTACCCATTGCCCCCTTGGTTTGCGGCGGGTGGTGCTGGGAGAGCGGCCAACACTGCGTTTTGGTGTCCTGGTGGAGGTAGGGGCTGTGGAGGGTGGAATCCCCGATGTCCTCCTCCTGGGAGCTATGGGTAGCCCTGATTGACCGCAGCTCTGTTCTTCTTCGAGAAGGCCACGCGGATGTCGAGAAACTTTCGGCAATCCTTGAGGAGGTGTGTTGCCTTAGTCTTGCATGTGCGCTTATCTGTAAATAGATGTAGCGTGCAATAACCATCAAGGTCCTCCTCGGGAGTTTTATCCTCTGGCTTTGGCTTCCATTCGCGATTTCCATGATGTCCGCTGTCACGATTTCTCGTAAACTCTACCGCCACCAGTTCTTCTCGATCGTCGTGATCGTAATGCTTTCTCCTTTTCTTTCGACCTTGACGGTCGTCTTCAGGCGCAGGCGAAGATGCCTTTTCATTGCGCACCGAGTCCTCTCTGTTGGCCCATCTGTCGGCTATAGCCCTCAGCTCTCCGATGGTTTTGGGTGCGGCTCGCCCGAGTTCTTCTCTGAAGGCGGTTCGTCGAGCTCCTTTGGTGAAAGCTTCGACTGTGACATCTTCCGATATGTTTCCCGCCTTATTTTTTAGCGTGGTCCATCGCTGTATGTACTCGCGAGTAGACTCACCACTCTTCTGCTTGCAAGCCCGCATCTCCTCGATCGATGCGGGTCTTTTGTATGTTGCTTGGAAGTTTTTGCGGAAGTCGAAGGTCAGATTGTCCCATGATCCGTAGCACGCCCTCGGTCTTCCTTCGAGCCAGCTACGCGCAACGCCTACAAGATGTAGGTTAAGATACTGCATAGTTGTGGTCTTGTTCCCACACTGGCATTTTACTGCCGTGAGGTAATCCGACAGCCAGGATTTGGGCTCCAGCGAACCATCTGTATTTTGGCACTTCTGTAGTAAGCTTAAATCTCCTGGGCGCGGTTCCTGGCTGCTCGGGCCTTGTTTGATTTTGTTTTGCGTGATGTCAGATCGCACGTTGTATCCAGGCTGGTCGCGATCAACCTCCTTTCGCGGCTCCTTGTTGTGATGTCGCGAGCGGCTGCTATGATGTCGTGGGCTACGATGTCGATCTCTCGGGCTGTCGTCGCTGCTGCTCGGGCTATCACCGCGTCGATGAGCTTCTTTTCCTCGGGCGCGACGAGGTGACTTCTCCCTTCTGGGCGATGTACTCCCGTGTCTGCGGGGTGTGTCTTTGTCTTTCCGAGGGGCTTTCTCAGTCTCCTGTGCAGTCGCGTTCTTGCGGCTTTGGGCTGCGAGTCTTGCGGCTGCCATGCCTAGCCCCTTCTGGACTTGCCTGTATTGCTCCGCGTGGGGGTCGTTCTCCCCTAGCTGGTTCGCCTGCAGGTATGTGGCTGCAGCCAGGACTGCGGCGGCGGGAGTCGTCGGGTGTACGTTGTCATCGTCATCGACGTGCATAAGGGAGGTTTCGAGTGTTCTGCTGATCCCGCTGAGGGACCCGCCGTCCAGGGCCGCGGTCTTTGAGACGTATCTTTTCTTCGGAGGACCGTTTCCTACCGAACATGTTTTGGAGATAGCCGCGCGATGTAAACTTGATTCGTCCGCCAGTTTTTTTTCGCTCGTCTAGATCCTTGCGAGCTTCTTTGATCAGCGCTGCCGCTTTCACTAGATGGTAGTGGTATGCGGTTAGATCTTCCTGGGGGGCTCCTTCTTCAATCAGCTGGCCGGAGTGTACGGCCGCTTTTGCCTTGACCCAGGCTGCTCGCGATACTTTAATGAGCTCTCGCTCCGTCGCGCTCTCTTCCGTTTCTTTGGGTAGATCGTTCGATCGTGCCATACAGACCTGAGCAAGATATGGCCCGTGAGTCCTAGGCATGGATTGACGAGCTTTTCCAACCCGAGAAGGTTCCTCTGCAGCGATGGTGTGGAAGTTGCGAGTACTGGGGCGGACGGATCCGCCGCTGGTTGCTAGGTCGCATCCAACGTTATTGGGCAACGAGTCGAGAGTTTTCGGGCTCGAGATCGACTCGGAGTCAGATCCTTCGAGATCGGTTTGCTCGGGGAAGTGCAGGATTCCCACTCTGTTGGCATGGAAGTGGAAGCTCCCGAACGTCAGGGTGACGCTTTTTTCCAATCCGCTGAACGCCAGACGCGATTCCGGCGAGTGGGGCGCGATGATGATCGACCCGAATCGGATCAGATCTGCTGAAGTCGAAGCTCCGGGGCTCCAGCTAAAGGTTGGCGATTATGAGGCCAAAGATGCCGTGGATCCAGCGCCCGCCGTTCCCATAGACGGCGCCAATTGTCGAATATGCATCTCAATAAGTCCCTCGGGTGAACCGATAGGGTTTCGATTAGGAGAATGTGTAGGCGCTTGTGACAATCGCCGGCAAACAGGGGTGCACGATTTACCCAGGTTCGGGACCCTCGTAGAGGTAAAACCCTTACTCCTGCTTCTTTCTATCTGTATTGGCAATAGATCGGTTACAATGGGGGGTGCTCGAGTCGAGAGTCAGATCTCAATCTCAAGGCTTTGGTGGTGTGATATTGCTTCCTCCCCCTCCCGGTGGTTCTCCTGGCCTTATATAGGTGGCCAGGTATGAAACCGTACCCGGGGGATACAAACCCTAACCTTAAGACCGTTACAAGTTTCCTTTCTTGCCCATCAAGGCCTTGCGGGTGGGCCTTGATTGGGCCTTCTAGAACTGTCTATGGAATCTCCCTTCGGGCATAGGTCTTGGGCCTTGGACCGGGTAGCCTCACCCGATAGGTCCAGGATTCATCCCCTCGTCAGGCATAAATAGGACAAAACAAACATCTAGCTAATGCTATGGACCCGTAGTCAAGGGATGAACTACTCACTCATCACTCCAGAGGCAGACATGGTGATGAAGAGGCCTCTCGTGATGATTCCACCTCCCGGCAGGGTGCCGAGGAGAGCTCTAGAACCCTCCCGAACTAGGGTTGACAATGAAGGCGGCTGCGGATGTTTTCGGTGGAAAAGGCTAGTGTATTTAGGGTTAACCTCCCGAGAGGTAGAAATATGCGAGAGGGCAACGTCGGTGGGCAGCCAAGGGGCCCACACCATCGCTGGGCGCGGCCAGAGGGGGGCGCCGCCTCATGGTGTGGGGCCCCTGAGGCCCCCCTCCAGGTCTCCTCCGGACTCCGTGCACGTGACGACTTTCTAATACCTCTGGGTTTTGTTTCGTCCAATTCCGAGAATATTTCAGAATAACTTTTCTGAAACTAAAAGCAGCATAAAACTAGAACTGGCTCTGTGGCATCTTGTCAATAGGTTAGTCCCAGAAAATCCATAAAAATGACATAAAGTGTATAAGAAACATGTAGCATATGGCATGAAAACAACATGGAACATCAAAAATTATGAATACGTTTGACATGTATCAAGCATCCCCAAGCTTAGTTCCTACTCGTCCTCGAGTAGGTAAATGATAAAAACAAATAATTTTCTGAGGTGACATGCTACCAACATAAACTAGATCATCATAATGTAAAAGTGTGTAAACTAAGATCAAATGAGTAAAGGCTATGGTTTATTGTTGATATAGAGTAATGTATAAACCATTTAAGAAGAACAAAGTAAAACTCTTTTAACGATCAATAGTAAAAACAATCCACTGTGCAAAGTATATTAAAGATGATTTAAGCTTCAAGATCAACAATATAATTATCCTAATCATCCAACTCTCACAGCAACTCCTGTTAGGATCAAGTCAAGCGACAACACTACGAACATGAAAAAATCATCAAGCTATTTGGTCACTCAAAACGAGCAAGCGTTCTATATTGGTTCCCGACACCAGGATGTTATGGCTAAAAGAACATTATGGGGGGGGGGGGGTTTGGAAGGTCAATGGAAGAAAGTCTCACACAGCTGAAATTGATCATTAGACAAGAGGAAGTCTTATAATCAAAGCTATGCAAGGAGTAGTGATTGCCACACAACGGATGCACATAGATCTATAAATGTATGAAAGCTCTCCAATGGAACTAGTGGCGGTGCATCCAACTTGCTTGCTCACGAAGACCTAGAGCACTTTTGATGAGGCTCATCATTGGAATATACAAGCAAAGTTCTATAATGTAAGCTCCCCACATAGTTATGCAAGTAATAAAATGAAAAATCTCTCCAAACCGAAGTGTTGGTGCTAAAGAAGCACAAGTGTGGAATAAATGATAGTAGTGCTGCTCCCTCTCTCTTTATTATCTCTCTTTTGCCTTCATTTTTTTTGGGCCTTTTCTTTTTTTTTCTTTTTTTTATATAACCTCACTGGTAGGGGCAACACTCTATTTTACAATGAATCATCACACTTTTAGTACTCATAAACTGAAACTGAAATATCTCTGATGTATAAAACTAAATGCTCCTGCCAGCGTAGCAGTACGCAAAATAACAATGGAACATGCAATAAGTAACATAATGATGATGGATGTTGTATGGCAATATATCTCCGAATGGCTATGAAAATGCCAAGATAGGTAGGTATGGTGGCTGTTTTGAGGAAGATATTTTAGGCTTATGTGTAGAAGAACAAAGTCCTCCCACGGGGTTTGGATGTACTGGTGAATTTTGCACCAACTCTCAATGTGAGAATGGGCAATGCACAACACTGAAGAGGCTAGCAAATATGGATGGTGGAAGTGCTAGAAAGCCGCAACTTAGAACTCACAAGTTTAAAGATTACATCTAGAAATTCGATTATCCAAGGCTTCATGTAAATCACTCCAAGAGGGTCCGTGGCAGTGACAAGTCGTTGTTGACTACCCCGACCGTAGCGCGTAACAAAAAGCCATCAGATTGCTATCAACAGAGGAAGTCATACACCATCATACTATCAACTGGTTTTTCAAGTGTGGCACAATTTCAAGATTCTAGACCAACCATTAATTGTTTTTACTTCACTAGACTAGCGGGTTTACCATTAAGTATATTAATATCTCGAAACAACAGCAGATAATCAAGTGAAAGAGTTAAATGATCCACTAGAGCATGCAATTTTTTTCCAACATACTGTCTACCACATGTAGCAATTTCTATTTCCATTAAACACCAAAAAAAAACTATCCATCTAATATAGCAATGAAACAAGAGAGTACTAACAAAACTCAACTAGAACTAACAACTCTGAATAAGAGATGCATGAAAAACAAGAGCTAAAAGGACTTGCATTAGCTAAAAGAAAAATTAAGAATACGAGCATGGAAGAAAACGCGTATTTATATAAAAAAGTGGAGCGTGTCTCTCTCCCACACAAAGAATGACCTGATAATTTGCTTATGACGAAGGGGATGCCTTGGGCATCCACAAGATTAGAAGCTTGAGTCTTCTTAGAATTTTTTGGGATGAACCACTGGGGCATCCCCAAGCTTTGGCTTTGCACTCTTCTTGATCACATTATATCACCCTCTTCTCTTGACCCTTGAAAACTTCATTCACACCAAACTCAATGTAATCCACATTAGAGGGTTAGTGCACAATCAAACATTCACATGTTCTCCATGAACACAAGCATTATTAATACTCCCTCCGTCCGGAATTAAATGTCACAAAGTTTGATAAAAGTGGATGTATCTAGACATAATTTAGTGTTAGATACATCCACTTTTGTCAAACTTTGTGAAACTTAATTCCGGACGGAGGGAGTACTTTCTAAGCATTAGCTACAACCCTGATGTTTTGTAGAGCAAAGAAATCCACTCGACATAGCAAAAGAGAGAATGCAAGTAAAAAGGCAGAATCTATCAAAACCAGAATAGTCTGTAAGGAAGAAATTTTCGGGGCACTTACGTTGCTCAGATCGAAAAACGCAAAGCTATAAAAGTTTTGGAATTATTTGAGGAATAAGCACAATTTTTTTAGGCCATTTTGATCTTTATGTGATTTATGCGATTTTATACAGTGCGCAGCAGAAATCTGTTTTCTGCGCAGAAATCCAAATCTAACCTAAACTTTCACTAGAGAATTTACTTGTCACAAAAAATCCAAGAAAATAAAGATGCAAAGGAGTTGCTACAGAAGTAAATAACACCTTGACTCAAAGAAAACATAGAAAAACAAAGCAAAAAATAAAACCATGGGTTATCTCGCAAGAAGTGTTTTTATTTAACACCTTTCAGTTAGGCACAAAAAGCAAGAAGATACTCACATAATAACTATGAATTAAGCAAAAGAGAGAATCAAGAAGCAATTATAATTTTTTTAAGTCTAACCCACTTCCTATGCATAGGAATCTTGTAAAGAAATAAATTAAAGAAGCTCAAACTAGAAATCATGGGAAGGTAGAACAAGAGCAATTTCAAAACTTTCAACAAAAAGAGAGGTGTTTTAGTAACATGAAAATTCCTACAACCATATTTTTCTCTCTCATAATAATTTTCAGTAGCACCATGAACAAACTCAACAACATAATTATCATATAAAGCATGTTTGTCATGATCTAAAAGCACACAATTCATATCTAACCCAAAAATAGTGGGATCAAAATTAAAAATAAAGACCTCTTCTTCCCACTTTTAGCAATAGCAAAACAAGATGATTGGTCACTCTTAAAAGGTATGGGACACATTATAGCAATCCTATTTTCAGTATCATTATAATTTATAACATCAAGTAACATAGGACCATCATTTAGAGCATTATCATATAATTTTCTAAACAAACTTCCTCATTATCATGCATATCAATAGGTGGAATAAATAGAGGATTATCATATGATTTATCAAATTAGCATGGATTATCATAAATAACAGTAAAAATATCATTCTCACAAGTTTCATTCATAGTAGTATCAAGGTCACAAGTATAACAAGTATCAATTTCACCAAAAAGGGATATTTCAAAAGAATCAATAGGATCATCACAATTATTAATATAACACTCATCCTCCTTTGGTAAGCATGGAGGGCAATCAAATAATCTATGAGTTAAAAAGTTACTCTCATTGGGAGGTAGACATGGGTAGCTACTCCATTCTTCCTCCTCTTGATCATCACTCTCCTCCTCTTTTTCATCCAATGAGCTTCCAGCTTCAACAATTTCTTCTTCCATTGGTTCCTGCAAGGCGTTACTCTCTCCCTTTGGGAGAGATAATCTATTAATATATTTAATTATGTACTAATTACAATACTTGTAATTATCAAAGCAATATTCAAGTATAGCATAAATCTCGTATTTATAAGGTGCATCATCAATACTTTCAAGCAAATAGGCAATTTCGAATGCACCCTTCCCAGCAATAAATTCCTCAATTTGTTCCACATCATAAAAGTCATAAGTTCCCTTAACATAAGAAGATATGCTAATATTATCATTATACTCACATTGAAAAGGGAGGTGTTTATACCTCCTACAGCAACAAGATTTATCAAAGCAATAAGTAACATTATAAGTAGAGCACAAGTTTTTAGCAAAGTTATGCAATTTATTAATTTGCTCCCATAAGTGTATCCCTTCTTGTGACAAGCGGTGTTCCTTATAATATTTTTGTTGTTCATCCGCGAACCCACCTTGCCAATAAGATCTAGTTTCAAAGACATCACACATTGATAGCAAGCATGATAAAACAAGTAAAAAGCAAAACAATAACAAACTAAAAATGATTGGAGGTGAGATACTCCCCTTGCAGAAATCCTCTTCCTCCCCGGCAACGGCGCCAAAAAGATCTTGATGGCGTGTAACACAAGTTCGTTGGGAGACCCCAAGAGGAAAGTATGAAGAGCACAATAGCAAGTTTCCCTCAGAAAGAAACCAAGGTTGAATCGACCAGTAGGAGAAAGAAATCACTTCCGAAGGTTGTTGGCAGCTGATGTTGGCAGAGCACACTACCGGTTCAGTAGCAACGTGGAATCTACACAACAAAATCAAGTTACTTTGCCCCAACGAAGCAGTGACGTTGTCAATCTCACCGGTTTTGCTAAAAACAAAGGATTAGACGTATAGTGTGGAAAGCAGTACTTGTTTGCAGTAAATGAAAAGAGAACAGTGATGGCAGTGAATGAGAGGAAAACCGTAATTGCAGTAAAGAAAATAGTGGTTGCAGTGGATGTATTATTACTGTAAAGAAATGGATTGGGGTGCACAGTTCACTAGAGGTGTCTCTCCAAAACAGACAGATAACATGCTGGGTAAACAAATTACAGCTGTGCAATTGCCAGATATAAAGGCTACACCGTAGTGCATATGCATGACATGATGATTACTATGTGATTCATGCAGGCATTACAACAAGATACATAGACCGTTATCCAATTGCATCTATGACTAATAATCCACCCTTAGACTGTCATCCGAGCAAACTTTGGGTATTAACTTGTAAGCAACAGATAATTGCAGTAAGCAAAGTGTGTAATGTAAACAATAAGGTCATCCCTAGAAAAAGCATTTTTGATTTCTCCCTAATGGCAACAACACATCCCCACCCGTTACATTTCTGCCACTCGAGCGTGAGTGAAAGGGAGGCATGAACCCACTATCGAGCATAAATACTCCCTCTTGGAGTTACAAGCATCAACTTGGACAGAGCATCTACTAGTAACGGAGAGCATGCAAGATCATAAATAACATACACATGAAAAGAACATGATAGATTGATAATCATTGGCCATATCATTCAATATTCATCAGACCCCAGCAAACACAACATGTAACATTACAATAAGATGATCTTGATCATGTTAGTAAGCTCACAAGATCTAAACATGAGGCATAAAGAGGAGAGAACAACCATCTAGCTACTGTTATGGCCCCGTAGTCCAGGGATGAACTACTCACGCATCACTCCGGAGGCCGTCATGGTGATGAAGAGGCCTCCAGTGATGATTTTCCCTCCCGGCAGGGTTCCGGGGGGAGGTCTAGAACCCTCCCGAACTAGGGTTGACGATGACGGCGGCTGCGGATGTTTTCGGTGGAAAATGCTGATGTATTTAGGGTTAACCTCCCGAGAGGTATAAATAGGCGAGAGGACAACGTCGGTGGGCAGCCAGGGGACCCACACCACCCCTGGGCGTGGCCAGAGGGGGGCCTCATGGTGTGGGGCTCCTGACGCCCCCCTCCGGGTCTTCTCCGGACTCCATGTACGTGACGACTTTCTAAGACTTCTGGGTTTTGTTTCATCCAATTCCGAGAATATTTCCAAAACAACTTTTCTGAAACTAAAAACAGCAGAAAACAGGAACTGGCTCTGTGGCATCTTGTCAATAGGTTAGTCCCAGAAAATCCATAAAAATGACATAAAGTGTATAAGAAACATGTAGCATATGGCATGAAAACAACATGGAACATCAGAAATTATGGATACGTTTGAGACGTATCACCCCCGAGCCCAGAATGACGCGTAGGCCCCACCAAGCACACCTCTATGGCTTGAGGGAACCCTAGATCTGGCGCCGTCGGCTCCCCCCGCCACGCCCAGCTCCGGTGACGGAGACGTCGAGAAGGGCACACAGATCTCACCAACCAGCACCACCGAAGGACCCGACACCCCGAGCGTCGCTTCAAGCTCCCTAGAAGCCCGCCACGGCGACATGAGGGAGGGGGGGGGGTATTCCGTCGTGGATGAGAACACCGGAGGACACGGCCGGGAAGGCGCCACCACCACCGCGGGAGAGCCCGCACCCGCATGGAGGCCAAGATCCGGTCGCGGCGCCGCCGCTGAGAGGAACGAGCCGAAAGTCACCACGGTCGTCGTCCGACACCCCTTCTTCGTCTTCACTTGAGACCAACGCGGCTGTCTCCAGCGCCGCCGACAGCGAGAGAGAGCCAGGGAGCCCTCCTCCCTGCTCAACTCCACCGCCGCATGGCGCCCCGACGACCATGGGAGGGGGGGGGGGTGTCGTGAAACACATTTTCTTTCTCCCGCGGGTCATTTTCGCTTACCTATTTCTTTTTTTTTTCTTGTTTTGTGCGTGTATTTGCTGCTGTCGAGCATGTTTTGTTGGTCGTATCGGGCGGATGCTATATTTCGAGGAAAGTATGTTTGGATCAATCCGTTTTTGTGAGCCAAAACGTCCTCGGTAGTCTTTCTCCTGGCAGTGGACTCCAGCACCTGCCGACCCGAGCCCCAAAATGTAGGTCAGACCGGACCCGACCAAAATCCCCCATTCGCCGCACTCCACGCGGTCACCACCCACCGCTCCCCGTGCTCGCTCGCTGCCGTGCCCGTGCTCCCTTCTTTTCTTCCCCACCTCGCCTCTTTTACACCGCCTCTCCAACCTCTCCATCTCGCTCTCTCCCTCTCTCTCTCTGTGTGGCCACCCCGCTGAACCAGATCGCCGAGGCGAGGAGAGCAATGGCGGCCGGCTACCGGGCGGAGGACGACTACGACTACCTCTTCAAGGTCGTCCTCATCGGCGACTCCGGCGTCGGCAAGTCCAACCTGCTCTCCCGCTTCACGCGCAACGAGTTCAGCCTCGAGTCCAAGTCCACCATCGGCGTCGAGTTCGCCACCCGCTCCCTCCAGGTCGACGGCAAGGTCGTCAAGGCCCAGATTTGGGACACCGCCGGCCAAGAACGGTACGTTCCAGCTCCCTCTCCACACTCATTCCTCTCCCTATTTGCTCGGCCGCTGGTAGATCTGTGGGAGGTACATAGATCTGTGCTTCGTTTGATGGCTGCTCGCGTCCATATCCCGATGCATGCGTGCATCTTTGAAGTGTGTCTGCTTTGGGGCTTCTGTTGGTTGGATCTCGCCGCCGAATTATGGTGCGTGCTGGTGCGGCTAGCTGTTGGAGAGGGTTTGGGCCGGGTTCAGTCAGGGTAATGGATCAGCGGACTTTGCTGTACGTATCGGTCGCTCGCGAGTCAGTAAGTAGGGATCTTCTCGACCATATTTTTTCTCAGAAAGTAACTAGCCATTCTACCATGGAGTGGCGTGCAATTTGGAGGCTTTTATAAAAAGAATCTCATGATCTATCGGTGATTCTTTCATTGAGGATTTTGGGCATAAAAATGAGCTACCGCCCCTTGGAGAGTTGGGACAAGCCCAACACTTAGCCCCACTACATCATGATAAGGTATTCAGCGTAAATTATGGCACTCTTGTTTATCTTGCTGATGGCAGTGAAGATCAGGGTGTCAACGGTAACGCAGTTAGTATTGATATTTTGACAGTATAACAGTTGTTACTTTTGTGATGCTTGAGCCAAGTCCAGGTAACTTACATGGTACGTCCTACCATGATAGTCATTCCGTACATAGTTGGTTTCTGGCTAGATGCATCGTTGGTCAGCTAGGCCCAGTCTCAAAGCCCGTTCTTTTTTTTTTCAAAAAGAGGATAACCCCTGAGCTCTGAAAATCCCTCCCCAGTATACTATTTTTAGAAGTGATGCTTATTATTGGTTAGAGTCCTCTAAAGAGCAATGGCAGATTGCATTTGTTGCAGAAGTTCTGCTATGCATTTATTTACTCTTGCGACATTGCTGATGAATCAATTTCTTGTGAACTAGTTGTTGGGCTGACTTACCTCTTCCCTCAGATAGAGGACTTCTCTAATTCTTTCTGCTCAGAAAGCCATGCTTGTTTTGTCAGTATTTCCCATCACACTTTGTTCTCTCCACTTTTCCTAATTTTTGAATCATGTATATAGTCATGAAGCATGACGGTGATATAATGATCTACTGCTCGTCATCTTTTATCGTTAGTTTTACTAATTATGACAATTTATGCCGCGGTAACCAGAAATAGCAGTTAGTTTTAAGGCTTTAGTCCTCTCGTTCAACTAGCCCCTTTAGTCTCAATATTTCACTTATTTGGTATTGTGGGACGCACATCCGCTAGCCTATTAGGACCTTGACATGTGTTGCACCCACTACCAAGATTTATATGGATCACATGGCACATTCAGGCCTCAAGTGGAATCAGTACTTCACCAGATGGGGATTGAATTGGCAGTAAGCACACTCATGTGCTCTTAATTCTTAAGAATGTTTATTTCATCTTCTTTAATATATATGCATGTGTTTCTTAATGAATTGACATGTAACTCGAGATTATATTGGCTTGATGGTAGTTCTGAAGTCGATGTAATTAAGCAATGTTATTGATCTTCATTTCTGTGTTCCTTGCCGACGCTTCCCAGATCTGTGGATAAGCAACTCCTCCAATTGACAAACTATATCTCATTTTAATTAAAATTAATTTATCCATGCGGGAGGCACATGAGTGGAAAAGTGATCTCAGACATTGCAAATATGTGTTTTAGGTTTCTTTATCGTGGCGAATTGTTTTGCTTGTCAGAATTTTGCTTGTTTTGTTCATTTCTGCCTCAACTTACTCCATTCTTTTTCTGATCTGAATTCTGCCGCAGATACCGTGCTATTACTAGTGCATACTACCGTGGTGCTGTTGGAGCGTTGCTTGTGTATGATGTCACGCGGCACGCAACCTTCGAGAACGCTGAGCGCTGGCTGAAGGAATTGAGGGACCACACGGATCCAAACATAGTTGTTATGCTGGTTGGCAACAAGTCTGATCTCCGTCATCTTGTAGCAGTCCAAACTGATGATGGGAAGGCATTTGCAGAGAGAGAATCACTCTATTTCATGGAGACCTCCGCGCTCGAGTCCACCAACGTGGAAGACGCATTCGCGGAGGTGTTGACTCAGATTTACCGCATTGTGAGCAAGAGGACAGTTGAGGCAGGTGAAGACTCGGCTTCTGGTCCTGGCAAGGGTGAAAAGATCAATATGAAGGATGATGTCTCGGCAGTGAAGAAGGGCGGCTGCTGCTCTAGTTGAGCGGGCCACGCTGTAATCTTTTTTTTGTTGGGCTTGTGTGATGTTGGCTTGTGCTATCGCCTTTCCAGCGACCGGGAATTATTAGTAGATGTAGCAAGTATTATGTCCTAGAGAAGTCTGTTGCTGAACTGAGAAGTTTGTCTAGATCAGGCTGGACCTTTATATTGTTTTGTATGGTGTCTGCGGCAATCGGCATGGTATTATATCTCAAGTCAATCCATTGCAACCATGTCTGGACTAGTCAATTAAACTGAAATATGTTTCTCACGCCTGTGAATCGCTGGTAGTTGCGGACGCAAGGGAACTGTACACCGGAATGCACATTTGGTAACGCATACAGTTTCAACAATGGTGTGCAACGCTTTGTCCGGTTGCTGCCTGAGTGAAACGAAGTATTCAGTTCGATTTATTTTCTCTACAAATTTCTGTTCTGATATACTCCCTCCATCCCAAAATATAAGGTGCTATTACAACCAATATATGAGTATGGACTATCATCAGGTGCACTAACTTGAAAAACTCCTCCACCTGCTGACAGTACACCATATCTAGCAGCAAATAGAGTGTTTTTGTCTACTCCCTCTGTCTTAAAATAAGTGTCTGAAATAAATATATCTAACACTAAAATACATCTAGATACATCCAATTCAACGACACTTATTTTGAGACGGAGAAAATAGTTCCTTTTTAATTTTGGGGCAAATCCTACCGGTCCACTTTTCTGAAGCCTCTTTACTTTTGCCAGCGATTCTATTAGTAAGCTGGCACACTATCTGGTGAAGCATTGACATAATAAGGAGCTCTCTAGCATCTAATATGTAACCGCAGAAATTTATGTGAACAATCATGTAAATATTCATGGAAAAAATCCTTCATGGCAAATATTCATCTAAAATCCTAAATATTCAAGTAAAATTGTTGGTTCAGAGAACTACCTGTTAACCACCACACAATGGTTCAACAACATATCACACTTAGGATCCCATTGCAAAGAAGAGGCCGCTGTTAGACAAGGGGGTGAGGGTGAGTTGGGCAAGGATGAAGGTTTGTTTGAAGACCCGAACAATGCAAATACGATCACAGATGAGACCGAGAAAGTACTCGTACAAGAAAGTAATAGTACAACCAGTGTTGGATGCTACCAAAAATCGACCGAAGAGAACAAAGAAGACTGGAGCTGCCGGATTCCCGAGTGGGATCCGTCCGGGAGCAATGAAAATATTATAACTGTCGGGGCATGAAAAAGGCCTCGCAGTGCGCGCTCTCCAAATTCTATTGGAGAGAATTCGCCCGGATATTGTTTTTCTGTCAGAAACACATTTGAATAAACGGAAAGCTGGTAACTTGAGAAGAAGATTTAGATTTGATGATGGCCGTGCGGAGGTTTCAGAGAGTGATGGCCGTGCGGGTGGTCTGCTTATGATGTGGCATGCCGATCTAAACGTTACATCAAGAGAAGTCCATTTAAACTATATCAATATACGGATTGATGAAAGCTCGGCAGATGGATGGAGATTTACTGGAATTTATGGAGAACCGAGTAGAGACCACCGCAAGCATCTCACTTGGGATTATATTAGAGGTCTATATCGAATGAACAATCTACCCTGGCTGTTAGGGGGTGACTTCAATGAGATAATGTTTGGTTATGAAAATGAAGGAAGAAATGTGAGACCACAAAGGTGTATGCAAGGTTTTAGGGATGCTCTAAACAATTGCTATTTTGATGATCTAGGGTACGTGGGTGACATCTTCACGTGGCGCCGGGGAAGAATGCGGGAAAGGCTCGACCGGGTGACGGGGAACCAGGCAATGGCGACTAGGTTTTCTCAACTATCAGTTGTCTATGAGGAGTTTAACAAGTCTGATCATCGCCCAATTGTAGTAGATACTTAGTATTTGACGGGTAACACCCATCCGGCTCAATCGGGGCCTAGGAGGTTCGAAGCGAAGTGGCTGCGAGAAGAATCGATAGAAAATATAATTCAAACGGCTTGGGCAAAGCAAAATATATTCCTGGTCGGTCTCTAGATCAAGCAATCGGAGGAGGTGTACCCGTCTCTCCACAAATGGGACCGAGAAACCCTCAAGGGTCCTCGGGCGCAGCTTAGGGACATGCAGAGACAACTCGGCGTGGTGATGAGTGGCTCTCTCGATGATGAGGCTTTGAACAAACAATAGAAGCTACAAATTTAGATAGAAGAAGCTCGAGAGAAAGAAGAACTGTACTGGGTTCAAAGAGGACGTATTGATTGGCTTAAAGCAGGTGACCAGAGCACATCGTATTTTCATAAATTTGCTTCAAATTGGAGAAAAGGCAATCGGGTTAAAAAATTGAAAAACGACGAGGGCTTGTGGATTGAGGATGACTACAGCTACAGATCCTCACGCAGAAGTATTTCACTAAAATCTTTACGTCGGAGGTGCAGAACCCCGATCCCGCTACTTTAGCCAAGGTCCAACCACGGGTGACTCAGCTGATAAATAATGCGCTAAATGCTGAATACACATGTGAAGAGGTGAAGAAGGCGCTTTTCAATATAGGTGATTTGAAGGCACACATGGATTACATGCAATATTCTATAAAAAAAGGTTTTGGCATGTGATTGGGGAAGATTTGATAGATGAGGTGTTATTGGCACTTAATACAAAAGTAATACCCAAAGGATGGAATGATACTACAATTGTGATGATCCCCAAGGTGAAAACCCTGGAGCACATCTCCCAATTTAGACCCATTAGCCTCTGCAATGTGGTCTATAAGGTATATTGAAATTAATAGCTGCGAGGCTAAAGATTTTCCTTCCCGATATTATTTCCCCTATGCAAAATTCTTTTGTCCCTGGAAGATTGATTTCAGATAACTTTCTGGAGGCTTTGGAGAGCTACCCTGCAATAAAGAATAGGAGGGCATGGAGCTATGGTACGTGTGTAGTGAAGTTGGACATGCACAACGCTTATGACATAGTTGAGTGGAATTTTCTGAGACTCACGATGATCCAATTGGGATTTGAAGTGGAATGGGTAAATTTTATTATGGCTTGCGTTTCCTCAGTGCGATATCAGATTCAGTCGAATAATTCACTATCACAAGTTTTCTACCCCTCCCGTGGGCTGCGGCAGGGTGACCTATTATTACCATACCTATTCCTGCTTTGTGCGGAGGGTCTATCAAGTCTGATTCTTCATGAAGAGAGGGGGAATTTTTTCAAGGTGTCAAAGTGTGCAGAAGTGCTCCAGCAGTCTCACACCTCTTATTTGCAGATGATTCTTTGATTTTAATGAAAGCGGATAATGCCAACGCAACTACTTTAAACAGAGTGTTGGATGAATATTGTGCGGCTTCGGGCCAAATGGTGAGTGTTGCAAAATCAAGTATTTTTTCCAGCCCATGCAGGCTGGTTGACAGAAGAGTTGATGTCTTCACTATTCTGGATATTATGACGGAGCCTATAACTCATAAATATCTAGGTCTACCCCCGCTTGTTGGTGTTGATAGATCAGACTATTTTCAGCATATTATTGACAGGGTTTGTAATATATTTAGTGGATGGAAGGAGAAAATGTTCTCTTATGGTGGAAAAGAAATTATCACAAAAGCGGTGATTCAATCAATTCCAGTTTATGCAATGTCGGTATTCAAACTACCCAAACAGTTTTTAAGGGGATAATATCCGCAATGTCCCATTTCTGGTGGGGAGATGATGACCAGCAGAAGCAGATACACTGGTTTTTTTTCGTGGAATATGTCTATCCCTAAGAAGCAAGGAGGCACCGGATAATATATATTGAGAGTTTCAATTTGGCTATGCTATCGAAACAATGTTGGAGACTACTTTCTGAGCCAGAGTCTCTGTGTGCCCAGGTTTTGAGGGCAAAGTATTACCCCTCCGAAGGCCTACTTAACTGTGAGTTGAACAAAGGTAGCTCATATACATGGCAGAGTATTTGGTCGGGCATCCAAAATTTTAAGAGAGCTCATATTTGGAGAGTTGTCAACGAAGACAGTATAAATATTTGGAAGGATAGTTGGATCCCATGCAGCCCGAGTAAGAAGATTATGACAAGGAGAAGGGATATTGTCTATACCAAAGTTTTAGAATTAATCAATGCAGAAACTAGGACATGGGACGAGGAAATTATTAGAGAAATATTTTGGGCAGAGGATGCAGAAGAAATTCCGAGGATTCCTCTAGCGGTGGGCATGATGGGTGATTTTATTTCATGGCACTACAATAAAAATGGTGTCTTTTCTGTGAATTCGGCCTACTATCTGGAGTGGGATCACCAACACGGCCGCAAACTTCGACACATCAGGCCGTTAGATTATTCTAGATCAAACCCTATGCGGAGATCCCAATGGTCTACCAAGGTCCCAACCAAAATCAAAATCCATTGTTGGAGGACGTTGTTGGGTGCTATGCCATGCTTCAGAGTGCTAGCAAATAGACATGTCCCAACTTCTAGCCAATGCCCAATCTGTCGAGTGGACTGTGAGAGTGTTGGTCACGTTTTCTTCAAGTGCTTTAGGGAAAAAGAAATTTGGTAGGGCCTATGTTGGCTCGGGTGTGCAAAGCGGCGACAGGTGTAGCTCTAAATGGGGTGCCTATCCTAGAGTCCATCCCGATGGATACCACAACGATGCAGACCGCCCCTGAGGTCCATACCTGCGGCCTCGCTGCGGTGGCGGTGTGGTTCCTATGGTGGGAACGTAGGAAGGCAACACATGGTGAAGCATTGCAAACCACTTCTTGGTCTTCGCAATAAATATTGACACTTTCTTTGAATTTCAGAAGAGCTAAAAAAGTCGGAGCTGGACCAATTGAGAGACATTGCTGGAGGAAACCACCGGAGGATTTAGTGAAACTTAACATTGATGCTGCTTTCAACCTAGACACTGGATCGAGAGGCACACGTGCTATTATCAGAGACCACTATGGAACCTATGTTTCAGTGGGAAGATGGAGCTTCAAGTAAGTAGAAGACGTGGCCACAGCGAAGGCATGCACGCTCTGGGATGGTCTTCTCTTGGCATATGAAATAGTATGTAACAAGCTTCTTGTGGAATCTGATTGTGCGTCGTCGCCACCACGCAAAATGAAGGGAACTCTTTGGGAGCGGCAACGACTATCTACGAGGAGTGTACTTTCTTCTATCGAAACTTTGCACGTGTAACTTTCTCTCATGGTCCCAGGGAGGCCAATTTGGCTGCTCATCACTTAGCTAGAATGAGTGAGGTTTCCCATGGTGTGCGGCATGGGGAACACCCCCCCCCCCCCCCCCCGATTCCATGAGAGTTGTAATAGATAAGGATGTAACTCTTGTGTGATGATATGAATCAAGTTTTTTACGCACTTTTTTCCTTATCAGGGTACCTAAGGGGACGGTAAGGTTTTTAATGGGGCGGCTTGCTTACTTTATTGTTATGATTTAAGAAAAACATATCACACTTTGGGAAGTCACATAAAATGCCTTCGCCCAAGTATTTGGTATGGTGTCAGCGACAGACCGCATGGTACTATATCTCGAGTCAATCAATTGCAACCATGTATGGACTATTCAATCAACTTGAAATATGTTTCTCACGCTTGCGAATCGCTGGTTCTTGCGGACGCAAGGAAACGTAAACCGGGATGCACATTTATTAATGCATAAATTTCAACGATGGTGTGCAACCTGTGTCGGTTGTTGCCTGAGTTGATGCATGCAAAATGGTTCCATGATAGGAGCTCAAGTCGATGCACTTTGAAATAAGATTAACCCGCTCTTATTTTTACGAGACTTTGCATATTCGGTGAATGGTTCTCTACCTTATGTGAACATTATATGCGTGCTCAACTATGGTCCCACAATACAAACTCAAGACGGTGCCAAGGATGACCAAGAGGATGGCCAAGAAGTTGCGCAATGAGAAGAGGATAAAACCAGCCAACGGAGCCACCGGATTGTCGGATCATCTGACGCCTGAAGCCCTGGCTGCCAGCACGTCAGCCTAGCACCAGTCCATCCCGCGCCCAACCGTCAGACCGTTCGGCCCGCCAGATGGTTGTGGGTCACTACCGGTATCCAGTGTGGCGCCCCTTGGGTGCCATCCCCTCAACCTCACTGAATCGTCCAACAGACGACGCCAAATCGCCCGGTGCCCGGATCCTCGCACCCCGATCTGCCTGAGGCGAACCAGCTCCAGCCGTCGGATCACTCGGCGTTCGAAACGCCGGATCATCTGACACTGCTACCTGCGCGCGGAATTGACTCTTGGCCTGTATCCACCTTACCCACCTACCCCTTTGTCCTAGTGCTCCTTATGCTCCTCCTAGGGTTTAGAGATGAATTGATAATTGAGCTTGTTACTCCGTAAGAACTCCCTTGTGGAATCTATCAAGGCTACTCCAAATATTTACCTCTTGGGTCATATCAACACATCTCCCTACGCAAAGTCTATCAATTGGGTGATTCTACCTCGCAGTCTATATTCCATCAATTCTACTGAGCGTCTGCCAATCCCTCGGAAGGAGATTCTACCTCACAGTCTCTACCCTTCCGATTTTATTGGTCTGTTGGTCCACCTGTGAGATAAAGGTGCCATCAACGGGTACGTTGGTTTTTGGTTGTGATCCAATGATAACCACCGAGTTATCCTGTATATCTGCATTGCATTCTTCGCGTTCTTCATACGTTCTTCATCTTCCTCTTCGTGTTCATCTCAAATCCATGAAGACCGGGAAAACAACCCGCATCATATGGTATCAGATCTCGCGTTACAACGTATTTTACTTCCTTTTCCACCCTTTTCCCCCACGAATTTTTCTTGACTTTACCTGAAAACAAAAATTTCCACCAAAATAAGCTCAAAATGGATTTTGACTGATCTATCGAATCATTGAGTTTTACGTAGTTTTGATCCTTGATTTGTTTCTTAAGACCAATTTCATCATCTTTATTCAGCCCCTTTCCCCTGTTTTTTTCCAAAAAAAATTCGAATTTTGAAGTTGACAAGAAAAGTTTTGAGGAAGAACAAAAGAAGGCTCGCATCATGGTCGCCGAACGATCCGACGCCAAAATCGGCGGACCATTCGGCGCCGCTAGTCCATCCGGTATTTCCAGGCAGCAGTCCTATTCCTCCTCTTTTGGGCATAACGTTTTCGTTGTTTCTACGATTTGGGTGATTCAAATTTTCATGCTAATCTTATGACATCTTCTACGACGACACCCCGGAGTCTCATCGATCCAAACAACATCATATGCAAGTCCACGATCAATCATCAGCAAGGGTATAACTTGCTTCCGCTTGAACTAACATATTCCTTTGCGTACCTTGACCATTCAGACTAGATCTTTTATATTGCACGAAATTGCACTAGTGGCACCGAGAGTGCATGTTTTGGCACTTGTGAGAGCGTAGAATCGAGTAGGATTGTCATTCGCATAAAAAAACAAGAAGAAAAAGATCGATATCAAGTGCTATCCATTGTTGGAATGAGTAGCTTCACGAGCAAACAAGAGAGAGTGACAGGTTGATCCGTGGTGAAAATCTTGTTGCCTTTTCAATTTCCATTACGAGCTAGTGTCCTCCTTGAGTTAGTGTGACATTGAACTTAGTCTTAGTTAGTAAAATTTCATCGTCGCTCGTCCTTTAGTCACACTAACCCCGCTAATCCTTTCTTGTGTGTGCTCCTTTGTTTTCTTTTATTGTGAACTTGTTTTTTTTGTAAATTTTCATTGTGGTTCTTATCTACGTTTAACAACAAACTTTTTGTTGATTTGGTTGTTTTCGCCTTCCACTTTCCCAACCTTCCACGATAAGTGTCTGTGTTTGGAGGTGTTAGTACGTGAATCGCTCATAACAAACCAACTTCTCTTTTGTGCCTATCTTTCACCAAGCTCCATAAGGCTCAATACTATCAAACAAAGGCAAAGAAGATCGACTAACCCCTTGCTAACGCTCCACACTTGTGAGCACCCTTTGTTTCATCATGTCTAGGGAAAATGACAATGAGGAAGGAGCGGGATACAAAAATGATGCCTCTGTTCCAAAATCCTTGCACTATGCATTGAAAATGGATGTGCGCCATGAATTTGTTCGAGTGCATGAAGCACTATTATCCCTCCAAGAATATATTGCTCAACTTAGTTGATGTCATCATCGACATTCCTCTTCATCAAGAACACGTTCTAGATAGGTTGGATGTTATGGAGAAGGATATATCTAATATTGAGAAGAAAAATGAGATAGATAAAAAGTTAATTGATGATGTGGATAAGCTAGATGACGCTATAAATAATATTTCTAAGAGGATTAAAATTGTTGAAACTATAAAGGCTAGTGAGAATCAACCATATAGAATAGAAAAAATAGAGGGAGT
Organism: Alopecurus myosuroides; assembly: GCA_028641055.1. Lineage (NCBI taxonomy): Eukaryota > Viridiplantae > Streptophyta > Magnoliopsida > Poales > Poaceae > Alopecurus > Alopecurus myosuroides. Next base: position 35,189,641 of record CM054062.1, read on the forward strand.
TATAGAAACTTTGGGAGCCACTTTGTCCTCACTCGGGACTAAGAAAATGGAAGCTGTGGTAGGAAAGAAACCTAAGTTCATGTATGTTCGTAAGAACTCACAACAAAAAACTAATTCATCCATCAATAGGGAAGGAACTTCTAAAATTATGGGGGAAGTTCCTAATTTGAGAAAAACTAAAAGTGATCATCTTTTTGATAAAAGCACTATCCTTGATTCTCCTAGCATTTTGGACAATTTTAATTCAGAAATTCATCCTAGAAGGAATAGTTGCTTTATTGATGAAATTTTTGATGATCTTCATGATGGTATAATTGATAATTCTTGATGCTTGCTTTATGCCTAGCTGAAAGGCGTTAAACAAAAACGCTTGTGGGAGGCAATCCAGCTTGTTTTCTCTTGTTTTATTTATGTTTTATTTGAGTCTTGGAAGCTGTTACATATTTATCATCACTCCTTATCCTTTTTATTTTATTTTTGTGCCAAGAGTAACCTCTATTTGAAAGGAAGTGCAATTTGTTGTTTTCTTTCTAGATTTTTGCGCCTCACCAAAAAACTCGTATCTCTTAGCCAGAGTGCAAGACAATTTTAAAAAACAACGGGAACTTTCCCAGGTTGTTACCTAACTTTCATTAGTTGGACAGTTTCTGATTTGAGCCACCGAAGTGCCTCGAAAAAAATCATCTTTACATCCAGTTCTGTTTTGACATATTTCTGCCTATGTTTGCATTTGCCTCTTAATCTTTTTATTTTTTGTGTTTTCTTGGGGGAGAGCTTTCAAAGAAGTTGGGACAGTAGCTAATGTCTAAATTGAGTGTTTTCTTGTGCTAAAACTGAACCAAGTGGATGTATTTATTTGATGCACTAACACCGCTAATGAATATTGTGCGAAGTTTTGTATGTAGGAAGGTTTCAAGTGTAAGGAGAGGAGGATGATACGAGAAAAACAAGGATGGACAAAAGCTCAAGATTGGGGATTCCCATGTCACTCCCAAGAAAATCCAATAAGTCAAGCATCAAAGCTTGGGGATGCCCAAGGCATCCCCTTCTCCATTAACAAAATTATCATGTCGTCTTTGAAGACACTATATTTTTATTGCTTCACATACTATGTGTTATTCTTGGAGTGTCGTTTTATTTTGCTTTAAGTTTTGTTTTGTTTTCTTGATGTTAATAAATGGTTGGATCCTAGCATTCTTGTTTGGAGAGAAACATGCTCCACTATATTTTTTTAGAACATTCTTGTTTTCACTCTTATTGTTTGTGAGTGTTCGGTTTTTACTACTGCTGTTTTTGGCTCTTGTTTTCCATGTTTATTTTGTTCAGAGCTAGTTATTTTGATTAAATTATATATGATTATCTCTCTATTATTTATTGAATATTTTTAACAGAGTTGTTTCAAATAATTATATTGGTGTTGGTTGGGAGAAAAATATTTCATACTTATAATGGTGCAAAGGAAGCTTGTTTAGACTGTGGCTAGGATTTGACATATCATATTAAATGTTACTTGAATTGTGTGATTAGTAATATATGATGCATCATGACTAGTCTTAAATACCTGAGAGTGCTTAATATGCTATTGAAATTAACTCATGTGTTGTTCTTGATCATAATAAAGCATGTTTTTGTGGTATTCTCCTTTGAAGATTTATTTTCACTGAATTGGCGCGGCCTAGTGGGGGTTGATGGTGCAGATCTTGCACTCGTTGGGAGACCCAAAGAGGAAGGTATGAAGAGCACAACAACAAGTTTTCCCTCAGAAAGAAACCAAGGTTGAATCAACCAGTAGGAGAAAGAAATCACTTCCGAAGGTTGATGCGGTTGAGGTGGCAGGGCGCACTACCGGTTCAGAAGCAACGTGGAACCTACACAACACAATCAAATAACTTTTCCCCAACGAAGCAGTGAGGTTGTCAATCTCACCGGTTTTGCTGAACACAAAGAGGTTAAACGTACCGTGTGGAAAATAATATTTGTTTGCAATAGATGAAAGAGAATAGTGGTGGCAGCAGTAAAACAGTAGCAGCAGTATGAAAACAAAGATTGCAGTGATTGTATTATCAGTATGAGAAAAAGGACCGGGGTCCACAGTTCACTAGAGGTGTCTCTCCCAAGACAGATAGATAGCATGTGTGGTAAACAAATTACAGCTGAGCAATTGACAGATATAACGGCTCACCGTAGTGCATATGCACGACATGATGATTACTATGTGATTCATGCAGGCATTACAACAAGATACATAGATCGTCATCCAACTGCATCTATGACTAATAATCCACCCTCGGAATGTCATCCGAGTAAACCTTGGGTATTAAGTTGCAAGGAACAGATAATCGCAGTAAGCAACGTGTGTAATGTAAACAATGTAAACATCGTTGTTTTCTCCCTAATGGCAACAACACATTCTCCATCTGTCACATTTATGTCATTGGAGCACAGATGCAAAGGAGGCATGAACCCACTATCGAGCATAAATAGTCCCTCTTGGAGTCACTAGCATCTACTTGGCCAGAGCATCTACTAACAACGGAGAGCATGCAAGATCATAAATGTAACATCCCTGATTTTTGGAAAACTAAAAAATCATAAAAATTTGAAACTTTTGTTTCTCCTTGTCTCCAAGAAATTATGTCAGTATTATTATTAATCTTAAATGGATAAAAGTTGGTTAATTTTTTTGCAAGTATTATGTAAATCAACAAAAAATAAGGTCTTATATATATATTATTGAGTTATGAAAACAAGTAAAGTTCCTTGGAAAAATAATTTTTTCAATTGGGAAAACAACATCTTCATTAGAGAAAATCTCTCTGTTCTTACTCACCCTCAATTTAAAATTTGTTAATAAATTCTCTATTTTGATTATGTTAATAAGATACCATGAGAGAATTGCTCATATGTTGAAAACATTTTGAAACGGCCTATAAAACAATAATTTTAACCATAGAAATATTTTCTAAAATCATTTAAACCATATTTCTATAATTAACCCTCTTTTTCTATTAAGTAACTATTCATGTTTTCATCATATTTTAAAAATTATAAAAGATGAAAACACTTTGAATTGGTTTTGGAAAATAGTATTCGATCATTATAAAGCTACTGAAATTTTATTTGACAAATATTTATATTTTATAATTTTCTAAATTAAAAATCACATTAATCACTATTAAGGAATTAGTTCAATTTTCAAAATTCAAAGATAAAATATGTTGAAATGTTTGATATTGTTGGAAAGGTATTAATATTTCAATATTCTAGAATTTTAGATGAGGTTAATTGGATTATTTAAACAAAAGATATAAAATAAATAAGAAAACAGGAAAAAGAAAAAAAATGCCGACGTCAGCGATAACATCATCGTCTTCAACCCTCCTCTACCGTTTCTTCCCGAATTCAATCCCATTGATTTGCGAGTTTTAAGCCACCAATTGATGTGGCATTTCCTGCCCCTTAAAGCCCTCCCATACCTCGCCTTTTCCCCTCTTTTTTCCCCCGACATTGTGCTCCCAGGAAGATGTATTTGCTCGCTGGAGATCTGCACGGACGTCGGTGTATTTCGCTGATTCCAGCCAATTCAACATGTCCCTGTCACCCATTCGCGTCCTTCGCTCTTTCCCTTGTCCCCGCGCACCTCGTGAGCATCTTGTTCGATTTTTTTTGACGCGGGGACTCATCGAGTCCGCGCACGCCCGAGGTCACCGGAGTGGTCGTCGTCTCCACTCACACGGTGCCGTCAACAGAGGCCTTACCCGAACATGTCGTGGCCACCATAGAGTTCGTCTCATCTTGCTGAGCCTCCTCGTGTGCTTCCCGAGCTCAGGAGACCACCGGAGCAACGTCGCCATCCACACTCGTGCTTAGCGCCGCCGCCTACGCCATTTTTCGGCGACCCTGCCGGCGAGGTGAGCTTTCCCTGCCCGTTTTTGATTTGCAGCCATTAGATCTTGATCCTACGGCCACGATTAGGTCACTTAAGCGAAGGGGGTACAACCCAATGGTATTTCGCCAAGTCAGATAAGCGTTCTTTCGTTATCCGTCGCTCGGTGCAACGCACAGCCAGCCCAAGCCCACTTCATGTCTGTCGCACTGCGCGGCATATAGCCAATCTGAGCCCAGCCAGCCTCTGGATTTATTTTTTGAATAAAAATAGAATGACATTTTGCAGAAAAGCCCCTGGTTATTAGAAACATCTTAACTTTTTAACCATAAGTCTAAATTTAGCAAACTTGGACTTTTTGAAATCCCCAGAATGTGTAGAATCTTTTAGCACTGTTCAAATTCAAAATTTACAAACTTAAATTAGTTCAAATTCAAATATTTTTTTGCTGAAATTTGACATAATTCAAATTTTGTAAATCCAATTTAAGCAAACCAAATTTCTTTGGGTTCCTTAGAATGTGTGTAGTAATAGTTCTCACTGCCCAAAATCCTATTTGAATTATTTTTGAAGTGTTTTAGATTTTAGATGGCCATTTGGGTACTTAGACATAATTTAAATTCTATAAATAATTAGAAAATGTTTTCTTAAGCAAAGTTGCTCCATTTTGGTAACCTTGCCCTTGGACCATGACCATGTGGTTTTGACCAAAAACCCAACATAGTGATCCACCCATATTATCATGCCTTAGAATTTATTTCCATTTTATTATCTTTGTTGTGGTGGCTATTTTGGAGCCAAGACCAAGACCCTAATATGTGTCAGTCACATATAAAATACCAAGTAGTGAACCTTAAACACTAGTGCCTTGTTTTCTATCTACTTCTCCACTCCCTCATTCTTGCTTCAAGAATTCACCAAGTCAGCAAAATGGAGATTAGGACTCAAGCACAAGAAGGAAACTTCATTATCAACTTGGTGACAACGTGAAGAGCTATGAGGAATACAATTGAAGAAATTGAAGGAAGGACTTAGACTCCACAGCAAACTAGAAGTAACTCAAGGAAGTACAAGTGTGAAGAAATCCAGAAGAAAACAACTCCCTGTCTCTTTCTATCTTTCTTCTTATTTCTTTCTTTCCTATTTTACTTAGTGGTATCTATTCCCATACCCAAACCAATGAGTAAAGTGAAAGCCATGAAGAATATATCAAGACCAAGAGAAGAATCCATCCAAGGAACAAGACTACAATAGAAGCATGGAGATGATCTTCAAGAAGACAAGCATGTGAAGACTTGGAGCAATCCATACAAGTTGAAGAATAACAAGTTGTTTTTGTCCAACCATTGACCCAAATGGAAAATGCCAATACTATCTTATTTTCTCTCTTTTCATATAAGTTAGTTGAACCTAGATCTACCTTAACCCAAAACGGAAAGACTAACTTCGAGTACTCAAATGGTTTGATGAAAACAACCAAGTGAACAGTATTGTGGTGCTTGGATCTTAATACAATGTTGCCACCCCTTTGAAAAGAAAAGTTTGTTTTACAAAAGTGATAGGAGAAAACTGGATTTATGCAAACTTAGCTAAAACTCCATTCAGCCAAATAAGCATGTAGTATTAGTCTTGCCATTTATATCCACCATAGTGTTACTTGCCAATTCATTAAATTGTATTGACTCCCTTGTGGCTGCATATTCCATCCTGCACATGAATCTAAAGACGAGTGAGGATTCCGTTTAGGATCTTGAGACTATCGCCAACATGTTTTGCCTATGGCACACAAAGAAGATGGGATCAATGTTGTACTATGTTTTCCGCTGTATTTCTTTGTTTTGTGCTAGTCTTCTAAGACTATGCAAGTTGTAATACTATTTGTAAAGACTGGATCATGCGATGTAATAGAATTTTGATGCATTTGCATGATATTTCATTTTGTACTATGGTGCTAGCAATTGATCCAGGGACTAGCACACTAACACAGATGTTCTTACATTATTTAAATGTGGGAACGCTACAATAAATAACATACACATGAAAAGAACATGATAGATTGATCATGTAGGGCAGCTCACAAGATCTAAGCATAAGGCATAAAGAGGAGAGAACAACCATCTAACTACTGCTATGGACCCATAGTCCAAGGATGAACTACTCACGCATCATTCTGGAGGCGGTCATGGTGGTGTAGAGCCCTCCTGTGATGATTCCCCCTTCCGGCAGGGTGTCGGGGAGAGCTCCAGAACCCTCCCGAACTAGGGTTGACGATGACGGCGGCTGTGGATGTTTTTCGTGGAAAAGGCTCGGGTGTTTAGGGTTAACCCTTCGAGGAGACTAAATAGGCGAGAGGGAAACTTCGGTGGGCGAGCAGCAGGCCACACCACCCCTGGGCGCGGCCAAGGGGCACGCCCACCCATGGTGTGGGGCCCCTATGGTTCCCTTTCGGGCCTACTCTGGACTCCGTGTGCGCGACAACTTTTTAAGACTTTCGGGCTTCAAATCTTCCAATTCCGAGAATATTTCCAGAAGAACTTTTCTGAAACTAAAAATAGCAGTAAACATGAACTGGCTCTGTGGCATCTTGTCAATAGGTTAGTCCCAGGAAATCGATAAAATGACATAAAGTGTAAGGAAAATATGTAGCATATGACATGAAAACAACATGGAACATCAGAAATTAAGGATACATTTATGATGCATCAACATCCCCAAGCTCAGTTCCTACTCGTCCTCGAGTAGGTAAACGATAAAAACACATAATTTCTGAGGTGACATGCTACCAACATAAACTTGATCATCTAAATTGTAAAAGCATAAGCATAGATGATATCATAAAACTTTAACACAAGCATGATAGATATAATTCTAACAATAAAACATAGCAATCACTTTGCATCATGAGAAGTAACACAAATAAAAGATCATGGATAATAATGCACTCGAAAGTTATATGTTTGTTTCAAGCATAGATATAACATATCAAAGTGATATTTCGCTTGTCCTTAAGAGTGGGGCAAAACATAAATGCCAGGACACCTTCAAAGTTCAAGAGGAAGACTAGAACAGATAATTTGAGAACAAATAATAACACATCATAAATCAACTAATAATGTTTATGGGACAAATGCACATTAAACTCACAATGGCAATTATGCTCTCTCAAATATGCATAAAGTTAGAAGATGGATACTCGACATAAAAGTAAAGGAAAGGCCCTTCGCAGAGTTAAGCAGATATTAACTCATGTGCTAGAGCTTTTTATTTTATTAAATAGAGGTATTGGAAACATTTTTTTAGAGAGGTGTATGCTTATGTCAACAAATGGTAAACAGACAATACAATATGTCACAAGGCAACTAGACTTCACAAGAGCGGCTCCCATTGAAGGATGCAACCGGGGTAAGAAGGTCATCCCTCTTTCTCTTTTGTTTACACAATTATGCTTTGGCTGATAAATCAGGGGTAAAAATAGCGAAGAGAATTTAATAGTAACCAATTTAATAGTCCAGGTGTGTAAAGTCCAATCAACAAGTGAGATAAAGATTCTCTATTTACGTCCTCATGACACTAGTAGGAAACATCCTTTCAATGGATGCCTTTCTGTGGCGCACCATGAAGCAATGCGCCATAGAAAACAAATTTTGTGGCACACGGCGAACAATGCGCCACATAAAAGACCATTACTATGGAACACAGGATAAAGGTGCGCCACAAAAATATTGTGGGGCCCGCCCCATGATTGCCCTGGCTGTCCAAACAACCCTTGTTATGGTGCATTGTGAATGGTGCGCCACAGAATATGGATATTATGTGGGGCATGTGTGACGGTGCGCCACAGAAAAGCTATATTTTGTGGCGCATGTTCGCATGTTCGCCACAGAATATGGCTGTTTTGTGGCGCACCGCCTCTGTGCACCACAAAACAGGTTGCTGGTGCGCCACAGAATCTTTCCAGATGTGCACATAAAGATGGCAGCCCCTCTCTCCCTCCCATTTCATTCACTAATCTTGCTAACTCAACCCCCTTCTCTCCCCTCCCATTTTACCCATTCAATTCTCCATTTTTGGTGGGTGAACCTACTTTGATTGATATATAATTGTTGATGAGGTTTCTTGTTGTTGAGGGGAAGCCTCTCCTCCATCTATACTCCGTCCCCCTCTCTCTTTTTGTATCGGTATCAAATCTACTAGGTGAGTATAGTTGGAGGTGCATATGCATGTCTTGTGTGGCCATCGGTGTGTATGGATGCTTGTCATGCAGGTGAAGCGATTGTCGCGCGTGGGCAGCCATGGTGCATGGATGTTTTCCGAAATGTTGATTCATTTCCATTTTGGAAAACTTTTGCACTACCCATATGTCGTACTTATAGGAGAGGTCATGCCGAATTTATCCGGCAACCATGCATGTGTGTGCATGTTGCAGTTATAATTTTCTACTCTACTCCAAATGAGCTCCGCTCGAATCTCTAGATACAAGAAAAACGCGAAGGCGGACATGATTCGGTGCAACATACGGCAGTTAAGATGTCCGTGTCGATCATGCAAACTCGTGCGCTGGATTGACCCTGATTCCGTACAATTGGAGGAGCACCTTCTCAGACGTGGTTTCATTGATGACCACAACCAACTGGCACCGACAGCAAAAGGTGCGCATGAAGACGAGGGCGAGCGAGATGCCGAAGGAAATGTTTAACATCCCAGTGTTTGGGAGGTTATAAGGATCTAAATATAATTTGTGCATTTGCAAAGCATGCATCTAAAAGTACGGGAAATTTTGGCGCGAAAGTTTAAACAAAGTAAAGTGACCAAAGTTTCACTTGACATGATGAAATAGGTCTAGTTCATCTAGTCGGGAGTACATTTGGAGTCATCTTTATAACATAGTATCTTTACAAACCAAATCATCTGAATAGACAAACCATAGTTGGTTATGACCAACACCAACTATCATTAACCTTAACCACCAGCCTTTAATTGACTTGGGATAATTCATTAGATATCTACAACCCAAAGAGGGGTGAGAATCCAAATCTCATAATTGATGATCATGCTTTCACCAATGAGTAATACATAACTTAACCATCTCATCAACAAAGATGTCATCACCTATAAAACAAAAACTCTCTAATATCAACCAGTCACATCACACCTTTATAAACTATCTCATAATTGTGAAGTGCACATTCACAATCAAATAACAAAGGTTTAATAAAACACAACAGATACAAACCAGTGTTAACTCGAAACCCATAAGTGAGAAATGACTTGATAATTGTATTAACATATTTATCGAATATGTACATATCTCAGCAACCATAAAAGAAAAGATAAATCTTCTTAAACTACTGATAAACCTTGATCATTACCTATGATCTTACCAAACCTCTATGCCAGCATCATGAATACAAATCAAGGATATAAAATCACAACATGGCACTCTGAGTAACCAAGTAACAACCATGATCAAAGCCATTAAGTTCAATCACTTTCTCATGCTCATTGTTTCTATCATCTCAAACAAGTGAGCATATGAAAGCTCAACACATTAATGAACCATTTGATTAACTTATAATCTTAAGTTTCCATTTCACAAACACTCCACATTTCTATCCACATCAATATTCAACAACTAAAGTATCTCTGGATACAACCCATGGATAACAACAAGTTATAATCTCTACTAGAGAAATTGAATTGATACCTGAGTAAAACCAATAATGTATGAAACAAGTATCTATCTTTTGGGAAATGAAATAAGAAGTATATGTAAGGATAATAAAAGCATGAACTAACTTTTAATCTAGATCTTGTTATTTTATCTAGATCAGTTTATCTTGTTATCTTCCAATCTTCTCTAAGTCATTTCGCAAGAGAAGCAACCACAAGAACAGAAGAACTACCACAAGAAGATCTTAAGAAGGATTCTTTGGAGGATTCTAGAAGTGCTACTTCACTCTAGTATAAGGGTATTTGGAAGCTCTTATATCTTGATCTGATATTATTAACACTCTTGAAATAAGATGATATTCCAATGTTAGAGTTATATAGAAGTAGTTTGATAACAAGCCTTGCAACCTTGTTAACAGATCACTTTTGTATACTCAAACACTTGAGTGTCTTACACAAATAAACAAAAGATCATATAAACTAGTACATCTCATCCAATTGTATATGAGTAGTAATTTGGAGGCAAGTCTAGCCCACTTGTTAACAAATTCTTCTTATATGCATATGGTAACTTGATGTCACAAAATGAACCTACATTCTTTTATAAACCTCTAAGTAAAATCTTTGCTTGGAACAAATGGTTGTTTTCACCACAAGGGTGAGATAGTTGAAGATGGAATCCAAGAGCTAATATTTCTTGCAAATGACAAAGGAAGTACCAGAAGACTAGTAGCAACTAAAGAGAAGACCATCAAGCAACAGAAGACCACCAGAAGCAACACTGCCTCATTAAGGGATCATGAGAGATTATCGAGTGAATCATTAGGATATAATAGAGAACCAATAACCTCTGTCGAACTCATCAGATATGATGAAATCATAGTAATATCTTCAATGGAAACAATTGGCAAGAGAAAATAATAACAAGCCCTTGCATCCACATGTCTGGTGATAAGATGAGGTAGGGGAAAACAAATTAATTTCCTTGTTTTCCAGATCTTTTTCATCCATAACACAAATGGAAAATAATAAGAATTCAACCATACACCCACATGTAAATTATTAAATGTTCTAAAACAAAAAAAAGGATAATATCCATATTGGAACCTATGTGGAAAACAAGAATATAAGATTCCAAAATCATACATGTTTTCCACTTGGTCAAGCACTAAAAAAACAGCAACCTTTCTTACACACACCTAAGTAAAATGGCAACCATAGATTTCTAGGAGATTCAATTATAAAAGATGACATGGTATCATAAAAGAAAACAAGCCCCTTCACCAATTAAAATCATTTGGTATGATTTGGAATAAAATTCCCTATTGGGTGGTTTTACTACTATGCCTAAAAAATAAAACAATACTAAAGCTTACAAAGTATTTCCAAAAAGGTATTATACCTAAAAATTACCCAATAGAAAACATATCATTATTTCAATAGCATATTAGTGGGGTTATTTTCATGTCATAGAATACACTAAGTGATTTTTAATCCATATGAAATTTAAATAGAGAGAAAATAACAAAAACCACTTAATCTAGCACCCTAAATAAAAAATATAAATATTCTTAAAATTCACCAAAATAAAACTTGGTGAGATGTAAATTTTGATAAGGAATTCAAATATAATTTTTACTAATTTTTCTGTTCACAAAAAGGCCCTGAAAACAAGAAATTCTTCTCAGTTTTAATGAGAGAGGGACTTAGTTGTAAATTTTGGAAATTCCAGGGGGTTATCAAAAACGGCATTTCTTTTCTTTCTTCTTCAACCTCTGGCCAGAAGGCCAGAGGCGTGCGACCGCCTCCGACGCCGTGCCACCTCCTCCTCGCCGCCGTTCTGTGGGTATAAAGCCCAAGAGACGTCCGCATCAGCCACTCCTTCCTCCTCGCATTTGTTGCCTCTCTCTCTGTCCCTGTTTCCTCACCTATGGCCGAAACCCTAGCTAGATGCAACTGCTTGCCGCCGTCGACTCCGGACACCTCGCGAGGAACCGAGGCCACCTCTAGAATCGCCGGGATATCCTCTCTCTCCTCGCTGAGTATCGCGAGCTAGGAAGCCGTGGAGTCGGAGAATTTCCAAGTTCCCATTTCCTCTACCGCCGGTCTTCGCGGAAGTGCACCGTCGCTGTGGAGATCCTCGGGCCCAATCATCTGTACCATCATCTTCCTGGTATGCTGATGCACCCTTGGGTGCTTTCGCTTTCGAAAATCATCCAGCAAATCGGTCGTTCACCGTGTGCCGTCGCTCGCCGCCGCGCCGATGGATGCCGGCACAACTTCGGCGACCATTTGGTCAAAGAGTCGCCTCCCCTAAACTCGTGGAAACCTCCTCTGGCCCGTGGTACCAATAGTTTGATCAAATTCATAGCCAATCGCCCGATTGGAATTCAACAGAGAGGAATTCCTCTAGGATGATGCAGCTATGACGTCAGCATGACGTCCTGGCTATTTTCCTTTTTATTTTCTTTTATTTTTGATTTTAGAAATTAAACTGACAGGTGGGTCCCACCTGTCAATTTAAATATTGGTAGAAAATAATTAAACTTGTTAAATCAATAACTTTAATTCTATTAATCAAAAAAATAAAACTAATATACCAAATTAACCAGAAAAATATAATTTAAATGATTATGAACTTTTCAAAAATGTTTGATAAACTTTTAAAATTAAATATTTTGAATTTAAATTAAATCATTTAAAATTGTGAAAAATAATAAATAATTCAAAAATTTAGAAAAAATCAAGTTATATACCAAAATTCTCTAAATGACAAATGCAACTCATCTATGATGTTTTCATGGTCATTTGACCAAGTTTTCATGTGTGCAATATTTGCCTAGTCTTTAATTCATTTTAAATTAATAAATTAATAATTTGTTCAAATATTTTCAGAAAACATTGAATGATATATAAAACTAAAGAGAAAAGCATTTCCAATTCAAATATGTCAAACATAAAACATTTAGTTCAACATATAAACTTGTTTCTAAAAGTATAATGGAATTCTATAATATTCCATTATAACCAGAAATAACCACCACATCATTATCTTCCTTACTAATAATCCTTAAATGTTTTCACATATACAAAACCTATCATCATGATCATTAGATAGTTATGAGATGATAGAGTCAGATATATTAGTTCATCATTTTCAAATAAACACTTTGTCATTAGTTCTACACTTTTAAACATAAAACAAAATATGTTTGTTGTCTTTTCTATAGTTGTTTTCCATGTGTTGTTGTTTTGTTATCTAATCAAATAATAAACACTTCTACCTAAACATGATAACAATTGTTTGATAAGTAAAATTGAAACACATTTAAGTCTAAAATAAGCAATAAACACATCACCCCAAATAATGACACATTTCACCCAAAACCTGTGTGAAAACATTATCGTGTAAAACGTGGCTTACACTTGTAAGCTGGGGTGTTTTTCAGGGTATTTAATGATGCATCTCATTACTATGCATGTATCATCTTGTCATTGTTTTCTGTAGTCCTTACCAGGACTACTTTGCTATTTTTGAGATGTCAGGATTTTCTACGAGACCCTTGAACCTGAAGACTTGGATTATTGTTGTTGTTTCAATCTCAGGCAAGTTCATCACTCGCTCATATCCTTTGCAGTACTTCATAACAAACTAATTGCAAAAACTCTATCGTATTACCACCTAGTCTCAAAAGAATGCATGATCCTATTTTCATAATAATATGACTACTTGAATGACTACCCGAGTGGTAGTGTTCTGTTTGGTGGGCGGATGGGACCATGGTATGATGAATAGGTCAAAGGAAGGTTCCATCTGCACGGGAACATATTACCTAGGAATTAATCACAAATGCCGTCAGAACTCGGTGCGCCGTAAATACCGCGTTAACCATGGGTCTTCTATGGGGGGAGTAAGTCAGCTGTGATCTTTTCTCGTTCGCATGTCAACGGGCTGCCAGAGACGTACGCTGTAGGTTCTGCGGGACTACATGCACATGGGTGGGAGCCCTTACGTCCCACGGACTCTGGGGGTCTATGAGTGTCTGCCAGGGGTGCGTAGATCTCCATCGTGAGGGGTGGAATCAGGCGTTCAACCTGCTGGCAGAAATGGGTGGGCATGCATTGTGCGGAGAAACACGGTTTGGCTTGGACCAACAACCGGGCCCCACACCTGAGTGGGAGTGGACAGGATCTCGAGCCTGGTTGTGCAACATGGTCTTGGTCGTCCATGGGTAAAGTAACGCACCTCTTCAGAGTGTAAAAGGATGTGGCATGTTACCCCCTGTTCCGGGAAGGAACTGCGAACGCTATAGGAAAGGCAACTCCATGAAGTTCTAGTCCTGTGATGGTCTGGCGGGCATAGTTTTCAGAAGTAAAAGAAATCTCTTGAAGAAAGTTTTACAGAACCTTGCATTAGCTTATGACTCTTTTCAGTCTGAAGCTTTAGTTAGTGCATCAAACTACCCTCTATATATCATGAACTTGCTGAGTAACGCTCGTTACTCATTCGTTCCCGTTTGACCCCCTGCTTAGAGTTGAAGCCTGATGGAAGTCGTCATCGTGAAGCATCATCATCAACAACGCTGATGGAGGAGAAGCTATCAAGGTGTAGGTGGAGTCTATTATTGGAGTTAGTTGTTATAAGCCATAGATTAGGGTTGACATCAGCCGTAGTAGATTAGTTCTGAGCTAGAGTTTTTCTCCAGCTTGGAGCTTCGAATTGCTTCTTCTGATGTTTCATTTGTATGAGATCTTCTTTGATTCATTAAAGAGATTCGCAAGATTTTGTAATGAGGTTTGTATCCTATAGATTTGCTTGGACCCGCTGTGTTTCTGTTGTACCACTCTAAGAGATGTAATATTCACGGATAAGTCCTTCTGTGAGTATTATGTCACCGACTTGCGCACTACACATGCAATGGTGTGCTGGGTCACCACAAAATGTCGACGGAGAAGCTCATCATGAAGAAGGATATGTCAGCGGAGAAGATCATCATGACGATGAAGGCGTGAACACGGAGACCCCGCTAATTTCGGGATCTGCTTCTCAAGGAGACGAGCAACGACAGAGCTCCAGCCAGGGATAAAACCAAGCTGGCGCAAATGGAGATAGATCGGGTGACTCCGTTGTTTCCTGGGTGCCGCCCCAAGGATGCACGCTTGCATGTAACGCTTTCTGCTGTGAAGATGAAGACGCAAAACAAATGGACCGACTCGAGCTTCAACAAGAACATGAAATTCTAGCACGATCACCTTCCCGAGGGGAACACATTGCCAAGTACTATCAACGAGGTCAAGAAAGTCATGTGCCCTCTTTACCTACCTCATGAAAAATACCACGCCTACATCAATGATTGCTTAATATATCAGGGAGAGTACAAGGACAGAACCACATGTCCGAAGTGCGTCCACGGACGATACAATAGTGGAACCAACAACAAGAAAGTTCCTCAAAAAGTGGTAAGGTACTTTCCTATCACTCCCTATCTTCAGCGGTACTACGTGGACCCTAAGGAAGCAAAGTTCATGCAATGGCACGCGGAAAGGGAGAAGCCCGAAGAAGATCCAGAGAAGGGCTATATCATGAACACCCTACATACGCTGCCCAGTGGGAAGCATTGGACATAGCCTTCTCGAGTTTTGGGGGCGACGCAGGAACGTTAGGCTGGGCATGAGCACCGATGGACTCAATCTGTCCGGCAACAAGAGTAGCACGCATAGCGGCTGTCCCGTGTTTGTATGGCCTTAAAATCTACCCCCATGGATGTGCACCAAGCAAAAGTACATACCAATGAGTATTCTCATTCAGGGGCCGAATAACCAGGTGTCGACATGCATTTGTATCTCGGGCTGCTAAAAGACGAGTTAGACACGTTGTGGAAGATGACACCCCGTACGTGGGACGCCTACACTAGAGATTATTTCCATATGAGAGCCGCGTTTCTCACGACACTCACGGACTATCCTGGTTACGCGTATGTATCTGCCCAGGTCAGCCACGGATTCTGCAGCTGCGTGAAATGCATGGACGGGACCCCGCATCTCCAGCTACCAAGGGATCCTTCTCTTGGATCACCCATGGAGAAAACGCGGTGAGTTGTTCAATGGTAAAGACGAGCCCGATGGAGCCCTGCGCACGAGGAGCGGCGCAGAAATCGACGAGCTTCTGAAAATTTGGGATGAGTGCCCTTCGTCGGGAAAAAAGTGACCCAAGCCAGAGCCGCTGCTGGGTGTATGGAAAGCGAGGTCTGTTTTCCACGACTTGGAGTATTGGCCGGTCCTCCATACGCCTCATAGCCTCGATGTGATGCACATTACGAAGAACGTTACGGAGAGTCTGCTTGGCACTATTTGCAATTCGGAAAAGTCCAAGGATGGGCCGAAAGCAAGATACGGTCAGAAACATTTTGGCATCAGGGAAAATCTGCAGGGCCCCGCCGATAGTGATGATGATGAGGAGGATCAGACGGAAGGGACTCAACGTCCCCGCAAAAAGGCTAAGAAGAACACGGTGGTGCTTCCCGCTGCCTGCTTCACATTGAGTCCGGCGGAGCTCGAGCAGTTTTTCAGGTGCCTCCTAGAAGTCAAAGTTCCTTACGGATACTGAGGGAGTATAAAAAGATATCTGGACTTAGTAAAGAAAAGGTTCACCGGGATGAAGTCTCATGATTGTCACATGCTCATGACGCAGATACTTCTCGTTGCGATCCGAGGGATAATGGACGAGCACGTCCGTGATACATTGTTTGGCCTTTGCAACTTTTTCGACGTTATCACCCGGAAGTCGATCGGTGTGAGGCAGCTCAAGATGCTATAGGATGAGATCATGGTGATACTATGCGGGCTCGAGATTTACTTCCTGCCAGTATTCTGTGATATATGCGTCCATCTCCTTCTCCATGTCATTGATGACATCGGGCATCTCGGCCCGACGTTCCTGCACTACATGATGCCGATGGAAAGGCCGAACGGTGTCCTGAAAGGATACGTTTGCAACAGGGCCCGTCCAGATGCGAGCATGGTCAAAGGATTTCTAACCAACGAGTGCATCTCCTTCTGCGATAATTAGCTAAGCATCGAGGACGACCAGGATGCCGGTCTCCCCACCAGGACGCACCTCGGCAGGCTCACTAGATTCGGTCACCGCGAGGGCTGCCGCGACGTCCATGTCGGCATTCAGAAACGACGCGATGACTTTGAAAGGGCTCACCGGGTCGCGCTACAACACTTAAACTTGATCGAGCCTTTCGTGGAAGAGCACAAAAGCTTAATCAACCAGAATTACATCCAAATGGGCGGGCCGATGAAGATGGGAGACATAACCAAAGAGCACAAGTCCAGCTTCACGCATTAGTTCAAGCAAAGTCAACTGACTGAAGCACGGAGCAAAAGGCCTTCTACAGAAGATAAAAAAATCATATACAACTTATCACAAGGCCCCAGGCAGAACGTAAGGACCTATCAGGGGTACGACATCTCCGGTTACAGATTCTCCACCGAGAACAAGGACAGGAGTAGGGAAAATCAAAACTCAGGAGTAACTATGTGATACGTCCATTTTGCATCACTGTTTTATATTGTTATTTTCTGTTATTAATCGATATATTTCATGTTATGATGCATCACTTATGTTATTTTATCTTATTTTGCATGTTTCATAATTTTTGGAGAATAAACACCGGGACCAGAAATATGATGGAAAAAGCACCATGGAGATACCCTATTTCAGAAGATCAGAAGAATAGGGGGGACAGCGGAGATGTCTTAGAAGTACAAACGAGGGAGCCAGCCACGAGGAGAGCCGAAGGAGGGCCACCAGGGGCCCACACCATCAGGTGACGCGCCCCCCTTGGCCGCACCGCCAGGTGGTGTGGCCACCCTGGCCCACCTCTGGTCGAATTCTTTCACGTACTTGACCCCTAGGGAACCCTAAGCCCCAGATTATCATTGAAGAATTATTTCTCTGCCGCCTCGGGGCAGAAAACACCAGAGAGAGAAAAGCTCTCCGGCAGGGAGAAATCTGCCGGGGAAATTCCTCTCCGAAGAAGGGAAATCATCGCCATCGTCACCGTCATCGCTCCGGGCATCATCAAGATCATCATCGTCATCATCATCACCACCAGCACCATCACCCT
The DNA here is from genome assembly GCA_028641055.1 of Alopecurus myosuroides. Classification (NCBI taxonomy): domain Eukaryota; kingdom Viridiplantae; phylum Streptophyta; class Magnoliopsida; order Poales; family Poaceae; genus Alopecurus; species Alopecurus myosuroides. The sequence continues at coordinate 35,207,332 of CM054062.1, forward strand.
CATCATCCACCATCATCCCGATGTAACAATTAGGGGCCTCTATCGTTGTTTTACATTAGATCTCTCTCCCGGTGTGGATTAATTGTTAGTAGTTGATGCTCGTGAGATTTATCGGTGTTAGCACTTTATGACATAATTGTTATTATCCACTATATCACCTCTAAATAATATCCATATGATGTCTTGTGAGTAGTTCGTTTAGTTCTTGAGGACATGGGAGAAGTTATGATGTCGGTAGTGAAGTTATGTTGAAGTAATATCTCGTGGTTCGGTATTTAAGTTGTGGTGCTATTCTTCTAGCGGTGGCATGTGAACATCGACTACATGATACTTCACCTTTATGGGCCTAGGAGGATGCATTGTGTATTTGGCTACTAATTGTGGGGATGTCGGAGCGACAGAAACATAAACCCCGTTAGGAAACCAATGCACGAGGGAGCGTAGAATCCCGGAGTTTTAAGGCCGTGGTTAGATTTATCTTAATTACTTTCTTGTATTTACGGATGCTTACGAGGGGTTTAATCACAAGTATGTATTAGTCCTAGTTGAGCGGTGCATTGGCATAGGTTCACCCACACAACACTTCATGAACCAATGGATATTAATCAACCGTAATGAAGCGAAAGCACTTGACAAAATTCCCATGTGTACTCGAGAACGTTTGGTAGTCATAAGTAACACAGCCGGCTTGTCCTTTGCTCTCAAAAGGATTGGGGCACTCGCTGCAATATTATCTACTGCACTTTATTTACTCGCACTTTATTTATATGCTATATCAAAAACCTCTGAAAACCCGTTTGCTAGTGTTTACAGTGAATCCTCTATCCAACCTGCTTGTCAACACCTTCTGCTCCTCGTTCGGTTCGACACTCTTATTTATCAAAAGTACCACGATACACCGCCTATACTTGTGAGTCATCAAGACTATTTTATGGCGCCGTTGCCGGGGAGTGAAGTGCTATTGGTAAGAGAAACTTTTACTGTGAGTGGTGTTTTTATTTCTGTCTGCTGTTTTATTTCATTATGGGGAATACTTTTGGTTCTATGTTTAGGGGTACTTCTACCGTTACTACTAGGGTAGTTGGTAACCTGTTATCTGCTGAATTAGATCCTTATAAAATACCTATGAAAATTGTTGGACGTGTTATGGATAACTGCTATTATGTTGATGGAACTGTCCATCCCGGTGATCATTTTATCTTTATACATGAATTATGCGAGTTATTCAGGTGTGTAGGTATTAAAATGGATCAAGTTAAAAGGAAATTATTTTCTTTATCGCTGAAAGGAAGAGCCGCTGAATGGTTCAAATTACCGAAGAATGGTGAATCTATTGGATGGGAGGAAATTGTTCTTCTCTTCTATTCTAAATTCTATCCTCCCAGTGAGATTCATAAAGACTGGAATCAAATTTATAACTTCTGGCCTCATGATGGAGAGAGTATTGCCCACGCGTGGGGGAGAATGAAGTTATTAATGCTCAAAGGTCCTGTCCATGAACTCCCGAGAAATATTGTTATCAATAATTTTTATGCAAGGCTTTCTCTTCATGATAAGGATTTATTGGATGCTTCTTGTTTTGGATCATTCACACGTATGAAGGACGAAGCTAAATGGGATCTTCTTGATCGTATTCAAGAGAACACGGAAGGATGGGAGAATGACAAAGGTAGAAAGTCAGGTATAAATTACGAATATGAATGCATTAAATCTTTTATGGGAACCAATGATTTCTATGATGTTAGTTCTGTTTGTAGTCTTGATTCTCAAATTTTTGCAAACTGTGTTAAATTTTTCAGGACCATGAGAGTGAATTCTTTATGGAAGAGAGAAATGAGATTGACGATATTCTTCTTTGACAACCAGTGATACTGAAACGTAATTTACCCGTGGAAGACTTGGGTACCACATTACCACCAAAGGAGGATCCTGTTTTTGATTTAAAACCATTGCCTGATGATCTTAAATATGCCTATATTGATGATAAGAAAATATATCATGTTATTATTAGGCTAAACTTTCAGTTGAACAAGAGGAAAGATTATTGGGAATTATGAAGAAACACCGTGGAGCTATGGGATATACTCTTGATGATTTGAAGGGGATTTCTCCTACTATATGTCAGCATGCTATTAATATTGAACCTGATGGAAAGTCAGTAGTTGAACATCAGTGTTGTTTAATTCCTAAGATGAAGGAAGTGGTAAGAAATGAGGTATTAAAACTTCTCGATACTGGTAATATTTTTCCTATTGCTGATAGTAGATGGGTGAGCCATGTGCATTGTGTCCCTAAGAAGGGAGGAATGACTGTTGTTCCTAATGAAAACAATGAGCTCATTCCACAAAGAGTAGTAGTTGGTTATAGAATGTGTATTGATTTTAGAAAGGTTAATAAAGTTACTAAGAAAGATCATTATCCTTTACCCTTTGTTGATCAAATGTTAGAGAGGTTGTCTAAGAAAACTCATTTTTGCTTTCTTGATGGTTATTCTGGGTTCAGTCAAATTGTTATTAGGAAGAAAGATCAAGAGAAAACAAACTTTACTTGTTCTTATGGTACTTATGCTTATAGACGTATGCCTTTTGGTTTGTGTAATGCTCCTGCTACGTTTCAAAGAAGCATGTCTGCTATTTTTCATGGTTTTTGTGAAGAAATTGTGGAAGTATTCATGGACGATTTCTCTGACTATGGAACATATTTTGATAATTGTTTGCACAACCTTGATAAAGTTTTGCAGAGATGTGAGGATACTAATCTTGTTCTTAATTGGGAGAAATTCCACTTTATGGTTAATGAAGGAATTGTTCTTGGACATAATTTTTTTGAAAGAGGTATTGAAGTTGACAGAGCTAAAGTGGAAGCAATAGAGAAAATGCCCTGTCCTAGGGATGTTAAAGGTATTCGTAGTGTTCTTGGTCATGCTGGTTTTTATAAGAGGTTTATTAAAGATTTCTCCAAAATATCAAAGCCTCTTACTAATATTCTTCAAAAAGATGTACCATTTGTTTCTGATCAGGGTTGTAAGGAAGCTTTTCAAACTTTAAAGAAGGCTTTAATTATTGCTCCTAATGTTCAACGACCTGATTGGAATTAACCTTTTGAAATTATGTGTGATGCTAGTGATTTTCCTTAGGCGTTGTTCTTAGATGAGAAGTTGAATGTTATTCATTATGCTAGTAATACTCTTGATGCTGCTCAAAAGAATTATGCTACGACTGAAAAAGAGTTCTTAGCTGTAGTTTTTGCATGTGATAAGTTTAGACCTTATATTGTTGACTCGAAGGTTACTATTCATACTGATCATGCTGCTATTAGATACCTTATGGAAAAGAAAGATGCTAAGCCTAGGCTTATTAGATGGGTGTTGCTTTTAAAAGAGTTTGATTTTCATATTGTGGATAGGAAGGGTGCTGAAAATCCTGTTGCTGATAACTTGTCTAGACTGGAAAATATTACTTTTGATCATATTCCTGTTAATCATAGTTTTCCAAATGAATAGTTGGCTTGCAATAAAGGTAAAATCCCAAGATAGTCCATGGTATGTTGATTATGCTAACTTTATTGTTTCAAAGTATTTGCCTCCAACATTTACAGCTCAATGATGGTGCAGGTCTTGCACTCGTTGAGAAACCCCAAGAGGAAGGTATGATGAGCACAGCAGCAGTTTTCCCTCAGAAAGAAACCAAGGTTTAATCGACCACTAGGAGGAAGAAGTAACTTCAGAAGGTTGAAGCAGCTGAGATGGCAGGGCGCACTAGCGGTTCAGAAGCAACGTGGAACCTACACAACACAATCAAATCTTGCCCCAACAAAGAAGTGTGCTTGTCAATATCACCAGTTTTGCTGAACACAAAGAGTTTAAACGTATGGTGTGAAAATAGTAGGAAAACAGTATGAAAGCAGTAGCAGCAGTATGAAAGCAGTAGGTGTTTTATCCGTATGAGGAATAAGGGCTGGGGTCCACAGTTCACTAGCGGTGTCTCTCCGTGAAAGATAAATAACATGTGTGGTGAACAAATTACAGCCGGGTGATACGTCTTCAACGTATCTATAATTTCTGATGCTCCATGATCATATTATAACAATTGCTACTTGTTTTCTCCCATATTTATAACATTTTTATACGTTTTCTGGGACTAACCTATTAACAAGATGCCAAGTGCCACTTCCCTGTTTTCTGCTGTTTTTGGTTTCATAAAAGTTGTTCTGGAAACATTCTCGGAATTGGACCCCACAAAGCCCGAAGTGCCTATTTTCCCCGGAAGCATCCAGAACACCGAAGAGGAGCCGAAGACGGGCATCAGGGGGGCCACACCATAGGGTGGCGCGGGTCCCCCTGGCCGCGCCACCTATGGGTGTGGGGCCCCTGGGGATCCACCGCCTTTGCCCTTTCGCCTATTTGATCCCCCAGGATGGAAAACCCTAAGCACCTGATCAAAAATCCCCAAAAAGTTCCGCAGCCGTCGTCACCGTCGACCCGAGATCAGGGGGATTCTGAATCTGTTTTCGGCACCCTGCCGGAGAGGAAATCATCACCGGAGGCTTCTACATCACCATGCCTGCCTCCGGAGTGCTGCGTGAGTAGTTCATCCTTGGACTACGGGTTCGTAGCTGTAGCTAGATGGTTGTCTTCTCCTCATATGCCGCCATGTTTAGATCTTGTGAGCTGCGTATCATGATCGAGATTGATCTTATGTAATTCTGTATGCTGTGTTTGCTGGGATCCGATGAATATTGACCTTATGCCAAGTTGATTATAGTCTTTATTTTCATATGCTATTTGTGATCTTGCATGCTTTCTGTTGCTAGTGGTTGCTCTAGCCAAGTAGTTGCTAGTGACTCCAAGAGGGAGTATTTATGCTCGATAGTGGGTTCATGCCTCCTCACCACCTTGCTCGAGTGACAGAAACATGAAGGGGGGATGTGTTGTTGCCATTAAGGAGAAAACAACGGTGAGAGTGCCCGCGTGCATAATCATTGCTTACATTACACACTTTGTTTAATGCAATTATCTGTTGCTTGCAACTTAATACCTAAGGGGGTTCAGATGATAACCTGAGGGTGGATTATTAGTCATAGATGCAGATGGATTTCGTTCTATGTATATTGTTGTAATGCCCGCACTAAATATCATAGTAATCATCATGTTATACTGTGAACTACGGTGCAACCTCTATTTGTCAATTGCCCAGCTGTAATTTGTTCACCCAACATGCTATTTTTTATGGAGAGACGCCACTAGTGAACCTATGAACCCCGGTCCATTTTCCAAACTGTTGAACAAACCACAACTATTTACTGCTTTCTTTACTTACTGCAAGCATACATCATTTTCCACACTATACGTCTAATCTTTGTTTTTAGCAAGACCGGTGAGATTGACAACCTCACTGTACTGTTGGGACAAACTATTTTGGTTGTGTTGTGTGCAGGTTCCACGTTGTTGCTGACACCGGTGAAGCGCCAGCACTACCGTCAGTGGCATCAACCTTCCTAAGATCCTCTTCCTCCTACTGGATTGATAACCCTGTTTCTTAACTGAGGGAAATTCTTGCCGCTTACTCATCACACCCTCCTCTTGGGGTTTCCAACACACAATCAACGTTTGCAATCAAGGATTTTTGGCGCTGTTGCCGGGGAGGAATAAGTCTTCTGGCAAGGGGAGTCTCTCACTCTCAACCTATTTATTTTGTTTATTGTCTTGTTTTTATTTTTTCCTTGCTTTCCTTCTCTTTATCAAAAACACACAAAAATTAGTTTACTTTATAGCTGTTATTTATTTGCTTGCTTTTATTCTGGTAAAATGAGTTCCTCTGAGAATACTAAGTTGTGTGACTTCACTAGCACAAACAACAATGATTTTATTTGTACACCTATTGCTCCACCTGCTCCTAGTGCTGCTTTCTATGAGATTAAACCTGCTTTATTAAATCATGTGATGAAAGAGCAATTTTCTGGTATTAGTACTGATGATGCTACTGCCCACCTTAATAATTTTGTTGAACTATGTGAGATGCAAAAATATAAGGATGTGGATGGAGATATTATTAAACTGAAATTATTTCCTTTCTCTTTGAGAGGAAGAGCTAAAGAATGGTTGCTATCTTTGACTAGAAATAGTATTGATTCATGGCTAAGTGTAAAGATGCTTTCATTGGAAAATATTATCCTCCTGCTAAGATTATATCCCTGAGAAGTGACATAATGAATTTTAAACAATTTGATAATGAACATGTTTCTAAAGCTTGGGAAAGAATGAAAACTATGGTGAAGAATTGTCCCACTCATGGACCGACTACTTGGATCATTATACAATTTTTTTATGTAGGACTGAAATTCTCCTCAAGGAACCTATTAGATTCAGATGCTGGAGGTACCTTTATGTCCATCACTTTGGGCAATGCAACAAAGCTTCTCGATGATAAATTATTCAGAGTGGCACAGTGAGAGCTCCACAAGGTAAGAAGGTAAATTCTGTTGAGGAAACCTCCTCTTTGAGTGAAAGGCTTGATGCTATTATGTCTATGCTTGTTAATGGTAGAGCTCAAGTTGATCCTAATAATGTTCCCTTAGCCTCTTTGGTTGCTCAAGAAGAGCATGTTGATGTAAAATTTATTAGAAATAATAATTTTAACAACAATGCTTATAGAAATAATTTTGGTGGAAACAGTTATAAGACTTGTCCTCCTAATAATGGTCATGGTAATTCTTATGGAAACTCCTACAATAGCAATAAAAGCTCTACCTCTGATCTTGAAAACATGCTTAGAGAATTTATTCGCACACAAACTGCTTTTAATAAAACTGTTGAGGAAAAGCTTGGTAAAATAGATGTTCTTGCCTCTAAAGTAGATAGCCTTGCTATTGATGTTGATTTTCTAAAACTAAAGGTTTTTCCACAATATGATAAACAAGGTAAAACTTTGAATGCCATTCAAGTTTGAATTGATGATAATGTTAGGTTGATGGCTAAATTATGTGCTAGATGGGAAAAAGAAGATGAATTGGCTAGGAAGAATAATATTGCTAGAGTTTGCACTATCACAACCATTAGTAAAACTGAAGCTCCAAGTGCTAGTAAACCTCCTACTATTAATGTTAAAGTAGTTGGTGTTAATAAAGTCCCTACTCCTTTGGTGAAACGTGCTAAATTGCCTCAAACTGCTGAAATTGCTTCTGATAAAAGTGCTGAATTTTTTAGAGATGTGGGAGATAATGGTCCCATTACTTTTGATGACAATAATATCGATTTTGATCATTGCAATATATATGAAGTTATTATGTTTCTACAAAATCTTGCTAGAAGTCCCAATGCTAGTGCCATGAATATGGCCTTTACTAAACATATTACCGATGCTCTCATGAAAGCTAGGGAAGAAAAGTTGAAACTTCAGACATCTATCCCTAGAAAATTAGATGATGGTTGGGATCCTATCATTAAGATAAAAGTAAATTATTTTGATTGCAATGCTTTGTGTGGTCTTGGTGCTAGTATCTCTGTTATGCCTCAAAAGCTTTATAATATCCTTGATTTACCACCGTTGGAACACTGTTATTTGGATGTTCATCTTGCTGATAATGCTAAGAAGAAACCTCTTGGTAGAATTGATGATGTTCTTATTATGGTTAACAATAACCTTGTCCCTGTTGATTTTTTTGTTATGAACATTGAATGCAATGCTTCTTGTCCTATTGTTTTGGGAAGACCTTTTCTTAGAACTGTTGGTGTTGTTATTGATATGAAAGAGGGGAGTATTAAATATCAATTCCCCCTCAAGAAAGGTTTGGAACACTTTACTAGAAAGAAGATGAAGCTACCTTTTGACTGTATTATTAGAGCAAGATATGATGTTGATGCTTCTTCACTTGAAAATACTTGAGTTGCCTTTTATGCCTAACTGAAAGGCGTTAAAGAAAAGCGCTACCGGGAGACAACCCGTTTTATTTCGTTGTTTTCAACCCGTTTTCTTTTGTTTTATTTGGTGTGCTTTGCACCTGGGAGTTGTCTATTTCCTTAGCAAACCCTCTATATCTTTTATTTTGAGTTTTTGTTGATCCAAGTAAAGCCTCTAGTGGAAAGTTGAGACTGTATTTCGAATTTCTGCGCAGGAAACATATTTCTGTTGTCCACTGTTAATTCCGTTAAAAATCACAGAAATTTTTTGTGCTTAATCCTGAGTTATATACACAAATTTTCTTAGTTGACCAATTTTTTATTTGAGCAACAGAAGATTTTTGAAAAAATCGATCTTTACCCGTTGTTCTGTTTTGACAGATTTCTAGCATTTATCGCATTTGCATCTTAATCTCTTTCTTTTGGTGTTATTTTGAGAAAAAGAGTTTTCAAAGAAGGTGTGACAGTAGCTAATTCGTTTTTAAGTGTTATACTTGTGTTGAAACTGAACCATGTGAATTTATTATTTCAATTGCACTAACGTTGCTAATGAAGATTGTGAGAATTTTGATGTGAAGGAAGTTTTCAAGGGTCAAGAGAAGAGGCTGATATGATGTGACCAAGAAGAGTGAAAAGCCTAAGCTTCGGGATGCCCCGGTGGTACATCCCAGCAAATTTCAAGAAGACTCAAGCGTCTAAGCTTGGGGATGCCCAAGGCATCCTCTTCTTCATCAACAAATTTTCAGGTCACTTCTAGTGAAACTATATTTTTATTCCGTCGCATCTTATGTGCCTTACTTGGAGCGTCTTTTATTTTTGTTTTCAGTTTGTTTTTTTGTTTTTGCTTTCAGTTTGTTTTTACTTTTTCAATAATCTTGGTTGGACCCCAACATTCTTTTATTGGATAGTGACACGCTCCGCTTTTTCATGAGAATACTTTGTATTCTTAATCTCTGTCTAGCTGCTACATTTATTTAGCTCCTGTTTTGCATGCATCTCTTATTAGAGCTGTTAGTTTTATTAGTGTTATCTGAGTACTCTCATGTTTGCTTTATGTATCATGAAGAGTATTTTTTTAAAGCATGTTTTGTATGGTGCGTGTTGGGAGAAAGAGAACTGCTGCTTGAAGTAGAATTTTTAACAGTGCTAGTAGAAGCTTGTATAGACTGTGGCTAGAACTTTTTCATGCCATGCTAAATGTTATTTTAGTTTTAACGCCTTGTGGTTATTGAGTAGCATGATTATCCTCAAATAGATGAGGGTGTTTAATATGTCTTTAAAGATTCATGACTTGTTCTTGTCATAGTAAAGCATCAATATATGGTATTCTCTTTCGAATGTTTTATTTGGTTGACTTGGCGCATTCTCACACCATGTTTATGACTACAAACTAGTCACGAATAGCCTCCATGACCACTTAGTTTTTGAATTTGTGATACTGCTTATGTTTTAATTAAATATGCTTATGTCGCTATGCATGATTATGGCTCTTATGCTCTCTTGATTTGTTGCTCCCAGTCTTTTGCTAGCCTCCACCTCTATTGAGTATGAGCTCTACTCGTGCATCCAAACTCCATTAAACCAAAGTTTTTCCCATTGTGTCCACCATACCTACCTACAAGTGGTATTTAACTGCCACTCAAAGTAAATTGCTCATGTGTTACCTTTAAAACCTTCAAAATTACTCATGCTTTATGTTCCTGTTTTTGCTCATGAGGACGTAAATAGAGAATCTTTCTCTCTTTTGTTTGGATTTCACACCATCGACTAGTGGCTTCATCCACTTATCCAAATGATAGAAGAGCTGGCAGCGGGGTTCCCAGTCCCAAATTAATACAAACAAATTCTCTTCACCATTTTTGCCCCTGATTTATCAGTCAAAGCATAATTGTGTAAACAAAAGAGAAAGAGGGATGACCTTCTACACCAGTTGCGTCCTTCACCATGGGAGCCACTCTTGTGAATCCAGTTGACTTGGGATGTACTGTATTTTATGTTTACCATTCGTTGACATTAGCATACATCTCCCAAAATATAGACACTCCTCCCCGGTATGTGATTGTTGGCAGGCACCCGAGGATTCGGTTAGCCATGGTTTGTGAAAGATGGATGAGAGGAGTGTCAAACTTTTAATACCTCTGTTTAATAAAATAAAATCTCTAGCACATGACTGATCCCTTCTTCCCTCCGCGAAGGGCCTTTCTTTTACTTTTATGTTGAGTCTCCATCTTCTAACTTTATGCACAGTTGAGAGAGCATTTTTGCCATTCTGAATTGTATGTGCATTTATCCCATAAGCATCAATAATTACTTCATGATGTGACATTATTTGTTCTTAAGTTATTTGTTCTAGTCTTCCTCATGAACTTTGAAGGTGTCCTGGCATTTATGTTTTGCCCCACTCTTAAGGACTAGCGAAATATCACTTTTTCATGCTTTCTCTATACCTGAAACAAACATCTACCTTTCTTTGTATTATTATTCATGATCCTTTATTTGAGTTACTCTTCGTGATGCAAAGTAATTGCTATGCTTTATTATTAAATTTATATTTATCATGTTTGTGTTTGAAGTTCTATGATCTCAGCGTGCATATGCTTTTACATTAGATTGATCAATTTTATGTTAGTAGCATGTCACCTCAGAAATTATTGTTTTATCGTTTACCTACTCGAGGACGGTAGGAACTAAGCTTTGGGATGCTTGATACGTTTCCAACGTATCTATAATTTCTGATGTTCCATGATCATATTATTCCAGTTGCTACTTGTTTTCTCCCTTATTTATAGCATTTTTATACGTTTTCCGGGACTAACCTATTAACAAGATGCCAAGTGTCAGTTCCTTGTTTTCTGATGTTTTTGGTTTTAGAAAATTTGTTCTGGAAACATTCTCGGAATTGGACCCCACAAATCCCGAAGTGCCTATTTTCCCCGGAAGCATCCAGAACACCGAAGAGGAGTCGAAGACGGGCATCAGGGGGGCCACACCATAGGGTGCCGCGGGTCCCCCTGGCCGCGCCACCTATGGGCGTGGGGCCCCTGGAGCCCCATTGCCTTTGCCCTTTCGCCTATTTAATCCCCCGGATGGAAAACCCTAAGGACCTGATCAAAAATCCCCGAAAAGTTCCGCAGCCGCCGTCACCGTCAACCCTAGATCAGGGGGGTTCTGAAGCTGTTTCCGGCACCCTGCCGGAGAGGAGATCATCACCGGAGGCTTCTACATCACTATGCCTGCCTCCGGAGTAATGCGTGAGTAGTTCATCCTTGGACTACGGGTTCGTAGCTGTAGCTAGATGGTTGTCTTCTCCTCATATGCCTCCATGTTTAGATCTCGTGAGGTACCTATCATGATCAAGATTGATCTTATATAATTCTATATGTTGTGTTTGCTAGGATCCGATGAATATTGACCTTATTCCAAGTTTATTATAGTCTTTATTTGCATATGTTATTTGTGATCTTGCATGCTTTCCGTTGCTAGTGGTTGCTCTGTCCAAGTAGTTGCTAGTGACTCCAAGAGGGAGTATTTATGCTCGATAGTGGGTTCATGCCTCCTCACCACCTTGCTCGAGTGAAAGCAACGTGAAGGGGGGATGTGTTGTTGCCATTAAGGAGAAAACAACGGTCAGAGTGCCCGCGTGCATAATCATTGCTTACATTACACACTTTGTTTAATGCAATTATATGTTGCTTTTAACTTAATACCTAAGGAGGTTCAGATGATAACCTAAGGGTGGATTATTAGTCATAGATGCAGATGGATTTCGGTCTATGTATATTGTTGTAATGCCCGCACTAAATAGCATAGTAATCATCATGTTATAGTGTGCACTACGGTGCAACCTCTATTTGTCAATTGCCCAGCTGTAATTTGTTCACCCAACATGCTATCTTTTATGGAGAGACACCACTAGTGAACCTATGAGCCCCGGTCCATTTTCCAAATTGTTAAACAAACCACATCTATTTACTTCTTTCTTTACTTACTGCAAGCATACATCATTCTCCACACTATATGTCTAATCTTTGTTTTGGTAAGACCTGTGAGATTGAAAACCTCACTGTACTGTTGGGACAAAGTATTTTGGTTGTGTTATGTGCAGGTTCCTCGTTGTTGCTGGCACCGGTGAAGCGCCAACACCACCGTCAGTGGCATCAACCTTCCTGAGATCCTCTTCCTCCTACTGGATTGATAACCTTGGTTCTTAACTGAGGGAAATTCTTGCCGCTTACTCATCACAACCACCTCTTGGGGTTTCCAACACACAATCAACATTTGCAATCACTGGGCAATTGACAGAAATGTAGGCTGCACCGTAGTGCATATGCAAGACATAAAGATTACTATGTGATTCATGCGGGCATTACAACAAGATACATAGACTTTCATCCAACTGCATCTATGTATAATAATCCACCCTCCGAATATCATCCAAACAAACATTGGGTATTAAGTTGCAAGCAACCGATTATCACCGTAAGAAAAGTGTGTAATGTAAACAATGTAAACTAGGCAAACACCGTTGTTTTCTCCCTAATGGAAACAACACATCCTCCCTCCGTCATGTTTCTGTCACTCAAGCATAGATGCAAAGGAGGCATGAACCCACTATCGAGCATAAATACTCCCTCTTGGAGTTACTAGTATCTACTTGGCTAAAGCATCTACTAATAATGGAGAGCATGCAAGATCATAAATAACATATGCATGAAGATAACATGATAGATTGATAATCAGAAGACATAGCATTCAACATTCATCAGATGCCAGCAAACACAACATGTAGAATTACATAAAGATGATCTTGATCATGTTAGGGAGCTCACAAGATCTAAATATGAGGTACAAAGTGGAGAGAACAACCATCTAGCTACTGCTATGGAACCATAGTCCAGGGATGAACTACTCACACATCACTTTGGAGGAGGGCATGGTGGTATAGACCCCTCCGGTGATGAATTCCCCTCCCGGCAGGGTGTCGGGGAGAGCTCCAAAACCCTCCCGATATCTTGATGACGATGACGGCGGCCTCGGGTGTTTTTTTTGGGATGAAGTGGAATATATTTTGGGTTTACGTCTCGAGGGGATTAAATAGGCGAAAGGGCAAAGGTGGTGGAGGCCTGGGGGCGCCACACCACCCCCTCGCGCGGCCATGGAGGGGGTGCGCCGCCCTATGGTGTGGGCCCCCTGAGGCCCCCCTCCGGGTATCTTCGGGACTCCGTGGAACCTTCGGGAATTCTAAGACTTCCGGGCTTCGAATTTTCCAATTCCAAGAATAAATCCAGAACAACTTTTCTGAAACTTAAAACAGCAGAAAACAGGGAACTGGCTCCGTGGCATCTTGTTAATAGGTTAGTTCGGAAAATTGATAAAAATGGCATAGAGTGTATAGAAAACATGTGGGAAACAATAATAAAACAACATGGAACATCAGAAATTAAGAATACATTTATGACGTATCAACATTCCCAAGATTAGTTCCTACTCGTCCTCGAGTAGGTAAACGATAAAAACACAAAATTTCTGAGGTGACATGCTACCAACATAAACTTGATCATCAATAATGTAAAAGCATAAGTAAGATGAGATCATAGAACTTAAACACAAGCAGGATAAATAGAACTTTAATAATAAAGCATAGAAATCACCTTGCATCATGAGAAGTAACTCAAATAAAAGATCAGGAATAACAATGCAATGAAAGATATACATTTGTTTAAAGTATAGAGAGAACATGTCAAAGTGATATTTTGCTAGTCCTTAAGAGTGGGGCAAAACATAAATGCCAGGAGAACTTCAAAGTTCATGAGGAAGACTAGAAAAAATAATTATAGAACAAGCAATAACATACCATGAATCAATTAATAATGTTTCTGGGACAAATGCTGAAGGGGTCGTTGCATAGAAAACAAAAAAATTCCTACGCGAGAGACACCCGAAAGGCTAAGATCTAATCTAGGAGATGAAGTGCGACGGGCAAAGAGAGGGTTAAGGAGAACACATACCCTCGAAGACACAAAGCATTACGAGATCAAATCTCATTGTTGGCGTAGTCGTACCTACACAGATCCCGATAGCGAGAAGATGTGCACCGCAATCCGGCGGTGCCTCCGTGACCGGTCACACGTACGGTTGATGACGACCTCTGTTCCCTCGATCCAGCGGGGCGCAGAAGTAGAGGATCCCTCAGAACTCTAGCAGCATGACGGCGGGGTGGTGGTGAAGAATCCTACGGTCAGGGCTTCTCCAAGCCGGAAACCATGGAATGGAGCAGCGGGTGGAGAGGAAATGAGGTGGGCAAGTGTGTGTGAGAAGAGGAGCTCTCACCCTCCTTTTATAGGGGAGGGGGAGGCAGCCCAAGAGGGGGTGCAGCCAGCCATGGTGGTGCCCCCACCTCTTCCTTCTTCATGTGAGTGGAAGCCCCACTCACATCCACTCACTTTCCCTTAAAACTCCACTTAGAAAATCCAAAAGTTTTTCTTTAATAAATAAATAAAACATTTTTATTTCTTTATTTCAGCATTTTTTAATTCTATTAACAAACTTTTGCATATAGCACCTCGAATCATTTGTTAATTCTATTAACAACCATTCGATGAAAAACCCCTTGAACTATTTCAATTTTCCCCGAAACAATTTCGGTGCTGCTCAAAATATTTTTTGATATTCCGTATCCTCTCAAACGCGTCATCGAACCTTTAGTGTGTCACCCTACGGTTCGCGAATAAGATAGACATGATCGAGACTCCTCTCCGATCAATAATCAACAGCGGGATCTGGAGATCCGTGATGACTCCTATATATTCAACGATGACTCTCGTGATCGTGTGAACCAACAACGTTGTGAACTATTCCCTCTGTCTCACGATATTTTACTTGTCCGAGATTCGATCATTGGTATCAACCATACCTTGTTCAATCTTGTTACCGACAAGTACTCTTTTCTCGTTCCCATGATATAACATCCTTGTGATCATATCACGTGCTTGCAAGCGGTGATGATGTGATATCTCTCTGTCATATTGGATGGACAAATCCCACTCTTGATCCATGATCCTCAACTAATACTTTACGAATACCTAATGGAACCTTTATAGTCACCCTGTTACGGTGTGACGTTTGAAGACATCAAAGCACCCTTCCGGTATCAGTGGTTGACATGATTCATGGTCTAAGGAATAAGTTACTTCGTATGTTTGATATAACAATGTAAACCTAATGACTTGATCGCATTGCTATATTCACTTTGGGTATATGTTCATCACATCATTCTTCGAATGACATGACCC
Organism: Alopecurus myosuroides; assembly: GCA_028641055.1. Classification (NCBI taxonomy): domain Eukaryota; kingdom Viridiplantae; phylum Streptophyta; class Magnoliopsida; order Poales; family Poaceae; genus Alopecurus; species Alopecurus myosuroides. The sequence goes on from CM054062.1 coordinate 35,222,521, forward strand.
CATTATTGACAACATCCAATGTTCATGATCAGGAAACCTTGATCATCTCTTAATCAACGAGGTAGTTAAAACAGAGGCTTTACTAGGAACCATTGTTGGTTTATTAAACACACATGTATCAACGTTTCCGGTTAATACAATTCTAGCATGAGAAATAAACATTCATCGTAAACAAGGAATAAGATAATAACCATTTTATTATTGCCTCTCGGCCATATTCCCTTCAGTCTCCCACTTGCACTAGAGTTAATAATCTAGTCTGTAAGCACTTAACACATATGGAGTTCCAGTGTTATTACCATGCTTTGCATGTGGTAAACATCATCAAAAAGATCTGAACTGTTCAGGTCCTATTGTATTTGCATGTTCTTTGCGTCTACACGCGTCACTCATTCTCTAATGTGATGGCTTTGTATATATATGGTCAATCGGTGAAAACGTTAATTCCTCAGCTTAAACCGATGTCACTAACATTGTGAAAATGTAGCTTCAAGGTGTTAGCATTCTTGAAAATTCACCAAGTTCTGGTGATACCTCAATTCCTTAGCTTAAACTAATGTTACTAACATTGTGAAAATGTAGCTTCATAGTGTCAGCATTCTTGGAAATTTACCAAGTTCAATAAAGAACTCCTTGACACAAAATACGCTTATTATCTGTTGTCAACACAACGATATACTTTATCCTTTGTTGTAGTATCTGTCACAATATTTTAATTTGGAACTCTTTCAAATCCAGCATGGAACTTTCTTCCAGCCTATTGTGCTACCCTTCATCACATATTTTAATTGAGATAAAATTACTTGAATAAATGAAAAGACTATTAGTGTAACATATTACAACTAACATTTTGTCATTACTACATAGGAAAACATATCCTTATCATTTCTAAAATGACACAAGGATCTCTCCCACTGTTGTCTAATCATCATATCAATTATCCTGCTATAACATTTTATAGCATAGGACTCATCTGGTTGTGTACATAGCATGGAAACATGACTTAGAAATCTCAATTTCAATGATGCTCATCATGTGTCAAAACACTTGAATCTTGCTCAATTATTTTCCATGTGACAAGAACTCCTTCTTGTCATTTCGATATTTACTTACTTCAATATTTCATCTATGTAATTTGGCTTTAATCATATCAGGCGATTTAATCCATCTCTTATAGATATCCATGCCCAATATCTTCTAAGCCTTTCATCAATCAGAAAATCTTAACCGTGTTAATTTAAAATACATATTTTCCAATCAACCATATGTCATCTACATAATGTATTGGAAATATGTCATAGTGCTCCCACTTAATTTCTTGTAACTCTACAAGCATCTTTATCGTTCATGATGGAATCAAAATCTTTTGATAACTTCATTAAGGTAAAGATTTCAACTTCGTTATGCTCTATTCAACCATTGAAGTGTGCATATATTTCTAATAACCTTTTGAATTTTACAAAACTCTCAGACTGTGTCAAGTACACATCTTTGATCAAACTTCCTCGAGAGGAGAGTTGGTTTTGTTATTCAACTGCCATATCATAATATATAACTTTTGCTAGAACTATCCGCAAAGACTAAAACATCACTACAAAAGATCAAAATGTTGTAGTAGTCAACTCTTTGAACTTCGTCGAAAACAACTTTTCGATAAGTACAACTTTCAAAGGATGTAAAAATCCATGTCTTTGTCGCTATATAGACCCTTTTGCTATCGTTAGGCATCAAGCCTATCGAAAAGACTACCAAGTCACATACTTGATATACATACAAGGATACTATGGCGGATATAATGACTCATAGTCAATTTTACGAAGTCAGGGCCCATCATATGCTTCCTTTATATGCTCCAGGTCCTTTTGTTGTCAAAACAACACTTTTCTCTTAAACCACAAGTTGGTCTAAGTACAAAGTTTTAGGACTTTTGTGGTTCAGTACGCAAACTCATCCGAAGTATTTACAACACATGTAGTGTATTCTACTTTGTTAAAATAGCAAACCCCGGAACAACTTCCAGTGCTGCGCTACTCTTGACATGATAACGAAGATTCTCTAATCTCGTTGAGTTTGTACTGTGCTCCCACTCACTTGTTTCGCAAGAACTAATTTCTCGATAAATCAACCCTTTCTGACAAACAACATTTGTCTTTTGGTTCAGTGACAGGAGAAATACCCAATGTTTTAGTTGGGATAACTTTATAAACATATATTTATCCTATTTTGGTTGTAAAAATTTTACACATGCTATGCATACCAAAACTTAAGAAAATGACAATTCGGGTCATTACCCAAACCATATCTTATATGTTGGCAATTTCAACGGATCATGATGGTGCTCTTTTGAGTGGAAAAATGGTTGTCACTAATGTATAAACTACAAAATTATAATGGCATTTTTATTTATCTTACCATGTCAAACAAGGTTTGATTTTGTATCTCGAACACTCCAAACTAATGTGGGGTAAACGAGAAGTATAAGTTGTAGAACAATTCTGCAACTCCTCAGATCTTTTGCTTAACTTGTAACTCAAACTTTATCCTTTATGATACAATCATAAATACTTGATTATCTTGTTACATTGATTTTTTACTTCACATTAACAACTATTTCAACCAATTCAAAAGTAAAACTCCATTCTCTTTAAATAGATATACTCACATATCTACTCAAATCATCGACATAATTTTATGAAGGAAAAATTAATCCACCATAAATGACTACACATAATGGACTACATACATCAATATGTATAATCTCCATTAAATTAGTCGTCCATTCTAGTTTGGCCTATGAACGGAATTCTAGTCATCTTTTGGAAGAGGTTTCACAAGCGTCAATTTATTCAAAACAAAATGACTCCAGAAGTCCATCAACATGGAGTTCCTTCATGTTTTCGTCTCCGATATGAACTAAAATGGTGGTGTCACAATTTAGTTGAAACTCTTTTACGTCTTGCAACGTTTAGCATTTAGTTTTATAGATGTTTACTTTACCAACATGATTTATATTAACATATCCATCAATTATGGAATATGGTCATAGTTTGAACAATCTCATTTGTTCTCACAAAAGACCAGAACAAAATAACAACTTATTAAGTTCTTTAAAATAAATCTTGAATGTTTGGTTCGATACGACAATGAACACAATAACACTTTATTTCTGTTCTTATCATAATCGATTCCACATCTATTACTAGTTTCTTTTAGGCCCTTGTATTTCCTGCATTGCGTTTCTTTGTATGACAACTCATACCAACCAATGTGCTATCAAAATACCCAAAAATACTTTGTTAACTAGTAATACATCTATAACTTGTATATCTAGCATATACTCCTGAGCTGGACTTTTCCAGTTATCTTCTTTTTCTGCCATATACCTTTTGTAATTCTATTTTCAATATTCCCTTTCCTTTACAGAAGAATCATTCAACATCAAACAATGCTAGTCATACTAGCTCATTTTCCTTGGCGTGTTAGTCATATACTATCACCCATTGAGTCATACTTCGAGTTTGATTGTTCTACTAATATCACCATATTAATAGCATTTTTCCAGATTCCACTCTTAGCAATCTCCAAGCAAGGTAAACGATTTTACCCATACTTTTAATCCATCTCATCATAACAATTTTATGATTAAGCTACTATAGCTCGAAGGAAGGTATTTAGAGGATAATTTTTAGCGCCCAACTTCTTGGAATATTCAAACGCCTAGCGTCTTCAATGATTGCATATATTCAAATAATATAAGCATACATTGTCATGCTAAATTATACTCAGTCATGTTGCTACAAATAAGTTTCTAGATATCAATATATCTTTCACTTGATTTTTTCTGAAAACAATTCTTTTCAGTTCCAAAATCACATTGATCAACAAAACATTCTTTTGAAGACAAAGTAATATGGAAGCAACCATGACTCTGGATTCTAAGTAGGAATTGGTTGCTCTCTAGATCAATCAATCATTAATCATATGGAGCTAGGTAGTAAATACCAAAAAATTACAATAGGACTCAACTTTAAATTTCGCTAATACGGTACCAATCTTAAATGATTTTTACCAGATCATAACAGTTATATCTCAATCAATAATATAAGTGTAAGGTAGTTTTGTGGATGCCAATGAATACTACAATTTGTGCAAATTCACTTTGATTGGTTGTTTATGATAAATAAGTTCAAGTTAATTCAAAATTATGCCATGAACTCCCACTCAAAAACAGCATCCCTCTTAGTCGTCTTTAATGATTACACGAACCAAATTCACTACACCAAAACCGATCATCACGTGAGATGATGTAGCTTCAAAGGCGAACATCGACATGTTCATCATATCATCCATATGACTCATGCTTTACCTTTAGGTCACGTGTTCCGAGGCCATGTCTGTACATGCTAGGCTCGTCAAGTAGAACCGTAGTATTGCGTGTGTTTCAAGGCCATGTCTGTACATGCTAGGCTTGAAAACACCCGTTGTATGCGAACGTTGAGTCTGTCACACCCGATCATCAAGTGGTGTCTCGAAACGACGAACTTTCTTAACGGTGCATACTTAATGAAGAACACATTATTATCTTGATATTAAGTGAGAGGGGTCATCTTATAATGCTACTGTCGCTATCTAATAAAAACAAGATGCATAATAGGATTAACATCACAGACATCACATGTAAGGATAACGTGATATGATATGGTCCTCCTTGCACTTGATCTCCATCATGTGCATTATGGTATGATCTACATCATTCCACCGGCGTGGTACCAAGTACCATGGCACCCCAATCTTGATTGTTCATCAATAATAAGACAACCATATGGATACCTTCCGGTATATCAATAATTTACAAAATAGATCATCTCATAATCAAAATTTTAACATTAACCATATCACATCACATGACTAGCAAAAACCAGTTAGACGCTTCTAATTTATTTTTGCATATTTTACGTGGCTTAGGGCTTTCGAGGATAGAACCGTTCATACCTACGAACATCAACCACAACATTGATTAACACATTTTTAACAACCCTTCGTAGATTAGATCTTAACTATAGTAGGAGAAACAGACACCCGCAAGCCACTTATGCAATAAAACTTGCATGTCAGTTGTGGAACAAGTCTCATCTACATGGACATGTAAGGTTAGTCCGGGTCGCTTCATCCCACTATGCCACTAAGATCATAAAATAATCAAGGAGGTAATAACATGATCATCAACGCCCACATACACCTATGTGTTCTACCCGTACAAAACATCTACACGTAAACTTGGCTCTGATACCACTGAAGGGGTCGTTGCATAGAAAACAAAAAATTTCCGATGCGAGAGACACCCGAAAGGGCAAGATCTAATCTAGGACACAAAGTGCAATGAGCAAAGAGAGGGTTAAGGAGAACACATACCCTCAAATACACAAAGCGTTACGATATCAAATCTCGTTGTTGGCGTAGTCGTACTCACACCGATCCCGATAGCGGGAAGATGTGCACCGCAATCCGGCGGTGCCTCCGTGATTGGTCACACGTACGGTTGATACGACCTCCGTTCCTTCGATCCAGAGGGCGTGGAAGTAGAGGATCCCTCGGAACTCCAGCAGCACGACGGCGTGGTGGTGGTGAAGAATCCCACGGTCACGGCTTCGCCAAGCCGGAAACCATGGAATGGAGCAGCGGGTGGAGAGGAAATGAGGTGGGCGAGTGTGTATGAGAAGAGGAGCTCTCACCCTCCTTTTATAGGGGAGGGGGAGGCAGCCCAAGAGGGGGTGCAGCCAGCCATGGTGGTTCCCCCACCTCTTCCTTCTTCATGTGAGTGGAAGCCCCACTCACATCCACTCATTTTCCCTTAAAACTCCACTTAGAAATCCAAGAGTTTTTCTTTAATAAATAAACAAAACATTTTTATTTCTTTATTTCAGCATTTGTTAATTCTATTAACAAACTTTTGCATATAGGACCTCGAATCATTTGTTAATTCTATTAACAACCATTCGATGAAAAACCCCTTGAACTATTTCAGTTTTCCCCGAAACAATTTCGGTGCTGCTCAAAATATTCTTCGATATTCCGTATCCTCTAAAACGCGTCATCGAACCTTAAGTGTGTCACCCTACGGTTCACGAATAAGATAGAAATGATCGAGACTCCTCTCCGATCAATAATCAACAGCGGGATCTGGAGATCCGTGATGACTCCTATATATTCAACGATGACTCTCGTGATCGTGTGAACCAACAACGTCGTGAACTATTCCCTTTGTCTCGCGATATTTTACTTGTCCGAGATTCGATCATTGGTATCAACCATACCTTGTTCAATCTCGTTACCGACAAGTACTCTTTTCTCGTTCCCATGATATAACATCCTTGTGATCATATCACGTGCTTGCAAGCGGTGTTGATGTGATATCACCGAGAGGGCCCAGAGTATATCTCCCTGTCATATTGGATGGACAAATCCCACTCTTGACCTATTATCCTCAACTAATACTTTCCGAATACCTAATGGCACCTTTATAGTCACTCTGTTACGGTGTGACGTTTGATGACATCAAAGCACCCTTCTGGTATCAGTGATTGACATGATCTCATGGTCTAAGGAATAAGTTACTTCGTATGTTTGATATAACAATGTAAACCTAATGACTTGATCACATTGCTATATTCACTTTGGGTATATGTTCATCACATCATTCTTCTAATGACATGACCCCGTTATTAACAACATCCAATGTTCATGATCAGGAAACCTTGATCATCTATTAATCGACGAGCTAGTTAAAAGAGAGGCTTTACTAGGAACCATTGTTTGTTTATTAAACACACATGTTTCAACGTTTCCGGTTAATACAATTCTAGCATGAGAAATAAACATTCATCATAAACAATGAATAATATAATAACCATTTTATTATTGCCTCTCGGGCATATTCCCTTCAAACGCACATAAAACTCAGAATGACAACTATGCTCTCTCAAGTGTGCATAAAGTTAAAAGATGGAGACTCAACATAAAAGTAAAAGAAAGGCCCTTCGTAGAGGGAAGCATGGAACACTCATGTGCTAGAGATTTTATTTTATTAAACAGAGGTATAAAAAGCTTGACACTCCTCCCAACCATCTTTCACAAACCATGGCTAACCGAATCCTCGGGTGCCTACCAACAATCACATACCGTGGAGTGTCTATATTTTAAGAGAGGTGTATGCTTATGTCAATGAATGGTAAACAGAAAATACATACGTCACAAGACAACTATACTTCACAAGAGCGGCTCCCATAGAAGGACGCATCTGGGTAGAAGGTCATCCATGTTTCTCTTTTGTTTACACAATTATGCTTTGACTGATAAATCAAGGGCAAAAATAGTGAAGAGAATTTGTGTTATTAATTTGGGGTCGGGCACCCCACTGCCAGCTCTTCTATCATTGGATAATCGGATGAAGCCACTAGTCCAGGGTGTAAATGTCCAATCAACAAGTGAGATAAATATTCTCTATTTACGTCCTCATGAGCTAAAACAGGAGCACAAAACAGGAGTAATTTTGAAAGTTTTAAAGGTAACACCTGAGCAATTTACTTTGGAGTGGCGGTTAATTACCACATGTAGGTAGGTATGGTGGACACAATGGGAAAACTTTGGTTTTTGGGAGTTGGATGCATGATTAGAGCTCATACTCAGTACAGGTGGAGGCTAGCAAAAGACTAGGAGCGACAAATCAAGAGAGCATAAGAGCCATAATCATGCATAGCGACATAGACATCATTAATCAAAGCATAAGTGGTATCACAAGTTCAAAAACTAAATGATCATGGAGGCTATTCGTGACTGGTTCATAGTCATAAACATGCTGTGAGAATGCGCCAAGTCAACCAAATAAAACATTCAAAGGAGAACACCCCAAATTTATGCTTCAATATGACAAGAACAACTCATGATTATTTCAATGGCACATTAAACACGCTCAGATATTTGAGGCTAATAATGATACTCAATAACCACAAGGCTTTAAAACTAAAATAAAATCTAGTATGATATGAAAAATTCTAGCCACAGTCTATACAAGTTTCTACATGCACCGTTAAAAATTCTACCTCAAGCACCAGTTTCTTTCCCAACAAGCACCATACCAAACATGCTTTAACAAAAACTCTCTAAATGCTACAGCAAGAAAACATCAGAGTACTCACATAACACTACTAAAACTAACAGCTCGGAATAAGAGATGCAATGAAAACAAGAGCTAAATAGTAATTTTTGCAGCAACTAGAAGAAAAACTAAGAATAGTAGCATGGAAAGTATTCAAGTGAAAAAGCGGAGCGTGTCTCTCTACCAAACAAAGAATGCTAGGATCCAACTATATTATTGCAGCAAGGAAAAGAAAAGAAAACAAAGGAAAACAAAAGAAAAAAAATAGACGCTCCAAGTAAACTTGATATGATGTGACCGAATAAAAATATAGTTTCAAGAGAAGTGACCTTATAGATAGTTGATGAAGAAGGGGATGCCTTCGGCATTCCCTAGCTTAGATGCTTGAGTATTCTAAAAATATGCTTGGATGAACCATGGGGGCATCCCCAAGCTTTAATGTGGCATCCCAACTTTTAATAAAGATGGAATACCTGTGTTATTGTGCTAGTCCCTGGATCAGTTGCTAGCACCACAGTACAAAATGAAATATCATGCAAATGCATCAAATTCTATTACATCGCAAGATCCAGTCTTTACAAAATAGTATTACAACTTGCATAGTCTTAGAAGACTAGCAGTAAACAAAGATATACAGCGGAAAACATGAATAACATTGAGCCCATCTTCTTCATGTGCCACAGGCAAAACATGTTGGCGATAGTCTCGAGATCCTAAACGAAATCCTCACTCGTCTTCAGAAATATCTGCAATATGGAATATGCAGCCACAAGGGAGTCAATACAATTTGATGTATTGGCAAGTAACACTATGGTGGATATAAATGGCAAGACTAATACTACATGCTTATTTGGCTGAGTGGAGTTTTGGCTAAGTTTGCATAAAGCCAGTTTTCTCCTATCACTTTTGTAAAACAAACTTTTCTTTTCAAAAGGGTGGCAACATTGGATTAAGATCCAAGCACCACAAATACTGTTCACTTGGTCAAATTTTACTTATTGAAATTGATGATGAGATTCTTCCGTCAATCCTTGTCCAGCTGCTCATAGTTGTCCATAACCGGGGACACGGCTAAGATCTTAGTTTGTTGACTCTGCAGAGTTTGTGCACTTTCACCCTTTGTCTTCAATTAGCCCAAACATCCTATACACCCGGAGTGCATCATGGAAAGGAGAGAATTGAGACGAGATCTTTCAGAAGAAGAAGTCCAAACCCACCGGCAAGACCGTTCCACCTATAATTTTGCTACATCTGCTAGTCAAGCCTGGGCTGAACTCTCACAACTTAGTTGATCAAGACAGAGCCCATATGTCAAAAGGCTGCACGGGAAGCTACTAAACTTAGAAGGACATAGTAATATCTTTGTTCCTGGGTGGCCATCCGCAAGTGACAACCTCAAGTGGAATAACCCTTAGATAAGGGCCCTGAGGAAACACTCAACATAACCCAGTCTTACCACTTCCACCCAGGTGGTTCATTCATTAGTTATACTTAGGATTTTTCCTCAACATCTAGTAAAACAATTTGTAACATTGCATAGCACCTAATAAATTCTAAGGCTATCAAAATAACAAGGTAAAAGGGATGGCTACACACTACTAGGATAATAGCATAGCATAGTATAACTTAGTAAAATTTCCTATCATGCATACTACTCAAAATCAACTAATGCATAAAGAAAATAATGGGTATTTGATGGTGTGTTACTTGCCTTGTTGAAGTTGGTGAAGCTATCACACTCTCTTCACAAAAGATCGTTGCTCTCCGTACAATCTATTCATTAAAAACACAATAACAAAATAAACAAGCATCCTAGCAATCAAACACATAGGTGGAGAAAGCAAACATAGCAAATAACATAACAAAGGAGTTGGACCAAGTTGGCTAGGACAAGGTCAAGGTTTGAGTTTTGAAAGATTCATTCCATAATGGTTCAATACATTGTTAAGGAGTTTCCAAGGGTTTACTTGGAAAGTACTAGGTTGATTTTGATGTGATATAACTTTATTATAACCATACTTGTCGAGGAAGTTCCAAGAGTTCACTAAGAATAAACATATTACTTCTTCAACTAAAGTAATACATGTAAACACTTGGTCATATTCACCTTCAAAAATATTTGAGTGACTATGTTAGTATTTTCCATTGTGGTTAGGGTAGGTCTACTAACTTCATCATCAAAGGGAAAAATATTACTAAGTCTTGGGTTTTCCATTTGGGTCAATGGTTGGACAAAAACAACTTGTTATTCTTCAACTTGTATGGATTGCTTCTAGACCTCATGTGATTGCCTTCTTGAAGATCATCTTCATGCTTCTATTGTAGTCTTGTTCCTTGGATGGATTCTTCTCTTGGTCTTGATAAATTCTTCAGGGCTTTCACTTCACTAATTGGTCTGGGTATGGGATGGGCACAAATACCACTAAGTCAAATTGGAAAGAAAATAAGAAGAAGGATAGGAAGAGAGGGGGAGATGTTTTGTTCTAAATTTCTTCACACTTGTACTTCTTGAGTTTTCTTCTAGGTGTGGAGTCCAAGTCTTTTCTTCAAAACTTCTTCATTGATCTTCCTTGTAGCTCTTCATGTTTCCACTAAGTTGAAAATGAAGTTTTCTTCTTGTGCTTGAGTCTTGATCTCCATTTTGCTAACTTGATGATTTCTTGAAGCAAGAATAGGGGAATGGAGAAGTAGATAGAATACTAGGGTGCTAGTGTTTGAGGTTCACTACTTGGTGATTTTAGGGACTTGGTCTTGGATCCAAAAATGGCCACAACAAACAATGGTAGAAAGAAATAGAAACAAAATCTAAGACATAATAACTAGATGGACTACTATGATGGATTTTTGGCTAAAATACATGGTCATGGTCCAAGGGTGTCCAAACTTGTTGGGAAATGATGTCTCTGGTTAAAGGCTACCAAAAGAATCAACTTTGCCTATGAAAACATTTTCTAATTATTTATAGAAATAATTCTATGTCAAAATACTCAAACAGACAATTTAATTCTAAAATCAATTTTAATTTGATCAATAATTATTTTGGGACAGAGTTTATGAAAGTACACATCCTAAGGTTTCCAAATATATTTTATTTACAATTTTTGGATTTGTAGAACTTGAATTATGCCAAATTTCATCAAACAAGCATATTTGAATTTGAACAAATTTAAGTTTGTCAAATTTGAATTTTGCCAGTGCCAAAAGTTTCTAGATGTCAAGGGCTTTTCAAAAAGTCCAAGATTGCTAAATTTGGGCTTATGGTTAAAAAGATATGATGTTTCTAAGTTCTAGGGACTATTCTGTAAAACTGCCAATTAATTTTATTCCGGAATAAAACCAGAAAAGAGTTGGGCTCAGATTTGGTTATTTACCGCGCGGTGCGGCAGACAGGGAGTGGGCCTGGGCCGGCTACGTGCTGCTCCGAGCGACGGATAAAGATTTAACGCGCGCTGACTGGGCAGACAGGTGGCGCTTCGCGATTGGACGATACCTCTTCGTTAAGCGATCTAATCGTGGCCGTAGGATCAAGATCTAATGGACCAAAAGCTAGCGTTTACCTCCGGCCGGAATCTGGTCGCCGGCAATGGCGGGGATGGTGGCGCGGGCTCGGGCGAGGACGGCGGTGACGTTCCGGTGATCTACGAGCTCAACGGAGACCGCTGAGAGGTTCAGAAGAGCACGGCGGTTCGAATGGTGGCGACGGCGTCCACTGCGGTGACTCCTGTCGATGGCGCTATGCGGTTGGCGGCGTCGCGGCTCCGGCGAGCTCGTCCTCGGCGCTTCACTGCATCAAAACGAAGGGCGCGAACATCAAAACGTGCGCAAGATCTCGGGGAAACAAGTGGTGCAAACGGGGGAGTCGGAGACGGGCTACCTTGGCCGGAGTCAACGAAGAACGGCGGCGGGCAGTGTGTTCTCCGGCGAGCAATTGGGAGAATTTCGGGGCACGATCCGAATAGGTTCCAGAGGAAAAATGGAGAGGAGGGGGAGAAGATTTAAGGACGAGGCCAGGCGCATCAAATGCGAGGAAGAAACGCTCGAAATCAAGGAATTCATTCAGCCGTTTCTTGCCGTTTCCAGAGATTGAAGACGATGACGTCATGATGACGTCATCCCTCCCTTTTATTTTTCTTTTTATTTCTGTTTTCTTATTTATTTTATAACTTCTGTTTAAATAATCTAATTAATATGAAACAAAATTCTAAAATCTTAAAATTTCAAATGCTTTCCAACATTATCATTTTTGAAAACAATTCAACATATTTTAATTTTGAAAATTTTGGAAATTTGAATAATTCTTTAATAGTCACTTAATGTGACTTTTAATTCAAAAATTTATAAAACATGGTTATGGGTCAATTAAAATTTTATTGAAATTCTAAATGTTGAAAACAAAATTTTGAAAGTCATTTCATCATGTTTTCACAATTTTATATTTTGAAAAATAAATAAAGCACTAATAAAACTTTAATTTTTTTAGAAAATGATAAAATGATGTAATTATCTAAATAAAATTTCAGAGACATTTTACATGTCATATATTATTTTGGAAAGCCATTTTTAAACTTTTTTCACATTGTATAATTTTAGGATATGAAGGATTTACTAATAGTAACTTAATGCTATTTAATTAGTTCATATCAAATAATTAATATTGTTGATCAATAAATTTAGGATAAAACCACATGTCATAATATTGTTTTCAAAATCCTTTTTATGTTATTTTCCAATAAATGCATTTTATTTTCACACCTTCATCTTTAAAACTTGGAATAACAACTAATAGTTATTACTAACAATTTTATTCTCATCAAATACCTTTGGGGCTTAGAACTTTATTAAGGGTTATAAATCTTTGATTTTTGTTGCCCTAAAATATCTTAAAAGTAATATTGGAGTTGTAAATATTTTGGGTAAAGGTTTGTTGATAAAAACATATTCCCTTTATATAAAGGAATTTATTTTTGAATGGGATTTTAGGGTTTATGGGATAGAGGTATAATTGGATTGGTAAAATTCAATTTCATTGAATATGTATTGTTTCCTTTTGTTTCTTGCTTCTCATTAGGTTTTTGGTGACTTGCATAACATGAAAACAAAAAGTTTCAAATTTTTGTGATTTTTGAGTTTTTCCAAAAATCAGGGATGTTACATTTAACCTTGCACTCTTCTTGATCACATATATCACCTCTTCTCTTGACCCTTGAAAACTTCCTTCACACCACACTCAAACAGTAATTCACGTTAGAGGGTTAGTGCAACAATTAAAAATCCATTGGTTCCGTATTGCACAAGTGCTATTGATACTTTTAAACATTAGCTACAGCCACTGATGTTTCGTGAAGCAAAGAAATCCACTTGACATCATAAAAGAGCAAATGGAAGAAAAATGGCAAAATCTATCAAAACGAAAACAGTCTGTCAAGACGAATTTTTTCGAGGCACTTACGTTGCTCAGATCGAAAAACTTAAAGAACAAAAAAGTTGCAGAATTTTAGCCGAGGAATAAGAGCAAAGCATTTCAAATCATTCTTATCTTCCTCGATTTTATACGATTTTTTATGTTGGACAGCAGAAATCTGTTTCCTGCGCAGAAATCCGAAAACCAACTCCAACTCTCATCAGAAACTTTACTTGGAACTACTAAAACATGAAAAGAAAGATACAAAGGAGTTTCTAAAGAAGTATACCACCCCTTTACTCAAAGAAATATAGAAAAACAAAGCAAAAATAAAACCATGGGTTATCTCCCAGGAAGTGCTCTTCTTTAACGCCTTTTAGCTAGGCCCAGAAAAGTGGAATCAAGTATTTTCAAATGGAGGGACATTGAAATCAAGATTTGGCAATTCCTTAATATTGCATTGCATTTTATCTAAGTAAGTTTTAGAGGCTCCTCTTTGAGAACTTTTAGGCTTACTATCTTCATCAAATAAATTCTCAGGAACAATCCAATCAAAATTCTTTTCTTGGGCTTCATGCAGTGCGATCAATTTAAAGGGGGTTGGTATTTTATCCTCCTTTTCATCATTGGATTCAATTTTTTCTAGAGCACCAACAATATCTACACATGAGCCAAGCATATTGAAATGATCAAAGACTTTTCTAGCTTCTATAGCAACATGTCCAAATTCTTTAAGCATGGTTTCCACGATAAAGTTTATTTTCTAAACATCTTCAATGTTATTCAAGTTGAGGAACATATGTTGTAATATGGGATGGAGGTTAAAAAACCTAGCTTCTAACATGTGAACTAAAGAAGTTGAAGCAGTCTAATAGTTGGGAGCAAGTTCTACTATGGATTTTCCCTCAAAGTTATCATGCTAACTAACATGATCAAAGAATTCTTTAATAGTGTCCTTTCCAAGTATAGAACCACTTCCTATCGGCAAATCTTTTAGCGTAAACTTAGGGAACAACATGATGAAAAATAACAATGAAGTAACAAAAGTAAAAAACTAGAATAAGAACTAATTTTTTTGTGTTTTTGATAAAGAGAAGCAAACAAGACAAAACAAAATAAACTAGGAAAAACTAAAACAAAGTAAAGAGATTGGAAGTGAGAGACTCCCCTTGCAGAAATTCTCTTCCTCCCCGGCAACGGCACCAGAAAATAACTTTGATGGTGCAGGTCTTGCACTCGTTGGGAAACCCCAAGAGGAAGGTATGATGAGCACAACAGCAATTTTCCGTCAGAAAGAAACCAAGGTTTAATCGACCAGTAAGAGGAAGGAGTAACTTCAGAAGGTTGAAGCAGCTGAGATGGCAGGGTGCACTGCTGGTTCAGAAGCAACGTGGAACCTACACAACACAATAAAATCACTTCTCCCCAACGAAGCAGCGAGGTTGTCAATCTCACCGGTTTTGCTAAACACAAAGAGGTTAAACGTATGGTATGGAAAATAGTAGGAAAACAGTACGAAAGCAGTAGCAGCAGTATGAAAGCAGTAGGTGTTTTATCAGTATGAGGAAGAAGGACCAGGGTCCACAGTTCACTAGTGGTGTCTCTCCGTGAAAGATAAATAACATGTGTGGTGAACAAATTACAGCTGGGCAATTGACAGAAATGAAGGTTGCACCATAGTTCATATGCAAGACATAAAAATTACTATGTGATTCGTGCGGGCATTACAACAGGATACATAGACCATCATCCAACTGCGTCTATGTCTAATAATCCACCCTCCGAATATCATCCGAACAAACGTTGCGTATTAAGTTGCAAGCAACAGATTATCGTTGTAAGCAAAGTGTGTAATGTAAACAATGTAAACTAGGTAAACACCGTTGTTTTCTCCCTAATGGCAACAACACATCCTCCATCCGTCACATTTCTGTCACTCGAGCACATATGCAAAGGAGGCATGAACCCACTATCGAGCATAAATACTCCCTCTTGGAGTTACTAGCATCTACTTGGCCAGAGCATCTACTAATAACGGAGAGCATGCAAGATCATAAATAACATATGCATGAAGATAACATGATAGATTGATAATCACAAGACATAGCATTAAACATTCATCAGATCCTAACAAACACAACATGTAGCATTACATAAAGATGATCTTGATCATGTTAGGAAGCTCACAAGATCTAAACATGAGGTACAAAGTGTAGAGAACAACAATCCAGCTACTCCTATGGACCCGTAGTCCAGGGATGAACTACTCACGCATCACTTCAGAGGAGGGCATGGTGGTGTAGACCCCTCCGGTAATGAATTCCCCTGCCGGCAGGGTGCCGGGGAGAGCACCAGAACTCTCCCGATCTTGGGATGACGATGATGGCAGCCTCGGGTGTTTTTGGGGACGAAGTGGAATATATTTTGGGTTTACGTGTCGGGGGGATTAAATAGGCTAAACGGCTAAGGCGGTGGAGGCCTGGGGCGCCCACACCACCCCTGGCGCGACCGAGGGGGGCGCCGTCCTATGGTGTGGGCCCCCTGAGGCCCCCCTCGGGGTGTCTTCGGGACTCCGTTGAACCTTCAGGAATTCTAAGACTTATGGGATTCAAATTCTCCAATTCCGAGAATATTTCTAGAACAACTTTTCTGAAACTAAAAACAGAAGAAAACAGGGAACTGGCTCTGTGGCATCTTGTCAATAGGTTAGTCCGGAACATCGATAAAAATGGCATAGAGTGTATAGCAAACATGTGAGAAACAATAAGAAAACAACATGGAACATCAGAAATTAAGGATACGTTTATGACGTATCACTCAACAAAGAAGAAAATTCTTCTATTATTTGAGGCATTATTTTTGGGATGACCCACATTTATATAAAGAAGGAGTAGATGGTATTATGAGAAGATGTGTTCCAGATCATGAACAACATGAAATATTGAATAAGTTCCATGGTAGTGCTTATGGAGGACATCACGCTGGAGATAGAACCGCACAGAAGGTTCTACAATCAGGTCTCTATTGGCCTGCTCTCTTTAAAGATGCACGTAAATTTATTTTATCTTGTGATGAATGTCAAAGAGCAGGAAATATTTCTAGAAGTAATGAAATTCCTATGAGTTATTCTCTTGTTATTGAACCTTTTGATTGTTGGGGATTTGACTTTATGGGTCCTTTTCCTCCTTCGAATGGTTACACTCACATTCTTGTTGTTGTTGATTATGTGACTAAGTGGGTAGAAACTATACCTACAAAAAGTGTTGATGGTGAGACCTCTTTAAAAATGCTTAAAGATGTTATTTTCCCTAGGTTTTGTGTGCCTAGATATCTTGTGACTGATGGAGGTTCTCATTTTATTCATGGTGGTTTTAGAAAAACCCTTGCTAAATATGATTTTACTCATAGAATTTCCTCAGCTTATCATCCTCAAACCAGTGGGCAAGTAGAATGATCAAATACAGAAATTAAAACTATCTTGCAAAAGACTGTTAATAAATGTAGAGAGAACTGGTCAGATAAGTTGAATCATGCTTTATGGGCTTATAGAACTACTTATAAAAATCCTATGGGTATGTCTCCCTATAAAATGGTTTATGGAAAAGGTTGTCACTTGCCTTTAGAATTAGAACACAAAGCTTATTGGGCGGTGAAGGAATTAAATAAAGATTTTAAACTTGCTGGTTAGAAAATAATGCTTGATTTGAATCATCTACATGAATGGAGATGTGAAGCTTATGAAAACGCCAAGCTCTTTAAAGAGAAAGTTAAACAATGGCATGATAAAAAAATCCTTAAAAGAGAGTTTCATGTTGGTGATAAAGTTCTATTGTATCGGTCTCGTCTCAGATTTTTTGCAGGAAAATTACTCTCTAGATGGGAAGGACCTTATATTATTGAAGAAGTGTATCGTTTGGGTGCAATCAAAATTGCTTATTTCAAAGATAACAATACACAAGTGGTAAATGGACAAAGACTCAAACATTATATTTCTGGTGATACCTATGATGAAGATGTTGATGTTATTCAAGTAATGACTCCGGATAAGTACAGTAGAGGGAAGATTCCAGAATCTGTAGAGTCTGTTTTGGAATAGGGTAACAGTTCTGTTAAGAAAAAGTTCGCGGATTACCTTCCAAGTTATAGTTTACTAGTCATCAACCCGTGCACCTGCACGGGCTAGATTTTTTATATCTTATAAAAATATTGTTACATAATTCAATAAATTATATACTTTCGTCTGGATAATGTGACTTTATGTATTTCCGCAGATTGGGTGTAAAAGTAATAAATAAATTCAAATCATATATATTCAGTTATAGGAATGCAATGTTGACATTTGCTAACATAGGATTAAAGCTACCTTACGCGAATAAACGTAGAATCTTTGTATATCCGAAATCATATCCAAATATCACAATTGAGATACATTTGTGAATGCATGGTACAGATTCTCGTATGGTGTAGCATAATGATAATACAAATTGTTACATATATAGTTTTAACTAAGTACAAAAGTCACAGGGTAAAACCTGAAATGTAACATATTATGAAATAAATTTAATCCGTACCTCATAAGAAAATATTACGAAAAAGCAACTTAACCATGTGCATTATCCTAAATTTTACTTCTGTCTTATTTCTCAAGTTGCTCAGTGTAATACATAGTACATATTTTCCTTGATTCATTTCACTTGCTTGCTCGATCATGAAATTTGTGGGGTAGAATGATTCTTGTACAATAGCATGTCTACCAGTGATTGACATGTTTATATCATTTTTAAACTTTAAAAGCTATGGAACCATTCTAGTTGACGGTTAATCATGGCTAGACCAAAGTTTTGCTATCATAGACAAACACGGACAAAAAACATAAATACCACCTAGGGGTACATGATCCATCGATTATTTTGTTATGTCTGCAAAAGCGTGACAAATATATAACTTGGCTAATCCTCGATATTATTATTACACATTAGAGACGAAAGACTAATGTGTAAAAGCAACTGAGAATGAACTATAATTCTTCCATAGAAACCAAGTCAACGTTAAATTAATTTGGGAATACTTCGCATATAGGAGTTGAAAACGTTCCAAAGTTACCGATAATTGGCTTAACATAGATCATATTCTACTCTGAAAATCATAAAAGTGTGCATGGGTCCTAAAGGATTTAATGTTTTGGAATCTAAAATATAGGTCTTAATGAGTAAATTTGCCTCGTTGCAGCATATATTGGACTTGATTAGAAATAAAATACACCCAACAATCACTATGAAGGGATGCGAACCTGGAGTACTATGAAGAAGGTGCCAAAAACTGAGTTCATCGAGAGGCCACTTTTGGAGTAAAATTCATCATCCTTGTCTTGCAATCAGAAACTGTAATTAAAGACAAACACCTATACCATACTGAAAGAACATAACCAATTTGGCACCATAATCCAAGCAGAAGAAATGTACCATCTAAAACGCTCGTGGTACATGAAAATCAGAATCCATCCCCCAATTGCTTAATTAGAAAATTATGAACTAACTGGAGCAGCATAAATATATCAGTACACCGCTCTATATTGCTGCATGCCGAAAAATACATACCACCTACTTTGTCATCTACCAGACTTGATCATTACGTCTGGTTAGTTTCTGCTTTCACATGGTTCTCTCTCTTAGACGAATTCAACACAGGGATTGCATCGTGTATATTCTATATGTGCTCTACACGTTACAAAAAAAAATTGTGCTCTACAGAATCAATAGTAAAGCATGGAGTTTAGGGTACAAAAAACAGAAAAAGACGGCCATGTTGCTTTTCAAGTACACCCATTTCCTCCACCTTAGTTTTTAAAAATGATCCTGTGGAGCCATGGGCATTCATTCAGAACCTAGTGAACAAACCTGAGAACTCCCAAGGCTGAGGAAGGAAATAATTGATTTGCAATCGAGGGTAGCTATACTATCAGCATAAAAGGGAATAGAGCGTTGTTGGATGACACAATTCTTACGAACATACCAGGGAAATACATCTGAGTATGAATCCGTACACTGAACAACCAAATGGGGTGTGAGACTTCCATGAAAAATGTATTTACCTCATATAGCCATAGGGATTCTGCCGTTTGCATTACAGGGTAAAAAGACTTATTTGATGTAATCACCCACATAATAATCCAGATCATAAAGAAACGCTTTATTGACTCCAAGTAATGCTAGATTGTGATAAAAAAATAGTCCGATCAGGAAAGGAGGCAACAGCAATGTGGCCTTCATAGTTAAGCCAACATAGAAAAAGACTACGAATCCTTGTAGGCTTGAACAGGTCGCACATACCCTTGCCCATATATGTAGTTGTACTATTGTAGACGGGAAGAGAAACAGCAGGCCGCCATCGCCCGTCAGAGCGGTGAACCTCGCAGCTATCAACGCTCCCGCCCGCTGGCCGTTTTCACCGCAACTCAGCCCGTGCCGTCCTGCCGCAACCAACGACGCAGGCTTGTCGACCTTCTCCCACGATGTCGGCCTCCATCTCTGGCGCCCAGTTCGTTGCCTCTTCATGCCTCCAGTGTGTCGTTTGAGTCTGCCTACGACACATCTATTAATGGGTGCGGTTGCTATGTGCTTCTCGATCTTGCTTCTCTCGATCTGATCAAAGCAAGTAAGAAACAAACGATAGATTTCGTCAACCACAGCAAAGGTTCTCCGACCGGCTGCAGTGCAACACGAAGAAACAGATCGGAGGAGCAGCCATGCATGCGGCATGATGTCTACCAAAATCGTTGTTATTTAGATTGATTGAGCTTTTTAACAAAAACCTTGACTGCCACCAGATCAGACGTGGATGAGAAGGAAACGATTGGACATTTTTTCTCTCTTATATGTAGCAAAAAGATGACATATTTGAAGGGTCACGCAGTGGAGGAGTCTGGGTCTCTCCTGCTTTATCCGACGCTTAAAAATAAGTCATAGATCAATCTGATGAATGGCGTTTTGCTGAAGATATCAAGGGCAACGTGCAACGCTGCCTATGAGAGATAAAAGTGTACATTTTATATTAGAATATAAGAAAACGGTTCACAATAAGGACACGTAGGCTTGTAGGACTCTTAGCACATATGGCTTCCGATCTTTTGATCGTATCCATAGAATTTCCATCTTGTGGTTGTTTTAGTTGTTTTGTCTAGGATTAACGTGGTGCCTCGTATGGTGCCTCCAATTAGTATAAGATTGATTTTTGGAAAATATGAAAAATACCGAGCCGGAGAGGAGTTGGAGAAGGTGCCCGGAGGCACCACACCAACTGGGGGCGTGGGCCCACCCCTGGCCGCGCCACCCTATGGTTTGGGCGCCCGGAGCCCCTCTCCGACTCGTTTTTTACCTAGACCTTCCTTTTGTTACGCATATTTTTCTATATAACCCCCGGACCCCATGAGGTCCGTATATCGTTTTCTCATCGTGTTTCTGTTTCGAGCTGTTTCTGCCAGGATCTGTTTTCAGTTTTAGAAGCACCATGGTCTCCGCCAGCAACAACAAGGGGAAGGGACCGAAGGAAGATGATCTCCAAGACCGGAAGCCGGAGGAAGAGCTCGAGAGTGGAGCAAAAGGAGATGTAGAAGAAAACCCACGAGTGCGTCCACGCGCCACCATCGCAAGAATTGGAGTGGTTACAAAACCTTCAAGGAAAACGACCGAGATGAGCGCTAGATGGAAGGCTCTAAGTCAATGCTTCGACCCAGAGGTTTCACTCCCACGTGTTAAGAGACATTTCCATACTTTAATTCATGAATATCAATATATGAGGGTACCCGAGGCAAAATTGCCTTTTTGCTGGGATATGGATCGTTCTAACCGTGCAAATTGAGAAAGCTCTCAACCTAAGGAAGTGTGGGGGAAAATCTTGATGGCTGGAATTCACCGTCTGACAAGCATGCAAACCGTATTGATCACAATACGGAGATGATGCGTATGCTTATGTTCGCAATTGAAGATTTGAACAAATCAATTGATAAGCTCATCGAGAAGGATTCACCACCACCACCGAAGAATTGATTCGTCATTGGTATTGGCATCCCCTTGGCTTGTTCCAAGCTTGGGGGGAGTGCCGCAGTATCACACCTTTATCTTTCACCCTTTAACTTTTTAGTAGTCATATTGTGAGTAGAGAAAATATCATATAGGATGGTTTGCAGTATGGAAGTGTCACTCCTTAGTTGGTTATCGTTGTATCCCTTAGTTTGAGTTGCCGTAATGAAATATTAATGAGAAGTTTCATCATCTACTTGTTCTACTTTATTTTAGTTTGCAATTTTTGTTATGTGATCGATCTTGTTATTAGTATTGGTATAAGTTTTGGAGCTTCAAGATAATCTATTTGGTTTTGGCAAACTTAGCATTGATCAGTAGCAACAATTCGTTGAGATTTAAGTAGAAAAGAGGGAGTTGCATGAAGATATATTATTCCATGATCTTTATTTCTTGTTAGCTCATATGCTTAGTATTCTCAAATAAGTTTGTTTGCACCTTCAAGGAAGGTTGCATGATTGGCTTTATCATATATGTTTTTGTTTGTTTTACTTCAATTCTTATGCTTGCTACCCAACCTTGCTAGCCAAAAACCTGTACTGAGAGGGAATGCTTCTCGTGCATCCAAACCTTGAGCCCAAAACCATGCTATTGTGTCCACTATACCTACCTATATGTGGTATTTCACCGCCACTCCAAGTAAATTTCTTGTGTGCTACCTTTAAACCTTCAAAATTACACCTGTTGTGTGCTCCTGTTTTAGGTCATGGGGACGCAAATAGAGAATCTTTATCTCACTTGTTGATTGGATTTCACACCTTGGACTAGTGGCTTCATCCGCTTATCCAAATTCTCGAAGAGCTGGCAGCGGGGTTCCCAGCCCCAAATAATAATACAAATTATCTTCACTATTTTGCCCCTGATTTATCAGTCAAAGCATAATAGTGTAAACAAAAGAGAAATAGGGATGACCTTCTATACCAGGTGTGTCCTTCTATGGGAGCCGCTCTTGTGAAGTCTAGTTGGCTTGTGATGTACTGTATTTTCTGTTTGCTATTTGTTGACATAAACATACACCTCTCAAAATTAGACACCCCTCCATGGTTTGTGATTGTTGGGAGGCACCCGAGGATTCGGTTAGCCATGGTTTGTGTAAGAAAGGTTGGGAGGAGTGTCAACCATTTTATACCTCTGTTTTACAAAATAAAAGCTCTAGCTATCCATGCTTCCCTCTGCGAAGGGCCTATCTTTTACATTTATGTTGAGTCAGTAAACCTAATTGTTTATGTCTTAAGCAAGCATTTGAGTTGTTGTGATTCATCCAGCTATATGTTGATTTACTCAAGCATGTTCTTTATTCTTCCTTATTTCTACAAATGCTTTTATCTGTTTGAATACCACATTGAAAGTTACCAATATCTGCAAAGAGACCGTTATAATTGATCATGATAAACTCTGCAATATAAGCTCTAGTATAAAGACTCTGATCGAAATATAAGTACGTTGTTAATTGTTCTCTGACCAAGAACGAAGTTTGCTTTTACCAAATTTGATTTACTTTTTGCACCTTTATTGTGTTGGAATTTATGGGCTGCACCATGTAGCCCAACTAAGCCCAATAAATCCTAAAATTGTCATGGCCCATTCATGAATAATACAAGTGGGGAGTGGGTGAAGGGAATATGCCCGAGAGGCAATAATAAAATGGTTATTATCTTATTCCTTGTTTATGATGAATGTTTATTTCTCATGCTAGAATTGTATTAACCGGAAACGTTGATACATGTGTGCTTAATAAACAAACAATGGTTCCTAGTAAAGCCTCTCTTTTAACTAGCTCGTTGATTAATAGATGATCAAGGTTTCCTGATCATGAACATTGGATGTTATTAATAACGGGGTCATGTCATTAGAAGAATGATGTGATGAACATATACCCAAAGAGAATATAGCAATGCGATCAAGTCATTTAGTTTACATTGTTATATCAAACACACGAAGTAACTTATTCCTTATACCATGAGATCATGTCAATCACTGATACCGGAAGAGTGCTTTGATGGCATCAAACGTCACACCGTAACAGGGTGACTATAAAGGTGTCGTTGAGTATTCGGAAAGTATTAGTTGAGGATCATGGATCAAGAGTGGGATTTGTCCATCCAAATGACGGAGAGATATACTCTGGGCCCTCTCGGTGATATCACATCGAAACCGCTTGCAAGCACGTGATATGATCACAAAGGATGTTATATCACGGGAACGAGAAAAGAGTACTTGTCGGTAACGAGATTGAACAAGGTATGGTTGATACCAATGATCGAATCTCGGACAAGTAAAATATCGCGAGACAAAGGGAATAGTTCACGGCGTTGTTGGTTCACACGATCACGAGAGTCATCGTTGAATATATAGGAGTCATCACGGATCTCCAGATCCCGCTGTTGATTATTGATCGGAGAGGAGTCTCGATCATGTCTATCTTATTCGCGAACCGTAGGGTGACACACTTAAGGTTCGATGACGCATTTGAGAGGATACGAAATATCGGAGAAAAGTTTGGACAGCACCGAAATTGTTTCGGGGAATATTGAAATAGTCACCGAAATTGTTTCGAGTAATTTTGAAATAGTTCAAGGGGATTCTTATCAAATGGTTGTTAATAGATTTAACAACTAACTCAAGGGGTTATATGTTAATGTTTGTTAATGGAATTAACAAATATTAAAATAAAGAAATAAAATTGTTTTATTTATTTATTAAAGAAAACCCTTGGGATTTTGAGTGGGAATTCATGGAAGAATGAGTGGGTTGAGTGGAGACTCCACTCACATGATGAGGGAGAGGTGGAGTCAGCCAAAAATTCGTGGCTGCCATCCCCTCCTATAAAAGGAGGGGTGAGAGCTCCCTCTCCCCCCCACACACACTTGTGTCATCTCTTCCTCCCTCCTGCCGCTGCTCCACCACTTGTTCGTGCGCTTGGCGAAGCCCTGAGCAATGTTTTTCTCCACCACACCACGCCGTCGTGCTGCTGGAGTTCCGAGGGATCCTCTACTTCCGCGCCCCGCTGGAACGAGGGAACGGAGGTCGTCATCAACCGTACGTGTGACCGATCACGGATGCACCGCCGGATTGCGGTGCCCATCTTCTCGCTATCGGGATCGGTGTGAGTACGACTACGCCAACAACGAGATTTGATCTCGTACCACTTTGAGTCTTCGAGGGTATGTGTTCTCCTTAACCCTCTCGTTGCCCGTTGCACTTCGTCTCCTAGATTAGATCTTGGCCTTTCGGGTGTCTCTCGCGTAGGAATTTTTTTTGTTTTCTATGCAACGAACCCTTCAGTGGTATCAGAGCCGGATCTATGCGTAGATGTTTTGTACGGGTAGAACACATAGGTGTATGTGGGCGTTGATGATCATGTTATTGCCTCCTTGAGTATTTTATGATCTTAGTGGCATAGTAGGATGAAGCTGCCCCGGACTAAGTTTACGTGTACCATGTACGCGAGAATTGTCTCACTTGTGACTGAGGGGGTGTCCGTTTCTCCTACTATAGTTAAGATCTAATCTACGAAGGGTAGCTAAAAATGTGTTTATCAACGTTGTGGTTGATGTTCGTAGGTATGAACGGTTCTATCATCGAAAGCCCTAAGCCACGTAAAATATGCAAAAATAAATTAGAAGCGTCTAACTAGTTTTTGCTGGGCATGTGATGTGATATGGTCAATATTACAAATTTGATTATGAGATGATCTATTTTGTAAATTATTGATATACCGTAAGGTATCCATATGATTGTCTTCTTCTTGATGGACAATCAATATTGGGTGCCATGGTACTTGGTACCACGCCGGTGGAATGATGGAGATCATACCATGATGCACATGATGGAGGTCAAGTGCAAGGAGGACCATATCATATCACGTTATCCTTACATGTGATGTTTGTGATGTTAATCCTTTTTTGAATCTTGTTTTGCTTAGATAGCGACGGTAGCATTATAAGATGATCCCTCTCACTTAATATCAAGATAATAATGTGTTCTTCCTTAAGTATGCACCGTTAAGAAAGTTCGTCGTTTCGAGACACCACGTGATGATCGGGTGTGATAGACTCAACGTTCGCATACAACGGGTGTTTTCAAGCCTAGCATGTACAGACATGGCCTTGAAACACACGCAATACTACGGTTCTACTTGGCGAGCCTAGCATGTACAGACATGGCCTCGGAACACGTAACCGAAAGGTAAAGCATGAGTCATATGGATGATATGATGAACATGTCGATGTTCGCCTTTGAAGCTACATCATCTCACGTGATGATCGGTTTTGTTGTAGTGAATTTGGTTCGTGCAATCACTAAAGACGACTAAGAGGGATGTTGTTTTTGAGTGGGAGTTCATGGTTTAATTTTGAATTAACTTGAACTTATTTATCATGAACAACAAATCAAAGTGAATTTGCACAACTTGTAGTAGTCATTGGCATCCACATAACTACCTTACATTTAGATTGTTAATTGAGATATAACTGTTATGATCTGGTAAATACCTTTTAAGATTGGTACCGTATTAGTGAAATTTAAAATTGAGTCCTATTGTAGATTTTTGGTATTTCCTACCTAGCTCCATATGGTTAATGATTGATTAATATAGAGAGCAAATAATTCCTACTTAGAATCCAGAGTCATGGTTGCTTCCTTATTACTTTATCTTCAAAAGAATGTTTTGTTGATCAAGGTGATTTAGGAACTGAAAAGAGTTGTTTTCAGAAACAATCAAGTGAAAGATATAATGATATCTAGAAACTTATTTTTTGGCAACATGACTGAGTATAATTTAGCGTGACAATATTTGCTTATATTATCTGAATATATGCAAATTTAGCATGACAATGTTTGCTTATATTATCTGAATATATGCAATGATTGAAGACGCTAGGAGTTTGAATATTCCAAGAAGTTGGACGCTAAAAATTATCCTCTAAATTCCTTCCTTCGAGCTATAGTAGGTTAATCATAAAATTGTTATGATGGGATGGATTAGAAGTATGGGTAAAGTAGTTTACCTTACTTGGAAATTGCTAAGAGTGGAATATAGAAGAATGCTATAATATGGTGATATTAGTAGAACAAATCAAACTCAAAGTATGACTCAATGGGTGATAGTATATGACTAACACGCCAAAGAAAATGAGCTAGTATGACTAGCATTGTTTGATGTTGAATGATTCTTCTATAAAGGAAAGGGAATATTGAAAATAGAATTACAAAAAGATATATGGCAGAAAAAGAAGATAACTGGAAAGTCCAGCTCGGGAGTATATGCTTGATATACAAGTTATAGATGTATTACTAGTTAACAAAATATTTTTGGGTATTTTGATACCACATTGGTTGGTATGAGTTGTCATACAAAGCAACGCAATGCAAGAAATACAAGGGCCTAAAAGGAACTAGTAATAGATGTGGAATCGATTATGACAAGAACATAAATAAAGTGTTATTGTGTTCATTGTAGTATCGAACCAAACATTCAAGATTTATTTTAAGAACTTAATAAGTTGTTATTTTGTTCTAGTCTTTTGTGAGAACAAATGAGATTTTTCAAACTATAACCATATTCCATAATTGATGGATATGTTAGTATAAATCGTGTTGGTAAAGTAAACATCTATAAAACTAAAAGCTAAACGTTGCAAGACGTGGAAGAGTTTCACTTAAATTGTGACACCACCATTTTAGTTCATATCGGAAAGGAAAACATGAAGGAACTCCATATTGATGAACTTCCAGAGTCATTTTGTTTTGAATAAATTGACGCTTGTGAGACCTCTTCCAAAAGATGACTAGAATTCCGTTCATAGGCCAAAGTAGAATGGAGGACTAATTTAGTGGAGATTATACATATTGATGTATATAGTCCATTATGTGTAGTCATGTATGGTGGATTAATTTTTTCCTTCATAAAATTTTGTCGATGTTTTGAGTAGATATGTGAGTATATCTATTTAAAGGGAACGGAGTTCGACATTTTGAATTGGTTTAAAAGGTTGTTAATATGAAGTAAAAATCATTGTAACAAGATAATCAAGTATTTATGATTCGATCATAAAGAATAAATTTTGAGTTACAAGTTTAGCAAAACATCTGAGAAGTTGCAGAATTGTTCTACAACTTATGCTTCACGAATACCCCACATTAGATTGGAGTATTCAAGAGACAAAATCAAACCTTGTTTTACATGGTAAGATTAATATAAAAAAAATGCCATTATAATTTTGTAGTTTATACATTAGTGACAACCGTTTTCCACTAAAAAGAGCACCATCATGATCCGTTGAAATTGACAACATATAAGATATGGTTTGGGTAGTGACCCGAATTGTCACTTTCTTAAGTTTTGGTATGCATAGCATGTGTAAAATGTTTACAACCAAAATAGGATAAATGTATGTTTATAAGGTTATCCCAAATAAAACATTGGGTACTTCTCCTATCACCGAACCAAAACACAAATGTTGTTTGTCAGAAAGGGTTGATTTCTCGAGAAAGTAGTTCTTGCGAAACAAGTGAGTGGGAGCACAGTACAAAGTCAACGAGATTAGAGAATCTTCGTTATCATGTCAAGAGTAGCGCAGCACTGGAAGTTGTTCCGGGGTTTACTATTTTGACTAAGTAGAAGACACTACAAATGTTGTAGATACTTCAAATGAGTTTGCGAACTGTACCAGAAAAGTCCAAAAACTTTGTACTTAGAACAACTTGTGGTTTAAAGTGTAAAGTGTTGTTTTGACAACAAAAGGACCTGGACCTTATAAAGGAAGCAAATGATGGGCCCTGGCTTCGTAAAATTGACTATGAGTCATTATATCCGCCATAGTATCCTTGTATGAATATCAAGTATGTGACTTGGTAGTCCTTTCGATAGGCATGATGCCTAGCGATAGCAAAAGGGTCTATATAGCGACAAAGACATGGATTTTACATCTTATTAAAATTGTACTTATCGAAAAGTTGTTTTCGACGAAGTTCAAAGAGTTAACTACTACAAGATTTTGATCTTCCGTAGTGATGCTTTAGTCTTTGCGGATAGTTCTAGCAAAAGGTTACATATTATGATATGGAAGTTGAATAACAAAACCAACTCTCCTCTCAAGGAAGTTTGATCGAGGATGTGTACTTGACACAGTCTGAGAGTTTTTGTAAAATTCAAAAGGTTTCTAGAAAGGTATGCACACTTCAATGGTTGAAGTGAGCATAACGAAGTTGAAATCTTTACCTTAATGAAGTTATCAAAAGAGTTTGATTCCATCATGAACGATAAAGATGCTTGTAAGGTTACAAGAAATTAAGTGGGAGCGCTATGACATATTTCCAATACTTTATGTAGATGACATATGGTTGATTGGAAAATATGTATTTTAAATTAACACGGTTAAGATTTTCGATTTCATATTGATGAAAGGCTTAGAAGATATTGGGCTTCGATATCTATAAGAGATGGATTGAAGCGCCTGATATGATTGAAGCCAAATTACATAGATGAAATATTGAAGTAAGTCAATATAAAAATGATAAGAAGGAGTTCTTGTCACATGGAAAATAATTGAGCAAGATTCATGTGTTTTGACACATGATGAGCATCATTGAAATTAAGATTTCTAAGTCATGTTTCCCTGCTATGTACACAACCAGATGAGTCCTATGCTATAATATGTTATAGCAGGATAATTCATATGATGATTAGACAACAGTGGGAGAGATCCTTATGTCATTTTAGAAATGCTAAGGATATGTTTTCCTATGTAGTAATGACAAAATATTAGTTGTAATATGTTACACTAATAGTCTTGTCATTTATTCAAGAAGTTTTATCTCAATTAAAATGTGTGATGAAGGGTAGCACAATAGGATGGAAGAAAGTTCCATGCTGGATTTGAAAGAGTTTCAAAATTGAAATATTGTGACAGATACTACAACAAAGGCTAAAGTATATCGTTGTGTTGACAACTGATTATAAGCGTATTTTGTGTCAAGTAGTTCTTTATTGAACTTGGTGAATTTCCAAGAATGCTGAAACTATGAAGCTACATTTTCACAATGTTAGTAACATCAGTTTAAGCTGAGGAATTAAGGTACCACCGGAACTTGGTGAATTTCCAAGAATGCTAACACTATGAAGCTACATTCTCACAATGTTAGTGACATCAGTTTAAGCTGAGGAATTAAGTTTTCACAAATTGACCATATATATACAAAGCCATCTCATTAGAGAATGAGTGATGCGTGTAGACGCAAAGAACATGCAAATACAATAGGACCTGAACAGTTCAGATCTTTTTGATAATGTTTACCACATGCGAAGCATGGTAATAACACTGGAACGCCATATGTGTTAAGTGCTTACAGACTAGATTATTGACTCTAGTGCAAGTGGGAGACTGAAGGGAATATGCCCGAGAGGCAATAATAAAATGGTTATTATCTTATTCCTTGTTTATGATGAATGTTTATTTCTCATGCTAGAATTGTATTAACCGGAAACGTTGATACATGTGTGCTTAATAAACAAACAATGGTTCCTAGTAAAGCCTCTCTTTTAACTAGCTCGTTGATTAATAGATGATCAAGGTTTCCTGATCATGAACATTGGATGTTATTAATAACGGGGTCATGTCATTAGAAGAATGATGTGATGAACATATACCCAAAGAGAATATAGCAATGCGATCAAGTCATTTAGTTTACATTGTTATATCAAACACACGAAGTAACTTATTCCTTATACCATGAGATCATGTCAATCACTGATACCGGAAGAGTGCTTTGATGGCATCAAACGTCACACCGTAACAGGGTGACTATAAAGGTGTCGTTGAGTATTCGGAAAGTATTAGTTGAGGATCATGGATCAAGAGTGGGATTTGTCCATCCAAATGACGGAGAGATATACTCTGGGCCCTCTCGGTGATATCACATCGAAACCGCTTGCAAGCACGTGATATGATCACAAAGGATGTTATATCACGGGAACGAGAAAAGAGTACTTGTCGGTAACGAGATTGAACAAGGTATGGTTGATACCAATGATCGAATCTCGGACAAGTAAAATATCGCGAGACAAAGGGAATAGTTCACGGCGTTGTTGGTTCACACGATCACGAGAGTCATCGTTGAATATATAGGAGTCATCACGGATCTCCAGATCCCGTTGTTGATTATTGATCGGAGAGGAGTCTCGATCATGTCTATCTTATTCGCGAACCGTAGGGTGACACACTTAAGGTTCGATGACGCATTTGAGAGGATACGGAATATCGGAGAAAAGTTTGGACAGCACCGAAATTGTTTCGGGGAATATTGAAATAGTCACCGAAATTGTTTCGAGTAATTTTGAAATAGTTCAAGGGGATTCTTATCAAATGGTTGTTAATAGATTTAACAACTAACTCAAGGGGTTATATGTTAATGTTTGTTAATGGAATTAACAAATATTAAAATAAAGAAATAAAATTGTTTTATTTATTTATTAAAGAAAACCCTTGGGATTTTGAGTGGGAATTCATGGAAGAATGAGTGGGTTGAGTGAAGACTCCACTCACATGATGAGGGAGAGGTGGAGGCAGCCAAAAATTCGTGGCTGCCATCCCCTCCTATAAAAGGAGGGGTGAGAGCTCCCTCTCCCCCACACACACACTTGTGTCATCTCTTCCTCCCTCCTGCCGCTGCTCCACCACTTGTTCGTGCGCTTGGCGAAGTCCTGAGCAATGTTTTTCTCCACCACACCACGCCGTCGTGCTGCTGGAGTTCCGAGGGATCCTCTACTTCCGCGCCCCGCTGGAACGAGGGAACGGAGGTCGTCATCAACCGTACGTGTGACCGATCACGGATGCACCGCCGGATTGCGGTGCCCATCTTCTTGCTATCGGGATCGGTGTGAGTACGACTACGCCAACAACGAGATTTGATCTCGTACCACTTTGAGTCTTCGAGGGTATGTGTTCTCCTTAACCCTCTCGTTGCCCGTTGCACTTCGTCTCCTAGATTAGATCTTGGCCTTTCGGGTGTCTCTCGCGTAGGAATTTTTTGTTTTCTATGCAACGAACCCTTCAGTGGGACTAAAGTTTAGTCCCATACTGCTAGTTTGGAGAGAGTGGAACCACCTTATAAGGTGAGCCATTCTAACTCATGTATGAGTTGGCAAGGCAAGAGGAGAGGTGTGCCACACGCGCGCTCCTCCTCCGCCGCCCGCCTCGCCACGCCCCGCCTCGTCACACCACGTCACGACGCGTCGCGGGTTGCGGGAATGAGCCGAACCGAGAGCGTTTATTTTGTCGCTTGGGAAAACTTAATGAGTCATTAATTTGGTAATTAACAGACGCGTTAATTCCTAAACCGTTTCTGTTTCCTTTCTGGATCGTGGAACCGAACCGACTCAGACGTGGAGTTACGTCCACGTCTCTCCCAGCTCGCATATAAATACGCGCATACGGTAAACCCTAGCAACCACTTCGTCTTATGGTTTCGCACCGTTCCAATCCACTGCGCCGCCAATCAAGTCTTCTCAATCCCTCCTTCCGGCGTGTACCGCTAGTGTGGACAGCAGGCCTCCGGAACCCTGCCTCTTGTGATCCTGTACGGGAGAGGGGCAATCAGATTTTTGGGGAACGCACTCGCGCGACTGCTGACGGCGACTACTTCCCCAACGACGGCTTCTTCCCCGACCTCGGCAACCTCTTCATCGACGACATGGGCGACAACATGGACAACAACAACGGTGGTGCCGCTACCGCTGCATCGTACGTATCTCTATTCCATCTGTATGAGATATTACTAGAATTCCTATGTCTAGTTCTTGCCGTAGATCGGATATGTTCTTCTATTGTGCTAGATATTTGCATGCTTAGTATAATTGCTACTGTCATGATTTACTTAATGCTATTTCGAATTAAATCATATGCTAAATTGCTTATATATTCAACAATCCAAAAACCTGATTATAGGCAATTTCTTGCACCTGCACCGTCTGTCATTGCGGCGACAAGGCCAATCCCTTTCAAGGGTGTGGACTATAAGAGGTGGCGCACGAGAGCAGTGCTATGGTTTCAAACCTTGCGCTGCTATGCAACCACTAAGGGCAAGCCTGAGGGCGATCTCAATCCAGCACAGCTGGAGTCCCTTGAGAATATGGACACTATGTTTAAAAGTGCCCTCCTCGGTATTATTGATGATTCCATTGTGGATTTGTATATGTCGTTTGATAACGGTAAGGATATGTGGGCTGCACTCGAGGCCAAATTTGGGGCCTCGGATGCTGGCAGCGAGCTGTACGTCATGGAGCAATTCTGTGACTACAGGATGACTGATGAGCGCTCTGTTGTTCAACAGGCTCATGAGATACAGTCACTTACTAAAGAACTTGAGCACTTTAAGTGTATGTTACCGGACAAGTTTGTGGCTGGAGGCATTATTGCCAAGCTTCCATCTTCATGGAGCACCTTTGCTACTTCTCTGAAACACAAGAGACAGGAGTTTTCCGTTACGGACCTCATCGGATCTCTTGATGTGGAAGAGAAGGCGAGAGAAAATGATACACGTGCTCGGGTTGCTGAGGTAGGTTCTTCTGCCCATGTGGTACATAAGAAACACTACCCGCCCAACAAGCCTAAATATAACAAGAAGAAATCCGAGGGTAAAGGCAAACCCGATGGCAGGTTTAAGCCATCGCACTCTACCAACTTCAAGAAGAGGAAGGGGTCATGTCACGTTTGCGGTGAACTGACCCATTGGGCTCCAAAATGCCCTAAGCGATATGAGTTGCAGCAGCAAGAGAACAGTGGCAAGACCGCCAACATTGTCATTGGTGACACTGAGATGAAGGATACTGGGTACGGTACAGTTCCTACTATTCTTTCAGTTTGTCATTCACCTGAATGGTTAATTGACACAGGTGCCAATATACACGTTTGTGCTGATGCTTCCATGTTCTTTTCTTATCAGGTCACAGGGACCTCCCCCGTGCTGACGGGAAACGGGTCACATGCTACTATTCGTGGTGTTGGTACGGTCGATCTGAAGTTTACTTCGGGGAAGATCGTGCGACTGAAGAACGTTCATCATGTGCTCTCCATCAATAAAAATCTCGTCAGCGGCTCACGTTTATGTCGAGATGGTTTTAAGTTGGTTTTCAAGTCTAATAAATTTGTAATTTCCAAGTATGGACAATTTATTGGTAAAGGCTATGAGTGCGGAGGCTTGTTCCGCTTATCCTTGTCAGATATATGCACCAAAGTTATTAATAATGTTTTTCACGATAATGATTGTGATGTTTGGCATTCACGACTTTGTCATATTAATTTTGGTTGCATGACGTGGTTAGCAAATATGAGTTTAATTCTGAAATTCAGTACTATTAAAGGTTCCAAATGTCAAGTGTGTGTTCAAGCTAAGCAACCTCGCAAATCTCATAAGACTGCGGAGGCGAGAGACTTGGTACCACTAGAACTTATACATTCTGATCTTTGTGAGATGAATGGCGTATTGACAAAAGGTGGAAAGAAATATTTCATGACACTTATTGATGACTCCACTAGATATTGTTATGTGTATCTTATGAAATCTAAAGATGAAGCTCTAACTTATTTCAAGAATTATAAGGCCGAAGCTGAGAACCAACTTGATCGTAAAATTAAACGGCTTAGGTCTGATCGTGGTGGAGAGTATTTTTCCAACGAGTTTAATTCTTTTTGTGCTGAACATGGTATTATTCATGAGAGGACGCCTCCCTATTCACCTTAGTCAAATGGGGTGGCTGAAAGAAAGAACCAAACATTGTCTGATTTGGTTAACGCCATGTTAGACACTTCGGGTCTCTCCGAGGCATGGTGGGGGGAGGCGCTAATGACTGCGTGTCATGTCCTAAACCGAGTTACCACAAAGAATAAAACCATTACTCCATTTGAGGAATGGGAAAGGAAAAGGTTGAAACTCTCCTACCTACGTACTTGGGGTTCTTTGGCGAAAGTCAATATACCAATTCCCAAGAAGCGCAAGGTTGGACCTAAAACCGTAGATTGTGTTCTTCTGGGCTATGCTTTTAATAGCATTGGTTCTAGATTCTTGATAGTAAAATCTGAGGTATCCGACATGCATATTGGTACGATTATGGAGTCGAATGATGCGACTTTCTTTGAGAACATATTTCCTATGAAGGATATGTCTAGCTCATCAAATCAGGAGAAACATGTTTCGTCTAATCAGGAATTAGCTGAGATTCCTGAACTCACCATTCCGATAGAACACGTTGAGAATCCCGAGGAGGATGAAAATGAAGTTCCTGTAAGGAGCAAAAGACAGAGGACTGCAAAGTCCTTTGGTAATGATTTCATTGTGTACCTCGTGGATGACACACCAAGAACTATTTCAGAAGCCTATGCGTCTCTTGATGCTGACTACTAGAAGGAGGCTGTCCGTTGCGAGATGGATTCCATCTTGGCTAACGGAACCTGAGAAATCACTGATCGTCCCTATGGGTGTAAACCCGTAGGATGTAAGTGGGTGTTCAAGAAAAAGCTTATGCCTAATGGTACAATTGAGAAGTACAAGGCAAGGCTTGTGGCCAAGGGTTATACCCAGAAAGAAGGTGAAGACTTCTTTGATACTTACTCACCTGTGGCTAGACTGACCACTATTCGTTTGCTACTTTCACTGACTGCCTCGCACGGTCTTCTCGTTCATCAAATGGACGTTAAGACGGCTTTCCTTAATGGAGAGTTGGACGAGGAAATTTATATGGAGCAGCCAGATGGTTTTGTAGTACCCGGTCAGGAAAGTAAGGTGTGCAAGTTATGGAAGTCATTATACGGCCTCAAGAAAGCACCTAAGCAATGGCATAAGAAGTTCGAAAGGACTTTGACTGTTGAAGGCTTTGTTGTAAACGAAGCTGACAAATGTGTGTACTATCGCCATGGTGGGGGCGAGGGAGATATTCTATGTCTGTATGTCGATGACATATTGATCTTTGGGACCAATCTTGATTTAATCAAGGAAGTTAAGGATTTCTTATCTCACTGTTTTGAAATGAAGGATCTAGGAGTAGCTGATGTTATCTTGAACATCAAGCTATTGAGAGATGATAATGGTGGGATCACACTGCTTCAATCTCACTATGTGGAAAAGGTCTTGAGTCGCTTCGGGTATAGTGACTGCAAGCCTTCTTCAACTCCATATGATGCTAGTTTGTTGCTTCGAAAGAATCAACGGATTACTAGAGATCAATTGAGATATTCTCAGATTATAGGCTCGCTTATGTATTTGGCGAGTGCCATGAGGCCTGACATCTCTTTTGCTGTGAGCAAATTAAGCCGGTTTGTTTCCAATCCGGGAGATGATCATTGGCGTGCACTTGAGAGAGTTATGCACTATTTAAAAGGCACTGCGAGCTATGGAATTCACTATACCGGAAACCCGAGGGTTCTAGAAGGATATAGTGATTCTAATTGGATATCTGATGCTGATGAGCTTAAGGCCACTAGTGGTTATGTTTTTACACTTGGTGGTGGCGATGTTTCCTGGAAGTCTTGCAAGCAGACCATCTTAACAAGGTCAACTATGGAAGCAGAACTCGCAGCATTAGACACAACCACTGTTGAAGCAGAGTGGCTTCGTGAGCTCTTGATGGACTTGCCTATGGTTGAAAAACCAATATCCGCAATCCTAATGAATTGTGATAATCAAACTGTGATCATCAAAGTGAACAGTTCTAAGGATAATGCGAAGTCATCAATACATGTGAAGAGGAGATTAAAATAGGTCAGGAAATTGAAAAACTCCGGAGTTATTGCGTTGGATTATATCCAAACATCTATGAACTTGGCAGATCCCTTCACAAAGGGTTTATCACGGAACGTGATAGATAATGCATCGAGGGAGATGGGTTTGAGACCCACGTTATGAGTTGCCCACGGTGGTAACCCACTCTATGTGATCGGAGATCCCGTGAATTAGAAGTGGGAGACAAGCTGTTGGTCGGCTGAGAGGAGAGTATCCTTATACTTTACTCCACTCCATGAAGATGCAATACTCTCCTGATCTGTATGGTAGGTTTACATTTGTCTTAATGTGTTCCAAGTGGCCTATTTATATAAGCAGAGATGTGTCCTACAGAACATCTCCTGAGGAACTCACCTATATGAGTCTGACTGTTAAACGTCGCAGTCTATGAGAATCGGGTGCTCTCTAATAAACTCATGAAAGTCCTTCGGAGAATGACGCATACGCTCCAAACCGCGGGGAAGCCTTGCGGCATCCTAGTATCGGTTCAGACGTTGTGTGAAACTGGTATCACAGCAAACTTGTACTTCAAGGCGTAGTCCAGTATTCAAGTTGTGAACTAGTGTAGCATGATGTTCTAAGTGGAAGTTCAACTTAACAGTCTCCACTAAACACCGGTATATAAACATTGTTTTGGAACTGAGATTATGAGATGTGCTAATGACACTTTGTGGGGGATTGTTGGAATTTATGGGCTGCACCATGTAGCCCAACTAAGCCCAATAAATCCTGAAATTGTCATGGCCCATTCATGAATAATACAAGTGGGGAGTGGGACTAAAGTTTAGTCCCATACTGCTAGTTTGGAGAGAGTGGAATAACCTTATAAGGTGAGCCATGTATGAGTTGGCAAGGCAAGAGGAGAGGTGTGCCACACGCGCGCTCCTCCTCCGCCGCCCGCCTCGCCACGACACGTCACGACGCGCCGCGGGTTGCGGGAATGAGCCGAGCCGAGAGCGTTTATTTTGTCGCTTGGAAAAACTTAATGAGTCATTAATTTGGTAATTAACGGACGCGTTAATTCCTAAATCGTTTCTGTTTCCTTTCTGGATCGTGGAACCGAACAGACTCAGACGTGGAGTTACGTCCACGTCTCTCCCAGCTCGCATATAAATACGCGCATACGGTAAACCCTAGCAACCACTTCGTCTTATGGTTTCGCACCGTTCCAATCCACTGCGCCGCTAATCAAGTCTTCTCCATCCCTCCTTCCGGCGTGCACCGCTAGTGGGGACAACAGGCCTCCGGAACCCCGCCTCTTGTGATCCTGTACGGGAGAGGGGCGATCAGGTTTTTGGGGAGCGCACTCACGCGACTGCTGACGGTGACTACTTCCCCAACGACGACTTCTTCCCCGACCTCGGCAACCTCTTCATCGACGACATGGGCGACAACATGGACAACAACAACGGTGGTGCCGCTACCGCTGCATCGTACGTATCCTTATTCCATCTGTATGAGATATTACTAGAATTCCTATGTCTAGTTCTTGCCGTAGATCGGATCTGTTCTTCCATTGTGCTAGATATTTGCATGCTTAGTATAATTGCTACTGTCATGATTTACTTAAGGCTATTTCGAATTAAATCATATGCTAAATTGCTTATATATTCAACATATTGTTCCTCTACTTGTTTCAAGTTTGATTATATGAGAGGAAGTTGCTGTCTAAAATGACTTGTTCCTTGTTAGACGTGATGCCTCTTGTCCGTATTTTATTTTATCAACACCTCACTCCATAAACCTGTGGTCATGTTTACTGAGTTCAGTTTCGCTTGGTGACAAGCGGGGTCTAAGCTTAGGGGGAGTTGATACGTCCATTTTGCATCACTATTTTATATTGTTATTTTCTGTTATTCATTGATCTATTTCATGTTATAATGCGTCACTTATGTTATTTTATCTTATTTTGCATGTTTCATAATTTTTAGAGAATGAAGACCGGGACCAGAAATCTGATGGAACAAGCACCATCGAGATACCCTATTTCAAAATATCAGAAGAAGAGAGGGGACACCGGAGATGTCTTAGAAGTCCAGATGAGGGAGCCAGCCACGAGGAGAGCCGGAGGGGTCCACCAGAGGCCCACACCATCAGGTGGCGCCCCCCCTTGGCCGTGCCGCCAGGTGGTGTGGCCACCCTGGCCCACCTCTAGTCGACCCCTTTCACGTACTTGACCTCCAGGGAACCCTAAGCCCCAGACTATCATCGAAGAATTATTCCGCCGCCTCGAGGTGGAAAACACCAGAGAGAGAAAAGCTCTCCGGCAGGGAGAAATCTGCCGGGGAAATTCCTCTCCGGAGAGGGGAAATCATCGCCATCGTCACCGTCATAGCTCCGGGCATCATCAAGATCGTCATCGTCATCATCAGCACCACCAGAACCATCACCCTCATCATCCACTGTCATCCCGCTGTAACAACTAGGAGCCTCTATCGTTGTTTTACATTAGATCTCTCTCCCGGTGTGGATTACTTGTTAGTATTTGATGCTTGTGAGATTTATCGATGTTGGCACTTTATGACCAGATTGTTATTATCCATTATATCACCTCTGATTATGATCCATATGATGTCTTGTGAGTAGTTCGTTTAGTTCTTGAGGACATGGGAGAAGTCATGATGTTAGTAGTGAAGTTATGTTGAAGTAATATCTCATGGTTCGGTATTTAATTTGTGGTGCTATTCTTCTAGTGGTGTCATGTGAACATCGACTACATGATAGTTCACCTTTATGGTCCTAGGAGAATGCATTGTGTACTTGGCTACTAATTGTGGGGTTGCCGGAGTGACAGAAACCTAAACCCTCGTTAGGAAACCAATGCACGAGGGAGCGTAGAATCCCAGAGTTTTAAGGTTGTGGTTAGATTTATCTTAATTACTCTCTTGTATTTGCAGATGCTTACGAGGGGTTAAATCACAAGTATGTATTAGTCCTAGTTGTCGGTGCATTAGCATAGGTTCTTCACCCACACAACACTTCACGAACCAATGGATATTAATCAACCGTAGTGAAGCGAAAGCACTTGACGAAATTCCCACGTGTCCTCGAGAACGTTTGGTAGTCATATGTAATACAACCGGCTTGTCCTTTGCTCTCAAAAGGATTGGCCCACTCGCTGCAATATTATTTACTGTACTTTATTTACTCGCACTTTATTTATATGCTATATCAAAAATCTCCAAAAACCCGTTTGCTAGTGTTTACAGTGAATCCTCTATCCAAGCTGCTTGTCAACACCTTCTGCTCCTCGTTGGGTTCGACACTCTTATTTATCGAAAGTAATACGATACACCCCCTATACTTATGGGTCATCACCTACTACTAGTAAAGTAAGAAGGAAGATATCCCTACCTACCTAAGGTTGTCCGTTCACGCGAAAAAATCTCAAGGTGGCCGGCATAAAGTATTCAGTCGCCAATAAAGAGGGCAAGAGACGCTAAGCTAGAACAAAACCGAGATGAAGAAGACTTTTTTGTGTATGCACATGTATGTGTGAGACAACCATATGTGTGTGTAAGACAAGATTGTGAAGAGACAAGCATATGTGTGTGTGTGACAAGATTGTGAAGAGACGTTAAATAAAAAAGTATTCTACTAATAAATGTGTGTTTTCTTTCTTTAATTGTAATTAACCGTTTTCTTTCTTTAATTATAGTTAACTGTTTCTTTAATTGTAAAAAATATTCCACACAATTCTGTGGCGCATCCCTTCTGTAATGCGCCACAGAATTCGCGCAATTCTGTGGCGCATCCCTTCTGTAATGCACCACAGAATTTTCTTCCAGCAAATGACATGTGGCCCACAATTCGCCCCATGCAATTCTATGGCGCATCTGTACGGGGTGCGCCATAGAATTCTCACAATTCTATGGCGCACGGCCACGGGGATGCGCCACAGAATGTGCCTTCTATATAGCCACCGAAATCTCGCCCTAACCCGCGTTGTCTTCCACACTTAGCCACGAATCTCGCCCGCGCGCTCCACCCATGCAATTAGCCGCTGCCGGAGCACCTCGTCGTTGCAAAGCAGGAGCAGGAGCCACCGTGCCTTCGCAAGAAAGAGCAGGAGCGACCGTTCCTTCTCCGGCGTCGTCCGTCCACGCGCCACCGTTCTCGGACTCGACTCCGGCCGTCCACGCGCCGTCTACGCCCTCTTTTCGGCCGTCCGGTTCGTGCTCCTTCCTCCACCCCCTCCTAGCCATGTCTCGCCCCAACCCCCTCCATGCTGCAACCCCCTCCTTCCTCCACCTACACCCTTTCCCTACAGTTTGGTGACGGTATGCAAGTCCCAGGGGCCCTTGTTCCAGTGGATGGATCCATCTGTGGTTACACCATTATACAATTAAAAAACAAATTTGATATGTTTGCCATTGTGCAGGGATCCTAATTTCACTACATTTCAATGTTGAGTGTGGCATACAAGATTAGTTGCCTACCATTTTTTTGAATGGATTCACCTAACATTTCGTTCTTCAAAACCTACTCTACACAGGTCCTCACATTTGAATTGTTGGGTGGAGCAACAATAATTTCACCTGGAATAGAGCTAGCTGAGATATATAGGCAAACAAGTTAATAGAATACCCAATTCCCAAGCACATGGGAACATTAGTACGTAAGACAATGGCAGTCGTAAAGTAAGTGTCACATTATTACAAAGCCACATTATTCTAAAAAGTTTCTGTGAAAGTGCCGGTGAAAGTTCATTGATCAGTTTAGGGCATGCTGGTGAAAGTGTCGGTCCAATTCGATGAAATTATGTTTGTTGCTGGTGAAAATGAAGTTTCTGTGAGATTGAGATTGAATTCCAGGGGGTGTGGCTCTGCTGTGAGGGTGTTATTTCTGTGCATGTACATTTTGAGTTGCCCAGGTTTTTTCCGGAACGTCGATTCATTTCCGTTCCGGCAATTTTCTGGAACTCCGGAATGACCTTATTTAGCAAAGGTCATGCCGATTTTTTTGTCATTTTTTTGCAAATAATAGTGATGTGTATTTTTATTTGTCTTGACCAAAGGTAAATGGGTTTAGATTTAAGAAGGTTTGTTAGAAAAAATATTGTATTATGGGTTATAGTGAGTCAAACCCTTATTTTACTTTTTGTGAACATATATGCCTTGTGCCTAGCTGTTTTTGCATTATATACCTTGTGCCTAGCTATACAGATGACGTACTACGTGGTGTTCGAGGGTCGGGTTCCAGGAGTCTACGACGAGTGGAAGGACTTTAAGGCACATGTGCACAAGTTCAGCGGCAACTACTATCAAGGATACGAGACTAGACATGAGGCGGTTGCCAAGTGGAGGACCACCGGTCGAAGAACAAGAACAATATGAAGACCTTCGTCGTGCTCCCGCTCTTGCTCACCATCGTCGTGCTTGTAGTCTATTTCATCCTAGCTTAGACGGTGACCATCATGCTTTTGTAACTTGACATGATCGGTGAACACTATGTGTTATAATACTAACTTTGAACCCATTCGACACTTCACACTATATGTATATACACCATTCTAAGTAATGTGATGACTCATATGTTTGTCAAATATCAGTGTTATGTTATATCTTTGTCAAATATCACTGCCTGTATAAATCCTGTATTTAAACCAGAACCAATTAATTTTTGAATACTACATAATTATTCTGTGGCGCACCTGACTAAGTTTCTGTGGCACACTATATTCTTCTGTGGCGACAAATCTGTTGCGCCACAGAATTTGCATTTCTGTGGCGCATGGCTGGGGTGTGCCATAGAATTATAATTTAGTGGCGTCGATTCTGTGGCGCACCCCTGCGGCACCAGGATGCGCCACATAATCAACAAATGGCGCGCCACAAATGAGCTTTTCTATACTAGTGTGAGCTAAAGCAGGAGCACAAAACAAGAATAATTTTGAAACTTTTAAAGGTAGCACATGAGAAATTTACTTGGAGTGGTGGTTAAATACCACATGTAGGTAGGTTTGGTGGACACATTTGGCAAACTTTGGTTTTTGGGAGTCGGATGCACGAGTAGAGCTCATGCTCAGTACAGGTGGAGGCTAGCAAAAGACTGGGAGCAGCAAATCAAGAGAGCAATAATGGCCATAATCTTGCATGGCGACAAAAATATTATTTATCAAAGCATAAAGGGTATTACAAGTTTAAAAACTAAATGATCATAGAGGCTATAAGTGACTGGTTTGTAGTCATAAACATGGTGTAAGCATGCGACAAGTCAACCAAATAAAGCATTCAAAGGATAACACCACAAATTCATGCTTCAATATGACAAAAACAACTCATGATTTTTTCAATGGCACATTAAACACTCTTAGCTATTTGAGACAAGTCATGCTACAATAACAACTACTAAGCATAGAATTAAAATAACATCTAGCATGACATGAAAAAGTCTAGCCACAGTCTATACCAGTTTCTATTTGCACCGTTATAAGCACGAAAACTGTAATACTACTTTCCAACACCAAACATTATATACTAAACAAAAACTCTCCAAGAGATATAGAAATTAAACAAGAGAGTACTAACACAACTCTACTAAAACTAACAGCTCTGAATAAGAGATGCATGAAAAACATGAGCTAAAAGAGAATTTGGCAGCAACTAGAAGAAAAACTAAGAATACGAGCATAACGAGTATTCATATGAAAAAGTGGAGCGTGTCTCTCCCACAAAAAGAATGCTAGGTTCCAACAATATTATTGCATCAAGGAAAACCAAATAAAACAAAAGATAAACAAACAGACGCTCCAAGTAAAAATTCATATGATGTGACCGAATAAAAATATAGTTTCACTAGAAGTGACCTGATAAATTGTTGATGAAGAAGTTGATGCCTTGGGCATCCCAAGCTTAGACGCTTGAGTCTTCTTAAAATTTGCTGGGATGAACCACGGGGGCATCCCCAAGATTTGACCTTGCAATCTTCTTGATCACATTATATCACCCTCTTCTCTTGACCCTTAAAAACTTCCTTCACACCACACTCAATGTAATTCGCATTATAGGGTTAGTACACAATTAAAAATTCACATGTTCTGCAAGGACACAAGCATTATTGATACTTTTAAACATTAGCTACAGCCACTGATGTTTCATGGAGCAAAGAAATCCAATTGATATAGTAAAATAGAGAATGCAAGTAAAAAGGCAGAATATGTCAAAACATGAACAGTTTGTAAAGAAGAATTTTTTTCGGGGCACTTAAGTTGCTCAGATCGAAAAACGAAAGAACAAAAAAGTTTCGGAATTAACCTGAACAGTCTTTAAAGACGAATTTTCAGGTCATTTGGATCTTCCTGTGAAATATGCGATTTTATACGATGGACAACAGAATTCTGTTTCCTGCGCAGAAATCCAAAACCAGCCTCAACTTTCACTAGAGAATTTACTTGGCACAACAAATGCGAGAAAATAAAGATGCAAAGGAGTTTCTAGAGAATCAATAAAAACAGATAAAAACAGATAAAAACAGATAAAAATTAAAGGATAAAAACAAATAAAAAAAATAAAACCATGGGTTATCTCTCAAGAAGTGCTTTTCTTTAACGCCTTTTAGCTAGGCCATAAAAGAAAGAAGATGCACTCATAAGAAATATGAATTAAGCAAAAGAGAGCATCAACAAGAAATTATAAAACAAATTTAAGTCTAACCCACTTCCTATGCATAGGAATCTTGTAAAGAAATAAATTAAAGAAGCTCAAACTAGAAATCATGGTAAGGTAGAACAAGAG
Organism: Alopecurus myosuroides; assembly: GCA_028641055.1. Lineage (NCBI taxonomy): Eukaryota > Viridiplantae > Streptophyta > Magnoliopsida > Poales > Poaceae > Alopecurus > Alopecurus myosuroides. The sequence continues at coordinate 35,266,666 of CM054062.1, forward strand.
CAATTTCAAAACTTTCAACAAAAACAGATGTGTTTTAGTAACATGAAAATTCCTACAACCATATTTTCCTCTCTCATAATAATTTTCAGTAGCACCATGAACAAACTCAACAACATAATTATCACATAAAGCATGCTTGTCATGGTCTAAAAGCACACAATTCATATCAAGCTCAAAAATAGTGGGATCAAAATTAAAAATAAAGACCTCTTCTTTCTCACTTTTAGAAATGGCAAAACAAGATGATTGGTCACTCTTAAAAGGTATGGGAAAAATTATAGAAATACTATTTTTAGTAGCATTATAATTTATAACATCAAGTAACATAGGACCATCATCTAGAGCTTTGTCATATAAATTTTCTAAACAAACTTCCTCATTATCATGCATATCATTAGTTGGAATAAATAGAGGATTATCATAGGATTTATCAAAGTAGCATGGATTATCATAAATAATAGTAGCAATATCATTCTCACAAGTTTCGTTCATAGCAGTATCAAGGTCACAAGTATAGCAAGTATCAATTTCATCAAAAAATGGATATTTCAAAAGAATCAATAGGATCATCACAATTATCAATATAACACTCATCCTCCTTTGGTAAGCTTGGAGGGCAATCAAATAAGTTATGAGTTAAAGAGTTAATCTCATTGGGAGGTAGACATGGGTAGCTACTCCATTCTTCCTCCTCTTGATCATCACTCTCCTCCTCTTTTTCATCCAATGAACTTCCAATTTCAAAAATTTCTTCTTCCATAAGTTCCTGCAAGGCATTAGTCTCCTCCTTTGAGGGAGAGCATCTATTAAGATATTTAATTATGTAGTAATTACAATCCTTGTAATTATCAAATCAATATTCAAGTCTAGCATAAATCTCGTATTTATAAGGTGCATCATTAATACTCTCAAGCAAATAGGCAATTTTGAATGCACCCTTCCAAGCAATAAATTCCTCAATTTGGTCCACTTCATAAAAGTCATAATTTCCCTTAACATAAGAAGATATGGTAACATTATCATTATACTCACATTTAAAAGGGAGGTGTTTATACCTCCTACAACAACAAAATTTATCAAAGCAATAAGTAACATTATAAGTAGAGCACAAGTTTCTAGCATAGTTATGCAATTTATTAATTTGCTACCATAAGTGTATCCCTTTTTGTGACAAGCGGTGTTCCTTATAATTTTTTTTTGTTCATCCATGAACCCACCTTGCCAGTAAGATCTAATTTCAAGAAATCAAGCATTGATAGCAAGCATGATAAAGAAAGTAAAAAGCAAAACAATAACAAAGTAAAGAGATTGGAAGTGAGAGACTCCCCTTGCAGAAATCCTCTTTCTCCTCGACAACAACGTAGAAAATATACTTGATGGTGCATATATTGCACTCGTTGGGAGACCCCAAGAGGAAGGTATGAAGAGAACAGTAGAAAGTTTTCCCTCAGAAAGAAACCAAGGTTGAATCGACCAATGTCAGAAAGAAATCAGTTCCGAAGGTTGATGCAGCTGAGGTGGCAGGGCGCACTACATTTTCAGAAGCAACGTGGAACCTACACAACACAATAAAATCACTTTGCCCCCAACGAAGCAGTGAGGTTGTCAATTTCACTGGTTTTGCTGAACACAAAGAGGTTAAACGTATCGTGTGGAAAATAATATTTGTTTGCAGTAGATGAAAGAGAACAGATATGGAAGTAGTAAAACAATAGCAACAGTACGAAAACAGAGATTGCAGTGATTGTATTATCAATATGAGAAAAAATGACCGGGCTCCACAGTGGACTAGAGGTGTCTCTCCCAAGACAAATAGATAGCATGTGTGGTAAACAAATTACAGCTGGGAATTGACAGATATAAAGGCTGCACCGTAGTGCATATGCATGACATGATGATTACTATGCGATTCATGCGGGCATTACAACAAGATACATAGACCGTCATTAAACTTCATCTATGACTAATAATCCACCCTTAGAATGTCATCTGAGCAAACCTTGGGTATTAAGTTGCAAGCAACAGATAATCACAGTAAGCAAAGTGTGTAATGTAAACAATGTAAACATCGGTGTTTTATCCCTAATGGACACAACACATCCTCCATCCGTCACATTTCTGTCACTCGAGCACAGATGCAAAGGAGGCATGAACCCACTATCGAGCATAAATACTCCCTCTTGGAGTCACTAGCATCTACTTGGCCAGAGCATCTACTAACAACGAAGAGCATGCAAGATCATAAATAACATACACATGAAAATAACATGATAGATTGATAATCAAGAGACATAGCATTCAATATTCATCGGATCCCAGCAAACACAAAATGAGGCATTACAATAAGATGATCTTGATCATGTAGGGAAGCTCACAAGATCTAAACATGAGGCATAAAGAGGACAGAACAACCATCTAGCTACTGCTATGGACCCGTAGTCCAAGGATGAACTAGTCACACATCATTCCGGAGGCGGGCATGGTGGTGTAGAGACCTCCGGTGATGATTCCCCCTCCCGACAGGGTGCCGGGAGAGCTCCATAACCCTCCTGAACTAGGGTTGACGATGACGGCGGCTGTGGATGTTTTTCGTGGAAAAGTCTTGGGTGTTTAGGGTGAACCATTCGAGGAGACTAAATAGGCGAGAAGGCAACGTCATTCGGTGGGCAGGGGGGCACACCACCCCTGGGCGTGGCCAGGGGGCGCGCCCACCCATGGTGTGGGGCCCCATTGGCTCCCCTCCGGGTCTTCTCCGAACTCCGTGTGCGCGACAACTTTCTAAGACTTCTGGGCTTCAGATCGTCCAATTCCGAGAATGTTTCTAGAAGAACTTTTCTGAAACTAAAAAACAGCAGAAAACAGGAACTGGCTCTGTGGCATCTTGTCAATAGGTTAGTGCCTAGAAATCGATAAAAATGGCATAAAGGTTAAGGCAAACATGTAGCATATGGCATGAAAACAACATGGAACATCAGAAATTATGGATACGTTTATGACGTATCAGGGGTCGCGCCTGGCAATCGCCTAGTGGCCCCTGGCTCCCCTTTGGACTCCGTCTTTGTTCCGGATAAAAATTGATCTCCGTAAATTTTTAGCCCTTTCCGAGAATATTTCCTTAAGAACTTTTCTAAAATAGAAAAACAGCAGAAAACAACAACTGACTTAGGGCATATTGTTAATAGGTTAGTATGTCAAAACATCCAGAAAATAAAAGAAACCATGTGGAAAACAAAAGGTATTGGGTAGAAAACAAGCATGGAGCATCAAAAATTATTGATACGTTTGCAACATATCAGCATCCCCAAGATTAACTCCTCCTCATCCTCAGGTAGGTAAGTGATAACAAAATAATTTTTGAGGTGATATGAAGCCAACACAAATCTTGATTAACATTATGTAAAATAATTGCAAAGCTAAGATCAAAGTACTTTAAAAAAAACATGATAGATATTATTTCAACTAATATAAACTTAGCAACCATGTTGCACATGAAAAGAAACACATGCAAAAAATGAATAATGAAACACTGAAAGTGATATGTTTGTTTCAATTATAAAGAACACATAATAAAGTGGTATTCAACTAGTCCGTCGTGTGGTAGCAAAACATAAATGCCATGACACCTTCAAAGTTTAAATCATGATTGGATACAAATAATTTGTGAGCAAGCAATACCACAAATCATGAATCAATCAATAATAAATTTTGGGACTATGCACATTATACTCAGAATTACAACTATGATCTCTTAGCTGGTGCATAAAGTAAGAAGATGAAGACTCGACAAAAAAGTAAAATAAAGTCCGTTCACAGAGGGGAGCAGGGATTACTCATGTGCTAGAGCTTTTTATTTGATAAAACAGAGATATTGAAAACAATTTTGAGAGAGGTGTATGTCTATGTCAACGAATGATGAAAACTTATCGTAATCCATGTCAAGCAAAGTGTTTAGACTTTTGAGAGCGGTTTCCGTTGTTTATTAGTTTGGCACTTACCCCCACCTTTCTTTCACAAACTAGGTCAAGTCGTGTTCACGGGTGATGGTGCGGGTCTTGCACTCATTGGGAGACCCCAAGAGGAAAGTTTGATGAGCACAACAACAAGTTTCCCTCGGAAAAGAACCCAAGGTTGAATCGACCAGTAGGAGAAAGAAGCGACTTCTGAAGGTCGATGCAGCTGAGTGGCAGGGCGCACTACCGGTTCAGCAGCAACGTGTAACCTACACAACACAATCAATTCACTTTTCCCCAACAAAGCAGTGACGTTGTCAATATCACCGGTTTTGCTGAACACAAAGAGGTTAAAGGTATGGTGTGGAAAACAGTATGAGAACAATATGAAAACAGCAGTAGCAGTGTGAAAACAGTGGAAGCAGTGGTTGTATTATCAGTATGAGAAAATGGACCGGGGTCCACAGTTCACTAGAGGTGTCTCTCCATAAAAGATAGCTAACATGTGTGGTGAACAAATTACAGCTGACAATTGATAGATAATGAAACATGCATGACATGATGATTACTATGAGATTCATGCGGGCATTACAACAAGATACATAGACCGTCATCCAACTGCACCTATGACTAGTAATCCACCCTCCGAATATCATCCGAACAAACCTTGGGTATTAAGTTGCAAGCAACAGATAATCGCAGTAAGCAAAGTGTTTAATCTAAACAATGTAAACATCGTTGTTTTCTCCCTAATGGCAACATCACATCCTCCATCCGTCACGTTTCTGTCAGTTGAGCACATATGCAAAGGAGGCATGAACCCACTATCGAGCATAAATACCCCCTCTTGGAGTCACTAGTATCTACTTGACCAGAGCATCTACTAACAACGAAAAGCATGCCAGATCATAAATAACATACACATGAAGACACCATGATAGATTGATAATCAAGATACACATCATTCAATAATCATCGGATCCCAGCAAACACAACATGTAACATTAAAATAAGATAATCTCGATCATGTAAGGCAGCTCACGAGATTTAAATATGAGGCATAAAGAGGAGAGGACAACCATCTAGCTACTGCCATGGACCCGTAGTCCAAGGATGAACTACTCACGCATCACTCCAGAGGCGGGCATGGTGGTGTAGAGCCCTCCGGTGATGATTTTCCCTCCCGGCAGGGTGCCGGGAAGAACTCCAGAACCCTTCCGATCTCGGGTTGACGATGACGGCGGTGTTGGGTGTTTTTCGTGGAAAAGTGGTATATATTTAGGGTTCACGCATCGGCGAGAATATATAGGCGAAAGGGTGATGGCGGTGGGCGCCCGAGGGGCCCACACCACCCCCAGGCGCGGACGGGGGGGGGGGGCGCCTCCCTATGGTGTGGGCCCCCTCCGGGCCTCTTCGGGACTCCGTGGAACCTTCGGGAATTCTAATACTTCCGGGCTTCGAATTTTCCAATTCTGAGAATATATCCAGAACAACTTTTCTAAAACTAAAAACAGCAGAAAACAAGAACTGGCTATGTGGCATCTTGTCAATAGGTTAGTCCTGGAAAATCGATAAAAATGACATAAAGTGTAAGGAAAACATGTATCATATGACATGAAAACAACATGTACCATTAGAAATTAAGGATACGTTTATTACGTATCATCGGGTACCCACCAGCTTTCATCAAACCATGGGGAAGTGACTTTTTGTTATTATTTGGCACCAGCTCTTTGCAAATTTAAATGAGCACAAATTCCATACTCATGGGGTGAAAGAAGGAAGAAGAACTTTGCTAGAAACAAACCATAATAAACTTTAAACTACTTTCTCATGAGGTAAAACAAGAACACAAAACATGTTATAATTTTGAAGGTTTTAAAGGTAGCACACAAGAAATTTACTTGGAGTGGTGATTAAATATCACATATAGGTAGATATCATGGACACATTTGGAAAACTTTGGGTTTTGGGAGTTGGATGCACGAGTAGAGCTCATACCCAGTACAAGTGAAGGCTAGTAAAAGACTGGACGCGACCGACTAGGAGAGCAATAACGGCCATAATCATGCGTAGCGACAAAACATTATTAATCAAAGCATGAAGTGATATTACAAGTCAAAAATTAAATGTTCATCAAGGTTATAAGTGACTTTGTTTGTAGTCATAACATGGTGTGAGCATGGGCCAAGTCAATTCAGGTAAAGGATTCAAAGGAGAAATACCACAATACCATGCTTCAATATGAGAGAACAACACATGATTAAATTCAATGGAACATTAAGCACTCTCAGCTATTTAAGATGTCATGATACATCCTAACTAACTGAGCACACAATTAAAATAACATCTAACATGACATGCCAAAGCCTAAGCCACCTTCAAAACAAGCTTTCTATTGCACCACTATAAGCATGAAACAATCTACTCTTCTCCAACACCAATCAACTTATTCAAAAAAAACTCTCAGAGAAAATAATCATCAAATACCAGAGAGCTAATAAAATATAACTGAAGCAAACCAACAATCTCTGAAAAAAAATCGAGTAAAAAACAAGAGCTAAACGCAGTACTAGCAAAAACAGAACACTCGCAGAACAATAAGAGTGAAAACTAGAGTGTTCTAGGCAATGAAACTAGAGTGTATCACTCCCAAAATAAAAGTGCTAGGATCCAACTAAAAGATAAAGCAAAGAAAACAAAACAAACTGAAAGCAAAATAAAAAGACGCTCCAAGAATAACACATATCATGTAAAGCAATAAAAATATAGTCTTTTGAAAGAAACCTGATATTTTTGTTGAGGAAGAAGACGATGACTTGGGCATCCCCAAGCTTTGACACTTCTACTTCTTGTATATGTTTTGGGGTGAAATGGGCATCCCCAATCTTGAGCTTTTTCCATCCTTCATCTCATCACATCATACTTCTCTCCCTACACTTGAAAACTTTCTCCACCTAAAACTTCCTCACAATCTTCATTAGCAACGTTAGTGTAATCAAAATAATAAATCCACTTGTTTCAGTTTCAACACAAGTATCAAACTTCAATGAAAATATTAGATACCATCACAACTTAATTTAAATCTCTCCCTCTCAAAAGAACATCAAAATAAAGAGATTAATATGCAAATGCAAATATTGGCAGAAAACTCTCAAAACAGAAAAGTCGGCAAAGATGATTTTTTTCGAAAATCTTCTGTTGCTCAAATCAAAAAGTGGGAAACCAAAGAAATTTATATAACAACCCGGGGCATGTGTATATTATTTTTCAAAGCAATATGACGTCCTGGCTGAGAGATATGAATTTTTTGGTAACAGACTAGAAATCTGTTTTCAGAACAGCAACTTTCCGAAATCGAACTACCTCTCAATTAGAGGTTACTCTTGGCACAAAAACGAAATAAAAAGAATAAATAGTGGTTGCTACAGAGGTAACAACTTCCAAAACAGAAAAATAACAAAATAAAATAGAATCAAACAAAAAGATAACGAAGGAAAACAAAAGTGGGTTCCCTCCCACAAGCGCTTTTCCTTAACGCCTTTTAGCAAGGCATGAAGAACAAACCAAGTATTATCATTCAATCTGAGAAGCTCGAACTCATCATAGAGGCATTGAATTTTCAACAAACATGGTTCAAAATATCCCCCCCCCTCTTTTCTTTTAGGTTTAGCATTTTTATCAAAGAGGTTCTCCGAAACAACCCAACCAAAAATTTCCTCTAATGCCTGAGACATTGCTAAAAGTTTGAATGGTATAGGGATATTAATTTCTTTTTCCCATTCATTTTTCCCTCATATTTTATTCTATCAATATCTAACATTTTCAAAATATGATTGATGGCAAGACCGTAGTCAAGCATCTTATAATGAGGAAAAAAAATCTAGCTTCTATAGCAATGTCACTAAATTCCAGGAGTAAAGCATTCAACACAAAATCCCTTTCTTTTCCTTTCTTCATGCTATCAAGTTTAAGAAACATTTGTTGTATAATAGGATTGAGGTTGACAAACCTAGCTTCTATCATGGCAACCAAAGAGGCTATAGCAGTCTCATAGTTCTGGGAAGTTTAACAACAAGTTTATCATTAAAATCACGAAGCTCATTAACTTGGTTAAAGAATTCTTCAATATTGTTTCTTCCAATAATGAATCCACTTCCTACTTTCAGATCTTCCATAGAAAATCTAGGAGTATAAATCTTAGCAAAACAGCAACAAAAACTAACATGAAGACGAAAACTAAATAACAAGGCAAATAAAAGACTAGAAACTATAGGACCAATTTTTTTGGGTTTTTGATAAAGAGAAAACAAGGCTAAACATAAGTAAACTAAGCAAGAACAAAACAAAAGAAATAGAGTGGAAGTGTGATACCCCCCTGCAGAAAGCTAGAAGTCCCTGACAATAGCGCCGGAAAAAGTACTTGACGCTGACGTGATCACACGCTCGTTGGGAGACCCCAAGCGGAAGGTATGATGTAGTCCAGCGGAAATTTCCCCCAATTAAGAACCAGGGTTATCGAACCAGTAGGACTTCGTAGTCTTGAAGAAGATTTCTTGTTGCACGCGACATCAACAAACGTGGAACCTGCACACAAACACAAATTCTATCTTGCCCCAACTTTCTGAAAGGTTGTCAATCTTCCGATCTTGCTGAAAACTAGAGAATTAAACATATAGAGTCTTGAAAAGTAATAACAGTAAAAAACGGAACAACAAGTAAGCAATTATAAAAATGCTTAAAAAAGGTTTGCAATATGAGGAAAATAGGACCGGGGGCCATAGGTTCACTAGTGGTGTCTCTCCAAAGAAAACAAACATGCTGGTGAACAAATTACATATGGCAATTGACAAATCATGAACTTATAACGATACTATTATGACGAGATAAAGTTTATGGGTTTTAACATTGTAGGAATTACGTGAAGGCATATGGACCGCTATCCATCATGCATCCATATCTAAAAGTCCACCTCAAGAAAGCTACCCGGCAAATTGCTTGGTAGTAAGTTGCAACAACGAAGTGATTGCTATGTGTGCAACAAACAAATGCATTAAGATCAATGCATAATGTAAGTATTGGTTCTCATCCGTAGACAAGAGAATCATTGTTTTCTCCCTAGTGGCAACATCACATCCTCCCCCTACACGTTTCTATCACTCGAGCGCAGGCAACAATGAGGCATGAACCCACTATATAGCATATAAACCCTCTCTTTGAGGTGAGAACAACTACGTGGCCAAGGTAATCATAAACACCGGAGAGTGTGGCAAGAAAATATTAAAACTCTCTAAAAATATAAGTGAAGCATATCGGATTGACATTAACAAATAATCATAATCTCATGGTTCGTCGGATCCCAGCAAACACAACATGCACAATTACATAAAGATAGTCTCGATCACGTGAGGCAGCTCAGGAGACTCTAAACATGGAGGCATAGGGGAGAGAACAAACATCTACCTACTTATATGGACCTGTAATCCCGAGATGAACTACTCACACATATGTCCGGAGGCGATCATGGCAATGTAGAGGCCTCCGGTGATGAACCCCCCCCTCTCCGGCAAGGTGCCGGAGCAGGACTCCAGAAGCCCTAGATCGGACTTTCGAGGTGACGACGCCTCTCTATATGTTTCATGAAAAATAACTCCGTCCCTGATGGTTTTAGGGTTAAAGGCAATTTATAAGCGAAGGGGGACATGAGGATGTGCTCGGGGCACCCAGGGGCCCACCAGGCGCGGCCTATGGGGGCGCCTGGCGGCCCCCGGCTCCCCACTGGCCCCCCTTGGGACTCCGTCTTTGTTCCGGATAAAAATTGATCTCCGTGGATTTTCATCCCTTTCCGAGAATATTTCCTTAAGAACTTTTCTGAAATAGAAAAACAGCTGAAAACAACAACTGGCCTGGGGCATCTTGTTAATAGGTCAGTTTGTGAAAACACCCGAAAAACGAAAGAAAACATGTGGAAAAAAAGGAATTGGGTAGAAAACAAGCATGGAGCATAAGAATTATAGATACGTTTGCAACGTATCAGAGCTCTACGCGTGCATCCAACTCTCTGAAACCAAATTTATTCTGATGTATCAACCATACCTACCCATATATGGTATTTCTCTGCCATTTAAAGTAAATTTCTCATGTGCTACCTTTAAAACCTTCAAAATTATTAAACCTTGTTTTATTTTCCTGTTTTAACTCATGAGGAAGTATTAAATGTTTTATTATTTCTTCATGTTGGATGGCTTCACCTCTTGACTTGCATGCATAATGTTCTTGTCCCTAATACTGCAAAAAGAGGTGGAAAACGGGTGCCCAGACTACAAAAGATAAATTACAACAATAACAATTAATCTCCTCACACTTTGTTCCTAAGAAACCAGTTCAAACATAGCTTGTGTAAACAAAGGGGAAGAGGAATGTTATCGTTCCTCTATGGGAGCCGCTCTTATAAGCCGTTTGACATGAAAATATAATAAAACATTTATTAGCATTAGTTGACATAGACATACACCTCTCTCAAAATTATATTTTCAATACGCTCTGTTTTATAAAATAAAAAGCTCTAGCACACAAGTGATCCCTGCTTCCCTCTACGAAGGGCCTTTATTTTATATATAGTATTTGCCTTCACCTTCTTACTTTATGCACCAATTAAGATAGTATAGTTGTCATTCTGAGTATAATGTGCATAGTCCCAAAATTTATTATTGATTGGAATATGATTATGGTATTGCTTGTCTAAAATTATTTATATCTAGTCACCACTTGAACTTTGAAGGTGTCCTAACATTTATGTTTTCTATTCCACGATGGACAAGCGGGACACCACTTTTTCATGTTTTTCATTATGATCGAACAAAAGTATCACTTTCGATGCATTATTGGTCATTGTCAATTATTTGCGCTACTTTTCATGTGCAAAATATTTGCTAAGTTTTCTTTATTCAAATACCATTTATCATGCCTTTGTTAAAGTGCTTTGATCTCATCTGACAATGATTTTACATAATGATTTATCAAGTTTGTGTTGGCTGCATGTCACCTCAAAAATTATCTTTGTTGTCACTTACCTACTCGAGGACGGGTATGAGTTAAGCTTGGGGGTGCTGATACGTCCCAAATGTATCTTTAATTTTTGATGCTCCATGCTATGTTTTCTACATGCTTTCCCATATTTTGCACATGTTTTCCTTTGTTTTCTGGAGGTTTTCATGGACTAACCTATTAACAAGACGCCCAGAGGCAATTTTTGTTTTCTGCTTTTTTGTCTTTCAGAAAAACTATGAAGAAAATATACGTCAAAAAGTCCTGAAAATTTACGAGGAATTATTTTGGCCCGAAACAAAGACCGTGTCCAAAGGAGAGCCGGAGTGATGGCCCCTGGTCCACCAGAAGGCCGGTCCCCAAGGCCGGGACACGCAGAATGCCCCAACTAGAAGACTTTGGGGGAGGGGACCTATTTAAGGGGTATTCTTCCCCATTGGTTCCACACTTCTCAAGCAAGTTTCCCCCACCATTTTTAAAATTTTGGAGCTTGGTTTATCTCTATTCATTCATGCTTCTTGCCTCCAATTAAGGGGAAAAGAGAGAGGAGATCTAGATCTATTATTCCACCAATCCATCTCTCCTCTTAGTGAGGGGAGGTCTTTGGATCTAGATCTCGTGGATTCATTTGTTGAGTTCTTCCTTGTTCTTTCTCTCTCCCCCTCCCATAGCATTTTTTTCTTTGGTGGGATTTGAGAGTGAAGGATTTGAGCACTTCTTGTGTTCTTTCCATTGCATAGGTTGCATCGGGTTGAGCTCTCTACAAGGATTTGTTTGAGTGAAAGGTTGAGAAGCTTGTTACTCTTGGGTTCTTGGAGTGCCCTTGAGTTTGTCCTCTTGGGTACTTGAGGTGTCCTAGACGGTTGTTGTTGTTTTCGATTTTTGGAATCTTTCAAGACCTTGTTGCTTTATTGGATCTTTGGTAGATCACGGGATATTGTTGGGAGGCTCTAATTAAGTTGTGGAGATTTCCTAAACCTTGAATGGTATCTACTCCCAGCCTCAAAGGTCTCATAGTGGATCGTGGCACTCCGCATTGGTGGAGGCACGAGGAGAATAAGGTGAGCCATTGAGGTGCTTCAAATCATTGTGACTCTACACCTCTCCAACAGATATTACCTTTCATTGGGAAGTGATCTTTGGGATAAATCATCGTCTCTATGTGTCTCGGCTATTTTTATACCTTATCTCTTTACTTGGGCAATTTACTTTATGACAACCATCGATCTTGAAGTAACATATCTTGCTATCACATAGTTGCTTGAATTGTTTAGCATAAGTTGTTGGTGCACATAGGTGAAACTAGTTTGTTTAGGTTTTGGCTTGATAAATTTAACACTAGTTTATTCCGCATTTATTCAAGACTTAACCATAATTATTTTAAATCGTCTATTCACCCCCCCCCCTCTTGGTGACATCCGTGTCCTTTCAGGTGGTTCCGGGAAAATTCCTCGTCCCGAGAGGGTGCCGGAACATGAACCTTTGCTACTCGTATTAGGGTTTTGGATGGCGGCGGAGCTCAAAATCGTTTTTGGAAAATCCTTCGGACCCGTGACCACCAGTCGCCTGGTGGCTGTGGGCCACCTCTCCAACTCCCCTTTTGACTCTGTCTTCATTCTAGATAAAAAAACTGACCTCCGTGGATTTTGAGAATTTTTGCGAATATTTGCAGAACAACTTTTCTGGAAAAAAATAGGCAGAAAACAGAAACTGGCACCATCCATTTTGTCAATAGGTTAGTCCGGGAAAATTCCCTAAAATGATATAAAACTATAGTAGAAACATGTAGTAATGACATAAAACAAGTATGGAACAATCAAAAATTACAGATACGTTTGAGACGTATCAACTAGTTGGTGGGACGATACTAAATGTGATGTGGATAAGTCTCAAAATATGGCGAGTAAACAGAGAGGAAATAACAAATGTTCCACCGACTCTTCTGCTGGCAGAAAACATATATTTTAAATCAATTCTAACATCTTTTAATCAGATTATCTTTGGTCAATAACACTTTGCGCTGAAGAAGCCACATAAAGATCTTAATTTTCAACAGTACTTTCAATTTTCATAGGTACTTTCATAAATAAGGTTATGCCCATGTATCCAATCAGTATACATAGATTTAACCATAAACAACCCATTAACTCTCAGGTTCCGACGGAAGTTATCCTCATCATTGGTTTTGGTTAGAGAGACACCTATTAGTTTCTCTACTAATTGTTCCCATTGCGTCCACTTATATCCCGTCAAACCCGTCTAACCTGAATGTTTAAAGGGTATTAGCCATAACCCGCGCCACTAGCATATTTTTATGGCTCACAATGTTATAAAGGGAAGGATATTGAGTTGTAAGTTTTTCCTGCGAAGCCACGTGTCTTCTCAGAATCAAATATTTCTCTCGTTGTGCAGAATAAAAGCCCCGTGGTCAAAGAACTCTTTCTTAACCTCCACAATTTATTTCCAAAAAGGAGAATCATGAGGCTTGGATTTTACCTGAGATAAGATTTTACCATGAAGATATTTATTACATAGAAGCTCACGCCACACACCTTCTTTATATAAAATCTTAAAAAGCCATTATCTCAAAAGACACTTATTCTTAATCTCAGAAACTTCAATGCCTGGGCACCATTGAATTTTGGACGGCATATAATGTTCCAGTTAGCTACACAATATATTTTTTCTTATTTCGGTCACTCCGCCAAAAGAAACGAGACCTAAAGAAGTCTAACCTCTTTCACACCCCAACTAAGATTGGAAACAAAGAAAGAGGAGACATCAGCGGGCCGGTCAAAACTAAATTTATCAACACTAGACGGTCTCCATAAAAGATAATTTTGCCAGCCCAACATCCTAACTTCAATTCAAAACGATCTTTAATTGGCTTCCATTCCTTATTTAATAATTTTTGGTAATTTATATGTATCCTCAAATAGTTAAATGGCAACGAGCCCACTTAACACATGAAGAATATTCGACGATAATCCTCTTGCATATCTTTGTCTTTTAAAAAAAACTGACTTTTATGAAAGTTAATCCTTAAGACAGATTTTTTTTTGAGAAATCCTTCTTTAATATTGTAGCAGATATGTTTACGGTTCTAATCGCACGGGCAAAGAAGGACGATCAAGTTAGATCCCTTATTTCTCATCTTGTTGATGGAGGGGTTGCAATCCTGCGGTATGCGCCCGATGATACTATTTTTATTTCTGGAGCATATAATCTGGAGAAAGCGGTAAATACGAGGTTAATATTATCTTCTTTCCGAAGTCACTTTCAGGTCTGAAAATAATGACCAATGTCATCATTCATCTGGACCCCTAAATTTCAGCCCTGAATAAAATTGCTAACCTATTGACACGGTCAAACCCTTTCGTAGGAAGTGCCTAATGAAGGAAATATCTTCACATGCCTTTTTAAAAGGGCAGTGCTAGGCGTAGGTCGGCCTAGGATTTGCTAATCCTAGGTCTTCTCGCGAGGCATCGGATCTACATCTAACGGCCAAAAATCCGCAAAACGTGTTTTTGGATTTGAGCCCCTCACTTTTTTGGATATAGAACCCGCGGTCCACAACAGCCCCACTTAAGCGAAGGGGTATATTGCGTTGCCCCCGGTCGTCTCGATAATTACAGCAAAACTGTCATTGCAACAAATTCATTGGTATCGCAACAAAAATTATCGCCCATGTGTACAAAAAAAAGTATTGCAACAAATTATTCCGAAACAAAATCGAAAATATAAGTAATGATACAAAAGAATAGTTAAACAATGTGTTTATTTCGTTGCAACAAAAAAGTTCAAGCAATTCAACAAACATCGCAACCTATTGCAACAAAAAAATTATTTGCATCAATTAAAAAGTTGATAAGCAACAAAATAATTTGTCACCGTTATAGTTGCAACAAAAATTATTCGTCGTTTCAACAAAAAAGCAAAATGATAGCAACAATAAAATCACATGTTTACAACATGTGAATGAACGCATAAAAACATATCATTCCAAATGAATTCTAAACACATATACGTATTTCTTACAAAATCATCCAAAAAACATTGCAACATCTCGCTTGTGATTTCTCAACAAAATGCGTGCAAATTTGTTACAAATTTTAAAGACGTACGCAACATACATAAAAATGATGAAACACATAACGTATTTATGCTTGCACGTGGTGGGATGCTGCTAACTTGGAAATTAGGCTAAAAGAGACAGACTGTTGCTAACTGGGCCCCGAGGCCGGCCCAAGAAGTCTCCTATGCGCTGGAAAGAAAAGGACTTAGGTTTTAGGTCCCGTAAACAAAGCGTTTTCTCTTCTCTCCTATCTAAATCTAAATTCAACCGTCAAGCGAGACATCCTGTCGTGAATCCTCCCGCCCGCGTCCTGTCTTTTTTTTCGCTCGTCGCAGTCCATTCGTCCGTGTAACTTCCACGTTGACTTGTGGGCCACATTGCTTTCACCAACAATGGGTGGGCGAGTCAATCGAGCTCCTCCCCATCAGGCGGGATTTTCTCGCCCCGCATCTAGCATGCAGCGGCGGCGCAGGTCCCCCCTCCTGACCTTCTCCACCTCGTTTGGCGAGGTGACGACGTTGCGGCCGACCTTCTCCGCCCCAAGTCCTCTTTGCGGTCTCTCACCCTCTGCAGATACGTGCTCTCCACCGAGCAGAGGACAGAGGCGGCTACCACCGGAACCTCCGGCAGGCTCAGGTACGGTGCCGCCGCCCGTCACTCTCCCTATCCCTGTCCTCTCTTCTGCTCGGTGTGTCCTCTCTCTCAATCTCACATATCTCTGCAGGTAGGCGCTGCGAGGAGCAGGACAGGGGAACCGAACCTCTGGCGTCCAAGAGATCTTTTAAGATGACACCTCTAACAATCGTGGTTTCGATTTGGAATTTCAGGCTTTCTTAGATCCTTAGAGATGCCTCTGGATTGGAGATCTCCCCTGCTGGCAGCGTCTCCCTCGAGCGGTCACGGCGAAGGATGACGAGATGGTCAAGACCCCGACAGCTATCTGAGGAAAATTTGGGAGGTGGATCCCAACTATTCCTCTGCGCTCCCATACCCTGCAGGACCGGCGGCCCCCATCCACCTCCTTGCCTCACGACCGGCGGCGCCTCTTGCTCCTTGCGCGTACCCTCCCCATGACGGATGAAGCCCAAACGGAGCGCCAATTTGCCGCCTCCGGACGTCCCCATGGCTGCTCACTCCCAAGACAGAGTAGGTGTCGCTGCCTACGTCAATGGGCCAGCACGCACGCTCCGCACGAACGCACGCTTCACACCTGGCAGCCAAAATCAAGGCACAATCCATGAGGTTTTATTCACCTTGGGTGTTCTGTCATTTACTTCATTGTTCCCGAATAGTATTCTGCACCCATGGTTTAATCTTCTGAAGAGAATGATATAGAACTTCTAAATATATCTGAATTCTTCATTTTTGGGTTGCTCGGTGATGAAGAACAGATGTTGTGTTGCTTATTTCGAGTTAATGAAATAAGCTTAAAATTTTCTTGGTTGCTTATTTTGAGTATACGGAAAAACTGTGAAATTTTGTTTCTCTTTGAAACGGTGGCCTCAATTTGTTTCGATATGGGCATTGTATTCATGATGTTCCCTGGCAATAAGAGCTCAAAATTGACTTAAATCTATGTGGATTTTATAGCACTTATAGACTCCAGAGGCAAGCACGTGAGAGCTGATGGTTTTAGTAGACACAAACCTCTGATCATGTTACTTTTACAATAGTTTCTCTTGCAAATGATATCACAACAGTTTCTATTGCATAACTTGCTCATGTTACCCTCGTTCTGACCATTATATCTTTCTTGTTCATGCCATATTTGAACTGTATACTTGTGCATGCCATATTTGAACATTTTTTATCTCAGGTACTCGTTGTTTCTGGTATGGTAATGCTTCCAGATTTTCGGAAACAGCTTGCTGAAACATTGGGGTTTCTTCTGATCAAAAGGCTATGTTTTAGGAGATGGCTATAGATATTCTCACTGTACACATATGCTTATTATCATCACTTTCAGTCTCCTAATTTTGAATTTGTGTTTTGCGGACAGGTGGAGGATCTTGGCAATATGATCAAGCTTTACGCTGACTGACACTCCTTGATCCCTTATTACCCGTTCGACCAATATGTGTGCAAAGTTTAGAAACTTGGGACCAGTAACCACGTTAGGGTAAGCTTATTTCTTCCTTGCTGTTACAAGTGAATCAAGCAGATTGTCACATTTTACAGTTAAGTTAAGTTCGATGTGTTTTCCCCCGATAGATACTCCAGACATAGTTACTTGATCTACTATGATATTTCACAATGGAATGATGGCTTTGTAAATCTTAAAAATCACTTTAGGGATTGTATTTTAATGACCGAAGGCAGTGGGCAATTACACATTCATCTCTGTCTACCATCTTGGCAGTCTTTGATGCGGGTACATCTTTTATTTTTCTACTTATCTTCCTATTTTCTTGCCATCTGTTTCTCTTTTTTTTTTATGTTTCTTCTTATATTTTTTGCTCCAGGTCTGTCTGTTGTCTATAATTTAGTTAACACGTCGAGGTTGCCCACCACTGGTTCTAGCTCTTTGTCACTTGTGATACCGAGTAAACAACTAATCAGGTATTTGTGTGGCTGTTGGACCCATATAAACAATTCAGAATACGAATTCACCAATCCAACATTGCTATTGCATTTTTTTTCTTTGCATTACACATTCGTGAAGAAAGCTACTACATTCATGGCATCAATGTGATCCCTACATTATATCTGCAGACCAGTTTTATCGCACTTTCTCTATTAGGTAGTATTTTCTCTAAAATAGATCTTGACTTCAACCCTGTAACTGTTCCTGTATGGCTAAATATTTAGAAAACTGAAAACTGCAAATTGCATACCTAAAAGAAACTAAAACCTTTGTGCCTTTCAAGCTGACAGGCGGGGCTAAATATTTCATTAAATAATACATATTTTAAACATGTTTCCATCTTAAATGGTTGTGTGTTAATTCAACTATAGTAAAAATATATAATGTGCTCAAAAAGCAAAATGTCTGGACAGTTGCAACAATTTTTTTTAACCACCTTGGGACCTCACACAAGTTAGTTTTTGTGCTTTACTTAATGGCATATGGTTATTCCTACAACACAAATTATTCAGGTTACATAATTTTCATTTCAGGAAATGTAGTGAGGTCCATCTAACTCAGCAATAGTCCACATCTGGAGGGACATGCCCCATGCATCTGTAGCCTTGACCTGAATATCTAGCTACATCAGCCAGCATGTGAGCCACTTTGTTACTCTCTTCCCGTTTTCACCACTACAAAATGTAAACAACTATCTTGAAGTTTTTTGATATCTATAAGACCCAGATACGTGACTGGCCCTGGGTTTTCTGCTTGATTACTTCGACGACCGAAGCATTGTCGGACTCCGAAACAATCGACGCATTTTTAGCATCATGAATACTCTCGAGTCCAAGCAGACACCACTTTGATTCAGCTTCACGCACATCCTGGCAATTGATCTTATATGTGTTTCGCGCCAAATAACCTTCCCAGTATGGTCCCGGCTTATGCAGGCAGAGCAGGTTACCTTGTTCGCTTCAACAGAGCCCTGCACATTGATTTTAAGCCATCCTACGGTTTTCCCATCGTTGTGATCTTTTGATTTTGTGTTGAATGAATTGATTTATTGAAAGGTATGGTCTTCATAGCTTCTTAATTATTTTGAATGTATATGATGACGAAGTGGTCGTGGGCATGGTCATGCACTGTGGTTGCCATGGGCACCTCCTAGGATCTGAACAAGGACTGATTTCACCTTCTAAGGGCTGATCGACTGGGGTTCTACTCCGACGAAGCGTGGTACCAAGTGTGCAGGTCAGATCACTAAGCACTTGAATGAAAGTAAACTTCCATGTTTTGCGGATCTTTGACTTAATCATTTCTATTAAAACTCTTGAATACAAGTCATCTATTCTCAATTGCTAGACTTTTGTGTGCATAATTATCATGTATGGTGACTTTATCTATTAATTTCATGTATTACATAATGTAACGTTCTTCTGATTATTGCCGTACACAATTTTTGCAGGTTAGAGACCTCCATGGAGTTCATTTGAATGAGTAACACAATACGAGGTGCATTCCAGTGTGTAGGCATGGCATAGTCAAAATTTAGTCTCATTTATTCTTAGTTTGGTAGAACGAAAATATTTTTGCTAATTGTTTTCCTTTTATTCATTGGAGTGAACCAATTAATTGTTCCAGTGATGGCAATGTATTTCTAAGGCTTTTATGTACGCTCTTGCTAGAGATGAGTATAGCTAGGACTTGAGTTACTAAATACTCTCTTCATGTACGAGGCTGAGAATTGTGGAAGCTGGTTGGTGTACTATTTGTGTCTCAACCGAAAATATCGATCACTAATTATTTCCTCGTAATATTCATTGTCATGCGGGCAAGCTCTAAAAAAATCTAGAGAAGAAATGGTATTCAAGTTTTATCTTGAATACATTAGATTTAATCTTGACAAGAAGCTCCATGTATTTCCTTTTCTTAATTAGTTGCACGGTCGATTGTGATTTGAGAAGAGAGAGTGAGGACTGAGGAGTAGTGAAAAAACACAAAAATAGCCCTAGAGACAAACTTCATCACAAAATGAACTCAGTAGCAAAAAAATTTCAAAACTGACCTTTTAGAGTAGCGGCCAACGCCTTGGCGCGGTGGTCGACAGGGCAACGCCATGGTGCCCGACGCGGTGAGTGAGGGGCAGCGCCCCTGGCGTCGGCGCGGTGCCCCCTAGCAATGGGTCGGCGGTGGAGTGGAGAAGCACCTCCTCCCGTCGAGGCGGCTGCTGGTGGCTAAAGTCGCCGCGCAGCCGCGCGTCCACGAACTCCTCCAGCCACGCATCCTGCACATCCCTCGTTTCCTCCCTCAGCAGCCCCAGGAGCCGCGGGAAGTCCATGCGCAGCACCTCCTCTCCGACCACGTCGTCGTCCACCAGCGCCCAGTCGCACACCCTCTCCCCGCGGAGCAGCTCCAGGAGCACGACGCCGAAGCTGAACACGTCGGCCTTGCCCGTAATAGGAAGGTTCAGCGCCCACTCCGGTGCGATGTAGCCCCTGGTACCCTGAACCTTGGACAGCATGCGGCCGCAGTCGTCCCGGCGGTTCAGCAGCTTGGCGACCCCGAACTCCCGAAGTCGGCAATCTTGGGCTCGAAATCGGCACCGAGCAGGATGTTCTCTGGCTTCATGTCGCAGTGCACGATCCACTCGAGGCACTCATGGTGCAGGTACGCCAGCCCCTTGGCGACGCCTACGGCGACCCCGAATCTTGACTTCCATCCCAGCGCGACGGAGCCGTCCTCGCCGTTGACGAACAGAGCCTTGTCGAGCGAGCCGTTCTCGACGTGCTCGGAAACGTGGAGCCGGTGCGACTTCTCCGAGCAGAAGCCCCATGTCCTAACAAGATTCATGTGGTTGATCCGGCCGATGACGCTGAGGTCCGAACGGAACACTTCGTCGGCCTGCGTCACCTCCTCCATCCTTTTTACGGTAACGCTCCGGCCGTCGCCTAGGACACCCTTGTACACGGCCCCCGACGCGCTCCGAGCGATCTCGTCGCTGAACTCGCACGTCGCACTCGACAGCTCGTCGTAGGTGAACCTCCTCAAGTGGCTGAGCACCAGGCTGTGCCCTTCATCGCGGATCTTCCACGCCGCCGGGTCGGCCCGGAACACGAACAGGTACCCAACGGCGATGAAGATGGACTCCATGATGAACAGCCCGGCCAGGAAAGAGTAGAAGTAGACGAAGTTCATTTTGCCGCGTGTGGCTCGTCGCAGGTAACTGGCGCTGGTGTTGGCCTTGACCTCACGCACGGTGCACGCGTGGCCACCAAGGCGCAGCACGGAGAACTTCTTTTCCAGGCGACGGTGCACCTTGAGGTAGACAACCTGCCTGAAGTCGGAGATGCGGCCGTTCCAGAGCGCGATCTTGGGGTAGCACAGGCCACGGCCGACCAATTGCTAGGGGGCACCGCGCCGACGCCAGGGGCGCTGCCCCTCACTCACCGCGCCGGGCACCATGGCGTTGCCCTGTCGACCACCGCGCCAAGGCGTTGGCCGCTACCCTAAAAGGTCAGTTTCGAATTTTTTTTGCTACTGAGTTCATTTTGTGATGAAGTTTGTCTCTAGGGCTATTTTTGTGTTTTTTCACTGAGGAGTATCACAACATGAGTTGGCAGGGTAATGGGGAAGGGTGAAGAGCCCCTTCACGTTCCGGTCACTAAAAGGAGAGTATTACCAAATGAAGAAGTGGAACAAGACAAAGCAACATACATTGATTACGGACAATTTAGCCTGAACAGATTTTTCTATAATAGAGAAAAATAAAGCTTGGTCCTTCGGCAAGATGGTCTTCCCATTGAAATATTGATTAAATAGATCGTTGCGATAACATTTCCAAACATCAGGTCCGTGCTGCAAAAAATAAAGTTGCATGAAATATGCAGTGAGGAAGGAATCATCGGTAGCAACGCACGAGCATTCAGCTAGTCCTTTTTAAAATCAATTTTAGAGCTGCTCATCTTCAGTTCTTCACGGGCCGCGGCCTGATCCTGTGGTCGCTGGAAAGGGCTCCCCGGTTGACGCCCTCATGCGTCCTTCCTCCTCGATGGCCGCTTCGCCTCCGGCGCCGGATTCGCGCACGGCCTGCATGCGCTCAGGTGGGCCTTCCACAACGCGCTCGGGCTCGTCTTCGTTGCCATCTACGCCGGGTGCTCCACCTCCTCTACGTCGATGATCTTCTGGCCGCCGTCACCACGGAGTTTGCGCGGATCTACCACCCGCGCCGCACCTCCTACGACGAGTTCGGAGAGAGGTTCCGGCAGCTCCATCTCGAGGCCGAGGCGCGCGCGTCCCGTCCACCCTCCGTCCCCGTGAAGCTGGGTCCGGATCCATCTCATGGCGTACCCCAGCCCCAGGGTGGTGGTGGCGACAGTGATACGGCGGGCGACGAGTCTGAGAAGGATGACTCTGATGGTGAGCTGTCCGGGCAGGGGCAGCATAACTCGGCAGACGGTAGCTTCAGTGTTGTGGAAGAGATCTCGAATGCCGGTCATGGTCGTGAGGTTGTGAATGGGGAAGAAAAAGGAGGTCCAAACAATGCGGCTTTTGACCTAAGTAAGTTGCGAAATATTGTTCCACATCGCCATAATAATGGTAAAATCAAGCCGATTAAACTTGTACCCAATAACAAGACAAGAGAGAATTGAGAGGATTCCTTCGGCCAAAAATTTGGACTTTTCAGACCCAGATGCCAGAGGGGCTGGGGTGATGGAGCAGGCTGCTGTCAAACAGGGGAAGAGCATGATGGACCAGGATGAAGCCATGAGGAGCACAATAAATAGTGGATGGTTCTCCTCAATGTTTAGGAGCATTGCTGGTAGCAACGTGGCGCTAGAGATGTCTGATCTGCAACCTGCACTCAAAGCTCTGAAGGCTGAAGACCAAGAATGTAGCAGAGAAACCCTGTCAATCAGTTGCAGCTGGCCTTCTAGGCAAGAAGCTCAGATCGTTCACACGGCTTTCCTCCTCTGTTCAGGCAGCTATGGAAGATGCTCTTGTTCGAATTTTGATCCCGAGGCGATCCATCACGTGCTGAGAGATGTACAGGCTGCCAAGGAGCGGGGCACGCCATACGTCATCGTCTTCGTCGGGGTGAATGGGGTCGGGAAATCCACCAACCTCGCAAAGGTTGCTTACTGGCTTCTTCAGCATGACCTCACTGTCATGCTCTCAGCATGCGACACTTTCAGATCTGGTGCTGTCGAGCAGCTGCATACTCATGCCCGCAGGCTTCAGATTCCTATTTTTTAAAAGGGATATGAGAGGGATCCAGCCGTCGTGGCGAAGGGTGCGATTCAGGAAGCCACTCGGAATAAATCGGACGCCGTTCTTGTTGATACCGCTGGGCGTATGCAGGACAACGAGCCACTCATGAGAGCACTCTCCAAGCTCATCAATCTCAATATAATCCGGATCTGGTTTTGTTTGCTGGGGAAGCGCTGGTAGGAAATGATGCTGTTGATCAGCTCTGTAAGTTTAGTCAGAAACTGGCAGATCTTTCTACTGCTCCAACTGCTAGATCGGTAGATGGCATTCTTTAACACCATTGACGACAAGGTTGGAGCAGCTCTTTCCATGGTGTATGTATCTTTTTCGCGAAAACGCAAAAGCTTTGTGTTTCGATCCATTGATAGAAAAGAAGATGCAAAAGCTTATGTTTCTGGAGCTCCTGTCATGTTTGTTGGTTGTGGTCAGTCGTACACTGACCTCAAGAAACTCAATGCAAAATCCATTGTGAGTACCCTCCTGGAGTGAACTCAAACATGTACTGCTTTACTGAATAACAATACCCTTGCTCTCTCTAAACCCCCCATCACTTTGTGGTCATGTTGGATGCTTTCGTCAGGCTCGTTTTTACCTGCTAGTTTAGATTACATGTAACAATAGTGACGGTGCTAATTAATTCTTGTCTACTTGATGTTTGGTGCAAGAAGAGAATGCAACTTCATGTGAACTTTGCATGTGTGTTCACGCTTATCAGTTCAGTTCTTTCATTTTTGTATGAAGTGCTAGTAATATTATTTTCATTTTTGCATTCTTCTTTGCTCTGATCTTTGTACACTGACTATTCAATCAGGTTCTCAGTTGTGTTTTTCTGTTAGTTAAAATTGTGCACCCAGTGTTGATATAATAAGTCACAGATTCATTACACTTGTCATTTTAAACTATGTGCAATAACGCCTGCGGAAACTTGCTGAATGCCCTGCCATTAATCAACACATGAAATTTAGATAAATTTTTGGTGCTTTTCATTTCAGTTTCAGTATATGAAGCATGAATTCGTAATCCAGTTCACTTTATTTGCCTATCTCTTCTATGCAGACTAAATTATCTCTTTTTGGACATATCTCACATATGATGTAGAAAATGAATTAACTTTCTACTACATAATAAAGATGTTGCATGATGGTAGTCCTCGTCAGTCTGTCAGCTTGCTTGGTGTGAATTATTATGTGTAGCTGCATTGTATGCTCTACTGATATTACGAGGATACTCGCAGATTGCAGCACATTCTGGTGTTTTCAGATGTTTCTAGAATTTCCCCGGTGCTGCCATATCACGGATTTTCCATGGTGGGAAATGTAACTGGGTGCACAGCTAGCTGGGGGTGCTTTCCCCAGGATCGTGCTATAAGTTGGCTTCATTCTTCTGATTATTTTTTCATCATATTCACGGGTTATTGCAAATTTGGTCCAAAGCAGCTGTTTGTCCTTGGAATGTCTGTCAAAGTAGGCTTAGGATGGCACGGATCTGTTGGAAATCAAGATAGAAAACACAATCACTAGACATGAAATTGTAATCAAATGTGCTCCAGAAAGCAGATATAATATTTTTTCGCGAAAACGCAAAAAGCTTTGCGTTTCGATGCATTGATAGAATAGAAGAGTTATTTACAAGCCTTTGGACGGCCACCCCACACCATACAACTCAACCCGAACTACTCTAGGGGAGGACAAGTGCTAGGCCAGTAGCCCCCGCGCTCACCCAGGACCTCGCCTCGGTCTTGATGGTTTCCATCAAAGCGCCAACCGAGGGGTGTGCGTTGTCGAAGACGATCGCGTTCCGATGCTTCCAAATCAGCCACGCCGTGAGCATAATAGCCGAGGAAGTGCCTTTACGCAACAAACGGGGTGTAGATTCTAGCACCAGCTTCCACCAGAACACGAAATCCTCTCCTGCAACTGGCGGTCTCGAAGTGGATCTGATCCAGGATAGTACCTCGTGCCAGATCGTCCTAGAGAACGAGCACCCTGTCAGAATATGTGTCATCGTCTCCGTCTCCTGGTCACACAGTGGGCAGCTGTCTTGACGGGGCAGCCCCCGCCGCGCTAGCCTCTCCCCAGTCCAGCAGCGGTCAAGACAGGCCAACCAGAGAAAGAACTTCACCCTTGGTGGCGCCCATGACTTCCAAACTAGCCTCCAGGATCCTGATTCCGTAGCACCAAAGAATAGAGCTTCGTAGCAGGATTTGGCTGAGTACTGGGCGTCAGGCGTGAGCCTCCAGCGTAACCTATCCGGGACCTCCGTCAGCTGCCAACCTCGCAGTAGTCCCCAGACTTGGGTATACTGCAGCAAGGCGAGTGCACTCATGGCCCCTGAGATGTCCGCTATCCACCGGCGCTCTACCAGCGCCTCCCTCACTGTCCTTACTTTCCTCCTTCTCTTTGGCACTAGCGCGTACAAATGTGGCGCTAACTCCTCAATAGATCTGCCGTCTAACCATTTGTCTGTCCAGAACAGGGCCGTTTCCCCATCGCCCAGCCTCATCTCCGTGGCTGCCGCGAAAACCTGTAGCTCACTCCTCGTGAATTGCATGTCTAGCCCCTTCCACGGCCGTAGGGGGTCCGTATGCAATCTCCAAAGCCAACGCACCCTCAAACTCGTGGACGTGCGCCCTAGGTCGGGGATCCCTAGGCCCCCCAACCGTAATGGGCGGCAAACTCTACCCCAGTTAACGTGGCAATGCCCTCCTTTAGCCTCCGCCCGACCTGCCCAGAGGAATCCCCTGAGAATTTTCTCCAGCTGTTTCATTGTTTTCTTGTTGACACTTAAAACCACGAGCTGGTGGAGGGGAATAGCCGCAAGCACCGATTTCACTAGCGCAAGGCGCCCCGCTTTGGGCATCATTGCAGCTTTCCATGTAGGCAGCTTGTCTGCCACCCGGTCCACCAGAGGTTGTAGTGCCTCACTCGAGAGCCTCCTGAGCCCTAGAGGAATCCCCAGGTACTTCACCGGAAAAGGCGCCAGTTGGCAGCCCATCGCCCCGGCAGCAGCTGCCGCAACCTCCTCCTCGCACCCGATCGGGGATACCGAGCACTTTGCAAAGTTCGTGTGTAAACCTGAGGCATGGCCGTAAAGCGCTAGGATGTCCCTCATCCGCTGCAGCTCCTCCACGTCGGGGTGATAGAATACAACCACATCATCCGCGTAAAGAGAAACTGTCGTAACCAGATCTTGCCTGGCCACCCTCCTTAGGATCCCGAACTCAGCCGCCCTAGCTAGCACCCGGTTCAAGGTGTTGATCACCAGGACAAACAGTTGAGGCGACAGGGGGTCACCCTGACGCAGGCCCCTCCTATGCCAGACGGGAGGGCCCGGCTCCCCATTAAGAATCACCCTGGAACTCGCCGTGGAGAGTAGGATGGCCACCCACTCGCGGAAACGCGGTCCAAACCCGAGTTTGCGAAGCACCTCGAAGAGTAGGCCCCAAGAGACTGAGTCAAAAGCCCGTGCAATATCCAACTTGAGCATCACCCTAGGTTCCTTCAGTCTGTGGAGCAGCCTAGCCGTTTGTTGCACCAGCATGAAGTTATCATGGATGGAGCGCCCTCGAATGACGGCGCTTTGATTCCCGTCCACTAGCGAGTGCATGAATGGCGCTAGACGCGTCGCTAGCGTCTTTGCAGCCAATTTCGCGAACAGGTGGATGAGGCTGATGGGGCGATAGTCCCCTAAAGCAGCCGCATCCGGGCGCTTTGGTAAGAGCACAATCAGAGCCTGATTAAGGCCTTGGAACCCTCTACCGCACAACAAAAAGAATTTGTTGAAAGCCGCCATGAAATCCCCTTTTACGGTGTCCCAGCAGCACTGCAGGAATTCCGCTGTGAAGCCATCTGGACCAGGCGCTTTCCCGTGGGGGAGCCGCCTTACCACCTCCCACACCTCCTCCACAGAGAACGGCTCCTCTAGGCGAGAGAGATTTTCCGCCTGTAACCCAAGAAAGTCTAGGTCCAGCGAGAAGTCTCTCCCCTCCGAGGTGCCCAATAGGCCCTCAAAGTGCGTAAAGGCCGCCTCAGCCATCCCAGCGTGATCAGACACCACCGTGCCATCAACTTGGAGCCCACGAATCACGTTCTTTTGCCGACGGAACGACGCATGCTGGTGGAAGAAAGCCGTATTTGCGTCCCCCTCCGCCAGCCAGGCGATCTTTGCCCGTTGTCTAGCCATCGTGCGCTCGAGCGAGGCTAGTCCCAAGTGCGCCATCTTGAGTCTGGAACGCAGCATGCGCTCAATCTCCGAGAGCTGTCGCGACTCCATGGCCCCATCCAACCTCAGGACCACCTCCCTTGCAGTGATAAGCTGCAGTTTCACGTTGCCAATCTTCCTGTCGCTCCAACTCATAAGAGCCCTAGCGGTGCGCTTCATCTTGGTATGCAGGCGCCTGAAGGGGTCCGGATCACCGTCAATGATCCCCCACGCAGCCTCGACAACCTCATGGAACCCGTCAAGCTTCGTCCAGAATCGCTCAAACTGGAAGCGCTTCCTACCCCCTGAATAAGAGGTACAATCCAGTAAGAGGGGGCAGTGGTCTGCCACCACTGATCCCAGGCACCGGAGCGAACAGTTCTCAAAGAGCCCTTCCCAATCAATCGAACAGAACACCCTGTCCAGGCGGACCAAGGTCGGTGGGTTCCTCTCATTGGACCATGTATATCTGCGTCCCTGGAGGTAGACGTCCTTGAGCTCACAGTCGCTAAGAAAGCGCCTGAATCGACCCATCATCCTCCTATTAAGATTGCCATTGTTTTTATCCTCCTCGCGGTAAATCATGTTGAAGTCTCCGCAGAGCATCCAAGGCCCGGCGCGTGTGGCTCGCACGTTGCGGAGCTCCGCAAGGAACTGCACCTTAGCGGTCTCATCCTGCGGCCCGTAGACGCCCGTGAACCACCAAGAGGGGGAGCCATCCACCGGGAAAACCCTAGCAGTCACCGAATTGGTATCCACATGCACCTCCCTGAGGTCAACCACCGCCCCCACCCAAGCGATGATAATACCACCCCTAGTACCCACAGCAGGCAAGCAGAAGTAACCATCAAACTCCGCGCCCAGTGTTTCCATTACAATAGAGGTGGTTACAATCTCAAGCTTAGTCTCCTGCAAGCATACAATAGATGCGCCCGTCGAACTGGTGACACTCCTAACGTTCGCCCTACGCGCGCGGTCATTAAGACCTCGCGCATTAAGCACCAACACCCTGGGTTCGTACGACATAAAGACGTCGTTACACCCTACGCTCGACCCTGATGGTCAAACCTCCACCAGACAACCACCCGGCCTCTCCAGGACTGGCGGGGAGCAGCTACTCCTCAGCGCCGCCACCGTCCAACCGTAGAGCTCACCAATCGCGTCAATCATATCATCACTCATCGGGACGTCGAAGAGCTTGTGGTATGCCTGCACCGCCTCCGAGGAGGGGCCTTCCTCTTGCCCATCCGCGATAAGACCCATCTTGCGCATTAGGTTCCTCTGCGCCCGCTTCTCGGTGTTAAGATCGCCCGGCTGCCTCGCAATCCGAGCGCTCCTGCGAGGCAGGAAGTTTAGTTCCGTGAGCCTCCTCCGAACCGGCGGGGTCTGGATTACCGCATCCGAGCGAGCCTTGGCCGCTGCCAAGAACCCACCAATGGTACGTGGCACCACTCCAGTCCTACCCGAGCCCACCCTCGACCTCGCAAAAATGACGGGCGGAGAGGCGAAGCGAGTCGCACCCGCAGGCTGCGCCTGCACTATCCTCTCAGACGCCCCCGGAGGGGAGGGCTCGGCCCTCAGGGAAATAGGCGATGGATCATCCTCAGCTGTCGCGGGTGAAGCATCTGCTGACGAAGGTGTGAACAAAACTGGCGAAAGGGTCCCATCACTAGGTCCCTCCCACCCGTACTGGACAGGGCCGAGGCCCACACCCGTAAGCGTCGGCGTAGCCAGGCCGCTGCCAGTAACAGAGCCCACCAGTGTACAGCTCCCATCCGGTCCTTGCCCGGCAAGCTCTCCCTCGGAGGCAGATATTGGCCCAAGTGAAGTGCCCAACGGCCCATCCTCTGGATCCGCCCTCCTCGAAAGGCCCAAGATCGGCTCCTGTGCCAGCGCGCAGTCCGTCATCCGGTCCGCACCCAGCGCGCCCTCAACGACCTGGTCAATCGGGCAGGCCGCCTCCACGTCACCTCCCTGCCTTATCACGTGGCCCAACTGCCCGATTTCCCCATCCTTTCTTCCTCTTTGAGCAAAAGGAAGCAGGCAAGGGGCTTGGACGGACGCAGCCGCAGAGGCGCGGTCCCCCCGGTTTTCGGCGTCAAGCGCCCCGACCGCCTCAACCCCTTCCTTTCTTCCTCCTTGGACAGAAGAGAGCGGGCAAAGCGTCTGGACTGGAGCAGCCTCTGAGGCGCTGTCCCCTGCTTTATCAGCGTCTAGCACACCATCCTCCGCGCCCTTAGCTGCTAAAAGCAACAGAGGACGGTCCTCTTCGCCCGACGTGCAGAGCAGCCTGGCAGGAGAACCACCGTCCCCATGCGGAACCTTCCCGGAAGCGGCCAGAGCCCCAACGGCAGTGTCGGATCCCGCGCTCCCAGCCCTTCTTTTCGCCTTGGCTCGTAGCCTCTTTCTCTGACGCCGCGTCAGGCCAACCGGGCCTACCACTGCGCCAGAGGACAGCGACCACGACTGGCCCGTACCACGCGACCGGAGACCGCTGCTCGCCCCGTCTGGCTGCCGCGCACCCCGTGCTTCCCCGCCGCCAGCGCTGCCGGGGCCAAACGCCGAGTCCGGCACCCCTGGCATGAACGAGAATCCTCGACGCGCAGGCCATCCCGGCGTCGGACCCGAGCCCTCGCGAGAAGAATGGCGCGGCGGCGGTCGGCTGAAGTCCGTCAATCGCGTGATGTGGATCAGTAGGGGATAAACCATCGTCTTCACTTGCGGAGGAGTGACTCGATCATGCGGCGCAGTGATGTCCTCCTCCGATGGCGGTTCCTCAGGTTCAGGGACATGAAAATCCATCGCGGTGGGCAGCGCCGCCACGTCCAGGCACCAGGCCGAGAGCCGGAACACGCTGAGGTCTCTGCGTGAGCGAGTGAGTGGATGCAAACTCTGAACCCAACCGGCCGGCGCGAGCACCCTCTCAGCAGCCTCCAAGTTCCAGCAATGATCCGGCATCCCCTCGATGGAAATCTCCGCGTGGGCCAGTAGAGCTCCTGCCGCCGCTCCGTCGCGCCGCGACCATGGCGTGAGGCGCAGACGAACCGACGGCGTTCGGACAAATGGTTCTCGCATAGCTGCAGCCCAGTCCCGCCCCTCATCGAAGAAGATGAGATAGGCGCCATTTTTGTGCTTGTGCACCGAGAAAGACCCCGGTTGCAAGGAATGCAGCAGCGCCACCGCGTCGTAAACCCGTTGCACCGACAGAGCGCGGCGAGAGCCGTCGTCCACCGCAACCACGGCGTTCCGGAGTTCCGTTTCGGCGTCATCAACCCATTTAGACCGCGTGATAATAGTGAACTGCTATGCTGTTTACATCTTGAATTTAGAGGATTTTCGTTATTTTGTTGCATGGCATGAAACTTGATGTTAATAATTATATACTTTTTTGTTCTGATGATGAAAAAATGAGGTTCCGATTTATGTATTCAAAATGTTGCCTGCAAGGCTTGCATGTTCCGTTTAACTGAATAACCGATTGTGATTTTTGAAGGTTCTTACTCCTACGACAAGGATTTGTGAGGGATGTAGGTAGATTACTGAGATGGGGGTACTCATCTTTGCTCCGTTTTCTTAGCTGCTGAATGATACAAGGATAATAATTTGAACAAGTGTTGCAGCTCAGGATCAAAAGACAGAAAAAGTGATGTATCAACTTCATTTGCAAATGTTTGTTTTCGAAGATACCTATAGAGTTATTTTCACATACAGTAAGACATGGAAATTTTATAGCTGAAATGCTATTTCTGCACCTTTACGGTAGCGCCTTAACCCTAAGGTTGAGGAGCAGTGATCTATATTACCAAAGAGGGAACCACTAGACTTTCATACTCTTAATGCAGTAAGCATAGATGATTGACATGCAGATTCAAGGGAAACCTGTAAGTCTTCAACCAATACTCTTGAATCATAAATACTCCCTCCGTATCGAAATGTAAGATGTTTTAGTATCTTCTAGACAAAACGTATAGACATGTTTTAGTGTAAGATACATATGAATCTATACACTAAAACATGTCTAGATACGTTTTGTCTAGAAAGTGGTAAAACATCTTATATTTTGATACGGAGGGAGTATGAAACTACTTCCATAAGCAATCATCTTATTTATTTTGTTCAAAGATTATTTTAGCTTTATTTCCACAAAATTTTGACTTGCATTAGAAAACTTAGTTTGACTAGTTTAACTAGATATCATATTTAGTACTACTAAGGGACACTTCTTTTAAGTTTCTGCTTATGCAGAAGCCAGTTTCTGGTTTTTGGTGGGGAGAAACTGATGTGGGAAGAAACTCCAGAAACTCTCTGGGAGACTTCTTTTGAGTTTCTAAACTTTTGGCTTATTGACTGTGTTTAGTTATGAAATGTCGGTTACACTCCTGAATTTGATATTGTACTCCCTCCATCCTAAAAAGTATATGTCTTAACTTTGTCATGCAAATTTAGACAAAGTTAAGACATTTGTTTTGGGATGAAGGGATTACTAAATTATTTTATTATACGTATGCAAGTTTCTAATACAAAATGAGCTAGTGGGTCAGAGCCTCGTAATAATGTGGCAGTAACGCGGCATGCATAGGACCAGTAACGCGTGTGGCCGAAAAGATAGGTATGAGAGCAGTAACGCGGCAGGCATAGGAGCAGTAAAAATGTGGCAGCTTCGTGTATGGAAGTGCATGCACATTTGACTGGAATGGCATGGTGCTGTAATTAGAAGTGAAAATGGGGGCAAGTGGCTATACCGATTCAGACTTTAAACGAGAATCTCGGGTAGGCAGCCAGAAACTGGTCAATAGCAGTTTCTGCTTATACACACGAATAGAGTTTCTCGGTGGAAATAAGCTGGACAGAAACTAGAGAGTTCTTTTGGGATTGTGCGGTGAGCCACCTAGAAACTGGTCTAAAAACTTAAAAGAAGTGTCCCTAATTGTCCCATGCAAGAAATAATGCCCGCCTACCCCCACTATTCTTTTCTTGGGTGAACTATACGCAATACTATTAAAAAGGCAATCCTTTGTAAAGAAGCTTCAAGAGGATTCTAATACCTTTACTGAATGACCCTTCCATCATTGGCCTGCAACTAGCAGTGTGCTGTGACAAAGAGCAAGGTCAAAGCAGGGTTAATTCTGAATGGCAGGGCAATTCTCCTTTGGCAGGGACGGTGATAGCATAGTCCACTGTTCAAGGCTGGATACATTGTCATCCATGCCAGAGGAGAACCGCACTGTGATTCTCACCCTGGACCACTGATCTATTTGTTTGTGGGAGAAAGACCAATTCCAATTGGTCCATGTTTAGTTGCAGGTTGCTCTTCATGTTACTCCTTCATGCACAATCTTTTGCTTGGTGTGAAATATATGTTGCCATGAAATATATATAGGGCGGAAACGAACAAGAAAATATGGATATGCTGCTGGATATGCTTCCAGATCAGGACAATGCTTTGAAGAGGTATTCCTCTAGCTCTACCTTTCCCATTTAACCTTTCTTTTTGAGTCGGACGGTTGGACCATGGAAAGAGAATGACCCCTTTGCTCGTGGAATCTCTTGCAAATATGTGACCAACCTATGTCTAGTCTACAGGAGTTAAATCCTATATCAGCTTATTTTATGTAAACCAATTTACTGTTGATTCTAGAAAACTTTCTTATCCCGAGCTATCATAATTTATAGGAGATTTCTTGTAAACTCGTTACTGAAAATGGATACGTGGAGCTACCATAAGCTCGAAATAGCACTAATGCATTGCTTGCTATTGACAAATCCAAACTTGGTACAATTTACAAAACTTGAGCTTGAAAAGGTGTCTGCAACAGCAGCCAGAAAGGATTTTACGCAACAAAAAACACGAGGCATAGTTTCAAATTGAAACTTCATGTTTTTTCTATATATGGTGAATATACTGATGTTGAAGATGAAATTCATTTCTAGCAGCTGACACCACATCACATTAACTTGGGTCCGTATGCATCGATCGACGCAGAGGGCGGGGCGTGTTCCCCTTTTTGAAAAAAAAAACACATCACATTAACATGGTTTAATAGATAATGCCAATCCAGACAACACTGACAGAACACACATTTGTATTGATGATATCTATGGAGTTCAAATGAAAGCGTATTTTTGCTTTACCCTGAGTGCTTGTTGTAAGGACAATAGGTTATTCTATTCTATAGCTAGAGCATTTGAAATGCAGCGATAATGGCAAACAATTTTTTTTGTTGGGTCCTCTTCTTTCATAATTTTCCCTGGTTTTTTTGGCGCTTTGGACTAGTATTTACTTGTTTGCTCCAGTTTCTCATGTGCTGAAACCCATCATCATTGGTGATTTGGACTATCGATAAATCAAACTCCTTGATATATGTTTTTCTGAGGAAAACTTCTCTTTATATCTCTATATTGGGAAAAACTTTGACTCCACATCCTTTTACCTATAGCCTAGTGTTCAAGTCGATCGTGCAAACAGAAACATTTTAATCACATTAATCTGATGGGCCACGTGATATGTTTTTTCATACTTTTGTACTAACTAGGATAAAATAATTGGTGGTAACCGTTATATTTGGTGGTAACATCTTGAAAAGATTAGAATTTAAACTTTAAATTTAAAATTCCAGCATGTCATTATAAGCTTGTGTGCAAGATAATGAGATTACTGATGCTAAGATAGAAAACTTAAATTGTACTGAATTAAGAAACAACTTGAAAGTTTCTTAGCACTCAACAACCATATAACCATTGAAGATTGAACTATGTCCTGTTGTGATGAGTATTGACTGTCTGCTATCTAGATATTCTCATCACAGGAAATTTGTGTCAGATGAAAATGTCGTTTGGTTACTCACCAGTTACCAGCCGGTAACCTGTCAGTTCCGTCCGATGACCTGGTAGAACATCCGTTATTTTGGGTCACTGCATTTTTTGGTTAATTTTTAAACAGGTGCCGTCCTGTAACCTTTAGGCAGTGTCTGGTATTTCTCTGTCTCCGGTTTGATATGCTCCCTTCAACAGAAAACGGTGCCATCACTGCCACTTTGTTAGTGATTTTTGTTGAAACATTACCTTGCATTAGCTAGCTGGAAAGGCTCAAAATTACATACTTTATGGAGAATACAATTCGCCATCTTCTTCTATGAATTCATGCAGCTACTTCCCTAATCACTTATACGCACATTCAAAGGTCCACAAGCAGATCGTGTTCTTTTCCGTGTGATGGATGACCGGTTATATTATTCTTTTGTTGCGGAACATTCCGATGGATCTTCCATTTTTTGCTGTCACAAGCTGCCTGATCTGTTGAAGAATTTAGTAAGTATCTGATTCTCCTGAATAAAGCTTAAGCTTTACAGAAAGGACGCACCAGCTGCTTCTGCGGGCGTCGAGAAGCCGCGTAACATTTCATCATATCTGATCTTAGATTGACACAATCATTCACATGCTGTTCCCAGACCTTTATCTTTTATTATTGCAAAAATATACGTACGACATGTTACTGTAGTATTTGATTATTTTAACTGTTATTTGCAGGTTTTATCCAGAGTTTATGGTTGACTTGTCCCTTGTACCACGTGTTTTGTTACAAAACATTGCAGAGAACACCAAGAAAAT
This sequence comes from Alopecurus myosuroides, assembly GCA_028641055.1. Classification (NCBI taxonomy): domain Eukaryota; kingdom Viridiplantae; phylum Streptophyta; class Magnoliopsida; order Poales; family Poaceae; genus Alopecurus; species Alopecurus myosuroides. The sequence goes on from CM054062.1 coordinate 35,301,383, forward strand.
GGTGCAGCAGATATATTGCACTTTATGCAGTCTCACTGAAAATCTTATTTGCAGTAACACAGGGAGTAGAGAAACAATACATTCTGTAAAACAAAGTGGGATGGTGTAAGAGCACCCACAGGGACATTTATATAGGGACGCCAGGGATTAAATCCCAGCGGTTTTGCACAGTTCCCGGCTGTTTTTATTGCATCACCCCCTAATTAAGAGTCCGATGCTTGAAAAGCCTGTGCAAAACTGACCTATGAGACTGCCCGCGCTTACTGATTGTAGTAACCGACACAAATAGCGTCTATGTTAGCGTCTAGCCATTGTGGATGCTCTAAGAGGACAAGTGCCCGGTGAGTGCCACAGACTGCAGACAGATGCCATGGTGGTTACAAGTTACACCACTGTTCAAGATCATGTGCTGCTTTTGACAAGGCATGGTCTTCACTATATTTTGAAGGTACTTGACAAATATAATGTTGATATTTTCATATGATCCAAATATACTTTGTTGTATTATTAGATTATGACCAAAGTTAAACAAATGTGTTCATCAGTTTGGCCACTAGATTCTTAAGCTTCATATTTTCTTAGTAGAGGGATTCTCTTTTTCTTAGAGAAACCTGGAGGTATTTTCAACAACCATACAACTTAAAAAAATTCGTCGTGTAGAGGTACTTTTTTTTTAGGAAACCTGGAGTAAATTTTATGACTACAACCAAAAGAATGCATAAGATGGCAGGCAGGCCTGGTAAAGTGTAAAATATGCTTTGGTATCCAAGTCTTGAAGCACGGCAGATGCATAAGGATATGCTGATGCCAGCTTCAGCACAAACTGCCGTTGCGGAATGCATATAAATACCCTATTGTTGGAACCTAGGAATGCACCAAGCCACTCCATAGGTAAGCCGAAAATAAATGCATGCGAGTTGTAGATTACCGGGCCATATCTCCTTGGGCAGATCGACATATATTGGGCTTCTTCAGTAGCTTTGTTCTAGCCCAGCTTGTTCTGCCAAAGGAGATTTGCCCAGCAATCCACATTTTGCGGTCCGTCAGAGCTAGTTGATGTAGCCCATCAACAAGTTCCCCTGAAAACGTGGTATCATACTATTTTCTTCCCACCTTATTTTTCTATCCGTTCCTAGATCAAGCAATCTGCAATCTGGTTTCCTTTTGGCCAACGCTAGGCGCAGTTCCCCTAAGTAGGTCCCCTCATGAGCTCTCAGATCTTCATTCATTGGGTAGAATCAACACATCACAGTTTTACATTTTAGCCCCCTTGTTTTTTTAATATAGAATCCGCACTCCACAGCAGCCCCACTTAAAACGAAAGGGTATATTGCGTTTTCCCTGGTCATCTCGATAATTACAGCAAAACTGCAATTGCAACAAATTTACTGGTATCGCAACAAAAATTATCACCCCGTGTACAAAAAAAAATAGTGCAACAAATTTTTCCAAAACAAATCGAAAAATAAGTAATGTTACAAAGAATAGTTAAACAATATGTTTATTGGGTTGCAACAAAAAGGTTCAAGCAATTCAACCAAAATCACAACCTATTGCAACAAAAAAATTATTTGCATCAATTAAAAAGTTGGTAAGCAACAAAATAATTTGTCACCGTTCCGGTTGCAACAAAAATTATCCCCTGTTTCAATAAAAAAGTAAATCAATAGCAACAATAAAATCATATGTTTGCAACATATGAATGAGTGCATAAACATATCATTCCAAATGAATTCTAATAGACATATAAGCATTTTCTACAAAATCATCCAGAAAACATTGTAACATCTCGCTTGTGTTTTCTCAACAAAATACGTGCGAAGTTGTTACAATTTTTAAACACGTACGCAACATATGAAGGAAACGCTTGCGTTTACATGTTTGCACGTAGTGGGCTGCTACAAAAAAAAATGTTACGAAAATTGGGCTAACCAGCCAAATTGCTGCTAATTGGGCCTACATAATCAGTCATGCGCCCAAACGGGCTCTTCACGCACGAAAAGGAGCGAGCGAAGTAAGGGACCTACGCTAGCGTGCGTTAGGTCCCCCTAATATAAGTGTTTTCCTTTCCTTTTATGCACAGTAACATTTTTAGGATTAGGAGATTCATTACAGATCATCATGCTGAAGTGATCATGACGATGGAAACGATGATCACAAGGCTAGACTGTTGTGATTCTGCAAAATATTATATGTCGCTTTTCTGATTGGGCAAAAAGATTAGGTTTGTACTCTACATATATCATACTAGAAGAGAACAAGGAGCTGTTGGAAGTTGGAACAGGACCAATAGCTGCTACTTGGTCAATGTTTAGAGGACAAGAACAAGATAGACGCTTTAACAAACCCCCTTGCAGTTCGCGTGGATCCACTTGATAAATAATTTTCGTCAAAGCCATCGATGATTCTCATTTCAGACTGCAACTCCGTTGGCTGACAGTTCGCCCCACTCCGGCCGGCAGCTTATAAACTGTACTACGCTGACATTTTATACAGAGATCCTGTAAAAATATTACCCCTGCTTATGTCAGTGATTGACCCTCTCCACCAGTGGAATATCAATCGGGTGAGCAGCCACCCACGGCAGAGTTAAGATTAGGACTAATGTCAAACTCGAGGCTTCAGGCACCCCGTCGCTCTCAGCTGGCGCTTCCTTCACAGAGTTATTGTTAGAGAAAGTTACTCTAGGAGGTGCACTGAATTTAGCTGATCCGTAGCTCGGTCGCTTCTCTGGTTCCATGGCTTCCCCGGCACGGCAAGCTCGGCGAGCAACTGGGAGCCTGGGAGCAAGCACGCATCGGGCCTGCCCTGCGGGCATTTGTAATTAAGTACGCCGGCCTCAATCATCGACCGACTAGTGTTTTCATATTAATTTCACAAGGTATGGCGAGCAGTGGCATCCAAATCATAGATCGCCATCTTGTGTTTTGTTTAAGTCGCGCTTCAGTATTGTCGCCCATACTGCCCGTCACGGCGTCTTGATGAAGTTATGGGCGGATGGAAGCGCGCTCATCGTTCTCAGTTCTGACGCACATCCGCCAAGAGCGACATCCACCTGAATTCTCACTATGGTGTTTTTTTTCTTTTTTTTCACGCTCACCTTCAAATTTTATTAATGAGGTGAAATAACTTCTGAGTCAACAACCTCAGTCAGAAAACCAGGACTTACATCCAAGTTTAAAACTATATTATTTAAACTGTTGTTTCTCCAGCACATAAATGAGCAACTAAATTCGCCTGAATTCTCACTACGGTGTTACTTGGCAGAATTCGGCTTTTTTTTTAACCGGACGCAACACTCCACCGGCGCCGCCAACCGATCTCCCATTTCTAGCCACCTACGGCCAAACCAAACACACATCCGTAAAGGTTCCGGCGTCCTCTCTTCATCCATCTAAAGATTGACTCACGGATTGCCCCGCACGAGGGGTGGCTCCGGAGGACCCCCGTTCCAATCTAGAAGATCGACGCCCGATCTTTCCCCACCTGCCGCTGCCGCCAGCGGTGGCGGCCATGTCATGGCTGTCAAAGACGGCGGGCGGGACTGGCGTAGCCTGCCGGATTCTCTTCGTGCGGGGTTTCGGCTCCTTGGCGGCGCAGGTGGAGGTATGGCAACAGGAAGTTGGCGCTCCGCCATGCGATGCGTCAGTCGTCGCGCTACAGGGAGGCGTGGATGGGGCTAAGAGGGGCAAGCGTGCGGTGATGGCCGGAGGCGACGGCGCGGAATCTAACGGCGATGGCGCTACTACGCATGCCTAGGGTGCGTTGCGGTCTTCCTCCCGTCGCTGTCACGTGTGCCTGATTCGCCCGATCTGTTTGTCGGCTGTCCAGCAGCATGGAGGTGTGCTGGCGTGCTCGAATAAAGGCAGCGGTCCTAGGGTTTCTCTTGCGTCAAAACGAAGAATTTCCTCATGCATGTGCTATTTGACCTGGCCAGAGCGTCGGGTTCCAGAAGGCTTTGTCGGCGATCTCCCATGGGCATTAATGCCTAGAGATTGCTGGATCCGGTTGCAACGCAACGAGCGGCGCGAAGCTCTGCTTCTGTTGCCACCATGGGCAAATCCATGATAAACTCAGAGACGGAGAATGTCATGAAAGCTGAGATTGGAGGGCTAACAATGGTGATTGGAGTCTTTGCGTCGATGAGAAATTGGTTTGTAGTTTCAAGAATTGTGGCATTGTATGGAACTGGAGGCGGCAACATAGGTGAAGTTAAAGTCTTACATTTCAGGGTGAAAATCTAAGATCTGATGTTAATTGGTCGTGTCTGACAATGGTCTTGCTGAAGGCATTGTTTTGAGAGCAGGAACTATATCGAGGGTGAAAACTCAAGATTGCTGATGGGGTAACGACGGCGCTTGTGCACGGTTTCTTTCTTGTAGATGTTACTTTTGGAGAAATTGGACATCATATATTGTTTTGGTAGTGGGTGTGCAACTGCTCCACGAATGCCATTAGCGTATTGAATTGGTGCAAAGACTGGGTGTAATTGGTATATTTATATATGCTAGTTTAAAAAAACTCATAAATAAGTGAAGCTCATATGAATGTACATATAGATTTGTCTTATTTGTTAGGTGGGGCAGGGAACTACTCGAATAGTTCATGTACCATCTTTTCTTTGGCTAATTTTCCTAAAATAATAATAAAAAATATTAAAATTCGAGAAATAATGTGCATTTTTTAACATTTTGAAAAATAATACACCATTGGCTTTGCCGAAACCGATTAGGTCTAATCAGCTTAGACGAAACCAATTGGTGCATGTGTCATTTTTTCCCGCCATTCGGTCCCGCCACCCTGTGTCGTATGCATCTAGAAATATGACGAAGAAAATGCCAGTTGAATCTTACTCTTGAAGCGTGAGAAGCAACTCCGTCCGAAGGCGTGGAATCACCGGAGAAACACCACCATAAGCACCACGCACTCCACCACCAACAAGTAGTCCACCACCACCACCACCACCACCTTGATCTATCCCATCACGAGATCGAGGTTTCCCCTGCATCCCAACCCTTTAGGACCAAACTATGGTGGAAAATCGGCTGAAAATCGCGTGTTAATTTGGGTCGTATAGCCCTAAACGAGAAGAAATGAACTATGAAGAAGAAAATAAGAGAAAGAAGAAGACGTGTGTCCGACAGTTATCCGACACTAATCGGCGTCGGCAAAGCCAGTTGACCAATCGACGTCGAGGTGGCCGATTGCAGGGCACGCGTGACTAACTAGCCATCGTCAATGTGGTCTAGCCACTCATCTCGGTCTTCATGTGGCTGACAGGAGCCGGTCGGCGTCGCCACGACCGACAGGCCCAGTCGGCCTAGCTAGACAATCCAATGGCATATTATTTATGAAAACATAAACGCCTATTATTTCTTGAATTATAATAAAAAAACTGTATTTTTTTAAATACTCCCTCCGCATCAAAACATAAGATGTTTTACTATTTTCTAGACAAAACGTATCTAGATATGTCTTAGTATATAGATTCATATGTATTTTTTTTCTAGAAAAAGGTAAAAACATATTATATTTCGGTACGGAGGGAATCGAACGTTACCGCTGTGAAAAATAGAGAGACAAAAGTGAATGAGTAGTTTTATTGATAGGGACTGATGGGTATATATAGTACCCGAACAGTTGCGAGTACAATGTCGGTTTACAATCTTGACGTCTCTTGGGAACAGATACGATGGTTCACTGCCTACGGCGTTTGGACAACGCAATATTCCTAACTGCTAGGCAGTTATCAAGTGGAGATACTAACTTCCTTATTAGCCTAATATGTACGCTAATTTTATTCCTAACACTCCCCCTTGGACAAACGCTTATCTCTTATGTTCGATTGTCTTGAAATTCCGTAGTGTATTGAGCGTTGAAAAATCCTTGTTCAATCTTGATGGTCTTCAATCTTGTATTGTTGATATTTCCAAATGTCCTGTGAAAATATAAGGAAGAAATATAGGAATTTGATATACCGTAGGTATATTTATTATCTCAATAAAACCGATATGAGAAACCAATATAGGAAAACTCATAAGGGGAGAGTATAATATATTATTATCTGATGATGATTGATAAGTTCAGTTCTATGAATTTTCTCCCCCTGAACTTTGTAAATTCCGTAGTCGTCTCATACTAATGCCATTAATGCATTTTTGAAATGCAGTTGTTGGTAAAGACTTGGTAAACAAATCTGCAAGATTCTCACATGATTTTGTTTGCAAAATATCAATTTCTCCATTTTTCTGTAATTCATGAGGAAAGAACAGTTTTGGAGCAATATGTTTTGTGATGTTACTTTTAATATATCCCATATGCATTTGAGTAATGCATGCGCCATTATCCTCATAGATAATGGTTGGCGATTCTAATGAACCAGTACCGCATGAATTTTGAATATGGTTGATCACTCTGTGAAGCCATACACATTCTCGTGAAGCTTCATATGATGCAATTATTTTAGAATGATTAGTGGATGTTGCTACTAAAGTCTGTTTTGTTGACTTCCACGAGATAGCAGTTCCACCATATAAAAACACAAAACCTGTTTGTTACCTGGCGTTATGGGAGATCAGAAAGATAGCCAGCGTCAGTATAACCAATAAGGGTCATTTCTTGATTTTTCCTATAGAATAAACCAAGGTCTTTAGTACATTTAAATATCTGAAGATATTCTTTACTCCTGCCCAGTGGCGTTTTGTTGGAGCTGCACTATGTCTAGCCAGCAAATTTACTGCAAAGGCAATATCTGGTCTAGTACAGTTTGCGAGGTACATTAGTGCTCCTATGGCACTAAGGTATGGGAACTCAGGTCCCAATATTTGTTCGTCATCATCCCTAGGTCTAAAGGGATCCTTTTCCATATCAAGGGATCGAACGACCATTGGCGTCTTGGATGGATATGATTTATCCATATTGAATTTTACCAAAACTTTCTCAATATAAGCGCGCTGATAAACGAGTATTCCTGAGGGAATATGCTCAAGTTGTAAACCTAAGAAGAATTTGGTTTTTCCCAAATCTTTCATCTCAAACTCTGTCAATAAATGATTGCGTGCAGCAGTTATGTCTGCTGCGTTACCAATGATGTTGAGGTCATCAACATATACCGAGATGATACAAAATCCCTTTAGAGATTTCTTGATAAAAACGCATGGACAATTATCATTATTTGAGTATCCTTTGTGGAGAAGGAACTCACTAAGTCGGTTATACCACATTTTACCCGACTGTTTTAAGCCATAGAGTGACTTTTGTAATTTTACACAATACTTGTTGCGATTTATATCTGGATTTGGAATTTTAAGCCCATCAGGAACTTTCATATAAATATCCGCATCTAGTGACCCATATAAGTATGTGGTCACGACATCCATTAACTGCATTGATAAATTTATTTGTACTACCAAAGATATTAGATATCGAAACGTAATTCCACTCATTACAGGAGAATATGTATCGTCGTAGTCGATACCGGGTCTCTGCGTAAACCCTTGTGCTACTAGTCTCGCTTTGTATCTCAAAACCTCATTGTTTTCGTTCCTTTATCGAACAAAAACCCATTTAGCTCCCACAGGGAAGACTTTATGAGGAGTAGGTATTACTTAAGAGAATACCTTTCTTTTGTTAAGTGAGTGCAGTTCTGCCTCAATTGCTTCCTTCCATTTAGGCCAATCCGAGCGCTTCGGGCACTCTTTCATAGATTTTGGCTCTGGATCCAGTTGAAGGGTTCTAGCAATTTTCGAAGAGAAATATGTGTCGACAAGAGTAGGCTCTCTATTGTATGATTCTCCCGAATCAATATAGTTTGTGGATATTTCTTTGATTCTTTCAGATACCGCTTGATTTCTCATATCAACGGGATTTGAGTGATTCGATGTCCCAGCATTAGTATTTGTGCGCACATTTATGCTGGGCTCTTGATGTTGAGCATCAGTTTGGTGTCTATCAAATTCAGGTTGATTTTCATTTACTGACATAGATTTTGATTTTCCTTGTTTGCGCGGTGGCTTTAGAGAAGTCTTTTCCCTTGTAACCAGATTTCTCCCCCTTTTATTTGCAATTGGGAGTTGAGTAGTTTTATTTGGTACCTCTACTCGTTCTTGTGCATTAACTGTAGGGATATAAGATTTATTGACACATTTGTGATCAGTAAATGCGTCTGGCAGGTTGTTTGCAATGTCTTGCAAATCTATTATTCTCTGAACTTCAGATTCAGATTCTCTAGTACGTGGGTCTAAGGACTGGATGTCTGTAACATTCCAATCTATTTCTTGTCATTCTTTGTGGTTTGTTTCTCCCCCTAATGCCGGGAAATGGTCCTCATCAAAAATAGAATCAGCGTATCGGGTTGTAAACAGGTCCCCTGTAAGGGGTTCTAAATATTTTATAATTGACGGAGATTTATATCCCACATAGATTGCTAATTTTCTATGGGGGCTCATAGAGGTACGCTGCGGTGGTAATATCGGTACGTATACAGCACAACCGAATTTTCGCAGGTGGGAAATACTTGGTTGATTGCCACGTACTATTTGAAACGGGGAAGTTTCATGATATGCAGTTGGTCTGACTTGAATCAGATCTGCGGCGTTTAAAACCGCATGTCCCCAACAAGAGGTTGGTAAATTGCAATTCCGTAATAATGGTCAAGCAATTAATTTTACTCTTTTGATTAAAGATTCAGCCAATCCATTTTAAGTATGAACATATGGTACTGAATGTTCTAGATGGATGCCTAAAACCATACAATAATCATTAAATGCGCGTGAACTAAATTCAACAGCATTGTCCATTCTTATTGTGTTTATCCCGTTTTCGGGATGATTTGCTCGTAATTTGATAATTTGAGCAATTAATTTGGCAAAGGCATGGTTGCGTGTGGACAATAAACACACATGTGACCATCTAGTGGATGTATCAATTAGCACCATGAAGTACCTAAATGGTCCAGATGGAGGTTGTATTGGACCAGATATATCTCCTTGAATTCTTTCAAGAAAATTAAGTGATTCATTTTTCACTTTGAGGTAGGATGGCTTAATAATTAGTTTCCCGGTAGCACATGCAGTGCATACAAAATCTGATGATTTAGGGAAACCTTTAATCGGTAAATTGTGACCAGCAGAATTGGCTATAATTTTTCTCATCATACCTATTCCAGGATGACCAAGGCGATCATGCCAAGTCTTGAATTTATCAAGATTTTGAAAAATTATTTTATGCGCAACATAAGGTACGGGTTTGATGTATGTAAAGTATAATCCGGATGAGAATGAAGGGAATTTTTCAAGAGTTTCTTCCTCATATCCGTTGCTTTTTGTTAAAAGCAAAAAATCTTTGTTATCCATCTTAACCATTTTTAGATGGAAGTCATTAGATCGGATATTTTTGAAACTTATAAGGGTACGAGTAGATTCATGATACAAGAGTGCATTCTGAATTACAATAGTATTACCCATAGGGAGTGTGAAAGTGGCTCTTCCTGAACCAATAATTGCTTTGTTACTACCAGTTATGGTCATAACATATTTCTTTCTCTTTGTAAGAGTTTGGAAGTATTTTGTTTCCCTTAAAATTGTATTAGTGGTAGCACTATCCACTAAACATAATTCTTCTTCCATCGGATTGTTTCCCCTAAAATTTATATTAATAGAAATAGAATATTTTAGAATAAATCTTATTTTATTCATATATTCATCAAATTACATACATGGTATTTATATTACAAACTTTCAATATAAATACATTACAATATTATGTCTGATTCACATAATATTATATACATAGTCTGGAAGATTTTATTCTACTTATTGTTATACAATATAACATTTTGTAGTATTTAAATAGCTAAATGACATCAATTGTATATGGAGATTAATTGAGGTCTTCAAAAGCATCTTGGGTGTAGTCCACAAGCATGTTTTCATCGAGGATGATATCATCCTTTGGCTTGAATTCTTCAAGAGAACTTTGAGATGGACCAACTTGAGAGTTGTCTTGTATGTCGTTGAAGTGAGCTTCAGCTTTGTTTCCATGGACTTGTTTCCCTTTTTCTCCATACTTCATGTATAGATCCACGAGGTGATTGGGAATACGACATTTGTTAGTTTGATGATTCACACATCCACACCTTTGACAAGTTTGAGAACTGTCATGACGATCATTTTTCTTGAAATGACCTTTCCCCTTAGATTGATCGTTGTTCTTTTTCCACTTTCCTTTGAATTTTCGGAAGTTCCTTTTACGTTTCTAAATTTGTTAGTAAAATGAGCATTAGCATGTGCTTCAGGGAGTGGCATTGCGCTCATTGGGCGAGCATTGTGATTTTCATGAGAAGCTCATCATGCTTCTCGGCCTGAAGTAATGTATATATAAGCTCAGAATACATAGTGTATTTCTGTTGACGATACTGCTGTTGCAATATCCTCATTGAGAGGTGGAAAGTGCATAAGGTTTTATCTATTAAGTCCTCATCTGAAACTTGCTGATTGTAAAATCTCAGTTTGGAGTTGATCTTATGCACAGCAGAATTATATGCAGCCACAGACTTAAAGTCCTAGAACCTTATGAGAGACCATTCTCTCTGGGCTTCCGACAACATTACTGCTCTTTGTTGGTCATATCTCTCCTTGAGGGAGTTCCATAAGACTAGTGGGTCCTCCTCCATCATATATTCAGTTTTTAGATCGGGATGTAGGTGGTGCCTTATGAAATGTAATGCTGCATACTTTATCACTTGTGGTATTTCTGGAGCATTATCAGGGGATGTGACAATGCAAGGTCCAAGATTACGGCCAGTCAAATTTATTTTCATATCCATGGCCCATGATAGATAGTTACTTCCATCGACTTGTAGTTCTTCGAATTCTTTCTTATTGATGCTAGCCATTTTACCTTTCTTCTCCGTACTTCTCCTGTAGTCTATTCTCTGGCTCAGAGCGCGTGCATGATAACGTGTGAAAAGTAGAGAGACAAAAGTGAATGAGTAGTTTTTATTGATAGGGACTGTTGGGTATATATAGTACCCGAACAATTGCGAGTACCTTGGCGTCTCTTGGGAACGGACACGATGGTTCACTGCCTACGGCGTTTGGACAACGCAATATTCCTAACTGCTAGGCAGTTATCAAGAGGAGATACTAACTGTCTTATTAGCCTAATAATATGTACGCTAGTAATTTTATTCCTAACAACCGCTTGCAAGCCTCAATGGTTGGCCGACATGAGCCAGTCGGCGTCGCCACGTGTGACATCGGAATCCAACGCTTGTCCCCAATTCCATTAAATTGACGCTCAGCCAAGCGACTGCAGCCGGTGGATGGAACCAAATGATCCTCGTGGGTTTAGCTGCGAATTACTAGGGTTTATAGACGGCGACGACTAGGGTTGAACGGAATCCCCCGGGTCACAAGGAACACATGGCCACGCGAACCCTGCCTAGTATTTTCCTCCATCGGGAGTGGGCGCCACGAAACCTACGTGCCACCGGTCGTCCGGTCCTGCATGCTCTCTCGCGGTCTATCCAGCCTACAGTATTATTCCTGTGACTGTGAGAGGTCCTTTTTCACGCCTGTCGAAACAATACTCGTACTCATCCAAGAGGTACTGTACTATGCCTACAGTATTTCGGTCTGGGAAGTTCAAGCCATCGGGCGTGCCTGCCAACTTATTTTCACACGCCCCAAAGGCACGTACAGTCGTACACCACGCACTATATTCAGGCCATGCATGTTCCCATGGATCTACTACAGTACCATACTTGGGAGGAGGTCTGGATTCGCGATGGCAACAATCCCTGGGGGCCTGGGTCCAGCTTGGAGCTGGGGTCTTTCTCCCGTGCCGTGAGTTCACGGGAAACATACATGGGTATGACTCAGCAAGAAAGCAACCCCTCCCGCTGGTCCTCCTCCTCCAACCAAACTAACCTCAATGTCTGCTAAACAACATGGATGCCTGGTTTATTTATTTTCTTGGCAGGTTTGACAAAATTATACCTCATACTTTGAAAAAGTTTATGTACAAAAATAGAAAATTATGCGCATACGCATTTCTTTCGAAAATTACAATAGACGTATGTCAAAATTTACAAAACTGCCTATAGATATGTACATAATTTAATGTATCCCCGCTACCGCAGATGCCTGCAATAGTTAGTATCTCTGTTTCTAACAGTAAGGTTTTTTTTTTCGAAAGTCAAACGGTGTCAAATTTTGACCAATTCTTTTTAGGAAAAAACTAGTAATATCTAAAATACCAACTCAACAACGTTAGATGCATCATAATATATACTCCCTCCATTTATTTTTTACTCTGCGTACTAGGTTTGTCCAAAGCCAAACTTGCTAAAGTTTGACCAATTTTATATGAAAAAAATACCAACATTAGCAATACCAAGTCAATATCATACAATTCAGCACGTAATATATTTTCGTATTATACTCATTTAATATTTCAAATATTGATATTTTGTTCTATAAACTTGGTCAAACTTAAAGACGTTTGACTTAAGACGATCCTAATACGCGGAGTAAAAAAATGGAGTGAGTATTTCTAAATGATGTTAATATTGTTTTATAGATATTGATTTTTTTTTCTAAAAACTTGGCCAAACTCGATATTGTTTTATACTGTAGAAAAATACGTCTTACTTTAAGAAACATAGCGAGTTAGTGCGTTTTGCTCCCAAAGTTTCCGATCGATGACTTGTGCCAATGTGCTTCTTGTCTAGGCTCTAAGATATACTCCCTCCGTATCAAAAATATAAGATGGTTTAGCTTTTTCTAGACACGGAGGGAGTAGTTGTAAGGAATCGATGATGCCTAGCTAGGATAACCTTTTGGCCTACTTAGCTCCATATTTTTTTTTAATTTTTTTTGGAATATGTTAGATTTTAAAGGTTAGAATTCAAACAATAGTAATTATACATTTTAGTACTTGTAATAGTATATAATTAAAAAAAATGTACTTTAGAGGGGTGGCATTCCCTCCTCCCCTTCCGCCTCTAGTTTCATCCATTTTTATTTGGTTCGATCAACATCGTAGATAAAAAATATGAACATCTACGATACTAAATCAATACCGATACACTCACCCTACAACATATCTTTTATGTATTTAGTAAATATTGTACGCATCCATACTTTTCTCTATACAATTAGTCTAACTTACAAGACTTTGTTTTTTGACTACAAGTACTCCCTCTGTCTCAAAATAAGTGTCGTTAAAATTGCTTAAAATGGATGTATCTACTAGTACGGTAGAATACATCTAGATACATACACCTTAGTGATACTTATTTTGAGACGGAATGAGTAAGTCTTTTCGGAATGGAAATAGACGAGTTTTAGCTAAACCATGCACTCTTCCAACCGAGAAGGGGATTAGAAAAAAAAAGGTCCCGCCACCTTAATCGACGACGACGTCGCTCGTAGAGGAGGGGGTTTAGTTATGAGAACTTTTTGTACTACTGTTCCCTTTCTACGTCCACGGGAACATTGGCACAGACAGCAACTGCACTTTCTACATAAACATGCCCCTAATTTCCTATCGCATGATGACAAACCCACACACGTCAACTGAGAGCCTGAGATCATCAGCAATACCAAATACGTACGCAAAAGCAGTGCTACAAATTATCTGTACGTACGTGACGCCCAAGCAGCCAGAGAACCTTCGACGCCGGGTCGCTGGCTGACCCGACCACCCTTTGCCCGCGTGTAATGTTACCGTGTCGCCACTCCGACCGACGCGCTAGGCAGAACGCGCTGCGCTGTATATAAACCTCACCCGCTGCCGCGCCCAACGCCACGACCAGTTCCGACGCGCGCGCCTGCTCCCTCACCCTCTCCACCGAAATGGAGCGGCAGCCTGCCGTGGCGGCCGCGGAGGACGCTATGGCGCTCTACGACGCCTACTGGTTCCACCGCCTTGTGCTCCACGGCTACTCCCCTCCCGCGCCTCTGCCCACGCCGCCGCCTGAGCGCGAGCAGCAGCAGGAGCCGGAGCAGGCACCGGCGGAGAGCGAGAGGGAGCTGCAGCGGGCCCCGTCCGGGCTGCGGCACCGCCGGACGCGGAGCGACGAGGCGAAGACCGCCACCTTCGACGCGCTGGAGCCGCTCAAGATCCCCAACACCCAGCGCGCGAGGCTCGAGACCATCCTGTCCGGGAAGGACGGGCTGGCCGCGCCGCAGCCGCAGCCGCTGCCTGCGCGGCGGAGGCAGGAGGCGCGGCGGCCCGGAGGGAGGAGGCGGAAGGCGCGCGGGCGGAGCCTGTCCGAGCTGGAGTTCGAGGAGGTCAAGGGGCTGCAGGACCTCGGGTTCACCTTCTCCGAGGCCGAGGTCGACGCCGAGCTGGCGTCCATCGTGCCGGGCCTCCGGCGGCTGCGCGCGGCGGAGGAGGAGGCCAAGAAAGCTAAGGAGGCGGCGGCGGCGTGCGCCGAGGAGGAAGCCTGTAGAAACAGGGCGGCCTCGGCCTCGGCCTCGGCGCCGAGGAGGAGGCCGTACTTGTCCGAGGCGTGGGAGGACGAGGAGGCGGAGGTGAGGAGGATGCTGAGCAGCTTCAGGATCCCGGCGGCCGACGACGGCGCCGACCTCAAGGAGAACCTCCGCCTCTGGGCGCACAGCGTGGCCTCTGCCGTCCGGTGACCGCACTTTTGACCAAGAAACACCACTTCCGCTTTTGCTGTCCGTGGCAAACACCAACCAACTGTGAATACTTTTTGCCATGAACTACATGTACGTATCACGCTTCTTCGAGCTATTTATTACTAGCAGAGTTCAGTTTTGATAATGTAAAATGTTACTAGTAAGAATTCTGGCTTTGGGAAAGTGGAACTGAATATAAGCTTCTGCAAGCAACAAAAAGGAAATGTGAAAGGAGCCGAAGAAAAACTTGATGTGAGTGACATGCTGATCCGATCAATGTTATCGTGTCGATGCCAAGAAAGCATTTTTTTCGGTTGCTTTGAAGCTAAGAATTCCATAGGGTCTACTTTGATCGTGCTGAAATGATGTGATTGGGGGCGAACAATCTATAGTTGGATGCTGCTGATTTGTCCAAGTCTGATTTAATGGGGACGGAAAGGCCACTGGCCACCAGCTGCTTTGATCTGATATACAGTAACTGAAATGATTCCATGTTGCATCCGATGGTTTTCAGACTTTTCACATTGCCCACAAGGTTCAAATTCACCAAGCAAAAAAAGGTTCAAAGGTTCAAATTCTGTGAACCTTTATCAAAAAAAACTTATATAGAGGTTAATCACGTGATGATGTAGGACTAGTTCCTTTTATTGCCGAGTGGTTTGCACGTGTTCCTTTAGCACTAAAATATTCAGGGCAAAAACATGCCATGTGAACCGCGATACAAGCAATAGATTGTCAACCATCTGTAGGTGCACTAACCTCAGGACAGTCTCACCCAACGGTCCTACACGGTAATCTTACGTGGCAAATATATTAAGGGCCTCTTTAATACATAGGAATGGTGTATTTTTTTTTTTAGATTAGATCGTTCTATATAACTTATTTGATTCGTAGGATCATATACTATGGGAAATATTCCCATATAAATCTTGTAGTACAAATTCTATAAGAAAAAAACATGAGGTCCAACCTCATGACAAAATCCATTCACACAATTAAAAGAAATTGCTCTTCTCATATGATTCATTTAGCCATGCTATACCAATCCTAAAAATTTCATATTTCTATACTTTTCCTATCGTATGAATTAAAGAAGCTCTAAGAGCAAAGTCAACGCCCCCAAATAGGACCACATTTGGTCCGGCACCAACCTCTGCCTCCGCCACCGATCAGCCCCGAGCGCGTCGCCGAAATCGAGGAGATTCGGGCGCGCATGCCGCCGGAGGAGCGGCGCCAGCCTCAGTGGCATCCCGCCAACAAGGCCTCATGGACGGCGTTTTTCGAGGAGTGCTTCGAGGCGGAGCTCACCAAGATCCCCACCCACGACCCTGTTTTAGGGCGCAACAAAGCCGCGGGGCGCCGCATCTGGTGGAGCAAACCCGGGTGCACTCTCGCCCGGTTCCTCGACCACATTGAGCGGCAGATGAGGCGGGGGAAGAACCGCCGCACGGCCACGGCTGCTCCCGTTCCTCTCGTTGTCGTCAAGGAGGAGTCAGAGGAAGCGTCGGCGGACTCGGAGCCAGACCCTCGTCATCAGAGAGGGCGAGCTCCTCCTCAGTTGGTGGGCGATGTCATCCTCCTCTCCGACAGTGACGACGACGATGTCTGCCCTCCCCCGTCGATGTACCTTGGCGACCCAGGGCAGAGCAGCAGCAGCGCCCCGAAGGTGGAGCTGTCGAGCGACTCCGATGACGACGACGACGACGGCGACTGCACCAAGATGTACAACGCCCTCGGCATGATTTAGCCGTTTTTAAATCGTGTCTAAATATGAAAAAATCGCCTATATTCGGCCAACTTCAATGAAATTGTCTAGTATTTTGCCAAAATTTCGCCGTTTTCATAGATTGTGTCAAATTCCGCCTCGTTGGGCTGGAGGCACGGCTGGGAACTGTCGCCCTCAGGGCGAAAAATAGCGTCGGACACCTCCAAAAGGCGCTATTTAGCGCAAACAAGGTCCTAGGGCGAACGGCTGGAGATGCTCTTAGCCTGGGTCGCCTTCTCAGTCGCGGGGAAAATAACTATGGGAAGAGGGGAGGTTGGGAGGAGAAAAAAAGAAAAGGAACCGATAACTTTTCACTTATCGGTGGCATTGCATGCAATTTCCTTGTTCGCTACGTGTGCTCAGCTCTACTCAATATTGGAACAATCTGAACCGTTTTATTATCGATGTTTAACGGTTCAGATTAATTGTATCCAATCAACGATACAAAGGTTCATGGGTATTACCGGCATTTGAAGCTTATTTTCTAATGTCAAAAAAAAAAAAAATCTGACCTCGATGAGGCAAACGATCACACCGTTACCGTATACTGTAGTGCACCTAATTTGTGCCCGCGCGTAAACATAAGGGTGATGCCAATGGCCAAAGCAACTCAACGTAAAAGAGCTGGCGATATTATTCTGTTTCTACGGCCGTGAACGAATTTCTGAAACATGCAACGGGACGCCCCTCAGCCTTGTCATCACAGTGCTGGATGCGACCACCGGGCACTCCCTTCCTATTTCCAGCCGGCAGAATAAGATACTCCGGCATGATCCCCACCAGAGTACAAATTATTGCTCCCAATTGGGCCGATGCAACGTTGTTTATGAAGGCAAGCATCACTCAAGTATTGAGCAACCCATTACATCCACACGCATTAAAAATGGACCCGGATTCGTGATGATCATCCTGTTTTTGGTTGAGGACGTGGATACGAGTTAGAGAAAAGTAGGTCAACTGGTTTGAGCTGGTGGTGCATCATTGGTTGAAACGTCCTTTTGTTTCTGGTCTCATTCGTCATAATATATGCGAACAAGGGCGTTGCTGACTAGGCCCGACAGAGATTGACGTGGATATCATCTGCCACGTACAATTTTTTTTTGGCGCGCGCTGAGCGTCCCCGGGGGATAAAACAACTCGATCCCCCGGGTCGGCAGCCGTCCGATCGGGCGAACGTGCGCCGCACGATCCTCTCCAGCGTACCCCTTCCCCGCTTTTGTTACGAGGAGCAAATAGGCGAAGCAAAGAAGCAAAAGCGGACAGGGCGCAGATCGGGCAGTACCCCGTGATCTCCGGGGGCGGCGCGGTAGGAGATCGACGCGGGCGGCGGGCGGCGGTCGACGCGGCGGCGCGCCGCGAATCAGACGCCATGGCTAACCACATCCGCAACAACGTGTTGTACCCTCCTCCTGGCCATCCTCACAGCGTCCCCCCACCCTCGATAGAAGCTTCAAGCTCGGGGGCGAATCCGGCGAGCCGGCGACGGAGACGCAGTTCAAGCTTGTACGACGGCGGCCTGGGAGCATGGTTTGCTCCGCGCCCGAGTGAAGGTGTCAGAAATCCTCCAGCCTTCTTCAATGAAGATCCGGACATTGAGGAACCAGCTCGTTCTGTGAGTTTTTTTTGCTCAAATTTGTTGTTCCTGCAAAAAATTGCTCCCCAATTCTGGGATGGTTGCTCCTGCAAAAAATTTCTCCTGTAACTTGTTGATCATTGGGAGCAAAACCTTCTGTGATGGTTGCTGGAAATTGAGACCAGTCAGTTGTGATTGCTCTTGCTATGAAAGAGAAATTGCTCCACTTGCTGTGGTTTGTGTGATGGTTTGCTTGTAGAAGAAATTTGCTCCAATTTGCTCTGTTTTGATGTTGGTACAAAAAAATTTGCTCCAATTGATGTGTCCACTTGGTGTGATTGGTTCCTGGAATTAGTTATGTAGCAAATTATTGCTACTGCCAGTAATATAAGCATTGCAATTGTTTGGGTAGAAGAAAAAGTATAATAGCAAGCTTAGATTGAGCCACATAGTTTGCTAAAACTTGCTACTTTTTGGCATGGTGTTTTGCTCCAGAAAACTCAAACAAAAAAATGTGTGTTCTGTAGCATCGACAAAAAATGAAAATAAAATAACTTCTTATCTTTGTGGAGCAAATAACCATCAAAAAAAGAGAAAATCATGGTTTGAGTATAAAAACAGATTGAGGAAAAATTGCTACAATCTCTCAAATGAAAAACATGTTATGTTCAGCGCAAGTGCATTTTCTCTTTTTGTGGTTTGTGAGCAAAGTAGATTGATCAGATTTTGTTGTTTTTTGTTTCAGGGGTTTGTTGCTGACTCAATATTGGAATGATTTGACCTAAACACCACACCTGGAGGAGAGGATCAGAACCACTATGATTGTCGGGATAGTACTCCGAATGGTTTCGTTGATGGGCCTCGTAGTGCGAATACTGGTTCTGTTTCAAATGTTGTTGAGGAAGCTGGCGAAGAAATAACATCACAACCAGTTGAGCCGTATGTTGGGATGATTTTTGATGATATTGAGGAAACACAAAAGGTTTACAACGACTATGCCATGAAAATGGGCTTCGGCACACGCATTGGAAACACGAAGTACAGCCAAGGTAGAAATGCTCCTCCGGATACTATTCTGAGCAGGGTGTTTAAGTGCGTGCACACAGGTAGACCGCAGTCTGAGAAGAAGAAGCCTGGTAGCAATGGTGGTAGCAAATTGCCAAATGAAGAAGATAATGACATGAGCATTCACAGCGCGCAAAAGTCTCGAAGCAAGCAAGCATGTGAGCAAGTTCAAATGTCGGACACGAGGCAGCGAATGAAGGTCATTCGGCATGATTGTAAAGCGCACATGGTCGTTGGCGTGCGCAATGGAGCTTGGACTGTGACGGTTTTCCGAGCAGATCACACACACGCCTTGGTGAAGCAAGTGGGGCGGCGCAGGTTCTACCGTTCACACAGGAAGGTGCCGGAGGAGGACTATCAGTTCATACAAACCTTGCATAACCAAAACATAACCACAGCGCAACTGATGGGAGCTCTGGGCAGTGTGCACGGTGGAGACCCGAGATGTTTGGGTTATGTTAACAGGGATGTTTCAAACATCCGAACAATGCTACGCAATGAGGTGACATTGAGAGACATGGAGTTGACATTGGAATATTTCAAGCAAAGGCAAGCTGAGAACAGCAACTTCTTTTATGCTTCGCAGGTTTTGCTTCTTTACTCATTTCTGTTTGCTACTTTACTTAGTTATGGTTGCTTCTTTAGTCATTTCTTCTTGCTACTTTACTTAATTCTGCTTGCTACGCAGGTTGATAAAGATGGTGCTGTGAGGGCCTTATTCTGGGTGGATGGTCGAACAAGGTCATTGTATCATAAGTACAAGGATTGTGTGTTTTTTGACACAACTTTATGTACAAATAGATACAACATGCCTTTTGCTCCCATAGTCGGAATAAATAACCACTCACACACGATTGTGCTAGGTTGTGCTCTGTTAGCAGATGAGAAGATAGAAACGTTCAAGTGGGTGTTCGAGCAGTGGATGCTAGCAATGGATGGTGTCCATCCGGATAACATAATGACAGACCAAGATCAAGCAATGGCAGAAGCAATACGTCAAGTTTTCCCAAACTCGGTTCACAGGTGCTGTCTCTACCATATCCTGCATCTTGCGAGGAAGAAGTTGGGACCAAACTTGGCGGAAGGTAATCCTTTCAGTGATGCTTTCTATGGGTGCATCTATGGAACAGACACGGTGAAGCAATTTGAGGATTGTTGGGAGCATATGGTAACAGAGTTTGGCATGTCTGAAAACAATCATATGCAAAACATGTGGAAGAGTAGAACAACATGGGCCCCTGTTTATTTCAGAAAAAGGTTCTTCCCATTCACGAGCACTACTGGAAGGTCTGAAGGACTGAATTCATACTTCAAAACACTGATACGGCCGGGAGACTCGGTGTACAATTTTGTGCAACAGTATGAGATTTGCCAGACATTGATGCTTGACCGGGAGGATAACGCAGGTTTTGCAATGGAGACAACAAGAAGATCGCTTTGGGGAAGGTAAGCAAAAAAAGCAGCATTTCTGAAAAAAAATACCACCCATTGTAGCACACCAAAAACATAACACTAGTTGGGTAGCAACTAGTGCAAAAAGAAATTTCTGCCTGCTGTGTATGTGTAGCATCCCATATCAGTTAAAGTAGCAACCAAAACATACTATTGTAGCATTAAATTTAAACTAATGGTGCAAAAAACTTATTTTGCAGTTATGCGATTGAGAAGTAAGGACAGGAATTCTACACAGCAGAAATCTTTGAAAGGTACCAGAAGCATGTTGCTGCATCAACAAAGTTCTATCCAGTACGGGCAGATGTAGATGGCATTTGTTTTGATCTAGTTCCAAACCCTGGGCTAGATGTGAGAACATACCGGGTTCGAGTTGAGTTTGAGGAGGGACTCTACTCATGCGGCTGCAACGGGTTTGAAATGTGTGGACTGATATGCCCACACATCATCAGGGTCATGGTCCACCTAAATGTCCAGAAAATTCCAGAAAGGTACTTGCTCTACAGATGGTCCTCGGTAGCAACAACACCAGCACCTGATCCTGGGGACAACGGGCTCAGATTTGGTGTCCCACCAACCAATACACTGAAATACAACTCGCTATGCAGAAAAATGAATCAGCTTGCCTCTGATGCTTGTTTTGTGGATGAAGCTTATGAGGTTGTTTCAGGAATGGTGGGTGAGGCTAGCAAAAAGGTTGCTGCAATCTTGAGAGCAAAAAGAAATGTTGTTGAAGGAGGTCAAGAAGAGGATGCAGGATTGGATGAAGAGCAACAAAATGGACCACGACAAGATGAACCAACAACAATGGTTGGTGACAGCGGGCAATTTGCTACCGGCGAGCAAACACTGAAAAATCCTAAACGGGTAAAACCTAAAGGACGTCCCACGATGAAAGAACAGAGGCGGAAGACTTTGGTTGAGCTACGCGATGAAGAAACTATGAAGAGGCGCAAGCAAGCTAACGATGCCAAAGCAACAAACAAGACACCGGTGAAGAAGCCCAAGCAACCTAGAAATAAGAGAGCAATGAAGTGTCCATGGTGTCATGAGGAGGGACATGCGGTGAAAGATTGTGTTGCTAAACAGGTGGAGGATGAAAGAATACCTGCTGGGGCTGAGCTAAGGCTGTAGCTGTTTTGTGATGATGTTTTTGAAAACATATTGCTACGAAAAAGTTGTTAGGGTGGAGGTTTTACTTGTACATGGCATTGCTACTATTGGTATAGAACGATTTAAAACATAGTTACCTTGCATTGGAGCAAAGAATTATTCTGTGGATATCTTGTATTCTTGCGTTGGAGCAAATGTAAAAATGTGGTCAGCATTGGAGCAAAAATAAAATTATTACCTTTTGTTTGTGTAAAAAATGTTGGTAGCAACTTTTTATTGCATTTGAAGCATTGGAAATTTGTTATTGGAGCAAATGATTTACTCTGCGAGAGCAAAAACCTGTTTTTGTCCAGGGGTTTCAGAAAATCTCTGTATGATACAAAATAAAAAGGTGTTCTGTAGCAACCAGATTTCAGTGTTGTAGCATTGGAAAATACCTATTGAAGCAAATCTATACAACTAATGAAGCAAAAACATGGTCACCTCCAGGAAAAACATAAACCCACAAAAAAAGGTGCCAGGAAAATACACAGAATTCATTTGATGTGAACTAGTAGATAACAACCAAGCAGGTGAAAAACTACATTCATTCACATGGTTAAAAAATACACCGTCAACTCTTTGTCATTGATAGCCACAGTAATTTGTTCGACAAACTGACACAATCCGTGGATCAGTAGATACCAGCGGGGATAAACAATACGAAAACACATATATAAAGGTTGTTCCATCCATCCAAGGCTACGACGAAACTAGATGATGCAAAAGCGAATGTACATGTGGTGATTGTCACTCCAGACTACAGGAAACTACAAATGTCTACACCCCCGGCCGAGGCTCCAAGGCAGCCTCCATGATGTCGACAATGTTGCCTTTGTTCTCTCTTTCCTCGATGAGCTTTGCTGCGACAGCCATGCGATATAAAAGAATGTCATCCTTGGAGAAAGGCAACATGGTTTTAGCATCAAAGTGCTGAATGAAGAGCATTGTGAAGAAGCCACAGTCATAGCTGTAAAAAAGAGAAAAGAAAACAAATGATCATAGTTAGCAGCAAAACTCGAAAGCAATGTGCAATGAATGGTTACATGAAGGTAGCATTTTGTTTAACCTATTGTAGCAACCATAAACTTATAAAAGAGCATATAAACCTAACTATGGGATCAATTCTGCCCCAAAAACAGAAACTTGTACAATTGCATCCAAAAAGGAGAAAAAAATCTTACAGAGTCTTCTGTTGTGGGTGTTCGGGTGTGGAAAGAGTGTAGCGGTCGATGTCTATATGGTTTGACACTCCATAAGCTTTGCAAAGTGTAGCAAAGTTAATGAACTGGAAAATAGCAAAAAATTAGACATTAGTGTGATAGACAAAAGACAACAAAAATGTAATACTTGTAGACAGTTCTAACAACAAACCAGGTTCTTTGCTGCTTCCTCGAGAAAGCTCTTGTCCTTGTGGTTCAGGGAGTCAAACACGTGGAACTGGTCATGGATCAAATTGACAGTGCAAACCATCCAGTGGTTGTCTTTGACCACAGGGAAGTATAGCTAGAAATGCAAGCGGAACAAATTGAAATCCAAATTAGAAATTGTACAATCACTGGATAAATGAATGTAGCAATTATTTGAATCTAATGTATCAAGCAAAAACTTCTAAAAGAGCATTAAAAACTATGTATGGGAGCAATTCTGTCCAAAAAACAGAAAGTTATACAATTGTCCACAAAAAAACTGTTTCGTAAAAGAAATACACATGTAATTACAACGTAGCGAAAACAATGTAGTAAGAGGGAAAGCATAGCTCACAAGGTCTTTCTTCATGATCTTGAACTTCACATTTTGCATTTTGAACTCTCTCGCAAGTGCAGCTGGGTTGAACTTCGCTGGGTCGACTATGAGCTTTTGCTACTCATGACGAAACAGAAAAAGAGCAAAAGTTGTATTAGATCTTAGGACAAAACTGAGGCATGCATCTAAAAAAGGTCTTAGGACAAAACTAACCGTTGAGTAGCAATTGAAAACATATCTTTTCAGAGCGGTTGTGCTGATTTCCTCTTCTCTTTTAGCATCCTTGTTGAAGCTCTCAGACCAAACACACATAACCTGAGTGTCTAGACACTTCCTCGGGCCTAGGGAATTGTGGAAACTCCT
This sequence comes from Alopecurus myosuroides, assembly GCA_028641055.1. Taxonomy (NCBI): domain Eukaryota; kingdom Viridiplantae; phylum Streptophyta; class Magnoliopsida; order Poales; family Poaceae; genus Alopecurus; species Alopecurus myosuroides. Next base: position 35,325,147 of record CM054062.1, read on the forward strand.
GTAGTCACAGTGAGACCCCCCAATCATAATGAAAGGAGGACTGGAAAAGAAAAACAATAAAACATAATCAGGCGTGTCCCGGTTGCTACAATGACCAAAATTAAAAAGCAAAAAAGGAGTAGCTAGTAGCAAAACAAAGAATGTCACGTAATTACAAAACTGTGCTAAAAAAGGCCAGAAAAACAAGACTCACGGGTCATCTTTCCCCTTCTTTTGAGACTTGAGATAGCGCGGATGGCGCACAAACTTGTCGTACAATGCAACCGTATCTGCAGATGGCTTCTTCATCTTTTTCGCCACCGGAGCCTTGGCATCATCTTTCATAGCCCTTTTGTGCCTAGTCCTCCTTTGAAAAGTTACCACGCCAGTGCTGGCATCCTTCTTCTCTTCAGCACCTGAGCTGCCCCCAATGTCTAGAAAAACCAACAAAAAATAAGCTAGTGGTTAAGGCAGCAAACATAAGTATCTAAAGTAGCAAACAGACTGAGATAAAGTAGCAAGCAGAATTAAGTAAAGTAGCAAGCAGAATTACCTAAAGTAGCAAACAGAATTATCTAAAGAAGCAAAACCATAACACTAAGATAGCATTTTTTTCTAAAACCAGCAGAAAGAACAGCGAGGCAAACCTGTATTGTCACCATGATCCGGTGTTGCAGCTTCCGGAATCTCCTCCAAATTTTCCGGTATGGGGGCGTCAAGGCAAGGTTTGGAAGCTACACAACAACAAAAGGTGAATCAGAAAAGAAATACTTTGAAAAATCTTGTTTTGACCGGCAGTGCACACAAAAACCAAGATGAAAAATGCAAAATGTAACAAAATAGAGAAAAGGGGGAAGGAGAACATACACGATGGAGCAACCTTGTCTCCAACTATCGGAGCAGCAACATCATCGACCTTTTCCACAACATCGTTCTGGTCAGCGGCTTGGGAAGATTCATTGTCTTGGCTCCACAGATTGAATTTCGGACAGTCATCCCAGTAGCCTGATGGTATGTTGCGCGGAGGTGAGGGAGAAGCCGGCCTAGGAATGAAAGTAGTATCCGCAGCAACTCTAGGTGGGCTAAGGGCAGTGGGCATGGGTGGAATCACCGCAGCAGGAATGGCTGGACTACCGGCAGCAGCCACTTTGTCTGGACTACCAACAGCAGCAACTTCATCTGGACAACCAACATCACCTCGAGCCGGGCTACCATCAGCAACTTTTTCTGGGCTACCAACAGCACCTCTAATCGGACTACTAACAGCATCCTGTTCCTCACCATCAGCGTCCGTCTGAGAGGTCCCTACAACAACTGCTGGTTGCGGCACATCATTGAGCTCCGTAGCATTGGTTTGCTCATTCTCTGCTGCCCTTGCATTGCCTTCTCCACAAACATTAGAATCACAGTCCGTAGGATCAACAGCAACAAGATCCTCATCAATATCGAGATCATCGGACTCAGAATCAGCCTTGTCACTATCCATATTGCCCTGCCCGTCAAGTCCTACCCCAGCAGCTGGAAACACAACACTAGGGCCATCGTCTTCCTTCATGGCAGCTTCAACATCATTCAAAAGCAAAGCCATTTTCTTGGACTGCATTGATTTTAAGCCTACAGCGAGACTCTTGAGAGTAGCATCAACGTTTGAAGCGAAACTAACCCTGTGCTTGTCGTAGATGTTCTTGAAACGAGATGGTACCTGTGATGAAGAAGAAACATGGATTACATTCAAAAAGAAGCAAAAAAACAGCAAAACTGAGCAACTATATTGACAGAACAAAACAAAATAACTAATGGTGCAAAGTAAAATTATTATAGTAGCAGACATGTAAAAACAACTAAAAAACAGAAAAAGTACGCACGATATAAAATAATGGAACAAAATAAAATAACTAAAAAATCATTGCTTAAACACTAATGGAGCAAAGTGAAATAAGTAAAGTAGCAAATTGTGGGGAAAAAGCCACCTTGATACACATGAAGAACAAAAAAATGCTATACGAACAAACAAAATGACCTACAAAAAACAACACATAGAAAACTATACAAACCTCAATTTGCTCGATGGTGGGGAAAACAAGCCATTCATTAAGCGATGCGGACGGATTTATATCAATTTCTTCGGGCAATGAACTGTCCAAGGGAGGCGCATATACTGTTCTGGATAACGGGAGGAACTGCATACAACCAAAAAACAAATCATCGTTGAGATCAAACAAAACAAAATTGTTACGTGGCAGGGGAACGCAAACAACGAAGAAGCAAAAAAGAAAACAACATTTGGGAGTCTACTTACAGGACGCCTCCCAAAGACGGTCTTGTTCAGCAAGATTTTGTTGTCGCGGTCGATCTTGGCAATGAAACTGAAATCTTCACTTGTCACAAAGCAAACCCTAGGTATCCCATTGTTTATGAAGTGCTCATTCTTCGGGATTAGCAAGTGGTCCATGTACACCAGCTACATATGGAAAAAAAACACACAAGAATCAACCTGCAGCTGTAAAAAAGTGCAACTAAAAACAGAAACAAAATTCACGCGAAAAATAAACAATTGGAGCAACAGAACATAACTAAAGCAACAATAATATAAAACTAATAGAGCAACAAAAACTATGTAAAGTAGCAAATAACTTACAGCTAGAACATAAAAAACAGAAACTGGTACACACAAAACTTAAATGTGGAGCAACAAAAAAAAAACTAAAGAAACAAAAAGTTAAATATAATGGAGCAAACAAAACTAAGAAAAGTAGCAAGCTACACAGAAAAAGGTAAAACCTTAAACCTAGAACATGATAACAGAAACAAACACACAGAAATAAAACAAATGAAGCAACAGAAACTAACTAAGGCAACAATAAATTAAAACTAATGGAGCAAACAACATTAAGTAAAGTAGCAAGATGTGAAGTAAAAGTTAAAAACTTACAGCAAGAACAGGCAGTGGGCCAGACATCCAGAATTCAAACATGTTCTTCACCTTCGTCTTCTTCTTCGAAGGACCGGGTGCTTCCTCGGAATCAACATTCAGCTTGCCCTTCCGAAAGTTAACGCCATCAAGCTCGAGAGGTTGCTCCTTCTTCTTCTGAATTTTTTTCAATGTAATGCATCAGAAGCTCCAAGATGTGCTCCTCCCAATCATACTCATGTGTCCTCTTTGGGTCACTCGTGGACCCTATGTACTCTAAGCACATCATGTTGTTGGTGGAAGGATTCAGAACAGTGGCAAAGCACAAGAGGTCCCATGTCCTGATAATGGCATCCTCTTCACCGTCGTCAAGCTCCTTCAACAACTTCGCTGCATTCTCTATGGGAAGCCTCGACAACGGGCCTTTGTATGCCTCTCTGATGTCTGAATGAACACTCTTGGTGAGCAACTCAACAGGCTTTGAACCTGAGCGTAGACCAAACACCTTCTTGATAATATCCCTTGTGAAAACTATCCGTTTAGATCCACAATGAAACTCACGGAGCTCAACCACGGTGTTCACGGCAACAAAATCAATCAGCTCGTTGGGGACATTGAAAGGAGAAATATTGAGAAGTGAGGCAAAAGCGCTGTACTGCTCAATAATTTCTCGCTTCCGCGGAGAGAGATCATTTGCGCACTTCAGCAAACGCTTGGCAGCGAATCGGTCCTTGCTGACCCAATACTGCCACTGCTCCTGCTCAACAAAAAAAAGAACACTATGAACAAAAAAAGGAAACAAAAGAAGCACACAAAATGAACAACAGAAGCAAAAAGAATGCAGTAATAGAACAAACCTCCATTGCGCTGCTAATTACAAATTGCAAGCAGATACACTAGGAGGCCGAGTAAGTACACCAAAAAACCTGCAAAAAGAATAGATGAAGTTCAGAAATACAACTACTTGCACGTACGGTAAGAACTGAAAAGGAAAATTGCTACAAACACGGTTATATGTACACGGGGTGTCGATGTGGTTGAGCAACTAAAAATATGTTCAAAGAGTCTACAATCTGCTAAAATAATTTGCAATTTGCTCAAAAACACAACTAACATCTATGCAAAAAACATAGAATAAGCACATGGAAGGTAGAGTGCAGTGGAGCAATTTGTTCCAAACAATTGCTACTGAAGAAGTTGGGCACTAACTATTGTAGCAAAAATTAGGAGCAACTATTGCTCAGAACCAACAAGCTGGAGCAACGACGGTGGTCAAGGGAAGGGGTTCGCCTGAGACAGCAATTGGGCGCTGCAGGGGAGCGCCGGAGACCTCGCAGACCAGCGACAGCGCTGCCGCTCGAATCCGCTGCGTAACCCTAGCTACCGGCGTTGATGCAAATTAAGGCGAAATTGGTCACGTCGGGGGGGGGGGGCCTGAGAGCAGGATAGGGCTCGGGCAGGGGGCGCCGGAGTGCGCAAAGACCCGCGACCGCTCCGCCGCCCGCTGGCGCTCACGACTGCTACCCTACCTACGAGATGTCGCCGGTGATGACAGAGGGGGGCCTAGCCGGAGAGGAGGAGGGAAGCGAAAGGAATAGAACCTCAGGGAATAGCCGGAGAGGAGGAGGAGGAGGAGGGCGACCGCGTCGACGGCGTCGCCTCTCGTCGCCGCCCGCGAAGCCTACCGTCGCCGCCCGCGTCGCTCACCTCGCCTTCGTCGCCGCCTACGCGCCGCGCGAGTGGAGACGTAACGGTAAGCGATAAAAATGGGAAACCATGGTGGAACAGAAACGGGTGCTGTCCTAATCCACGCGAAACCGGCGGGGACGTGGGCCTAATCTAACCGCCCACGTCGCTCGTATCCAACGGACACCGACCCGGGGGACGGAACGCAACGTTCCCCCGGGTGATTCACAGCATTTTCCTTTTTTTTTACTGCCACGTTGGAACCCATGGACCCGCTTTGGTCTTTTCTCGAGATAAATGAACTGTTTATTGTTTTAGACAAATATAAACACCATCTTTTAGTTATATAATATGGCTTGGGTCTACACTATCTCACGGTAAAAGCCGCGACCAGCAAAGCCATGTGCCCACGTCGCCCGTGACCCAGAGAGCATCGCCCGCCACCGCCCTAGGGTCTCCACCACCCCTCCACCGCACCGCTTCGCGGCAGCAAAGCCGCATACGTCTGAGGAAGGCAGCGGTGGGGCGTCATTTTGCAGCCTTAGCTGCTCTCTCACTCGAACTCCGGGGATGGACGCGCAACAAGTTGGGGTGTGGCGGCGCAACGGGGAGCGCGTGGTCTAAGGCGGGTGGATGCACGGGCCGCTGATGTAGATGGCGGTGGTCGCGACGGTCAGTGTGTGGTGCCCTGCATACACTATGTTCCTTGCCGATGATGGCAACGGGTTTGGCGTTGTTCTCCTTCCTGATTCATGAGTAGGAAAAGGCATCATGATGGCGTGTTAGGAGAAGGGTGGCCGCACCCCCTCCCTAGCCCAACCCTTCCTTTTTTCTTGTCCTCATTTTTCTTTTCTCTTTTTCTCTCCAATAATTTTAGAAAACAAATACCGGGACGATGAGTAACAACTTGTGAAGCCACTAGCGCCCACCTGGCAACCCCCTAAAATAGGGTGCGTCCATGAGGGGGAAATCTGCCCGCCTCCGGCACCCCCTTTATATGGAAACTCCCCGAAACTCTTCTGGAATCACATAACTCATATAGATAAAATCATTGATATTATCTACCGATGTTAGGAACATATTTCTAACATTTCGGGACATCTCATGTTCTCCGTTACCTCTCATATAAATTATGTCTAACACCGGCACAATTTCTCTCTAATAGCAACTTCCCCGAAACCACTCCGACTGACACCGGACTTGTTTTTGTGACATCGTAACGATATCCAACATTCATAAAACCAATAATAACATATTAATTATCTCAATTAAAGGTTGGCACAGCTTAAGCGTGTGACTCGTAAAGCCTCGATAACACACAAACATGTCCGATAACTTACCAAACAATAACCAACAGCGAAATCGTGGACGTCCATGATGCCTCATGTGTGTTCCCGAAGAACGAGGGAAACTTATACGTTACTCATTGCACTTATTCGTTTTACTTCACGATACTGATGATATCACGAGGTGAGACCATGTGATCCAATCTGAACAAACTCTTTGATCATAACACATAAAACTCGTTACATATATCGTCTTTTTTCCCATCCATATCCCCGATGTCCTTGTGATAAATCACACTGTGTCTGGCTAGACGATATGACATCGGTGATATTGAGAGGGCCCATAGTGTGTATCTCTCTATCGTTTAGAGGAGTAAGTACTAGTCTTGAACGATCTCAGTTCCATTACACTTTCTAGGTCATACCCACATATCACCGTTATGATCCCCAATTACGAAAAGACGGTTGATGATAACGTCGATCGTGTGATAGTCAATGCCAACTTCATATGTATTTTGCTAAAATATATTATAATGGTTAGTTTCTTTTAGCAACAACATACACTTGGGTCAGTTCAGTACTATTGTTACTCTAACAATAAACTCTTGTGTTTTGCTAGACTTTTAACCAAGTCCATGATCAGGAAAATGTGATCATCTCACAAACCATAAGATAATCTTAGAGGCAAGATTATGAACTCTTGTTTGTTTATTTATTCACACCCGCACAAAGGTTTTCCTTTGAAAACACACTTTTCAAAGTGCTATAGCGGTTGTAGCATGATGAAATAAACTTAATTCTAAACTTGGAGATAGAATAATAACTGAATATTATTGTCTCTAGAAAATACCTCCAACACTTTGTGGCTTTGATAGCCACGAAGACATTGTCGGGAGCTACCAATTGAGTTATGGTGTGTGCCTCGGCTTTGAAGCATCGAGTTTTGGTGGCTAAGTAGATTTGGCGAGGATCCTCCAAGTTGTGGAGTGTGACTCATTCTTACGAAGGGTCTAGTTGTCAATCTCAACAGCAACATAGTGTTTCGTGCCTCTCCACTTTGGTGGTAGGACACGAAGGAGATACGGTGTGCCATTTGATAGCTATTTGGTGTTTCACTTTGGTGAACACCGCGCCGCTCCAACGAAGACTAGCTTCCTTTGAAAAGTTAACTTCGGGATAAATCTCCACGTCATTGTGTTCGGTTATCTCTCAACTTACCTTTACTTATTATTACTAGCTTATTTGCTTAACTATCTAGTGCTAGTAGTCTTTTGCTCATCATATAGGACTGTCCACCTAATTGCATAATCTAGACAATCTATATTTGAGCAAGTCTCAATTGAAAAAGAAAGTAAAATTTTAACATTGCATCTCGGGGAACTAGGCATCCGGATCTCGCTCGCGCATCTGTCAGCCTCAGGTTCCGGTGGTCATGGAGGATGCACACGGACTCGAAACTCTCCTAGCGGGGCTCGATATGGAGTTCTCCCGTATGGACCGGGCCATCTTTGATACCTCTACTGTAATGTTGTTTGGAGATGATTCCTCGGCTCTGCCATGGGAAGACAAATGGATGGATGGAAGGTCGCTGAAGTAGGTAGCTGATGTCTATGCACGCTTCTATTCTTGTAGACAGTGTTGGGCCTCCAAGTGCAGAGGTTTGTAGAACAGCAACAAGTTTCCCTTAAGTGGATCACCCAAGGTTTATCGAACTCAGGGAGGTAGAGGTCAAAGATATCCTTCTCAAGCAACCCTGCAATTAAGATACAAGAAGTCTCTTGTGTTCCCAACACACCCAATATACTTGTCATGTATATAGGTGCACTAGTTCGGCGAAGAGATAGTGAAATGCGAGTAATATGGATGGTTATAAGTAATAATAGCAATCTGAAATAAATATGGCAGCAAGCAAACATGTAGCAGAATAGGCGGAAAACGGTGTTTCAATGCTTGGAAACAAGGCCTAGGGATCGTACTTTCACTAGTGGACACTCTCAACAATGATCACATAATTGAATAACTAAACAAGGTCTAGGGTGCCAGAACAGAGATCTGTCCCCTGAAACTTGGGTTGACGATGACGGCGGCTGCGGAAGGTTTCGTGGAATTTCGCTGATTCTTTTAGGGTTTTCCCCGGGGGAAGTATATATAGGCAAAAGGGCGATGCCAGGGGGTGGCCAGGGGGCCCACACCACCAGGTGGCGCGGCCACGGGGGACCCACGCCACCCTATAGTGTGGCCACCCTGTGCCACCCCCCTCCGGGGCTCTTCGGGACTTCTGGATGCTTCCGGGGAAATAGGAACTTCAGGATTCGTGGGGTCAAATTCCGAGAATATTTCTAGAACAAGTTTTCTGAAATAAAAAACAGCAGAAAACAGGGAACTGACACTTAGCATCTTGTTAATAGGTTAGTCCCGGAAAACGTGTAAACATGCTATAAAGAAGGGAGAAAATATGTAGCAATTTGCATAATATCAACATGGAACATCAGAAATTATAGATACGTTGGAGGCGTATCAAGCAACCCCAAGCTTAGTTCCTACTCGTCCTCAAGTAGGTAAACGATAAACAAAATAATTGCTGGGGCGACATGCTACCACACAATCTTGATCATAGTATGTAGAAGCATATGTAAGCTGAGATCATAGAACTTTAACACAAACATGATAAATAGAACTTTAATAATAAAGCATAGCAATCACTTTGCATCATGAGAAGTATCTCAAATAAAAGATCATGAATAACAATGCAAAGAAAGATATACATTTTTTTCAAGTATAGAGGAAACATGGAAAAGTGGTATTTCGCTAGTCCTTAAGAGTGGGGCAAAACATAAATGCCATGACACCTTCAAAGTTCATGAGGATGACTAGAACAAATAATTTGAGAAAAATAAATAACACATCATGAATCAATTAATAATGTTTCTGGGACAAATGCACATAAAACTCAGAATGGCAAAAATGCTCTCTCAACTGTGCATAAAGTTAGAAGATGGAGACTGAACATAAAAGTAAAGGAAAGTCCCTTCGTAGAGGGAAGCGGTGACGAAGGGATGGATCCTAGGCCTGTCGGGTGAGCCTACCCGGTCTCAGGCCCACGGCCCAAACTCTAAAGGAGGCGTCATGGATTACTCTAGAAGGCCCAATTGAAGCCCACCCGCAAAGCCTTGCGGGTCAAGTTAGGAAACTTGTAACCGACTCTAGGTTAGGGTTCGAGTCCTCCCTGGGTACGGTTTGAGACCTGGCCACCTATATAAGGCCATGAGAGCCACATGAGAGGGACCAAGCAATACCGCACCACCAAGCCTTGAGATCGAGATCATACTCTCGACTTGAGAAACCCCCCATTGTAACCTATCTACTCGTTAATACAGATCGACAGAGGCAGGAGTAAGGGTTTCACCTCTACGAGGGCCCCGAACCTGGGTAAATCGTGCCCCCCGTCTAGCCGACGATTGTCACCAGCGCCTACATGTTCTCCTAATCGAAACCCTATGGGTTCACCCGAGGGACTTGTTGAGATGCAGATTCGACAATTGGCGCCATCTGTGGGAAGGGCGGGCGCTGGAGCTCTGGCATCTTCGACTTCACCGACAACCAACTCACGCTGGAACCCCAGGACTTCGACTCCAACCAATCCGATCCGAATAGGGTCGGTCATCGTCGCCCCTCACTCGCCGGAATCACGTGTGGTATTCAGCGACTTGGAGAAGAGCATCACGCTGACTTTCGGAAGCTTCCAGTTCTACACCAACAAAGACGGAATTCTACACTTCCCCGAGAAAACCGATCTCGAAGGATCGAAATCTAGGTCAATCTCTAGCCCAGAAGCTGTCGACTCACGACCCCGCTACGCGGATCGCAACTTGGCAAAAGCGGCAAATCTGTCCGCCTCAACACCAGCAATTTCCATACCCTCTCTACAGAGGAACCTTCTCGGGTCAGGAAAGCCTGCCTAACTGTGCCTAGGTCTCGCGAGCCATATCTGGCTCAGGTCTGCATGGCAGTGTCAGGAGCCCCACCCGAAGAAACTGAAAACAGCGCAAGGGAACGCGCTTCCATCAGCGTCTCACGAGCTGCTTGGGATCAAGCAAAGCAGTCCATCCGCACAAGCACGCCACTGGAGCCAGGAGCTCCTCACGAAGACATGACCGCCTACCACTATCATCTAGTGAGAGCGGCTACTGCAATAAAGGAAGCTCGGATAGACCTAGCCGAGCGAAAGAAACTAGCGGATGCGTCAAGCCAGCGCCGAGCCGCACTATCCGTGACACCTTCTGTCGGGAACCGCCCTGCGAAGAAAGGATACGTCTCAAAAACCGCGACCATGGATGGAGAGTCCTTGAGCGGAATTAGCAAATCACTCATGCGTGTCGACGAGGATGGAAACATCCATCCGCAAACTCCCGCATGCGCGGTACTAGCCACAGCCACCTATATGTAGATAAATCAACCAGGGGAAAACGACCCCCGTGCGGAACAATACAAGCAAGTGCAGAAAGGATTAGGCATGGCAGCTGCAAAACTCGCCTCCTACGATCGCAGGAAAGCAGCCGCACAGAAGGACAAAGAAGCACCCCGTGGACACAGGGGCACATCACCTGGGAAGGAAAAATCACCTCGTCGCGCACGAGGGAAAGAAGCCCGACAATGTGGAGATAGCCCGAGTGGCAGCGATAGCAGCCCGAGGGATCGAGACCGTAGCCGCAGCCCGCGAAGAGGTCGAGATCGCAGCCCGCGGAGGGATCGAGATCGCAGCCCGCGAAGGGATCAAGACAGCAGCCGCTCGCGACATCGCAGCAAGCAGCCGAGAGGAGACGTCAATCGCGACGAACCCGGGTACAACACACGATCAGACATCGCCTAGCGCAAGGTTGATAAAGGTCGATCGGCCAGGAACCGCGCGCGTTCCCCATCTACATCCTCCGACGATGAAGTCTGCGGAGCCTTATGCTTTGCCCGCAGCATCCGCGAGGCGCCGCTACCCAAGAGATTTAAGCTATCCACGGAAGTGCAGAATTACGATGGTTCGCAAGAGCCACAAGACTGGTTGTCAGATTACCTCACGACAGTAAAATGCCAACGTGGGAACAAAAACACGGCTATGCAGTACCTCAACTTACATCTAGTCGGCGCTGCGTGCAGCTGGCTCGAAGGAAGGACGAGGGCATGCTACAGATCTTGGGACGATCTAAACCTCGATTTCTGCAAAAATTTCCAAGCAACATACAAAATACCGGCGACCATCGAGGAGCTACGAGCTTGCAAGAAGAAAAGTGGCGAGTCTACTCGCGAATATATTCAGCGATGGACCACACTCAGGAACACAGCAGGGAACATATCAGAAGAAGTCGTGGTTGAAGCATTCGCCAAAGGAGCACGGCGAACCTCTTTCAGGGAAGAACTGGGACGACTCGCACCCAAAACCATGGGAGAACTGATGGCCATAGCCGACAGATGGGCAAACGGCGAAGACGCAGTGTGCAATGAGAAAACCTCATCACCAGCACGCGAAGACGATCGCCATAGTCGAAAGAAAAGGAGAAAGCATTACGACCGCGACGATCGAGAAGAACTGGTGGCAGCAGAGTTCACAAGAAATCGCGACAGTGGATATCGCGGAAATCGCGAGTGGAAGCCAAAGCCAGAAGACAAAACCCCCGAGGAGGACCTCGACGGTTACTGCACGCTACATCTATTTACAGATAAGCACACCGGCAAAACTAAGGCAATACACCTTCTCAAGGACTGCTGAAAGTTTCTTGATATCCACGAGGCCTTCTCGAAGAAAAATAGAGCAGCAGTCAATCAGGGCTACCCGCAGCTCCCTGGAGGAGGAGCTCAAGGATTTCACCAGCCGCAAGTCCTGCCCCCAGCAGGAAATCAAAACACGGTGTTAGCTGCGCTACCAGCGCCACCCGCCCCAAACCAGGGAGCCAATGGATACCCAAACCCAACGGGACTCTTAGGCATGATACAAAAAGTCTGTCCATCACGCAGGATTCAGAAGACGAACACACGACAAATATGCATGGTTGTGCAAGCCCCACCTACGAAGCCCGAGTACCTGAAGATGGCGGATCAACCAATAACTTTCTCCAAGGAAGACCACCCCCACGAGTCTATCGACCAGGACACGCCGCGCTAGTCATATAAGCGCAAATTGGCAACTACGAGCTGGCTCGCGTGTTCATGGACGGGGGCAGCGGCATCAACATCATCTACGCAGATACACTCCGTCGCATGAACAGGAATCTGGACAGACTCGCGGAATCAGAGACATCCTTCCACGGGATAGTTCCATGAAAGACAATCCGTCCACTCGGAACAATCAACCTAGAGGTAGTGCTAGGAAACCGAAGCAGTTACATACGAGAATTTATTGACTTCGAAGTAGTCGACTGGCCCTCACAGTACCATGCCATTCTTGGTCGAACAGCGTTCGCCAGATTCATGGCAATACCGCACTATGCATACCTAAACCTTAAGCTGCCTGGGGAACATGGCACAATCACCATCGACGGCGATTTCCAAAAATCCAATAAATGCGACATCGAGTTCAACGAGATCGCCAAATCTTTCGGGGTGCAGGAAGAACTAGAAGAGATAGCAAAAACCACGGATCACTCTGTGACGCCTCTCATCAAGAAGAACGCCCCAGAGCTCGAGTTCAACACAAATAGCGGTACCCACAAGCATCAAGTGCACCCCACGGATTCCGTGAAAACGGCGATGGTGTCCACCACCCTCTCGCCAGCATAGGAAGCCGCGCTCGTCGAACTCCTCCGTGAGTACTGGGAAATTTTCGCCTGGCAGCCTTCAGATATGCCAGGGATACCCAGTGAGTTCGCCGAGCACTCACTCAAAGTCTTCAAAGACGCCAAGCCTATCAAGCAGACCACCCGAAGGTTCTCAGAGCCCAAACAAAAAGCGCTCGGAGAAGAAGTAAACAGACTACTCGCAGCAAAATTCATTCGCGAGATAAAGATTTCCACCTGGTTAGCAAACCCGGTGCTGGTCCCGAAGAAGAATACTGACATCCTTCGCGTGTGCATCGACTACACGTCGCTGAATAAGCACTGCCCCAAGGATAACTTTCCCCCGCCACGGATCGACCAGATCGTGGACTCTACAGCAGGCTGCCAACGCCTCTCCTTCTTGGACGCCTATTCGGGCTATAATCAGATCAGGATGAAAAAGGAGGACGAGGAGAAAACAACGTTTATCACACCACATGGTGTTTACTGCTACACGACAATGCCCTTCGGGCTAAAAAACGCAGACGCAACATATTAGCGCTGCATGCAAAAATGCCTCACCAAGCTCATTGGCAAGAACGTACAAGTGTACGTTGACGACTTCGTCATCAAGACTCGAGTAGAGGATACGCTCCTTGATGACATCAGAGAAACATTCGACGCGCTGAACGCATACCAAATAAAGCTCAACCCTAACAAGTGCGTCTTTGGCGTCCCTGCGGGACAACTTCTCGGGTACCTGGTCTCTGCTCGAGGAATTGAAGCTAACCCGAAGAAAATCCAAGCAATCCTGACAATGAAGGAGCCAACTAATCTACACGGTGTGCAGTAGCTTGCAGGACGACTAGCCGCCCTGAGCAGATTTATTGCAAGGCTAGGCGAGCAGGCATTGCCTTTCTACAAGCTACTGAAGAAAACGGATAAGTTCGAGTGGACACCCGAAGCACAAAAAGCATTCACAGACCTCAAGCGAGCATTGCAGAGCAGGCGCGTCCTTGCAACACCGCAAGAACGGGAGCCCCTGTATCTGTATCTAGCCGCAACAAATCAAGTCATCAGCACAACAATTATGGTCGAGCGGCTAGAAGACGGCAAGGCGTATGGCATCCAAAGGCCAATATATTATATCAGCGAGGTTCTTTCGCCCTGCAAACAGCGATATCCCCATTATCAGAAGCTCGCGTACGGTGTGGTGCTCACACCCCGAAAACTCAAGCATTACTTCCAGGAACACACCGTCACGGTGGTAAACGACGCGTCACTGGGTACTATCATGAATAACCCAATGGCATCTGGAAGAATTGCAAAATGAAGTATGGAGCTTGGCGCGTGGGACATCATATATGCGGGTCGCAAATCTATCAAGTCACAAGTACTCGTGGAATTCCTGAGCGAGTGGACAGAACTACAAATGCTAGGTCCTCCAGAGTATACGAGCAACTGGATAATGTATTTCGATGGGTCGAAGAGAAACGAAGGAGCTGGAGCCGGGGTAGTTCTGATATCTCCCAGAGGTGACAAGTTGCAGTACGTCCTGCGATTGGATTTTCCACCCGACGACCCGGCATCAAACAATGACGCAGAATACGAGGGCCTCCTACACGACACGAAGATGGCGATTGCCTGTGGAGCTACCCGACTAATGATCTATGGGGATTCAAACCTCATAGTACAGCCGACAATGAAAGAGTGCGACGCCATCGCAGAGAACATGGTCTCTTATCGAGACATGTACAACCTACTCGAAGGAAGTTTCCAAGGGTGCGAACTAAAGCACATTGCACGATCCAGCAACGAAGAAGCAGATAAATTGGCAAACATGGGTTCTACCAACACACCCATACCGTCTGGAATATACTTCGAGAGGATGATCAAGCGCTCGGTGAAGGTCAAAAAGTCAGCAGAAGCACCCGCAACATTGGAGGCAAAGGTCAGCCCGCAAACTGCTATGATTGAGCTCACCCACACCATTTCGAGACAAGTTTTTCTGGTCGAACCAGTCTGGACGCATAAATACCTTGACTACTTGTCCAACAAGCAGCTCCCAGCAGATGTTTGCGAGGCTCGACAGATAGTACGACACAACAAACCTTTTCTAGTACTCAATGGAGAACTATACAAACAGAGCATATCAGGAATATTGCAGAGATGCATAGCGCCCGAGGAAGGCATGGAACTACTGAGGGATATACACCAAGGAGATTGCGTACACCATGCTAGCTGGAAGGCAATCGTGGGTAAAGCTTTTCGCGCAGGATTCTACTGGCTCACAGCAGCCAGGGATGCAAAGGACCTAGTCGACAAATGCAACACATGCCAAAGATTCGCGCCCAAGCCGCACGCCCCCGCCACCGAGATTCACATGATCCCAATCGCCTGGCCCTTTGCACAATGGGGGCTAGACATGGTAGGACCACTGAGAAAATCAACACCCGGAGGATACACGCACTTGCTCGTTGCAGTCGATAAATTTACAAAGTGGATTGAAGCCATGCCAGTCACCTCGGCCAGCGCTCAATGCGCCGTAAAATTCCTCGACTCCATCGTGTGCAGATTTGGGATACCACACAACATCATCACTGACAATGGAAGCAATTTTACAGCAAAGGAAACAGAGCAGTTCTGCGAGGAAAAGGGAATCACCCTCAGTTTCGCCTCTGTGGCTCACCCGCAAACCAACGGTCAGGTCAAGCGATCCAGCGGGTTGGTCTCAGCTGGAATAAAGAAATGGCTACTCGATCGTCTACACCCAGCGGCAGGGCACTGGGCAGAGAAGTTACCCTCCGTACTATGGAGCCTCCGCACGACTCCGAATAGATCAACAAACTACACGCCATTTTTCATGTTATACGGAGCTGAAGCAGTCCTTCCCGAAGATGCCAAGTTCAGCGCCACACGAGTCGTCGCTTACAGCGAAGAAACCTCAAACAGGGCACTCGCGGAAGACGTGGATGCTCGCGACGAGATACGCGACATTGCACTCGCAAGATCCGCGGTAGATCAACAGTCGCTGCGCAACTACCACAGCCGCCGTATACGCCACAGAGCTTTCGTGGTAGGAGATTTGGTGCTGCGGGTCAAACAGAAGGAAGGACACAAGCTCGAGCCACCATGGGAAGGACCCTTTCATAATACACGAAGTTATCCCTGGAGACGCTTATCGACTGAATAACCCCGAGACCGGTGGCATCTACTCCAATCCATGGAATGTTGCGCACCTCCGCAAATTCTACCCTTATGATTATTCCATTCGCGAAAATAAGGCTATACTAGCCATCCTGTAGCTCGAAGAAAATACATGGCTTCTCAGTCATATTAATAAAATACATGGTTTAACAACCATAGTTCCTTAAGTTATTGATCTTTACACGCTAAATAACAGGTATACACCCCAAACACACGGGGGCTACGCCTAACTTAGCATCATTTACAAATACAAGAGTACAAACAAGCTTGGCACCTTAGAAAGTTTCAAGGCGACTATACAAAAACAACATGATACATACATCCTACAATTACATATGGCGACGAGCAGTTTCCTCAGCTAATAATCGATTAACCTCTTCAGAAGTCAGTCGAATAATCTCCTCTGCTGCAGGACGAACGACTGTATAATAAGAGGTCATATCGACTGGAGCGTTTGGGAGCCTAGCCACAGATTTGAAATTGACCTCAGGATGCCATAATCGGACAAAAGCAAGTGCTACTAAGGCCCCGCGGATCAGCTGTTGGGCGGACACACTCGCGAATTTCTCCTACTCGACCGAAAGTTCTGAGCAACTGGCTCAAATCTTATGGACCTCTCTCCAGTGGATAAAAAGCATGATTCAAAGCTATCAGGGCCTCGTGACAATGATCAACGAGTATCTTCGCCTGGCCCACACGATACTTCAAAGAAGCCAGCACAAAGCCTCGACTGCGGTCAGACCAGAAGTTGTTTGCATGTGGTTTTGAACTACCGGCTTCGTGAAGAATATGGTTATCCACCCAATGTTTTTCACACTGTTCGTCAGGCTGAACAACTAGAAAGAAAGTTGCAGAGAGTTAAAGAAGAAAACAAGATACAGTCAAACAAAATGCTAGGGGGCTGAAGCGCTTACAGAGCATATCCTTGGCAACAGCTGCCAACTCTTCCATCACAAATTGCTCATGCTCAGCCGCAAGTTTTTGTTTAGACTTGGCTACATCAGCCACTCCACGCAAAGCTTTCAGCTTGCGCTCACCATCCGCGACACGATCACGGAGCCCGGCAAATGTACCAACAGCAGCAACAAGGGGATCTGCTCGTGCGGCAGACCCACTCGAAGACTCCGCGACAGCACCTGTTACCTGGAAGAAGACAAGAAAAGTTAAGGAAGAATTCAAGACACCCCACTCAGGAAATAAAACCACCTATTCGACAGGTGCTCGGGGGCTACTCCCATCGGGAGAAACTCATGACAATCAATCGCAAGAAATCACATATCAGATATCAAAAGAACATTTCGATTAAAGGTAGAATACGGGAATACATCCCAAGGTTCATTACATCAGAAGAACAAGCTACATAAAGTCTATCCTAAGGAACTACAGAAGTGCTGCCACTCACGGCAGATTGCCCCTTGCGACTAGCACGGGAAATCAAGTCAGATAGCTTCCGAGCAAGGACTCCAGCCGGATCGCCGAAAGGACGAAGCGCTACCTTTCTGCCCGTGGTAGCATCGACGGGAAGGTTCGAGTACGCCTCGTCCAAGCCTGCGACTCCGTGCGCCAGCGCGAACTGGATAGCAGTCTTCGCCCCGCACTCCGACTGGCGATCGAGTAGGCCTGAAGGAGATCGCCCTCCAGAAAAACCTTTAGGAGACCATCCAGCGTAGGCGGAACCGCGACATCAACGAGGAGACGCTCGTGGAGTTGCGTCAACACTCGAATGACATTGCCAATGAGGGAGCAAATACCACTCGCATGCCTCCGAAGCTGAGCGCAAGAATTCGTCAGGGCGTCCACCCGTTGAACCCCGGGCAGCTCCAGCGCAACGCCAAGAAGATCTGCAAAGAGAACATTAATTCCAAGAACATACTAGCTAGTCGAAAAATGACAGAGGTCAAGTGCAACTTACTTGCGAAATTCTGGGCTAGAGGGCGAAGGAAATCAACGAGATCGTTGTCCTGTTTGGTGCCAACCTCCTCCAGTCGCTTCAGAGCGTCCTGGGCCTCAACGAGATTTCCCTCGAGGTCAGTCGACTGCTTGCGAGAGGACTCAAGCTCCTTTCAGACAGCCTCCAACTCAGCCTCGAGGGTGGTCACCCGAGTGATGGCATCGGTTTTGTCGGTCTTCATAAAATCAACTTGGGCTACACAACAACAAATTTCAGCATAAGGGAATTCACACAATCAGAAAGAATAAGCGGAAGAAACGAGTAAATATACGTTGGAGAGCTTGATTATCCGAGACGAGTCGATCACGATCAGCCCGAAGGATTACGCAGTCTGACTCAACCGAAATTACGCGGCGACCAAAGGCTGCGAGAGAGTCAAGCAGAGACTGCAAAACACAAAGAGGAATAAGTTAGCGAAAGTGGAAGAAAATTGAGCCTATTTACGACTGTAAACAGTCGAGTATAGCCTCGGGGGCTACTCCCATCGGGAGCACCGCCGTGCACCCGATAAAGTCAAGAAAGAAAAGAAGCTTGAAGTTTTGAGCCTATAGCCAATCGCAAGCGATTGACTACAGCCTTGGGGGCTACTCCCATCGGGAGCACTGCCGTGCACCCGATAAAATACAGAAAAGAACGAAGTACAGAATTCAAGGGAAAATGACAAAGTTTACTGGCCCTGGGAAATGCACAGAGGATCAGCCGAGCTACCCGACACTTCTTTCGAAGCCGAGGCCCCAACCGCAAAGCTAGGCAACCTATAATTCGTAGCCGCATCTGTGGGGGACTGGGCTCGGCGAATTCTGGACGGTCCCAGCAGTCGGGGTTTCACCCGCAGCAGCAGCATCTTTCCTCTTCTCGAGAGGAAGAGAATAAGCAAATCGGCCCGGGCTGATGGACTGGAGCCTGTCATGAAGGACAACAATAACGTCAGAAGGAGCAAGAAGAAAACGTTCGACTAGAACAAAGAAGGAAAGAAAAACTTACTCGTCGTCGTCATCATCCAACATATCCGCGTTCCAAGCGGTCTGGATCTTCGGCTTGGGAGCGGGAGGAGCGCGCATACTCAGTGGGGTCACGATGAGGGGCTCTTTATCGGATCCTCCACCCAAGGAGTTATCCTTGGAGGTGGCTTCATCGTCTCCCGACCGACGGTGTTTGCGGTGGCAGAGATCGCTACCCGATTCCTCCACGTCATCCGAAGAATCGCTCTCGGAACTCGAGTCGGCGTTGGCAACGCTGGTGTCGACAGGAACATCCAGGTTGCTCGCCAACAGGTCCGAGACTTCTTCACCGGAGACTGGCGGGTAGCAGGTTGCTACCGCTAGACTCTGCAGAAGGAAAACAAGAAGAAGAAAAGAAGAAGAAACTCAGTCGACAAACTTTCGAACAAAGGAAAAGCTAAGACAGAAAAATATTTGAACTTACTTTGGATGGAGGAGGTCTCGAAGCTTCGAATGGCGCGATAGAGCAGTCGGGAAAGTCCTCACCCACTTTCAGCTTGGTGATGGCCGCGATTTTCTTCTCGAATTCAGCATTCGAAAGTTCTTCTCGGCTCACGCGGCTGGGGTCTTGGACGCCCTGATATTCCCACATGGTGGAGGGCCTCTCCTACAAGGGCTGGATCCTGCGCTTGAGGAACACACTCGCCAGATGCAAGCCGTTCAGCGCAATCCCTGCGGCTTGGTCGCGGAGGATTGCCACCTTGGCGAGTAGCGGGGCGACGACTCGACCTTCTTCGACTGAAAGCTCGTGCGCCCAAGACTTTCGCCGCTTCAAGACAGCAAACGGGTGGAATTCGTTAACTCCACCCGCGCTGTTGTCGACGACGTAGAACCATTTTCTTCTCCACCCTTGCGCGGAGTCGATGAGGTGCATGTCGAAATACAGGGTATCCGACTTCGCCTGGATTCCGAAGCCGCCGGTGCGCAGCGTCTCTCCTAGCTCGGTCTCTACCCGCGATTTCTCGTGGAAGACCCGCACCTTGAACAGGGCCTTCCAAAGGCCCCAGTGCGGGCGGATACCGAGGAAGCACTCGCAAAGCACGATGAAGCACGAGATATACTGCACCGCGTTCGGAGGCAGGTCGTGGAGCTGTATGCCGTAGACATACAACAATGCCACGAAGAAAGGGTGGAGGGGGAGTGAGAGCCCGCGTGCGACGTGATCCGCGAAGATCACGCGCTCGTTCGCACGGGGATTTGGTACCTCTTCTTTTGTGCCGAGGCGAACCCACTTCTCGGCGTCGGGAGGCAGTAGAACTTCCCTCTGCATCTCCTTGATGCTTTTCTGCGTGGTGTTTGGGGAGCGCCAGTCGCCGGAGCGCGGAGCAGGTGGCGCGGGAACATCTTCGGGCGCCTGCGAGGAGGAGACATCAGCGCTACGTTTCTTCTCCCCCGCCATGGATGCTGGTGCAAGCTCGCAAAGGAGGAGGTGTGCGCGAGAAAGACGAAGGCTCGGAAGCAAATGACGGGAAGTTTTTACCTTTTACCTAAGAACCGTATATATACACGGAGTCACCCAATCCTGGCCGCTCATTGAGCAACGTGGCACCCATCGCAGATGCCACGCGTGAAGCTGAAACGAAAGGGCGGCGAAGTTTGTTTCGTGCCACGATCCTAACAGTCGATCGTGCGCAATTACTGCGCGCAGTTCGCGGAAAAACCGGAAACGACGTCTCGTTTCCGGTCAAAAAGCTGACAAGGTGGGCCAGCACATCTGTTCTCACTCCGTCACGTCCCATCGGGTGGATAAAGTGCGCTATGACGTCATTGCGAACATCATCAGGCTTGAAATTCTTTCGGATAAAAACCCCAAACACGAAAATACTTCGTATGGGCAAATCAAGACGCGAAGATTTTTTCGCATAAAAACCCCAAACACGAAATAACTTCGTATGGGCAAACCATGACGCGAAAACTCTTTCGCATAAAAGCTCCAGATACGAAATTTCCTTTCAAATGGGCACGACAAGGTTTCCAAACACAAAAACTCTTTCGTATGGATAGAAGATTACAAAGCACAAAAAACTTTGTGCACAAAATCAAGGGAAACATTTTTACTCGAAATATCCCTGGAGAAAACTTGCGAGTGCGTAGCTCCTACCACTCGGTTATACAATGTACACACATCAATCCCCTGGATCGTTCGGCCGACTAGGCACATCTGGATGCCGTATTTCTTTCGAATACGAAGGTAAGACCCAAAAGATCTCTCTTGAGGGTCTGGAATCACACTCAAGCTGCGTCCTCCGGTAATTTCCGTGTCAACTACACGAGGAAAAATCCTAGCGGACGCGCCGGGTACCCTATTAGGTTAAGTTCGACTCGGTAAGACCTCTACGGCCCAGTCGCAATGATCACCTCACCAGATTCGAGTCGGAGGTCTTGAATCTGTGTAGGCCAGAACTGTTTTTGCCCTAGATGCAATTAATTGGCCCTGAGATTTCGGGAGAGCCAAGCAACTGAGCCACATCCTTCTGCGAAAACAGCCAAACACACAGGCACTTTTATTTTCTCGATACTCGAGTACAAGAAATGCATCGCATACAGGATACACATCCTCTTCAAACGATTGAAGCCACCAGTCGAAAAGAAATCAAGATAAGTTCTGAGCGTCCACCCGACGGATTCTCAGTAGAGTAAACGCTCGGGGGCTACTGACGAAGGGATGGATCCTAGGCCTGTCGGGTGAGCCTACCCGATCTCAGGCCCACGGCCCAAGCTCTAAAGGAGGCGTCATGGATTACTCTAGAAGGCCCAATTGAAGCCCACCCGCAAAGCCTTGCGGGTCAAGTTAGGAAACTTGTAACCAACTCTGGGTTAGGGTTCGAGTCCTCCCCGGGTACGGTTTGAGACCTGGCCACCTATATAAGGCCAGGAGAGCCACATGAGAGGGACCAAGCAATACCGCACCACCAAGCCTTGAGATCGAGATCATACTCTCGACTTGAGCAACCCCCCATTGTAACCGATCTACTCGTTAATACAGATCGACAGAGGCAGGAGTAAAGGTTTTACCTCTACGAGGGCCCCGAACCTGGGTAAATCGTGCCCCCTGTCTAGCCGAAGATTGTCACCAGCGCCTACACGTTCTCCTAATCGAAACCCTATGGGTTCACCCGAGTGACTTGTTGAGATGCAGATTCGACAAGCGGGGATCACTCATGTGCTAGAGCTTTTATTTTATTAAACAGAGGTATTAAAAGTTTGACACTCCTTCCATCCATGTTTCACAAACCATGGCTAACCGAATTCTCGGGTGCCTGCCAACAATCACATACTATGGAGGAGTGTCTATATTTTGGGAGATGTATGCTAATGTCACCGAATGGTAAATAGAAAATACAGTACGTCACAAGTCAACTAGATTTCACAAGAGCAGCTACCATATGAAGGACACAACTGGTATAGAAGGTCATCCCTCTTTCTCTTTTGTTTACACAATTATGCTTTGACCGATAAATCAGGGAAAAAATAGTGAAGAGATTTTGTATGTATTAATTTGGGGCTGGGCACCCCACTGCCAGCTCTTCTATCAATTGGATAAGAGGATGAAGCCACTAGTCCAGGGTGTGAAATCCAATCAACAAGTGAGATAAAGATTCGCTATTTACGTCCTCATGAGCAAAAACAGGAACACAAAGCAGGAGTAATTTTGAAGGTTTTAAAGGTAACACATGAGAAATTTACTTGGAGTGGCAGTTAAATACCACATGTAGGTAGGTATGGTGGACACAATGGGAAAACTTGGTTTTAGAGAGTTGGATGCACGAGTAGAATTCCATACTCAGTACAGGTGGAGGCTAGCAAAAGACTGGGAGAGACAAATCAAGAGAGCATAAGAGCCATAATCATGCATAGCGACATAAACATCATTAATCAAAGCATAAGAGGTATCACAAGTTCAAAAACTAAATGATCATAGAGGCTATTAGTGACCGGTTCATAGTCATAAACATGGTGTGAGCATGCGCCAAGTCAACCAAATAAAATATTCAAAAGAGAATACGACAAATTTATGCTTCAATATGACAAGAACAAGTCATGATTCTTTCAATGGAACATTAAACACTCTCAGCTATTTGAGGCTAATCATTTTTCTCATTAACCACAAGGCTTTAAAACTAAAATAACATCTAGCATGATATGAAAAAGTTCTAGCCACAGTCTATACAAGGTTCTATTTGCACCATTAAAAATTCTACTTCAAGCAGCAATTTCTTTTCCCAACAAGCACCATACAAGATATATTTAAAAAAAATCTACATGATACAGCAAGCAAACATGAGAGTACTCTCATAAGACTACTAAAACTAACAGCTCTGAATAAAAGATGCATGAAAACAAAGGCTAAACGCAGTACTAGCAAAAAGTGAACACTCACAGAACAATAAGAATGAAAACTAGAGTGTTCTAAGCAATGAAAACGGAGCGTGTTTCTCTCCCACACAAGTATGATAAGATCCAACCATAAACTACAGCAAAGAAAACTAAACAAACTGAAAGAAAAAAGTAAAAGACTCTCCAAGTAAAACACGTAAGATGTGACTGAATAAAAATATAGTTTCACTAGAAGTGACCTGATAATTTGTCGATGAAGAAGGGGATGCCTTGGGCATCCCCAAGCTTAGACACTTGAGTCTTCTTGGAATTTTTTGGGATTTACCTCCGGGGCATCCCCAAGCTTAGCCTCTTCACTCTTCTTGATCACGTCATATCATCCTATTCTCCTTACCCTTGAAAACTTCCTTCACACCAAACTTCTCACAATCTTCATTAGGAACGTTAGTGCAATCGAAATAATAAATTCACATGGTTCAATTTTAACACAAGCCTAACACTAATAGACACATTAGCTACTGTCACAACTTCTTTTAAAACTCTTTTTCTCAAAAGAACACCAAAAGAAAGAGATTAAGATGCAAATGTAATTATTGGCAGAAATCTGTCAAAACAGAACAACAGGTAAAGATGTTTTTTTTCGAAAATCCTCTGTTGCTCAAATAAAAAAGTGGTCAACTAAGAAAAGTTGCGTATATATCCCAGGATGACGCACAAAAAACAGTGGACAACAGAAATCTGTTTCCTGCGCAGAAATCCGAAATATAGTCTCAACTTTCCACTAGAGGCTTTACTTGGCTCAACTAATACATGAAAATAAAGATACAAAGGAGTTACTACAGAAGTATACAACCCCTTAACTCAAAGAAACAGAGAAAAACAATGCAAAAATAAAAACTTGGGTTATCTCCCAAGAAGTGCTTTTCTTTAAATGCCTTTTAGCTAGGCACAATGATTTTTAAAAGATTCTCACATAAGAATAAGAGTTGAAACACAATAAGATAGAATCAAGAAGCAAATATAAAACACTTTTAAGTCTAACCCACTTCCTATGAAAACGAATCTTGTAGAAAAACAAGTCAATAAAGCACAAAGTGGCTAGCATAGGAAAACACAACAAGTGCAACTTCAAAAATTTCAACATAAAGAGGGGAAACTTAATATTATTGAGATGCATAAAACCATGTTTCCCTCTCTCATAATAACCTTCAGTATCATCATGAATAAAATTAACATTATAGCTAGCACATAAAACATTCTTACCATGATCCACATGCATAAAAGAATTAATACTCTCCACATAAGCATAGTCATTCTTATTAATAGTAGTGGGAGAAAATGCAACAAAATAGCTATCATTATAATTCTCATCACCATAAACACCAAATTTACGAGGCATAGTATCATCAAAATAATTTTTCTCGTCAATAGTAGGTGGACTAAAAATATCATATTCATAATTGTAATCATCATATATAGGAAGAATAATATCATCATAAGCAATAGAATAGTTATCCTCCAAAATGTGTTTATTTGTAAACATATCATCATTTTTACTATGAGGAGATGTATCAAACATATAATCATCAGTAGCAAAAGTATTTTCAAACACATCATCCACAAGTTTAGAGCTTTCTATATCATCTTTCAATATAAAAAATAGTGTGTTTTTCCCAATCATGATCACTACTACATGTAACAGGCATGGGATCATCATCAAAGCAAAATTTCTCCTCCGTGCTTGGGGAACTAAAAAGATCATTTTCATATAAACTAGCTTCCCGAAGCTTAGACTTTTCCATAGCATTAGCAATAATGGTGTTCAAAGAATTCATACTAATAACATTGCTATTAGTATGCAAATAAAGCTCCATACGTTTTTAAATTTTTTCTTCAAACACTTCATGTCCTAACTCAAGATAAATATTATAAAGCTCTCTCATATTTTTGTTGTTTTCCATTAAGCCTAACTAGTGAAAACAAGAAACCAAAAAAAATTTAATTGCAGAATCTAAAGGAAATAACTTCGAGCACTCACACCCGAGGATGTGAGTACCTTTTACCTTACCTCCCCGGCAACGGCGCCAGAAAAGAGCTTGATGTCTACGCACACTTCTATTCTTGTAGACAGTGTTGGTCCTCCAAGTGCAGAGGTTTGTAGAACAGCAACAAGTTTCCCTTAAGTGGATCTCACAAGGTTTATCGAGCTCAGGAAGGTAGAGGTCAAAGATATCCCTCTTAGGCAACCCTGCAATTAAGATACAAGAAGTCTCTTGTGTCCCCAACACACCCAATGTACTTGTCAGGTATATAGGTGCACTAGTTCGGCTAAGAGATAGTGAAATGCGAGTAATATGGATGGTTAAAGTAATAATAGCAATCTGAAATAAATATGGCAGCAAGCAAACATGTAGCAGAATAGGTGAAAACGGTGTTTCAATGCTTGGAAATAAGGCCTAGGGATACTACTTTCACTAGTGGACACTCTCAACAATGATCACATTATTGAATAACTAAATATCTTCTCTTCACTATGATACTCTTAACCCTCTCCGGTTGGATAACGAACACCAATCATTGCGTAGGGCTGCAAAAAGCATTCCTTAAAGTAAGCGTTCCCATGTCTAGTTAACCCCACACTGTCACTATGAGCGCCCTAGAAGGTACTAGACAAACACCACAATTCATAGAGGAGACACACACGATGTGCACACTGTCACCTTCACACCGCGGGACAAGGTGACTCCAAAGTTCATATTAATAAAACACTTGAGTAGCAAAATATGAAGAGTAACATCTACTTATTCAACTAGATTACAAAGCTCACGATCACATATAGATCACACCATGGGAGAGAGAGATGAACCACATAGCTACCGGTAGAGCCCTCAGCCTCGGGGAGAACTACTCCCTCCTCATCATAGGAGACAGCAACGACGATGGAGATGGCGGTGGAGTCGATGGAGATGGCGGTGGAGTCGATGGAGATGGCTTCCGGGGGCACTTCCCCGTCCCGGCAGGGTGCCAGAACAGAGACCTGTCCCCCGAAACTTGGGTTGACGATGACGACGGCTGCGGAAGGTTTCGTGGAATTTCGCCGATTCTTTTAGTGTTTTTCCTCGAGAGAGTATATATAGGCGAAAGGGCGATGCCAGGGGCCCGCACCACCAGGTGGCGCGACCAATGGGACCGGCGCCACCCTATGGTGTGGCCACCCTGTGGCCCCCCTTCGGGGCTCTTCGGGACTTCTGGATGCTTCGGGAAAAAATAGAAACTTCGGGATTCGTGGGGTCCAATTCCGAGAATATTTCTAGAACAACTTTTCTGAAATAAAAAACAGTAGAAAATAGGGAACTGGCACTTGACATATTGTTAATAGGTTAGTACCCAAAAACGTGTAAAAATGCTATAAAAAAGGGAGAAAACATGTAGCAATTGGCATAATATCAATATGGAACATCAGAAATTATAGATACGTTGGAGACGCACCAGTAGCGTCTGCATTATTCGCTCTCGTTCCTAGGAGGCGAAGAAAGCGCCGGACCCGTACGGTAGGCACTGGTCGAGCGGGCGCGGATTTTGGACATCTCGGGGGCTCTATGCCCTCTCGCTCTTTAGCAGTGCGTGGATGCAAGGGGTACATCTTTCGGAGGCGCCATATATCGATTACTCTGGCAATGGACATCTGACGTCGAATACACCTCAAAGTCTTCTTATAACGACATGGTTCACAGGGCCATCAAGTCAAGATCCTGGAAACTGAACTAGAAGGCCTAGGCACCACAAAGGGTGTTTTTTTTTTCATATGGCTCGTGTGTTTGGATCGCTGCTGGACGGGGGAGAGGCTCGATAGATGTGCTCTGCCACACCCTGCGCAGTGCCCACTTGGCAACCAGGCGGTGGAGACTATGTCTCACCTCCTCACTGGGTGCTCATTCTCTCGGATAATAAGGCCCCCATTGTGGATGACGACTTCGTGGATTGGTGGTCAGTAGTCCTATACTCCACCCCCTCCGCTGCGCAAAAACACCTCGACGGTGATTATGCTCGTGGCTTGGTGGATTCGGAAGCAGCAAAGCACAATCATCTTCGACAATACAAGACCTTCGGTAAGTGCTTTGATGAGAAACATCAAAACCAAAACTCGAGAGTGGGTTTGCGTGAGACCTTGAATAACTTCTCTCCTAGTGTAGATCAAGTTGCACTTGGTGAGTGGCCTATTTTATAGACTTTGTATATAAACTCTTTCAATTGATGCAATGAAACGCAAATTTCTTGGAAAAAAACACTGCAAAATATTATTGGAGTTTGGATTTTTTCGTGCTTTAAATTAAAAAACCAAACTTCGATTTTGGTGATGTAATAAATACATCAAGACATTTTTGGTGTGCAATTTGCTCCCGTTCTCCGTGCACACCGCCGTCTCCCCCTGATTCAGACCATCGCCGCCTCACCCCGCCGAACCACGCGGCCTCCAGCGCCGACTGCCACAGGACGGCCCTACTTTCCCGTCGCCCTCCCTTTCTCGAGGCAACGGCGGTCGCGGAGGACGGGGCCCGGTTCGGCGGGAACGACGAGGCCGTCGTTGCCAGCACTCTGTACCATGGACGGCGCCGGTCGCTCGAACTCAATACGAGTCCACGGGCAGGAGGAGGACCACCCCACGCCTCCCGATCTCTCTCAACCCGCAAGCTTTGCTGTTGTTCTGAAGCCACCACCGTCCGCCCGCCAGCCCTTAACGGCGGAGGTAAAGGCAGATCTTGGTGAGTACATGCTGCCTAACATCCCTTGTTGGTCGATCGAATCGAGCCATCTCTGATGCGGATTTCTGGTTTCTCTGTCTCGGGGCCAGGATCTGGCTTGGTCATGCCGCCGCCGGTGACCGCCGACATTAGCCGCTCTCGATCCTCCACCACGGATGGCTGCTTCTCTTGCTCTGCTGTCCTCGCCCCCTCGTCAATTGACCTCGGGATGTTTGATAAGCACGGTTTCATCTCCTCCGTTGCGGAATCTGCACCTGCCACTGCCACTGCCACTGGGGAACTGTCCTCCTCGCCGCAAGGCGGCTACTCCGTCCACAAGATTGTGCCGCCAGGAGAAGGTACTGCTGCTGCCGCCAATGCTACCAGCCCAGGTACCGCTCCAATCCCTACCCCAAATAAGGAGGATGAGGATGCGCATTCGAGGGCAAGGACGAAGTCCGCCAAGGTGGGCCCGCAGTTTAAGGTGATGAAGAAGAAACGCCCCACACCGGCTAATGTTTTAGAGAGGCCGATAGCAAAGCACCCTCGTCGTGAATCTGCCGGAGATGTCATCGCTGTTGATAAGTTGGCAAAGCCTAAGTTGGACTTTGATTCACCAGAAGTCATCACCGGGAGTTTCTGCAGAGCCAGGCTGATCGACAATTTGAGGCGACTTGCCAAAGTGTTTAACAGGCTATAGCTCCTTACACTACATGCTCCAGCCGATGTGTCGTGCTCCTCACTGGTTCCAGCTGGGATTTCTGCCCAGATTGCTAGGGTTCGCCATGGAAATCACTAGAAAGAGAGAAACCACAGAACCTTCCAGGGGACTGCACTGGACACACGGGGAGTTTTGCAGCTTATACGAGATGATCTTGCCGTAAGTAGGCCTTTTGGGAGTAGTCAGCTAGCCGTTTTTTTTGGCCCCTGCCTGCCTTTTCTTTGGGCACTCCTTTTTTCTCTTTCGACCTGCTTGCAGGATTGTAAAGTTTTTTTTCCCCTATCTATAATGCAAAGGCAGAGCTCCTGCCAGTTCACATGTTAACAGTAGAAAACTAGAAGAAAGTGCAGGCCAAGGTGCTAGGCCTCAATGCCTGAGATGACGAGTGTATGGCATTCTCACGAAGTGGGACGATATTGACACTGAAAGTTTTGAGGGGGTGGATACCGGGAGCGCGCCTGAATGGGATGGAATACATCAGAAGTATAAAGTTCTCATGGATTGGTTTATTTCTGTGGTGAAAGGTTTATTTGGTATGATCCTGGTTTATGGAACTTATCTTTCTCTTGTTTGTCTTCATGTCTACAGCTTGCAATAAAGAAAATATGGCATAATACGAAGTGAAATGCACTTCTATGCGCTCAACTATTTCTGTTGTAGAAGCTGCACCAACATTGCACTATTTCACTTTTCATCTTCTCTTCTCTTGGAGTTCAAAATTGAGAAATAAAGGTGAAGTACTCCCTGCATTTCTAAATATAAGATGTTTTAGCCTTTTTTCACATTCACATATATCTACATGTATCTAGACAACTTTTAATACTCCATATATGTTCACTCATATTAGTTCGTATCTAATCAACTTATCAACATGTGCAATAGCTAGAACATCTTATATTTAGGAACAGAGAGAGTATGTGACATAGCATGTCCTTTCTCCCAAAAGAAAAAGAACCTGAAGTTTTGCAAACTCTTATAGAAATTAATATCAGGTGTTGATTTCTCTATTCTGGGAACAAGGGACTCTTTTGACAACTTGCACACTCACTTTTGTTTGGTGTTGATTCAATTTCATTCTCTGTTATAGTAACAAGGGACTCTGTCTCTGACTAGAATTATTTAATCATTCAACTAGCTCGACCTCATTATATGCTTAAAATCTGAAGGAGATTGAGAAAGACTGCCGCCCTTGAGTTCTAATGTTGTGCTTTGTATTTTGTTCATTTTTTTTTCTAGCTTGAGTAACTTAAGATTTCTCTAGCTTTACTATTTCTTGCAAATTGGTGAATGGATGCAATAGTAAGCATCTAGCTATTTTATGTTAATCTCTCTCTGTTCTTTATTGCCATTACTTCTCCTTCTATCTCATATCCATCATGAAGACATCCTTTGACATGTTCATATTCTTACACAGGCCCAGTAGGATACTGATGATAATCCTCAAGACATGAATGCCACTGGTGCTACTCCTTAATTGTCTTGTGGTTTTATTTTTACAATATATGCAATTTCGTGGTGTTATAGCAGGTTAGATGTCTGGTGGAGATTACCTAAATTTATGCAATTGCGTGATGTTTCAAGCTTGCAAATGATAAGATGTCTAGATAAGATCTCAAATAACCGCTGTTTATGGTATTTAGTGATGAACATTTGCTTATGTTTCTTCATGCTATTTTTTCCTTTCTTCACTTAATTAGCATATCTACTATGTAAATTGTCCAACTGAACCATTGAGAAAAAAATTATATTTTTGTGCCTTTCCTTCCTTGCTTTATTTACTGGGATGCTAAGACTACTACAGTTTATATGAGTGAAAATGGAGTTTAACATGCTCTTGATTCTCTTCTGAACCATGTCCAGTCAGTATTTTAGATGTGAGAAATAATGTTTGATCTTCTGCTGTTCAGAAAGAACACTTAGCCATTAGGGTATACAATGGCTAAGCTGCTGAGGCTACTGGTGTGTTCACTCTTGACTGACAAGGAAGGACCGACTGCTGATCATTTGCAGGCATTATTTTAAATCCCACTTTTTATTTTTATTCACAAGCTATACATAAGAGCCAAATAACTTTATCTTTATCTGGTCCTCAAATCACAGACTGATAAAAAATCTTTTTGGTCTACTGTACTGATCTGATGTTGGTTACAACTGGTGTTTTGTACCTTCTCCCATCATCTTTTCTTAATGTGTAAAAGCATGTTGAAGAAACAAGCACACCATCAGAGGGACAAGGATGGCATAATTGAAGCATTGAGAAGCATCAGCATAAGTCAATCTGAATCCTTCAGGTGTCGGCTGATATTAATCCCTGATCAATTACAGAGAAATCTCAGTCACATTCCTTAATCTGCCGCACCCACAATTTTTTTTTTCAATGGTCCAGAAGGTTAATATTTTTGAAGTAAAGGTAGAAGCTTACTTATTTAGTAGGTATGCAAGCATGGTTGCAGCCATACAGAGAGAAAATATCTTCGAGTGGCTCGTGAAAATACAGATTTGTCTTATATATCTAATGCATGATTGATGCAGGTACCTTGAAGGTGGCCACTGAGAATTGGTTGACATACTTGTATGGATGAAGAGTGACAACAGTTTATCTGTCGATGCAGAAATCGATTTTCTCCTTGACACCGAATTTGTGAGGTGACCTGTTCATGTGTGATTGCTAGAGAGGAGCAGCAGCGTTCCTCTTTGGGTATGGCTGTGTGGTGACGGGTGGAGAGGAGCAGGTCGGTAAAGATAGTTTGTTGGGATTTGTGAATTTCAGCGCCGTGTGAACTATGTGGTTCTCGCAGAGAGATGAATCAGTTCAAAATGAATCAGTAATCTCTGTAATTTTATTAAAGTGGAAATCTATGATATAATGCAGCTGTTGGTTTTGGTCCATCAGAGATCAACTCTCTCTGTTCTATCTTCCTGATGTTTATTTGTTCATATATGCACCAGATGAACAATTCCCCATCGGATTGTTAAGACTTGTTTCCAAAGCTTGAAGATAGCCCACTCATAATTTACAGGTAGCGATTAACAGGTGATTGAAAAAACAATTTGACCAAATCATGCATGTTCTGCAACTTTTTATTTGGTTCCGTGGCAACTGACAGGCATATTTCCTAGTCTACCTAAGGATGAATCAGTTTCTCGTAAAAAAAAGAGGAGGATGAAGCAGTTGAATTGAAGGAGTTCTGGCCGCTGAGATATTTTCGAAGGCTATGGCTATGCGCCTGGCAAAAGAACTCCGGAAGCTTGTCAGCCCGCAACATAGTGCATTTGTCATGCTTGTCACTTGTCAGCCCGCAACATAGTGCATTTGTCATACGATGGTTCCTGCAAGATACTCCCTCCATTAAAAAAATACATAAGTTCTATTTATCCAAATATAGATTTATTTAAACATCCATATATAGTCAAATGAAAGTCACGTGTTTTTGATCGGAGGGAGTAACATTTATGCTGGTCCATTGTTCAGCATGTCGTTTGCATGCACTCAAATCTCCTTCGGTGCTCATCAAGTAGGACATATGAAAAAGCTTTTGATATGGTAGACTGGTCCTTCTTCCTAGAAGTGGTTCGCCAAATGGGTTTTGCATATTGATGGATTAGCTGGATCCGTACTTCCATTTCCTCGGCCTCTACTCAAGTGCTGGAGAATGGCAAGTTGGGCCAAAGGATTTGGAACCTGCGAGGACTGTGTAAGGGGAGTCCCTGTCCCAAATGAAAACTTTTCGCTTGTCACGTAGGAAATGCATCATCTTCAAGGACCATGCATTTACGGTTGATTACCCCTCTTGATGGATTGGGACTACGACACCATCTCTCATTGTTTGTTGACGATGTGATGCTGTTCGGGAAGCCTTTGAAAGAGACATGGATTTTTGCTTCACCATCCATGAGGACTTCGGACCGAGTGGGTTAGGGCATGTACAATGGTTAATAAGACAACCTTATCTTATACCCTTTACGAGTAATTAAGATAGGGCAATAAAATATGATGTACAATAAGTTATATCTTAGTCGCATCTCTGTTAATCAGATCTCTTAGTTAAGATAAGACAAGACTCTTTTTTCATTTTTCTCTTCCAACTCAGTAATTATCTTATATGATAAGCCTAAGATATAACTATTATATATGACTTAGGCCCACTTAACTATCACTATCCACAAATTTAGCTAGAAAAATAAAAATGTATACGAATTAACTACTTAAATTGAACTAAGGCTAATTAAATGGGCATCCCACGGGCTGTCCACTAACAGTCCTTCTTCGGACCGCCTCTCGTTTGCGGATCAATCTGAAGAAATGTGCAGATTTTCCAATTCGCCGCGAGCCTGCGACCCTTGCACTGTCGGGTGCAAGAATTTCCATGAACACACAAAGGGCTTTTCAGTTTGGCCCAGGCTGAAGTGGTCTTTTCGTTTTGGGCCAAGCCGAAAGGTCCTCCTTGGATGCTGACAAGTGGCTAACCAAGCTCGCCGAGCTAAACTTGGACTTGAAAAGTAAGCCTCGCCTTCTCTTCTCTGTTTCCTCTAGTTTTTTATATGATTCATTATACTGATATTGATTAACTCAGACAACTTATCTCATAGGAACCTTTCCCCTCTCGAAAAGCGGCGCCGAGAAGGCCATCTAGCAAGCCTGGGAAAGAAGAGCTCAAGCTGGGGACACTCTCTGGGAGATGGCCAATGTTGAGGACCTCATGGCGGTCGTCAAGGCCCGAGTTCTGCCACTTAAATTCATCGGAGCTGATCTCCTATCAAGTGCAATCCGGGTGTACCGAGCCTTTTTGCCGGGTATGGAGGTCCCGGGGTCGATTGAAGAGCTGGCCAAGTGCCTCGACAAGACCAAGGACCGCCTCAAGGAGTGGCGTGCTTCGGCCGCACACGCTGGTGCAGATGAAACTCTGCAGTTTATGCTATCCTGGTACGAGTCCATTGACCTCGAGGTGCTCAAGACCATGCGGACCAAGTCCAAGTGGTCCATGGATGAGTCCCACATTCATCGTCGCCAGGAGACCGCATTTCGGCTCGCCTCCTACACCGAGACCAAGGGCTTCATCGAGGGTCTTCCCGAGCCCGAGATCGAGGACGAGGAGGAAGAGGAATCCGAGAATTAGGGCGGCGAGGCTGAAGGTGAAGCTGACGCAGAGGAAGGCTCCGAGGAAGTCGACGAGGTAATCGAGTCCGAGGTCGACCCGTCCACCATCACCGAGGCGACCACGACCGCAACTCCAGCTGCCGAGACGGTCACCGCCGAGACTGCCACCGAGTCCACCATCCCGGAAGGGACCGACACAACTCCCACTCCTTTGGTTGCGTCCTAATGATTATCAAACAACTTTTAAATTTTTCAGATCCCCGGTATGCCGGGTGCAGATGTAATGAACAAGTTTATGTTTTGCCACTTTGATTTTAATTTAACTTGCGCAAGACTGGCTAGATGCCGGATTGCTTTAAATAGAGTCCCCTGGTATGTTTTCTTATCCACTCGCCTTTCTGTTCTCTGCTCTTGCCTACCACTTGTGGTTTTTTGATAGTCGAGTCACGAGATTTCGAAAACCAACTTAACAATATTCACAACTCTGAGATAAGAATTAAAACTGTCCAACACTTAACCAAAAAAGGAAACAACAAACAACTTATGTCGGTTTGTTAACTCTTTATTTCCTTAGTGGTTTTTCATGTGATCATTACCCTTAGCT
Source organism: Alopecurus myosuroides (assembly GCA_028641055.1). Classification (NCBI taxonomy): domain Eukaryota; kingdom Viridiplantae; phylum Streptophyta; class Magnoliopsida; order Poales; family Poaceae; genus Alopecurus; species Alopecurus myosuroides. The sequence goes on from CM054062.1 coordinate 35,359,411, forward strand.
TGTTCTCCTTCATGCCATGAAGCCGGGTTTCGGACAGCATCAAAGTCGAAGTGTTGACTCTTAGGTTTGAGCACACTACTAAACCGACATACGAAATTCCGAGATGACTCACCGGCATACAAGAGTAAAAAGTAAGTACACACAGCAAGTTAGGCACATGCAGTCCCCGAGTCCCTTCTCGGGGTGCCGACATAGTTTTAACTCGGTAAGGAGATACATAAAATGCATTTTCAGGAATGGAAACGATGAAGTACAGCTACATTCCAGGGGCGCTTAATTTCTTCTCCGGACCTGTCCATCTTATTCTTCTCCAGTTCCTGAGCAGCAATCAGATGGACGCATCATTGTGCAGAGCTTGCTCACGATGAATGTCCCTTCCCATGGAGGGGAAAGTTTGTGCATCCCGGCTGTGCGCTGCACAAGACTAAGCACTAGATCTCCTTCTCGTAAAACCCGTGGGTTCACTTTCTGGCTATGATAGTGTCTCAGATTCTGTTGATATACATCTGATCTCGACATAGTTACTTCTCTTGATTCTTCTAGCAAATCAACATCATCTTCTCGGGCTTCTTTTGTCTCTGCCTCGGTATAGAGGGTCACTCTCGGCGAGTCATGTTCTATGTCGGTTGGCAACACGGCCTCTGCTCCATACACCAGAAAGAATGGTGTGTATCCGGTAGATCGGTTAGGGGTAGTCCTTAGACTACACAACACCGCTGGTAGCTCATCCAGCCAATAACCCGGGGTTCGATGTAATGGCTCAATCAACCAAGGTTTTATCCCGGATAGAACCATGCCATTGGCTCTTTCAACTTGCCCATTTGATTCCGGATAAGCGACTGACGCAATGTCTAGTCGGATCCTCTTCTCCTTGCAGAACCGAGCAAATGCTCCCTCAGCAAAATTTGTTCCATTATCCGAGATGATTCCATGCGGGTAGCCATATCTCAGGATAATATCCTTCAGACAGGTCAGAACCGTGTGCCCATCACACTTCCTGATTGGCTTCACCTCAATCCACTTGGTAAACTTGTTCACCGTGACCAAGATGTGTGTCATGTTGCCCCGAGCTGGCTTGAAAGGCCCCACCATGTCCAATCACCATACTACAAATGGCCAAGTGATAGGAATGGTCTTGAGTTCGGAGGCTGGCATATGGATCTTGTTGGAGTATCTCTGGCACCCATTGCACTTCCTTACTAAATCTTCTGCTTGCTGCAAGGCAGTGAGCCAAAAGAAGCCATGTCGTAATGCTTTCTTCACTAGAGCCCGAGATGACGCGTGGTGCCCACATTCTCCCTGATGCATCTCTCGGAGAATTTCTTCTCCCTCTTCCGGTTCGACATAACGCTGGAGGAGCACACCTGTGGTACTTCTCTTGTGCAATTATTTGGTTATGATGGTGTAGCCCTTAGATCTCCTTTGTATCTGCCTGGCCGAGATCTCATCACTAGGCAAAGTACCATCCGCCAGGTAGGACATTATTGGCTAGGCCCATACGGGTATTGGTCGGAGAGGAAAGATAAGCTCATCTACCTCCATAGGCTCAGCCTACATGGCGGACTCCGACATACGAACGAGTCCCCGGGTTCTGCAAGGCAGTCCCCGAGACGAGGAAGGCAGTCCTAGAGATGAAGGATGCAGTCCCCGAGTTCTCCATGATGCACCCCACATCTACTTCCATCGAAACAACTTTGGGTTCCGGATTGGCCGGAACAAAGATTGAATCCGACTGGGGCGACGGCTTGATGGATGGCTTTCGGAGATGCTCCAGAGAAAATTCCTGCCGGGATGGCCTGCCGAGATGAACCCAACTTGGACAGTGCATCAGCAGCTTCGTTTTCAGCTCGGTGTATGTGGTGAAACTCACACCCATCAAACTATCCGTAGGTATTCTGGACAAGGAACTAATATGATGCCATGTTGGCATCCAACACGTCCCAAGTACTAGATGCTTGCTGAAAAACCAGGTCTGAATCACCATAGCATAATATCTGGCGAATGCTAATCTCTTTGGCCACTTTCAGTCCATAGACTAAGGCCTCATACTCGACCACATTATTGGATGCCGCAAAATGGATCTACAGGACATATTTGAACTGATCGTTCTTGGGTGAGGTGAGCACAACACCATCTCCGAGACCTTCTTTCACCTTGGACCCATCGAAATGCATCCGCGAGAAATTTGATTCCGGTAGCGGTGGCTAATATTGCATCTCGGCCCAATCAACAAACAAATCTGCCAGTGCGTGAAACTTGATAGTCTCTCTTCTTGCATACATTGGGGTGTAAGCAGACAACTCAATGGCCCATTTGGCTACTCGGCCACTTGCATCCTTGTTACCCATGATCTCCGAGATGGGGGTTGTACTCACCACTGTCATTGGATGCTTTAGGAAATAGTGCTTGAGCTTCTTGGCAGCCATATAGACTCCATATGTCATCTTCTGGTAGTAGGGGTAATTTTGCTTCGAGTTGGAGATCACCTCGCTGAGATAATACACTGGCCTCTGCCCATACTGGGGCCCAGTGTTCTTCTACCTCTGGCTGCGGCATCAGGTTGATCCGGATCAACCACAACTACATGGTTCATGCCATACCGGATGTCCGCCCTGTCATCTCTTCTCTTGTTCCGAAAGTCCTAGCGGTCATTTCGCTTGGAGGATCCGGCACCATAATTGTCAAGATGCCTTCTACTCGGCTCAACTGAGTCCGGTAAAGGATGTGTTGGATCTCCTAGTGCATACATGTCGGCGATCTTGATGGTATCGGCCAAAGTGCTTGGCATCTCCCTCTGCAATTTCTACCAAAGCATGCTGCGATGCGTGCACCCTTGCACAAACCAGGCAATGGCCCGGGACTCGTTCACCCATTAACATGTATTCCTTAAAGTGATCCACCGAGTAAGATAATCTCGGTTAGTCTCCTCCTCTCTCTGCTTGCACGCGGAGAGCTGTTGTGGATGGTTTGGCCTCCCGTATGTGCTGGTGAAGTTGTTGATGAAGGCTTCCGAGAAATCCAGCCAGCAATCAATGATGTCTCTCGGCAAGTTGTTCAGCCAGATCCTGGTTGGGCCCTCCAACATCTGGGGCACACATCTCACCGCCCAGCGGCGATTACCACCAGCAATATGCATGGCAGCGACGTAATCATTCAGCTAGTCTTCCGGCTTGGTGCTGCCATCATAAGTTTTTGACCCCCTAGCCAGCTGGAACTTGGCAACATCTGGCTCATTCATGATCCGGGGACCGAAACAGAGTGGTCCCTGCTACACCAGAAATTTTTGTTGCTATGGATGGTGTGTTGGGAATCCCAAGAGGAGGGTGTGATGAGTGCAACGGTAAGAATTTCCTTAAGTTAAGAATCAAGATTATCAATCAAGTAGGAGAAAGAGGATCTTCGGAAGGTTGATGCCACTGACGGTGGTGATGGCGCCTCACCGGTGTCAGCAACAACGCGGAACCTGCAAACAACACAACCAAAATACTTTGTCCCAACGGTACAGTGAGGTTGTCAATCTCACCGGTCTTGCTGAAAACAAAGATTAGACGTATGATGTGGAAAATGGTGTATGCTTGCAGTAAGTAAAGAAAGCAGGGAATTGTAGTGGTTTGTTTAACCGTGTAGGAAAATGGACCGGGGTTCATAGGTTCACTAGTGGTGTCTCTCCATAAAAGATAGCATGCTGGGTGAACAAATTACAGCTGGGCAGTTGACAAATAGAGGTTGCACCGTAGTGCACATTCATGACATGATTACTACTATGATATTTAGTGCGGGCATTACAACAATATACATAGACCGTAATCCAACTGCATCTATGACTAACAATCCACCCTCAGGTTATCATCCGAACCCCCTTAGGTATTAACTTGCAAGCAACGGATAATCGCATTAAGCGATGTGTGTAATGTAAGCAATGATTGTCCATGCGGGCACTCACACCGTTGTTTTCTCCCTAGTGGCAACACCACATCCTCCCCCGTCACGTTTCTGTCACTTGAGCACAGGCAAAAAGGAGGCATGAACCCAACTATCGAGCATAAATACTCCCTCTTGGAGTCACTAGCAACTACTTGGCCAGAGCAACCACTAGCAACGGAAAGCATGCAAGATCACAAATAACATATGCAATAAAAATTATAATCAACTTGACATAAGTTCAATATTCATCGGATCCCAACAAACACAACACATAGAATTACATAAGAACACCCTCGATCATGTTAGGCAGCTCACGTAAACATTGAGGCATAGGATGAGAAGACAACCATCTAGCTACTGCTATGGACCCGTAGTCCAAGGATGAACTACTCACGCATCACTCCGGAGGCATGCATGGTGATGAAGAGGCCTCCGGTGGTGATCTCCTCTCCGGCAGGGTGCCGGGAGACAGCTTCAGAACCCCCTGATCTAGGGTTGACGACGACGGCGGCTGCGGAACTTTTTGGGGATTTTTGATCAGGTGTCTAGGGTTTTCCTTCGGAGGGGAATAAATAGGCGAAAGGACAGCGTCGGTGGGCCACCATGGTGGCCTCACCACCCCAGGCACGGCCAAGGGGGGCCGCGCCTGGCTACGGTGAGGCCCCCCTGGTTCCCATCTTCGACTCCTCTTTGGTCTTCTAGATGCTTCCGGGGAAAATAGGAACTTCAGGATTCGTGGGGTCCAATTCCGAGAATATTTCCAGAACAACTTTTCTGAAATAAAAAACAACAAAAAACATGGAACTGGCACTTGGCATCTTGTTAATAGGTTAGTCCCGGAAAACGTGTAAACATGCTATAAAGAAGGGAGAAAACATGTAGCAATTGGCATAATATCATCATGGAACATCAGAAATTATAGATACGTTGGAGACGTATCAAGCATCCACAAGCTTAGTTCCTACTCGTCCTCGAGTAGGTAAACGATAAAACAAAATAATTTCTGGGGTGAGATTCTATCACACAATCTTGATCATAATATGTAAAGTAGAGCATGTCATCCGAGATCATAGAACTTTAACCACAAACATGATAAAATAGAGCTTTAATAATAAAGCACATCAATCACTTTGCATCATGACAAGTAACTCAAATAGAAGATCATGAATAACAATGCAAAGAAAGATATACGTCTGTTTCAAGTATAGAGAAAACATGGCAAAGTGGTATTTCGCTAGTCCTTAAGAGTGGGGCAAAACATAAATGCCAGGACACCTTCAAAATTCATGAGGAAGACTAGAACAAATAATTAGAGAACAAGCAATAACACACCATGAATCAATTAATAATGTTTCTGGGACAAATGCACATAAAACTCAGAATGGCAAAAATGCTCTCTCAACTATGCATAAAGTTAGAAGATGGAGACTCAACATAAAAGTAAAAGAAAGGCCCTTCGCAGAGGGAAGCAGGGATCACTCATGTGCTGGAGTTTTTATTTTATAAACAGAGGTATTAAAAGTTTGACACTCCTCCCATCCATTTTACACAAACCATGGCTAACCGAATCCTCGGGTGTCTGCCAACAATCACATACCATGGAGGAGTGTCTATATTTTGGGAGATGTATGCTAATGTCAACAAATGGTAAACAGAAAATACAGTACGTCACAAGCCAACTAGATTTCACAAGAGCGGCTCCCATATGAAGGATGCAACTGGTGTAGAAGGTCACCCCTCTTTCTCTTTTGTTTACACAATTATGCTTTGACTGATAAATCAGGGGCAAAAACAGTGAAGAGATTTTGTGTGTATTAATTTGGGGCTAGGCACCCCGCTGCCAGCTCTTCTATCAATTGGATAAGTGGATGAAGCCACTAGTCCAGGGTGTGAAATCCAATCAACAAGTGAGATAAAGATTCTCTATTTATGTCCTCATGAGAAAAAACGGGAACACAAAGCAGGAGTAATTTTGAAGGTTTTAAAGGTAACACATGAGAAATTTACTTGGAGTGGCAGTTAAATACCACATGTAGGTAGGTATGATGGACACAATGGGAAAACTTGGTTTTAGGGAGTTGGATGCACGAGTAGAATTCCATATTCAGTACAGGTGGAGTCTAGCAAAAGACTGGGAGCGATAAATCAAGAGAACATAAGAGCCATAATCATGCATAGCGACATACACATCATTAATCAAAGCATAAGTGGTATCACAAGTTCAAAAACTAAATAATCATAGAGTCTATTAGTGACTAGTTCATAGTCATAAAAATGGTGTGAGCATGCGCCAAGTCAACCAAATAAAACATTCAAAAGAGAATACCACAAATTTATGCTTCAATATGACAAGAACAACTCATGATTCTTTCAATGACACATTAAACACTCGCAGCTATTTGCGGATAATCATGCTACTCAATAACCACAAGGCTTTAAAACTAAAATAACATCTAGCATGATATGAAAAAGTTCTAGCCACGGTCTATACAAGCTTCTACTTGCACCATTAAAAATTCTACTTCAAGCAGCAATTTCTTTTCCCAACAAGCACCATATAAGATATGTTTTAACAAAAATACTCTACATGATATATCAAGCAAACATGAGAGTACTCACATAATACTACTAAAACTAACATCTCTAAATAATAGATGCATGCGAAACAGGAGCTAAATAAATGCAGTAGCTAGACAAAGATTAAGAATACAAAGTATTCCCATGAAAAAGCGGAGCGTGTCACTCCCAAATAAAAGAATGTTGGGGTCCAACCAAGCTTATTTCAAAAATAAAAACAAACTGAAAGCAAAAAATAAAAGAAGCTCAAAGTAAAACACATAAGATGTGACCGAATAAAAATATAGTTTCACTAGAAGTGACCTGATAATTTGTCGATGAAGAAGGGGATGCCTTGAGCATCCCCAAGCTTACACGCTTGATTCTTCTTGAAATTTTCTGGGATGTACCTCCGGGGCATCCCCAAGCTTAGGCTCCTCACTCTTATTGATCACATCATATCATCCTCTTCTCTTGACCCTTGAAAATTTCCTTCACACCAAACTTCTCACAATCTTCATTAGCAACGTTAGTGCAATCGAAATAATAAATTCACATGGTTAAGTTTCAACACAAGAATAGATCTCATAAACACATTATCTATTGTCGCAACTTATTTTAAAACTTTTTTTATCAAAAGAACACCAAAAGAAAGAGATTAAGATGCAAATGCAATTATTGGCAGAAATCTGTCAAAACAGGACAACATGTAAAGATGATTTTTTTTCGAAAATCTTATTTTGCTCAAATAAAAAAGTGTTCAATGAAGAAAAGTTGCGTATATAGCCCAGGATTACACATAAAAAAATTCAGGTCATTTTGAATTTGCTGTGATTTTATACAAATTTAACAGTGGACAGCAGAAATCTGTTTCCTGCGCAGAAATCCGAAATATAGTCTCAACTTTCCACTAGAGGCTTTAGTTGGCTCAACAAAGACTCAAAAGAAAAGATAAATCGGGGTTGCTAAGGAAATAGACAACACAAGGTGCAAAGCACATAGAAAGAAACAACGAAAAACGGGTTGAAAACAGAGAAATAAAACGGGTTGTCTCCCGGTAGCGCTTTTCTTTAACACCTTTCAGCTAGGCATAGAAAGCAACTCAAGTATTTTCAAGTGAAGAAGCATCAACATCATAACTTGCTCTAATAATAGAGTCAAAAGGTAGCTTCATTCTCTTTCTAGGAAAGTGTCCCATACCTTTCTTGAGTGGGAATTGATATTTAATACTCCCCTCTTTCACATCAATAATAGCACCAACAGTTCTAAGAAAAGGTCTTCCCAAAATAATAGGACACGAAGCATTGCATTCAATCTTCATAACAACAAAATCAACAGGGACGAGGTTATTGTTAACCATAATGAGAACATCATCAATTCTACCAAAAGGTTTCTTCTTAGCATTATCAGCAAGATGAACATCCAAATAATAGTTTCCAACGGTGGTAGATCAAGCATATCATAACGCTTTTGAGGCATAACAGATATACTAGCACCAAGATCATACAAAGCATTGTAATAAAAATCATTTACTTTTATCTTAATGATGGGCTCCCAACCATCATCTAATTTCCTACGGATAGATGTTTCAAGTTTCAACTTTTCTTCTCTAACTTCCATGAGGGCATTGGTAATATGTTTAGTAAAGGCCATATTCATGGCACTAGCATTGAGACTTCTAGCAAGATTTTGTAGAAACATAATAACTTCAGAAATATTGCAATCATCAAAATCAAAATTATTATCATCAAAAGTAATGGGACCATTATCTCCCACATCTCTAATAATTTCAGCACTTTTATCAGAAGCAATTTCAGCAATTTGAGGCAATTTAGCACGTTTCACCGAAGGGGTGGAGACTTTGTTAACACCAACTACTTTACCATTGATAGTAGGAGGTTTATTAGCACTTGGAGCTTCAGTTTTACTAGTGGTGGTGATAGTTTAAACTCTAGCAATATTATTCTTTCTAGCCAATTCATCTTCTCTTTCCCACCTAGCACGTAATTCAGCCATCAACCTAACATTATTATCAATTCGAACTTGGATGGCATTAAAAGTTTTACTTTCTTTAACATCATGTGGAAAAACCTTCAGTCTTAGGAAATCAACATCGATAGCTAGGCTATCTACTTTAGAGGCAAGAACATCTATTTTACCAAGCTTTTCCTCAACAGATTTATTAAAAGCAGTTTGTGTGCTAATAAATTCTCTAAGCATGTTTTCAAGATCGGAGGTAGAACTTTTTTTATTATTGTAGGAATTGCCATAATAATTACCATAACCATTATTAGGAGGATAGGGCTTATAATTGTTTCCACCAAAATTAATTCTATAAGCATTGTTGTTAAAATTATTGTTTCTAATAAAGTTCACATCAACATGCTCTTCTTGAGCAACCAAAGAGGCTAAAGGAACATTATTTGGATCAACTTTAGCTTTACCATTAACAAGCATAGACATAATAACATCAAGCCTTTCACTCAAAGTGGGGGTTTCCTCAACAGAATTTACCTTCTTACCTTGTGGAGCTCTCTCAGTGTGCCACTCTGAATAATTTATCATCATATCATCAAGAAGCTTTGTTGCATTGCCCAAAGTGATGGACATAAAGGTACCTCCAGTAGCTGAATCCAATAGGTTCCTTGAGGAGAAATTCAATCCTGCATAAAAGGTTTGTATAATCATCCAAGTAGTCAGTCCATGATTGGGACAATTCTTCACCATAGTTTTCATTCTTTCCCAAGCTTTAGCAACATGTTCATTATCAAATTTTTTAAAATTCATTATGTCACTTCTCAGGGATATAATCTTAGCAGGAGGATAATATTTTCCAATGAAAGCATCTTTACATTTAGTCCATGAATTGATACTATTTCTAGGCAAAGATAGCAACCATTCTTTAGCTCTTCCTCTCAAGGAGAAAGGAAATAATTTTAGTTTAATAATTTCTCCATCCATATCTTTATATTTTTGCATCTCACATAGTTCAACAAAATTATTAAGGTGAGAAGAACCATCATCAGTACTAACACCAGAAAATTGCTCATTCATAACAAGATTTAATAAAATAGGTTTAATTTTATAGAAAGCAGCAGTAGGAGCAGGTGGAGCAAAATGTGTGCAAATAAAATCATTGTTGTTTGTGCTAGTGAAGTCACACAACTTAGTATTCTCAGAGGAACTCATTTTAGCAAAATAAAAGCAAGCAGATAAATAACAGCTATAAGTAAACTAATTTTTGCGTGTTTTTGATATAAAGAAGCAAAAAAAGACAAAAATAAAAACAAGAAAATAAACAAAATAAAGAGGTTGAGAGTGAGAGACTCCCCTTGCCAGAAGACTTCTTTCTCCCCGGCAACAGCGCTAGAAATTCTTTGCTACACCAGAAATTCTTGTTGCTATGGATGGTGTGTTGGGAACCCCAAGAGGAGGGTGTGATGAGTGCAGCGGTAAGAATTTCCCTCAGTTAAGAACCAAGGTTATCAATCCAGTAGGAGAAAGAGGATATTCGTAAGGTTGATGCCACTGACGGTGGTGATGACGCCTGATAGCTCCGCCGACGCCACCGACAAGTTTCGATCTCTGTTCTGGCACCCTGCCGGGACGGGGAAGTGCCCCCGGAAGCCATCTCCATCGACTCCACCGCCATCTCCATCGCCGCTGCTGTCTCCTATGATGAGGAGGAAGTAGTTCTCCCCCGGGGCTGAGGGCTCTACCGGTAGCTATGTGGTTCATCTCTCTCTCCCATGGTGTGATGTTTATGTGATCATGAGCTTTGTAATCTAGTTGAATATGTAGATTGATCTTCATCTGTTTTTCTACTCAAGTGATTTTGTTATCTCTGTAAACTATTTAAGCACGGGGTAAAGGTGACAGTGTGTGCTCCGTGTGGTTTAGCATGATATTTATATCTTGTGTTGGAAGATGAACCTATGAAATTGTTGGCGTTTGTTTACTAATCTATGGCGCTCGTAGTGACATTGGGGTTCCATAGAGAAGGAATATAGAATTGAGGAGCGCTGTTAAATCCCCTACTCAATGATTAGTGTTCGTTATTCGGCCGGAGAGTGGTTCAGAGTAGCGCAGTGAAGAAATGATATTTATGCATTCAATTATGTGAGCATTGTTGAGAGTATCCACTAGTGAAATTATGAGCCCTAGGCCTTATTTCCAAGCATTGAAACACAGTTTTCCGCCTGTTCTGCTACATGTTTACTTGCTGCCATTTTTATTTCAGATTGTTATTATCACTTATTATCATTCATATCGCTTGCATTTTACTCTCTCTTCGCCGAACTAGTGCACCTATATACCTGACAAGTATATTGGGTGTGTTGGGGGACACAAGAGACTTCTTGTATCTTGATTGCAGGGTTGCTTGAGAGGGATATCTTTGACCTCTACCTCCCCGAGTTTGATAAACCTAGGGTGATCCACTTAAGGGAAACTTGCTGCTGTTCTACAAACCTCTGCACTTGGAGGCCCAACACTGTCTACAAGAATAGAAGCGTGCGTAGACATCAGCGCCTCACCGGTGTCAGCAATAACGTGAAACCTGCACACAACACAACCAAAATACTTTGTCCCAATGGTACTGTGAGGTTGTCAATCTCACTGGTCTTGCCGAAAACAAAGATTAGACCTATAATGTGGAAAATGGTGTATGCTTGCAGTAAGTAAAGAAAACAGAGAATTGTAGTGGTTTGTTTAACAGTGTAGGAAAATGGACCGGGGTTCATAGGTTCACTAGTGGTGTCTCTCCATAAAAGATAGCATGCTGAGTGAACAAATTACAGCTGGACAATTGACAAATAGAGGTTGCACCGTAGTGCACATTCATAACATGATGACTACTATGATATTTAGTGCGGGCATTACAACAATATACATAGACCGCAATCCAACTGCATCTATGACTAATAATCCACCCTTAGGTTATCATCCGAACCCCCTTAGGTATTAAGTTGAAAGCAACAGATAATCGCATTAAGCAATGTGTGTAATATAAGCAATGATTGTGCACGCGGGCACTCACACCACCGTTTTCTCCCTAGTGGCAACAACACATCCTCCCCCGTCACGTTTCTGTCACTCGAGCACAGGCAAAAAGGAGGCATGAACCCAACTATCGAGCATAAATACTCCCTCTTGGAGTCACTAGCAACTACTTGGCCAGAGCAACCACTAGCAACGGAAAGCATGCAAGATCGCTAATAACATATGCAATAAAGACTATAATCAACTTGGCATAAGTTTAATATTCATCGGATCCCAGCAAACAGAGCACATAGGAGGAGAAGACAGCTCACGAGATCTAAACATTGAGGCATAGGAGGAGAAGACAGCCATCTAGCTACTTCTATGGACCCGTAGTCCAAGCATGAACTACTCACGCATCACTCCAGAGGCAGGCATGGTGATGAAGAGGCCTCCGGTGATGATCTCCTCTCCGGCAGGGTGCCGGGAGACAACTTCATACCCCCCCGATCTAGGGTTGATGACGACGGCGGCTGTGGAACTTTTCGGGGATTTTTGATCAGGTGTCTAGGGTTTTTCCTTTGGAGGGGAATAAATAGACGAAAGGGCGGTGTCGATGGGCCACCAGGGTGGCCTCACCACCCCTAGGCGCGGCCAAGGGGGTGTCGCGCCTGGCTATGGTGAGGTCCCCCTGGTGCCCGTCTTCGACTCCTCTTCGGTCTTCTGGATGCTTCCGGAGAAAATAGGAACTTCAGGATTCGTGGGGTCCAATTCCGAGAATATTCCTAGAACAACTTTTATGAAATAAAAAACAGCAGAAAACATGGAACTGGCACTTGGCATCTTGTTAATAGGTTAGTCCGGAAAACGTCTAAAATTGCTATAAAGAAGGGAGAAAACATGTAGCAATTGGCATATTATCATCATGGAACATCAGAAATTATAGATACATTGGAGACTTATCAGTCCCAGAGGGCCTTGCTCTTCCATCTCCTCCGACAGATAGATTCTGTCGAGCTTGTATCGGGCGTCATTCGGCTGCAGTACTCGGGGCCCCAATCGAGCAGCGAGTACTCCAGCGTCCACCAGTTTCTCGTATCTCGGATTGTCGGCCTTCTCCATTGCCGAGTAGCGATCATTATGTCGGTCTTGATACCCCGCACCAGGCTGCTGCTGAGCCGGGTTGGCTACCGGGTGCCGAGGTGGAAGATCTCCGTCGCGGTCGTTCCCTGCTGCTTGAACTCGGTTGGCAGCATGTCCACCTTGACCGACATGTCCTTGCCCGGCCTGGCCCTGTACAACTAACTGTTTTCCGGCACCAGCCGGGTCATACACTTGCATCTTCTTGTTCTTTCCGGAATTCACACTCCGGGCTCGCCCATCACCGACATGGGGTGACGAGGCCTGTCCACCAGATCTCCCACCATTGGGATGGACCACCTGAGAAGCACTTTCCCCCGGATTCGCCTTCCGGAAAGTCTCATTTTGCCTGCCAGCTTTCAAAACAAGCTCATTAAACCGTACTTGCTGTCTAGCGCGAGATTCACCGGTTAAATGTGGCAACTCGGCATCAACTGCCTGAGCAGCTCTGAGGTTCTTAGCAGGCGAACTGTACTTGGGCCTACTAGCCGAAACAACACTACCATATTTACTAGTTCTAGATCCTCTATCTCTAGCTATCTCGGCCTCGGTTCCGCACAACATCTAACCGACTAGGGTTGTTTCCGACCGGGGTAAAACCATGGGCTTTGTTGTATTCGGTAAGGTCGATATTGAAAGCTTGCCTAGCTTTGGACATCTCGACAGCTTCTGTGAGGATGGCCTGGCGCTGCTCCTCGAGTTGTGCGTGCACCACTGCTGGATCCGCATCATCAGCTACTGGCACAGTCAACTTCTCGATGATATCGGCGAACGGAGGTGGCCTCGGGGCCGATGTAGAGGGACCCACGTATCTCGGTTGATTCTCCTTTCTCTCCAATGGCTTGCGCGCCGCCCGAGGTTGCTCAACACCGGTCCCGACATCACCGGCCACACCCTTTCTCGCATCAGCAGCGGGCGCGATCACCATCACCTCCACGTTGTCCACGAGGCAATCGATACGCCGGTCGCGGACCGCGCAGACCGCAGGAGGATCCGCAGCAATGAGCAGCCCCTCCAGGTACCCGCGGATGATCTCAGTGGCGACGTACACCAGGTGGGAGCCAAAACTGATGATAGAGCCGCTAGCGGGAAACGCCCTGCCGCCGAAATCACCAGCGTTGTCGGCGACAAAGTCGAACGAGCCGAATCTGTGGACAAGGCCACAAACCACGCGCTCGCCCGAAGGAAGCAGAGATTTCGTTAGGATAGAAACCCCAGCCAGCGCTGCTGCCCGCCCCACGGTGGGCGCCAACTGTCGTGGTGAGGTAAAGACAGATGCCATAGGATGGCTTAAGGTTGGGGCCGATGGACACTGTGGGTATTCGGGGAGGGATTGCACATTAAGATGGCGCGCTCACTACACTGCAAACACCAAGAACTACCTAGGTTCGGGGCCCTCGTGTGGAGGTAACATCCCTACTCCTGCCTGCCTGTCAATATATGTGTGTCACCGAGATACAAGGTGGTTCCTCAAGCTCACAGAGCTAGAGGAAGATGGAGCTCTCTCTGGCTCTCTAGGGAAAATGTCTACTGGTTCTCTCTCTGGGGTCGACGTGTCGTCCCTCGTGCACGAGGGGTGTGGCCACCGACTAAACGTACATGGTTAGGCGGAGAACACTGTGCCGTAGCGGACACTCGTTGTCACTACGCCGAAAGTCGCCTCCTCTGTATCAGCCGCGGTGTCCTGTCCCCCTTGTCAGAGACAGGACGTGGCCTCGCCCATGCCCTCCACTGTTCCCGTGCACGTCTATACATCATGCGCCTTGTAAGTTGAACCGCACGCCTGTACTCTCCCGTGATCTTCGGGATCACACCTGCTCCGTTAATCCTGGTCCGAGATAGCCTGTCCTTCATGCATCCCGGGTTCCCCAAGTGCAACTCGGATAACCCGGGAAAATACCCACCTCTAGCACTTCTTACGGAGATGCCTCCATCTCTGTAACCAGCAACTTGGTCCCGGTACGGATCTCGGTCAATAGTATCTCGGTATCCACTCCTTGGATACCATTTTATGCCAAGCTTGACTCTACTCGGGGGTAGCCCCCTGACACCAAGCTTTGGGCAAACCTCCGAAGATTCTTTTTGCCATTCGTGCTTGTAATTCCTGTCAAGCTCCACTTTAATGCCCGCAGCTCAACCTCAATATTGCAAAAGCCCAGCAGCGCCAATTTCCCAACAATCAAAACCGGCAAAGCTAGGCATCACGAAAACAAGGAACAATAGAGACCGACCTTGCGGAAGGTCGGTTTACTGGCGCGAGCGAGGGGGCGAGGTGCATTACGACAGTGATCGACCATGTTCGTTACTTCTTTTTTACATTTCCCTCGTGCTGGCGTCCGTCACGCTTATCGCGGACGTATGCATTCATCAGATCGTCACCACGCATTAGCTAGCTAGTCTTATATACTCACACTTAGTACTCCCTCCATCTCAAAATATAAGACACACTATTTTTGTGCTGGTTTTTTATGTTCAACTTTGACCACTAATATGTAATAAATTATATGGATTGAGAATATATAAATGGTATCATTGGATTCTTTTTATAAAATTCTTTCATTTCATATATCTTTCCATTGATTTTGCGTACATACTATAAAGACAAATCATGGTCAAATTTGGACAGCGTTGACCAGCGAAATTAAAGGGCGCTTTATATTTTGGGACGGAGGGAGTATTACCTTTTTGGGTACAAATAAAAATACAATTGCATTGTACTGAACTGGAAGTACACATGGGTTGCGTCTAAAAATATAACGGGTAGTAATCGAGTGGAGATTTCGTGCTTCCGGGCATCAGTGGTCTCTCTGTTTGAAAAAAATAATTAGAAGTCCGACTAAAAATATTTCAAAAAAAAATCTGAAAACAATTATGGTTGTTCTTAATGATGGTTTTCATAAACGTGTAAAATTCAATTCAAAATACTTTATATTTTGATCTAGACAAAAAGAAAAATATATAGATATGAGTATAGTGAACAATGCATATTTTCAGATGTTCAGATTTTGTCATTTTTGTGTAGTTCATAAATAAAGGGATTTTACGTTCTAATTTTTCATGCTTATACTATAGATCATAGTTAACATCAAGATTTTTTTCATATTTTCTGAAACTTTTTTTCTTTCTTTCAAAATAGCATGTTGGTGCTCGGGAGCTAAAATGGTTTTCCGTAATAACCTTATTTTATACTCAACACGGAGCACATATATACAGAATCGGCAACACATGTAGAGATAACCTGGAGCACATGTATAGAAAAGGGCATCATACATGTATACACAAGTCCGAAGTACATGTACATTGAACATGCAGTATAAAGTACACAGAATAAGAAGTATATAAAAGTACATAGATGACCGATTACAAAGCATATAGAAGAGTGACTACAAATTATGAAGAAGACGGACTAAATTACACAGATGTACGGAGTGCAAGTACACAAAAAATAAAATACAAAGTACATAGAATAGAAAGTACACAGTACACAAAAGACGGAGCACAAAGTACACAGACACTGGAGTACAAGGACACAGGGAGTACGATTACGTTGAAATCCCTAAGTATAAGAACGTTGATACCTGATGTACAAATACATTAAAACTCGAAGTTTGAACGTATAAAAAAATTCATTATCAACATGGGATATATTTCTAGAAAGTGAATACGGTTTGTAATTTGGATGAATGGTTCCACCTCTTGTCTCTTTCTCTCTCATCGTCATTCCACTTTTATTTTGGTTGCGACACTTAGTTGACACACAAATAACCGCAGGGAATCGCGTGAAGATAAGACGACGGTTGGCGAGAGGGGAACATGTGGAGAACGAGAATGCGACAAGTGTCGTAAGAACAACATACACGGTTTCCTTTGCAAGTTTTTAATTTTATTTTTAGTGATTTTCGATCAGGAAAGACCCGATCTAATGCAGCCATGAAAATTAGGAACAGATTCATACGAACATAAATTTACGGACTGACGTTTTCAATCACAATTTGCGGCGCGGGGGACTTCCAATCATACGATACCACGTGAGTCCATATTTCCATAAAAGATATCCATAACTCTGGCATTATTGTAGAAAAAATGAGGCGAATGTTTTTAGCCAAATCGCAAATATAACGACCAACTATCCCTAATGACACAAACCATTACAAACCACCTTCTAAACTGAACAGAGCGGCAAGCTTTGTTAAGCACAATCATATCTGTTAATGCATTTTTTTTAAAGACCACCTTTTAAACTGATGCTAGGTCTATCCCCTTAAATTAACCCGCCAGCTTGTTCTTGTTCATTTCCTGGAGACAAGTGGCGGCACACTCTGCTCGTTCCTGAAGTAGTCGCCGGCGTCCACCTTCCCCTTGGTGATCGCGAGCCGCTTGAAGTTTCCCCCGAAGTACTTCTCACCCCACACCTTGCCTCTTTCGTAGCTGGTGACCCCGGCGACCAATGTGTTCTCCCCGATGTCCAGGTCCCGGTAGTTCACGTACGCACCCCTCGGGTTCTTGCTCACGAACGGCTCCATGAAATTGTACAGGCCCCTGATCCAGTCCGGGGAGTCCGTCCCGTTGCCCGTCCAGAACGCGACGTACTGAATGTTGTACAGGACGCCGCTCCGGTGAGGGTACGGCGTGTCGGCATCGGGGATGCCGCCGACTCTTCCGCCGTGAGGCTCCAGGATGATGATCCCTGCGCCCGCGTTGCTGAACCAGGGGAAGATCTTCTCCCACGAGTCCTTCGGGATGGAGATTGATACGGTTTGCCCAATGTGTATGAGACTGGACGAGGATGGAGGCCATCTCTTCCTCCACTGTAAACAAGTTAAAATGCTGTGGAGAGAGCTGGATCTGGAGGATATTAGACAGAAACTGTGCACCTGCTCTAATGCACAAGACATGCTCATGATGGTGTTTGGCCTGGAAGAGAGAGTTCGGCTCCTTTGCATAGCCCTATTGTGGCAATGGTGGACGGCAAGGAACAAAAGAAATGCCCAGGAATGTACCAGATCAATCGCGGAGGTGGCAATGCAGTCGCGTCGTTGGGCTGAGGAGTTCAGTTGTTTTCTGTCAAAACAGCCGAACCTGGCGGCTCGAACATCCAATGTTGACAGGTGGGAGAAACCGAGTAATGACGTGCTGAAAATAAACACGGACGGGGCTTTTTCCACTGACCCAAGGAAAGGTGGATGGGGCTTTGTGATTCGCGACAGCATGGGCGCAGTGGTGGGTTCGGGGCTGGACAAGTAGCGTACCCAAGAAACGCTATACACACAGAGGTGGAAGCATGCCTCAAAGGGCTTACAGCAGCCGCAAACTAGGGGATGACAAGAGTGGAGGTCGAATCAAACTGCCAGGAACTGGTGAACTCGCTAAACAGCGTGTCTTATGACCGTTCTCCTGTTGGAGTGCTGGTGCGTGATGCGCAAATCATGGCGCGATTGAACTTTCTTTCAGTTTCTTTCAAATTCTGTAGAAGAACTTGTAATACGGTGGCGCATGCTATGGCGGCGCTGGGAGCTAGAGGTGAGGATGGGCCTGGTCTTCTTTGGCCAGACAATGTACCTGATAATGTTCTTGGTTTGGTGGCTAGCGATTTAGCTATGCCAGTTGGTTAATGCAATATAGAAAATTCAAAAAAAAAAAAACTATCCCTAAAGACACAAACCATTACAAACCACCTTCTAAACTGAACAGAGCGGCAAGCTTTGTTAAGCACAATCATATCTGTTAATGCATTTTTTTAAAAAAGACCACCTTTTAAACTGATGCTAGGTCTATCCCCTTAAATTAACCCGCCAGCTTGTTCTTGTTCATTTCCTGGAGACAAGTGGCGGCACACTCTGCTCGTTCCTGAAGTAGTCGCCGGCGTCCACCTTCCCCTTGGTCATGGCAAGCCTCTTGAAGTTTCCCCCGAAGTACTTCTCACCCCACACCTTGCCTCTTTCGTAGCTGGTGACCCCGGCAACCACCGTGTTCTCCCCGATGTCCAGGTCCCGGTAGTTCACGTACGCGCCCCTGGGGTTCTTGCTCACGAACGGCTCCATGAAGTTGTACAGGCCCCTGATCCAGTTCGGGGAGTCCGTCCCGTTGCCCGTCCAGAACGCGACGTACTGAATGTTGTACAGGACGCCGCTCCGGTGAGGGTACGGCGTGTCGGCATCGGGGATGCTGCCGACTCTTCCGCCGTGAGGCTCCAGGATGATGATCCCTGCGCCCGCGTTGCTGAACCAGGGGAAGATCTTCTCCCACGAGTCCATTGCGATGGCCTGCTTGACGTAGTCGGACTTGTTCTTGGTGAAGGTGCTGAGGCTGGTCGTCCGGTTGAGGAGCGTCTCGAGGGGCGTCTTGGTGTCGTTGGAGTTGATGTAGACCGTGGACTGCAGCCAGCTCATCTCCCGGCAGTCGGCGCGCGTCATGCCGAGCTCGGGGAACCGGCTGCTCATCGTCGCCACGAGCGCGCTGCAGTTGCCGAGATACAGGGACTGGAACAGGGCCGACTTGCTCTGCACGACCACCCGTATGCTGAGCTCCTCGGGAAGGGCCGGCGCAAGCGTTTGCCATTTGGTCACGGCGTCGACCGCGCCCTGGTCGACGCTCTTCTGTATGTTGAAGAACGTCACCTTTTGTGGGACCGGCACGAGCCTGACCTTCCACGACAGCACGATGCCGAAGTTCCCGCCGCCGCCGCCGCGGATGGCCCAGAAGAGGTCCCTCCCCATGGCCTTCTTGTCCAGAAGCCTCCCGCTGGCGTCGACCAGGGTGGCGTCCAGCACGTTGTCGGCGGCGAGGCCATACTTGCGCATCATCATGCCCATGCCGCCGCCGCTGAGGTGGCCGCCCACGCCGATGGTCCAGCACACGCCCGCGGGGAACGCGAGCCCGGGAGCCGCCTTGGCCACGGTGTAGTACAGCTCCCCGATGGTCGCGCCGGAGTCCACCCACGAGGTGGCCGCGCCCCGGTTGACGCGCACGGCGCGGAGGTTTGCGAGGTCCACGACGGCGAACGCCTCGGGCCGCTCGGACCGGTACGAGAGGCCCTCGTAGTCGTGCCCACCGCTGCGCACGCGGATGCGCACGTCGTGGCGGCGGCCGCAGAGCACGGCGGCCTGGACGTGGGACGCGTTGGTGGGCGTCACGATGCACAGCGGCCTCACCGTGGTCGGGGTGAAGAACTTGGGGTTCCTGATGGAGGACGCCAGGACCGAAGTGAAGGACGGCGAACTGGGCGTGAACACGAGCTGGCTGGGGATGCTCGCCGAGAGGCACCGGAGGAAGTCGCCGGAGGCAGCCAGGGACGGGGCGGACACGTAGCAAGCGAGGAAGCAAAAGGTGAGCAGGAGAGCTGTGCGTGTGGACACCGCCATATTCGCCGCTCTCGTCTCGTGCGCTCTAGGGACAAATATGGGATTGTCATCAGCTCGTTATATAGGCCATGCGGATCCTGCCACGTAAGACGTGTGCAGCGACGACTTTTCCTGAAACGTGCGGAATAGTTAGTGAAGTCATAGTCAACCATTTTTTGCGTTGGTCATTGTTATCAATCAGTTACTCCAGTACTCGAAAATCTCAAGCAATCTCAAAATCAATCAACGTTGTCAAGGACTCGACTCGAGGCACGGCATCCTTTTCTCCATACGGCGTCCGCCAGCTGGGGTGTAAACCAAGAACTATCGGACATTCGGACTGACTAGTTTTGCTGCAACTTTCTGTGCCAAGCAAGTACAATAAGTACTAATATATTTGTGCTTAGGTGGAGGAGAGAGGAGAGGAGAGAGAATGGAAGCGGGCTCTCATGCAAGAGCCAGCTGCAGCGCGTGCTCCTAGGCACTATGTGAGAGTGGCATGTGGGTCATACATTGATAAAGTAGCACATTCTTATAGCTAATTGTTGTACATGTTGGCTATAACTAGGCTATAGATTACATGGCGTTTTCTTATAGCCAAGAGCCGGCTATACTATTGTCCTTGCTCTAATGGAGTTGCTCTTTGCAAAGTTGCCTTTTGTCATACTCACAACTCTGCTTGGACCTCGGATCGAAGTCCCGGCCAATGGCAACGTGATAAAATTCAAAACTGCCAGCAATTAATGCCAGCTTGTAGCCTCTGGTCCAAGCTAGCGACTAGTCTTGCATGTCCAAATGAAACTTCATGGCAGCATCACCACTAAAGTCCCAAAAAATGACTCGCAAAAGCCAGTGTTAGAAAGAGGAGAGAAAAGATTTTGAGAAGTAAAAACTGCCGACCAGGTTCTCTAAAACTAGGTCCCTGACTGCCGAAAAGTAAAAACCTTCAATTGTGGGTTTTTTTTAGATTGAAAACGGGTCTACGGCCAGGTTTTGGAAAGATACACGGCTTGACAACTCGCATTTAAAAAATAAATATTCATCTTTATGTCACATCACTCGCAGAAAATTTTATATCACATCACTTGGAGAAAATACGTCTCTGTGCATGCTGTTCTTTCGAGTTCCCCTCCGATGGGCTCTCATCTATGTTGCGATGGATGGCATTTTGAACGATGAAACTGATTCCTTTGTGTGGAAATTAATACCCAATTTGATGTTTATGGTTAATTCCATGTATGAAGATTTGAGGAATGGGCATACGAGATTTCCGCGTACTTACCTTTGGAAGCTTAAAATCCTGTTGAATATTAAAGTGTTTCTTTGGTCCCTAAACAATAAAGTCTTTCTCACTAAAGATAACTTGGTTAAAATAAAATGGCAGGAATGTACAAAATGTTCTTTTTGTGATTCGAAGGAAACTATTGAGCTTTTGTTTATCCACTGCCCTTTTGCTAAACTAGTGTGACACATAGTGTTTACTGCGTATAACATCCCACCACTAACCAATATAACAAATATGTTTGGAAATTGGTCGATGGAATTGATAAAAAAAAGATCAAAGATAGAATTCGAATTGGAGTTCCATCTCGTTGGTTGTCAACATGGCATTGTCGAAATAACATTCTCTTTAATAGATCGAAATTATTCCATATTTTGCAGGTAATCTCTCTTGCAGCGCATTTCATCCACCTTTGGACTCTCCTCCTTCCGATGGACCAACTAGAGCTTATGGTTACTGGATGTTTCCGGCTCCTCATGGCCGCTCAGGATTTTTTCAGACGGACTTCATGGCAACACGCTAATCGACTTAGAGATGCTTAGAAATTTTGTGTGCATTTTTTTATGGTTGATAAATGTCTAAATACTTAAACTTTGCAATAAAAAACCACGTGCATCGGTCGATGTAAAAACTAGGGATTTCCCCCATTTCGGAAAAAACACCCATATTTGTCTATTGTTATATGACTCTCTGACTATACACACATATGATAATTTACACATTCATGATCATAGCATAAATAATTTTAGATCATGTTAAATACAAAATTATAAATGTTTTCTTCAAATTTAAATTCAAACACATATAATAGTTCATCATACAACATAAAGTTTCAAAAATAAACTACATGAAGAAACAATCAAGAAAGTTGTCCCTCCAACTTTCACAACTCCTCAACCAAGTTATCTCGGAGTTGTTCATGGTCCCCACAATCTTTGATCTCCATGTACCCTTCTTTTCATACCACTCATGAGCATAGGTTATATCTTGGGAATCCTCATCCTCTATGATCATATTGTAAATTATTGTGTACATTGTGATGATCGTCCATGGAGTCTTTTGATCCTAGTCGGTCGTTGCATAATGGCAAAGCGGGATTGCAACACCCCAAATCCTCCTCCTCCTCCTCCTCCTCCTCCTCTTCTTCTTCTTATCAACCCGAGGATTCATTTCAAAGCGGTACGGGATGAGCCTTGTAGAGATTTTTTGACTACGTTCGTGCAGGATCGCCTGGTCAACACCATGTATACAATGCTGGGGTAGGATTATAAATATCCATTGTCAACATGTCAAATGAATTGTTGCAGGAAAATCAATTAATTATAACTAAATGGTGCAAAGTAACACTATTTATTTTTGTAAAACATTGGATAAGGTATTGGTGGGAGATCTTTATTGTAACATTTTTTCATTGATGAAGGTTTTGTATGTTTGGATATAGCATGATTAATTTTCATTGATTTCTCTTCTTATATTGTGAAATATTAAGAAATAGGTGTATATTAAGAATGTCGAGATTGGCCCCTACTTCCGCAACCGGAGGGGTGTGCGTCAAGAGGACCCACTCTCCCCTCTGCTCTTCAACTTTGTGGTGGAGGCGCTAGACAACATGCTTAGAGCTGTGCGGCTGATGCGGGGCACATAGTGGGGCTGTGGGGGTGGTGCCAGACTTGATTCCGGGGGGAGGGGGGCATCTCTCATCTGCAATATGAAGACGATACTCTCATCCTTATCCAGAAGGATGACCTGTCGATAGCTAACTTGAAATTCATGCTACTCTGCTTCGAGAACTTGTCGGGGCTCAAGATAAATTTTCACAAAAGTGAGGTGTTTGTGCTAGACCAGCCTCTACAGGAACAACATAGGATTGCCAATATGCTTAACTGTAAGCTGGCATCCTTCCCATTCATCTACTTGTGTATGCCTATCTCGGACCGCAAGCTCACCATCGAACGGTGGAACTTCCTGGTTAACAAGTTGGCAGCAAAAGTGGAAGTTTGGATGGGAAGACTTCTATCCTCCGGGGGGAGGTTGATCCTTTCCAATGCCTGCTTGGAGGCTCTCCTGTCTTTCACTATGGGCATGTTTCTGCTCCAGGACGGGTTGCACAGAAAGTTTGACGTAATTCGCGTGCGCTTCTTCTGGGAGGGATCAAGACCTGCTCGCAAGTATCACATGATTAACTGGCCGGCAGTATGCCGACCTAGAGAGTGTGGCAGGCTGGGGCTCACCAACCCGAAGACAATGAATAAGAATCTCATGCTTAAGTGGATATGGCTGCTCTAGCAAGAGGGGGAGCCGATTTGGAAGCAACTGCTTAAGGAGAAATACCTAGTGGCTGTTAACATCTTTGCTGCCCGACCGCAAGGGGGATCGCAATTCTGGAGAAGTCTCCACAAAATCAAACACTTGTTCAAGCTGGGGGCTAAGCACATGGTGCGGAATGGGGCGAGAACGTGCTTCTGGTCGGATTGGTGGCATGGGGATGCCCCTCTCAAGGACAGGTACCCTCGGCTCTTTGCCACCAAATCCCGGAGCCGGCACTGTCAATATGTGCCTAATATTTGCATCTCCATAAAAATATTGGTGTGAGAATTTTGTTTAGCCAAATTCATAGTATTAAATTTAAACAATTTTCGAATCCCAGAACCATATTTAAAATTAATAGGTGCATAAAACGCAATATGAAGCTACAGACCATCAAGATAAAGCCATTCCCCCCATACACATTTATTTTGGCCGAGCAGCATCTCCATGATCACTTGCTGGTCGTAAGTGGCGGGATGCTCTGCTCATTCCTGAAGTAGTCATCAGGATCAACCTGGCCTTTCGCCATGGCCAGCCTCTGGAAGTTACCCTTGTAGTACTTCTCGCCCCAAACCTTACCGGCCTGGTAGCTGGTGACGTTGCCCGCGACGACGTTCTGGCCCAGGTCAAGGTGTAACATCCCAAGTCTGAAAAATAGCCTTTAGAATGTTTGCTTTCTTGTTTATTAAAGTTTTGCATCATGTCATCATATTGTTTTCATGTTGATTGCATTTGTTTTGTTTGTTTTCCATTTGTTTTCCAACTGTTTTCCTTTGTTTCCTATTTGAATTTCAAACCTTTTGTTTCATCCTTGTGATGTTACAATTTCTAAAAAGATATTTCAAAATAAAACAATTATTAGTTTCCATTACAGTGTGATCTCAAAACTGTTGTTTTATTTCTATAAAAATGCATCCAATAATCAAACCCTTTTCAAATTCAACTTGTTTTCCATTTGAATTGCCACACCCACATCCAAATAGTTGTTTCCAAATCAAAACCTTAATTGTTTTCCAAACAATTCAATTATGATCACTTCTCAAATTGTTGGATCTTAATCAAATCATTAATCAATTAATTCAAATTATTTCCAAACCAATTCTCAATTCATTAACCTTTTGAATCCATGAAATGCACCACTAATTTGAATTCATTAAATCCCTTTTAAACCCTAAATAAAACCATATTGAAAAATACCTTGTTTTTCTAATATTAACCAATGTTGCAAAAATTCAATTAAATTGGGTTTAATTCCAAACAACAATCACACATTTGAAATTTGGAAAACCAAAACTACCAAAAGGTTGCATTTTCCACTAAGAAATTTCTCCTAATTTTATTCCAAAAATTTCTATAACACAAAACCTTTGCTTTGTTTCTTTTTGCAAAAAAAATCAGTACAAGAAAAATAAAATGGGAGGAGAGGAGAGCAGCAGCTAAGGGCCCAGCCCAACCCCTTCTTTTCTCCTGGCCCAGTACCTCCCTGTCGCTTTTCTTCCACCTCTCGCTGTCACTCTGTACGATCTCCTCTGAACCACTCGATCAACCCCTCCACCCCTCGATGCCCTGCCGTACTAGGCCTCCTCCCCTATATCTCGACCTGAACCACCGAATCCTAACCCTAGCTAGCCCTTCTCCCTCAAGCCGCCTCCTTTTCCTCTTCCTCCCACCTCTCTTCCTTCTACTCTGTACCTTTTATTCTCTGTACCTAACTGAACCGGAAACGAGTGCCCTTTGGCTCCGGTGATCGCCGGCGGTGCAGCCCCTCTCCGGCCGCGGTGGGGGCGGGAATGGAACCGCCCCACCGCGGGCTCTCACCTTCCCCCCTCGGTTTGGCAGGAGGTGGCCGGAGCCGCCGCCGCCGTCCGCCCCAAGCCGGCGACCGCCCCCTGCTCGACCTGCAGCCCCGATCCGCCCCGCCTCCTGTCCGCCCTCCTCAAGGTGATCCGCTCCCCTCCTACCCTCGCCTCTCCTCTCCCCTTGATCCGCAGCACCCCCACAGCCCCACAGCGCCTCCCTAGTTTCCCTCCGGCGAGCCCTCCGGCGAGAAGCCTGGCAGCGATCTTTTCTGTCCGCACGTGCAGGCAAATGTTCAGTTAACTCGAGTTTCAGTTAAACCCCGCAAAAAACTGCAGCACATACCCCCCACTTCCCCCTTACTGTCACGAATACAGCAGCCACCACAGTGGCAGAGGCCCTATGCGCGCAAGCAGGAGGGCAGGGGATCGAATCCCACCCCCTGCATATTACCCATCTTTTTTATTTCAATTCTCCAGATCCACCAAATTCCTGTTAATCACACCTAGGCCCTTGCAAGTTAATCTAGATCCCTGGAAAATATTTCCTAAGTCCCTAGATCATAAAAAAATGGCAGATTCATACCAAAAACCTAAAAATGCATAACTTTTGTTTTATAATTCCAAACTACAAAAATAAAATATGTGCACTGGTCTAAATTCAAATATCTACCTTTTGGTATCAATTGTTTTCTGATTTGAATTTTCAAAATGCAATTTAAATTTGAATTCAAATAATTCAATTGTAATTTGTAATAATTCATAACTAATTCATTCTGTTTCCAAATAATACAAATAGAATATGTTTTTCACACCTTTTTGAATGTTCTATTCAAATATAAATTTTGTTTTCTGGTTTGGATAATTTAAATTGCCTAAACCATTTAATTCTTGTTTAATTCAATTAAAACTTGTTTAATATTGTTTAATTCATAACTAAATAATCCAAAGTCCAATTTCAAATTGTGAAACATGTAATCCAACTAAAATTTGATAACCTTTCCAAATATAAAATTTGTAAATTGTTTTGCACACTTTAAATTGGTGATAACAACATTTACTTGTGTGCCATGTTTAAGTAACCAAAAGCTTCCAAACCTAATCAATGTTTTCCAAACTTGTTCTATTCCTTTTCAATTGATTCCACTCTTGTATTTGTTGTTATTTTGTTATCATCATCATGCATGCATCATGCCAACAACTCTCACCTAATAACTAATGTTGAATCATTGTTTCTACTTATTTTCAATGGATCTTTCCATGTGCAACCCTTGCACATGGGTCCATTTAAATTGTTCTACCTTGTCAACTAGTTACTTTGATGCAACTATTAAACTTGTCATGCATCATGTTTGATTGTGCACTATGCCATGATAATGATTGCTTATCTTTCTGCAACGTTTGTTTGCTTCTTCTCGGATACACGACGACGTTGAGACCGACGATACTTACGACACCCCTTCTAAGGATTTAGCTCAGTACCAGGCTACTGGGTTTGCAGGCAAGTTATCACTCACATGAACCATCGTGTTCCTTTCAACATTGGTTACCGATACTTTCCGTTGTTCTTTTCTGCTAGCCTTAGTAGTAGTTGTTTCTGCTACGAACCCATCACATGAATCCCTTAACCTTGATATTGCCTCACCTCCATACCTATAACCATTGTTTGAGCCCGTGTCTTACTAGCATGCTTAGGTTGCTTTTGCTCGAGTCTGTTACCCGTTACTTCCTGTTACTATTACCATTACGTTGTGGGGGCTCGATGTTTAATCAATCAATCATGCTAATGTTACTATTAATAATAAATTGGATGATAAGGCACCGGCAGGAGGCCCTTTGTGGTTTTGAGGCCTGCTAGTGTCGACCCTAATAGGAAAAGGGTCTTGTCTACTGATCCATGATGAGCGCACTACCCGCATTTGGGGAGTATGGGCTCCCCCTCAGTTTGACCCGATTCGCATCTCGTCCAAATCGCCTCATTTAGTTCGGGTTTTCCATTTGCTGCATGCATGATCTTGCGAGCCCTTGGTACCCGGGTGGAACTTTCGTAGTCGGCATATAGGGGGACACGGTCTTAGAGTGCTATGAGGGTCCATTTTCTTCTGGGCCCGAGTAGCCGTGCGCCCAAGGTTCTTTGGGCTTGATGCGAAGAAGGGTTGGATTGTGTTGAGTGCCCCGCTTGGTGGAGGGGCCACTCCATCTGGCGGGATATTCATGAGTGTGGTTACTTTGGTGCATCCCTGCAGGGTAAATCTTCTCGAGAAGCCGTGTTTTCCGCGGTTATGGATTACTTGGTGAAAGTACTGGCTAACAAGTACTCAGGACAACTTAAACATAATGATCAAACATGCTACACCCCATGATTAATAACTTGACTAGTAATAGGCTTATTGACACAATAATTTGAACCATCATTATTACAACTGTGTGAGTTATCCTCGGATTGCTTCTTTGGATAAGGGGCGAGATCCAGGATGGGTTTGTTTGAAGTTATCTTTCAGTTGGTTACAATCCTCGATCTTATCTCCTTTCTGTTAGCCGGAAGTGGTAGTAACTCTGTAGCTGTTTAGAGCAGCCAGTTGCAGCATCTTTCATATCCCCTTTCTTCCGTTGAACCCAAGGCATCTGTGCTTGGTGTTGACGGGTTACACTTTGGTGAACTGTGAGTCTTGCTTGCCAGTACGTTTATGTACTGACCCCTTTGGGGCTGTGGTTTACGCAGACGACGTTTCCGAGGATCTACATGGTGGCAACTACGTGGAGTATGACGAGACTGCTGACGAGTAGATAGCGGACCCGGGCAGGATCCGAGACTTCGTGGATGGGCTCCGTCTGTTTGTTTCCGGCCTCTTAGGCCTATTTGGTTCTTGTCTGTACTCAGACATGTTGAATGCTTCCGCTGTATTGTAATGATGTATTGTTGGGGCATGTGCCCTCTGAATGATTGTATTTGCTATCTCTGCTCTAATGAGAGCCATTTGCAACTTATTTCAATCTTTTGTGTCGTAGAGATCTGTTGTGATATCACTTGTTAAATGCCGTTGACGTACCATGTGTGTATGTTTGAAGTACGTCGACGGAAGTGCCTTTGATCTCTAGTGGATAGTTTACATCGACGATGGAATAGCAGGGCTTGTGTTGTCGCGCATAAGCGCAGGCCTACCAGGAAGCTGGGACGTGGGAGCAGTTATGCCCCATAATCCAAGCATCTGCTATCCAGTTCGTACGGTGAGTATCCCCTAGAAGTCAGGGTGCGACAAATGGTATCAGAGCCTGTCTGCCTGTAGGATCCCTTTTTACTGGTCGCAGTTGAGTCTAGAAACTATGTTGTAGCTATATAGGAAAAATGAAACGTGAGAGTAGGAATTCTGTTCTTTTTCTTCTTTCCCCACCCTCCCTCCCTTTTCTGGTAAGGAAGTGCAACGTTGATTTTTCCCTTCTCATCTAAACTTTCAAGTTAGGATTTCACGAATTCTGGTTTCTCTAGGATGGTTATATCTACTAGACCATAGGAATGGAGGTGGTTGTGACATGATTTATCATGTTGCCTACTCATGATTGAGAACGGAGGCGTGTAAGCCCCGGAAGCAGATCCTCTATTCCTTAAGCAGTAGATATTGATCCTTTAGAAGCCCGGATGGGTTTTCCGTAGTACCTCAGGAGTTTTGATCTCGTTTTCCCGGTGTTGCTTCGTTATCCTGTTCTTCTCAACATCCTTTTCGTCCGTTGAAAATCTTGTTGTTGTTTTCCACTTCAAATCTTCTACCGGCGTCAAGTTAACTTCCCAAATACCAAATCTATCTTTCAGAGAGGTTCTTGTTGTTGTTGTTGTTTTCATTCCTCAAGCACCACATTCCAAATAGTCTATTCTCCATATGGATCAAGTTCTGTTTTAATCAAGCTTTCCCCGTTCATCTACTAAACTCTATTCCAGCTAAAGTGTTGTTTGATACCGGAGCATCACATTCCTTTGTGTCAACAATCTTTTCCACAACATAAAACCTATTTCTGGTTCCACTAAGCAATCAAATCACCGTTCACTCTCCGGAATCTCAAATGTTGATTTCCAAGATAAGTAAGAACAATCCAATTCTAATGAGAGGCCACATATTCCTCGTTACTCTCATGTTGATGATTCTGACATTGATGTTATTCTTGGTGTTGCATTGATGTCAATAACTCTGTTCCACCATTCTAGCCAGATAATCTATTCCCAAAATGAATCAAATTCTATCCAGCTATACACCCTTGGTGCAAAATCTCTCCCCTTTACTTGAAAATGTTCCGGTGGTTTGCTAATTCCCTGACGTCTACCCGAGAAGTTTCCGGACCTTTTCTTTTCTCCGTAGGAATCTCGGGGCGCGATTCCTTCAAGGGGGGGCGTTTTGTAACATCCCAAGTCTGAAAAATAGCCTTTAGAATGTTTGCTTTCTTGTTTATTAAAGTTTTGCATCATGTCATCATATTGTTTTCATGTTGATTGCATTTGTTTTGTTTGTTTTCCATTTGTTTTCCAACTGTTTTCCTTTGTTTCCTATTTGAATTTCAAACCTTTTGTTTCATCCTTGTGATGTTACAATTTCTAAAAAGATATTTCAAAATAAAACAATTATTAGTTTCCATTACAGTGTGATCTCAAAACTGTTGTTTTATTTCTATAAAAATGCATCCAATAATCAAACCCTTTTCAAATTCAACTTGTTTTCCATTTGAATTGCCACACCCACATCCAAATAGTTGTTTCCAAATCAAAACCTTAATTGTTTTCCAAACAATTCAATTATGATCACTTCTCAAATTGTTGGATCTTAATCAAATCATTAATCAATTAATTCAAATTATTTCCAAACCAACCAATTCTCAATTCATTAACCTTTTGAATCCATGAAATGCACCACTAATTTGAATTCATTAAATCCCTTTTAAACCCTAAATAAAACCATATTGAAAAATACCTTGTTTTTCTAATATTAACCAATGTTGCAAAAATTCAATTAAATTGGGTTTAATTCCAAACAACAATCACACATTTGAAATTTGGAAAACCAAAACTACCAAAAGGTTGCATTTTCCACTAAGAAATTTCTCCTAATTTTATTCCAAAAATTTCTATAACACAAAACCTTTGCTTTGTTTCTTTTTGCAAAAAAAATCAGTACAAGAAAAATAAAATGGGAGGAGAGGAGAGCAGCAGCTAAGGGCCCAGCCCAACCCCTTCTTTTCTCCTGGCCCAGTACCTCCCTGTCGCTTTTCTTCCACCTCTCGCTGTCACTCTGTACGATCTCCTCTGAACCACTCGATCAACCCCTCCACCCCTCGATGCCCTGCCGTACTAGGCCTCCTCCCCTATATCTCGACCTGAACCACCGAATCCTAACCCTAGCTAGCCCTTCTCCCTCAAGCCGCCTCCTTTTCCTCTTCCTCCCACCTCTCTTCCTTCTACTCTGTACCTTTTATTCTCTGTACCTAACTGAACCGGAAACGAGTGCCCTTTGGCTCCGGTGATCGCCGGCGGTGCAGCCCCTCTCCGGCCGCGGTGGGGGCGGGAATGGAACCGCCCCACCGCGGGCTCTCACCTTCCCCCCTCGGTTTGGCAGGAGGTGGCCGGAGCCGCCGCCGCCGTCCGCCCCAAGCCGGCGACCGCCCCCTGCTCGACCTGCAGCCCCGATCCGCCCCGCCTCCTGTCCGCCCTCCTCAAGGTGATCCGCTCCCCTCCTACCCTCGCCTCTCCTCTCCCCTTGATCCGCAGCACCCCCACAGCCCCACAGCGCCTCCCTAGTTTCCCTCCGGCGAGCCCTCCGGCGAGAAGCCCTGGCAGCGATCTTTTCTGTCCGCACGTGCAGGCAAATGTTCAGTTAACTCGAGTTTCAGTTAAACCCCGCAAAAAACTGCAGCACATACCCCCCACTTCCCCCTTACTGTCACGAATACAGCAGCCACCACAGTGGCAGAGGCCCTATGCGCGCAAGCAGGAGGGCAGGGGATCGAATCCCACCCCCTGCATATTACCCATCTTTTTTATTTCAATTCTCCAGATCCACCAAATTCCTGTTAATCACACCTAGGCCCTTGCAAGTTAATCTAGATCCCTGGAAAATATTTCCTAAGTCCCTAGATCATAAAAAAATGGCAGATTCATACCAAAAACCTAAAAATGCATAACTTTTGTTTTATAATTCCAAACTACAAAAATAAAATATGTGCACTGGTCTAAATTCAAATATCTACCTTTTGGTATCAATTGTTTTCTGATTTGAATTTTCAAAATGCAATTTAAATTTGAATTCAAATAATTCAATTGTAATTTGTAATAATTCATAACTAATTCATTCTGTTTCCAAATAATACAAATAAAATATGTTTTTCACACCTTTTTGAATGTTCTATTCAAATATAAATTTTGTTTTCTGGTTTGGATAATTTAAATTGCCTAAACCATTTAATTCTTGTTTAATTCAATTAAAACTTGTTTAATATTGTTTAATTCATAACTAAATAATCCAAAGTCCAATTTCAAATTGTGAAACATGTAATCCAACTAAAATTTGATAACCTTTCCAAATATAAAATTTGTAAATTGTTTTGCACACTTTAAATTGGTGATAACAACATTTACTTGTGTGCCATGTTTAAGTAACCAAAAGCTTCCAAACCTAATCAATGTTTTCCAAACTTGTTCTATTCCTTTTCAATTGATTCCACTCTTGTATTTGTTGTTATTTTGTTATCATCATCATGCATGCATCATGCAACAACTCTCACCTAATAACTAATGTTGAATCATTGTTTCTACTTATTTTCAATGGATCTTTCCATGTGCAACCCTTGCACATGGGTCCATTTAAATTGTTCTACCTTGTCAACTAGTTACTTTGATGCAACTATTAAACTTGTCATGCATCATGTTTGATTGTGCACTATGCCATGATAATGATTGCTTATCTTTCTGCAACGTTTGTTTGCTTCTTCTCGGATACACGACGACGTTGAGACCGACGATACTTACGACACCCCTTCTAAGGATTTAGCTCAGTACCAGGCTACTGGGTTTGCAGGCAAGTTATCACTCACATGAACCATCGTGTTCCTTTCAACATTGGTTACCGATACTTTCCGTTGTTCTTTTCTGCTAGCCTTAGTAGTAGTTGTTTCTGCTACGAACCCATCACATGAATCCCTTAACCTTGATATTGCCTCACCTCCATACCTATAACCATTGTTTGAGCCCGTGTCTTACTAGCATGCTTAGGTTGCTTTTGCTCGAGTCTGTTACCCGTTACTTCCTGTTACTATTACCATTACGTTGTGGGGGCTCGATGTTTAATCAATCAATCATGCTAATGTTACTATTAATAATAAATTGGATGATAAGGCACCGGCAGGAGGCCCTTTGTGGTTTTGAGGCCTGCTAGTGTCGACCCTAATAGGAAAAGGGTCTTGTCTACTGATCCATGATGAGCGCACTACCCGCATTTGGGGAGTATGGGCTCCCCCTCAGTTTGACCCGATTCGCATCTCGTCCAAATCGCCTCATTTAGTTCGGGTTTTCCATTTGCTGCATGCATGATCTTGCGAGCCCTTGGTACCCGGGTGGAACTTTCGTAGTCGGCATATAGGGGGACACGGTCTTAGAGTGCTATGAGGGTCCATTTTCTTCTGGGCCCGAGTAGCCGTGCGCCCAAGGTTCTTTGGGCTTGATGCGAAGAAGGGTTGGATTGTGTTGAGTGCCCCGCTTGGTGGAGGGGCCACTCCATCTGGCGGGATATTCATGAGTGTGGTTACTTTGGTGCATCCCTGCAGGGTAAATCTTCTCGAGAAGCCGTGTTTTCCGCGGTTATGGATTACTTGGTGAAAGTACTGGCTAACAAGTACTCAGGACAACTTAAACATAATGATCAAACATGCTACACCCCATGATTAATAACTTGACTAGTAATAGGCTTATTGACACAATAATTTGAACCATCATTATTACAACTGTGTGAGTTATCCTCGGATTGCTTCTTTGGATAAGGGGCGAGATCCAGGATGGGTTTGTTTGAAGTTATCTTTCAGTTGGTTACAATCCTCGATCTTATCTCCTTTCTGTTAGCCGGAAGTGGTAGTAACTCTGTAGCTGTTTAGAGCAGCCAGTTGCAGCATCTTTCATATCCCCTTTCTTCCGTTGAACCCAAGGCATCTGTGCTTGGTGTTGACGGGTTACACTTTGGTGAACTGTGAGTCTTGCTTGCCAGTACGTTTATGTACTGACCCCTTTGGGGCTGTGGTTTACGCAGACGACGTTTCCGAGGATCTACATGGTGGCAACTACGTGGAGTATGACGAGACTGCTGACGAGTAGATAGCGGACCCGGGCAGGATCCGAGACTTCGTGGATGGGCTCCGTCTGTTTGTTTCCGGCCTCTTAGGCCTATTTGGTTCTTGTCTGTACTCAGACATGTTGAATGCTTCCGCTGTATTGTAATGATGTATTGTTGGGGCATGTGCCCTCTGAATGATTGTATTTGCTATCTCTGCTCTAATGAGAGCCATTTGCAACTTATTTCAATCTTTTGTGTCGTAGAGATCTGTTGTGATATCACTTGTTAAATGCCGTTGACGTACCATGTGTGTATGTTTGAAGTACGTCGACGGAAGTGCCTTTGATCTCTAGTGGATAGTTTACATCGACGATGGAATAGCAGGGCTTGTGTTGTCGCGCATAAGCGCAGGCCTACCAGGAAGCTGGGACGTGGGAGCAGTTATGCCCCATAATCCAAGCATCTGCTATCCAGTTCGTACGGTGAGTATCCCCTAGAAGTCAGGGTGCGACACAAGGTCCCTGTAGTTGACGTAGGCCTCCCTCGGGTTCTTGCTCACATACGGCGTCATGAAGGCGTAGAAG
Source organism: Alopecurus myosuroides (assembly GCA_028641055.1). Lineage (NCBI taxonomy): Eukaryota > Viridiplantae > Streptophyta > Magnoliopsida > Poales > Poaceae > Alopecurus > Alopecurus myosuroides. The sequence continues at coordinate 35,393,620 of CM054062.1, forward strand.
TCCTTTAGCCACTTGGTCTGGGCCGAACCGTCGGTGGCTGCCGACCAGAAGTTCATGTACTGGATGTTGTACAGCACGCCGCCGCGGTGAGGGAACGGCGTCGCCGACTCCGGGAAGCTGCTGATCTTGCCGCCGTAGGGGTCGGTGATCATCAGGCCGGCGTTGGGCATGGCGAGCCAGGCGAAGATCTTGACCCACACGTCCTTGGTGATGGGCTGACGGACGTAGTCGGAGGTGGCCTTGCTGAAGGAGGTGGTGGATGTTGTCCGGTTCAGGATGTCCTCCACGGTGGCGGTGCTGCCCAGGTAGATGTAGGGCACGGACTGGATCCAGGTCATCTCCTTGCAGTGCGTCCGGTTGAGGCCGAGCTCCGGAAAGCGGCTGCTCATCAGTGGCAGGAGGGCGTCGCACGTGCCCAGGTACATGGACTGGAAGTCAGCCACCTGTTTCTGGACGAGCACCCGGATGAACAGGTCGTCGGGAAGAGCCGGGGCGACTTGCGGAAAATAATTATATGAGACCTGGTCTACGAATTTAGCCCCGTGGACCAACTTTAGCAATTGACACGTAGGCAGGAGAGAGAAAAAAACACAAATTTAAATGTCTATTTTTAGATCTAAACTGTCATGCATGCCACGTGTCAATTACTGAAGTTGGTCCACGGGGCTGAATTTGTAGACCAGGTCTCATATAATTATTGACTTGCAGCCTGAGCGCTAATTAAGCTCCGAGACGAGGCGATGCTTGTTTCATGCATGCACCCGTTACGCGAGCTTTCCTCGCGCGGTCTCTTCTGGAAGGGACGGTTTTTCCTCACACGCGCGCTCCATATATATACTACGTTTTCAGATTCACTCAAAGGTACAACTACCAACGACACGTCCGTTTCTTCTCTCACGCGCGCGCCTAGCTAATCAAGAAAGAAGAAACGGACATGCTAATCAAGCTAGGATGGATGCAAAACTCGCGTCGCCTGCATATCCATGCCAGTCAATACTGATTTTTTTTCTCTCTCTCTCTCTCCCACGCCTTGGATAGCTGGCTCGAGCATTCAAAGCGAATCAAGTGCTCTCGCGTATATGCGCTCAAAGCCGGCTACCTTTTTTTTCTCCCATGCATAATCCCACGTCTTCCTTTTCGTTTTCTGACTGAGAATCACATCTTCTTTGATAAAGGCTCGTACGTCGCTGGAGCCCATCAGCTGGAATTCATTGAAAGAAAAAAGGAAAAAAAATGTCTCTGCCACGATGCAAATTAAGCTGGCTCTATTTCCATACACCAGACGAGAATTCTTTAACCATAAGAAAAACACACTGCAAATTGCAACACCTCTACTTAAACACTCAATTTTGTGCTGCTCTATTTACATATACCAGATGAGTGCTGCTCTATGCATGCACGGTGAATTAAACTTTCTTATCTTTCACGATTCCGCATGGGGGTTCAAGGACAGCTCTGGCTGCTCGGTCGCCGCCCACCTACCCAGCCATCTCCGGCGAGCTCTGGCCACAAGGCCACCGCCCAGCTCCCCGGTCGTCTCTGCCGCCCTGCTTCAAGCTAACACTCAATTTTGTCTCAAACCATGCATCGGAATATTAGCTGCAAGACTTTTCGAGAATGGTTTCAACCAAGTCTTTTCCACTTTCAACAACAAGTACAATATGGTTTCACTTTATACACACCTATATTACAATATTGCAATACATAATCGTTATATAAGCAGGCACTAAAGGCCATGGTCTTAAAAAATATATAGGCAGCTACCTGAATTGAATTGGATCATATAAAAGAAATACATGGTGTAGCTACCTGACATAATTTGGATAGATTATAAGGTTGCAAACATACCTAGAAATGAACACGCTATATATTACATACAGTAGTACGATTTTGACATGCAATACTACAGTAATTTACATTAAGAAAAACAAGGTATGAGTTATTGGTCTATGAAGGCAGTACCGCATCAGGTCCAAAAATAATCCAATATTAGTGGTTGTTGTAGAACTATTTAAACATGGCTCACCCAGGTTGGATCGGGACATGATAACCTACTCCAAACAAAGATCTGACCATGTAGGTGCCTTGGAAAAAAGAAATGCATCTCACCAATTTAAGCTACACATGTTTGATTGAATCTTGTAACTAAGAGAAGAACTAATTAACAGATAACACACGAAAGTAACTTGCTGAAACTGAAGAAAAGTAATTCAGGATAGATGATACAACAAAAGGAAATGTAGAAACATTGCTTGTCATCCATTCAGTGTGAGGGTTCAGTTCAGCCAATGAACTAATCAGCCACAATTAGAATGCATCAACTGAAAAGATCAAGATGAACCAATAAATTCCATAGCACATTCATCAGAACACACGCGTGCATGCATCTCACCAACAGAAGCTATGAATGTTCGATCAATATATTTTTGTCAAGTGAAAAACCAAATCCAGTAGCTATTGTTTTCGTTATTGATGTCATTTATCGGCTAGTAGAAGGATATTTTTGCAATTTAGAGCAAGCAAGTTACAACAGTAGAATTCCCCAGCTAGTAAACAGCGAACAGTTACTTGTTCAAGTCCATGATATGAGTTCATGGATTGCATCCAGTTCTAGGCTGATATCTTTTAGTGTCTATTCCTATGGAAGGGCAATACAAAATTGGGTCGAGATTAAATCCTATCCTAGTGGCTGCAGTACTACTATTTAAGCATGTTAAAGTAATGAAATAACACTCAGGTCCATCAGCATGTGATCAACTACTCCAAAAGTCCAGAGAAGATCTACTCCAAAGGTCTAATCCATTAGCTAAGAGCAGAGGATAAGAACTCACCATAGACAGATTGTAGCCGATGCCGATCTCAGTGCATCGAGGTTGTGCGATGAGGCACCCGTCCTGCCAGCAAGCGGGACCACCGCCGATCTACCACAATGCCGTCGGCACGCAAGACCGGTGGCAGGCTCCAGGGACGCACCAAAGTTCAGGGAAGCCGTGCCAGAAGCCGGAGCGCCGCCGGGCCAGAAACAAAAATGCTCTGGACAACGCCCACTCCGGCGGCTCCATGTTCTGGACGACGCCCTCTCCTACAGCAAAAATGCATAAATGCAGAGTTCAGGTTCAGGCTTTCAGGGGCAGACACCAAGAATGGATAGGAATTCTGAAGCATAAAGAAACAAGTAGAGTATCAAGCCAGTTAATCGGCACTGTAAGATCTTGAACGATTTTAGGGTTTTTGGAGCTGATCTAGAACGGTGAGTAGCATAACAAAGCGCAGCAGGCACGTGGGTTTCAAAAACAGATCGAACATACATTTGCCCCAAATGTTCATATAGAAACGCTAAAATGTAATCTTTCAATGAACGTTCGTCCATCGCACTTACACAAACATACACAGCGCAGTCCGAGAAAAATAGGGAGGATTCGAGAGAGAAAGATACCTGTGACACGAGCAGCAGGTCGAAGAAGGCCGGAGCAGCTCCGGGTGGGCGCCAGAAGCGGCAGCTCCGGGCGGCGATCGGCATCTTTTCCTCCGTGCCTCCCCGCCGACATTCCTGCGCCGCGGCGAGCTCCTTCCGCCGTCATCCCTCCATGCTCGTCCCCTCCGTCCTTAAGACCACGCGTGGAGCCCGCCGGCTCTCTGCATAGGCTCGGTTTTCCCCTGCCCCGGCTCGCTCGCCGTGGCTAGGCCGGCCAGATGCACGAGCGCGAGCATGGCCGCCGGCCGGCGCGGATGCTACCACGCATCCTCGTCTTTGGGGTGCTCCACCTGGTTGCTAGGAGAAGGGACGCGAATGAGGGTCGCCGGGGGAGGCGTCCCGGCCGGCGGTGAACGACCCGGTCGCGCGGGGCCATGGCGGCGGCGCATCTATGGATCGGCCGCGCGGGAGCTCGGGAAGAAAATAGGTCGAGGGGGAGAGGGGGAGGTGGGTGGGTTCCTGGCCGGCGAGGGCTGCGGCGGGGTGGGGTGGCCGGCGCCAGGGAGGGAATGGGCATCGCGGTGGGTGGGATTTGGGAGCGAGAGAGATCGTGGTACTGTGGGAGGTGAGGAGATGCGGCTTGGGCTGGTCAACCCTAAGTTGATCTGGCTGACTGCGCTTCAGCCCAATAAGTCTCCAGATGGTTTGGCCCAGTAATGGTAAACCTCAGGGTCAATTTTCTATTAATTCAAGCATTTACTGAATATAATTTCCCTCCAAAATTGCAATAAAAGCCTTACATCTGTCCTAGAAAAGTCCTACATGAATTTACTCGACCCGAATTAAAACAAGAGGAGTTATACATGGGGATTAAAAATCACGACAGATGTGGTGACGCGGCTCTAGATGGCAGGCGAGTGCGACGTGAGTGAGTATATTGGAGGATGTAGTCGACGACCGTGGATTTGAGAACGAGAGAAATGTGTCTTAGATTTTGAGATCAACTATGTAAAATATAAGGCGGTATACACCTAGCGGTTACATATCACTTTGGCTTTGTGAATTCATGTGATCTCGTTACATCTCGAGGTGTGAAGATTGAGTTGTGCGACACTAGCCGTTGTATTAGATGAAGACTGTGTTTATATATCTATCTCGCACTATTGCATGGGTTTGCGGTTGTTAGGTCTATATTCTAGGTGGCGGCATCAATGGTGGAGCTTACCAGTGGCATGAACACACACTCACTCGGGGGGGGGGGGGGGGGGGTGTGCTGCTAAGCAATCAATCAGTGCATGCTGGGAGGGAGGTAGAGTAGCCTTGCAAACAAAGCGGTAAATGTGACATATTTGTTATTTTATGACATGTTCCTTTCATATTTTTTTCTCGTACCAGTAACTTATATTATATCACTATTGATGTCCATTATTTCATGTGCATTACAATTTTTTGTATTTATGTAAGCTGATATTTTATGCATGTTGAAAAAAAATCTAATATTGTATGCTTAAAAACAAATAAGCCGAGAAATGTAAAGCACATTACTCTTTTCTCTGGCTTCTTTTACCTACGTGTTTTCACGACACCCTAATAAGTATTTACCCATATCTATATCGTCTCAAAGATGTCCCAGGACCACCAAACGGTGTGCTCGGGAACACGAAAACATGTAGAGCATGTAGAAACAACGAGATTATCTCGCATCGAGGCTTATTCTTCAAGGGTAAGTGCTATTGGAGTGGAAACGAGATTGTGGGGGCTAGAGGAAGTCGTTGTTTCACATCCTCTCAGTGGTGTCGCTGTCGCCCTAGACATGTCAGAACATCCTTGGCGGCCACCATGAAGTGGACGTGGCCCCGAAGGCTTCCCACTATCATCGCGACAACAACCACCGAAGAAGTTTGGACGAGGGGTCATTGTGTACCCATTCCATTCTTTCATATATACTACAAGAAAATAACGAACGCATGAGACAAAATGTCAGCTAGCTAGCTTTTCTCTTAATTTAGTTTCCTAACTGTTGCGTTCAGAGTTTTTCTTTTCTTTCCAAACGAAACACACATTTCTAGGTACGTTTTCAGATAAAATTAGCTAACAAACATACTCCCTCCATTAAGAAATACATGATTCTGAAATAAGTGTACATGGAAACGTTTCTTGTATAACACGCTCATTTTAGAGTCATCTATTTTTGAACGGAGGGAGTACATGTGTATGTGTCATATGTGCATGCATTTATGACGTTTCTTGTATAACACGCTCAGTCGCCTTTTCCTATGGCTAACACGGCGGGATGCAAATGGGAGTCTCAAGAGTGGCCTTGCCGTCGGGCCGTCCATGGCGGAACACCCACGAGACAGTGGGAGTTACCCAGTCGAGCTCGACAGTGTGTCTTGTGTGTGTCTCGGTCGAGACAAACAGGTGATGCCGCAAGTGTAAGTTCTTCAGGGTGTGTCGTCGATTATCTCCCCACGAGTAACTACTGATGGAAAACTAATATGGTCAAAAATGTTGACCACAAGATGTACCTCCATCGATGGTCGTCTATCTTCACCAAGGCCATCACACTCCAAGATTAATCTTGATGTTATCGAATCATCGAGGCTAACTCTGTTGGTTATTTTTTCTTCTCTTGAAAACGATGCACACCCACCTCCTCGGCCCCGATGGACTCCACTTGTCTAATCTTTTTGGGGTTTACGAGCTCCAAGATGCAAATTGTCTTCATTTGGCGCCAACGATTCACACTAGGGCGCAAAGCTAGACACCTTGACATCATAGGCATGGTGTCACCCTAACTTCATAAAATACACCAAAATAGAAATATGTATTTTAGATATGTCAACACAAATAAAAATATTTAAAGTGATTCAAATAATTTCCATTAATTTAGAAAAAAATATCATTAAGATTTACTCACTTTATCCATATTAGAAGAAGCCGCCCAAGATTTATTTTTATCATAATACATATTACATGAATAAAGTATATTTTAAAATATTTTTTCATATAAAAATATTTATAAAGTACATGTGTGATAGTATGGAGTAGAGCATAATCTGCACACGACGCTCAACTCGTCCGTCTCACTTAATCAGAGCCCGTCTTTATATATGAGCAAAACAGGTATTATCTATCAAGTGATACACGACGAGCGGCTTGTTGTTGGGCGCTATTATTTTATGTGGCAACACAATTGTTACGAATGATACGACTCATAAAAAAGATATAGTAGAACCTGCTCGCTCTAGTGTTCTCCCGCCCGTTTCCGGTGCTTATATATATAACATATAGTTTTTGTTTTGGCAGTTTTCCCCTTTTTTTTGTTTCATAGTTGTCCCTTTGAGGGCTATAACATACATACTTTTTGTGTTTTACATGTCATTATCTAACTAGGCATAATAAGGACGCGTAATCCTGACCGGTCGTGTGGGAGGCGGGGTGGCGTCGAGCGTGGGGCGTGGCGTATTGGGTTACCGCCGGCCTTCTGCGTCAGATCTGGGGAGGTCGCCGTCCCTGACCCGTGTCTTCTTACTCCTCACGTCTAGGACTTGGGCTTTACACACACTAGCTGGGAGGTGGTGGTGGGGTGCTCGGGACTGGAGGAAACTCCTGGCCGGCGGTGGCCATGATGACGTCGACGCCTTGGAGCCGGATGCCTCCTCAGAGGCTTCGTTGAGGCCCCCCTCTCACACTCAACCCATGCTCTTGGGTGATAACTCAAACCCATATGTGACGGTGGCGATGTAGTGATGCCGCTCCCCTTCCTGGAGGCATCATCCGGGGTTTGTGGGCGAGATTGGCAAGTTCCTGGTGGTCCGTGTCAGCTTTGGCGGTGTGGTTGATCTTCGACGACAACATCCTACAGTGGTGGTTTCTAGTTCTTGGTGTTCCTCTCCTTCGGGTGGTTCCTGTTGGCCGGTGGGTCGACGCCTCGACCCTGGGCGAGAGGGGAAAGGATTCCCTCCACGTCTGTGGTGGCCGCCATGGCGCCATCACTCGCTGCCGGAAGGACGACATCGTGTCTGCAGGTGCACTGTTGACAAAAATGCCCATTAGCTCACTTTGATTCCTAGTGTTCCATCTTGGGTTTTACCCCTATGAGTTGCTAGCTAGCTAGAGAATATAGTCGATCGAGTTGCACACAACAGCAAGCCGAACGTTTATGCTTAATGGATATATGCAAACCAAAGGTGAACACTTATGCTTAATGGGTCCATAGAGAAGCACGAGACAGAAATGATTGAGGGGCACATAAAAAACTAGGGTTCCCTCTCCCATGTCACCCCCTCGTAGGCGACTCGGGGGGTCAAACCCTAGCCCGCCACCACAGCCTTCCCTCTCCCTACCTTCCCTCCCTGCTTCCTGAAACGTCCGCCGGAAAGCCCAGGCGGCGTTGATAATGGTGGTGGTGAGGACCTAGTAGCACTTCTTCTTGTGGTGCACTCTGCACGCAGGGGCGACAGCTCCGAGTTGAGATGATGGCGTCGACTCTGCAGAGAGTGGTAGTCGTGGGTCGTGTGGGAGGCGGGGTGGTGTCGAGCGTGGGGTGTGGCGTATTGGGTTACCGCCGGCCTTCTGCGTCAGATCTGGCGAGGTCGCCATCCCTGACCCGTGTCTTCTTACTCCTCACGACTGGGACTTGTGCTTTACACACTAGCCGGGAGGTGGTTGTGGAGTGCTCGGGACTGTAGGAAACTCCTGGCCGGCAGTGGCCATGACGACGTCGACGCCTCGGAGCCGGATCCCTCCTCGAAGGCTTCGTTGAGGCCCCCCTCTCCCACTCAACCCCTGCTCCTGGGTGATAACTCAAATCCCTGTGTGACGGTGGTGATGTTCCGATGCCTCTACCCTTCTTGGAGGCGTCGTCCGGGGTTTGTGGGCGAGATTGGCAAGTTCTTGGTGGTTCGTGTCAGCTTGTGGCGGTGCGGTTGATCTTCGACGACAACTTCCTACAATAGATCTGGGGTTTCCAGTTCTTGGTGTTCCTCTCCTTCGGGTGGTTCCTGTTGGCTGGTGGGTCGATGCCTCGGCCCTGGGCGAGAGGGGAAAGTGTTCCCTCCATGTCTGCGGTGAACACAATGATGGTGAGCGTCTGGGCAGTGGTGAGCATAGCAATGTTGTGGTGGTGTTGCTATTATCTTGATGCCGGTCTCCCTAGTGTTTGCCCTCCGTTCAACAGCTTGCGTCCTTTGGTGATGTGTTCTCGTGGCTGATGGTGGCGTCCGTGGCATGCTCTGGCGCGACAACCACTCTCTTTTCTCTCTGATTGTCAGATTGGGTGTCTTGGCCTCGGTGTGTTCTCGGGTGAACCACTTTTCTTGTTGATGGTGCGGCATAGTTCAATCCAGGGCGAGAGAGAAGGGGTCCCACTTCGAAGTGAAAGATGACATACTAACCCCAATTGTCCGTCTAGTTGCGAAAAGAACTTGGTCTACTGCTCCTGGTGCCTTCGGCTATGATCCTCGCCTCGCTTTTGGTTGTTGCCGTGGTGGAAGAAGATGGCCTATGTGTTTCAAGCGGAGCTTATTTTCTCTTACATGTGTTTGCTTGTTTTTGCTAAGGCCTATAAGCTGTGTCCGTTTGCCGTTGTTGGATTTATTAATATAAAGTTGGGCTCTTTGACCCTGTTATGTGAAAACATAATTTAAACTCCTCTTTCACTATAAATCATTGTTATGGAAATGAGCTCTAGCTAGGTTTTAGTATGGATGCCACCAGAATTCGCAAGAATTTTCCGAAAGTATGTCATGACAACATGAAAGGGTCCAATACAGATGAAAATCAAACTTAAAATGTTGTGGATATTTGAACCAGCTTTGTCGTTGAATGTGTTGTGAATGGTAATTTTGCATGTAACAAGATCGCATATGATGATAGAATTTTTATTTGACCATTTTTTGTAGAGAGAATCACACAAACACAACAGATATCTGAAAGAATGATGAATTGGAACGTATGCAACACAACTTAACAGTTGTGGATTATTCGATTTTAGGGGGGGGGGGGGGGGGGGAGGAAGGGGGTTTGTTTTGAGAGGAGAGAAAAAAAATGCACTTTGCTTGTTGGCTAGATATGTAGGGCGGCCGGGCGTTCAAGTATGTAGGCATCGTGCATGCATATACATAGGCTGGTACTGTGTACGTACTTTAGCTGCTAGGAGGGCAGGGCATAGTCGGCTTTAGCATGTTGTGGACATGCACGATCGAGGCATCACTTGCTTTGCAGCTGAGCTGATCGATCGATCCAGTAGGCGCATGTAGGCAACGTAGCATGTCCAGCGACAGGAGGCGCGGGAGTTGGCTACTCCCTCCGTTCCACAATATATAAGACGTTTTACCAAGCTATAAATTAACTTGCTAAAATGTCTTACATTCTAGAAGAGAGGAAGTAAATGTCACGCGCTCACGTGCATGCATATGCAATCTCAATTGCGCACGACCATCCATGCATATGCATGCACACTATATCAATCAAAACAACCAATGCAAGGTCGTGCTATGCTCCAAATACTACTCAGCTTACGCTTGACATTTCACTCGCCACCATTTCGAGGTCTGAAATGCACTACATGAAGTTCAACTTCCCCGGGTAACTGAGTAGCAAACCCTAACCACCGTTGAGAGGACTCCTACACCCCTCCCCCTCGACACAGCCGGTCAAAGCCTGTGCGGTAGACGACAGCTGCGGGATTTCCTTTTGTCCAGCTCAGCTGGAGCTTTGGTGCATGTGCGGTGGCAGTGCGCTAGTCCAGTCCACTGACGGCCAGATCTCGGTGGTCTGCACGATGACGAGTGGGATTGGGATGCAGTGGTAGGTACGGTCATGTGCCAACATATATAGATACGCAAAAGTAACTTAGACGTGGACTAACACATATGATATGGAACAAATCTAGCTCTTAGTTGGGTCAAACTAGAGCCTTCCTCTATTAGGTTTAGTTGAGAGAGAAAGCTCCTGAGCCGCTTCACTGGATCAAACAAAGCATAAGAGACACCATAATAAGGACCGTCATGGGCCGCAAACATGAGTATAGGGTTTCACTTCTTCTTCAAAGCTTTCCACGTTGATATGTCCTCTTTACTCGACCTATCGATGTTGATGAGGTAGTCGTCGTCCACCTTGACGTAACCCTTCTCCAGCTACTCCTTGAGGATACTGTTCTAGAACCGCAGAAACTCATTGTAGATCCTTCGGGAACGAGCGAACAACTTCCACATGCAGCCGCTTTGCTTTCTCGAGCCACCTCGCCCGCCCATGAACTGGTCGTAGTAGGGGATGAAATCGTCGTCATGGTCATCCCTTGGCATGGCCAGGATGAGACTCACATACTCATCATCTGGAATCCACTTTGTTGTTAATTACTCGAGACACAACACTAGATGGGTCGTTAGATTCAGCGGTGCCTCCGCACTTGTCTGTCTGGGGAGGTCATATCGGCCAGCCTCTTCTCACCCATCCAACGCCCCCACACAACCTTATCGGTCATTGCTCACTCGAGCTAGAGATCCTCTTTTACCGTGGATTCCGTTGTTGCAGCCAGTTAGCGTGATTGTGTAGGCATCTAGGCGACGTCTGAATCTCGATCTATATATACACATAATGGGGGACGCTCGGAATCATGCTAGATTAGCCAGAGTTAGACCAACTCAATCTATGTACTGAACGACTGTGCTAGATGTGATGTCAATTCAAATTTGTGATGTGAAATACATGTATTTATATGATTCTTCTTTACCCTACATGTGAACAATTTGCCTAAAAAATCGACTACGTAGAGAGATGGTGGATGGCGCGGTGACGGTGGGGTCATTATCACGGAGTATGCAAAGCACGCGGCTGGTATATATTATTTTAGTACTCCCTCCGTCTCAAATTAACTGTCACAAAGTTAGACAAAAATGAATGTAAAAACTAAATTATGTCTACTTATGTCCATCTTAGTGGAGGCCGAATTGGGAGTACAATATGTATTTTTCTGCTATACTACGTACGTATAACATTCGAGAATGCAACTTAGGACGTGCGTTCCCGAAAAAAAAAGTAGGACGTGCATATGTTGAGCGTTGACTTGTTTCTTCGAGCGGGAAAAATAAGGACATGCAGAAGATAACGTGGGCTGGGATCCATAGCAGACTTGGGCCAACGTGAACCGCGGGCCGATCGATTTTGGAAAGGAGACGAGATGGAGCCTGACGGATCGCTCCGTGCCTCCGTGCACACAAGTGTGGCACAACGCACGGAAACACGAAACGCACGCACAGCCGCCTCCTCTGATCCCCTTCCTCCTCGATCTTCCCTACGCCGGTGGTGGGTGGACCTCGCCGGATTTCAACAGCCGACGCCGCCCAGTTCCTCCATTCCGCCGCACCCCCCTATTACTCACCCATCTCCACGCGCGATTCCGATTCAGAACCGCCGCTGCTCCCGCACAAGGTCGACCCGCCTCCGCCTTCTCCTGCTGTCGGCCGCGTCGGGGACGGAGGCAACCGACCAGTACGCCGACCTCGACCTCGCCAAGGACCTGGTATGTGCCAGCCCCATCGCTCATTAGGGTTTCCGTAGCCGGGATTAGTTAGGTTTAGGTCCACAAGTTCCGCTCCATTTCGCTTCCATGGAGGGAAGGTGGGGACACCCTATCTCTCGCAGCTAGTTTACGCCATGCAACAACCTCAGCTGCTTGTGTGCGTGTGTGTGCTTTGCCTGCTGCTGCCGGCGTTGTCACGGCCGAGGGAGTGCAGTGCTGCTGCTGGACGCCGTCGTGCAAGCGCTTGTCGTCTGTCGACATGGGCATCCAAAGGTAGGCGCGCTTAGGTTGATCGCTCGTGCAGAATGCGCAGATGCGAGGATTTGTTGTCCATTTTGTTTTTCAGTGCTTGGACAAATTTAATGCTATGAATTGGACTGCGTTTAGAGACTAGGAGGAGAGTCTTCTCTGTAAGTGCTACCGGCTGTGCTACAATGATTTCTTCTGGGTTGCGGGAGGTTTCCTTTGGGCAGCACTTTGATGTCTTAGCTAGTTTTCAGTTCATAAGGCCAAGTTTGTGCCAGTCACTCTATACTCCAGAGCTTAGACGTGTCAAGTAGAAATGATCTTATAGAAAATGCATTTCCCGGTTAGTTCTAGTGGTTTTAAGTTTGTAGTAGCAACAAACAAGATAAAATCTGTCTTCGAATCTTAATAATTGGTAGCTTAAGCATATTTTTCTTGAAGAATCCCTCGGGATGAGTTAAGACTACTTGCTGGACATCAGCACCCTATTACTCCCTCCGTCCACTTTTATAAGGCACACTTCTTACTATTTAAATGCTAAGAAGCGTGTCTTATAAAAGTGGACGGAGGGAGTACTATTTTTAGATGTAATATTGAAGCCTCTGCGACTTCCTGATATAAACCACTATCCTAACTTGGCTATGTTTAGCATGCATGGTCTGGTATGGTACATAAATTACCTTATTTCATAGTAATTCATGTACTGATTTGTAGCAGTTAATTTATTGGATAGGAGCTCAAGATCATGCACATGTTTATTTTGTTCTATTTGATAACTCGATCCTTTGCATTCTCCGGGTCTGATTTTCCTCGCATCATTTTGTCACACTCGGTTGTATTGGTGGCATTAAAGTATAGTCATGGTAGTAGTTGAGCCCATCTCTACATACTAGTTAATATTTGCTGTACGTATGGAATGTGCCAGAGCAACAAACCTCACATATTTGGTTATTATACTGAAATTACTGAGAAAATAGTTGAAACAACACCATTTTTGGTTGGGGGATAAGAAATAGTCTACTAGAACCAATTGTGTTTGTAGATAATTATTTGTGCAGTTTTAAGTTGTTGAGTATCACTTTAATGGAAAGTTTGGTCAGGAGATAAGTACGGAAGGATTATACTTATCAAAATTCTGTAAATTCGAGCTTCCCTATGCAAATCATCCATCATATACAGTGAATATAAAATCTAGACTCTCTTGGTGATCTCTATTCTGCGTGTTTTATTTGACGGGTAATTGTATAATATGGGTATGTACCGATCTCTATTAGGCATGTCTTATTGAGTGTGTGTTTTGCAGGGGACAATGTGTCTTCCGGAGCTGCTGCTGGCGTCTCCCCCGATCTCCGCTGCTGCCGGCCACCACGACGCCGGGACCATCTTGTAGCCAGGGGACCTTTGCTGCTGATGTTCTATGTCCGGCGTCTGCACGGGGGCGCCCGATGAAAGGGAGGCCCTAGAAGAGGCCATTCTGCGCCCTGAACGCGCCGGATCCGAAGGCTCGATGGTCCGTGTTCACGTCGTGTAGGAGGTCAGGCTGCTCTCCCCCGGGCGCCGTATCCGAAGGCTCGATGGTCTGTGTTCACGTCGTGTAGGAGGTCAGTCTGCTCTCCCCCAAGGCCCACCGCAGTGACCTTGACGCTGCTGTCCAGGAGCTAATCGACGGCGACATCCAAAGGTACTGAATCTATTGCTGCCATACTTGCCATCCTATCTTGCTCGATGTGGACGCTGTTTGGTTTTGCCTTGTTTGTAAGCATTAAGCCTCCGTTACAGTCAACATGGGTGTATTCTATGCTCTGCTGAGTTGGATGAACAAAGTCTGTGGCTTAATTAGACAGACAAAAAGATGCATGCCTTTCTGGTGTTTTTCAATTTAACCTACTAGCGTGAGATTCATGGAAATAGATGCGTGAAAAAGAAAGTAGCAACATGAGCATTTGTTGTTCATGACATGGCATATCCAGTTCTAGCAGTCTATATATGTATGCACCGCAACTGCCAATTGTCCCTTTTTTGGGACCTAGATGCTTTTGTTAATTTCAACGTTATAGTGTGAGAATATAATTGTGAGCTGTGCTGGAACCTTATTTTATTATGGTGCTGGTATCTAGGCATCTAGCTCACAGCTTTGTTTCACCTGATGATTGCTATTTGCTCGAATTGTAGGCTCTCTATAGTGATAATTTGATCACTGTTTATTGCTGACATTGCTATCCTTATTCTGAACCTCTGATCCTGTTGTTTGTCTCGATGGCATTACAGGCATGTTGCCAACTGCGGGTTGTCATCATCCTGGTGGGCCCAAAGAATACTCGTTTGGCACGTCCTCCGGTCACCATGTCTTCCGGCCCTCCCGCCGCTCGCTGTACCTAGTCGCCGTAGATATCCTGAGAGGATTCGTAATAGTACATCTCCGTGCGGGAAGCGGAAGCAACAGGTGGTTGTCCGCCAAAGCCGCCAGGGGGGTCGGCGTGGCCCCCATCATTTGCATCGTGTATGAGGTAAATCACCCAGGGCAGTCAGCTTGTGACAGTTCAGTTCATGAACCGGCAAAACTGTGATTGCACGGACATCAAGCTGATGAACAATATCTTAAATTATGTTGATGGTGGTCACATAGCTTCTACTTTTGTTGCTATGTAATTGACATGTTGGTTTTAAATTGGCTTTCTACTATTCGTTTCTGAATTTTGAATGCCACTAGTTGGTACTTTGGTATTTATTAGGCCTTGGTTAGGTAGGAATATATCTATTTATTTGACATTGTTCTAGTTCAAGTTGAGCAGTTCCTTATTTACTTTGTACTGTATGAGTTATTTACCAAGCTTTGGTTTAGGAAAACGGGATAAACCACATATTTTACCTTGGTTACCTTATTGCTTCTCTGTGAGCATGATATGTGCTATAATTACTACTCCCTTCGTCCCATAATATAAGATGTTCTTACAACCAATATACTTATATTATGACCTACCAGTTAGGTTTACTGGTACTGGTTATGATTTGTTCTTCTCATGGAGAAGTGTTGTTCCATTTCATTCTTCCGCTTTGTTGTTAGGTCTTAATTGCTAGCTTGTATCCTGATCTTAGTGTAACCACTACATCTATGGTTATATTAATAGGCTACTGGTAAGGTTTAGAACTTACTGTAGGTAGTAATGTTCTGTAGGTAGTAATGTTCTTTGATCTGGTACTTCTGTTGGACTGAACTTGTGCTCTTGTGAACGAATGGTGCAATAATGAGTTGATTATCTAATATCTATACATGCCCATTGCAGGCACATATATTTAGCTTTATTTTTCCGTAGTTTTCCAAGTAGCGCAATTCCACTATCATGTCTATTACGATCTTGAGATTTAATCCTTTTTATCTTTGGATGCCAGTTACTAATATTTGTTTTTTATGAGCATAGATATCAAATTACGATCTTTAGTTTTAAGCCTTTTTTTCGAGAAAGCGCAAAAGACCGTTTCATTGAAAAGGTAGAGTTTGGTTTACAGACCTCCTAGGAGGCGAATTACAAGCATGGGAGCCTAGTGCACGTCCCAGTTTTGTGGCATAACAGCTGTAAGACCTAAAGCACCGTCGGTTGCCCACGCGTCCGCTTCTTCTTTGATGCTCATGACAAGGCAGGCTTTTCGGTGTTTCCAGGCCATCCATCCATGGGGTAAGCAGGGTGATGGAGGCCAGCCCTTTGTGGTGAGGCTTGAGGGTGCTCTGTCGCGCGTGGTGCCACCACTCGAAGAGAGAGGCCTCATCAGATGGTGGTCTGCAGGTCATGCGCAGCCACGCGAGCACCTCGTGCCAGACTTGCCGAGAGAAAGGGCACCCTAAGATGAGATGGTGCATTGTCTCCGGCTCTGAGGGCATCTCGGGTGGTGTTGTAGCCCTCGACGCGCAAGCCTGTCCACGGTCCAGCACAGGTAATTGTTGGCTAACCAGTGAAAGAATTTGACACGCGGAGGAACCCAGCTCTTCCAAATGAGCTTCCAGGCCTGGCAGCCGGTGGATCCATGGAAGGAAGCTAGGTAGGCCGAGCTAGCAGTGTATTGGCCGCTCGCGTTCCACTTCTAGATCAGACGGTCGTGTTCATCCATGAGCCCGATGTGCTCGATGAGTTGCCATACCAGGAGGTATTGTT
This sequence comes from Alopecurus myosuroides, assembly GCA_028641055.1. Classification (NCBI taxonomy): domain Eukaryota; kingdom Viridiplantae; phylum Streptophyta; class Magnoliopsida; order Poales; family Poaceae; genus Alopecurus; species Alopecurus myosuroides. Next base: position 35,409,956 of record CM054062.1, read on the forward strand.
CAACCTCATGGATGCCGAGGACGCCGTGAATATCTCTTGCCCAGCTATGCGCGTGAAGTCAGCCAGCCACCGTTCATTGCTTGTGACGGCGCTTGGGGATGCAATTGTAGAGGGGCTCAATCTCACTAATCGAGCGCCCCTGAATCCACCGATCCTCCCAAAATTTGGTCGTCTTCCCATCCCCCACCTCCATGTACGTGGAGGCGAAGAATAGAGATCGCTCCTCCACGGAGAACTTGCAGGTCCAAGCCACTCCAAGTTCGGTTGTCATCCGTGCGGCTGAGCCACTGCGAGCGCAGGCGTAGAGCAAGGCCTGCACGTTCGAGGTCCTGCACCCCGAGGCCGCCCAGGGACATGGGACGACATACCCTACGCCGGTTCACGTGGCAACTCCCGCCGTTTGCAGCTGCGCGTCCTTCCCACAGGAATCCTCACTATATTTTCTCCATAGCCTTGATCGTCTTCTTAGGAGGGGCAAGGACATGCAATCTGGTGGGTAGGGATCGCACCTAGGACAGATTTGACCAGGACTAGGCGCCCTGTCATGTTCATGAGACGCGATTTCCAAGTAGGTAGCCTATCTGCCATCCCGTCGACCATAGGTTGCAACAAGGCTACTGTGGGGCGCTTGAGGGTGAGCTGGATACCCAAGTACGTGATGGGAAGCACAACAATTGGGCAGCCAAGATGTTCCACCACAAGTGCAGCCTCCTCGTCGTCACAACACAGCAGGGTCGCCGTGCTCTTGGCGAAATTGACCCGCAGCCTCGAGGTATAGCCAAATAGCTGTAGAATCCCCTTCACCGCCTCGACATCACCCGACGGCGGATGGCAGAATTGGATGACATCGTCCGCGTAAAGCGAGATGGTCAGGATTGCTCGACGGGGGTGCGATCCCTGCATGACACCAAGGTTAATGGCGAGTCGAAAGAGCCGGCCGAGGGTGTCGACGTCGCGGACGAAAAGCTGCGAGGACAATGGGTAACCCTGCCGGAGTCCTCGACGATGCCAGATTGGTGGTCCGGGGTCGCAGTTGAGGAGCACCCTGGTGCTTGCTGAAGAGAGCAAGATGGCCAGCCACTCCAGGAAACAGTTCCCAAAACCATAACAGCCCAGTGCCTCGAACAGGAGAGGCCACGAAATAGTCGAAGGTGCGTGCGAGGTCGAGTTTCATGAGAACCTTGGGGGCGCCGTGCTGGTGCAGCATCCGAGCAGATTGGCGAACAAGGACGAAGTTGTCATGCAGGCTTCGGCTGGTGATGAACGCATTCTGGATGGGGCTGATGATGGCGCCTAGTTTCTGGGCGAGCCGGAGAGAGAGGACCTTGGCGAAGACCTTGCAATGAGGTGAATTAGGCTTATAGGCCTGTAGTGTCCGAGCCACTTGCATCAGCTCGCTTGGGGAGGAGGGTGAGCAGCGCTTGGTTCAGCCGGTGGAAGTCGCCGCCACGCAGCTCATAGAGCTGCTGGAATATAGCGGTGAAGTCATCCTTGATCGTACTCTAGCATGAGCGCAGGAACTCGTCGGTGAATCGTCGGGTCCTGGTGCTTTGCGCGCCGACAACCTTTTCACCGCGCTCCAGATTTCGTCCACGCCAAAAGGGCCCTTCCAAGTTTGTCCACCGGCTCAATTAGCTCTGCGAGCGATTTCGTCCACGCCAAAGGGGGCCTCCCAAGTTTGTCCACTGGCTCAATTAGCTGTGTGAAGTCCAACGAGCTGTCCTGTTCCATTTCCGTGCCCAATAGGGGATCGTAGTGGTGGAACATGGTGCGGGCGCGTTGTCGCGTCATGGTGCGCTCAAGCTAGGCGAGGCCCATGTAGGCCACCTTTATTTGCTTGCGGAGCCACTCTTCAGCCAACGTCAGTAGCCTATCTTCCTGCGTCAGTTTGCTCGAGCTCTAGCTCTAGCTGGTGAGCGCGCGTGTCGTGGCATGTAGGCATAGGACAAGGCGCCGGAAGGGATCATCCGCACCAACCGAATTCCAAGCCGTCGTGACTGTCTTGGAAGCCATCCAGGCGAGTCAAAAAATCCTCGAATCGGAATCGCCTATGCCTCGGCGGCTGCGGGGCGCAAACTAGTAGGAGGGGCTATGGTTCGAGACCACCGAAGCCATGCATCAGAGGTGACATTCACCGTAGCCCTCCTCCCAATCAGCCGTGTAGAGGACACGGTCGAGGTGCACGAGGGTCTGGGGATTCTGCTCGTTAGACTAGGTATAACGCCTAGTCTAACGCCGTCCGTTGAGGCACACCTCCTTTAGGGCCAAGTCATTGATCACACGGCGGAATCGTCCCATCATGCGCCTTAAGATTCTCATTATTTTTGTCCTCCAGGCGGTAGATCAAAGTTGTAATCTCTGCATAGCATCCATGGGCCGGTGCAATCATGTCTTAGGTCTCGTAGCTCCTGGAGGAATGAGATCTTGTCGGCGTCCTTTTGTGGTTCGTAAACGACCGTGATCCACCATGGTGTCGTCTCGCTCGAAGGGGCTGCCACCTTGGCCGATAGGGTGTTGTCCGAGAACAAAGGGTAGTGATGGTCACTTCCCTGCTGTTCCAAGCCAACAAGATGCCACCACGAGTCCCGATCGCGGGCAGGTAGACGTAGTCTTCAAAGTCGTGGGACGAGGGCTTCCATGACAATAGAGCAGATGGGCTCATCATTGTCTCTTGGGAGCACACGATCGAGTCACCAGATGTGTCAATCAGCAAGCGGATGCTAATGCGACGAGCTCGAGCGTTAAGGCCACAAACATTCCAAATTATTATCTTAAGGTTGTGATCCATTAATCTGGGTGTCAACACGCTAGAACATGGCACAAGCTAGTCCGCAATGGGGTTGCCAGCGGGAGTTGGGACGTGCATCGCCGAGGAAGGATCCGCGTGTATGGTGCGATCCACCAAGGCAGCGATGGCGGATGGCGGCGAGCACGGCGTGGGGATAGGGGCGGCAAAGACATCGTCATACGCCTTCATCTCAGCCGCGGTGATGCGCTCATAGATCCCGATAACCCCCAGCTTATGCAGGATATGGACTTGCGCGCGTCGCTCGGCCGTGGGAGGCCGGCGATGATGTCGAGCGGCCGCGCCGAGGAGCGTCAAAGTTGAGGGGGAGCCGACGCGTTCGTTTGCCAGGGGTGGGAAGAGGATCGAGTTGCCTGGTGGCCGCCATGAGGAGTTCATCCAAGTTCGTTGCGTCGCGGCTGTGTGAGTTCGCGAGCACCGGAGCGTGACCGGAGGCTCCTTCATTTTTTTAGTACTGTACCACAGAAATTAGCATGTTATGCGACCATCTTTTGTTATTTCGTCATTTTATTCCTTTTGGCTCGAGGTTAACTCGTGTCTTTCCTCAGGACAAGTCTGTGTTGGTATCGTGCTGGTAGCAGCCTCCCACGCCTCATGTGTTGTTGTAGGCCCGGCAGGCCCTCATCTTCAGTTACTTCCTCCTTCACCTCCGTCCTTGCTGCCGCGCGACGGCGGACTACCGTGGCAGCGGTGGCCTTGTCAACGCCCATGTGGTTTAGGTAAATTCTCAGTTTCATATTCTTTTTCAGTCATGGTTCTGTGCTCCAGTCTAGCCGATGACATACAGGTGGTAGGCGTAGTGATGGAATTTGCTTCAGAAAACTCTCAAAGCTGAACCTCAGCTGCCTCTTGTGTGTTCTGTAGGTCAAAGATTTCATTCAAAATCGCACACAACTCCTATTCACGGTAGCAGATTCTCGTCATCATGCGGCAAGGCTGTCGGGAGCGACATGGAAGGAGGTAAAGAATTTAGAACTGTACCACTCAGACCTGCTGGTGAAAGAGCAAGACCTCGTCTTTGTCGCCGCTGGAAAGCCTGCCTCCCAGACCGTTTTGTTTATCTCCATCCTCCGTCTTTCAACTTATTAGCATGCATTCTATATGGGACATCAACACAAGTCTGGTGGTGTTCACATGCAGGAACTCGAGCAGGAACCAGTCTGCCGATTGCTATCCTCGAGAGGGACTAGTCGCGTGGTCGATGGCGCCACAATTGATGTTGTTGACACATAGCTTTTCCGTGGCCACACTGTCCTGCTCAAGGTACGCCCCAATTCCCCCACTTAGCGTCCGAACCAGAGAGCTCGAGTTGGTAATGTTGGCGCCGTTGCGCTCGGTTCAGGGAGCTCAAGGTGCTGACGAAGAGTTTAGGCCACTAATCTGCATGAAAATTTGTCATTTTACTCGCTTCTGTATGCTTTGGTTGGTGCCTTTTTTGGTGGGTGTGATTAATTAGGGATTTTATGCCTAGACCTTGGTGTGATGTATAGCTCTTTGATTTCCGATCAAGATTTTGAAGTGTTTTCTGGTTGCGTAAATACTCCATATTAGCTGTGCTGGTTTGGGGAGTGGTACTCACTAGTCATACATTGCTTCAAGTATTACATGTTTATAATCATCATGTCTTCTCATTTAGTGTATTGACTAGCTCTTCATTCCTGACAAACCAAACAATCCATATGTACCGCCAAAGTGTGCTCATTGACTTTGGATAAATAACTCACCATCTAGTGTATGTTTAGCTATGTAAGTTGACCGGTGTGATTACACAACTTGAGGCCAATGGGAGTTATAAACCCAATTACTTGGTTTTGCTATACCATGGAAATTTGCTTCAGTAAAGAACTCTGGTGTGGGAGGGCAGGCCGTGGTGCAGCGGTGAGATCCTTCCCACTTGTGCCAAGAGATCATGGGTTCGAACTAACCTCCCTGCACTCCACTTTGCAGCGATATGGCTAGGTTCCTATAATCTTTCACCAGACCCCACCTTGTCCGGGATCCTCTATGCACTGGGTCTGTCCTTTATAGAACTATGCCATGGAATGTTCTTTTTCCTTGTCCGAATATGTATCTTAGGCCAGTCAAATTTTCTACCGTTCAAATGTTCCATTTGTTTTCACATACAAATTGATAGGGTAGGCGTATAATAGTGATTGATCGTTGGTTGTTGTGCACATTGTTGAGCAAAAAGCAGTAGCACTTGGTCTCTTGTCGTTTATTTGATATGATATTTGAAACCGCCTGATGCGCATGAAGTTTGCATTTGCTTTGCATAGTTGTGCAACCGCCTGTTGTGATCTGAATGTTTGGACCTGCTGTATTTCTTGGCAAGGAATGATCATCTTCACCTGTGCAACCGCCTGCACTTCTGTTTGATTCACTTGAATTGGTAATATTTTAGTGACATGTAGGGCTTCATTGTTCCAGTGAAAATATTCGTTTAAGCATTATATTCCTGCTATTTGATATTGATTTCTGGTCTCAAATGCGAAGCATATATTTATTGACACTAATAGACGCGACGGTGTTAACTTTTAAGGTGGTTAAATAGCTGTTGGTGCTAACTTAGTACGTTGAAGACAGAAATAAAATTTGCCCGCTAGTATGTACACATTTCATTGTTGACTCAACAATTTACACTCAGCCGAGAAAAAACAGAAAATACTCATTCCTCGCGCATAGAATTGATATGATGGGTGCCTTGTGAATATAAGTGATTTGTTACATAGCTAAACACGACTATTTTTTTTGTCAACATATGTCGCTTGCCGCCTGGTTGTGTTAGCTTTGTTGATCACCTGGAATAAACTTGTTAGGTATAAATAATGAATGGGAAAATATGTTTCACCTCAGGTTGTTTTTATGAAACACACGGGATGAATGAACTCTTCTGTTTATGTGGTATGAAACCAAAAACATAAAATTAGTCTATTTTCGTGTCTCGTGATGTTTCCCTCTTTTTACTGTCCAATTGGTCTTCTTCTCATGAAAAGCAACATGATTATTAAGTTGATTTTGTTTAGCTGATAAGATGCGGAGTGCTAGCTACCCTTGAGAAATGCAATATAATGTTACTTTTACCTTCGTCTCACTTGGGCACTTTCACCTCTGACTGCATGACCTTATTACAGAAAACTAAAGCTGCAACTTTACAGGAAATCATCAATGGGGTGTAGCGGTTGGAAGCAGGAGGTGAGCCTCGACGGCGTGGCCTTGTTTGTGCCCGGGCTATGGGTTCCCTAAACCCCAGGAGCTGGCCTCCGCCTCTTGCGAACAACATACGGTGGAGGCACACTAAGCGGCTGACGACATTGAGGGACCGGATTGCATGCATGGCCGCTCGCGAGGTGTTGGTAGTGACCAGGCTCCGGAGAAGCGCTGCCACCAAGCGTGGTTCGTCGTCATCTTATATACTACAATAGACAGATCGACAGTGAACTGTTTATCTAAATGCAGTAAATGACATTTTAATTTTTCTTTTCTTGCAGGAGGGATCCACATGAGTTGATCTTGCTGTCTGTCTTTATGTAGCTGGTTCTGCCATTAGGAGGTATAAATCCCTCTTTGCACGTGTTTTTAAAAATGTTTTTCAAGTTTTGTTTTGCCAAACACATTGATTCACCATGTTTTGTTTTGATTAGTTAATGCAACCTGGCGTCGGTCTTGTTGATTCACCATGAATGTATAATTGGTACACTACATCAACTGATTTCACTTTTCTACTAGATAGATGATTGCTGGGCATTAGCTGCCAGAGTGTTGCTGCCTAGCTCCCATGTCTGATTGTCGACGACGCATCCTGTTCCTAGGTGGTGCTCTGGAGTTCATGGCTACTACAAGAGGTAATTATGCCGTCTTTAGGAGGGTAGTATGTCTCACTGGGTGTCCTTGTCGCATTGAAGTCTGAGTAACCAATTTTGTTTGTGAACAAATAATCTAATGGAATTTTAGATGATCATTGTACTGTCTCCCAAGTTGCACATACTCCCTCCGTTCAACAATAGATGACTTCCACATATCTATTTATGGATGTATCTAGACACTAAAATATGTCTAGATACATCTATATCTAGATATATGGAAGTCATCTATTGTTGAACGGAGGGAGTATTAATTTAGTAAACTTTAAAAAATTGTTAAATGATTCTGATGGATGAATGGGTATAAAGTTTCAAATTTGTTCCATAATTGTTAGCCATTTTGCTGTCGAAAGCTTGGTAGTTCTACCTTTTAGCATCTTGAACAGTCTTTATGTGGTCATGGTCAATTCAGGGACTGCTTGCTAGCATGGCAATGTCCCTTGGCTTACTATAATTTCAGCCTCATTTGATGATCTTGTCTCGATGAATCTCTGAGCATGGTTCAAATGTGTCCCTACAATCTTCAGTCCTTTCTTATTCCCTGTAAAAAGTTCACTGATAGGCTAGTAGTTTTGTTTGTAAGCAATTACTAGTTAGTCAGAAGTGGCAAAGCAGAGGGGTAGTTCGGAGACCTTTTAGCATTTAGATTACTTTTGAAATCTGCAAGTAGTTGAGCGTTTAGGAGGATTGTCTGAAAGAAGCTAATTAGTTATGATGTAATTCTATTCTGCAGTGGTAAGTATTAGAGAGCAAACTGCATGTTTTGTTGTCTCTTGACCATTTTCTCTTCCACAGATAGCAAAAAATTAACTTTTCCATGGTAAAAGCTCTGCTGAGATGATTTTCTTTTTCAGTATCTTGAATTCTATCCGTGGCTTGCAGTCTTTGAGGGGAACTGGGCCTACTGGAATTACAGAGGTGCCCCCATTACTTGAGTAATCTTTTAGGACATTAGTGGCCTTTTAGGAGAAGATTTTCCGGTCCGTGTGCATGTATGAGACTCTTGGGTTCTCTCTTTGGCCAGTTCGTTCTTCCAGTCCTTAGCGTCCTACTCCCGAAACTGACTTCCGCCGGGGGCTAACACCTTTGCTGGCTCTTTTCCGTCCCATGGTTTGCAATGCATGGTTCTTGGACAGGACTTCCTTTCAGGACGTGTTTGGTTCGTGAATTTGTAACGCAATCTGTTTACGGTGTGAGCTGATTACATTAGATTGTGTTTGGCACGATTGACCTGTAATAAGATACCACCGTATCTTTTACCGGCCCAGTACAAATTTATTTCCGTCCAAAAGCCCGTGTAATCGGATAACGTTGGGGACGTCTCTGCCTCTAGCTTCTCCACCTCCCCTCGATCTGTTCCGACCAAACCGCCACCGCTTGTTCCTATCCCCTCGTCTTCACGAATCGGACCGGGTCTTATTCTCTATGTGTCTGCCTGGCATTTACATGGTTCCTCCGACGACATGGGGCTCAGCATGGACTCCTCGCGCCACCACGCACGAGTCAAATCCACCGGTGCCGGACAACCCGCCAACGAGCACGAGCCGTTTTCTGCCCGCCACGAACCACGACCACCTGGTAGAATAGAGGAAGACACATGCAGGTATTCCTCAGGCCATCATCGGTCGCCGGCGACCAGGGCGAGTTCTTGCCGACGCTGGCGAGTGCTTTGGCGCCGATCATTGCTCAATTGTTTACGGACGAGCCTGGAACATGGAGAGCACTGGGCGCACAATCCCCTCCGTGCGGCTCAGGTGGCTGTAGTTGGGCGACACACCGGAGTTCCGGTCTGACGCAAGATGCGTCGCTTCGCCATGCAAAAGCAGTGCTCTGGTATTGATTGATGTTTAGGTTCAACAGTAACCAAACACGTTCCAGTTTTTGTCCATCCATTTACATTAACGGTGCCATTCGTTTCCATTTACGTTGCCTCTCGTGAAACAAACACATCCTCAGTGTGTTGGCTGATGGTGGTCCATGGGTTTTGTGCTTTTGCCCTTGCTATTCATGCTTCCTTATTGCAGGCCTCCTGCTCACGTGTTGTCTTGTTGTATTTGTGAGAGGAGGTCCTCCCTGTTGTATGTCACTGGCTGTTTATTTCTTTTTCTGTTTGATTAACTGACTTGAGACACTGTTGTGTATCTTGCAGGTAAAGTACAATTTTGTTTGCTCTCTGGTTTTGTTCTGTGATCTGAGTGGCTGCCCCTTTGTGAAAATTTCTTGTGGTGCCAAGTCGATCTGATTCCACTATAATACGTTGATATATCTGCCAGAATTTTGTGTGTGCGGATTATCTTGGAACACATCACGATGATATATCTGCCAGAATTTTGTGTCTGCGGATTATCTTGGCACACATCGACGACGACATGGCTTGCATGTATGCCTTTCCACCTTGTCACCTCTGGTTGCTCCAAGGCTCAGCGCTGCTCCTCCTTCCGGACATGCTCTTGTTGCACAGATGCTGGAGAAAGGGTTGTCGGCGGCGAGAGCGAGATGGAGATGGAGACGGAGAAGAGAACTTCCTCCTTACAGTCATTATCTTCGCTAGCTACTCGGTCTTGCTTAATTACTTGGGATACCTAGCTAGATGTATTTTCTTTGTTTTTAAATAGAGAAATGGAGATCATCAACTTGTGTATTCTGTAATTCATGGAAAATTACACAACCTGTTATTGTTAGACGATGGAGGAGCGGTTGCCAGTGGTATATATATGTTTCCTGGTGGTTGTTGTTGCTCCATGTATTCTAGCCAACACTGATTATGTACTGTCATCTATCTCTATCAACGGAATTCATGTACGTACGACCTTATCTCCCGTGAGATTGTACAACAGTATAAATATCGGACGGAAATTGGCAGAGATATGAAGCACCATGAATAGAGGTAGCAAGGATAATAAACCGTCTAATGGCTCTACACACAAGTTATGGGGATTATTAGTGTTTTTCTCCTTTTTTTTTTGGTTGACGTCAATTACGGGATAATGAACGGAATGTTAGGAAACCGACTAATAGCATCCATCATCGCCAGGAAACTATCCTGGTGGATCGCATGCCGTCAATCAAGCAAGTAATTAAACAGGATTTTCGCCGTGTCAGCGATCGGAGGCATTCTGCACCTCAACCAGGAGATGAAGAGAGCCGAAATACTAGTATTTTCTTCCCGCGGCATACCACTCTTTTTTTTTTCTGGAAAGAAATTAAAACCGCAGCTACTCCCTCCGTCCAGCAATAAGTGTATTTGCGCCAACAAAGCAAGTAAATTGATGATGCCACTAAAATAGGAAACCAAATAATCTAACCAAACTTAATGACGGTGTGATTTGCATTATAAGTATAAAATTTTCAGGAATTAAAGGAGACCGAAAATTCAGTTCTGGGGGATCGTTTAGGGAATGAATCCGGGGAATCGTTTAGTAGGGCATAAATCACGGCCCAGTATGTTTTCCAGAGAAAAAGAAAGGGAAGTAACGCCTACCTCCTTGACTCCCGCGTAGATATTTATATTAGGCCGGCTTGGATCGGGGTGCGCCGAAAATCAGAGCTTCCCGCCGTAGAACGATTTATGAAAATTGAAACTCCTTCCTCCTCCATACTCACCCTCTATAAATAAGAGAGGACCGCGACGATGCCGCGTGCGGTTGGCGCGAGACTTGGCGACTTTGCGAGTTGGCGAGGCGGTAGGCGTGGAGCGGGAGCCAGAGCGAGAACGGTAAGTATCCTCTCTTGTCTTTGCCGTGTTTCTTCGTCGATTGTATTTGCTGCGGCCAGATGATTGAGTTGCTCTCATGCATGTGTACCTTTGTTTGTGAACAACCTCTTTTCTTCTCTACTGTAGACCGCACCCTGGAATAAGACATCTTACTCCTTTTTTTTCCGGCGTCTTCACGACTCGCAGCCTGCAAAACAATGTTCCTGTTGGTTAGGAGCAATATAGGACGGTAAGATCGAACCGAAAAAGGACACACCCTAAGAGAACTTTGGTTCGCTACTTTTGACAGTAAACAATAAGCTAATCTGGTATTTTTTTTTAAAAAAAGCTAATCTGGTAAGTCGATTCGCTAAAAAGATATAAAAACAGCAGCCAGCATATATTTCTTGCGATTAGAACCATCAAACAAATTAGAAAAATGTAAACAACCAAACAGAGAGTAGGGATATCAATGGTTGCAAACAGTAAACGCCTGCGGATCTAAAAATGAAGCATGTGGCATGTAAGCAAAGAAAAATGATGCCCAAGTATGTAGGCATCGTGCATGCATATACATAGGCTGGTACTGTGTACGTACTTTAGCTGCTAGGAGGGCAGGGCATAGTCGGCTTTAGCATGTTGTGGACATGCACGATCGAGGCATCACTTGCTTTGCAGCTGAGCTGATCGATCGATCCAGTAGGCGCATGTAGGCAACGTAGCATGTCCAGCGACAGGAGGCGCGGGAGTTGGCTACTCCCTCCGTTCCACAATATATAAGACGTTTTACCAAGCTATAAATTAACTTGCTAAAATGTCTTACATTCTAGAAGAGAGGAAGTAAATGTCACGCGCTCACGTGCATGCATATGCAATCTCAATTGCGCACGACCATCCATGCATATGCATGCACACTATATCAATCAAAACAACCAATGCAAGGTCGTGCTATGCTCCAAATACTACTCAGCTTACGCTTGACATTTCACTCGCCACCATTTCGAGGTCTGAAATGCACTACATGAAGTTCAACTTCCCCGGGTAACTGAGTAGCAAACCCTAACCACCGTTGAGAGGACTCCTACACCCCTCCCCCTCGACACAGCCGGTCAAAGCCTGTGCGGTAGACGACAGCTGCGGGATTTCCTTTTGTCCAGCTCAGCTGGAGCTTTGGTGCATGTGCGGTGGCAGTGCGCTAGTCCAGTCCACTGACGTCCAGATCTCGGTGGTCTGCACGATGACGAGTGGGATTGGGATGCAGTGGTAGGTACGGTCATGTGCCAACATATATAGATACGCAAAAGTAACTTAGACGTGGACTAACACATATGATATGGAACAAATCTAGCTCTTAGTTGGGTCAAACTAGAGCCTTCCTCTATTAGGTTTAGTTGAGAGAGAAAGCTCCTGAGCCGCTTCACTGGATCAAACAAAGCATAAGAGACACCATAATAAGGACCGTCATGGGCCGCAAACATGAGTATAGGGTTTCACTTCTTCTTCAAAGCTTTCCACGTTGATATGTCCTCTTTACTCGACCTATCGATGTTGATGAGGTAGTCGTCGTCCACCTTGACGTAACCCTTCTCCAGCTACTCCTTGAGGATACTGTTCTAGAACCGCAGAAACTCATTGTAGATCCTTCGGGAACGAGCGAACAACTTCCACATGCAGCCGCTTTGCTTTCTCGAGCCACCTCGCCCGCCCATGAACTGGTCGTAGTAGGGGATGAAATCGTCGTCATGGTCATCCCTTGGCATGGCCAGGATGAGACTCACATACTCATCATCTGGAATCCACTTTGTTGTTAATTACTCGAGACACAACACTAGATGGGTCGTTAGATTCAGCGGTGCCTCCGCACTTGTCTGTCTGGGGAGGTCATATCGGCCAGCCTCTTCTCACCCATCCAACGCCCCCACACAACCTTATCGGTCATTGCTCACTCGAGCTAGAGATCCTCTTTTACCGTGGATTCCGTTGTTGCAGCCAGTTAGCGTGATTGTGTAGGCATCTAGGCGACGTCTGAATCTCGATCTATATATACACATAATGGGGGACGCTCGGAATCATGCTAGATTAGCCAGAGTTAGACCAACTCAATCTATGTACTGAACGACTGTGCTAGATGTGATGTCAATTCAAATTTGTGATGTGAAATACATGTATTTATATGATTCTTCTTTACCCTACATGTGAACAATTTGCCTAAAAAATCGACTACGTAGAGAGATGGTGGATGGCGCGGTGACGGTGGGGTCATTATCACGGAGTATGCAAAGCACGCGGCTGGTATATATTATTTTAGTACTCCCTCCGTCTCAAATTAACTGTCACAAAGTTAGACAAAAATGAATGTAAAAACTAAATTATGTCTACTTATGTCCATCTTAGTGGAGGCCGAATTGGGAGTACAATATGTATTTTTCTGCTATACTACGTACGTATAACATTCGAGAATGCAACTTAGGACGTGCGTTCCCGAAAAAAAAAGTAGGACGTGCATATGTTGAGCGTTGACTTGTTTCTTCGAGCGGGAAAAATAAGGACATGCAGAAGATAACGTGGGCTGGGATCCATAGCAGACTTGGGCCAACGTGAACCGCGGGCCGATCGATTTTGGAAAGGAGACGAGATGGAGCCTGACGGATCGCTCCGTGCCTCCGTGCACACAAGTGTGGCACAACGCACGGAAACACGAAACGCACGCACAGCCGCCTCCTCTGATCCCCTTCCTCCTCGATCTTCCCTACGCCGGTGGTGGGTGGACCTCGCCGGATTTCAACAGCCGACGCCGCCCAGTTCCTCCATTCCGCCGCACCCCCCTATTACTCACCCATCTCCACGCGCGATTCCGATTCAGAACCGCCGCTGCTCCCGCACAAGGTCGACCCGCCTCCGCCTTCTCCTGCTGTCGGCCGCGTCGGGGACGGAGGCAACCGACCAGTACGCCGACCTCGACCTCGCCAAGGACCTGGTATGTGCCAGCCCCATCGCTCATTAGGGTTTCCGTAGCCGGGATTAGTTAGGTTTAGGTCCACAAGTTCCGCTCCATTTCGCTTCCATGGAGGGAAGGTGGGGACACCCTATCTCTCGCAGCTAGTTTACGCCATGCAACAACCTCAGCTGCTTGTGTGCGTGTGTGTGCTTTGCCTGCTGCTGCCGGCGTTGTCACGGCCGAGGGAGTGCAGTGCTGCTGCTGGACGCCGTCGTGCAAGCGCTTGTCGTCTGTCGACATGGGCATCCAAAGGTAGGCGCGCTTAGGTTGATCGCTCGTGCAGAATGCGCAGATGCGAGGATTTGTTGTCCATTTTGTTTTTCAGTGCTTGGACAAATTTAATGCTATGAATTGGACTGCGTTTAGAGACTAGGAGGAGAGTCTTCTCTGTAAGTGCTACCGGCTGTGCTACAATGATTTCTTCTGGGTTGCGGGAGGTTTCCTTTGGGCAGCACTTTGATGTCTTAGCTAGTTTTCAGTTCATAAGGCCAAGTTTGTGCCAGTCACTCTATACTCCAGAGCTTAGACGTGTCAAGTAGAAATGATCTTATAGAAAATGCATTTCCCGGTTAGTTCTAGTGGTTTTAAGTTTGTAGTAGCAACAAACAAGATAAAATCTGTCTTCGAATCTTAATAATTGGTAGCTTAAGCATATTTTTCTTGAAGAATCCCTCGGGATGAGTTAAGACTACTTGCTGGACATCAGCACCCTATTACTCCCTCCGTCCACTTTTATAAGGCACACTTCTTACTATTTAAATGCTAAGAAGCGTGTCTTATAAAAGTGGACGGAGGGAGTACTATTTTTAGATGTAATATTGAAGCCTCTGCGACTTCCTGATATAAACCACTATCCTAACTTGGCTATGTTTAGCATGCATGGTCTGGTATGGTACATAAATTACCTTATTGCATAGTAATTCATGTACTGATTTGTAGCAGTTAATTTATTGGATAGGAGCTCAAGATCATGCACATGTTTATTTTGTTCTATTTGATAACTCGATCCTTTGCATTCTCCGGGTCTGATTTTCCTCGCATCATTTTGTCACACTCGGTTGTATTGGTGGCATTAAAGTATAGTCATGGTAGTAGTTGAGCCCATCTCTACATACTAGTTAATATTTGCTGTACGTATGGAATGTGCCAGAGCAACAAACCTCACATATTTGGTTATTATACTGAAATTACTGAGAAAATAGTTGAAACAACACCATTTTTGGTTGGGGGATAAGAAATAGTCTACTAGAACCAATTGTGTTTGTAGATAATTATTTGTGCAGTTTTAAGTTGTTGAGTATCACTTTAATGGAAAGTTTGGTCAGGAGATAAGTACGGAAGGATTATACTTATCAAAATTCTGTAAATTCGAGCTTCCCTATGCAAATCATCCATCATATACAGTGAATATAAAATCTAGACTCTCTTGGTGATCTCTATTCTGCGTGTTTTATTTGACGGGTAATTGTATAATATGGGTATGTACCGATCTCTATTAGGCATGTCTTATTGAGTGTGTGTTTTGCAGGGGACAATGTGTCTTCCGGAGCTGCTGCTGGCGTCTCCCCCGACCTCCGCTGCTGCCGGCCACCACGACGCCGGGACCATCTTGTAGCCAGGGGACCTTTGCTGCTGATGTTCTATGTCCGGCGTCTGCACGGGGGCGCCCGATGAAAGGGAGGCCCTAGAAGAGGCCATTCTGCGCCCTGAACGCGCCGGATCCGAAGGCTCGATGGTCCGTGTTCACGTCGTGTAGGAGGTCAGGCTGCTCTCCCCCGGGCGCCGTATCCGAAGGCTCGATGGTCTGTGTTCACGTCGTGTAGGAGGTCAGTCTGCTCTCCCCCAAGGCCCACCGCAGTGACCTTGACGCTGCTGTCCAGGAGCTAATCGACGGCGACATCCAAAGGTACTGAATCTATTGCTGCCATACTTGCCATCCTATCTTGCTCGATGTGGACGCTGTTTGGTTTTGCTTTGTTTGTAAGCATTAAGCCTCCGTTACAGTCAACATGGGTGTATTCTATGCTCTGCTGAGTTGGATGAACAAAGTCTGTGGCTTAATTAGACAGACAAAAAGATGCATGCCTTTCTGGTGTTTTTCAATTTAACCTACTAGCGTGAGATTCATGGAAATAGATGCGTGAAAAAGAAAGTAGCAACATGAGCATTTGTTGTTCATGACATGGCATATCCAGTTCTAGCAGTCTATATATGTATGCACCGCAACTGCCAATTGTCCCTTTTTTGGGACCTAGATGCTTTTGTTAATTTCAACGTTATAGTGTGAGAATATAATTGTGAGCTGTGCTGGAACCTTATTTTATTATGGTGCTGGTATCTAGGCATCTAGCTCACAGCTTTGTTTCACCTGATGATTGCTATTTGCTCGAATTGTAGGCTCTCTATAGTGATAATTTGATCACTGTTTATTGCTGACATTGCTATCCTTATTCTGAACCTCTGATCCTGTTGTTTGTCTCGATGGCATTACAGGCATGTTGCCAACTGCGGGTTGTCATCATCCTGGTGGGCCCAAAGAATACTCGTTTGGCACGTCCTCCGGTCACCATGTCTTCCGGCCCTCCCGCCGCTCGCTGTACCTAGTCGCCGTAGATATCCTGAGAGGATTCGTAATAGTACATCTCCGTGCGGGAAGCGGAAGCAACAGGTGGTTGTCCGCCAAAGCCGCCAGGGGGGTCGGCGTGGCCCCCATCATTTGCATCGTGTATGAGGTAAATCACCCAGGGCAGTCAGCTTGTGACAGTTCAGTTCATGAACCGGCAAAACTGTGATTGCACGGACATCAAGCTGATGAACAATATCTTAAATTATGTTGATGGTGGTCACATAGCTTCTACTTTTGTTGCTATGTAATTGACATGTTGGTTTTAAATTGGCTTTCTACTATTCGTTTCTGAATTTTGAATGCCACTAGTTGGTACTTTGGTATTTATTAGGCCTTGGTTAGGTAGGAATATATCTATTTATTTGACATTGTTCTAGTTCAAGTTGAGCAGTTCCTTATTTACTTTGTACTGTATGAGTTATTTACCAAGCTTTGGTTTAGGAAAACGGGATAAACCACATATTTTACCTTGGTTACCTTATTGCTTCTCTGTGAGCATGATATGTGCTATAATTACTACTCCCTTCGTCCCATAATATAAGATGTTCTTACAACCAATATACTTATATTATGACCTACCAGTTAGGTTTACTGGTACTGGTTATGATTTGTTCTTCTCATGGAGAAGTGTTGTTCCATTTCATTCTTCCGCTTTGTTGTTAGGTCTTAATTGCTAGCTTGTATCCTGATCTTAGTGTAACCACTACATCTATGGTTATATTAATAGGCTACTGGTAAGGTTTAGAACTTACTGTAGGTAGTAATGTTCTGTAGGTAGTAATGTTCTTTGATCTGGTACTTCTGTTGGACTGAACTTGTGCTCTTGTGAACGAATGGTGCAATAATGAGTTGATTATCTAATATCTATACATGCCCATTGCAGGCACATATATTTAGCTTTATTTTTCCGTAGTTTTCCAAGTAGCGCAATTCCACTATCATGTCTATTACGATCTTGAGATTTAATCCTTTTTATCTTTGGATGCCAGTTACTAATATTTGTTTTTTATGAGCATAGATATCAAATTACGATCTTTAGTTTTAAGCCTTTTTTTCGAGAAAGCGCAAAAGACCGTTTCATTGAAAAGGTAGAGTTTGGTTTACAGACCTCCTAGGAGGCGAATTACAAGCATGGGAGCCTAGTGCACGTCCCAGTTTTGTGGCATAACAGCTGTAAGACCTAAAGCACCGTCGGTTGCCCACGCGTCCGCTTCTTCTTTGATGCTCATGACAAGGCAGGCTTTTCGGTGTTTCCAGGCCATCCATCCATGGGGTAAGCAGGGTGATGGAGGCCAGCCCTTTGTGGTGAGGCTTGAGGGTGCTCTGTTGCGCGTGGTGCCACCACTCGAAGAGAGAGGCCTCATCAGATGGTGGTCTGCAGGTCATGCGCAGCCACGCGAGCACCTCGTGCCAGACTTGCCGAGAGAAAGGGCACCCTAAGATGAGATGGTGCATTGTCTCCGGCTCTGAGGGCATCTCGGGTGGTGTTGTAGCCCTCGACGCGCAAGCCTGTCCACGGTCCAGCACAGGTAATTGTTGGCTAACCAGTGAAAGAATTTGACACGCGGAGGAACCCAGCTCTTCCAAATGAGCTTCCAGGCCTGGCAGCCGGTGGATCCATGGAAGGAAGCTAGGTAGGCCGAGCTAGCAGTGTATTGGCCGCTCGCGTTCCACTTCTAGATCAGACGGTCGTGTTCATCCATGAGTCCGATGTGCTCGATGAGTTGCCATACCAGGAGGTATTGTTCAACCTCATGGATGCCGAGGACGCCGTGAATATCTCTTGCCCAGCTATGCGCGTGAAGTCAGCCAGCCACCGTTCATTGCTTGTGACGGCGCTTGGGGATGCAATTGTAGAGGGGCTCAATCTCACTAATCGAGCGCCCCTGAATCCACCGATCCTCCCAAAATTTGGTCGTCTTCCCATCCCCCACCTCCATGTACGTGGAGGCGAAGAATAGAGATCGCTCCTCCACGGAGAACTTGCAGGTCCAAGCCACTCCAAGTTCGGTTGTCATCCGTGCGGCTGAGCCACTGCGAGCGCAGGCGTAGAGCAAGGCCTGCACGTTCGAGGTCCTGCACCCCGAGGCCGCCCAGGGACATGGGACGACATACCCTACGCCGGTTCACGTGGCAACTCCCGCCGTTTGCAGCTGCGCGTCCTTCCCACAGGAATCCTCACTATATTTTCTCCATAGCCTTGATCGTCTTCTTAGGAGGGGCAAGGACATGCAATCTGGTGGGTAGGGATCGCACCTAGGACAGATTTGACCAGGACTAGGCGCCCTGTCATGTTCATGAGACGCGATTTCCAAGTAGGTAGCCTATCTGCCATCCCGTCGACCATAGGTTGCAACAAGGCTACTGTGGGGCGCTTGAGGGTGAGCTGGATACCCAAGTACGTGATGGGAAGCACAACAATTGGGCAGCCAAGATGTTCCACCACAAGTGCAGCCTCCTCGTCGTCACAACACAGCAGGGTCGCCGTGCTCTTGGCGAAATTGACCCGCAGCCTCGAGGTATAGCCAAATAGCTGTAGAATCCCCTTCACCGCCTCGACATCACCCGACGGCGGATGGCAGAATTGGATGACATCGTCCGCGTAAAGCGAGATGGTCAGGATTGCTCGACGGGGGTGCGATCCCTGCATGACACCAAGGTTAATGGCGAGTCGAAAGAGCCGGCCGAGGGTGTCGACGTCGCGGACGAAAAGCTGCGAGGACAATGGGTAACCCTGCCGGAGTCCTCGACGATGCCAGATTGGTGGTCCGGGGTCGCAGTTGAGGAGCACCCTGGTGCTTGCTGAAGAGAGCAAGATGGCCAGCCACTCCAGGAAACAGTTCCCAAAACCATAACAGCCCAGTGCCTCGAACAGGAGAGGCCACGAAATAGTCGAAGGTGCGTGCGAGGTCGAGTTTCATGAGAACCTTGGGGGCGCCGTGCTGGTGCAGCATCCGAGCAGATTGGCGAACAAGGACGAAGTTGTCATGCAGGCTTCGGCTGGTGATGAACGCATTCTGGATGGGGCTGATGATGGCGCCTAGTTTCTGGGCGAGCCGGAGAGAGAGGACCTTGGCGAAGACCTTGCAATGAGGTGAATTAGGCTTATAGGCCTGTAGTGTCCGAGCCACTTGCATCAGCTCGCTTGGGGAGGAGGGTGAGCAGCGCTTGGTTCAGCCGGTGGAAGTCGCCGCCACGCAGCTCATAGAGCTGCTGGAATATAGCGGTGAAGTCATCCTTGATCGTACTCTAGCATGAGCGCAGGAACTCGTCGGTGAATCGTCGGGTCCTGGTGCTTTGCGCGCCGACAACCTTTTCACCGCGCTCCAGATTTCGTCCACGCCAAAAGGGCCCTTCCAAGTTTGTCCACCGGCTCAATTAGCTCTGCGAGCGATTTCGTCCACGCCAAAGGGGGCCTCCCAAGTTTGTCCACTGGCTCAATTAGCTGTGTGAAGTCCAACGAGCTGTCCTGTTCCATTTCCGTGCCCAATAGGGGATCGTAGTGGTGGAACATGGTGCGGGCGCGTTGTCGCGTCATGGTGCGCTCAAGCTAGGCGAGGCCCATGTAGGCCACCTTTATTTGCTTGCGGAGCCACTCTTCAGCCAACGTCAGTAGCCTATCTTCCTGCGTCAGTTTGCTCGAGCTCTAGCTCTAGCTGGTGAGCGCGCGTGTCGTGGCATGTAGGCATAGGACAAGGCGCCGGAAGGGATCATCCGCACCAACCGAATTCCAAGCCGTCGTGACTGTCTTGGAAGCCATCCAGGCGAGTCAAAAAATCCTCGAATCGGAATCGCCTATGCCTCGGCGGCTGCGGGGCGCAAACTAGTAGGAGGGGCTATGGTTCGAGACCACCGAAGCCATGCATCAGAGGTGACATTCACCGTAGCCCTCCTCCCAATCAGCCGTGTAGAGGACACGGTCGAGGTGCACGAGGGTCTGGGGATTCTGCTCGTTAGACTAGGTATAACGCCTAGTCTAACGCCGTCCGTTGAGGCACACCTCCTTTAGGGCCAAGTCATTGATCACACGGCGGAATCGTCCCATCATGCGCCTTAAGATTCTCATTATTTTTGTCCTCCAGGCGGTAGATCAAAGTTGTAATCTCTGCATAGCATCCATGGGCCGGTGCAATCATGTCTTAGGTCTCGTAGCTCCTGGAGGAATGAGATCTTGTCGGCGTCCTTTTGTGGTTCGTAAACGACCGTGATCCACCATGGTGTCGTCTCGCTCGAAGGGGCTGCCACCTTGGCCGATAGGGTGTTGTCCGAGAACAAAGGGTAGTGATGGTCACTTCCCTGCTGTTCCAAGCCAACAAGATGCCACCACGAGTCCCGATCGCGGGCAGGTAGACGTAGTCTTCAAAGTCGTGGGACGAGGGCTTCCATGACAATAGAGCAGATGGGCTCATCATTGTCTCTTGGGAGCACACGATCGAGTCACCAGATGTGTCAATCAGCAAGCGGATGCTAATGCGACGAGCTCGAGCGTTAAGGCCACAAACATTCCAAATTATTATCTTAAGGTTGTGATCCATTAATCTGGGTGTCAACACGCTAGAACATGGCACAAGCTAGTCCGCAATGGGGTTGCCAGCGGGAGTTGGGACGTGCATCGCCGAGGAAGGATCCGCGGGTATGGTGCGATCCACCAAGGCAGCGATGGCGGATGGCGGCGAGCACGGCGTGGGGATAGGGGCGGCAAAGACATCGTCATACGCCTTCATCTCAGCCGCGGTGATGCGCTCATAGATCCCGATAACCCCCAGCTTATGCAGGATATGGACTTGCGCGCGTCGCTCGGCCGTGGGAGGCCGGCGATGATGTCGAGCGGCCGCGCCGAGGAGCGTCAAAGTTGAGGGGGAGCCGACGCGTTCGTTTGCCAGGGGTGGGAAGAGGATCGAGTTGCCTGGTGGCCGCCATGAGGAGTTCATCCAAGTTCGTTGCGTCGCGGCTGTGTGAGTTCGCGAGCACCGGAGCGTGACCGGAGGCTCCTTCATTTTTTTAGTACTGTACCACAGAAATTAGCATGTTATGCGACCATCTTTTGTTATTTCGTCATTTTATTCCTTTTGGCTCGAGGTTAACTCGTGTCTTTCCTCAGGACAAGTCTGTGTTGGTATCGTGCTGGTAGCAGCCTCCCACGCCTCATGTGTTGTTGTAGGCCCGGCAGGCCCTCATCTTCAGTTACTTCCTCCTTCACCTCCGTCCTTGCTGCCGCGCGACGGCGGACTACCGTGGCAGCGGTGGCCTTGTCAACGCCCATGTGGTTTAGGTAAATTCTCAGTTTCATATTCTTTTTCAGTCATGGTTCTGTGCTCCAGTCTAGCCGATGACATACAGGTGGTAGGCGTAGTGATGGAATTTGCTTCAGAAAACTCTCAAAGCTGAACCTCAGCTGCCTCTTGTGTGTTCTGTAGGTCAAAGATTTCATTCAAAATCGCACACAACTCCTATTCACGGTAGCAGATTCTCGTCATCATGCGGCAAGGCTGTCGGGAGCGACATGGAAGGAGGTAAAGAATTTAGAACTGTACCACTCAGACCTGCTGGTGAAAGAGCAAGACCTCGTCTTTGTCGCCGCTGGAAAGCCTGCCTCCCAGACCGTTTTGTTTATCTCCATCCTCCGTCTTTCAACTTATTAGCATGCATTCTATATGGGACATCAACACAAGTCTGGTGGTGTTCACATGCAGGAACTCGAGCAGGAACCAGTCTGCCGATTGCTATCCTCGAGAGGGACTAGTCGCGTGGTCGATGGCGCCACAATTGATGTTGTTGACACATAGCTTTTCCGTGGCCACACTGTCCTGCTCAAGGTACGCCCCAATTCCCCCACTTAGCGTCCGAACCAGAGAGCTCGAGTTGGTAATGTTGGCGCCGTTGCGCTCGGTTCAGGGAGCTCAAGGTGCTGACGAAGAGTTTAGGCCACTAATCTGCATGAAAATTTGTCATTTTACTCGCTTCTGTATGCTTTGGTTGGTGCCTTTTTTGGTGGGTGTGATTAATTAGGGATTTTATGCCTAGACCTTGGTGTGATGTATAGCTCTTTGATTTCCGATCAAGATTTTGAAGTGTTTTCTGGTTGCGTAAATACTCCATATTAGCTGTGCTGGTTTGGGGAGTGGTACTCACTAGTCATACATTGCTTCAAGTATTACATGTTTATAATCATCATGTCTTCTCATTTAGTGTATTGACTAGCTCTTCATTCCTGACAAACCAAACAATCCATATGTACCGCCAAAGTGTGCTCATTGACTTTGGATAAATAACTCACCATCTAGTGTATGTTTAGCTATGTAAGTTGACCGGTGTGATTACACAACTTGAGGCCAATGGGAGTTATAAACCCAATTACTTGGTTTTGCTATACCATGGAAATTTGCTTCAGTAAAGAACTCTGGTGTGGGAGGGCAGGCCGTGGTGCAGCGGTGAGATCCTTCCCACTTGTGCCAAGAGATCATGGGTTCGAACTAACCTCCCTGCACTCCACTTTGCAGCGATATGGCTAGGTTCCTATAATCTTTCACCAGACCCCACCTTGTCCGGGATCCTCTATGCACTGGGTCTGTCCTTTATAGAACTATGCCATGGAATGTTCTTTTTCCTTGTCCGAATATGTATCTTAGGCCAGTCAAATTTTCTACCGTTCAAATGTTCCATTTGTTTTCACATACAAATTGATAGGGTAGGCGTATAATAGTGATTGATCGTTGGTTGTTGTGCACATTGTTGAGCAAAAAGCAGTAGCACTTGGTCTCTTGTCGTTTATTTGATATGATATTTGAAACCGCCTGATGCGCATGAAGTTTGCATTTGCTTTGCATAGTTGTGCAACCGCCTGTTGTGATCTGAATGTTTGGACCTGCTGTATTTCTTGGCAAGGAATGATCATCTTCACCTGTGCAACCGCCTGCACTTCTGTTTGATTCACTTGAATTGGTAATATTTTAGTGACATGTAGGGCTTCATTGTTCCAGTGAAAATATTCGTTTAAGCATTATATTCCTGCTATTTGATATTGATTTCTGGTCTCAAATGCGAAGCATATATTTATTGACACTAATAGACGCGACGGTGTTAACTTTTAAGGTGGTTAAATAGCTGTTGGTGCTAACTTAGTACGTTGAAGACAGAAATAAAATTTGCCCGCTAGTATGTACACATTTCATTGTTGACTCAACAATTTACACTCAGCCGAGAAAAAACAGAAAATACTCATTCCTCGCGCATAGAATTGATATGATGGGTGCCTTGTGAATATAAGTGATTTGTTACATAGCTAAACACGACTATTTTTTTTGTCAACATATGTCGCTTGCCGCCTGGTTGTGTTAGCTTTGTTGATCACCTGGAATAAACTTGTTAGGTATAAATAATGAATGGGAAAATATGTTTCACCTCAGGTTGTTTTTATGAAACACACGGGATGAATGAACTCTTCTGTTTATGTGGTATGAAACCAAAAACATAAAATTAGTCTATTTTCGTGTCTCGTGATGTTTCCCTCTTTTTACTGTCCAATTGGTCTTCTTCTCATGAAAAGCAACATGATTATTAAGTTGATTTTGTTTAGCTGATAAGATGCGGAGTGCTAGCTACCCTTGAGAAATGCAATATAATGTTACTTTTACCTTCGTCTCACTTGGGCACTTTCACCTCTGACTGCATGACCTTATTACAGAAAACTAAAGCTGCAACTTTACAGGAAATCATCAATGGGGTGTAGCGGTTGGAAGCAGGAGGTGAGCCTCGACGGCGTGGCCTTGTTTGTGCCCGGGCTATGGGTTCCCTAAACCCCAGGAGCTGGCCTCCGCCTCTTGCGAACAACATACGGTGGAGGCACACTAAGCGGCTGACGACATTGAGGGACCGGATTGCATGCATGGCCGCTCGCGAGGTGTTGGTAGTGACCAGGCTCCGGAGAAGCGCTGCCACCAAGCGTGGTTCGTCGTCATCTTATATACTACAATAGACAGATCGACAGTGAACTGTTTATCTAAATGCAGTAAATGACATTTTAATTTTTCTTTTCTCGCAGGAGGGATCCACATGAGTTGATCTTGCTGTCTGTCTTTATGTAGCTGGTTCTGCCATTAGGAGGTATAAATCCCTCTTTGCACGTGTTTTTAAAAATGTTTTTCAAGTTTTGTTTTGCCAAACACATTGATTCACCATGTTTTGTTTTGATTAGTTAATGCAACCTGGCGTCGGTCTTGTTGATTCACCATGAATGTATAATTGGTACACTACATCAACTGATTTCACTTTTCTACTAGATAGATGATTGCTGGGCATTAGCTGCCAGAGTGTTGCTGCCTGGCTCCCATGTCTGATTGTCGACGACGCATCCTGTTCCTAGGTGGTGCTCTGGAGTTCATGGCTACTACAAGAGGTAATTATGCCGTCTTTAGGAGGGTAGTATGTCTCACTGAGGTGTCCTTGTCGCATTGAAGTCTGAGTAACCAATTTTGTTTGTGAACAAATAATCTAATGGAATTTTAGATGATCATTGTACTGTCTCCCAAGTTGCACATACTCCCTCCGTTCAACAATAGATGACTTCCACATATCTATTTATGGATGTATCTAGACACTAAAATATGTCTAGATACATCTATATCTAGATATATGGAAGTCATCTATTGTTGAACGGAGGGAGTATTAATTTAGTAAACTTTAAAAAATTGTTAAATGATTCTGATGGATGAATGGGTATAAAGTTTCAAATTTGTTCCATAATTGTTAGCCATTTTGCTGTCGAAAGCTTGGTAGTTCTACCTTTTAGCATCTTGAACAGTCTTTATGTGGTCATGGTCAATTCAGGGACTGCTTGCTAGCATGGCAATGTCCCTTGGCTTACTATAATTTCAGCCTCATTTGATGATCTTGTCTCGATGAATCTCTGAGCATGGTTCAAATGTGTCCCTACAATCTTCAGTCCTTTCTTATTCCCTGTAAAAAGTTCACTGATAGGCTAGTAGTTTTGTTTGTAAGCAATTACTAGTTAGTCAGAAGTGGCAAAGCAGAGGGGTAGTTCGGAGACCTTTTAGCATTTAGATTACTTTTGAAATCTGCAAGTAGTTGAGCGTTTAGGAGGATTGTCTGAAAGAAGCTAATTAGTTATGATGTAATTCTATTCTGCAGTGGTAAGTATTAGAGAGCAAACTGCATGTTTTGTTGTCTCTTGACCATTTTCTCTTCCACAGATAGCAAAAAATTAACTTTTCCATGGTAAAAGCTCTGCTGAGATGATTTTCTTTTTCAGTATCTTGAATTCTATCCGTGGCTTGCAGTCTTTGAGGGGAACTGGGCCTACTGGAATTACAGAGGTGCCCCCATTACTTGAGTAATCTTTTAGGACATTAGTGGCCTTTTAGGAGAAGATTTTCCGGTCCGTGTGCATGTATGAGACTCTTGGGTTCTCTCTTTGGCCAGTTCGTTCTTCCAGTCCTTAGCGTCCTACTCCCGAAACTGACTTCCGCCGGGGGCTAACACCTTTGCTGGCTCTTTTCCGTCCCATGGTTTGCAATGCATGGTTCTTGGACAGGACTTCCTTTCAGGACGTGTTTGGTTCGTGAATTTGTAACGCAATCTGTTTACGGTGTGAGCTGATTACATTAGATTGTGTTTGGCACGATTGACCTGTAATAAGATACCACCGTATCTTTTACCGGCCCAGTACAAATTTATTTCCGTCCAAAAGCCCGTGTAATCGGATAACGTTGGGGACGTCTCTGCCTCTAGCTTCTCCACCTCCCCTCGATCTGTTCCGACCAAACCGCCACCGCTTGTTCCTATCCCCTCGTCTTCACGAATCGGACCGGGTCTTATTCTCTATGTGTCTGCCTGGCATTTACATGGTTCCTCCGACGACATGGGGCTCAGCATGGACTCCTCGCGCCACCACGCACGAGTCAAATCCACCGGTGCCGGACAACCCGCCAACGAGCACGAGCCGTTTTCTGCCCGCCACGAACCACGACCACCTGGTAGAATAGAGGAAGACACATGCAGGTATTCCTCAGGCCATCATCGGTCGCCGGCGACCAGGGCGAGTTCTTGCCGACGCTGGCGAGTGCTTTGGCGCCGATCATTGCTCAATTGTTTACGGACGAGCCTGGAACATGGAGAGCACTGGGCGCACAATCCCCTCCGTGCGGCTCAGGTGGCTGTAGTTGGGCGACACACCGGAGTTCCGGTCTGACGCAAGATGCGTCGCTTCGCCATGCAAAAGCAGTGCTCTGGTATTGATTGATGTTTAGGTTCAACAGTAACCAAACACGTTCCAGTTTTTGTCCATCCATTTACATTAACGGTGCCATTCGTTTCCATTTACGTTGCCTCTCGTGAAACAAACACATCCTCAGTGTGTTGGCTGATGGTGGTCCATGGGTTTTGTGCTTTTGCCCTTGCTATTCATGCTTCCTTATTGCAGGCCTCCTGCTCACGTGTTGTCTTGTTGTATTTGTGAGAGGAGGTCCTCCCTGTTGTATGTCACTGGCTGTTTATTTCTTTTTCTGTTTGATTAACTGACTTGAGACACTGTTGTGTATCTTGCAGGTAAAGTACAATTTTGTTTGCTCTCTGGTTTTGTTCTGTGATCTGAGTGGCTGCCCCTTTGTGAAAATTTCTTGTGGTGCCAAGTCGATCTGATTCCACTATAATACGTTGATATATCTGCCAGAATTTTGTGTGTGCGGATTATCTTGGAACACATCACGATGATATATCTGCCAGAATTTTGTGTCTGCGGATTATCTTGGCACACATCGACGACGACATGGCTTGCATGTATGCCTTTCCACCTTGTCACCTCTGGTTGCTCCAAGGCTCAGCGCTGCTCCTCCTTCCGGACATGCTCTTGTTGCACAGATGCTGGAGAAAGGGTTGTCGGCGGCGAGAGCGAGATGGAGATGGAGACGGAGAAGAGAACTTCCTCCTTACAGTCATTATCTTCGCTAGCTACTCGGTCTTGCTTAATTACTTGGGATACCTAGCTAGATGTATTTTCTTTGTTTTTAAATAGAGAAATGGAGATCATCAACTTGTGTATTCTGTAATTCATGGAAAATTACACAACCTGTTATTGTTAGACGATGGAGGAGCGGTTGCCAGTGGTATATATATGTTTCCTGGTGGTTGTTGTTGCTCCATGTATTCTAGCCAACACTGATTATGTACTGTCATCTATCTCTATCAACGGAATTCATGTACGTACGACCTTATCTCCCGTGAGATTGTACAACAGTATAAATATCGGACGGAAATTGGCAGAGATATGAAGCACCATGAATAGAGGTAGCAAGGATAATAAACCGTCTAATGGCTCTACACACAAGTTATGGGGATTATTAGTGTTTTTCTCCTTTTTTTTTTGGTTGACGTCAATTACGGGATAAGGAACGGAATGTTAGGAAACCGACTAATAGCATCCATCATCGCCAGGAAACTATCCTGGTGGATCGCATGCCGTCAATCAAGCAAGTAATTAAACAGGATTTTCGCCGTGTCAGCGATCGGAGGCATTCTGCACCTCAACCAGGAGATGAAGAGAGCCGAAATACTAGTATTTTCTTCCCGCGGCATACCACTCTTTTTTTTTTCTGGAAAGAAATTAAAACCGCAGCTACTCCCTCCGTCCAGCAATAAGTGTATTTGCGCCAACAAAGCAAGTAAATTGATGATGCCACTAAAATAGGAAACCAAATAATCTAACCAAACTTAATGACGGTGTGATTTGCATTATAAGTATAAAATTTTCAGGAATTAAAGGAGACCGAAAATTCAGTTCTGGGGGATCGTTTAGGGAATGAATCCGGGGAATCGTTTAGTAGGGCATAAATCACGGCCCAGTATGTTTTCCAGAGGAAAAGAAAGGGAAGTAACGCCTACCTCCTTGACTCCCGCGTAGATATTTATATTAGGCCGGCTTGGATCGGGGTGCGCCGAAAATCAGAGCTTCCCGCCGTAGAACGATTTATGAAAATTGAAACTCCTTCCTCCTCCATACTCACCCTCTATAAATAAGAGAGGACCGCGACGATGCCGCGTGCGGTTGGCGCGAGACTTGGCGACTTTGCGAGTTGGCGAGGCGGTAGGCGTGGAGCGGGAGCCAGAGCGAGAACGGTAAGTATCCTCTCTTGTCTTTGCCGTGTTTCTTCGTCGATTGTATTTGCTGCGGCCAGATGATTGAGTTGCTCTCATGCATGTGTACCTTTGTTTGTGAACAACCTCTTTTCTTCTCTACTGTAGACCGCACCCTGGAATAAGACATCTTACTCCTTTTTTTTTCGGCGTCTTCACGACTCGCAGCCTGCAAAACAATGTTCCTGTTGGTTAGGAGCAATATAGGACGGTAAGATCGAACCGAAAAAGGACACACCCTAAGAGAACTTTGGTTCGCTACTTTTGACAGTAAACAATAAGCTAATCTGGTATTTTTTTAAAAAAAAGCTAATCTGGTAAGTCGATTCGCTAAAAAAGATATAAAAACAGCAGCCAGCATATATTTCTTGCGATTAGAACCATCAAACAAATTAGAAAAATGTAAACAACCAAACAGAGAGTAGGGATATCAATGGTTGCAAACAGTAAACGCCTGCGGATCTAAAAATGAAGCATGTGGCATGTAAGCAAAGAAAAATGATGCCCAAGAATATGCCATCCTCACTTCACACAATAAGAGGAGATAAGCCCCCCCCCCCCCCCGACACCCCTTCTACACCTGAATCTCATCCGATGCATGTTAGACCGTGGTGCCAATCATGTGGCCAACCGGGAGTAAAGTCCCGTCCACGTGGGCGGGTGGCGGAGCCGGGAGGCGGAGGACATTTAGTCCCGGTTGGCCACCTGAACCGGGACTAGATTTATTTCGTAATTTTTTTAATTCATTTGGTTTCTAATTATTTTTCGCACCTTTTTTTCACTCCCTTTTTTTCACTCCTTTTTTTTTTTCAGAATTTGTATTATTTTCTTAGTGTCTAACTACAATTATCTCTAGTCAAATTACTTACTCATGGTCAAACTTCCCGCTCGGTCACCCATCCTCCCACTGCTCTAGCACTAGCACGCTTAACTTCCGAGTTCCATCCCGTCCCGCATCCAAGTGTTTCGCACGCATGTACATATCAATCCTATTAACATGAGACTCGATGCCACATTTCTTTATTGTCTGAATTTCAAATAAATCTTTTAATAAACAAAAGTAATGATGTAATTAATTATTTTGAATAAATAAAAAAACTTTAACTTTTAATTTGTATTATTTCTAAAAATACAAATAATATATCAAAAAATAAAGAAAAATAGAACTAATTCATTTTAAAATCTTAATAATACAAATAATATATCAAAAAATGAAGAACAATAATACTAATTCATTTTAAAATCTTTACCTACTAATAAAAGCAATAAGGTTTCAGGCAAAAAATTTGTCCAACAAGAATTTACCGCTCTACCCTCCCACCAAATCCCATACTACATCAGATTGCCATTGTACCTGTTCGTGGTTTTCTGTTCTCCCCCAATCTGAACAAGAAATCGCCTTCCCTGCCTATTTCTTCTCCACCAGGTTCGTTGGGAGGGCCATCCTCAGCCTCTCGCCGGCGTCGCGCACCCAGCCCGAACTCCGTCATATACTCCATCTCCGCCAGGATCCGTGAGTCCAGCTCGGTCTCCGTCCCGTGCCCTATCTCTGGCAGGCGCAACACGAGATTTCCACGCTTGAATTTGCCGGCGTCACGTACACACCCTGGCCTCCGCCAGCCCGCCCCATCTCATATCTCCCGTAGGAGGTGTCTAGCCCAGCCTCCGCCCCTTCCCCTACCTCCGGCAAGCACAGGGCGGGAGATTTCCCCCCTTGAATCGGAGGTTGCGTCGTACACGCCACTTTCGCTGGCCCTCTGACAACAAGGTCGCGTCAGATGCAAGCCAATCGCGGTAGTATGGGACGGCAGTATGGAACGCCGTTCCGCCCCGCCGCATCTGCCACAGTTCAGCTAGGGTCGCCGTTCCTCCCCGCTGCATCTTCCACAGTTCGGCTATGGTCGTGTTTGGGGTATTCGGGAAT
Organism: Alopecurus myosuroides; assembly: GCA_028641055.1. NCBI lineage: Eukaryota > Viridiplantae > Streptophyta > Magnoliopsida > Poales > Poaceae > Alopecurus > Alopecurus myosuroides. The sequence continues at coordinate 35,440,011 of CM054062.1, forward strand.
GTGCAGCACTGGGGTGCAGCGTAGAGATCGAACGGTTACCACATACGGGTCGTGCCAACTGCCAAGCCTCCGTGTCTTTTGTGGCACTTTTTAGTTTTGCCGGAGCTCATTTTTACCGGCACTTTCACTAAAAAATGCCTAAAAAAATTAGCATTTTTGTAGGCACTTCGGAAATCACCTTCGAAAATCATATATTTATAGGCGGTTTTGATTAGTGCCCTAAAAACCGTATAATTGCAGGCATTAGTGCAGAAGTGCCTCCAAAAATTATTTTTCTAGGCACTTCTAAAAATGCCTCTGCATAAGTGCCTTTAAAAATGGACCGTGACATAGTGGTCGTTGGAGTTGATGTACACCGTGGACTGCAGCCAGCTCATCTCGCGGCAGTCGGCGCGCGTCATGCCGAGCTCGGGGAACCGGCTGCTCATCGTCGCCACCAGCGCGCTGCAGTTGCCGAGATACAGGGACTGGAACAGGGCCGACTTGCTCTGCACGACCACCCGTATGCTGAGCTCCTCGGGAAGGGCCGGCGCAAGCGTTTGCCATTTGGTCACGGCGTCGACCGCACCCTGGTCGACGCTCTTCTGTATGTTGAAGAACGTCACCTTTTGTGGGACCGGCACGAGCCTGACCTTCCACGACAGCACGATGCCGAAGTTCCCGCCGCCGCCGCCGCGGATGGCCCAGAAGAGGTCCCTCCCCATGGCCTTCTTGTCCAGAAGCCTCCCGCTGGCGTCGACCAGGGTGGCGTCCAGCACGTTGTCCGCGGCGAGGCCATACTTGCGCATCATCATGCCCATGCCGCCGCCGCTGAGGTGACCGCCCACGCCGATGGTCCAGCACACGCCCGCGGGGAACGCGAGCCCGGGAGCCGCCTTGGCCACGGTGTAGTACAGCACCCCGATGGTGGCGCCAGAGTCAACCCACGCGGTGGCCGCGCCCCGGTTGACGCGCACGGCGCGGAGGTTGGCGAGGTCCACGACGGCGAACGTCTCGGGCCGCTCGGACCGGTACGAGAGGCCCTCGTAGTCGTGCCCACCGCTGCGCACGCGGATGCGCACGTCGTGTCGGCGGCCGCAGAGCACGGCGGCCTGGACGTGGGACGCGTTGGTGGGCGTCACGATGCACAGCGGCCTCACCGTGGTCGGGGTGAAGAACTTGGGGTTCCTGATGGAGGACACCAGGACCGAAGTGAAGGACGGCGAACTGGGCGTGAACACGAGCTGGCTGGGGATGCTCGCCGAGAGGCACCGGAGGAAGTCGCCGGGGGCAGCCTGGGACGGGACGGACACGTCGCAAGCGAGGAAGCAAAAGGTGAGCAGGAGAGCTGTGCGTGTGGACACCGCCATATTGGCCGCTCTCGTCTCGTGCGTTCTAGGGACAAATATGGGCTTGTCATCAGGGAAAATAATTATATCAGACCTGGTCTACAAATTTAGCCCCGTGGACCAACTCCACCGATTGACACGTAAGCAGGAGAGAGAAAAAAACCGAAATTTACATGTCTATTTTTAGATCTAAACTGCATGCAAGCCACATGTCAATTGGTGGAGTTGGTCCACGGGGCTAAATTTGTAGACCAGGTCTCATATAATTATTTTCCTGTCATCAGTCATCAGCTCGTTATATAGGCCATGCGGATCCTGCCACGTAAGACGTGTGCAGCGACGACTTTTTTGAAACGTGCGGAATAGTTAGTGAAGTCATAGTCAACCCTTTTTTGCGTTGGTCATTGTTATCAATCAGTTACTTGCATCGGCCGGATTCATTGGCTGGCCTTTCCTTAGTTGTGTTTTGATTAGTAGTACTCGAAAATCTCAAGCAATCTCAAAATCAACGTTGTCAAGGACTCGACTCGAGGCACGGCATCCTTTTCTCCATACGGCGTCCGCATCTTTTTTCTGCATAAAAGGCTTCTAGAGATCATCCAGCTGGTGTGTAAACCATGAACTATCGGACTGACTAGTTTTGCTGCAACTTTCTGTGCTAACTAATGGAGTTGCTCTTTGCAAAGTTGCCTTTTGTCATACTTACAACTCTGCTTGGACCTCGGATCGAAGTCCCGGCCAATGGCAACGTGATAAAATTCAAAACTGCCAGCAACTAATGGCAGCTTGTAGCCTCTGGTCCAAGTTAGCGACTAGTCTTGCATGTCCAAATGAAACTTCATGGCAGCATCACCACTAAACTCCCAAAAAATGACTCGCAAGAGCCGGTGTTAGAAAGAGGAGAGAAAAGATTTTGAGAAGTAAAAACTGCCGACCAGGTTCTCTAAAACTAGGTCCCTGACTGCCTGCCGAAAAGTAAAAACCTTCAATTGTGGGTTTTTTTAGATTGAAAACGGGTCTACGGCTAGGTTTTGGAAATATACACGGCTTGACAACTCACATTTAAAAAAATAAATATTTATCTTTATATCACATCACTCGCAGAAAAATTTATATCACATCACTTGGAGAAAATACGTCTCTGTGCATGTTGTTCTTTCAAGTTCCCCTCCGATCAACATGAGTTTTTGGAGGGCTCTCATCTATGTTGCGATGGATGGCATTTTGAACGATGAAACATATTCCTTTGTGTGGAAATTAATACCCAATTTGATGTTTACGGTTAATTCCATGTATGAAGATTTGAGGAATGGGCATACGAGATTTCCGCGTACTTACCTTTGGAAGCTTAAAATCCTGTTGAATATTAAAGTGTTTCTTTGGTCCCTAAACAATAAAGTCTTTCTCACTAAAGATAACTTGGTCAAAAGAAAATGGCAGGAATGTACAAAATGTTCTTTTTGTGATTCGAAGGAAACTATTGAGCTTTTGTTTATCCCCTGCCCTTTTGCTAAACTAGTGTGACACATAGTGTTTACTGCGTATAACATCCCACCACTAACCAATATAACAAATATGTTTGGAAATTGGTTGATGGAATTGATAAAAAAAGACGAAAGATAGAATTCGAATTGGAGTTCCATCTCGTTGGTTGTCAACATGGCATTGTCGAAATAACATTCTCTTTAATAGATCGAAATTATTCCATATTTTGCAGGTTATCTCTCTGGCAGCGCATTTCATCCACCTTTGGACTCTCCTCCTTCCGATGGACCAACCAGAGCTTATGGTTACTGGATGTTTCCGGCTCCTGATGGCCGCTTAGAATTTTTTCAGACGGACTTCATGGCAACACGCTAATCGACTTAGAGATGCTTATCAATTTTGTGTGCATTTTTTATGGTTGATAAATGTCTAAATACTTAAACTTTGCAATAAAAATCCGCGTGCAACGATCGATGTAGAAACTAGGGATTTTCCCCCATTTCGAAAAAAAACACCCATATTTGTCTATTGTTATATGACTCTCTGACTATACACACATATGATAATTTACACATTCATGATCATAGCATAAATAATTTTAGATCATGTTAAATACAAAATTATAAATGTTTTCTTCAAATTTAAATTCAAACACATATAATAGTTCATCATACAACATAAAGTTTCAAAAATAAACTACATGAAGAAACAATCAAGAAAGTTGTCCCTCCAACTTTCACAACTCCTCAACCAAGTTATCTCGGAGTTGTTCATGGTTCCCACAATCTTTGATCTCCATGTACCCTTCTTTTCATACCACTGATGAGCATAGGTTATATCTTGGGAATCCTCATCCTCTATGATCATATTGTAAATTATTGTGTACATTGTGATGATCGTCCATGGAGTCTTTTGATCCTAGTCGGTCGTTGCATAATGGCAAAGCGGGATTGCAACACCCCAAATCCTCCTCCTCCTCCTCTTCTTCTTCTTCTTCTTATCAACCCGAGGATTCATTTCAAAGCGGTACGGGATGAGCCTTCTAGAGATTTTTTGACTACGTTCGTGCAGGATCGCCTGGTCAACACCATGTATACAATGCTAGGGTAGGATTATAAATATCCATTGTCAACATGTCAAATGAATTGTTGCAGGAAAATCAATTATAACTAAATGGTGCAAAGTAACACTATTTATTTTTGTAAAACATTGGATAAGGTATTGGTGGGAGATCTTTATTGTAACATTTTTTCATTGATGAAGGTTTTGTATGTTTGGATATAGCATGATTAATTTTCATTGATTTCTCTTCTTATATTGTGAAATATTAAGAAATAGGTGTATATTAAGAATGGCGAGATTGGCCCCTACTTCCGCAACCGGAGGGGTGTGCGTCAAGAGGACCCACTCTCCCCTCTGCTCTTCAACTTTGTGGTGGAGGCGCTAGACAACATGCTTAGAGCTGTGCGGCTGATGCGGGGCACATAGTGGGGCTGTGGGGGTGGTGCCAGACTTGATTCCGGGGGGCATCTCTCATCTGCAATATGAAGACGATACTCTCATCCTTATCCAGAAGGATGACCTGTCGAGAGCTAACTTGAAATTCATGCTACTCTGCTTCGAGAACTTGTCGGGGCTCAAGATAAATTTTTACAAAAGTGAGGTGTTTGTGCTAGACCAGCCTCTGCAGGAACAACATAGGATTGCCAATATGCTTAACTGTAAACTGGCATCCTTCCCATTCATCTACTTGTGTATGCCTATCTCGGACCGCAGGCTCACCATCGAACAGTGTAACTTCCTGGTTAACAAGTTGGCAACAAAAGTGAAAGTTTGGATGGGAAGACTTCTATCCTCCGGGGGGAGGTTGATCCTTTCCAATGCCTGCTTGGAGGCTCTCATGTCTTTCACTATGGGCATGTTTCTTCTCCAGGACGGGTTGCACAGAAAGTTTGACGTAATTCGCGTGCGCTTCTTCTGGGAGGGATCAGGACCTGCGCGCAAGTATCACATGATTAACTGGCCGGCAGTATGCCGACCTAGAGAGTGTGGCAGGCTGGGGCTCACCAACCCGAAGACAATGAATAAGAATCTCATGCTTAAGTGGATATGGCTGCTCTAGCAAGAGGGGGAGCCGATTTGGAAGCAACTGCTTAAGGAGAAATACCTAGTGGCTGTTAACATCTTTGCTGCCCGACCGCAAGGGGGATCGCAATTCTGGAGAAGTCTCCACAAAATCAAACACTTGTTCAAGCTGGGGGCAAAGCACATGGTGCGGAATGGGGCGAGGACGTGCTTCTGGTCGGATTGATGGCATGGGGATGCCCCTCTCAAGGACAGGTACCCTCGGCTCTTTGCCACCAAATCCCGGAGCCGCCACTGTCAATATGTGCCTAATATTTGCATCTCCGTAAAAATATTGTTGTGAGAATTTTGTTTAGCCGAATTCATACTACTCCGTATTAAATTTAAACAGTTTTCGAATCCCAGAACCATATTTAAAATTAATAGGTGCATAAAACGCAATATGAAGCTACAAGCCATCTACCATTCCTCTGCACATTTATTTTGGCCGAGCAGCATCTCCATGGTCACTTGCTGGTCGTAAGTGGCGGGATACTCTGCTCGTTTCTGAAGTAGTCATCAGGATCAACCTGGCCTTTCGCCATGGCCAGCCTCTGGAAGTTACCCTTGTAGTACTTCTCGCCCCAAACCTTTCCCGCCTGGTAGCTGGTGACGTTGCCCGCGACGACGTTCTGGCCCAGGTCAAGGTCCCTGTAGTTGACGTAGGCCTCCCTCGGGTTGTTGCTCACGTACGGCGTCATGAACGCGTAGAAGTCCTTTAGCCACTTGGTCTGGGCGGATCCGTCGGTGGCGGCCGACCAGAAGTTCATGTACTGGATGTTGTACAGCACGCCACCGCGGTGAGGGAACGGCGTCGCCGACTCCGGGAAGCTGCTGATCTTCCCGCCATAGGGGTCCGTGATCATCAGCCCGGCGTTGGGCATGGCGAGCCAGGCGAAGATCTTGACCCACACGTCCTTGGTGATGGGCTGACGGACGTAGTCGGAGGTGGCCTTGCTGAAGGAGGTGGTGGATGTTGTCCGGTTCAGGATGTCCTCCACGGTCGCGGTGCTGCCCAGGTAGATGTAGGGCACGGACTGGATCCAGGTCATCTCCTTGCAGTGCGTCCGGTTGAGGCCGAGCTCCGGAAAGCGGCTGCTCATCAGTGGCAGGAGGGCGTCGCACGTGCCCAGGTACATGGACTGGAAGTCAGCCACCTGTTTCTGGATGAGCACCCTGATGAACAGGTCTTCGGGAAGAGCTGGGGCGACCTGCTGCCACTTAGTGAGGATGTCTACGGCGCCCTCGTTGACGGACTTGGGCACGCTGAACATTGTCACTGTGGGCGGGACGGGCACGAGCTGCACCTTCCACGACAGCACGATGCCGAAGCTCTCGCCGCCGCCGCCGCGGATGGCCCAGAACACGTCCGCCCCCATGGCCTGTTTATCCAGGAGCCTCCCCTTGGCGTCGACCAGCGTTGCGTCCAGGACGTTGTCGATGGCGACGCCGTACTTCCGGAGCAACATGCCGAACCCGCCACCGCTGAAATGGCCGCCTACGCCGATCGTCGGGCACAGACCGGCCGGGAAGGCCAGCTGGTTGCTCGCCTTCGAGATTGCGTAGTACAGTTCCCCGAGCGTGGCGCCGGAGTCCACCCACGCGGTGGCTGCCTTCTGGTCGACGCTCACGGAGCGGAGGTTGGCCAGGTCGACAACAGCGAACACCTCTGGGCGCTCGGAGCGGTAGGAGAGGCCCTCGTAGTCGTGCCCGCCGCTGCGCACGCGGATGCGCACGTCGTTCTGGCGGCCGCAGACGACGGCGGCCTGGACGTGGGAGGCATTCGTCGGCGTGACGATGACGAGCGGCCTCACCGTGCTGGGGGTGAAGAACTTGGGGTTCCGGATGGAGGAGACGAGGACCGACGTGAAGGACGGCGAGCTCTGCGTGTACAGGAGCTGCTTTGGCAAAGCTGCCGAGAGGCATTGGAGGAAGCCGTCGGAGGTAGCTAGGGATGGGACGGGTGTGTAGGTCGAGAGGAAGGTGAGGAGGACCGCTAGCGCTAAGCTCCGAGACGAGGCCATGTTTGTTTCGTGCACCTGGTCTGCTCTCGTGCCTTCCAGCCGTGCAGTGCTCACTGCTCAGTGCTGTTGCAAAACTTGGCATGGCATCAAGCTCTAGATATAGCCTTCTTTACGACTTGGACTTCGCCATCGGTCTCCAGCTGGCAACTCTGGCGTACAAATAAAAGTCATGGTCAACTATCAAGATAGTGGCTGACATGGTGGACATTGATTGGCGCGACAATGTATTCTAGTAGTGGAGTAGCCGGTCTAAATAGATGGCTGGCGGCTAGCTCTGAGCCTCTCTGACTGTAACAGAATAGCCAATATCTGTCCAGTCACTGAATGCGTCCGGTTGTGTAGTGGCATCCCGTGTGAACAAATGCACGCCTAGAATTGTCCCATTTTGGAGAAGAATAGACCACGGAAGCATCTCTTGTGTGCTCCGTTTGAAACTTAAAACTACGACCAAATGTGCTGAATTTTCGCGTGTGCACCAGAAAAAATCACATGTGCCTTTTCGTTATAGCAAACGTCAATTACTCCATAGTCCAAAGTCATGGATCCACTTCTTCAAGTCTGTGTTTCATCAAGCTACGGTACTCAATAGAGAACGAGGAGCGGCTGCTGCAAACCTGCAACCTTGTGCAGTGGGGCTGCTAGGCTTAACACGAAGAAGATTCCATAGGCTTAGCATAAAGAAGATTCCATAACAAACCTAGTTTTGGAGTAGATTCCATAATATGTACGGTTCGTTTTGTGTCATGGGCTGCTAGGCTAAACATAAAGAAGAGGGAGCGATAGCAGTCGCCTGAAATTTTTTTACATCTCGCTCGACGTCCTAGGACCATGCAACAAGCAGCATCAGGCCACCGGCCGGACCGGCAATGCACAACAGCATGTGCACACATGGTCTGTTAGGCTGGTTAGGCTGGTCATAGTGGAGAGTAACTAAGAGTAGGAACATGATATTGTTACTACTCTATGTTATTACCTCCATAGTGGGGAGTAACATATATATGTAGTGTCATGCAAATAACCATTTATTAGGTTATAGACACATATTATATTGAAATATGTGATGTGATGGTAACTAGCTATGTTATCACCACCATCTCTCTTCATATTAATTACTTGTCACATCAGATTTTTTGCCTATGTGGCGTTAATGTTACTACTTAGTTACTCCTCACTATGACTAGTCTTATAATGGGCAGTAACTAAGTAATAACATCAGTGCCATGTAGGCAGAAAATGTGGTGTGGCAAGTATTTAATGAGGAGAGAGTAGGTTGTGGCAACATAGCTAGTTACCGTAACATCACATTTCTCATGATAATATGAGTCTACAACCTCATAGATACACATTTGCATGACACTATATTTTTGTTACTACCCACTATGGAGCTAGTAATATAGTCTAGAAAAGTGTGTATGTTACTCCCCATTGTGACTAGCCTAGCTACACTTAAATAAAGTACTTCCTCCGATCCGTAATTAATGTCGCTGGTTGTCCTAAAATTTGTACTATGTTGATGTTCTTTTGTCGACACTTAAATCGGACCGGAGATAGTATATCATATTGATTTGGGTGGAGCTAACTAGCAACGATAGTTTTCATTCTCACCCAACTACTACTTACTCTCATACCTTTAAAGGCTCTTTAGGAAGGAGAAAAATTAATGTTCTTTGGATTTATTTTTAATTAGAAATAACTGAAAAGTGATAGAAATTTAAAAATAGAAGAACAAGTAAAAAATAATCGAAGAAAACACATGAGAACCAAAAATAATGATAGTTGTACATTTTTTAAGAAAAATATAACTTGTATCGAAAACCAGTTGGAATTGTGCATTTCTTGAAAAATAATAGAAAAAGCGTTAGAGTTGCACATTTATTTTTAAAAAAAGTGCAACTCGTATCGAAAACGGGTTGGAGTTGCATATTTCTTATGAAAAGTTCAACTAGTATCAAAGGCCGGCTAAAGTTGCACATTTCTTGAGAAAAAAGAGAACTTGTATGTAACATTAGTTGGAGCTGGACATTTCTTGAGAAATGTGTTACCCGTATCAAAACCGTTTAGAGTCGCATATTTCATGAAAAAATGTAACCCATATGAAAAACCATTTGGAGTTGCACATTTATTGAGAAACGTACAACCCGTATCAAAAACCGTTTAGCATTCCACATATCTTGAGAAAAGTGCAAGCCATATCAAAAACTGTTTGGACTTGCACATTTCATGAAACAAGCGCAACGCGTATGAAAACCGTCTTGCATTGCACATTTCTTGAGAAAAGTGCAACACATATCAAAAACTGTTTGGAGTTGCACATTTCATTATAAAAGTGCAACACGTATGAAAAACAATCTAGAGTTGCACATTTCTTGACCAAAGTGTAACCCATAATAAAAATCGTCTGGAGTTGGACATTTCTTAAGAAAAGTGAAACCCGTGTCAGAAACCATTTCGAGTTGCACCTGTTATGCGAAAAGTGCAACCCATATGAAAAACTGTTTGGAGGTGCACATTTTTCTTTGAGAATAGTGCAACCTATATCGAAAACTGTTTGGAGTTCCACATATGTTGAGAAAAGTGCAACCCATATCGAAAACTATTTAGAGTTGCACATTTTATGATAAAAATGCAACTCGCATCGAAAATCGGCCTAGAGTTACACATATATTGAGAAAAGTGCAACTCGTATCAAAAATTGTTTCGAGTTGCACATTTCTGGAGAAAAGTGAAACTTGAGAAATAAGAAAACCGTAAAATCAAAAACCGGTTAAATTTGCATATTTCTTGAGAAAATTATAAATTGTTCAAATAACGACTAGAGTTGCACAATTTTTTTTCTTCGAAAAAGTGCAATTTGTAGAAAAATCACTTGGAGTTGCACATTTCTTTAAGAAAAGTGCAACCCGTGTAAAAAAGTTGGTTACTTGAAAAATACAACCCTAAGAAAATGTTGGCACTTTCAAAGGTACAATTAAGGAAATAAAAGAACCATAAACAAAACATAGGGAAAAAACAAACAAAAACTAAAAAAAGACACTATCAGAGCATAAAAGGTACTTCAATATTAAAAGATATAAAATACAGAAAAATATAAATATAAACTACAATAAGAAACCAAAAAGAAACAAAAACTATAAGTTCCTGTCATATTATAAACGTATAGTATGGTGATATCAACTACTCCCTCTGTTCCTAAATATAAGATGTAGCTATTGCTCATGTTATCTATATGCGTACTAATATGAGTGAACATATACACTAAAAGTTGTCTAGATACATGTCCATATGTGTGAATGTGGAAAAGAGCTAAAACATCTTACATTTAGGAACAGAGGGAGTAGTTAGCTACTGGGAGCGTTCCCCTAGTTCGAACGTGCAGGTCCGAGGTTTGAACCGTGTTTGAAGTAACTATCACTTTTTATTGAACCAAAACTACACGAATCTGAATGCAAGAATGGACGGGCGTTGACTGAGACATAAGAAATTCTCACGCACATGAGGATTAGTAAAACCGTAAGAGCACTTGCACTCGGCAACCGCAAAGCCCCCATCCCCAAAGCCCTTTGGGGCGACCCCAGCGAAAACGGCGCCCACTCGCGCCCCCCAATGGGACTCCCCGTCCGGACGCGCCCCAATTCCCGTCTAGAAAAACCAGCCCAACCCCGTCACCCAGGGGCTCCCTTGGGAGCTCCGGACGACTCGGCGCATGCGCAGGCCCCGCCCTGTCAGCGACACAGACCAAACCCCAGAAAAAAGTGTCGCGCCTACCTCGATGTTCACTTGCCTACCTCTCTCTGCCCCTCCGCAGATGCTTCCCCCATCGAGCCTCCAGCCAGGTGGATCAACCACCACACACATAGAAAACGGCGCTCGCCCGCGCCTCCAGCTCTCCTCCGCCCTGCCCATGCCACGCTGGTCACCGTCGTCTAGCCTAGAAGCCCCCGGCCTCCACGGACGCCCACCTCACGTGAAGGTGTTCGACGTTTTGACCGGTAGGGGTGCCGTCTTTTGTTATATCTCATGTAGCCCGCATGCGACCATATGTTGATCTCACTTTCATTCCAATAGATGGACGGCGACAATGAGATGATGGCGTCCCTACTCATGGAGGAAGAAGCCAATATCGACGTCGAGGAAGATGAGAAGATGTTCATTATGGCTTGCCTTGCACAACTCCTAGCCTGCAATGACGCCAATAGAGAACTGAAGGGAGGATGCTCCAAATTTGGGAGAAGGAAGACCAATTTGAGGATGAGGATGGGGGTCACTGCATGCTATTTTCCGACTATTTTGGTGAGGAGCCAAAATTTGATGCAAAAGATTTTTGTCGGAGATTTCGGATGAGCACAAGATTGTTCCTCAACTTGGTGCAAAATGTGCGGGAGCATGACCGTTGGTTAAAGATGAAGAAAGATGTCCTCGAAATGATTGGTTTCTCATTATTACATAAGTCCACTACTGATATGAGAATGCTTGCATATGGAGCCCCTACAAATAGTCAGGACGACTGCCTGCGCATGTCTGAGTCGACAGCTATCAAAAGTCAAAACCATGTAGAGGTTCTGCAAGGTGATAGTGGTTGTGTTTAGCCCAAATTAATTCAGAGGACCAAAGGAAGAAACAACTCGGGTTCTGGCAACGAATTAAGCAAGAGGCTTTCCTGATATGCTTGAAAGTATGGACTGAATGCATTGGAGCATTAAGAACTTTCTATTTAGTTGGTAAGGATTGTACAAAGAGGTCATCATGGTGTTTACAGCGTGATACTTGACGATGTGGCCGACCAGGAGACTAGGATTTGACACACATTTTTTACCACGGCAAGATCTCACAATGACGTCAACATGCTGCAGCGCTCTCATGTGTTTGCGAAACTTGTTGAAGGTCATGCTCCACTGGTGAACTATGAGAGAAACGGCCACAACTACACCAAAGGGTACTACCTAGCGGATTGCATATATCCAAGATGGTCAAAATTTATGAAGACAATCGCCAATCCTCTAGGCAACAAGAGATCTTGATTTGTCTCGGTACAATAGAGCACAAGAAAGGATACCGAGCGTGCATTTGGAGTGTTTTAGCAGAGGTTTGCCATTGTCCGGTACCCTACTCTCACTTGGTTGAACGAGCAGATGGGGTCCTCTCACTGATGTGGATCACAATGTGGCAATGGATTGGACTGATTACATCCATATGCATATGAAAATTCGAGATGAAACTAATCATGATCCACTCCAAAATGATCTAGTGAAACATTTGAGCGCGCACAAAGGATTGGCTGTGACATAGTTGAGCCTCAATTTATTTTTAATTGTATGAATATTTATATTTTTAAATTCAGTTATTTGTGAAACTATATTTGTATTATTAAAACCTAGAACATACCTATTTTCATTTATATATAGAACTTGCAAAAAAAAATGGTTTAGACAGCATGGTTGGAGACGGTAAGTGGGAAAGGATGGGAAAGACCCCAAATGACCCGCTCCTGCAGCGTTCCGAGTGGTAATTGGAGGCGCGAGTTTTGGGGAAAAAACACACCCCGCGTACCCCCCGCGTCGTCCCCCCACGCGGGACGACCGGGACGGCCCATCTGCTCGCCGCCAATAGGCTCGCCGGCTCCCTCTCCTCTCGCCGCCACCGCCGACGGGCGCCGCCGGACGTTGCCCGCGCGGTGTCGATTCCGGGGCCGGCGGTGGCGGGCCTTCTTCTCCCCATCGCAGGCGTCCGGCTCGGGAGGGTGTGCTCTGCGGTGGTGTCCCATGGCCGGCAGCGCTCCGGCTTGCTCTGGATGGCGGCGGGGCGGTGGTGCCACCACTTGGTGGCCTAGGAGACCCGACGTGAAGCTCGGCCGGTGGCTGCATCTGGCCCAGATATGGGCCCTTGGGCCCGATCTGGGTCAAAGCGAGCTGGACTGGGCTCTGTTGGGTGGCCTCCGGTGGGACCGAGAAGGACCTATGACGGTGACGGCGGCCTCGGTGCCGGGTTTGTTGCAGCGCGGCGGTGGGAACTTTAAGGGCCCAGTTTGGGCCCGACCGGACCTGTGGTCTGGTGTGTTCCTGCAGCTGCGTCCGGTCTGCTACCGCCAATTCATGGTGGAGCTTGTTCCCTCCGACGTGGCTTCCGTACTGCCGTCTCTCGTTCTTGGTTGTTCCCTCTCGGTCCGACCGGCCTTGCTGCGCTTTCCATGGTGAGACAAGGTTGAAGGACCCAATTCTGTGGTGGCGCATGTTGGTGGGCGGTGCGCTTGGTGGTGCCGACGGTGTGTCTGGGGTTATGGTTTGTTGGGGTCGGGAGAAATCCCTCCTGGCGGTGCCGTCACCGGCGTGGCGACGCCTACGGGTGCCGCCGTCCTTCCTGAAGGGTGTCGGGAGTACCCTTACCCCACACCCCTCCGTGTACCGGGAGAAATCCCAGGATCAGTCCGGGCAGCAACGGCGTCGTCGTCTTCATCCTTCTTGAAGGTGTTGCTTGGTGCACGACATCAGAAGCAGAGGTGTGTGGTGGTACAACTCCGGTGGGCGCACCAGCGGAGGGTCATCGGCGGTTTAGTCGATCCGGCGGTGTTGGCATTAGTTCTTCTTTTGTTCTCTTATTTTTCTTTTGGGCTTGATTGTGCTGTTTGCCTCAGCTTTGGTCTCACGTTTGTATGGTGCAGTTGCTATATTAATATAGCGGGGCGCAAGCCTATTTCGGTAATTGGAGGCGCCGAGCGGTGGAGATGAATATAGAGCACCGAATAATCAAATCGTTCATGAAAGCGACAGGCCGGCTGCCCAAAAACTGGTACTAGCCATTAGTTGAAACACACTAGCAGTGTCCTGATAACAACTTACACAAAGAAAATGGCAAACTAGCAGTCGCAATGACTGACCGATAGTGCAAAAAATAAGGCCTCACGTGCACACCGTATTGGCTATTTCTGTTTGGCAATGCCGTCCCTACATGTCAGCATCTCCTGCTAGGCACCTAGAAGCATGGGACGGTATGTCCACAATCGTCCTTACATGCATTGCTCTGATTCTAGCTCCAAAACCAGCAAGTGCGAAAGCAAAATGGATTTACTGGTTCCACTAGTAGCTTTAGGAATTTAGGTAAGGTAATGCCGTGGACTAGGGTGATGGAAATGGCACTACATTGCATGCTTATCCTTTCAGCAAATAAACTAAATTTTTGGTTGACCGTTAGACTTTAGACCATGTGTCCTTGTCTCAAGAATTTTGACGAATCGCAATAGCAGATAATTCAGCTTCCCAATATTGGTCCAATGTCAATGCTCATAATTGACTGCAGACAATCAGGTAGCTACCCAAAACTTCTGTCGTGAGTCGTGACACCATTATGACGTGCTAATTTTGAAATCCGTCACTTTGGGATGGAGATTTCTGCCTCCCAAACCCCATTATTTAAAAGAAATTCCAAAATCATATTTTACAAGTTTTTTAAAATGGAAAAATGCATGTTGTAAATGATGTATCCCAAAAAGGTATAAAATCACAATTTTAAATAGTTAGTTATATTCAGAGCTATAAAAAAATGATAAATGTATGGATCTGAATATATCAAATCCTTAAAGTAAACAGAATTTTTCTTATTTTTTGTGTAGCTCATACTACAAAGAGTTTTTCCTTATGATTTTGTATGTTCGTAGTATGCATCATTGACTACATCTAAAAAAGTTCAGATATTTTTAAGCCTTATAAATATTTTTTAAATTATATAAATAAAAGGATCACTAGATTTCATGAGGCGGAGAGATACAGTACCTCTTTGCTAACTTAGGAAGATATTTTAACGGTTGCCGGCTCATCGATCAGCCATGTCCTCAGCGTTCACATTACAGTTTTTCTTTCCATGCTGAGTGGTCCTATAGACAGCAAATCCTGTCCACAACTCTCATTGTTGCTAGCCCCACGCCGATAAAGGAAAACTAGAGGGACACGCGCGCTTCGCTGTGATCGGTTTACTTTTATTATGTATGGCGGTGGAGGGTGTGATCTGTGTGGTATTGATACGTCTCAAACGCATCTATTATTTTTGCTACTTCATGCTTGTTTTCTATATGTTTTTCCTATGTTTTTCTATGTTTTCTATCATTTATTGGACTAACCTATTAACAAGATGTCCAGTGCCAGTTTTTGTTTGTTTTGTCTGTGAATCACATAAAATGTCAAAAAAATGAAAGTGTTCGGAATTGGCTACAAATTTACGATGATTTTTCTTCACAGGAAGACCCCGGTAGATAGAGGAGACCCAGAGGGGGCCCATAGGGCCTCTAGGGAGCACCAGTCATGGCTCCCTGGCCATGCCTCAAACACATCTATAATTTTTGATACTCCATGCTTGTTTTTTACATGTTTTTCCTATGTTTTCCTACGTTTTCTATCATTTATTGGACTAACCTATTAACAACATGTCCAGTGCCAGTTTATGTTTGTTTTGTCTGTGAATCGCACAAAATGTCCAAAAATGAAAGTGTTCGGAATTGGCTACAAATTTACGATGATTTTTTATTCATAGTAAGACCCGGGAGATAGAGGATACCCGGAGGGGGCCCATAGGGCCTATAGGGGGCCACCAGCCGTGGCCCCCTGGCCACATCTGGGACCCACCTGGGGACCCTGTCCACTGCCTTGTCTCGCCTCTCCGCCTATAAATTCTCGCTTGACCTAAAATAGAAGACAACCGGAGGATTTCTTTTCAGAATAGCGTCCGAGCTCTGCCGCCATCCAAAACCCTAATTCGGGGGGACATAAATCTTTCTTCTGGCACTCTGCCAGAACAGGGAAGTTCCCCCGGAGCCATCTTCATCGACGTTGTTGCCTCCCACCATGTCGAGACATCGTAGTAGTTTTCATAGACGGGGGTGCCATGAGACTACGGTAGAGACGTGGGGTAACGGGATAGCGTAGTAACACAGAACACGGGATTTTACCCAGGTTCGGTACGTCGTGACAGTACGGCGTACCTACTCCTGCACTTCTCACTAATTGGGACTAAAGCCCGTTTAACAGGGTTACAATGTGAGGGTGTAGATCTAGCTACTCGGCGAGGATGAGCTTCTCGGCGAGTTGCGTAGAGCTTCTCTGTTGTGTGGTAAAGAACTTGAACCTAACTTATCTATCTCCCGTCCGGCTTTATATAATAGCCGGATTAGGGCTTACAGAATAGGAAACCTAGAAGACTACGTTTAACTCGTAACTTGGAAAACAAGGAATCCGTCTTCTCCTCCAAGCCAGATCACGCGGGCCGTGATCCGGGTTCTTCTAGAATCCGGCTTCTACCCCAAAATTTCTGTTTGAACTTTTTGATGCGTAGCCCCCGAGTGTTTCGAGTGCGTCTACGGCTGGGAGTCACCCCAAAATTTATGTTTGAACTTTTTGCTGGGCAGCCCCGATTGTTTCGAGTGCGACCTTGGCTGGGAGTCACCCCAAAATTTATGTTTGACCTTTTACTGCGCATCCCCCGAGTGTATCGAGTGCGAGTGCGGCTGGGAGTCACCCCGAAATTTCTGTTTGAACTTTTGTTGCGCAGCCCCCAAGTGTTTCAAGTGCGACTGCGGCTAGGAGTCACCCCAAAACTTATGTTTGGAGTTTTTGCTACGTAGCCCCCGAGTGTTTCAAGTACGACTGCGGCTGGGAGTCATCCCAAATTTTCTGTTTGAACTTTTTGCTGCGCAGCCCCTAAGGGTTTCGTGTGCCACTGCGGCTGGGAGTCACCCCAAAATTTCTATTTGAACTTTTTGCTGCGCAGCCCTCGAGTGTTTCGAGTGTGACTATGGCTGGGAGTCACCCCAAAAATTATGTTTGAACTTTTTGTTGCGCATCCCCCGAGTATAGCTATGCTCGTGGCTTGTGCTTGTTCTTGGGTAACACTGCAATTGGCTTATGGTTATAACTGTAAAACAAACAAAAGAAACTCCTTGCAGCAGAGTGGTAATATTGTTTGATTCGTTCGACCGGAATACATAAATGTCTAGAATAGCCTTATTCTAATTGTACTAAATTATAAACTAGGCGTAAAAAAGACGTAGCTGTGAGACGTTCCATGGATTCTTATAGAAGTTCCCAGTATTCGTGTCCTTGAGCTTGTATGCACCATTTCTGAGTAGTTATCCTATCACGTAGGGCCCTTCCCATGGTGATGTCAGCTTGTCGTGGCTCCCTTGCTTCAGCCGTAGCACCGGATCACCTGGATTGAAGGTTCTACTAGACACTCGACGGGCATGATAGTTGCACAAGCCTTGTTGATATACGGTTGTACATGCGAGTGCTTTATCCCGAGCCTCGTCTGCTAGGTCGAGTGCGTCCTTGAGTGCTTGGTTTGAGTTCTCTTCTGTGTAAGATGCAACTCGAGCCGCATTGTGCCATACTTCTACTGGTAATACCGCATCAGCCCCATACACCATGAAAAATAGAGTGTACTCTCTGTGGGTCTGTTTGGTGTTGTTTGCAAGCTCCAAAGTACTGAAGATAACTCCTCTGACCACGCGCTGGCTGCATGTTTGAGTGGTGTGAGTAGCCTCTTCTTTAATCCTGTTGTAATTAACCAATTTGATCGTTCCACATGCCCATTGGTTTGTGGGTGAGCGACCGATGCGTAGCTGTTGTTGATCCCTAGCTCTTTGCAATAGTCCAGGAATTTGTATGTTGTGAAGTTTGTTCCATTATTTGTGAGGATGTTGTGCGGTACCCCAAATCTGTGTACTATACACCAGATAAATTTTTCTGTTGACTCTACATCCTATGCTATTACTGGCATAGCTTCGATCCGCTTGGTGAATTTGTCGACTTCTACGAGCAACCAAGTGTATCCGCCATTGGATGATCGACTAAACAGCCCGACCATGTAAAGTCGCCATTGTGCAAAAGTCCACGCGAGTGGTATCATATGAAGTTCTGTAGATGGTATGTTTGGGCGTGTTGCAAACATCTGGCACGCCTCACATCGCCGTACAATTTCCTTGGCATTATACTCTGCTGTTGGCTAGTAGAACCCGACTCGAAAAGCTTTGCAAACAAGGTTTATGCTCCCTCTGTGATGTCCACAAGTTCCTTGGAGCATATCTAAGAGTATCTATATTCCCTCCTCTGGGGCGACACACCTCTGCAATATGTCTGATATACTGCGCTCGTGAATTCGCCCATCATGAATCGTGAACGCCTTGGCTCTGCGCATCACCCAACGCGTTTCTTTTTGATCCTCAGGGAGTTCGTTTCGGGTCATGTAATCTATTAGTGGCTGCATCTAGGTGGTTTCATCTTGATTAACTTCCTCCATGATATCCATGGGTGTTAGTTCTGCTTCTTCTTCCGACTGTTCTGCCTTGTTTGCCTCCTTGTCCTCGGCTATTTCTATAGCTGGCACCTTTGTTTTATAGAAGGTTAAACAATCTCCTCATAGAAAATGTCGGGTGGTATCGGTGCACAAGTACACCCAATGTTTGATAAAGAATCCGCTTCTGAATTGCTTACTCTACCAATGTGCTGCAGTTCACATCCGTCAAATTCGCCTTCGAGTTTGGTGTATAGATCTCTGTATGATGGTAATCGGGTGCGCTTGATACCATGGTAATCGGGTTCTCCTCAAAGTAGTGCCTCCGCTTTTTAGCCGTCATGTATACTCTGTATGACAACTTCTGATAGTGCGGGTACCGCTTCTTGGACGTTGATAGTACCTCGCAGAGGTAATATACCGGTCGAAGCACCCTGTAGAGGGACCCTTCCTGGGGTTGTTCAAGTACTAGTACTGTGCTGACCACCTGTCTTGTTGCTGAAATGCATAGATACATTGGATCCTTCTCCCAGGTACCAAGACAGGGGGAGTCGACAAGGTTCGCTTGAGGGCGTGGAAGGCTTCTCGGGCTTTTGGTGTCCACTCAAACTTATCTGACTTCATTAGTAATTTGTAGAAAGGGAGTGCTTTTTCTCCAAGCTTTGCTATAAATCTCCCGAGTGCTCGAATTCTCTCTTCGAGCAGTGGTACTCCTTTAACGTTTACTGGTTCCTTCATTGAAAGGATAGCTTTAATTTTTATCGCGTTGGCTGATATGTCTCAAACATATCTATAACTTTTGATGATCCATGTTGTTATTATATCAATTGCCACATGTTTTCTTTACACTTCATAGCATTTTTATGCATTTTTTGGGACTACCCTATTAACAAGATGCCATAGTGCCAGTTCCTGTTTTCTACTATTTTTCTCTTTCAGAAAAGCTAGTCGCAAAATATTCTCGTAATAGGACCAAATTGGCGTAAACAAATATTACAACAGAAGACTTTGCTGCGCCTCGATGGTGCCTTGACGGGGAGACTTCTTGATGATGCATTTTAAGTCCCCGGCAACAGCGCCAACAATTCTTGATGCTATGGATGGCGTGTTGGGAACCCCAAGAGGAGGGTGTGATGAGTACAGCGGTAAGAATTTCCCGCAATTAAGAACCAAGGTTATAAATCCAGTAGGAGAAAGAGGATCTTTGGAAAGTTGATGCCACTGAAGGCGGTGATGGCGCCTCACCGGTGTCAGCAACAACGCGGAACCTACACACAACACAACCAAAATACTTTGTCCCAACGGTACAGTGAGGTTGTAAATCTCACCGGTCTTGCTAAAAACAAAGATTAGACGTATAGTGTGGAAAATAGTGTATGCTTGCAGTAAGTAAAAGAAAGCAGGGAATTGTAGTGGTTTGTTTAAGAGTGTAGGAAAATGGACTGGGGTTCATAGATTCACTAGTGGTGTCTCTCCATAAAAGATAGCATGCTGGGTGAACAAATTACAGCTGGGCAATTCACAAATAGAGGTTGCACCGTAGTGCACATTCATGACATGATGACTACTATGATATTTAGTGCGGTTATTACAACAATATACATAGACCTTCATCCAACTACATCTATGACTAATAATCCACCCTTAGGTTATCATCCAAACCCCCTTAGGTATTAAGTTGCAAGCAACAGATAATCGCATTAAGCAATGTGTGTAATGTAAGCAATGATTGTGCACGCGGGCACTCACACCGCTGTTTTCTCCCTAGTGGCAACAACACATCCTCCCCCGTCACGTTTCTGTCACTCGAGCACATGCGAAAAGGAGGCATGAACCCAACTATCGAGCATAAATACTCCCTCTTGGAGTCACTAGCAACTACATGGCCAGAGCAACCACTAGCAACGGAAAGCATGCAAGATCACAAATAACATATGCAATAAAGACTATAATCAACTTGGCATAAGTTCAATATTCATCGGATCCCAGCAAACACAACACATAAATTACATATGAACAATCTCGATCATGTTAGGCAGCTCATGAGATCTAAACATTGAGGCATAGGAGGAGAAGACAACCATCTAGCTACTCCTATGGACCCGTAGTCCAAGTATGAACTACTCACGCATCACTCCGGAGGCAGGCATGGCGATGAAGAAGTGTCCGGTGTTGATCTCCTCTCCGGCAGGGTGCCGGGAGAAAGCTTCAGAACCCCCTGATCTAGGGTTGACGACGATGGCGGCTGCAGAACTTTTCGGGGATTTTTGATCAGGTACCTAGGGTTTTCCTTGAGAGGGGAATAAATAGGTGAAAGGGCAACGTCGGTGGGCCACCAGGGTGGCCTCACCACCCCAGGCGCGGCCAAGGGGGGACCGCGCCTAGCTATGGTGAGGCCCCCCTGGTGCCCGTCTTCGACTCTTCTTTGGACTTCTGGATGCTTCCGGGGAAATAGGAACTTCGGGATTCGTGGAGTCCAATTCCGGGAATATTTTCAGAACAACATTTCTGAAATAAAAAACAGCAGAAATCAGGGAACTGGCACTTGGCATCTTGTTAATAGGTTAGTCCCCGAAAACGTGTAAAAATGCTATAAAGAAGGGAGAAAACATGTAGCAATTGGCATAATATCAACATGGAACATCAGAAATTATAGATACGTTGGAGACATATCAAGCATCACCAAGCTTAGTTCCTACTCGTTCTCGAGTAGGTAAACAATAAAACAGAATAATTTCTGAGGTGACATGCTACCACACAATCTTTATCATAATATGTAAAGCAGAGCATGTAAACTAGGATCAAATGAACTAAAGCTGTGATCTATTTTTGATATCAACAAGTAATGCGTAAACAAATAAGAAGAAAGAAGCAAAACTTTTAATGAATCAATACTAAAAGACTATAAACAATGTACAGTTTATTAGAGATGATTTAAGATTTCAAGAACAACAATATCATGCACGTCAAACGATCTTGACAACCCCTGTTAATATCAAGTCAAGCTTTCCACATGATGCAATGCTTGAATCTTAAACTATTTGTGCACTAAAAACAAGCAAGTGTTCTGCGTTGATCCCTGGCACCGAGATGTTATGGCAAAGAGAACATTATGGGGGGGGGGTGGTGGAAGGTCAATGGAAGAAAGGCTCACAAAATTGAAAGTGGTCATTAGACAAGAGAACGTCTTACAACCGAAGCTATGCAAGGAGTAGGGATTGCCACACAACGGATGCACATAGAGCTATAAGTGTATAAAAGCTCTCCAATGGAACTAGTGGGGGTGCATCCAACTTGCTTGCTCACGAAGACCTAGAGCTCATTTGAGGAGGCTCATCATTGGAATATACAAGCCAAGTTCTATAATGTAAAATTCCCCACATTGTTATGAATGAATGATAATATGAAAACTTTCTCCAAACTGAAGCATTGGTGCTAAACATGAAGCACAAGTGTGGTATAAAGGATAGCGATGCGCCCCCTCTCTCTTTATTCTCTCTTTGGCCCTTTTTTGGGATTTTTCATTTTTTATATATCCTCACCGATAGGGGAAACATCCTATATTAAAACGAATCATCACACTTTTAATACTCATAACTCATAATGGAATATCTCTGATGTATCCAACTTCATGCTCCTGCCAGTGTAGCAGTATGCATAAATAACCATGAAGCTCATCATCAAGTAACATAATGGAGGTGGATGTTGTGCAGCAATATATCTCGAAATGGCTATGGAAATTCCATGATAGGTAGGTAGGGTGGCTGTTTTGAGGAAGAATATATGGGCTTATGTGTAAGAGAACAAAGTCCTCTCACGGGATTTGGATGCACTAGCGAAGTTTGCACCAACTCTCAATGTGAGAAAGGGCAATTCATAGTACCGAAGAGGCTAGCAAATATGGATGGTGAAATGCCAGGAACTGCAACATAGACTCATGAGTTAAAAGGTTGAATCAAGCAAATCATCTTTACAAGGCACAATGCAAATCACTCCAAGAGGGTCTATGACAGTGACAAGTTACTGTTAGCTACCCCGACCGTAGCGCGTAACAAAAGGACGATCAGAAATGTATCACTCGTAGCAATCATATACCATTGTTTCTATCAGCTGGTAATTTAAGTGTTGCACAGTTTCAAGTTTCTTAGAACAACCATTAAATGTTTCTACTTACTATTCCTTCCCGTTTATCCATTAAGCAAATTAATATCTCAAAACAACAACAGTGATTCAAGTAAAGAAATTTAGTGATCTACAAGACCATGCGAATGTTTCCACTATACCAACTACCACATAAGCATTTTCTATTCTCAACCAAGCACATATATATGACAACAAAGAATCTCTCTAAGCATATATCAATGAAAACTAGAGAGTACTAACAGCTCTAAATAAGATATGAACGCAGCAACCAGACAAAGATTAAGAATACAAAGTATTCCCATGAAAAAGCGGAGCGTGTCACTCTCCAATAAAACAATGTTGGGGTCCAACCAAGATTATTGCAAAAATAAAGACAAACTGAAAGAAAAAAAGACGCTCCAAGTAAAGCACATAAGATGTGACCGAAAAAAATATAGTTTCACTAGAAGTGACCTGATAATTTTTCGATGAAGAAGGGGATGCCAAAGCAAATATAGTTTCACTAGAAGTGACCTGATAATTTTTCGATGAAGAAGGGGATGCCTTTGGCATCCCCAAGCTTAGACGCCTGAGTCTTCTTGGAATTTTCTGGGATGTACCTCCGGGGAATCCCCAAGCTTAGGCTCTTCACTCTTCTTGATGACGTCATATCATCTTCTTCTCTTGACCCTTGAAAACTTCCTTCACACAGAACTTCTCAAATCTTTATTAGCAATGTTAGTGCAATCGAAATAATAAATTCACATAGTTCAGTTTCAACACAAGCCTAACACTCATAAACACATTATATACTGTCAGAACTTCTTTTAAAAACTCCTTTTCTGAAAAGAACACAAAAAGAAAGAGATTAAGATGCAAATGCAATTATTGGCAGAAATCTGTCAAAACAGGACCGCAGGTAAAGATGATTTTTTTCGAAAATCTTCTGTTGCTCAAATCAAAAAGTTTTCAACTAAGAAAAGTTGCGTATATAACCCAGGATTACGCAAAAAAAAACTCGGGTCATTTTGAATTTTCTGTGATTTTATACGAATTTAACAGTGGACATCAGAAATCTGTTTCCTGCGCAGAAATCCCAAATATAGTCTCAACTTTTCACTTCCACTAGAGGTTTTACTTGGTTCAACAAAGACACAAAAGAAAATATACATTGGGGTTGCTAAGGAAATATACAACACCCAGGTGCAAAGCACACAGAAAGAAACGATGGAAAACGGGTTGAAAACGGAGAAATAAAACGGGTTGTCTCCCGGTAGCGCTTTTCTTTAACGCCTTTCAGCTAGGCATAGAAAGCAACTCAAGTATTTTCAAGTGAGGAAGAATCAACAACATAACTTGCTCTAATAATATAGTCAAAAGGTAGCTTCATTCTCTTTCTAGTAAAGTGTTCCATACCTTTCTTGAGTTGGAATTGATATTTAATACTCCCCTCTTTCATATCAATAACAGCACCAACAGTTCTAAGAAAAGGTCTCCCCAAAACAATCGGACAAGAAACATTGCATTCAATCTTCATAACAATAAAATAAACAGGGACAAGGTTATTGTTAACCATAATAAGAACATCATCAATTCTACCAAAAGGTTTCTTCTTAGCATTATCAACAAGATGAACATCCAAATAACAGTGTTCCAACGGTGGTAGATCAAGCATATCATAAAGCTTTTGAGGCATAACAGAGATACTAGCACCAAGATCACACAAAGCATTGCAATAAAAATAATTTACTTTTATCTTAATGATGGGCTCCCAACTATTATCCAATTTCCTAGGGATAGATGTTTCAAGTTTCAACTTTTCTTCTCTAACTTTCATGAGAGCATTGGTAATATGTTTAATAAATGCCATATTCATGGCACTAGCATTGGGACTTACAGCAAGCTTTTGTAGAAACATAATAACTTCAGAGATATGGCAATAATCAAAATCAAAATTATTTTCATCAAAAGTAATGGGACCATTATCTCCGACATCTCTAAAAATTTCAGCACTTATATCAGGAGCAATTTCAGCAATTTGAGGCAATTTAGCACGTTTCACCGATGGGGTGGAGACTTTGTTAACACCAACTACTTTACCATTGATATTAGGAGGTTTACTAGTACTTGGAGCTTCATTTTTACTAGTGGTGGTTGTCGCACCCGGACTTCTAAAGGATACTCGCCGTTCCGTTGAACAGTAGTAGACTGGATTACGGGGATTACCGGCACCCGCATCCTCTTACGAGTAGGCCAACACACGTATGTGTGACAACCAACCCCTATCTGTTCAGCGTCGACGTAAACTATCCCATAGAAATCAGGACACTACAATTGACGTACTTCATACCATACACACATGGTACGTCAACGGCTTGTAACAGAATGATAGCACAACATATCTCTAGGACACAAAAGATTGAAATAAGTTGCAAATAGCTCTCACTAGAGCAGAGATAGCAAATACAATCATCCATAGGACACATGTCCCAACATAACATCATTACATCTCAGTGGAAGCATTCAAAGGGTCTGAGTACAGACAAATCCAAATAGGCTTAAGAAGCCGGGAATGAAAGGAAAACGGAGCCCATCCACGTAGTCTCGGATCCTGCCCGGGTCCGCTACCTACTAGTCAGCAGCCTCGTCAAACTCCACGTAGTAGCCGTCACTGGGGTCCTCGTAAGCGTAGTCTGCGGAAACCACAGCCCCAAAGGGGTCAGTACATAAACGTACTGGCAAGCAAGACTCACAGTTCACCAAAATGTAGCCCGTCAACACCAAGCACAGATGCCTTGGGTTCAACGGAAGAAAGAGATATAAAAGATGCTGCAACTGGCTGCACTAACCAACTACAGAACATACTACAACTTCCGGCTACCAGAAAGGGGGATAAGATAGCGTATCGTAATCAACTATAGCTAACCACCAAACAAACCCATCCTGGATCTCGCCCCTTATCCAAAGAAGCAATCCGAGGATAACTCACACAGTTGGATTAATGAATAATGGATCAAGTTGTTATGTCAATAAGTCTATTACTAGTCAAGGTATCAATAGTTAGGTGTAAGTTGTTCTGAGTACTTGTTAGCCAGTACTTTCACCAAGTCAACCATAACCGCGGAAAACACGGCTTCTCGAGAAGATTTATCCCTGCAGGGGTGCACCAATTTGGCCGTACACGTAAGAATAACCCGCCAGATGGGATGCCTCCCACCAAGCGGGGCACTCAACACAACTCAACTCTTATTCGCATCAAGCCCAAAGCACCTTGGGCGCACGGCTAATTGAGCCCCGAAGAAAGGGGACCCTCATAGCACTCTAAGAACGTGTCCCCCTATATGCCGACTACAAAAGTTCCACCCTGCGCTGGGCTCGCCAAAAACATGCATGCGGCAAATGGAAAACACGAACTAAATGAGGCGATTTGGACGAGATGCGAATCGAATCAAATTGAGGGGGGCGCCCATACACGCTTCCCACATGCGGATAGTGCGCTCATCATGGATCAGTAGACAAGACCCTTTTCCTATTAGGGTCGACACTAGCAGGCCTCAAAACCACACAGGGCCTCCTGCCGGTGCCTTATCAGCATATTATTATTAACATGTTGATTGATTAAAGTCGAGCCCCCAGAACATAATAGAATATAGTAATCAGAAAGTAACGGGTAACAGACTCGAGCAAAACAACCTAAGCATGCTAGTAAGACACTGGCTCAAACAATGGGGTTGTAGGAGTGGAGGTGAGGCAGTATCAGGGTTAAGGGATTCATGTGGTAGGTTCGTAACAGAACAACTATACATAGGGCTAGCAAAATAGACAACGGAAATTATCGGTAACCAATGTTGAAAGGAACACAATGGTTCATGTGAGTGATAACTTGCCTGCAAACTCAGCAGCCTGGTACTGAGCTAGATCCTCAGAAGGGGTGTCGTAAGGATCGTCTGTCTCAACGTCGTCGTCTATTCGAGAAGAAGCAAACAAACAAGACAGAAATATAAACAATCAATATCATGGCATAGTGCACAATCATGGGATGATGCATGTCAATTTAATTTATGCATCAAAGTAAAATAGTTGACATGGGAAACAATTTAAATGGACACATATGAAACTTTGAGTTGCATATGAAAAGCCCATGAATTTTGGTTGAAACAATTGTTTTCCAATTAACCAACAGGTGAAAGTGGATTAGTATGATGCATGGATGAGGAAAACAACAAAATAACAACAATAGAACCAATTGGAAATAAGGTTTACCAATTTAGAAATTTATTTATTAAGTTAGGGAATTTTTGGTTCCTTAAAGGGATTACACAAATAGTTGTTGTTTTCACCAATTTAAATTGTGCAAAATAAATAAATAAATTCATATTTGAAAATAATACAAAATTTTAGTTGGATTACATGTTTCAAATATTGAAAAAGGAGTTAGGATGAATTTATTATGACTTAAACAAGGTTAAACAAATTTTAAATGAATTTAAAACAAGTTTGAAAATTATTTGAATTTTATTTGTTCAAACATAAATTCAAACTCACATTTGAAAAGTTTATAATTTTCTAGTTTGAAAACATATTTTGCAAGTTCAAAAATAATTTAATTTGAGCAAGTTATGATTTTATCAAATTTAAATGATTTAAACAAGGTTTAAATTATTTAAGCAATTTTAATTATTCAAACCATGAAACAAAATTTATATTTGAAAAGGTGGTTTGAAATAGCATGGAAAACATATTTTATTTGCATTATTTGGATTTAGGATGAATTAGTTATGGATTTTAGCAAATCACAAATGAATTGTTTGAATTCAAATTTGGCATGCATTTGGAAAATTCAAAACAGAAAACAAATGTTACCAATAGATAGATAATTTAATTTAGAGCAGTGCACATATTTTATTTTTATTATTTGAGTTTTAAAATGAAAGTTATTTGCATTTCCAAATTAGGGACCAATCTGTTAATTTAAAAAGATTTAGATTTAAACAGAAAAGCTTGAAAACTTTTCTGTACCGCACAGGGATCTACCCTAGACACTGCCAGTGGGCCTAGGGACACTGGGTGCTTGCGTGGCAACAGAGTGGCTGACAGGGGGGCCACCCTGTCAGCGCTGCACGGAAAAAGGTGGGTTTTTCTCCCGTGCGCGAGCCAGGACTCGAACCCGCGAGCGAGCGCGCGAGGGATGCAGTGCACTGCCACTGCGGTGGTTCGTTCAGTTCTGTCAGTATACGCTACGCGACCAAGGTAAGGTTCAGTTAGCGTTATCTGAACTTAACTGACGAAAACGTTGTCTGAAACTTGACAACTGCCCGTGGTGGCTCAACTGCGGCGATCACCGTGGCGTCGTGCTCGTGCTGCTGCTGGGGTGCAGACCGTGTGCGTGATGCGTGCGTGCTCGTGTTGCGCAAGCAGAGAGGGAGGAGGTGGAGGCCAACGGCTGCTCACCGGCGATGTAGGCGATGCAGCGGCTCGGGGCAGACGAGCTCGACGGCGACAGCGACGTGGTCGTGGACGGCGGCGACGGCGTGGACTTCCTCCGGGGTGGCTGCGGTGTTCAAACGGAAGAGGGAGACGAGGTGGTTTGGTTCCCGGAGCTAGGTGGGTAGGTGGTGCGTCGAGGTGGCGGTGATCATCGTGGGTTCAGGCGGCGGCGCTCCGGCGATGGTTGCAGAGGTGGGGAACGGGGCAGAGATGGAGGAGACGGCGGCGATCGCGAGGGGGATAGGTAGCAGCTAGGGTTAGGGCGGCGCCAGGGGGTCTAGGGTTGCTTAAATAGGGGGTACGGTGGCGCATCGGCCGTCGGCGTGCAACAGTGCCGCCGTGGCACCCCCCGATGCACTGCCGTACTGGAAACAGAAGGGGGGTGCGCGAGCGAAGCGGTACGCGGGCCAACGGGTAGGTTAGCTGGGCTGGGCTGCGTAGTTTAGCTGCTGCGCGCGCGTTAGCTTTTCCTTTTTTTTTCTATTTTGCTCTTCCGTTTTTTTTTGCAGCAAAAGGAAATGGAAGAAAAGAGAGTGTTGGGGTTAGTGAAAATTTTTAGAAAAATTAGGGTGAGCTAGCAATTACTAAAACAACTGCTTGCCAACTTTGTTTTCTCAAAGGTTCAAATTTAAAATTGCTGTTTGTAAATTGATTCCATTTTTAATGAATTTGATAATTAAATGATTAATATTGAAAACAATGTTTTTAATAGGGTGAACCCTATTGATTAAATAGAACAAATGAGTAGCATGGTTTTGGTAATTTTTATGATTTCAAATTGGGGTGCTGTTTGGTGATTTGACTTGAATTTGAAATACCATTTGGAAATAATTAAATTATGAAAAGCCATAATTTAAATGGTTGAACATTATGGATTTAAATGGAAACAATGATTGTTTTTATTTGAACTTTTTTGTTTAAGAGGTTGTAACATAACAAGTATGAATTAAATGTTTGAACAAAGTTTGAATTTCAAATGTTAAAACAGAGAAAACAGATGCAAACCAAAAGAAAACAAATGCAAACAATTCAATGAACATGATGACATGATGCAAAACTTTAATAAACAAGAAATCAAACATTCTAAATGGTAAGTTTTCATACTTGGGATGTTACAAAACGCCCCCCCCCCTTGAAGGAATCGCGCCCCGAGATTCCTTACTGAGAAACGAAAAGGTCCGGATACTTCTTTCGAAGATCCTCTTTGGTCTCCCACGTTGCCTCTTTATCGGAATGATGCGACCACTGCACTTTCAAGAACTTGGTGCTCTTGTTGCGAGTCTTACGCTCGGTCTCATCGAGAATTCGAATAGGGTGCTCCTCATAAGAGAGACCATCTTGCAGTTCGATGGAATCATGATCAACTGCACGATCTGGATCTTTGAAACACTTCTTGAGCTGTGACACGTGGAACACATCGTGCACCTTGGATAGTTTTTCTGGAAGTTCAAGACGATAGGCATTTTCCGCACGCCTTGAGAGAATGTTGAAAGGACCAATGTATCTTGGTGCAAGCTTTCCTTTCACACCAAAACGATGAGTGCCTCTGAGGGGAGTTACACGGAGATATGCCTTTGTCACCAGGAGCATAGATCATATCCCGGTGCTTGCTGTCATAGTAGCTCTTCTGACGAGACTGAGCAATCTTGAGATTGTCACGAATGATACGAACTTTCTCCTCGGCTTCCTTAACAATGTCAGGGCCTAAGAGTGAACGTTCACCAGCTCCAGACCAATTGATTGGACTCCTGCATCTGCGACCATAGAGTGCTTCAAATGGTGCCATGCCTAGGCTTGCCTGGAAGCTGTTGTTGTAGGAGAATTCAGCATATGGAAGGCAATCCTCCCATTTCATGCCAAAGGAGAGACCACATGCTCTGAGCATATCCTCGAGAATCTGATTGACTCTTTCAACTTGCCCTGAGACTGAGGGTGATAAGCTGTGCTGAACAGAAGTTTGGTGCCCAATGCTTCTTGGAAACTCTTCCAGAAATGAGAAGTGAATATGCTTCCACGATCTGAGCTTATTTCCAATGGAACACCATGAAGGGGAACAATCTTTGTTGTGTAGAGCTCTGCTAACTGGCTAGCTGAGATTGTTTCTTTGACAGCAAAGAAGTGAGCTACCTTAGTGAGACGATCAATAAAAACGAAGATTGCATCGTTGCCCTTCTTGGACTTTGGAAAACCAGTGACGAAGTCCATTTCAATCATGTCCCACTTCCACTCAGGAATTTTCAGAGGTTGGAGAAGACCGGCTGTTTTCTGATGGACTGCCTTAACACGTTGACAAACGTCGCATTCTGAAACGTATTGAGCAATTTCACGTTTCATGCCAGGCCACCAATACACAGTCTTGAGATCCTGGTACATCTTTGTACTTCCAGGGTGGATGGAGAGAGGAGTTTCATGAGCCTCCTTGAGAATGACATCTTTGAGACTTTGAATCTGAGGAACTGCAATGCGTCCTTCAAAGAACACAGTTCCCTTGTCATCAATTGAGAAGGACTTGAATTTATCATTGTCTTCTTTGATGTGTTCTACAATCTTCTTGATTTCAGCATCACGAAGTTGTTCAGAACGAATCTTGTCCTCGAGAGTTGGACTGGCTGTCAAGCTAGCAAGATAACCTTGAGGAACAAGACCAAGGTTAAGCTTCTGGAATTCTTCATGAAGTGGAGGTTGGCTTTCCATGATCATGAGATTATTGCAATAGGACTTGCGACTGAGAGCGTCGGCCATAACATTAGCCTTGCCTGGAGTGTAAGAAATGGTGAGATCAAAGTCTTTAATCTTTTCAATCCATCTCCTTTGCCTTTGGTTTAGATCTGGTTGAGTGAAGATGTATTTCAGACTCTTATGATCGGAAAAGATTTCAGTGCGGTTACCCAACAAGTATTGTCCCCGTTTCTTGAGGGCAAACACCACTGCTGCAAGTTCAAGATCATGAGTGGGATAGTTTTGCTCATGTGGGTTCAACTGACGTGAAGCATAAGCCACAACTTGACGTTCTTGCATAAGAACTGCACCTAGACCTTGGAGAGATGCATCGCAGTATATCTGGAAAGGTTTGGTAGTATCTGGGCCAACCAAAACTGGTGTAGAAGTGAGTTTAGTCTTCAGGAGATTGAAACTCTCCTCGCACTGTGGAGTCCAAACGAACTTCTTGTCCTTCTTTGTGAGATCAGTGAGAGGTTTTGCAATCTTGGAGAAGTTTTGGACGAAACGACGGCAATAGCTAGCCAAGCCAAGAAAGCTTCTTACTTGCTTTACCGTCTTAGGAGGTTTCCAATCAACAATTGCCTTAACCTTTTCTGGGTCAATGGCTATAACCTTGGCTGAGATGACATGACCAAGGTAAGCAACTTCTAGAATCCAGAACTCACATTTGGAGAACTTGGCATATAGACGATGCTCGCGAAGTTTCATGAGAGTGAGACGAAGATGTTCTCCATGCTCTTCCTCGGATTTTGAGTAGACCAGAATGTCATCGAGATATACCACAACGAACTTGTCGAGGTAATCATGGAAGACAGAATTCATGAGTCTTGAGAATGTCGCCGGTGCATTGGTGAGACCAAAAGACATGACGGTGTATTCATATAGACCGTACCGAGTGGTGAAGGCTGTCTTAGGGATATCTTCCTTTCTGATCTTTATTTGATGGTAACCCATCCTCAAGTCCAACTTTGAGAATACTGAGGCTCCAGCAAGTTGATCAAAAAGATCATCGATACGAGGAATTGGATACTTGTTTTTGATGGTTTTCTCGTTGAGAGGACGATAGTCAACCACGAGTCTCTTTGTTTGATCCTTCTTGGCAACGAACAGAGTTGGGCAACCCCAAGCGGAGGAACTAGGTTGAATGTAACCTTTCTCCATGTACATATCGATTTGCTCCTTTAACAATTTCAGGAGGAGCTATCTTGTATGGATGCTTAGAGATTGGAGCAGTACCTGGTTCAAGCTCGATCACGAACTCAACTGCTCTGTCCGGAGGCATTCCTGGCAATTCTTCTGGGAAGACGTCAGGGAATTCACAAACCACCGGAACATTTTCAAGTAGAGGTAGAGGTTTTGCATCGAGTGTGCATAGCTGAATAGACCTTGATCCATATGGAGAATAGACTATCTGGCCAGAAGGGTGGGAGAGAGTTATTGACTTTTGAGCACAGTCAATTTTAGCTTCGTTGGTCTTCAACCAATCCATGCCCAGAATGACATCAATGTCAGAATTTCCCAGCAACATGAGTGAAGCAAGGAATATACGACCTCCAATTAGGATTTGATTGTCCATACTTATCTTGGAAGTCAACATTTGAGATCCCGGAGAGTGAACGGTGATTTGATTGCTTAGTGGAACCAGAACTAGGTTGTATGTTGTTGCAAATATTTTTGACACAAAAGAATGCGATGCTCCGGTATCAAACAACACTTTAGCTGGAAAAGAGTTTACAGGTAATATACCGAGAACGACGTCAGCAGCTTCCTCAGCTATGTCGGCCTTGATATGATTCACCCTCGCGGTCCTCCCGACAGGCCTGTTGTTGGAGTTGAAGGCTTTAGCCGGGGGAGCACGCACCATTGTCTGGTTGGTGTTGGGGCGAGGTGGTGGAGGTAGCTGCCTCTGAGTGCACTTATCAGCGTAATGTCCAGTCTCCTTGCACTTGAAGCAAGTGACGACACGAGGAGGACCTGGCCTTGGCTGCCCCATTGGAACCCTCTGACCATGCATCTGAGATGGGTTGGGTGGGCGGGGTGCAAAGCCTGGAGAAGCTTGGGCATATGGAGCCCGAGTGACAGCACCATTTGGCACCCAGATGCGGCGCTTCTGCGTAGGGGTGGTCATGTTGGAGGAGGAACCACCCTCACGCGAGTGCTTACGAGACTCCTCGAACGCCTTGCGCCCATTTTCCTCATTGAGCGCGGTGTTCACGAGCTCCTCGAAGTCTTTGCACTTGATGTTGGTGAGTGCGTACTTGAGTTCTGGGTTAAAACCTCGGCGGAACCTTGCCATCTTCTTAGCCTCAGTGGACACCTCATCACCAGCGTATCGAGCGAGGCGATTGAACTCATTCTGATAGCCAATGACGTCCAGCTTGCCCTGCTTGAGAGAGCAAAACTCCTCACGCATCCTTTCCATGAGACCATCTGGGATGTGGTGCTTCAGGAAGGCATCCTTGAAACAGCCCCAGGTGATTGGGTAGCCAGCTCTCATGGTCTGGTAGTTCTCCCACCAAGTAGCTGCCTGACCCTTCAGTAGGTAGGTGGCATACTTGACCTTGTCTTCCTCGGCAACGTGAGCAATGTCCAGAGCCCTGGCCATCTCCCGGATCCAGTCATCAGCATCCAGAGGCTCGCGTGTTGCCACGAAAGCTCTCGGACCCAGACTCCGAAACTCCTTGATGCTGACTCGTGGAGCATTCTGGTTGTTGTGCTGGTTAGTCTGAAACTGGGCCATCTGTGCCACGACCTGAGTCATCTGAGTCAACAGCTCCGTGATTGGCGGTGGCTCAGGCGGGTTGTTCCTTGTTGGCGGCATCCTGAATAGACATGCATTTTAGCACAACAACAGAAAAGGGGTAGACTTGGTAACCGAAAAGAGAGATTATTCCGACGCATGAATAGATAACCAACAGGTACATCATCACATGTTCAAATACATCAGAATATCCAACACACCAATACATGGTTCGAAAGCCAAAGGATAACTAAACATAGCTAGGAATGGATACATCGGTACTCCCATGCTCATCACGCAGGACGGCGGTGAGTAGTACGACGAGAGGTACGGTGAGGAGCACGCCCACGAAAGTAGGTAGAACGACGATCCACATAGATCTGACGTGGTCTGAGAGCGACTCTAGGTGTAGTGAAGTACATAGCGTCGACTCCCTGTGCTCCAAAGCGTGGAATCCCGGTGTAACCAGCACCGAGGTTGAGGAGTGGACCTCTGATCGGCTCGTAACCTCCAGCATCTGGCAGACGGCGACCAACTGGCTGATCGAAACGTGCAAAGCGCTCATCTCCAACAAAGTCTGTGGTGTAAGTCGCCAGACGAGTCAAAGCAAGGTAGAGCTGCTCTCTGACTGAGGCCAACTCCTGAGAAAGTGTGGTGGCAACTGCGTCACTGTGCCTCACAAACTGAGCGGTGGTGTGCAGCCTGGTGTTATCATGCTCGTAGACATCCAAGTTGTCGTAGAGAGTGAAGTGAGCTCCCTCTGAAGTGATGTAACCACGGGGGATGTGGCGATAGATAGAATCGTCAAACCCCCAGTAGTCAGCACGAAGGACGGTGAGACTCACATAAGCTGCCTGCTGCACAGCCATATCCACTGTGGAACCTACTGCCTCGTAGCGGTGGACAACGCTCATGCCATCGTCTGACAGAATGTAGACGATAGCCTGGTAGTAGGTCTGGTCAAACTCTCGCTGCTGCTCGTAGACCTGGTACTCTGGTGCCCAACGGAACCCCAGATAAGTGACCATGTCTCTCAGCATCTCCGGATAACCGGCGGTGCTCTCACAACGAGTCATCCGAACCACCTGCGGGTAGAACCTGAGATCCATCTGCAGATGATCGGGGAAGTTTTGATTAGACGCCGGTAGAGAACTGAAGTGGAAATTAACAACAAGGTTCAACGGACGATAAGGATGTTGAAAAGAACAGGATATTGAAGCAGCATCGGGAAACACGAGACCAAAAATCCAGAGGTACTACGGAGAACCCAAAACACGTGAAAACCTAACTTGAAAGTTTAGATGAGAAGAGAAAACAACGTTGCACTTCCTTACCAGAAAAGGGGTGGGTGGGTGGGGAAAGAAGAAAAATGGCAGAATTCCTACTCTCACGTTTCATTTTTCCTATATAGCTACAAAATAGTTTCTAGACTCAACTGCGACCAGTAAAAGGGATCCTACAGGCAGACAGGCTCTGATACCATTTTTCGCACCCGGACTTCTAAAGGATACTCGCCGTTCCGTTGAACAGTAGTAGACTGGATTACGGGGCTTACCGGCACCCGCGTCCTCTTACGAGTAGGCCAACACACGTATGTGTGACAACCAACCCCTATCTGTTCAGCGTCGACGTAAACTATCCCATAGAAATCAGGACACTACCATTGACGTACTTCATACCATACACACATGGTACGTCAACGGCTTGTAACAGAATGATAGCACAACATATCTCTAGGACACAAAAGATTGAAATAAGTTGCAAATAGCTCTCACTAGAGCAGAGATAGCAAATACAATCATCCAGAGGACACATGTCCCAACATAACATCATTACATCTCAGCGGAAGCATTCAAAGGGTCTGAGTACAGACAAATCCAAATAGGATTAAGAAGCCAGGAATGAAAGGAAAACGGAGCCCATCCACGTAGTCTCGGATCCTGCCCGGGTCCGCTACCTACTCGTCAGCAGCCTCGTCAAACTCCACGTAGTAGCCGTCACTGGGGTCCTCGTAAGCGTAGTCTGCGGAAACCACAGCCCCAAAGGGGTCAGTACATAAACGTATTGGCAAGCAAGACTCACAGTTCACCAAAATGTAGCCCGTCAACACCAAGCACAGATGCCTTGGGTTCAACGGAAGAAATAGATATAAAAGATGCTGAAACTGGCTGCACTAACCAACTACAGAACATACTACAACTTCCGGCTACCAGAAAGGGGGATAAGATAGCGTATCGTAATCAACTATAGCTAACCACCAAACAAACCCATCCTGGATCTCGCCCCTTATCCAAAGAAGCAATCCGAGGATAACTCACACAGTTGGATTAATGAATAATGGATCAAGTTGTTATGTCAATAAGTCTATTACTAGTCAAGGTATCAATAGTTAGGTGTAAGTTGTTCTGAGTACTTGTTAGCCAGTACTTTCACCAAGTCAACCATAACCGCGGAAAACACGGCTTCTCGAGAAGATTTATCCCTGCAGGGGTGCACCAATTTGGCCGTACACGTAAGAATAACCCGCCAGATGGGATGCCTCCCACCAAGCGGGGCACTCAACACAACTCAACTCTTCTTCGCATCAAGCCCAAAGCACCTTGGGCGCACGGCTAATCGAGCCCCGAAGAAAGGGGACCCTCATAGCACTCTAAGAACGTGTCCCCCTATATGCCGACTACAAAAGTTCCACCCTGCGCTGGGCTCGCCAAAAACATGCATGCGGCAAATGGAAAACACGAACTAAATGAGGCGATTTGGACGAGATGCGAATCGAATCAAATTGAGGGGGGCGCCCATACACGCTTCCCACATGCGGATAGTGCGCTCATCATGGATCAGTAGACAAGACCATTTTCCTATTAGGGTCGACACTAGCAGGCCTCAAAACCACACAGGGCCTCCTGCCGGTGCCTTATCAGCATATTATTATTAACAGGTTGATTGATTAACGTCGAGCCCCCAGAACATAATAGAATATAGTAATCAGAAAGTAACGGGTAACAGACTCGAGCAAAACAACCTAAGCATGCTAGTAATACACTGGCTCAAACAATGGGGTTGTAGGAGTGGAGGTGAGGCAGTATCAGGGTTAAGGGATTCATGTGGTAGGTTCGTAACAGAACAACTATACATAGGGCTAGCAAAATAGACAACGGAAAGTATCGGTAACCAATGTTGAAAGGAACACAATGGTTCATGTGAGTGATAACTTGCCTGCAAACTCAGCAGCCTGGTACTGAGCTAGATCCTCAGAAGGGGTGTCGTAAGGATCGTCTGTCTCAACGTCGTCGTCTATTCGAGAAGAAGCAAACAAACAAGACAGAAATATAAACAATCAATATCATGTCATAGTGCACAATCATGGGATGATGCATGTCAATTTAATTGATGCATCAAAGTAAAATAGTTGACATGGGAAACAATTTAAATGGACACATATGCAATTTTGAGTTGCATATGAAAAGCCCATGAATTTTGGTTGAAACAATTGTTTTCCAATTAACCAACAGGTGAAAGTGGATTAGTATGATGCATGGATGAGGAAAACAACAAAATAACAACAATAGAACCAATTGGACATAAGGTTTACCAATTTAGAAATTTATTTATTAAGTTAGGGAATTTTTGGTTCCTTAAAGGGATTACACAAATAGTTGTTGTTTTCACCAATTTAAATTGTGCAAAATAAATAACACAATTCATATTTGAAAAGAATACAAAATTTTAGTTGGATTACATGTTTCAAATATTGAAAAAGGAGTTAGGATGAATTTATTATGACTTAAACAAGGTTAAACAAATTTTAAATGAATTTAAAACAAGTTTGAAAATTATTTGAATTTTATTTGTTCAAACATAAATTCAAACTCACATTTGAAAAGTTTATAATTTTCTAGTTTGAAAACATATTTTGCATGTTCAAAAATAATTTCATTTGAGCAAGTTATGATTTTATCAAATTTAAATGATTTAAACAAGGTTTAAATTATTTAAGCAATTTTAATTATTCAAACCATGAAACAAAATTTATATTTGAATAGGTGGTTTGAAATAGCATGGAAAATATTTTATTTGCATTATTTGGATTTAGGATGAATTAGTTATGGATTTTAGCAAATCACAAATGAATTGTTTGAATTCAAATTTGGCATGCATTTGGAAAATTCAAAACAGAAAACAAATGTTACCAATAGATAGATAATTTAATTTAGAGCAGTGCACATATTTTATTTTTATTATTTGAGTTTTTAAAATGAAAGTTATTTGCATTTCCAAATTAGGGACCAATCTGTTAATTTAAAAAGATTTAGATTTAAACAGAAAAGCTTGAAAACTTTTTTGTACCGCACAGGGATCTACCCTAGACACTGCCAGTGGGCCTAGGGCCACTGGGTGCTTGCGTGGCAACAGAGTGGCTGACAGGGGGGGCCACCCTGTGAGCGCTGCGCGGAAAAAAGGTGGGTTTTTTTCTCCCGTGCGCGAGCCAGGACTCGAACCCGCGAGCGAGCGCGCGAGGGATGAAGTGCACTGCCACTGCGGTGGTTCGTTCAGTTCTGTCAGTATACGCTACGCGACCAAGGTAAGGTTCAGTTAGCGTTATCTGAACTTAACTGACGAAAACGTTGTCTGAAACTTGACAGCTGCCCGTGGTGGCTCAACTGCGGCGATCACCGTGGCGTCGTGCTCGTGCTGCTGCTGGGGTGCAGACCGTGTGCGTGATGCGTGCGTGCTCGTGTTGCGCAAGCAGAGAGGGAGGAGGTGGAGGCCAACGGCTGCTCACCGGCGATGTAGGCGATGCAGCGGCTCGGGGCAGACGAGCTCGACGGCGACAGCGACGTGGTCGTGGACGGCGGCGACGGCGTGGACTTCCTCCGGGGTGGCTGCGGTGTTCAAACGGAAGAGGGAGACGAGGTGGTTTGGTTCCCGTAGCTAGGTGGGTAGGTGGTGCGTCGAGGTGGCGGTGATCATCGTGGGTTCAGGTGGCGGCGCTCCGGCGATGGTTGCAGAGGTGGGGAACGGGGCAGAGATGGAGGAGACGGCGGCAATCGCGAGGGGGATAGGTAGCAGCTAGGGTTAGGGCGGCGCCAGGGGGGTCTAGGGTTGCTTAAATAGGGGGTACGGTGGCGCATCGGCCGTCGGCGTGCAACAGTGCCGCCGTGGCACCCCCCGATGCGCTGCCGTACTGGAAACAGAAGGGGGGGTGCGCGAGCGAAGCGGTACGCAGGCCAACGGGTAGGTTAGCTGGGCTGGGCTGCGTAGGTTAGCTGCTGCGCGCGCGTTAGCTTTTCCTTTTTTTTTCTATTTTGCTCTTCCGTTTTTTTTGCAGCAAAAGGAAATGGAAGAAAAGAGAGTGTTGGGGTTAGTGAAATTTTTTAGAAAAATTAGGGTGAGCTAGCAATTACTAAAACAACTTCTTGCCAACTTTGTTTTCTCAAAGTTTCAAATTTAAAATTGCTGTTTGTAAATTGATTCCATTTTTAATGAATTTGATAATTAAATGATTAATATTGAAAACAATGTTTTTAATAGGGTGAACCCTATTGATTAAATAGAACAAATGAGTAGCATGGTTTTGGTAATTTTTATGATTTCAAATTGGGGTGCTGTTTGGTGATTTGACTTGAATTTGAAATACCATTTGGAAATAATTAAATTATGAAAAGCCATAATTTAAATGGTTGAACATTATGGATTTAAATGGAAACAATGGTTGTTTTTATTTGAACTTTTTTGTTTAAGAGGTTGTAACATAACAAGTATGAATTAAATGTTTGAACAAAGTTTGAATTTCAAATGTTAAAACAGAGAAAACAGATGCAAACCAAAAGAAAACAAATGCAAACAATTCAATGAACATGATGACATGATGCAAAACTTTAATAAATAAGAAATCAAACATTCTAAATGGTAAGTTTTCATACTTGGGATGTTACAGTGGTGATAGTTAAAACTCTAGCAATATTATTCTTTCTAGCCAATTCATATTCTCTTTCCCACCTAGCACGTAATTCAGCCATCAACCTAACATTATCATAAATTCAAACTTGAATGGCATCGGTTACAGCAAAAGGATTATCTTCAATGGTTTCAGTTTTAGCAGCTATTTTATTGATCAAAGATAATTGTGCCTCTGATAGGGCCGAAATACAAACCTCGACACTTGAAATTTTACCTTGCAAACTAGAGATTTCTCTTTTTAAATTCCTAATTTGTTGGATAATAGTTCTCAACATAGCAGATTGCTCTTCCATAGTTTTAGTAAAAAAGTTATTTTGTTCATATTGCATTTGCATAAAGTTCTTAGTTGCCTTTTCAACTTATACAATCCTTTCCTCACTAGGCATTCTAGATCTACCATAAGAATAGCCACTACCACTATTAGGAGGATAGAGCTTATAATTGTTTCCACCAAAATTATTTCTATAATCATTATTGTTAAAATTATTATTTCTAATAAACTTCACATCAACAGGCTCTTCTTGAGCAGCCAAAGAGGCTAAAGGAACATTATTTTGATCAACTTGAGCTTTACCATTAACAAGCATAGACATAATAGCATCAAGCCTTTCACTCAAAGAGGAGGTTTCCTCAACAGAATTTACCTTCTTACCTTGTGGAGATCTCTCAGTGTGCCACTCTGAATAATTTATCATCATATCGTCAAGAAGCTTTGTTGCATTGCCCAAAGTGATGGACATAAAGGTACCTCCAGCAGCTGAATCCAATAGGTTCCTTGAGGAGAAATTTTTGTCCTGCATAAAGGTTTGTATAATCATCCAAGTAGTCAGTCCATGAGTGGGACAATTCTTCACCATGTTCATTATCAAATTGTTTAAAATTCATTATGTCACTTCTCAGGGATATAATCTTAGCAGGAGGATAATATTTTCCAATGAAAGCATCTTTACACTTAGTCCGTGAATCAATACTATTTCTAGGCAAAGATAGCAACCATTCTTTAGCTCTTCCTCTCAAAGAGAAAGGAAATAATTTCAGTTTAATAATATCTCCATCCACATCTTTATATTTTTTGCATCTCACATAGTTCAACAAAATTATTAAGGTGAGCAGCAGCATCATCAGTACTAACACCAGAAAATTGCTCTTTCATAACAAGATTTAATAAAGAAGGTTTAATTTCATAGAAAGCAGCATGTGGAGGAATAGGTGTGCAAATAAAATCATTGTTGTTTGTGCTAGTGAAGTCACACAACTTAGTATTCTCAGAGGAACTCATTTTAGCAAAATAAAAGCAAGCAAATAAATAACAGCTATAAAGTAAACTATTTTTTTTTGTGTTTTTGATATAAAGAAGCAAAACAAGACAAAAATAAAAACAAGACAATAAACAAAATAAAGAGGTTGAGAGTGAGAGACTCCCCTTGCCAGAAGACTTCTTACTCCCCGGCAACTGCGCCAGAAATTCTTTGCTACGCCTTGATGGTGCCTTGACGGGGAGACTTCTTGATGATGAATTTTAAGTCCCCGACAACGACGCCACAAATTCTTGATGCTATGGATGGCGTGTTGGGAACCGCAAGAGGAGGGTGCGATGAGTACATCGGTAAGAATTTCCCTCAGTTAAGAACCAAGGTTATCAGTCCAGTAGGAGAAAGAGGATCTTCGGAAAGTTGATGCTACTGACGCTAGTGATGGCGCCTCACCGGTGTCAGCAACAACGTGGAACCTGCACACAACACAACCAAAATACTTTGTCCCAACGGTAAAGTGAGGTTTTCAATCTCACCGGTCTTGTTGAAAACAAAGATTAGACATATAGTGTGGAAAATGGTGTATGCTTATTGTAAGTAAAGAAAGTAGGGAATTGTAGTGGTTTGTTTAAGAGTGTAGGAAAATGGACCGGGGTTCATAGGTTCACTAGTGGTGTCTCTCCATAAAAGATAGCATGCTGGGTGAACAAATTACAGCTGGGCAATTGACAAATAGAGGTTGCACCATAGTGCACATTCATGACATGATGACTACTATGATATTTAGTGCGGGCATTACAACAATATACATAGATCGTAATCTAGCTGCATCTATGACTAATAATCCACCCCCAGGTTATCATATGAACCCCCATAGGTATTAAGTTGCAAGCAATAGATAACCACGTTAAGCAATGTGTGTAATGTAAGCAATGATTGTGCACGCGGGCACTCACACCGCTGTTTTCTCCCTAGTGGCAACAACACATCCTCTCCCGTCACGTTTCTTTCACTCGAGCACAGGCGAAAAGGAGGCATGAATCCAACTATCGAGCATAAATACTCCCTCTTGGAGTCACTAGCAACTACTTGGCCAGAGCAACCACTAGCAACAGAAAGCATGCAAGATCACAAATAACATATGAAATAAAGACTAGAATCAACTTGGCATAAGTTCAATATTCATCAGATCCCAGCAAACACAACACATAGAATTACATAAGAACAATATCGATCATGTTAGGCAGCTCACGAGATCTAAACATTGAGGCATAGGAGGAGAAGACAACCATCTAGCTACTGCTATGGACCCGTAGTCCAAGGATGAACTACTCACGCATCACTCCGGAGGCAAGCATGGTGATGAAGAAGCCTCCGGTGATGATCTCCTCTCCGGCAGGGTGCCGGTAGATAGCTTGAGAACCCCCCTGATATAGGGTTGACGATGATGGCGGCTGCGGAACTTTTCGGGGATTTTTTATCACGCACCTAGAGTTTTCCTTCGGAGGGGAATAAATAGGCGAAAGGGAAATGTCGGTGCGCCACCAGGATGGCCTCGCCCCCCAGGAGCGGTGTAACATCCCAAGTATCAAAAACCACCCCTAGCATGTTTGTTTCTTGTTTTATTAAAGTTTTGCATCATGTCATCATACTCATTTCTTGTTTGCATTTGCTTTCCCTTTTGTTTGCATCTGTTTTTCTTTGTTTTCACAATTCAAATTCAAACAACATTCAAATGCTTTGTTTCATACTTGTTATGTTACAACTTTCCAATTAAAAGGTTCAATCAAAAACATCCATTTGTTTCCATGAAAAATAAAAAGATCAACTATTAAATTGTTCTTTAATAATCCACTTAATTCCAAATTACTTTCAAATTCAAATAAGTTTACAAACAGCACCCAATATGAACTTATGAAAATTACCAAAGCAATTCTAATCTTTTTGTTCCATTTAAACAATAAGGTGCACCCTATTTAAAATCTTGTTTTCATTAATCACTTAATCTCAAAATGATTCAGATTTAAATCAAATTACAAGCAGCAAGTTTTTGAACTTTTTGAAAATCAAAGTTTGGCAAGTGATTGCTGTTGACCCAATTAACTCAACACAATTTTCCCATAATTTTTCCTAACCCCCAAAATCTTTCTTTTCTTCCTATTTCAAATCAGCAAAAAAAAATATAAGCAGAACAAAAATTTTAAAAAAAAGGAAAACACAGAGGAGGGGAGCCCGCACGGCCCAGCCCACTCCCCTCGGCCAGGTACCGTTTCACCCCCTCGCTTACCTGTTCATCGTCTTCCCGCAGTACGGCAGGCCATCGGGCGATGCCACGTCGCCGGCAGTAGCAGTGCAACGGCCAGCAACGCCCCTAGCCCTCTATATAGCCACCCTAGGCCCCGCGCCGCTGCCCTAACCCTAGGTCTACCCTATCCCCCTCGCGCCGCCGCCGTTTCCTCTCTCTCACCGGCGAATTTCCCCTCTCTACAACCACCCCGATCGCCACCTCTCTGAACCCATGGAGCTCGCCGCCGCTGCAGTCCTCCTCCACCCTAGCTGACCCCGGGGATCAACCCGCCGCAGCACCCTCGACCTCATCGACACCTCCCGACGCCATCTACTTGCTGCAACGCCGCTGCCAAGCTCGTCGCTGTCGCCGCCGGAGTCTTCCTCGACCCTCTGCTTCCGCTCCAGCCGAGGGTGAGCGCCACCTTCCCTTCCCCCTCCTGCTCCTCCTCTGCACGTGCACACCAGCACGCACGCGCACACCACAGCACACCCACCAGCACGGCAGCGAGCACAACAGCAGCATTGATCGCCGCCGGCCGCCGTCCACCTTCTGTCCAAGTTCAGAAAACGTTTTCAGTTAAAAATTCAGTTTCGCTAACTGAATAATAACCACACTGCGCAGTGTATACTGACAAGATCGAAACGCACACCGTACTGGTAGCAGTGCAGCGCGCGCACGCCCGAGCCCAGGGTTCGAGCCCTGGCGCCCGCGGGATTTATCCCAAACTTTTTGCGCTGGGCACTGACAGGTGTGGCCCACCTGTAAGTGGCAGCTGCTGCCCCGTGAGCGCCACGCAGCCCATGGGCCCTCTTTCAGTGGCAGTGGCTAGCCACTGCAGAGTAACATTTGTTTTTCAGCCTTTTTCTTTTTCAGTTAAGTCCTTCTTTCATTTACAGTTTGGTCCTCAAATTTAAATTGCTAATAACTTTTAAATTATAAACCCAAATAATAAAAGTAAAATATGTTTGTTGAACCAAATTTAATCCTCTACCTGTTTATAACATTTGTATTCTGTTTTGAATAATTCAAATGCATTCAAATTTCAAATTTAAACAATTCATTTAAAATTTGATTAATTGCATAACTAATTCATACTTAATCCAAATAACATAAATAAAA
This sequence comes from Alopecurus myosuroides, assembly GCA_028641055.1. Classification (NCBI taxonomy): domain Eukaryota; kingdom Viridiplantae; phylum Streptophyta; class Magnoliopsida; order Poales; family Poaceae; genus Alopecurus; species Alopecurus myosuroides. The sequence goes on from CM054062.1 coordinate 35,483,936, forward strand.
TATGTTTTCCATGCTATTTCAAACCACCTTTTCAAATATAAATTTTGTTTCATGATTTGAATATGTAAAATTGCTTAAATAATTTAAACCTTGTTTAAATCATTTAAAATTGCTAAATTCATAACTTGCTCAAATTAAATTATTTTTGAACTTATAAAATATGTTTTCAAACTAGAAAAGTATAAACTTTTCAAATATGAATTTGAATTTATGTTTTGAACAAATAAAATTCAAATAATATTCCTACTTGAACTTAATTCATTTAAATCTTGTTTAACTTGTTTAATTCATAAATAATTCATCTTAATTCCTTTTTCAATAATTGAAACATGTATTCTACCTAAAATTTTGTGCTCTTTCCAAATATGAATTTTTCTATCTGTTTTGAACAATTTGAATTGATGAAAACAACAAATGTTTGTGTGTCACCTTTAAGTAACCAAAATTTCCTAACTTAATAAATAAAATTCTAAACTTGGTAAACCCTATTTTAAATTGTTTCTATTGTTGTTATTTTTCTGTTTTCCTCATCCATGCATCATACTAATCCACTTTCACCTGTTGGTTAGTTGGAAAACAATTGTTTCAACCATAATTCATCGGCTTCTCATATGCAACTCAAATTGCATATGGGTCCATTTAATCATGTTGTTACCATATCAATTAGTTTATTTTGGTGCATCAATTAAATGGTCATGCATCATCCCATGATTGTGCACTATGCCATGTTATTGATTATTTATCTCTCTGCGTTGTTTGTTTGCTTCTTCTCGGATAGACGACGACGTTGAGACAGACGATACTTACGACACCCCTTCTGAGGATCTAGCTCAGTACCAGGCTGCTGAGTTTGCAGGAAAGTATTCACTCACATGAACCATTGTGTTCCTTTCAACATTGGATACCGATCCTTTCCGTTGTCTATTTCTGCTAGCCATATGAATCGTTGCTTCTGTTACGAACCTATCACATGTTATCCTTTAACCCTGATATAGCCTCACCTCCACACCTATAACCCCGTTGCTTGTTGCCCGTGTCTTACTAGCATGCTTAGGGTTGTTTTTGCTCGAGTCTATTACCCGTTACTTTCTGTTATCATATTCTATTATGTTCTGGGGCTCGATGTTAAACAACAACCTGTTAATTTTGAGGTAATAATAATTTGCTGATAAGGCACCGGCAGGAGGCCCGGCGTGGTTTTGAGGCCTGCTAGTGTCGACCCTAATTAGGAAAAGGGTCTTGTCTACTGATCCATGATGAGCGCACTAACCGCATGTGGGAAGCGTGTATGGGCGCCCCCCTCAATTTGATTCGATTCGCATCTCGTCCAAATCGCCACACTTAGTTCGGGCTTTCCATTTGATGCACGCATATGCAGGTACGAACCCGAGGCCAGGGTGGAACTTTTGTAGTCGGCATTTAGGGCGGCGTGGTCTTCCAGTGCTATGAGGGTCCCCTTTTCTTCGTGGGGCTCGATTAGCCGCGCACGCACAGCACGTGGTGCTTTGGGCTTGATGCGAAGAAGAGTTGAGTTGTGTTGAGTGCCTCGCTTGGTGGAATTGCATTTCCATCCTGGCGGGGTATTCTTACGTGTACGGCCAAATTGGTGCATCCCTGCAGGGTTAAATCTTCTCGAGAAGCCGTGTTTTCCGCGGTTATGGTTAACTTGGTGAAAGTACTGGCTAACAAGTACTCAGAACAACTTACACCTAACTGATGATAACTTGACTAGTAATAGCCTTATTGACACAATAACTTGAACCATCATTAATCCAACTGTGTGAGTTATCCTCGGATTGCTTCTTTGGATAAGGGGCGAGATCCAGGATGGGTTTGTTTGGAGTTAGTTATAATTGGTTACGATACGCTATCTTATCTCCTTTCTGTTAACCGGAAGTTGTATCATGTTCTGTAGTTGGTTAGTGCAGCCAGCTGCCGCATCTTCTGTAGCACCCTTTCTTCCGTTGAACCCAAAGCATCAGTGCTTGGTGTTGACGGGTTACACTTCGGTGAACTGTGAGTCTTGCTTGCCAGCACGTTTATGTACTGACCCCTTTGGGGCTGTGGTTTCCGCAGACTACACTTACGAGGATCCCCGTGACGGCTACTACGTGGAGTTTGACGAGGCTGCTGACGAGTAGATAGCGGACCTGGGCAGGATCCGAGACATCGTGGATGGGCTCCGTATTTTCGTTTTCCGGCTTCTTAAGCCTATTTGGATTTTGTCTGTACTCAGACCCTTTGAATGCTTCCGCTGAGATGTAATGATGATATGTTGGGACATGTGTCCTCTGGATGATTGTATTTGCTATCTCTGCTCTAGTGAGAGCTATTTGCAACTTATTTCTATTTATTTGTGTCTTAGAGATATGTTGTGTTATCATCTTGTTAAACGCCGTTGACGTACCATGTGTGTATGGTATGAAGTACGTCAATGGTAGTATCCTGATTTCTATGGGATGGTTTACGTAGACGATGAACAGTAGGGGTTGGTTGTCACACATACGTGTGTTGGCCTACTCGTAAGAGATGCGGGTGCTGGTAAGCCCCGTAATCCAATCAACTACTGTTCAACGGAACTGCGAGTATCCTCTAGAAGTCCGGGTGCGACAAATGGTATCAGAGCCTGTCTGCCTGTAGGATCCCTTTTACTGGTTGCGGTTGAGTCTAGAAACTATTTTTGTAGCTATATAGGAAAAATGAAACGTGAGAGTAGGAATTCCGCCATTTTATTTCTTTCCCCACCCACCCTCCCTTTTCTAGTAAGGAAGTGCAACGTTGTTTTCTTTTCTCACCTAAACTTTCAAGTTAGGATTTCACGTATCCTGGTTTCTCTAGGATAGTTATATCTACTAGACCATAGGAATGGAGGTGGTTGTGACATGAGTTATCATGTTGCCTACTCACGATTGAGAACGGAGGCGTGTAAGCCCCGGAAGCAAATCCTCTATTCCTTAAGCAGTAGATATTGATTCTTTAGAAGCCCGGATGGGGTTTTCCGTAGTACCTCAGGAGTTTTTGGTCTCGTGTTTCCCGATGTTGCTTCGATACCCTGTTCTTCTCAACATCCTTTTCGTCCGTTGAAACCTTGTTGTTGCTTTCCACTTCAGTTCCTCTACCGGCGTCTAATCAAAACTTCCCCGATCATCTGCAGATGGATCCCAGGTTCTTCCCGCAGGTGGTTCGAATGACTCGTTGCGAGAGCACTGCCGGTTATCCGGAGATGCTGAGGGACATGGTCACTTATCTGGGGTTCCGTTGGGCACCAGAGTACCAGGTCTACGAGCAGCAGCGAGAGTTTGACCAGACCTACTACCAGGCTATCGTCTACATTCTTTCAGATGATGGCATGAGCGTTGTCCACCGCTACGAGGCAGTAGGTTCCACAGTGGATATGGCCGTGCAGCAGGCAGCTTATGTGAGTCTCACCGTCCTTCGTGCTGACTACTGGGGATTTGACGATTCTATCTATCGCCACATCCCCCGTGGTTACATCACTTCGGAGGGAGCTCATTTCACTCTCTACGACAACCTGGATGTCTACGAGCATGATAACTCCAGGCTGCACACCACCGCTCAGTTTGTGAGGCACAGTGACGCAGTTGCCAGCACACTTTCTCAGGAGTTGGCTTCAGTCAGAGAGCAGCTCTACCTTGCTTTGACTCGTCTGGCGACGTACACCACAGACTTTGTTGGAGATGAGCGCTTTGCACGTTTCGATCAGCCAGTTGGTCGTCGTCTGCCAGATGCTGGAGGTTACGAGCCGATCAGAGGTCCACTCCTCAACCTCGGTGCTGGTTACACTGGGATTCCACGCTTTGGAGCACAGGGAGTCGACGCTATGTACTTCACCACACCTAGAGTCGCTCTCAGACCACGTCAGATCTATGTGGATCGTCGTTCTACCTACTTTCGTGGGCGTGCTCCTCACCGTACCTCTCGTCGTACTACTCACCGCCGTCCTGCGTGATGAGCATGGGAGTACCGATGTATCCATTCTTAGCTATGTTTAGTTATCCTTTGGCTTTCGAACCATTTGTGGTGTGTTGGATATTCTGATGTATTTGAACATGTGTTGATGTACCTGTTGGTTATCTATTCATGCGTCGGAATAATCTCTCTTTCGGTTTCGAAGTCTATCCTTTTCTGTTGTTGTGCTAAAATGCATTTCCATTCAGGATGCCGCCAACAAGGAACAACCCGCCTGAGCCACCGCCAATCACGGAGCTGTTGACTCAGATGACCCAAGTCATGGCACAGATGGCCCAGTTCCAGACTAACCAGCACAACAACCAGAATGCTCCACGAGTCAGTATCAAGGAGTTTCTGAGTCTGGGCCCAAGAGCTTTCGTGGCAACACGCGAGCCTCTGGATGCTGATGACTGGATCCGTGAGATGGCTAGGGCTCTGGAGATTGCTCACGTTGCTGAGGAAGACAAGGTCAAGTATGCCTCCTACCTACTGAAGGGTCAGGCAGCTACTTGGTGGGAGAACTACCAGACCATGAGAGCTGGCTACCCAATCACCTGGGGCTGTTTCAAGGAAGCTTTCCTGAAGCACCACATTCCAGATGGTCTCATGGAAAGGATGCGTGAAGAGTTTTGCTCTCTCAAGCAGGGCAAGCTGGACGTCATTGGCTATCAGAGTGAGTTCAATCGCCTCGCTCGATACGCTGGTGATGAGGTGTCCACTGAGGCTAAGAAGATGGCAAGGTTCCGCAGAGGTTTTAACCCGGAACTCAAGTACGCCCTCACCAACATCAAGGCCAAAGACTTTCAGGAGCTCGTTAACACCGCGCTCAATGAAGAAAATGGGCGCAAGGCGTTCGAGGAGTCTCGAAAGCACTCGCGTGAGGGTGGTTCCTCCTCCAACATGACCACCCCTCCGCAGAAGCGCCGCATCTGGGTGCCAAATGGTGCTGTCACTAGGGCTCCATATGCCCAAGCTTCTCCAGGCTTTGCTCCCTGCCCACCCAACCCGTCTCAGATGCATGGTCAGAGGTTCTCAATGGGGCAGCCAAGGCCAGATACTCCTCGTGTCGTCACTTGCTACAAATGCAAGCAGACGGGGCACTACGCTGACAAGTGCACTCAGAGGCAGCTACCTCCACCACCACCTCGTCCCAACACAAACCAGGCAATGGTGCGTGCTCCCCCGGCTAAAGCCTTCAACTCCAACAACAGGCCTGTCGGGAGGACCGCGAGGGTAAATCATGTCAAGTTCGACAAAGCTGAGGAAGCTCCTGACGTCGTTCTCGGTACATTCCCCGTAAACTCTAACCCAGCTAAAATGTTGTTTGATACTGGAGCATCGCATTATTTCATGTCAAAGATCTTTGCGACAGCAATTAAACTCCCTTTTGTTGGTTTGGGTTCCCCGCTAGTAGTAAACTCCCCTGGAGCAACTATGCAAACTTCCAAGATCAGTCATGAAAATCAGATTCTAATTGGAGGCCACATATTCCTTGCTTCTCTCATTCTGCTTGGCAGTTCTGACATTGATGTCATTCTTGGCATGGATTGGTTGAAGGCCAATAAAGCTTCGATTGATTGTGCTCAGAAGTCAATAACTCTGTTCCACCCTTCTGGCCAGATAGTCTATTCTCCAAATGAATCAAGTTCTGTTCAGCTGTGCACCCTCGATGCAAAACCTCTACCTCTACTTGAAAATGTTCCGGTGGTTTGTGAATTCCCTGACGTCTTTCCAGAAGAGTTGCCAGGGATGCCTCCGGACAGAGCAGTTGAGTTCGTGATCGAGCTTGAACCAGGTACTGCTCCAATCTCTAAGCATCCATACAAGATAGCTCCTCCTGAACTAAAACTGTTAAAGGAGCAAATCGATATGTACATGGAAAAAGGTTACATTCAACCTAGTTCCTCCGCTTGGGGTTGCCCAACTCTGTTCGTTGCGAAGAAGGATCAAACAAAGAGACTCGTGGTTGACTATCGTCCTCTCAACAAGAAAACCATCAAAAACAAGTATCCAATTCCTCGTATCGATGATCTTTTTGATCAACTTGCTGGAGCCTCAATATTCTCCAAGTTGGACTTGAGAATGGGTTACCATCAAATAAAGATCAGAAAGGAAGATATTCCAAAAACAGCTTTCACCACTCGGTACGGTCTATATGAATACACCGTCATGTCCTTTGGTCTAACCAATGCACCGGCGACATTCTCTCGACTCATGAATTCTGTCTTCCATGAATACCTCGACAAGTTCGTTGTGGTATATCTTGATGACATTCTGGTCTACTCAAAATCTGAGGAAGAGCATGGAGAACATCTTCGTCTCACTCTCATGAAACTTCGCGAGCATCGTCTGTATGCCAACTTGTCCAAATGTGAGTTCTGGATTCCAGAAGTTGCTTACCTTGGTCATGTCATCTCTGCCAAGGGCATAGCCATTGATCCAGAAAAGGTTAAAGCAATTGTTGATTGGAAACCTCCTAAGACGGTGAAGCAAGTTAGAAGTTTTCTTGGCTTGGCTAGCTATTGCTGTCGTTTCGTCCAAAACTTTTTCAAGATTGCCAAACCTCTCACTGATCTCACAAAGAAGGACAAGAAGTTCGTTTGGTCTCCACAATGTGATGAAAGTTTCAATCTCCTGAAGACTAAACTCACTTCTACACCAGTTCTGGTTGGCCCAGATACTACCAAACCTTTCCAGATATTCTGCGATGCATCTCTCCAAGGTCTAGGTGCAGTTCTTATGCAAGAACGTCAAGTTGTGGCTTATGCTTCACGTCATTTGAATGCACATGAGCAAAATTATCCCACTCATGACCTAGAACTTGCAGCAGTTGTGTTTGCCCTCAAGAAATGGAGGCAATACTTGTTGGGTAATCGCACTAAAATCTTTTCCGCTCATAAGAGTCTGAAATACATCTTTACTCAACCAGATCTAAACCTCAGGCAAAGGAGATGGATTGAAAAGATTAAAGACTTTGATCTCACCATTTCTTACACTCCAGGCAAGGCTAATGTTATGGCCGATGCTCTCAGTCGCAAGTCGTATTGCAATAATCTCATGATCATGGATAGCCAACCTCCACTTCATGAAGAATTCCAGAAGCTGAACCTTGGTCTTGTTCCTCAAGGCTATCTTGCTAGCTTGACAGCCAGTCCAACTCTCGAGGACAAGATTCGTTCTGAACAACTTTGTGATGCTGAAATCAAGAAGATGGTAGAACACATCAAAGAAGGCAAGGAGGAATTTAACCCCTTCTCAATTGATGACAAAGGAACTGTGTTCTTCGAAGGACGCATTGCAGTTCCTCAAGTTCAAAGTCTCAAAGATGGCATTCTCAAGGAGGCTCATGAAACTCCTCTCTCCATCCACCCTGGAAGTACAAAGATGTACCAGGATCTTAAGACACTGTATTGGTGGCCTGGCATGAAACGTGAAATTGCTCAATACGTTTCTGAATGCGACGTTTGTCAACGTGTTAAGGCAGTCCATCAGAAAACAGCCGGTCTACTCCAACCACTGAAAATCCCTGAGTGGAAGTGGGACATGATTGAAATGGACTTCGTCACTGGTTTTCCAAAGTCCAAGAAGGGCAACGATGCAATCTTCGTTGTTATTGATCGTCTCACTAAGGTAGCTCACTTCTTTGCTGTCAAAGAAACAATCTCAGCTAGCCAGTTAGCAGAACTCTACACAGCAAAGATTGTTCCTCTTCATGGTGTTCCATTGGAAATAAGCTCAGACCGTGGAAGCATATTCACTTCTCATTTCTGGAAAAGTTTTCAGGAAGCTTTGGGCACCAAACTTCTGTTCAGCACAACTTATCACCCTCAGTCTCAAGGGCAAGTCGAAAGAGTCAATCAGATTCTCGAGGATATGCTCAGAGCATGTGGTCTCTCCTTTGGCATGAAATGGGAGGATTGCCTTCCATATGCTGAATTCTCCTACAACAACAGCTTCCAGGCAAGCCTAGGCATGGCACCATTTGAAGCTCTCTATGGCCGCAGATGCAGGAGTCCAATCAATTGGTTAGGAGCTGGTGAACGTTCACTCTTAGGCCCTGACATTGTTAAGGAATCCGAAGAGAAAGTTCGCATCATTCGTGACAATCTCAAGATTGCTCAGTCTCGTCAGAAAAGCTACTATGACAGCAAGCACAGGGATATGATCTATGCACCTGGTGACAAGGCATATCTCCTTGTAACTCCCCTCAGAGGCACTCATCGTTTTGGTGTGAAAGGAAAGCTTGCACCAAGATACATTGGTCCTTTCAACATTCTCTCAAGGCGTGCAGAAAATGCCTATCGTCTTGAACTTCCAGAAAAACTATCCAAGGTGCACGATGTGTTTCACGTGTCACAGCTCAAGAGGTGTTTCAAAGACCCAGATCGTGCAGTTGATCATGATTCCATTGAACTGCAAGATGATCTATCTTATGAGGAGCACCCTATTCGTATTCTCGATGGGACCGAGCGTAAGACTCGCAACAAGAGCACCAAGTTCTTGAAAGTGCAGTGGTCCCATCATTCCGATAAAGAGGCAACGTGGGAGACCGAAGAGGATCTTCGCAAGAAGTATCCGGACCTTTTCTCTTCCGATAAAGACGCAACGTGGGCGCGATTCCTTCAAGGGGGGGGGGCGTTTTGTAACATCCCAAGTATGAAAAATCACCCCTAGCATGTTTGTTTCTTGTTTTATTAAAGTTTTGCATCATGTCATCATACTCATTTCTTGTTTGCATTTGCTTTCCCTTTTGTTTGCATCTGTTTTTCTTTGTTTTCACAATTCAAATTCAAACAACATTCAAATGCTTTGTTTCATACTTGTTATGTTACAACTTTCCAATTAAAAGGTTCAATCAAAAACATCCATTTGTTTCCATGAAAAATAAAAAGATCAACTATTAAATTGTTTTTTAATAATCCACTTAATTCCAAATTACTTTCAAATTAAAATAAGTTTACAAACAGCACCCAATATGAACTTATGAAAATTACCAAAGCAATTCTAATCTTTTTGTTCCATTTAAACAATAAGGTGCACCCTATTTAAAATCTTGTTTTCATTAATCACTTAATCTCAAAATGATTCAGATTTAAATCAAATTACAAGCAGCAAGTTTTTGAACTTTTTGAAAATCAAAGTTTGGCAAGTGATTGCTGTTGACCCAATTAACTCAACACAATTTTCCCATAATTTTTCCTAACCCCAAAAATCTTTCTTTTCTTCCTATTTCAAATCAGAAAAAAAAATATAAGCAGAACAAAAATTTTAAAAAAAGGAAAACGCAGAGGAGGGGAGCCCGCACGGCCCAGCCCACTCCCCTCGGCCTGGTACCGTTTCACCCCCCTCGCTTACCTATTCATCGTCTTCCCGCAGTACGGCAGGCCATCGGGCGATGCCACGTCGCCGGCAGTAGCAGTGCAACGGCCAGCAACGCCCCTAGCCCTCTATATAGCCACCCTAGGCCCCGCGCCGCTGCCCTAACCCTAGGTCTACCCTATCCCCCTCGCGCCGCCGCCGTTTCCTCTCTCTCTCACCGGCGAATTTCCCCTCTCTGCAACCACCCCGATCGCCACCTCTCTGAAACCATGGAGCTCACCGCCGCTGCAGTCCTCCTCCACCCTAGCTGACCCCGGGGATCAACCCGCCGCAGCACCCTCGACCTCATCGACACCTCCCCGACGCCATCTACTTGCTGCAACACCGCCGCCAAGCTCGTCGCTGTCGCCGCCGGAGTCTTCCTCCACCCTCTGCTTCCGCTCCAGCCGAGGGTGAGCGCCACCTTCCCTTCCCCCTCCTGCTCCTCCTCTGCACGTGCACACCAGCACGCACGCGCACACCACAGCACACCCACCAGCACGGCAGCGAGCACAACAGCAGCGTTGATCGCCGCCGACCGCCGTCCACCTTCTGTCCAAGTTCAGAAAACGTTTTCAGTTAAAAATTCAGTTTCGCTAACGGAATAATAACCACACTACGCAGCGTATACTGACAAGATCGAAACGCACACCGTACTGGTAGCAGTGCAGCGTGCGCACGCCCGAGCCCAGGGTTCGAGCCCTGGCGCCCGCGGGATTTATCCCAAACTTTTTGCGCTGGGCACTGACAGGTGTGGCCCACCTGTAAGTGGCAGCTGCTGCCACGTGAGCGCCACGCAGCCCTTGGGCCCTCTGTCAGTGGCAGTGGCAGTGGCTTTTTCAGTTAAGTCCTTTTTTCATTTACAGTTTGGTCCTCAAATTTAAATTGCTAATAACTTTTAAATTATAAACCCAAATAATAAAAGTAAAATATGTTTGTTGAACCAAATTTAATCCTCTACCTGTTTATAACATTTGTATTCTGTTTTGAATAATTCAAATGCATTCAAATTTCAAATTTAAACAATTCATTTAAAATTTGATTAATTGCATAACTAATTCATACTTAATCCAAATAACATAAATAAAATATGTTTTCCATGCTATTTCAAACCACCTTTTCAAATATAAATTTTGTTTCATGATTTGAATAATAAAAATTGCTTAAATAATTTAAACCTTGTTTAAATCATTTAAAATTGCTAAATTCATAACTTGCTCAAATTAAATTATTTTTGAACTTATAAAATATGTTTTCAAACTAGAAAAGTATAAACTTTTCAAATATGAATTTGAATTTATGTTTTGAACAAATAAAATTCAAATAATATTCCTACTTGAACTTAATTCATTTAAATCTTGTTTAACTTGTTTAATTCATAAATATTCATCTTAATTCCTTTTTCAATAATTGAAACATGTATTCTACCTAAAATTTTGTGCTCTTTCCAAATATGAATTTTGCTATCTGTTTTGAACAATTTGAATTGATGAAAACAACAAATGTTTGTGTGTCACCTTTAAGTAACAAAAATTCCCTAACTTAATAAATAAATTTCTAAACTTGGTAAACCCTATTTTAAATTGTTTCTATTGTTGTTATTTTTCTGTTTTCCTCATCCATGCATCATACTAATCCACTTTCACCTGTTGGTTAGTTGGAAAACAATTGTTTCAACCATAATTCATGGGCTTCTCATATGCAACTCAAATTGCATATGGGTCCATTTAATCATGTTGTTACCATATCAATTAGTTTATTTTGGTGCATCAATTAAATGGTCATGCATCATCCCATGATTGTGCACTATGCCATGCTATTGATTATTTATCTCTCTGCGTTGTTTGTTTGCTTCTTCTCGGATAGACGACGACGTTGAGACAGACGATACTTACGACACCCCTTCTGAGGATCTAGCTCAGTACCAGGCTGCTGAGTTTGCAGGCAAGTATTCACTCACATGAACCATTGTGTTCCTTTCAACATTGGATACCGATCCTTTCCGTTGTCTATTTCTGCTAGCCATATGAATCGTTGCTTCTGTTACGAACCTATCACATGTTATCCTTTAACCCTGATATAGCCTCACCTCCACACCTATAACCCCGTTGCTTGTTGCCCGTGTCTTACTAGCATGCTTAGGGTTGTTTTTGCTCGAGTCTGTTGCCCGTTACTTTCTGTTATCATATTCTATTATGTTCTGGGGCTCGATGTTAAACAACAACCTGTTAATTTTGAGGTAATAATAATTTGCTGATAAGGCACCGGCAGGAGGCCCGGCGTGGTTTTGAGGCCTGCTAGTGTCGACCCTAATTAGGAAAAGGGTCTTGTCTACTGATCCATGATGAGCGCACTAACCGCATGTGGGAAGCGTGTATGGGCGCCCCCCCTCAATTTGATTCGATTCACATCTCGTCCAAATCGCCACACTTAGTTCGGGCTTTCCATTTGATGCACGCATATGCAGGTACGAACCCGAGGCCAGGGTGGAACTTTTGTAGTCGGCATTTAGGGCGGCGTGGTCTTCCAGTGCTATGAGGGTCCCCTTTTCTTCGTGGGGCTCGATTAGCCGCGCACGCACAGCACGTGGTGCTTTGGGCTTGATGCGAAGAAGAGTTGAGTTGTGTTGAGTGCCTCGCTTGGTGGAAGTGCATTTCCATCCTGGCGAGGTATTCTTACGTGTACGGCCAAATTGGTGCATCCCTGCAGGGTTAAATCTTCTCGAGAAGCCGTGTTTTCCGTGGTTATGGTTAACTTGGTGAAAGTACTGGCTAACAAGTACTCAGAACAACTTACACCTAACTGATGATAACTTGACTAGTAATAGCCTTATTGCCACAATAACTTGAACCATCATTAATCCAACTGTGTGAGTTATCCTCGGATTGCTTCTTTGGATAAGGGGCGAGATCCAGGATGGGTTTGTTTGGAGTTAGTTATAATTGGTTACGATATGCTATCTTATCTCCTTTCTGTTAGCCGGAAGTTGTATCATGTTCTGTAGTTGGTTAGTGCAGCCAGCTGCCGCATCTTTTGTAGCACCCTTTCTTCCGTTGAACCCAAAGCATCAGTGCTTGGTGTTGACGGGTTACACTTTGGTGAACTGTGAGTCTTGCTTGCCAGTACGTTTATGTACTGACCCCTTTGGGGATGTGTTTTCCGCAGACTACACTTACGAGGATCCCCGTGACGGCTACTACGTGGAGTTTGACGAGGCTGCTGACGAGTAGATAGCGGACCTGGGCAGGATCCGAGACATCGTGGATGGGCTCCGTCTTTTCGTTTTCCGGCTTCTTAAGCCTATTTGGATTTTGTCTGTACTCAGACCCTTTGAATGCTTCCGCTGAGATGTAATGATGATATGTTGGGACATGTGTCCTCTAGATGATTGTATTTTCTATCTCTGCTCTAGTGAGAGCTATTTGCAACTTATTTCTATTTATTTGTGTCTTAGAGATATGTTGTGTTATCATCTTGTTAAACGTCGTTGACGTACCATGTGTGTATGGTATGAAGTACGTCAATGGTAGTATCCTGATTTCTATGGGATGATTTACGTAGACGATGAACAGTAGGGGTTGGTTGTCACACATACGTGTGTTGGCCTACTCGTAAGAGATGCGGGTGCCGGTAAGCCCCGTAATCCAATCAACTACTGTTCAACGGAACTGCGAGTATCCTCTAGAAGTCTGGGTGCGACAAGCGGCCAAGGGGGGGGGCGCCTGGCTATGGTGAGGGCCCCCTGGTGCCCGTCTTCGACTCTTCTTCAGACTTATGGATTCTTCCGGGGAAAATAGGAACTTCAGGATTCGTGCGGTTCAATTCCGAGAATATTTCCAGAACAACTTTTCTGAAATAAAAAACAACAGAAAACAGGGAACTCGCACATGGCATCTTGTTAATAGGTTAGTCCGGGAAAACTTGTAAAAATGCTATAAATAAGGGAGAAAACATGTAGCAATTGGCATAATATAAACATGGAACATCAGAAATTATAGATACGTTGGAGACATATCAGACTCCAGAAGCCCGAACGGGAGGAGAAACCGACCCAAGAGGTGTGATGGCATGTAACACATGTTTGTAGGGAGACCCCAAAGAGGAACGTATGAAAAGCACAGTAGCAAGTTTCCCTCAGAAAGAAACCAAGGTTGAATTGACCAGTAGGAGAAAGAAATCACTTCTGAAGGTTGTTGGCAGCTAATGTTGGCAGGGCGCACTACCGGTTCAGCAGCAACATGGAATCTACACAACACAATCAAGTTACTTTGCCCCAACAAAACAAGGTGGTTGTCAATCTCACCGGTTTTGCTGAAAACAAAGGATTAGACGTATAGTGTGGAAAAAGGTACTTGTTTGCAGTAAATGAAAAGAGAACAATGATGGCAGTGAATGAGAGGAAAACAGTATTTGCAGTAGGTTCTATTATCAGTGTAAAGAAATGGTCCGGGGTCCACAGTTCACTAGTGGTGTCTCTCCAAAAGAGATAGAAAACATGCTGGGTGAACAAATTACAGCTGGGCAATTGACAGATATAAAGGCTGCAACATAGTGCATATGCATGACATGATGATTACTATGTGATTCATGCGGGCATTACAACATAATTCATAGACCGTTATCTAACTTCATCTATGACTAATAATCCACCCTCGGAGCTTCATCCAATGAAACCTCGGGTATTAAGTTGCAAGCAATAGATAGTTGCATTAAGTAAAGTGTGTAATGTAAACATCGTTGTTTTCTCCCTAATTGCAACAACATATCCACCACCCGTTACGTTTCTGTCACTCGAGCGTGAGTGAAAGAGAGGCATGAACCCACTATCGAGCATAAATACTCCCTCTTGGAGTTACAAGCATCAACTTGACCAAAGCATCTACTAGTAACAGAGAGCATGCAAGATCATAAATAACATAAACATGAAAGAACATTATAAATTCATAATCACTGGACATAGCATTCAATATTCATTGGATCCCAGCAAACACAACATGTAGCATTACAATAAGATGATCTTGATCATGTTAGGCAGCTCACAAGATCTAAACATGAGGCATAAAGAGGAGAAGACAACCATCTAGCTACTGCTATGGACCCTTAGTCCAAGGATGAACTACTCACACATCACTCTGGAGGCAAGCATGGTGATGAAGAGCCCTCCGGTGATGATTCCGCCTCCCGGCTGGGTGTAGGGGAGAGCTTCGGAACCCTCCCGAACTAGGATTAACAATGACGGAGGCTACGGAACTTTTGGTAGAAAAAGGCTCGCGTATTTAGGGTTAACTTGAGGAGGAGCTTAAATAGGCGAGATGGCAACGTCGGTGGGTGGTCAGGGGGGCCACACCACCTGGTAGCGTCGCCAGGGGGACCCGCGCCACCCTATGGTGTGGGCTCTCCAGGGGCCCCCTCAGGGTCTCCTCCGGACTCCGTGTACGTGACAGATTTCTAAGGTCCTGTGATTTTGTTTCGTCCAATTTCGAGAATATTTCTAGAACAAATTTTCTGAAACCAAAAACAGCATAAAACAGGAACTGGCTCTGTGGCATCTTGTCAATAGGTTAGTCCTAGGAAATCCATAAAAATGACATAAAGTGTATAGAAAACATGTAGCATAAGGCATGAAAACAACATGGAACATCAGAAACTATAGATATGTTTGAGACGTGTCAAGCATCCCCAAGCTTAGTTCCTACACGTCCTCGAGTAGGTAAAATGATAAAAACAAATAATTTCTGAGGTGACATGCTAGCGACATAAACTTGATCATCTAAATTGTAAAAGCATACGAAAGTTATTTAAGCACATGCATGGTATATATAATTCTAACAATGAAACTTAGCAATCACTTTGCATCATGAAAAGTAACACAAATAAAAGATCATGAATAATAACACACTTGGAAGTTATACATTTGTTTCGAGCACAAAGAAAACATAGCAAAGCGATATTTCACTTGTCCTTAAAAGTGGGGCAAAATATAAATGTTAGGACACCTTCAAAGTTCAAGTGGATGACTAGAACAAATAATTTCATAGCAAGTAATAACACATCATGAATCAATCAATAATAATCTTTGGGACTAATGCACATTAAACTCAGACTGGAAACTACACTCTCTTAATTGTGCATAAAGTTAGAATATGGAGACTCAACATAAAAGTAAAAGAAAGGCCCTTCGCAGATGGAAGCAGAGAAAAACTCATGTGCTAGAGCTTTTTATTTTATTAAACAAAGGTATTGAAAACATTTTTTAGAGAGGTGTATGCTTATGTCAACGAATGGTAAACAGTAAATACAGTACTTCACAAGCCAACTAGACTTCACAAGAGCGGCTCCCATTAAAGGACGCAACTGGTGTCATAAGGTCATCCCTCTTCTTTTTTTACACAATTATGCTTTGACTGGTAAATCAGGGGCAAAAATAGTAAAGAGAATTTATAGTAACCAATTTTGGGGCTAGGCACCCTGCTGCCAGCTCTTCTAGCAATTTGGATAAGTGTACGTGCCACTAGTCCAGGTGTGTAAAGTCCAGTCAACAAGTGAGATAAATATTATCTATTTATGTCCTCGTGAGCTAAAACAGGGGCACAAAACAGGAATAATTTTGAAGGTTTTAAAGGTAGCACATGAGAAATTTACTTGGAGTGGCGGTTAAATACCACATGTGGGTAGGTATGGTGAACACATTTGGCAAACTTTGGTTTTGGGGAGTTGGATGCACGAGTAGAGCTCATACTCAGTACATGTGGAGGCTAGCAATAGATTGGGAGCGACAAATTAAGAGAGCAATAATGGCCATAATCATGCATAGCGGCAAATTTTTTTATTAATCAAAGCATAAATGGTATTAAAAGTCAAAAACTAAATGATCATAGAGGCTATAGGTGAATGGTTTGTAGTTATAAACATGGTGTAAGCATGCGCCAAGTCAACCAAATAAAGCATTCGAAGGAGAATACCACAATATTATGCTTTAATGTGATAAAAACAACTCATGATTCTTTCAATGGCACACTAAACACTCTCAGCTATTTGAGACAAGTCATGCTACAATAATAACTATTAAGCATATAATTAAAATAACATCCAACATGACATGATAAAGTCTGGCCACAATCTATATAAACTTCTTTTTGTACCGTTATAGGCGCGAAAATTGTACTACTTTCCAACACCAATCATTTCAAACTAAAAAAAACTCTCCAAGAGATATAGCAATAAAACAAGAGAGTACTACTACTACTCTACTAAAACTAACAACTCCGAATAAGAGATGCAAGAAAAAAACAGGAGCTAAAAGGATTTGCAGTAGCTAGAAGAAAAACTAAGAATACGAGCATGGAGAAAATGAGTATTCAAATGAAAAAGCAGAGCGTGTCTCTCTCCCACACAAGAATTCTGTGTTCCAGCTAAGTTTATTGCAGCAAGGAAAACAAAAGAAAACAAAACAAAATCAAACAGACGCTCGAAGTAAAGTGCATATGATGTGACCGGATAAAAATATAGTTTCACTAGAAGTGACCTGATAAGTTGCTGATGAAGAAGGGGATGCCTTGGGGATCCCCAAGCTTAGACGCTTGAGTATTCTTTAAATTTTCTGGGATGTACAACGGGGGCATCCCAAGCTTAGTTTTTCATTCTTCTTGATCACATTATATCACCCTCTTCGCTTGACCCTTGAAAACTTCCTTCACACCAAACTCAAAGTAATTCTCATTAGAGGGTTAGTGCACAATCAAAAACTCATATGTTCTCCTTGGACACAAGCATTATTAATACTTTTTAAACTTTAGCTACAGCCATTGATGTTTTGTGGAGCAAAGAAATCCACTCAACACAGTAAAATAGAGAATGCAAGTAAAAAGGCAGAATCTGTCAAAACTGAATAGTCTGTAAAGATGATTTTTTTTCGAGGCACTTAAGTTGCTCAAATCGAAAACCCAGAACTAGAATTTTTTTCGGAAATAGCTGAGGATTAAGCACGAAAATTTTCAGGTCATTTTGATCTTTATGTGATTTTATACGAATTTAACAGTGGAAAACAGAAATCTGTTTCCTACGTAGAAATCCAAATCTAACTTCAACTTTTCACTAGAGACTTTACTTGACACAATAAATACAAGAAAATAAAGATAAAAAGGAGTTTCTACATAAGTAAACAACACCTTGACTCAAATAAAACGGAAGAAAACATTACTAAAAAAAAATCATGGGTTATCTCCCAAGAAGTGATTTTCTTTAACGCCTTTCAGCTAGGCAGAGAAAGAAAGAAGATGCTCACATAAGACATATGAATTAAGCAAAATAGAGCATCAAGAAGCAAGTATAAAACAAATTTAAGTCTAACCCACTTCCTATGCATAGAAATCTTATAAAGAAATAAATTAACAATGCTTAAACTTGAAATAATGGGAAGGTAGAACAAGAGCAATTTCAAAACTTTCAACAAAAAAAGAGGTGTTTTAGTAACATGAAAATTCCGGCAACCATATTTTCCTCTCTCATAATAATTTTCAGTAGCATCATGAAAAAAATCAACCACATAATTATCACATAAAGCATTTTTGTCATGGTCTAAAAGCACACAATTCATATCAAGCTCAAATATATTGGGATCAAAATTTAAAATAAAGATCTCTTCTTTCCCACTTTTCGCAATAGCAAAACAAGATGATTGGTCACTCTTAAAACGTATGGGACACATGATAGCAATCCTATTTTCAGTAGCATTATAGTTTATAACATCAAGTAACATAGGACCATCATCTAGAGCATTATCATATAAATTTTATAAACAAACTTCCTCATTATCATGCATATCAATAGTTGGAATAAATAGAGGATTATCATAGGATTTATCAAAGTAGCATGGATTATCATAAATAACAGTAGCAATATCATTCTCACAAGTTTCATTCATAGTAGTATCAAGGTCACAAGTATAGCAAGTATCAAATTCATCAAAAAGGAATATTTCAAAAGAATCAATAGGATCATCATAATTATCAATATAACACTCATCCTCCTTTGGTAAGCATGGAGGGAAATCAAATAAGGTATCAGTTAAAGAGTTACTCTCATTGTGTCGGGGGGCTACCCCCGAGTAGGGGTAAGGCAGGTGAGAAACAGAGTTCAAGATGTTGTTTACCAAGTTCAGTCGTACCGGATTGGTACTGGCCGGGTAGGCAGCTATCCGGATGTCTGCTATCCGGCTGGTGCTGTCCGGCAGAAAGAACAAGAGGCAAGAGGGAAGAATCAAGTGTCTGTCTGGATCGGCCGGGTAGCGCTCGAGTGAACAGGATAGGCGAGAAGATGTACTACTCGGGCGTAAAGTCAATGGAGCCGTTGAGGTGAATCCCGCGTTTCCAGGGGCCGTGCAGGCGTGCGGTTCAACTTACTGGGTGTGTGGTTATCAACAAAGAGAAGTGGGTACAGTACGGGATGGGAGCTATCAAGTCTTGTCACTGACAAGGGGGACAGGACGTGTCAGTGACCTACCTTAAGAGACTGACAAGGTGGACAAGACATGTTAGCCGCCTACCACGGAGACTTTCGGCGACGTTGTCAGCGGGAACATGGAGGCGTGCGCTGTTGCGTGCGCCGCGGCACAGCGGAGTTGTCTACTCTGTCCTTTTATTCATAGAATAATGGTTGGCCACCAGTATATAAGGTGGCCTACCCCCTCCTGCGCGAGGGACATTACTTACTGGCTCATTTATTACGAGGCTCGCTACTCACAGAGAGAGAGAGATAGGAACTTGTCTACTCGGTAGAGCATAATACAGAGAGAAAGGCATGAGTAGGGGTGTTACCTCAACACGAGGGCCCTGAACCTGGGTAGATTGTTGTGTTTGCAGTGTTCCTGAGCGCTCCATGTAGGCGTGCGATCCCTACCCGGATTCCTACAGCGTCCATCGGCCCCAAACTCAAGCCATCTCATGGCATCTATCTTTTCACATCCACGACAGTTGGAGCCCACCGTGGGGCCAGCAGCGGCGCTGGCTGGGGTTTCTATTCGGACGGGACCCGTTTCTCGTTCGGGGGAGCGCGTGGTCAGTGGCCTTGTCCACCGATTCGGCTCCCTCGACTTCGTCTCCGACAACGCGGGTGATTTCTGGGGCAGGCCCGTGCCTGCAGGCGGCTCCGTCATCTCCTTCGGCGCGCATTTGGTGTACGTCGCCACCACAGTCATCCATGAGTAGCCCGAGGTGGTGCTCGTTGCTGCGGACCCTCCTGCCGTTCTCGCCGTCCGTGGGCAGCCATCCGGCCGCTCTGCGGACAGCGTGGAGGTGATGATGACTGGCCCGGCTATCGATGCCGGGAAAGGCGCGCCCGCTGCGCCCAAAGTCGCCGACGAGCCGGCTGCTCGCCAGATCCACAAGCCCTACGACCAGCCTCAGAACATGTCGGGCTACAAGGACCCTTCTACATCAACTATGATACCGGCGGCTCGTGCCGGCTGTGGTGAGGGTGCAACTCGAGTAACAGCGCCAGGCCTTGCTTCAGGAGGCCCAGGAGCTGGAAAAGGTTAGGCTTGAGCTCAACCTGGATCAAAATGAGTACAATAGAGCCCATGGTTTTACTCCTGTATCTAGAAATCCTAGCAATATAGGTATCATTCGTCGCAATCTAGGTGCTGAGCTAGCTAGAGATGGTAGAGCTGCTAGCAAGTCTGGTAGTTTAACTACTGCCGGTAGGCCAAAATATAGCTCTCCTGCCAAAACACTTAGACCTGCAGAGGTAGTTGCTGCCGAGTTGCCAAACTTGACTGGCGAAGCTCGCGCTAGGCAGCAGGAGCGGCTCAATGAGCTTGTCCTAGAAGATGGTAGGCAGAATGAGGCTTTCCAGAAGGTAATCCCGGGGCTGGTGCGTCTCATGTTGTTCACTCGCATGGGGCAAGATCCGGAAAGCAGGCCTCTTCACCTCTTCCCGGTGGCGAGAGGGGCCCGAGTGTAAACTCTAGGAGGAGCAGACAGATGCAAGTGTATGACCCGGCTGTCGCTGGAAAACAACACGCGGTAGAGCGGCAGCCTGGTCAGAAACACAATGCTGCAGGTACTGGCCACCAGGCCGCCCGAGTTCACCAACAGGGGCAAGGAGGAAACCGAGATGGCCCATCTCGGCATCATGTTGTCACCCTAGTTCAGCATGTTGTTCAGCCACAAGTAGTTGCTGCGGTGGTCAACCAGGTTGCTCAACCCGGTCCTGTGCACCAAGACCGCTACAACGACGGGTACTCGACAATGGAGCAAGACGGGTACGCCGACCCAAGAGATCTCGCAGCTCGATTGGGAGCAAGAATGTTGGAGCCAAGTGATGCAAGATACAAGTTGGACCGAATCTATCGGTCCGAGGAGATAGAAGCAAGGGGCCCGCCCGGGCCAAGTTTTTTTGGTCCCAGAATCATGGGGGAGCCGGCTGTGGCGAAGTTCCAGCTGGCTAGAGGGACCAAGACCTATGACGGAAGCACCAAGCCAGTGTACTGGCTCAATGATTATGTTACTGTTGTGTATGTTGCAGGTGGCAACCGGAGATGGGCTGTGAGGTATGTGCCCCAAATGTTGGAGGGCCCTGCCCGGATCTGGCTCAACAACCTGCCGAAAGACAGTGTCAACTGTTGGCTTGACTTCTCGGAAGCCTTCATCAGGAACTTCACCAGCACTTACAAGTGGCCAAACCGGCCACAGCATCTCTCGGCGTGCAAGCGGAGAGAAGAGGAGACTGACCGCAAGTACCTTGGTGAGCACTCTGAGAAACACCTGTGAGGGTGTGAACGAGTCACATGCCATTGCCTGGTTCTCTCAAGGCTGCCGACATGGCATTATGCTATGGTAGAAGGTGCAAAGGGAGATGCCGAGTATGCTCGCCGAGACAATCAAGATTGCAGATATGTATGCTCTCGGCGATCCTACTCAGCCTCTGCTCGATTCTTTCGAGCCGAAGAGAAGACACCATGATGGAGCCCGACACAGTGACCGCCAAGACTTCCGCAACAAGAGAAGAGAAGATCGTCCGGATATCCGCTATGGGTCGGACCATGTTGCTGCAGTTACTTAGGATCAAGGTGCTGCCTTGAGCAGCCAGAGGCAAAAAACAGCTGGAGCCCAGTACGGGCAAAACCAGACTCAGGGCCAGAACTTCAAGAAGCAGTACAATGCCCCTCGACAGAACAGTGCCCCTAGGAGTCCGGAGATCCTCCGAGGTTTGTCTTTGAGAACATGAAGGATGGGTCGTGCAACTTCCATACTCGGCATCCGAGTAGGCCAGCCAACCATACTACCCGGCAGTGCAGCTGGTGGGACCGGATCAAGGGCGAGGGCTTTCGTCAGATGCCTCCTCCTCCTCCTCTTCCACTCTCAGGCTCCAGTCTGCAGCCTATCCGGGCAGCTACTCCTAGGCCAGCAGAGAACCAGAGCAGGGAGAATGTGAATCAAGTGGCGCAGGGAGCCAACAACAACTACAACCGCAACTACAACAACAACAACCACAACAACAACTACTACACCCGCAACAACAATCGCAACAACAACAATGCCAACCAGAACAACAACAACAACCATGGTGGTGCTGGGGACCAGAACCAGCACCAGGAGCATCATGAGAGCTACATGGTGTTCACCACTGAGCCGGATGACAAGCAATTCCAGCGCAAGCGCGCGATGGAGGTGAACGCCGTGGTGCCAGCGGTGCCGGATTACATGCATTGGTGCGAGCAGGACATCGTCTGGTCCAGAGATGATCATCCCAAGATCATGCCCAACCCGGGTACATATGCTCTAGTGGTGGACCCTACTTTCCCGGGGTCCAGGAAGAATGTGAAATTTAGCAAGGTGCTGATCGACAACGGCAGCAGCTTCAACATCATGTATCAAGATACTATGGAGAAGCTCGACATTACCGAGAACATGCGGCTACCTAGCCGGACCACATTTCATGGCATTGTGCCAGGAGTGTCTTGTGCGCCCATTGGCCGAATATGGGTTGATGTGCTTTTCGGCACAAGAGAGAACTGCCAGACCGAGTGCCTCCAGTTCGAAGTGGTTGATCTTTAGAGCCCCTATCATGCTCTGCTCGGTAGGCCTGCTCTGACCAAGTTCATGGCCTCTACTCATGCGGCCTACCTGAAGATGAAGCTTCCCGGTCCCAATGGCATCATCACCATCTCGGGCGACTACAAGCGTTCCCTGGACTGCGCATCTGCTCGATCTCGGCTTGTCGAGTCCATGGTCATTGCGGCCGAGAAGAAGATACATGAGGTGGTGGCACTAGCACTGGCAGCTCAACTCGGTATGCCTGGCATGCTGAGCTCTCAGCACGGAGCCACTTTCCATGCCTCACAAGAGGTGCAGATTGATCCAGAGTTCCCGGAGCGCGTTGCCATCATTGGCGCCGGGTTGGAGGAGAAATAGGAAAGCGAGCTCATCCACTTCCTCCGTGAGAATCGGGATGTCTTTGCATAGTCCAATCAGGACCTGTCGGGTGTCCCGAGGGATTTGGTTGAGCACTCGTTGCATGTGTGGCCGGATGCCAAGCTGGTGAAGAACGCTATGCACCGCTTTGCGGCTGAAAGGAGGAAAGCCATCGGTGACGAGATCACAAGGCTGTTAGCAGGTGCTGCATCCGGATTGGCTGGCCAATCCGGTCATGGTGGAGAAGAAGAAGGATGACCCCATGGTCGCTGTGGTTTGGCGCATGTGCGTGGACTACACCGACTTGAACAAGGCCTGCCCCAAGGACCCGTTCCGCTACCTCGGATAGATCAGGTGATTGATTCCACTGCCGGGTGCGAGCTTTTGTCTCTCATTGATGCCTACTCTGGTTTTCACCAGATACCTTTAAATCCGGCCGATCAAATAAAGACTGATTTTAAAACCCCGTTCGGGGCTTATTGCTATTGTGTTATGTGTTTTGGGTTGAGGAATGCTGGGGTTACTTACCATAGATGCATGCAGAAATGCCTGCATGAGAAGATTGGCAAAAATGTGCAGGTGTATGTAGATGACATTGTCATCAAAACAAAAAAAAAACACACTCTGCTGAGCGATATTGAGGAAACATTTGCCATCTTGCGCAAATACCGGATGAAACTGAATCCAACCAAGTGCATATTTGGCGTCCCGGCTAGCAAGCTACTCGGCTTCTTGGTGTCCAGTTGGGGCATTGAGGACAATCCTTCAAAGATAAAAGCTATAGAGAGCATGTATTTGCCGAGGTCATTGAAGGATGTGCAGAAGTTCGCCGGTTCCTGGGCAGAATGGGTGAGAAGGCCTTGCCTCTCTATCAGCTCATGAAGAAAAGTGACAAGTTTGTCTAGACCCCACAAGCTGATGTGGCATTCAAGGAGCTCAAGACCATTCTGGGAAGTGCTCCTATCTTGGCATCTCCACTGCCCAAGGAGCCAATGCTGCTCTATATTGCAGCCACCAACCGAGTTGTGAGAGTGGTGGTGGTTGTGGAGCGAGAAGAAGAAGGCAAGTCGGTTGAGAGGCCGGTCTATTATCTGAGTGAAGTGTTGTCCAGCTCCAAGCAAAAATATCCACACTACCAGAATATGACCTATGGGGATTACCTGGGTGCCAAGAAGCTCAAGCACTATTTCCAAGAGCATCCAATTACAGTGGTGAGCACTCCTCCCATTTATGAGATTATGGGCAACAAGGATGCAAGTGGCCGGGTGGCGAAGTGGGAAATTGAGCTAGCTGCTTACACCCCGTTGTATGCAAGAAGAGAAGCCATCAAATCCCAGGCCCTGGCTGATTTCTTTGTTGACTGGGCCGGAATGCAGTATGAGCCTCCCTTGCCAGAAACAAACTTCTGGAGGATGCATTTTGATGGCTCCAAGGTAAAAGAGGGACTCGATGCTGGTGTGGTACTCACCTCACCCAAGCGGGACCAACTCAAGTATGTACTTCAAATTCACTTCTCGGCATCCAATAATGTTGCCGAATACGAAGCCTTGGTCCATGGGCTGAAAATATCCAAGGAGATTGGAATTCGGAGGATTATCTGTTATGGCGAATCAGACCTGGTGGTTCAACAGGTCTCGGGGACTTCGGACGCGTTGGATGCCAATATGGCATCTTACCGGTTCCTCGTCCAGAATATGACCGGATTCTTCGATGGGTGTGAATTTCATCACATCCACCGAGCTGAGAATGACACAGTGGCTGCTCTATCCAAGTTGGGGTCTTCTCGGCAATTCATCCCTCCTGGGATTGCTCTAGAGCATTTGAGGAAGCCCTCTACCAATCCATCACCCAACTCGGAATCTATATTCATCCGGGCTCTGCCGGACTCAGAAGATGTTCCCATGGAGGTTGATTGGGAGGGCTCAAAGGAGAACCCGAGGACTGCTCCATCCAACCCGGGGACTGCCTCAGTAAAACTGGGGACTGTCGCATTCATCGAGGGGATCATCTCTCAGTACTCGGGGACCCGGGGACTGGTCGCCAACTCGGAGCAAGTCATGGCGGCTGATCCAGTGGAAGTGGACGAACCAGTGTTTCCCATCCGGGAGACACCGAGTTGGGCTTTGCCCATATTATCCTTTTTGACGGATGGCACGTTGCCGAGTGACGAGGTCACAGCCAGGAAGATACAGAGAGGATCCAAGGGCTACACCATCATCAACAGAGAGCTACACAAGAGAAGTGCCACTGGTGTACGCCAATGATGTGTTGAGCCGGAAGAGGGAGAAGAAATTCTCAGAGAGATACACCAAGGAGAATGTGGGCACCATGCCTCATCTCGGGCCCTGGTCAAGAAAGCTTTCCATCATGGATTCTATTGGCTCACTGCCTTGCAACAGGCAGAAGATCTGGTGAGGAAGTGTAATGGGTACCAGAGGTATGCAAGAAAGATTCATATGCCACCTTCAGAGTTGAAAACAATTCCCATTACTTGGCCATTTGCTGTCTGGTGTTTGGATATGGTAGGTCCTTTCAAGCCAGCTCGGGGAAACATGACTCACACCTTGGTTATGGTTGATAAGTTCACCAAATGGATTGAAGTGAAGCCAATCCGGAAATGTGATGGAAACATAGCAGTAAGCTTCTTGAAGGATATTATTCTGAGGTATGGCTACCCGCATGGGATCATCTCTGATAATGGAACAAACTTTGCTGAAGGAGCTTTTGCTCGGTTCTGTAAGGAGAAGCAGATCCGGCTAGACATTGCATCAGTCGCCCATCCGGCTTCAAATGGGGAAGTTGAAAGAGCAAATGGCATGGTCTTTTCCGGAATAAAGCCATGGCTGATTGAGCCATTACAATGTACCCCTGGTTGTTGGCTAGACGAGTTGCCGGAGGTTTGGTGGAGTCTAAGGACTACCCCTAACCGATCAACCGGATACACACCATTCTTCCTGGTATATGGAGCTAAGGCCATGTTGCCCACTCACCTTGAGCATGACTCACCCAGAGTAACCCTCTATACTGAGGCAGAGGCAAGAGAAGCCCGAGAAGATGATGTTGATATGCTCGAGGAAGCAAGAGAATTAACTCTATCACGCTCAGCTGTATATCAACAGAATCTGAGACGCTATCATAGCCGGAAAGTAAGCCCAAGGGTTTTCCGAGAAGGTAACCTGGTGCTGAGGCTCGTGCAACGCACGACCAGGATGCATAAGCTTTCTCCTCCATGGGAAGGTCCTTTCATTGTGAGCAAGGCTCTACACAATGATGCCTATTATCTCATCGACACACATGCACCACAGAAGAACAGGGCAGATATATCCGGAGAGGAATCCAAGCGTCCCTGGAATGTAGCTCTACTCCGCCGTTTTCATTACCGAACAAACATTGTATGTATCTCCTTAACCGAGTTAAATTCCATGTCGGCACTCCAAATTTGAACTCGGGGGCTGCCTATGCTAAATCTGTTCTGTGTTATTTATTATCTTTTCTTTGCTTACTCGGTTATTCTACTCAAAATTTCACGTGCATATCTAGTAATGTGTTTAAACCTAAGGGCCAACTCTTCGACTTTTCTGCTGTCTGCAACCCGGCTTCATGGCAAGCAAGAGAACAAGCCAAAGGTCAATGAACACACGAAAAATTGCTAAGGAAAGAGGAAGTGCATCAACCGAGTAGGGTGTCTTTTACTTCTGTGTTTTCGGCTAAGTATTGGGCAGCGTTAAATTCAAATCTCAAAGTGGTTAATTATTAGAAACCCGGTTTTTGAAATCTTGTGACTCGACTACCAAAAAGCCACAAGTAGCAGGTAAGAGCAAAAACAAAGAACTGGGCAGATAAGAAAAGCAGCTCGGGGACTTGCATTTAACACAATCCGACATTGAGCCAGGCATGCTAAGAAAACTTGATAAAACAAGGTAGCACTTGAAACAGTAAACTGTTGGATACATTTGCACCCGGCATACCGGGGATCTGATAAAAAGTTTGTAGTGAAAGTAAGAGCAGGAACATAAGATATTGTCGAGGGAGTGGAGTTGGCTTCCGCGCTAGACAGATCCGGAGACTCAAAAGTGAGCACGGAGACGGGCTCGGGAGCAACAGTTGAGGTTGGGGGCGCAGACCCGGATGCGACGTCCCCGGCTGCGGTCCCCGTTGTGCCCAACTCGGGAGCAGGAGCGGAGAGCACCATCTCGGTGGTGACAACATCCTCGGCAGCGGGCTGCGGGTCAGTCCGGTTTTCCTTGGAGCCGGTCTCTGGCTCGGTCGATGCCTGATCATCCTCCATCTTGGCCTCCTCCCTAGCATCGTCCTGCTCAGCAACTTCATCGCCAACGTCATCTTGCTCCTCCTCTTCATCACTTGGGTTCCCGTCATTGCCTTCATCACCGTCCTCATCTTCATCGTCATCTTCAACGTCCGTGTCCGGCTCCGTGGGGCCATCGATGAACTCGGCGGTGTCGGTGTATGATGCGATCCGGTAGGCGGTCTCCTTACAGCGCTGGATGTAATCATCTTGGAGGGTCCACTTGGAATTGTTCCGGAGATCCTTGAGCTTCTCGAGATCTAGGTTCTCGTACCAAGATAGCACGAAATGGAGAGCTTCGTCTGCGGCAGCTCGGGCCGCTGAGGCGCGCCACTTCTTCAGCTCTTCCTTGACATAATCCAGTTTGGAGGCCAGCTGTAGCATCCCAACTTTTAATAAAGATGGAATACCTGTGTTATTGTGCTAGTCCCTGGATCAATTGCTAGCACCACAGTACAAAATGAAATATCATGCAAATGCATCAAATTCTATTACGTCGCATGATCCAGTCTTTATAAAATAGGATTACAACTTGCATAGTCTTAGAAGACTAGCAGAAAAGAAAGAAATACAGCGGAAAACATAGTACAACATTGAGCCCATCTTCTTCATGTGCCACAGGCAAAACATGTTGGCGATAGTATCGAGATCCTAAACGAAATCCTCACTCGTCTTCAGAAACATCTGCAATATGGAATATGCAGCCACAAGGGAGTCAATACAATTTAATGTATTGGCAAGAACACTATGGTGGATATAAATGGCAAGACTAATACTACATGCTTATTTGGCTGAGTGGAGTTTTGGCTAAGTTTTGCATAAAGCCAGTTTTCTCCTATCACTTTTGTAAAACCAACTTTTCTTTTCAAAAGGGTGGCAACATTTGATTAAGATCCAAGCACCACAATACTGTTCACTTGGTCAAATTTTACTTATTGAAATTGATGATGAGATTCTTCCGTCAATCCTTGTCCAGCTGCTCATAGTTGTCCATAACCGGGGACACGGCTAAGATCTTAGTTTGTTGACTCTGCAGAGTTTGTGCACTTTCACCCTTTGTCTTCAATTAGCCCAAACATCCTATACACCCGGAGTGCATCATGGAAAGGAGAGAATTGAGACGAGATCTTTCAGAAGAAGAAGTACAAACCCACCGGCAAGACCGTTCCACCTATAATTTTGCTACATCTGCTAGTCAAGCCTGGGCTGAACTCTCACAACTTAGTTGATCAAGACAGAGCCCATATGTCAAAAGGCTGCACGGGAAGCTACTAAACTTAGAAGGACATAGTAATCTCTTTGTTCCTGGGTGGCCATCCGCAAGTGACAACCTCAAGTGGAATAACCCTTGGACAAGGGCCCTGAGGCAACACTCAACATAAACCAGTCTTACCACTTCCACCCAGGTGGTTCATTCATTAGTTATATTTAGGATTTTTCCTCAACATCTAGTAAAACAATTTGTAACATCTAGGCGGCTCCCCCTCTAGGAGGCGCTCATGGCGACTCCTCTGAGATCTAGGGTTTTAGCCATTCTTCTCCGACAATCGTCACTCCGGCGTAGTCGGCCTCCTCCCCTACGACACATACCACTCCGGCAGTGTCGTCCACCCCTTTTCTTCAAATGACCAAGGCAAAATCCCTTTTTGATCGCTCTTGTTGGCGGTGGAGGGCGATCTTCTCCACCGATGTGGATCTCCGGTTCAATCCCATCTACGTGGGTTTTGTCCTGTTAGATCCGAAGGACAAGCGGATCCAACTGATAGATCAAGCGGGCTTTGTGCTTGATCAACGTTTTCTCAAGGTACGTGAAAGCATTCATCCTGGATCTGAGATCCAATTTGCTTGTCATCGTGCCAGGGTTCAGGATCATCTGGTTCCACGTAAGGGGTCTCTACTGGATCATAACAATGCCATCGTTCCTATTCTGGACGTGGACTCTTTGGTGCCGCTATTGGATCGGACTCCCATTGATCCTGCGGTGGGTTTAGTGCATGCAGCCAAAGTCCTAGACCTGGATTTCTCTATAGGTCTAGCTCTTGCTAAGGAAGTCCGCATTCTCTTCGGATCGGACGTTCACCCTTCAAAAAAATTCGGCGCTTTCAAATTGGTGGTATCTTTTGGCCGTGCTGCCTTCAAAATTGATGTTAATACTGTTGCTTTGGCTCTTGAGGCGGCGATTGAAGGATATTGTGGATCTCTCAATGTTACATGTCTTCATGATCGGGTTTTCTCTTTTGAGGTCGCTTCTAAGGAGGTTGGATTTCATATTATGAAGATTAAATGGTTTTCTTGCTTCCACTTCAAGTGCTTCTTTCATCTTTGGAGTTTTGGTGGTCCAAATTGGATGGCTGAATGGAAAAAGTGGAACCACGATCAGATTAATGAGTGGAATGTTGTCACGAAGAAAAAGAAGGTAAAACCTAAACGGTACAAGCCTTTATTAAAACCTTCTGCTCCTCGTGCTCCAACTGCTCCCCCCACGATTCCTAACAATATTGATTCTGATATTGATCGTGAACTGCCTGCTATTAAGTTTGGATCTTTTAATGCTGATTCTATTGTTACTAAGTCTGTTACGGATCCTGTACCTGTACCTCCTACCGTGGACTCTATTCCTGTTGATGATGGCTTCGCAAAATTAATTGATAAAATGGCGGCCCATGTTTGGCCTTGCTCTAACTGCCTCTCAGCTAAACATGCAACGGAAGAGTGTACGGGCCGGATAAGGTGCTGGTCTTGTTCACGTTCGGGCCATATCCGCCGAAACTGCCCGGGAATTAATGGAACTCTGCGCTGGGTAGTTAAATCGTCGAGTATTGGAACTGAGGAGTCCCCTGCCTCAGCTCTTTCCCCTGCCCCCGCCACTGTTCCTGGAAAACCCTCGTCGGATTCGCCGCTCGAATCGCAACCTCCTCCAATGGCGAACTTCCCCTGTGATCCGACCAGGTTCATCCCGGTGGGGATGCATGTCGAGGAGGTATGGGCGGCTGAGCAGCGGCCTGCTCGCTGTTTCATCACCTCCTATGCGGCTCCACCTCGCCGCCATGAATCCTGGGCCATTGCCCAGTTGGTTCCGCGGCCACCGGTTGAAGAGCTTGACGACATCCTGCAGCAAATCGTCGATTACATCCAACAGGAGGTTCATCTGCAAGTTGTCTCCTTCTCGGAGAGCGCGGTGGGAGTTGGCATGTTCCGCATGGCGGATCAAGTGGCCAGAGATTGTTTGGTACACTCTGCTCCTTTTATCTTTCCTGATGGTAGGATGCTATCCTTCGTTAGGCATGATGAAGGAGATAATGTTAGAGCAACAACTTATTCAAGGACTGGGTGGATTATGATTCTGAATCTGCACTTGGATTATCGCACCGATGAGTTTCTTAGGGAGTTTGTTTCCAAATTTGGCAAGCTTCGGACCTGGTGGAGAGAGGACGCTTCTCCTGTTCGTACCTTGCTCAAGGTTACTTATGGGAGCGGTGCTGATATCCCTCGCTCGCTTGTGATTAGGGAGGTTCAGCGTTACGATGGTCACGTTGTTTCCTGGACCTGCCCTGTTTTTATTTTGGACAGTAATGCTGCTGATGCTATGCCGGGAGATGAAGATCTTCTTCCTCCTGGGGACAATCCACACCCTGCTTTCGGTGCTCCTGACGCCCCAATTCCAGATGCTTGGGTTCCTCCGGCCCAGCCTGAACCACAGCAAGGTGGTTGGGGAGACTGGAACAATGAGGAGCAGGGAGAGAATGATGAGCCAGAGGAGCCTGTGGATCAGGAGCCGGAACCTGAGCAGGTGCAGTCTTCTGTATCTGTTCAATTTTCTGGCGCATCCATTGATTCCATGAATGTTGCACGAGCTGAAGGCCCGGAACAATTTGTGGAGATGCAGCAACAGGTGGAACATAACCAGCTGGCTATGGTTCCTTTTGTTCCACCACCCCCTGAAATTGGTGCAGATCAGAACGCTGAAGTGCAGATTCTTCAAGTCCTGTTACCTGATCCTGTGGTCGAGTGGTCCAGATATTTCCTGGAGCACAAAGCTCGGGTTATTTTTGACAGGAGATTTGAATTTCTGTCATCTCTGCTGCCCATTGAGCTGCCAGTTTCCTCTGCTCCTGTTCCTATGCTGCTGGATGCTTGCCCTGCTACTGAACCGACGACTCCCCAGCCGGTCACTAAGAAGAGGACCAGGAAGTCTACTCCACTTGTCCTTGAGGAGCGTCGAGTGACGCGTAGCCTGGCCAAGAATGCTGGGTTCAGGGTCTTGCCTGCATCAGACAAGCCAGAACCTAGGAAAAAGGCCAAGTCTGCTCGCCCTCAAGCTTCTATAGGGGGAGTACCTCCTTTCACTCCTGTCGCTGTTCTGCAGAGGGCGGGAACAATACTCCAGATAGAAGATTCGGAATTAACGGTGGAGAAGCTTGAAGCTGCTCCAAAGAAGCCCACCACTCCATCTAGTTTTGATGATTAGTGGGCCTTCTTTATTTCTTTTGGGCCTGTTTGGTCCCTGGAGTTGTTGCTGGGTCTTTCTGTTACATTTTGTTATGTTACATGACATATGTACTATGCTTTGGGTTTTATCTTTTGGACATCTACTGTGCTGGTATTTTATGATTATCAGCAATTTCCTTTACTATTATTTTCCATGGATAATAAGGCCCATCTAGTCTTGGATTGGATTGTTTTTGACTGGAATGTGAGAGGATTGAATGATAAAGCTAAAAGAGATGCAGTTTATAATAAAATTGGGGAAAGTCAGGCTTCTATCATTTGCTTACAAGAGACAAAATGCCAGGATTTTGATCATTCCTTTATTAGGTCCTTCTGCCCTAAAAGATTTGATCAATTTGTCTTCTCTCCCTCTGAGGGAGCTTCTGGAGGATTAATTGTGCTTTGGAATAGTTCCATCTTCAGTGGGGAGTTGTTAGAAGTTCATTGCTCTGCCATTCACATTAAATTCACTTCTATTCACAATTCTACTTCTTGGAATTTGGTGAATGTTTATGGTCCCTGCAAAGGGGTGGAAAGAGATAATTTTGTTACTTGGTTATATAACCTTTCTATCCCGATTCATCAAAACTGGATGATCCTTGGTGATTTTAATTTCATTAGATCACTGGATAATCGAAATAAACCAGGGCTGATCTCAATGATATGTTTATATTTAATGATATTATCAGCCATCTGGGTTTATTGGAGCTGCCAGTTAAGGGCAGGAATTTCACTTGGTCTAATATGCAGAGGGATCCACTTTTGGTTCAATTGGATTGGTTCTTTACTTCATGCCAGTGGACACTATACTACCCTAATACTATGGTGTTACCCATGTCTAAAATAACCTCTGACCACTTGCCTTGTATGGTTAAAATTGGAACCAACATCCCAAAGGCAAAGATTTTTCGGTTTGAGAATCATTGGGTTAGGCAACCTGGTTTCATGGACCTTGTGACTAAGATTTGGAATACTCCTGTTCTGGCCAAATCAATAACCTCCAAAATCACTGCTAAATTAAAAAACCTCAGATATGCTTTGAAGGATTGGGGAAGGAATTTATCTCAGTTAAAGATTCTTATTGATATGAGTAGTAAGGTGATTTTATTTTTTGATCAATTGGAGGATTTGCGGCAGTTGAGTGTTCCAGAATTTAATTTCAGACTTATTGTAAAGAAGCATATCAAGAATCTGCTTGCTTTGCAATCTGATTACTGGAAACAACGATGTATTATTCGTTGGGCTAGGCTTTCTGGGGAGAATACTAAATATTTTCATGCCAGAGCCACTGAGAGATTTAGGAGAAATTCTATTCCATCCATCTCGGATACTTCTGGAAATTTGTTGGTGGATCATATGGATAAAGCTGCTGCTTTCTGGTCTTGCTTTAAGAACAGAATGGGTGTTTCCTGCCCACCCATGTCTGATTTTGATTTGTCTGTTTTTCTGCCTGTGGTTGATGGCCTAGAGATTTTGGCTAATCCTTTCACTGTTGAAGAGATTGAGG
This sequence comes from Alopecurus myosuroides, assembly GCA_028641055.1. Classification (NCBI taxonomy): domain Eukaryota; kingdom Viridiplantae; phylum Streptophyta; class Magnoliopsida; order Poales; family Poaceae; genus Alopecurus; species Alopecurus myosuroides. Next base: position 35,516,979 of record CM054062.1, read on the forward strand.
GTGTTGTTAAACACTTAAAACCTGACCGTGCGCCTGGACCAGATGGTTTTACAGGGCTCTTTATTAAACATTGCTGGAGTATAATAAAAGAGGATTTTGTCAAGCTTTGCAATGATTTTCACAGTGCTAAGATTTCTTTGGAGAGCATTAATGGATCTTTCATCACTCTGATTCCAAAGATTAATTCTCCTGAGACGGTGAATGATTTCAGACCTATTTCACTGACCAATACTTGTTTGAAATTTATCACCAAAATTCTGGCTATTCGTTTTCAAGACAAAATTTTTGGATGCATACATGCTAATCAATATTATTTCATAAAATCAAGAACTATTCAAGACTGTTTGGCTTGGTGTTTTGAGTACATTCACCAATGTAAGCAATCTAAGAAAAGAGTGGTGATTTTCAAGATTGATTTTGAGAAAGCTTTTGATACTATTGAGCACTCTGCTATTTTGCAAATTCTGAAATTTAAGGGTTTCCCCCCCTTAGTAATCAAATGGGTTAAGGAAATCCTTGCTTCTGGATCTTCTTCGGTACTCTTAAATGGGGTCCCAGGTAAACCTTTTGTTTGTAAAAGAGGTGTCAGGCAGGGGGATCCTTTTTCCCCTATCCTATATGTGTTGGGAGGGGATCTGTTGCAAAGTATTGTAAATCTGGCACTTAGGGAAGGAAGACTCAGATTGCCAATTCCAATTGGTGGTGACTTTCCTATTGTGCAATATGCTGATGACACTTTAGTCATTCTTCCTGCTGAACCGGATCAGTTATTGGTTTTTAAAGACCTGCTTAATCTTTATGCTCGTCTCACTGGGCTAAAAGTGAATTATAATAAATCGTCGATGATACCGATCAATTTATCCCAGCAGGAAACTGTTAACCTGGCTTCTGTCCTAGATTGCTCTGTGGCTTCTATGCCCTTTACTTATTTAGGCTTGCCTATGGGAACCACAAAACCGACTATCAAGGATTTTGCACCATTAATTGACAGAATTGAGAGGAGACTTTCGGCTACTGTCTCTTTCCTTTCTTATGGGGATAGTTTGGTTCTTGTGAATTTGGTTCTTTCCTCCTTGCCTTCCTATTACATGTGCACTCTTGTAATTCCTAAAGGTGTCATTGATATAATTGATAAAGCAAGGAGAAGATGTTTATGGAGAAAGGACAAGAATAAACAAAGAGTGAACTCTTTAGCTGCCTGGGATATGGTTTGTAGACCCAAAAACAAAGGAGGTTTAGGGATCATCAATATCCAGATTCAAAACAGAGCTCTGTTACTGAAGTTCCTGGCAAAACTCTATAATTCTGTGGATATCCCTTGGGTCCATTTAGTAAAGAATGCTTACTATTTCCAAACAGTACCACATGCTGTCACCTCTTGTGGTTCGTTCTGGTGGAGAGGTGTTATGCAATTGGCAGAAACCTGGTGTTCCTTGTCCTCCTGTGTTTTGGGTAATGGTTCTACTGGCCTTTTCTGGAAGGATTCGTGGATGGGACAACCTTTGGCTATAAAATTTCCAAGGTTATTCTCTTTAGCCAATGATCCTCTGTCCTCTATAAGAGACATTCTTTCATTGGCAGACCTCTCAGATGCCTTTGTATTGCCGCTTTCAACTGAAGCTTTCCAGGAGTTTACTGATCTGAGTGGCAATTTAAATAATGTTCAGTTGACTGATTCTGAGGACAGTTGGAGATGCAATTTCAATAAAGGGGTATACACCTCCAGGAATTTCTATCAGATGCAATTTGGTCATTTAAATCCTGATGGGCCTGCAAAGTGGATATGGAAATCCAAATGTATGTCAAAACATAAATTCTTTGCTTGGCTGATTCTCAAGGATAGGATTAATACAAAGGATATGATCAAAAGGAGAAACTGGAAGATTGAAGGTACAGATCATTGTGTTCTTTGTTGTGCACAGTGCAATGAGGACTGGATACATCTGTTCTTTCAATGTGTTTTTAGCTCTCGAATTTGGAATTATTTGCAAATAAGTTGGAGTGATGACACACTTGCGCAAAATCTCGCCGCTGCCAAAAAGTCCTTCAAGGGGCCATGTTTCACAGAGATTGTGATTATTGCTTGCTGGAATATTTGGAAGCAGAGGAATGGAGTAATTTTTAAATCTGAAAGGCATTCCTTTATGGGATGGAAAGTGGGCTTTCTGTTGGATCTCCTTATGCTTAAGCATAGGTTGAGTGCTGCTTTGGCTGCTGATTTAGCTTTATGGATTAATTCCTTAATTTAGTCTGGGATAGACTCTCTTAGTCTCATCTCATGTTTATTTGTACATATCTGTAACTGTAACGCTTGTGGTTGGTAATAAAGGGCTGTGGGGGACTCCCTTGCAGTAGAAAATGTTTCAAAAAAAAATAGAAACAAAATCTAAGACTTAATAACTAGATGGACTACTATGATGGATTTTTGGCTAAAATACGTGGTCATGGTCCAAGGGTGTCCAAAATTGTTGGGAAATGATGTCTTCGGTTAAAGGCTACCAAAAGGATCAACTTTGCCTAAGAAAACATTTTCTAATTATTTATAGAAATAATTCTATGTCAAAATACTAAAATGGACAACTTAATTTTAAAAATTCAATTTTAGTTTGTTCAAAAATTATTTTGGGACAGAGGGTATGAAAGTACACATCCTAAGGTTTCCAAATATATTTTATTTACATTTTTTGGATTTGTAGAATTTGAATTATGCCAAATTTCATCAAACAAGCATATTTGAATTTGAACAGATTTAGGTTTGTCAAATTTGAATTTGGTCAGTGCCAAAAGTTTCTAGATGTCAAGGGCTTTTCAAAAAGTCCAAGATTGCTAAATTTGGCCAAGTGGTTGAAAATATATGATGTTTCTAAGTTCTAGGGACTAATCTGCAAAATCTAATTTTCATTTTCTATTCCGGAAGAAAAACAGAAAATGGGCTGCTATTTTCTGCGCTGGGCAACAGATAAGTGGCGGGCCTAGGCCGGTTACGCGCTGCGGCGGCAACATATAACTACTTAACGCTCGGCTGATGTGGCGCAATCTTATTCGCTGGTACCCCTTCGATAAGTGATCTAATCACGCGCGTAGGATTTAGATCTAACGGCCAGGGATGAATGCGAGCTCACCGGGCGGCGGCACTTCGCCAGAATGGAGGCAGACGGCGGCGCTGCGCACGGGTGTGGACGGCGGGGCTTCTCCGGTGGTGCTCGAGCTCGACGGAGACCACTGGGAGATGTAGAGCGACACGGCGGAGGTGATGATGACCACGGGGAGGCTCCTGGGGCTCCGCAACCACGGCGGTGAGGTGGTCCCGAGGCGGCCGTGCTCCGACAATCTCGTCCTCGTTGCTACGCTGCACGAAATAGTACGACGCGGAAATGAAAAACGCGCGCAAGGACACGGGAAAGAAAGAGAACCACAAAGGGGCGGCGGAGACTAACTCAGGCGGCCGGAAACGGCAAAACACGGCGGCGGATTCCGCGGACTCCGGCGAGCGATTTCTTCCGAATAGAATGATGAAACGAGGGGGAAAGGGAGGGGAAATGGGGAGGCAATCATGGGCTATAAGTAGGAGGAAACGGCGGATTGATTCGAGGTTTAAATCTCGCGCAATCAAGGATTTGATTTCCGGAGGAAACGGAAGAGAGGGGTAACGGTCAGAGCTTGATGACGATGACGTCATCATGACGTCATCTTTCCTTTTTTTTCTTTTTTTCTGTTTAATTAAAACCTTAATAACTTTTGTTTTAAATATCCAATTAACATGAAACAAACTTCTAAATTCATAATATTTGAAATTCTTTCTAACAATACCATTTTTGAAAACTTTTGAACATATTACATTTTTGAATTATGAAATTTGAATAATTCATTAAAAGTGACTTAATAGCATTTTTAATAGAAAATCAAATTTAATTTTGAGAAAGGGTTTTATAAAAATAAAGAGACATTATATAATTCAAATATCATTTTTGAACATCATTTACACTTGTTTTGCTATTTTATATTTTGAAATAAAAATGATTTCACTAATAGCATATTAATGCCATTTTAAAATATCAATTATATAAATGAAAATTATTGGTTGAATAAAATATCAGAGACAACAATGTGATCAAATGAAATTTTCCAAAATCATTTTTAATGGTTTTCATATTTTATGATTTTAAAATATGAAGTGTAACATCCCTGATTTCTGGAAAATGCAAAAATCACAAAAATTTGAAACTTTTTGTTTTCATGTTATGAAAGTTACCAAGAACCAAATAAGATGCAAGAAACAAAAGGAAACAATAGTTGAACCATAGAAAATATTTCTAAAAATTGTTTTAATCATATAAAAATTAATGTTTTCTATTAAAGTGACTATCATTGTTTCTTCATATTTTAAAATCATAAAATATGAAAACCATTAAATATAATTTTGTAAAATGCTATTTTATCACATTGATGTCTCTCATATTTTATTCAACTAATAATTTGCATTTATATAATTGATATTTTTAAATGGCATTAATAGGCTATTAGTGAAATCATTTTTATTTCAAAATATAAAATAGCAAAACAAGTGTAAATGATTTTCAAAAATGATATTTGATTCATATAATGTCTCTTTATTTTTATAAAACCCTTTCTCAAAATTAAATTTGATTTTTCTATTAAAAATGCTATTAAGTCACTTTTAATGAATTATTCAAATTTCATAATTCAAAAATGTAATATGTTGAAAAGTTTATAAAAATGGTACTGTTAGAAAGTATTTGAAATAATATGATTTTAGAAATTTGTTTCATGATAATTGGATTCATAAAACAGAAGATATAAAATAAATGAGAAAACAGAAATTAAAAAGAAAAGAAAATCATTGATGACGTCATCATGACGTCATCATCTTCAATCTCTGTAATGACACAGAAACGGCCGAAATCAATCGCAATGAAATCGAGCGTTTCTTCCTGGAATTGATGCCTCTCTCTGGTCCTCCTTATAGCCCACGGTTTCCTCTCCATTTCCCCTCTTGATCCCGAGCTAATCTCCCCCTCTCTCCTCAGAAATTGCTCGTCGGAGTTCATACTGGCCGCCGCCGTTTGTCGTCGTTTCCGGCCATCTCTGTAATCCATCTCCTCCCCTTTCTTAACCTTCTGGTTCCTCTTGTCCCCGCGCCTCTCCTGATGTTTTGCATCAATTTTTGGAGCAAGGAATCGTTGGCGCCATCCATTCCCGTGGTCGCCGGAATCCCGAGGTGCTCCTTCCGCTCGACGCCGTCATACCAGGAAACGGGAGACTACTCCATCCCTTCCATCCGCTTCGTCGCGCCACGAGGATCGCCATCGTCTTCTTCCCGAGGCCAGGGACCCCCTGGAACGTCAGCGCCGTCAACCTCCTGCACCGCCGGCCGCCGCAGTTGCCATTTCCGGCGACCAAATCCTTCCAGCCGGTGAGCATCTTCTCAGATCCATCCTCGTCCGCTAGATCTAGATCCCACGGCCACGATTAGATCACTTACCGAACAGGTACGGGCGAATCAGAGAGCGCCACGTATGCTGCGCGTTAAGTAACCAATTTGTCGCTCGGTGCAGCGTGAAGCCAGCCCAGGCCCACCCCCTGTCTACCGCATCGCGCGGTAAATAGCCAAATTGAGCCCAACTGCCTCTGGAATTTATTCCTGAATAAAAATAGAATTATCAATTTTGCAGAAAAGCCCCTGTAACTTAGAACCTTCATAACTTTTCAACCAATAGCCCAAATTTAGCAATCTTGGACTTTTTGAAAAGCCCTTGACATCTAGAAACTTTTGGCACTGGCCAAATTCAAATTTGACAAACTTAAATTTGTTCAAATTCAAATATGCTTGTTTGGTGAAATTTGGCATAATTCAAATTCTACAAATCCAAAAATTGTAAATAAAATATATTTGGAAACCTTAGAATGTTTACTTTCATATACTCTGTCCCAAAATAATATTTGAACAAATTAAAATTGATTTTAGGATTAAGTTGTCTATTTGAGTATTTTTGACATAGATCAATTTCTATAAATATTTTCAATATAGTTCCTTTTGCAAAATTGCTCCATTTGATAACCTTGAACCAGAAACAACCTTGCCCAACCTTTTGGACAACTTTGGACCATGGCCATGATTATTTGACCAAAAACCCAACATAGTGATATATCCATTTTCACCATGACTTAGGAATTGTTTTCAACTATTATTATTTGATGTTATGTCCATTTGGAGCCAAGCCATGTCCCTAGAATGTGCCAATCACGTATAGTACCAAGTAGTGAACTTTAGTTTTCTATCTTCTCCACTTCCCCATGCTTGCTTCAAGATTTCACCAATTTGGGATTTGTGAGAACCATGAAGTGAAATGGAGGACTCAACCATCTAGAGATTTTTTCAACATGAAGATAGAAGACCAATGAAGGAACTTAGCAAATAAAACAAACTTCAGAAGCAATATCCAAGAAGTGGAAGCACTTAGAAGACTAAACCCCTTTCTCTCTAAGTCTTTTCCTTCCCTTTTCTATTCTTCTCCTTTCAACCTGGTGGCAACATGAAGAGCTACAAGGAAGATCAATGAAGAAGTTTTGAAGAGAAGACTTGGACTCCACATCTAGAAGAAAACTCAAGAAGTACAAGTGTGAAGAAATTTAGAAGAAAACATCTCCCCTCTCTTCCTATCCCTTTTCTTATTTTCTTTCCAATTTGACTTAGTGGTAATTGTGCCCATCCCATACCCAAACCAATTAGTGAAGTAAAAGCCCAGAAGAATTTATCAAGACCAAGAGAGGAATCCATCCAAGGAACAAGACTACAATAGAAGCATGAAGATGATCTTCAAGAAGGCAATCACATGAGGATTAGAAGCAATCCACCCAAGTTGAAGAATAACAAGTATATTTTTGTCCAACCATTGACCCAAATGGAAAACCCAAGACTTAGTAATATTTTTCCTTTGATGATGAAGTTAGTAGACCTACCCTAACCACAATGGAAAATACTAACATAGTCACTCAAATATTTTTGAAGGTGAATATGACCAAGTGTTTGCATGTATTACTTTAGTTGAAGAAGTAATATGTTTATTCTAAGTGAACTCTTGGAACTTCCTCGACAAGTATGGTTATAATAAAGTTAGTTTTATACATAAATCAACATAGCCCTTCCCAAGTAAGCCATTGGAATTGCCTTAACAAGAATGAGACCACTAGAGAATGAATCTTTCAACTCAAACCTAAACCTTGTCCTAACCAACTTAGTTAAGCCCCTTTTGATGTGTTAGTTGCTATATATGTTTTCTACACTTGTATGTTTGTTTGTTAGGATGCTTGTTTATTTGGTTTTGTGTTGTCAATGAATAGATTGTACGGAGAGCAACGACCTTTTGTGAAGAGAGTGTGATATCTTCACCAACTTCAACAAGGCAAGTAACACATCATAAACTACCCATTATTTTCTATATGCATTAGTTGATTTTGAGTAGTATGCATGATAGGAAATTTTACTAAGTTATACTATGCTATGCTATTATCCTAGTAGTGTGTAGCCATCCCTTTTACCTTGTTATTTTGATAGCCTTAGAATTTACTAGGTGCTATGCAATGTTACAAATTGTTTTACTAGATGTTGAGGAAAAATCCTAAGTATAACTAATGAATGAACCACCTGGGTGGAAGTGGTAAGACTGGGTTATGTTGAGTGTTGCCTCAGGGCCCTTGTTTAAGGGTTATTTCACTTGAGGTTGTCACTTGAGGATGGCCACCCAGGAACAAAGAGATTACTATGTCCCTCTAAATCTAGTAGCTTCCCGTGCAGCCTTTTGACATTATGGGCTCTGTCTTGATCAATTAAGTTGTGAGGGTTCAGCCCAGGCTTGACAAGCAGATGTAGCAAAATTTTAGGTGGAACGGGTCTTGCCGGTGGGTTTGGACTTCTTCTTCTGAAAGATCTCGTCTCAATTCTCTCCTTTCCATGATGCACTCCGGGTGTATAGGATGTTTGGGCTAATTGAATACAAAGGGTGAAAGTGCACAACCTCTGCAGAGTCAACAAACTAAGATCTTAGCCGTGTCCCCGGTTATGGACAACTATGAGCAGCTGGACAAGGATTGACGGAAGAATCTCATCATCAATTTCAATAAGTAAAATTTTGACCAAGTGAACAGTATTGTGGTGCTTGGATCTTAATCCAATGTTGCCACCCTTTTGAAAAGAAAAGTTGGTTTTACAAAAGTGATAGGAGAAAACTGGCTTTATGCAAAACTTAGCCAAAACTCCACTCAGCCAAATAAGCATGTAGTATTAGTCTTTCCATTTATATCCACCATAGTGTTACTTGCCAATACATTAAATTGTATTGACTCCCTTGTGGCTGCATATTCCATATTGCAGATGTTTCTAAAGACGAGTGAGGATTTCGTTTAGGATCTCGAGACTATCGCCAACATGTTTTTGCCTGTGGCACATGAAGAAGATGGGCTCAATGTTTTCTATGTTTTCCGTTGTATTTCTTTCTTTTCTGCTAGTCTTCTAAGACTATGCAAGTTGTAATCCTATTTTGTAAAGACTGGATTATGCGATGTAATAGAATTTGATGCATTTGCATGATATTGCATTTTGTACTGTGGTGCTAGCAATTGATCCAGGGACTAGCACAATAAACACAGGTATTCCATCTTTATTTAAAGTTGGGATGCTACAAAATGGTATCAGAGCATTGTGTTGCCTGTAGAATTCGAGACCCTAAGTTTGGAGAAGACCCTAGGATAGAAAATTTCCTATGTTAAAAAATTTCTAGAAAACAAAACAACCATCTTAATTCTTCTCATATCCTCTCATCTATTATTCACCTTCAAAATTTTCTAGATGACCTACCTCTTCAATACCATCAAGACAAGATTGTTGATGACCATACCAAGAAGTGCAAAGAGTATTTTCACCATATGAAGCCTTACACTCAAGATTTTTGAAGAATCTGAAGAAAAACATAGACTTCACAACAATCAAGAACACCCCAAGATATTGAGAGAAGATTTTTGAAGAAACTCAAGAAGATATAGATGAGACCACCAATATAGTTACTTTGTTAGAACAACGTTAATGTGTTAGAGTATTGATCATACCAATGAGTGTGGTATGACAATATTAGTTGTTTTATAAAACCTTGTTTGGTGTGAAGATTGTTTGTTATGTGTTGTTTGTAAGATGAGTTTCCTTGATCTGCTATTTTGGATAAGAACCTTCCTTAGCCATCCTTCGAAATCTCTACTCATCCCTACTAGACCAAATCCAACACCATACTCATTCACCACCCATAGTGAGAACCATGTGGAATCATACAACCTTTACCCTATTGAAACACAAGCCATCCTATTTGAGGAATGCTAGTATCAAATTTCTTTCTTCTGTGTGAAGGAACAATCACATCCATGATCAATGCCAACTACCTAATAAGGACTATCCATCCAATCAACAAGTGAAGAAAGACATGTGAACCCCAAGTTGCATGAGCTATGAAGATTTCAGAGCCAACTACACCAAGAGAAGAAGTAATGAAGAAACACAACTACCCAGTTTGTGTTACATGAGAGTTTGTTTAGAAATAGCATAATGTTGCCTTCAAGGATGACAACCAACAAGATGGAAGATTGCCAAGGACATCAAAAGACCAAGTTGAGAGTGACCAAAGGACTTTTGATTGACCCAAAGAGTGACCCCTCAGTGTCAAAGGTAGTTCAACATACCTATGTTGGTCTACACCTCTACCACAAAGGAAAGTTCTACTCAAGCCAATCTCAAATAAATCTACACTCTAATCTAATGAAAATAGACTACCCACAAAAGTTTCTTTTAAGGGTGGTAGCCCATCCAGTTGGTTTGGAATCAAGTTACCCAAATCTTTCTTTCTAACCTTCCCAAATCTCGGGACGAGATTTCTTTTAAGGGTGGTAGTCTGTAACATCCCTGATTTCTGGAAAATGCAAAAATCACAAAAATTTGAAACTTTTTGTTTTCATGTTATGAAAGTTACCAAGAACCAAATAAGATGCAAGAAACAAAAGGAAACAATAGTTGAACCATAGAAAATATTTCTAAAAATTGTTTTAATCATATAAAAATTAATGTTTTCTATTAAAGTGACTATCATTGTTTCTTCATATTTTAAAATCATAAAATATGAAAACCATTAAATATAATTTTGTAAAATGCTATTTTATCACATTGATGTCTCTCATATTTTATTCAACTAATAATTTGCATTTATATAATTGATATTTTTAAATGGCATTAATAGGCTATTAGTGAAATCATTTTTATTTCAAAATATAAAATAGCAAAACAAGTGTAAATGATTTTCAAAAATGATATTTGATTCATATAATGTCTCTTTATTTTTATAAAACCCTTTCTCAAAATTAAATTTGATTTTTCTATTAAAAATGCTATTAAGTCACTTTTAATGAATTATTCAAATTTCATAATTCAAAAATGTAATATGTTGAAAAGTTTATAAAAATGGTACTGTTAGAAAGTATTTGAAATAATATGATTTTAGAAATTTGTTTCATGATAATTGGATTCATAAAACAGAAGATATAAAATAAATGAGAAAACAGAAATTAAAAAGAAAAGAAAATCATTGATGACGTCATCATGACGTCATCATCTTCAATCTCTGTAATGACACAGAAACGGCCGAAATCAATCGCAATGAAATCGAGCGTTTCTTCCTGGAATTGATGCCTCTCTCTGGTCCTCCTTATAGCCCACGGTTTCCTCTCCATTTCCCCTCTTGATCCCGAGCTAATCTCCCCCTCTCTCCTCAGAAATTGCTCGTCGGAGTTCATACTGGCCGCCGCCGTTTGTCGTCGTTTCCGGCCATCTCTGTAATCCATCTCCTCCCCTTTCTTAACCTTCTGGTTCCTCTTGTCCCCGCGCCTCTCCTGATGTTTTGCATCAATTTTTGGAGCAAGGAATCGTTGGCGCCATCCATTCCCGTGGTCGCCGGAATCCCGAGGTGCTCCTTCCGCTCGACGCCGTCATACCAGGAAACGGGAGACTACTCCATCCCTTCCATCCGCTTCGTCGCGCCACGAGGATCGCCATCGTCTTCTTCCCGAGGCCAGGGACCCCCTGGAACGTCAGCGCCGTCAACCTCCTGCACCGCCGGCCGCCGCAGTTGCCATTTCCGGCGACCAAATCCTTCCAGCCGGTGAGCATCTTCTCAGATCCATCCTCGTCCGCTAGATCTAGATCCCGCGGCCACGATTAGATCACTTACCGAACAGGTACGGGCGAATCAGAGAGCGCCACGTATGCTGCGCGTTAAGTAACCAATTTGTCGCTCGGTGCAGCGTGAAGCCAGCCCAGGCCCACCCCCTGTCTACCGCATCGCGCGGTAAATAGCCAAATTGAGCCCAACTGCCTCTGGAATTTATTCCTGAATAAAAATAGAATTATCAATTTTGCAGAAAAGCCCCTGTAACTTAGAACCTTCATAACTTTTCAACCAATAGCCCAAATTTAGCAATCTTAGACTTTTTGAAAAGCCCTTGACATCTAGAAACTTTTGGCACTGGCCAAATTCAAATTTGACAAACTTAAATTTGTTCAAATTCAAATATGCTTGTTTGGTGAAATTTGGCATAATTCAAATTCTACAAATCCAAAAATTGTAAATAAAATATATTTGGAAACCTTAGAATGTTTACTTTCATATACTCTGTCCCAAAATAATATTTGAACAAATTAAAATTGATTTTAGGATTAAGTTGTCTATTTGAGTATTTTTGACATAGATCAATTTCTATAAATATTTTCAATATAGTTCCTTTTGCAAAATTGCTCCATTTGATAACCTTGAACCAGAAACAACCTTGCCCAACCTTTTGGACAACTTTGGACCATGGCCATGATTATTTGACCAAAAACCCAACATAGTGATATATCCATTTTCACCATGACTTAGGAATTGTTTTCAACTATTATTATTTGATGTTATGTCCATTTGGAGCCAAGCCATGTCCCTAGAATGTGCCAATCACGTATAGTACCAAGTAGTGAACTTTAGTTTTCTATCTTCTCCACTTCCCCATGCTTGCTTCAAGATTTCACCAATTTGGGATTTGTGAGAACCATGAAGTGAAATGGAGGACTCAACCATCTAGAGATTTTTTCAACATGAAGATAGAAGACCAATGAAGGAACTTAGCAAATAAAACAAACTTCAGAAGCAATATCCAAGAAGTGGAAGCACTTAGAAGACTAAACCCCTTTCTCTCTAAGTCTTTTCCTTCCCTTTTCTATTCTTCTCCTTTCAACCTGGTGGCAACATGAAGAGCTACAAGGAAGATCAATGAAGAAGTTTTGAAGAGAAGAGTTGGACTCCACATCTAGAAGAAAACTCAAGAAGTACAAGTGTGAAGAAATTTAGAAGAAAACATCTCCCCTCTCTTCCTATCCCTTTTCTTATTTTCTTTCCAATTTGACTTAGTGGTAATTGTGCCCATCCCATACCCAAACCAATTAGTGAAGTAAAAGCCCAGAAGAATTTATCAAGACCAAGAGAGGAATCCATCCAAGGAACAAGACTACAATAGAAGCATGAAGATGATCTTCAAGAAGGCAATCACATGAGGATTAGAAGCAATCCACCCAAGTTGAAGAATAACAAGTATATTTTTGTCCAACCATTGACCCAAATGGAAAACCCAAGACTTAGTAATATTTTCCCTTTGATGATGAAGTTAGTAGACCTACCCTAACCACAATGGAAAATACTAACATAGTCACTCAAATATTTTTGAAGGTGAATATGACCAAGTGTTTGCATGTATTACTTTAGTTGAAGAAGTAATATGTTTATTCTAAGTGAACTCTTGGAACTTCCTCGACAAGTATGGTTATAATAAAGTTAGTTTTATACATAAATCAACATAGCCCTTCCCAAGTAAGCCATTGGAATTGCCTTAACAAGAATGAGACCACTAGAGAATGAATCTTTCAACTCAAACCTAAACCTTGTCCTAACCAACTTAGTTAAGCCCCTTTTGATGTGTTAGTTGCTATATATGTTTTCTACACTTGTATGTTTGTTTGTTAGGATGCTTGTTTATTTGGTTTTGTGTTGTCAATGAATAGATTGTACGGAGAGCAACGACCTTTTGTGAAGAGAGTGTGATATCTTCACCAACTTCAACAAGGCAAGTAACACATCATAAACTACCCATTATTTTCTATATGCATTAGTTGATTTTGAGTAGTATGCATGATAGGAAATTTTACTAAGTTATACTATGCTATGCTATTATCCTAGTAGTGTGTAGCCATCCCTTTTACCTTGTTATTTTGATAGCCTTAGAATTTACTAGGTGCTATGCAATGTTACAAATTGTTTTACTAGATGTTGAGGAAAAATCCTAAGTATAACTAATGAATGAACCACCTGGGTGGAAGTGGTAAGACTGGGTTATGTTGAGTGTTGCCTCAGGGCCCTTGTTTAAGGGTTATTTCACTTGAGGTTGTCACTTGAGGATGGCCACCCAAGAACAAAGAGATTACTATGTCCCTCTAAATCTAGTAGCTTCCCGTGCAGCCTTTTGACATTATGGGCTCTGTCTTGATCAATTAAGTTGTGAGGGTTCAGCCCAGGCTTGACAAGCAGATGTAGCAAAATTTTAGGTGGAACGGGTCTTGCCGGTGGGTTTGGACTTCTTCTTCTGAAAGATCTCGTCTCAATTCTCTCCTTTCCATGATGCACTCCGGGTGTATAGGATGTTTGGGCTAATTGAAGACAAAGGGTGAAAGTGCACAACCTCTGCAGAGTCAACAAACTAAGATCTTAGCCGTGTCCCCGGTTATGGACAACTATGAGCAGCTGGACAAGGATTGACGGAAGAATCTCATCATCAATTTCAATAAGTAAAATTTTGACCAAGTGAACAGTATTGTGGTGCTTGGATCTTAATCCAATGTTGCCACCCTTTTGAAAAGAAAAGTTGGTTTTACAAAAGTGATAGGAGAAAACTGGCTTTATGCAAAACTTAGCCAAAACTCCACTCAGCCAAATAAGCATGTAGTATTAGTCTTTCCATTTATATCCACCATAGTGTTACTTGCCAATACATTAAATTGTATTGACTCCCTTGTGGCTGCATATTCCATATTGCAGATGTTTCTAAAGACGAGTGAGGATTTCGTTTAGGATCTCGAGACTATCGCCAACATGTTTTTGCCTGTGGCACATGAAGAAGATGGGCTCAATGTTTTCTATGTTTTCCGTTGTATTTCTTTCTTTTCTGCTAGTCTTCTAAGACTATGCAAGTTGTAATCCTATTTTGTAAAGACTGGATTATGCGATGTAATAGAATTTGATGCATTTGCATGATATTGCATTTTGTACTGTGGTGCTAGCAATTGATCCAGGGACTAGCACAATAAACACAGGTATTCCATCTTTATTTAAAGTTGGGATGCTACAAAATGGTATCAGAGCATTGTGTTGCCTGTAGAATTCGAGACCCTAAGTTTGGAGAAGACCCTAGGATAGAAAATTTCCTATGTTAAAAAATTTCTAGAAAACAAAACAACCATCTTAATTCTTCTCATATCCTCTCATCTATTATTCACCTTCAAAATTTTCTAGATGACCTACCTCTTCAATACCATCAAGACAAGATTGTTGATGACCATACCAAGAAGTGCAAAGAGGATTTTCACCATATGAAGCCTTACACTCAAGATTTTTGAAGAATCTGAAGAAAAACATAGACTTCACAACAATCAAGAACACCCCAAGATATTGAGAGAAGATTTTTGAAGAAACTCAAGAAGATATAGATGAGACCACCAATATAGTTACTTTGTTAGAACAACGTTAATGTGTTAGAGTATTGATCATACCAATGAGTGTGGTATGACAATATTAGTTGTTTTATAAAACCTTGTTTGGTGTGAAGATTGTTTGTTATGTGTTGTTTGTAAGATGAGTTTCCTTGATCTGCTATTTTGGATAAGAACCTTCCTTAGCCATCCTTCTAAATCTCTACTCATCCCTACTAGACCAAATCCAACACCATACTCATTCACCACCCATAGTGAGAACCATGTGGAATCATACAACCTTTACCCTATTGAAACACAAGCCATCCTATTTGAGGAATGCTAGTATCAAATTTCTTTCTTCTGTGTGAAGGAACAATCACATCCATGATCAATGCCAACTACCTAATAAGGACTATCCATCCAATCAACAAGTGAAGAAAGACATGTGAACCCCAAGTTGCATGAGCTATGAAGATTTCAGAGCCAACTACACCAAGAGAAGAAGTAATGAAGAAACACAACTACCCAGTTTGTGTTACATGAGAGTTTGTTTAGAAATAGCATAATGTTGCCTTCAAGGATGACAACCAACAAGATGGAAGATTGCCAAGGACATCAAAAGACCAAGTTGAGAGTGACCAAAGGACTTTTGATTGACCCAAAGAGTGACCCCTCAGTGTCAAAGGTAGTTCAACATACCTATGTTGGTCTACACCTCTACCACAAAGGAAAGTTCTACTCAAGCCAATCTCAAATAAATCTACACTCTAATCTAATGAAAATAGACTACCCACAAAAGTTTCTTTTAAGGGTGGTAGCCCATCCAGTTGGTTTGGAATCAAGTTACCCAAATCTTTCTTTCTAACCTTCCCAAATCTCGGGACGAGATTTCTTTTAAGGGTGGTAGTCTGTAACATCCCTGATTTCTGGAAAATGCAAAAATCACAAAAATTTGAAACTTTTTGTTTTCATGTTATGAAAGTTACCAAGAACCAAATAAGATTCAAGAAACAAAAGGAAACAATAGTTGAACCATAGAAAATATTTCTAAAAATTGTTTTAATCATATAAAAATTAATGTTTTCTATTAAAGTGACTATCATTGTTTCTTCATATTTTAAAATCATAAAATATGAAAACCATTAAATATAATTTTGTAAAATGCTATTTTATCACATTGATGTCTCTCATATTTTATTCAACTAATAATTTGCATTTATATAATTGATATTTTTAAATGGCATTAATAGGCTATTAGTGAAATCATTTTTATTTCAAAATATAAAATAGCAAAACAAGTGTAAATGATTTTCAAAAATGATATTTGATTCATATAATGTCTCTTTATTTTTATAAAACCCTTTCTCAAAATTAAATTTGATTTTTCTATTAAAAATGCTATTAAGTCACTTTTAATGAATTATTCAAATTTCATAATTCAAAAATGTAATATGTTGAAAAGTTTATAAAAATGGTACTGTTAGAAAGTATTTGAAATAATATGATTTTAGAAATTTGTTTCATGATAATTGGATTCATAAAACAGAAGATATAAAATAAATGAGAAAACAGAAATTAAAAAGAAAAGAAAATCATTGATGACGTCATCATGACGTCATCATCTTCAATCTCTGTAATGACACAGAAACGGCCGAAATCAATCGCAATGAAATCGAGCGTTTCTTCCTGGAATTGATGCCTCTCTCTGGTCCTCCTTATAGCCCACGGTTTCCTCTCCATTTCCCCTCTTGATCCCGAGCTAATCTCCCCCTCTCTCCTCAGAAATTGCTCATCGGAGTTCATACTGGCCGCCGCCGTTTGTCGTCGTTTCCGGCCATCTCTGTAATCCATCTCCTCCCCTTTCTTAACCTTCTGGTTCCTCTTGTCCCCGCGCCTCTCCTGATGTTTTGCATCAATTTTTGGAGCAAGGAATCGTTGGCGCCATCCATTCCCGTGGTCGCCGGAATCCCGAGGTGCTCCTTCCGCTCGACGCCGTCATACCAGGAAACGGGAGACTACTCCATCCCTTCCATCCGCTTCGTCGCGCCACGAGGATCGCCATCGTCTTCTTCCCGAGGCCAGGGACCCCCTGGAACGTCAGCGCCGTCAACCTCCTGCACCGCCGGCCGCCGCAGTTGCCATTTCCAGCGACCAAATCCTTCCAGCCGGTGAGCATCTTCTCAGATCCATCCTCGTCCGCTAGATCTAGATCCCACGGCCACGATTAGATCACTTACCGAACAGGTACGGGCGAATCAGAGAGCGCCACGTATGCTGCGCGTTAAGTAACCAATTTGTCGCTCGGTGCAGCGTGAAGCCAGCCCAGGCCCACCCCCTGTCTACCGCATCGCGCGGTAAATAGCCAAATTGAGCCCAACTGCCTCTGGAATTTATTCCTGAATAAAAATAGAATTATCAATTTTGCAGAAAAGCCCCTGTAACTTAGAACCTTCATGACTTTTCAACCAATAGCCCAAATTTAGCAATCTTCGACTTTTTGAAAAGCCCTTGACATCTAGAAACTTTTGGCACTGGCCAAATTCAAATTTGACAAACTTAAATTTGTTCAAATTCAAATATGCTTGTTTGGTGAAATTTGGCATAATTCAAATTCTACAAATCCAAAAATTGTAAATAAAATATATTTGGAAACCTTAGAATGTTTACTTTCATATACTCTGTCCCAAAATAATATTTGAACAAATTAAAATTGATTTTAGGATTAAGTTGTCTATTTGAGTATTTTTGACATAGATCAATTTCTATAAATATTTTCAATATAGTTCCTTTTGCAAAATTGCTCCATTTGATAACCTTGAACCAGAAACAACCTTGCCCAACCTTTTGGACAACTTTGGACCATGGCCATGATTATTTGACCAAAAACCCAACATAGTGATATATCCATTTTCACCATGACTTAGGAATTGTTTTCAACTATTATTATTTGATGTTATGTCCATTTGGAGCCAAGCCATGTCCCTAGAATGTGCCAATCACGTATAGTACCAAGTAGTGAACTTTAGTTTTCTATCTTCTCCACTTCCCCATGCTTGCTTCAAGATTTCACCAATTTGGGATTTGTGAGAACCATGAAGTGAAATGGAGGACTCAACCATCTAGAGATTTTTTCAACATGAAGATAGAAGACCAATGAAGGAACTTAGCAAATAAAACAAACTTCAGAAGCAATATCCAAGAAGTGGAAGCACTTAGAAGACTAAACCCCTTTCTCTCTAAGTCTTTTCCTTCCCTTTTCTATTCTTCTCCTTTCAACCTGGTGGCAACATGAAGAGCTACAAGGAAGATCAATGAAGAAGTTTTGAAGAGAAGACTTGGACTCCACATCTAGAAGAAAACTCAAGAAGTACAAGTGTGAAGAAATTTAGAAGAAAACATCTCCCCTCTCTTCCTATCCCTTTTCTTATATTCTTTCCAATTTGACTTAGTGGTAATTGTGCCCATCCCATACCCAAACCAATTAGTGAAGTAAAAGCCCAGAAGAATTTATCAAGACCAAGAGAGGAATCCATCCAAGGAACAAGACTACAATAGAAGCATGAAGATGATCTTCAAGAAGGCAATCACATGAGGATTAGAAGCAATCCACCCAAGTTGAAGAATAACAAGTATATTTTTGTCCAACCATTGACCCAAATGGAAAACCCAAGACTTAGTAATATTTTCCCTTTGATGATGAAGTTAGTAGACCTACCCTAACCACAATGGAAAATACTAACATAGTCACTCAAATATTTTTGAAGGTGAATATGACCAAGTGTTTGCATGTATTACTTTAGTTGAAGAAGTAATATGTTTATTCTAAGTGAACTCTTGGAACTTCCTCGACAAGTATGGTTATAATAAAGTTAGTTTTATACATAAATCAACATAGCCCTTCCCAAGTAAGCCATTGGAATTGCCTTAACAAGAATGAGACCACTAGAGAATGAATCTTTCAACTCAAACCTAAACCTTGTCCTAACCAACTTAGTTAAGCCCCTTTTGATGTGTTAGTTGCTATATATGTTTTCTACACTTGTATGTTTGTTTGTTAGGATGCTTGTTTATTTGGTTTTGTGTTGTCAATGAATAGATTGTACGGAGAGCAACGACCTTTTGTGAAGAGAGTGTGATATCTTCACCAACTTCAACAAGGCAAGTAACACATCATAAACTACCCATTATTTTCTATATGCATTAGTTGATTTTGAGTAGTATGCATGATAGGAAATTTTACTAAGTTATACTATGCTATGCTATTATCCTAGTAGTGTGTAGCCATCCCTTTTACCTTGTTATTTTGATAGCCTTAGAATTTACTAGGTGCTATGCAATGTTACAAATTGTTTTACTAGATGTTGAGGAAAAATCCTAAGTATAACTAATGAATGAACCACCTGGGTGGAAGTGGTAAGACTGGGTTATGTTGAGTGTTGCCTCAGGGCCCTTGTTTAAGGGTTATTTCACTTGAGGTTGTCACTTGAGGATGGCCACCCAGGAACAAAGAGATTACTATGTCCCTCTAAATCTAGTAGCTTCCCGTGCAGCCTTTTGACATTATGGGCTCTGTCTTGATCAATTAAGTTGTGAGGGTTCAGCCCAGGCTTGACAAGCAGATGTAGCAAAATTTTAGGTGGAACGGGTCTTGCCGGTGGGTTTGGACTTCTTCTTCTGAAAGATCTCGTCTCAATTCTCTCCTTTCCATGATGCACTCCGGGTGTATAGGATGTTTGGGCTAATTGAAGACAAAGGGTGAAAGTGCACAACCTCTGCAGAGTCAACAAACTAAGATCTTAGCCGTGTCCCCGGTTATGGACAACTATGAGCAGCTGGACAAGGATTGACGGAAGAATCTCATCATCAATTTCAATAAGTAAAATTTTGACCAAGTGAACAGTATTGTGGTGCTTGGATCTTAATCCAATGTTGCCACCCTTTTGAAAAGAAAAGTTGGTTTTACAAAAGTGATAGGAGAAAACTGGCTTTATGCAAAACTTAGCCAAAACTCCACTCAGCCAAATAAGCATGTAGTATTAGTCTTTCCATTTATATCCACCATAGTGTTACTTGCCAATACATTAAATTGTATTGACTCCCTTGTGGCTGCATATTCCATATTGCAGATGTTTCTAAAGACGAGTGAGGATTTCGTTTAGGATCTCGAGACTATCGCCAACATGTTTTTGCCTGTGGCACATGAAGAAGATGGGCTCAATGTTTTCTATGTTTTCCGTTGTATTTCTTTCTTTTCTGCTAGTCTTCTAAGACTATGCAAGTTGTAATCCTATTTTGTAAAGACTGGATTATGCGATGTAATAGAATTTGATGCATTTGCATGATATTGCATTTTGTACTGTGGTGCTAGCAATTGATCCAGGGACTAGCACAATAAACACAGGTATTCCATCTTTATTTAAAGTTGGGATGCTACATGAAGAAACAATGATAGTCACTTGAATAGAAAACATTAATTTTTATATGATTAAAACAATTTTTAAAAATATTTTCTATGGTTCAACTATTGTTTCCTAAGACCCTTTTAGGAACTTTCATATTGTATATTTTCAACATATTAGTGAAACCACAATTAGTATCCTTTTGTTATATTTCAAACATAGAGAAATATTTAATAAATTTGGAAATGGGGTTTAGTAAAAGCAGAAAGGTTTTCCCAAATGAAAACATTGTTTTCTCAAAGTATCTTACTTGTTTTCATAAACAATTTATTTCCATAGCACTATATTATTTTCTTGATTGACATAACACTTGGAAAACAAGGATCCAACTTATATCTATTTGGGGGTTATCAATAATAGTGAAACCCTTTTTAGAGATAAGAAGAAAATATTAGAGATAACAATTCTCTAGTTTTTATATATCAAAAATATTTTCAAGATCATAATTGGGTTGAAAACATGTTTGGTGTAAGGGTTTGCTTAAGAAGAAATATTTTCTTTATGTAGAAATATTTATTTTGAAATGACTTTAGGGTTTATGGAATACAGGTATATTGGATTTTCATTTCCAAAACATTAGAACATGTATTGTTTTCTTTTGTTTCTTGCATCTCATTTGGTTTTTGGTGACTTGCATAGTATGAAAACAAAAAGTTTCAAATTTTTGTGATTTTTGAGTATTCCAAAAATCAGGGATGTTACAGACTACCACCCTTAAAAGAAATCTCGTCCCGAGATTTGGGAAGGATAGAAAGAAAGATTAGGTTTGGGTAACTGGGTTCCAGGACAACTGGGTGGGCTACCACCTTTAAAAGAAACTTTTGTGGGTAGTCTAATTTCATTAGATTGGAGTGTAGATTGATTTGAGATTGGCTTGAGTAGAACTTTCCTTTGTGGTAGAGGTGTAGACCAACATAGACCTGTTGAACTACCTTTGACACTGAGGGGTCACTCTTTCGGTCAATCAAAAGATCAAGTTGAGAGGATTTCACAACATCATCTCATTATAATGGGAACACATTTCTCAGACATTCATTGTGGTTTATTACACTGGAAGAACTTCTAGGGAAAATAAATTTATTTTCAACATGAAACTTTGCCTAAGATTCCTTCTTTCAGAAAGTCATGTTTCCTTCCTTTTCCCTTTGAGGGCATCCATTTGCATAGTGTCCTTTATCTCTGCATTTGAAGCAAGTCACTTGGCTGATGTCTCTATAGACAGGATTGGGGTTCTTCTGAAGTTTCTTCTTCTTCCTTGGTGGAGTTAAATTGGCCATCATATCTTCATACTGCTGCCCAGTATACTCAACTATGTTGGTTGAAGGTCTGGGTTTCTTGTTGGGACAATTTCTAGATAAATATCCATCTTCTTCACAAGAATAGCAATTCTTGGTGGAGTGTTTGGATGAATATGGATGTGGTGTAGTCTTGGCTCCAGTATCCATCTTGACATGGTCGATCTGAATAGTATCCAGCTTGCGTTTTCCCTTCACATCTGTTTTTCCTAAGTTCTCTTGGATCGCACTAAGCATTTCCATTTTGGCCTGTTGTCCAACTTGTTGTACCATGGGGTAAAGTGGATATTGTGTTGGAACATGTGTTGTTCCTTCACACAGAAAACAAGTAACTTGAGTGAAGTATCCTTCAGTTGAGTTGTTTGCATCACCATGGGGCCACTCATCAGGACAATCTTTGGAATAGTGTCCTATCTCTCCACAAGATTTGCAGGCTTTGAGTGTTGAAAACATTTCTTCTTCTGTCTCCTGGTTATCTCTAGTTACCAAGGGTTGATGGTTTCCACTATTGGTCATGTTTTGGGACATCATGTGCACTATCTGGGATTGGGTATCTAACACTTGTTGCATTCCTGGTGTTAACTCCATATTGGGGTTGCTTGCTTGGTTCTGGGTCATCAATTGTATCAGCTGAGTTTGAGCTTCCAGTAGCATCTGCATTGCTATTGAGTTCTCAGGGTTGTTGGCATTCTGGCTAGACATCTGTTTTGAGGTTTTAGGGAAGATGAGTAGAGGTTAGAAAGGATCTAAGAAGGTTCCTATCCAAACACAGCAGATCAAGGAAACTCATCTTACAAACAACACATAACAAACAATCTTCACACCAAACAACAAAGTTTTATAAAACAACTAATATTGTCATACCACACTCATTGGTATGATCAATACACTAACACGTTAACGTTGTTCTAACCAAGTAACTAGATTGGTGGTCTCATCTATATCTTCTTGAGCTTTTCTTCATATTCTTCTCTCCGTGTCTTGAGGTGTTCTTGATTGTTGGGAAGTCTATGTTTTTCTTCAAATTCTTCAAAAATCTTGAGTGTAGGGCTTCATGTGGTGAAAATACTCCTTGCACTTCTTGGTATGGTCATCAACAATCTTGCCTTGATGGTATTCAAGAAGTAGGTCATCTAGAAAATTTTGAAGGTGAATAGTAGATGAGAGGATATGAGAAAGATTAAGATGATTGTTTTGTTTCTAGAAAGTTTGAACATAGATAGTTTTCAATCCTAGGGTGATCAAGGGGTTATTAACAACTTGTTGCAAATTGGATATTCACTATAGTGAGAGATACTGGCACCCGCTAGCCAATCAGGGAATGGTCTCGTGTCCGTGGACACGTAAAGTTGTCCGGGCCGCTTCATCTCACTATGCCGCTAGGATCCAAAATACTCTAAGGAGATAATAACATGATCAAAAATGGCTTCCAAACCTAAGGGTCTCGAATACTACAGGCAACACAATGCTCTGATACCATTTTGTAGCATCCCAACTTTTAATAAAGATGGAATACCTGTGTTATTGTGTTAGTCCCTGGATCAATTGCTAGCACCACAGTACAAAATGAAATATCATGCAAATGCATCAAATTCTATTACATCGCATGATCCAGTCTTTACAAAATAGGATTACAACTTGCATAGTCTTAGAAGACTAGCAGAAAAGAAAGAAATACAGCGGAAAACATAGTACAACATTGAGCCCATCTTCTTCATGTGCCACAGGCAAAAAATGTTGGCGATAGTCTCGAGATCCTAAACGAAATCCTCACTCGTCTTCAGAAACATCTGCAATATGGAATATGCAGCCACAAGGGAGTCAATACAATTTAATGTATTGGCAAGAACACTATGGTGGATATAAATGGCAAGACTAATACTACATGCTTATTTGGCTGAGTGGAGTTTTGGCTAAGTTTTGCATAAAGCCAGTTTTCTCCTATCACTTTTGTAAAACCAACTTTTCTTTTCAAAAGGGTGGCAACATTGGATTAAGATCCAAGCACCACAATACTGTTCACTTGGTCAAATTTTACTTATTGAAATTGATGATGAGATTCTTCCGTCAATCCTTGTCCAGCTGCTCATAGTTGTCCATAACCGGGGACACGGCTAAGATCTTAGTTTGTTGACTCTGCAGAGTTTGTGCACTTTCACCCTTTGTCTTCAATTAGCCCAAACATCCTATACACCCGGAGTGCATCATGGAAAGGAGAGAATTGAGACGAGATCTTTCAGAAGAAGAAGTCCAAACCCACCGGCAAGACCGTTCCACCTATAATTTTGCTACATCTGCTAGTCAAGCCTGGGTTGAACTCTCACAACTTAGTTGATCAAGACAGAGCCCATATGTCAAAAGGCTGCACGGGAAGCTACTAAACTTAGTAGGACATAGTAATCTCTTTGTTCCTGGGTGGCCATCCGCAAGTGACAACCTCAAGTGGAATAACCCTTGGACAAGGGCCATGAGGCAACACTCAACATAAACGAGTCTTACCACTTCCACCCAGGTGGTTCATTCATTAGTTATATTTAGGATTTTTCCTCAACATCTAGTAAAACAATTTGTAACATTGCATAGCACCTAATAAATTCTAAGGCTATCAAAATAACAAGGTAAAAGGGATGGCTACACACTACTAGGATAATAGCATAGCATAGTATAACTTAGTAAAATTTCCTATCATGCATACAACTCAAATCAACTAATGCATATAGAAAATAATGGGTAGTTGATGGTGTGTTACTTGCCTTGTTGAAGTTGGTGAAGAATTCACACTCTCTTCACAAAAGATCGTTGCTCTCCGTACAATCTATTCATTGAAAACACAATAACAAAATAAACAAACATTCTACCAAACAAACATACAAGTGAAGAAAACAAACATAGCAAATAATCATAACAAAGGGGTTGTACCAAGTTGGCTAGGGCAAGGTCAAGATTGGAGTTCAATACTTGTTAAGGAAACTCCAAGGTTTTACTTGGGATGGACTAGGTTGAGTTTGATGTGATCTAACTTTATTATAAACATACTTGTCGAGGAAGTTCCAAGAGTTCACTAAGAATAAACATATTACTTCTTCAACTAAAGTAATACATGCAAACACTTGGTCATATTCACCTTCAAAAATATTTGAGTGACTATGTTAGTATTTTCCATTGTGGTTAGGGTAGGTCTACTAACTTCATAGCAATAGAGAAAACAATATAAAGTCTTGGGATTTTCCATTTGGGTCAATGGTTGGGCAAAAACAACTTGTTATTCTTCAACTTGTGTGGATGGCTCCAAGTCTTCACATGCTTGTGTTCTTGAAGTTCATCTTCATGCTCCTATTGTAGTTTCCTCCTTGTTGTGAGGTTCCTCTTGAACTTGATAAATCTTCATGATCTTCACTTCACTACTTGGTTTGTGTATGGGATGGTCACAAATACCACTAAGTTAATTTGAAAGAAAATTTAAGAAGAAGGATAGAAAGAGAGAGGGAGATGTCTTCTTCTGAATTTCTTCACACTTGTACTTCTTGAGTTGCTTCTAGTTGCTGTGGAGTCTAAGTCTTCTCTTCAAAACTTCTTCATTGATCTTCCTTGTAGCTCTTCATGTTGCCACCAGATTGAAAGGAGAAGAATAGAAAAGGGAAGGAAAAAGACTTAGAGAGAAAGGGGTTTAGTCTTCTAAGTGCTTCCACTTCTTGGAGATGCTTCTGAAGTTTGTTTCATTTGCTAAGTCCTTCATTGGTCTTCTATCTTCATGTTGAAAAATCTCTAGATGGTTAAGTCCTCCATTACACTTCATGGTTCTCACAAATCCCAACTTGGTGAAATCTTGAAGCAAGCATGGGGGGTGGAGGAGTAGATAGAAAGCAAAGGTACTAGTGTCTAAGGTTCACTACTTGGTCTTGTATGTGATTGACACATACTAGGGATTTGGTCTTGGCTCCAAAATAGCCACAACCAACAATGGTAGAAAGAAATAGAAACAAAATATAAGACTTAATAACTAGATGGACTACTATGATGGATTTTTGGCTAAAATACATGGTCATGGTCCAAAGGTGTCCAAAATTGTTGGGAAATGATGTCTCTGGTTAAAGGCTACCAAAAGGATCAACTTTGCCTAAGAAAACATTTTCTAATTATTTATAGAAATAATTCTATGTCAAAATACTAAAATAGACAACTTAATTTTAAAAATTTCAATTTTAATTTGTTCAAAAATTATTTTGGGACAGAGGGTATGAAAGTACACATCCTAAGGTTTCCAAATATATTTTATTTACAATTTTTGGATTTGTAGAATTTGAATTATGCCAAATTTCATCAAACAAGCATATTTGAATTTGAACAGATTTAAGTTTGTCAAATTTGAATTTGGTCAGTGCCAAAAGTTTCTAGATGTCAAGGGATTTTCAAAAAGTCCAAGATTTCTAAATTTGGCCAAGTGGTTGAAAAGATATGATGTTTCTAAGTTCTAGGGACTAATCTGCAAATCTAATTTTCATTTTCTATTCCGGAAGAAAAACAGAAAATGGGCTGCTATTTGCTGCGCTGGGCGACAGATAAGTGGCGGGCCTGGGCCGGTTACGCGCTGCGGCGGCAACATATAACTACTTAACACTCGGCTGATGTGGCGCAATCTTATTCGCTGGTACCCCTTCGATAAGTGATCTAATCACGCGCGTAGGATTTAGATCTAACGGCCAGGGATGAATGCAAGCTCACCGGGCGGCGGCACTTCGCCGGAATGGAGGCAGACGGCGGCGCTGCGCACGGGTGTGAACGGCGGGGCTTCTCCGGTGGTGCTCGAGCTCGACGGAGACCACTGGGAGATGCAGAGCGACACGGAGGAGGTGATGATGACCACGGGGAGGCTCCTGGGGCTCCGCAACCACGGCGGTGAGGTGGTCCCGAGGCGGCTGTGCTCCGACGATCTCGTCCTCGTTGCTACGCTGCACGAAATAGTACGACACGGAAATGAAAAACGCGCGCAAGGACACGGGAAAGAAAGAGAACCACAGAGGGGCGGCGGAGACTAACTCAGGCGGCCGGACACGGCAAAACACGGCGGCGGATCCCGCGGACTCCGGCGATCGATTTCTCCCGATTAGAATGATGAAACGAGGGGCGAAGGAAGGGGAAATGGGGAGGCAGTCATGGGCTATAAGTAGGAGGAAACGGCGGACTGATTCGAGGTTTAAATCTCGCGCAATCAAGGATTTGATTTCGGGAGGAAACGGAAGAGAGGGGTAACGGTCAGAGCTTGATGACGATGACGTCATCATGACGTCATCTTTCCTTTTTTTTTCTTTTTTTCTGTTTAATTAAAACCTTAATAACTTTTGTTTTAAATATCCAATTAACATGAAACAAAATTCTAAATTCATAATATTTGAAATTCTTTCTAACAATACCATTTTTGAAAACTTTTGAACATATTACATTTTTGAGTTATGAAATTTGAATAATTCATTAAAAGTGACTTAATAGCATTTTTAATAGAAAATCAAATTTAATTTTGAGAAAGGGTTTTATAAAAATAAAGAGACATTATATAAGTCAAATATCATTTTTGAAAATCATTTACACTTGTTTTGCTATTTTATATTTTGAAATAAAAATGATTTCACTAATAGCATATTAATGCCATTTTAAAATATCAATTATATAAATGAAAATTATTGGTTGAATAAAATATCAGAGACAACAATATGATCAAATGAAATTTTCCAAAATCATTTTTAATGGTTTTCATATTTTATGATTTTAAAATATGAAGAAACAATGATAGTCACTTGAATAGAAAACATTAATTTTTATATGATTAAAACAATTTTTAAAAATATTTTCTATGGTTCAACTATTGTTTCCTAAGACCCTTTTAGGAACTTTCATATTGTATATTTTCAACATATTAGTGAAACCACAATTAGTATCCTTTTGTTATATTTCAAACATAGAGAAATATATAATAAATTTGGAAATGGGTTTAGTAAAACCAGAAAGGTTTTCCCAAATGAAAACATTGTTTTCTCAAAGTATCTTACTTGTTTTCATAAACAATTTATTTCTATAGCACTATATTATTTTCTTGATTGACATAACACTTGGAAAACAAGGATCCAACTTATATCTATTTGGGGGTTATCAATAATAGTGAAACCCTTTTTAGAGATAAGAAGAAAATATTAGAGATAACAATTCTCTAGTTTTTATATATCAAAAATATTTTCAAGATCATAATTGGGTTGAAAACATGTTTGGTGTAAGGGTTTGCTTAAGAAGAAATATTTTCTTCATGTAGAAATATTTATTTTGAAATGACTTTAGGGTTTATGGAATAGAGGTATATTGGATTTTCATTTCCAAAACATTAGAACATGTATTGTTTTCTTTTGTTTCTTGCATCTCATTTGGTTTTTGGTGACTTGCATAGTATGAAAACAAAAAGTTTCAAATTTTTGTGATTTTTGAGTTTTCCAAAAATCAGGGATGTTACACCAGCTGGTTGATGGTAGTCGGAAGCTCGGTGTCAGGCCAGAAAAGCTTGTGGAGGCACATCCTAGTGGACACCAGAGTGGTGCCCAGGCCCTTGAGAAGATGAACTCGGGTCTTGATATTCTCAATTTGATCGTCGATGAAGGCCAAGTTGGTGACATCATAGCCGAGATCCTTCCGCTGCTTCCTTGCATTGGCCACAACTTCCTCTGCATTGTCATTGAGGTCCGGGAAGGTCCCTGAGAGAGGTGAAGCTGGGTAGAGTCAAGAAAAACAGATAAGGAAAACTAGAGAAGAGAAACCAAATGGAAGAAACCGGATAGGATAAGTCAGAGAGGAATTGTGACATACAGCGCGGGTCAGTGACAAGGGCCTTAAGCCGGCCAGACCATCCTTCTGAGAGAACACGCTCCTTATCCAGCAGGATTCGAGAGCTAACTAGCATGGTGTCAAGATCATTGTTCCGGGTCCGGAGGGATTCAATCTCCCTCTCCAGCTCCAACTTCTCGACCGCAGCTCGGTCCAGCGCTTCGTTCTTGAGGGTCTCGGCCTGCAGCGCTGACTTGTGGGCTTCAGCGAGCTCGCGCTTGAGCTTGAGCACCTCCTCCTTCTCGGTAGTAAGGTCTCTCTCCAGCTGGGCCTCACTGCCTGGACTTGCTGCTGCACCTCGGTAGGAGTGACGCACCCTTGGTGCTGCTCGAGGAAGGCTTTGTGCGCATCTATGAAGAGATAAACCCGATCAGCTACACAAGGAAGAAACAGAAAATGAAGGAATGAGAAGAGAGTTCAACTTACTCTCCAGAGAGGTGATCTTTCTTTGCGCCGATTCAGCCATGACTTCACAGTCCTGGTGCTTGTCGGCGAGGGCCTTATACTCACCTACAGAGAAGCAGAAATTGAGCAGAGATGAAAAAATGGGCGTAAACGCAAAACACATAAACCAAAATGCTGGTACTTACTCTCTAGAGGGGAGATCTTGGTGGTAGCATCCATGATGCCTTGCTCCAGGACAGCTCCAAAGTGGGAAGTAAGAACCAAGTTAGAAAAATGATGCAGATAAAGCACAAGCAGTAACTCGGTAAGAATAGAGGTTACCTCTTTCGCCCTTCTCCTCAAGCGCCCGGTTCTTTGCCTTGACAGCCCGGTGTGACCAGAGAAGTTGGCGGAACAGTGTGGTGCGGGTTAGAGTGCATTCCTGAAGAAGAAGATAGAGAAGGTATGAGTGGGAAGATTCGGCCCGAGTAGACTTCAACTCGGTCGAGCCTTGCCTAATCGGCCCAAATCTCGGGGACTGGATGGTCGATAAGAAAAGAGATAGAAGAAAAATGAAAAAGTTTCCAACTCGGAAATTTGGACAGTTAAGAAAGATACTTACTCGGTTGGTGTACTCGGCATCCTCAGCAGCTTTGCGCAGACAGTACATCTTGTGCGCTAAGGTACTGCTGGACGCGGCTACAACCATCGAGACAGGGCCAGCATCTGCTTTATTCCAGGCCTGGCGATAGTTGTTCAGGCTGCTAAGTCTCGTGCCGTCCTATTCCGGACGGCCAGACCTCGTGCTGTCACAGTCTGACTCGATATGGCCTATCCGGTCTAGGATAGTCTCCAAGTTTTCTCGGAGCTCGTGGGCAAGCTCCGTTATTGGGGTGGCAGATTGGATGGTAAGAGTGCCCTCCTTGCCTTTGGATCTGGTGGCGGCGAGTTTCTTCCTCCTCTTCAGCTCCTCGTGCCGCTCGGCTTCGCGCGCCTGCGGCTGCTTATTCTCCTGCTGCAGTTCGCGCCAGTGATCAGAGAAGCTCACGGGGGCAGCGGTTCCACTGATTCCTGCTCCTGGAGCTTGTTGCTCCTTGGATCCGAACTGAATTTTATGCTGCACCAACTTGGTGCTGCGAGTAATAGGGCCACTTCGGGCCGCAACATCCAGGGGCCTGGGCAGTTTGGGTTTGTTAAGTGGCTAGTCTGTTTTCTTGGCTGGGGGTTGCTGCTGCTGTGGCTGCCCGATCTCCTTGGCACCTGGCAGCGGATACACGGCAGATCGTGCTTGCCTCTGCTTCTCGGGTGGTTGCTGCTATCCAACCTGCCGGTTCTTAGGCGGCTACTGCCCGGCTTGCCCCGCAGCTCGTTTGGGTTGCTCTTTTTGGGCGGCTGCTGCTGCGGAGTCGGTGTTGCTGCTGGCGGCGTTGGCTGCTTCTTGGTGGCAGGTTTGGGAGCCTGCTGCTGCGGAGTTGGTGTTGTTGTTGGCGGTGTTGGCTGCTTATCAACGACAGTTTGTGGAGGTTGCTGCTGGGGAGTTGGTTGAGGCGCTGGTGATGTTGACTGTTGTGGCTCAGAAATGGGCTCTAGTGTGGACTGCTGCGTCTCGGTGGGGGGCTCCATCGCTGACTGCTCAATGTTGCGTTCCGGCTGCTCCGGAACCCGATCATCCTCCATCTCGGTGCCAGTGTTGTCGGCACCAAGATCTTGCTCGTCCTTAGCAGGAGAGGGCACCTTAGTCCTCTCCTCTGGCGGATCTTCCGCTTCGTCGATGGTGAGATCCATGACGCTCTGGGGTGCACTCGGCTTGGGTGGCGCATTGGTAGCGTCATCATCAAGGGCCTCGCTGAGAAGGGAGAAAGGAAGAATGAAAGTAGTGCAAACACAAAGCACAAAGACAGAGAAAGGCAGAGAAAACTGAGAGATGCAAACACAAAGCATAGCATAGAGCTTCTCGGTTAGACTTACCCATCCGCGACAGGACGCTTCTTGCGCGTAGTGTTGCGCTTAGTGGTTTTCTTGGTCTTCTTGGCAGGGGGTTCAACGGCCCCGCCGCCCGGCCTCTTCTTCGTTCCGGTGGGGGCAGCCATGGACACGGGTTGTGCGTCTATTGGCTCTTCCCCCTCCAATTGATCTGCAAGCAAGAAGGACAAATGCCAATACGAGTAAGAAAGGAAATCAGACTAAATTGAAGGGCATGCAGTAGTGGACTCGGTCACCTTCATCATCCTCGGACCAGTCCCGAATTGAGGTGGAGACTCGGGACTTACCATCCTGGCCGGCGAGCAGGATACAAAGCGTATCCTGGACGTCAAACGTCTCTGCGTCGTCCTCGGTCCGATCCGGCTCCCAGTTTTGCTCATGGATGGGCTTGTCCTCTGTTTTCTGGCGAGGAATGACCTAAGGATGCAAGCATAGAGCATAAGGGGTGAACTATATTCAATATAACCTAGTAGAGGTTATACTCGGCCTAGCATGCAAACACAAAGCATATAAAGCTATGTCCTCAAAAGGAAAATGGTTGGAGGCTCTAGTCGGTGTAGCATGCAAGCACAAAGCATAACAAGCTAAGTCCTAACAGAGGAGTCCTACTCAGCATAACATGCAAACACAAAGCATATTGGGATAAGCCTAAGGGAGAGAATCCAAAATACATCCTACTCGTTGGAATGCGAGAAACAGGAAACAAAAGCAGCTGAGTGCATAAAGAAGGGTACTTACTTTGGGGGCTGGTCGATCCCGGTTGAATGGCGCAAAACCGTAAAACCA
This sequence comes from Alopecurus myosuroides, assembly GCA_028641055.1. Classification (NCBI taxonomy): domain Eukaryota; kingdom Viridiplantae; phylum Streptophyta; class Magnoliopsida; order Poales; family Poaceae; genus Alopecurus; species Alopecurus myosuroides. Next base: position 35,548,574 of record CM054062.1, read on the forward strand.
GGTGTCCGAGAGAGTGGCCCTGAGGATGTACTTGGCCCAGATCGCCACCTTCTCTTTTGTGAGCTCGAAGGTGGTTGTCCGATGCAAATATGGGCTCCGCCCATGAAGCACATCTTGTGCGCTCGTTTTTTAAGAGGGAGAACCCGACGCTCCACCCAGCAGGCAATCAGGTCGTCCTTTCGGAGTCCTTGCTCGACCAACTCTTTCAACCGGTCATATACCCGGCATGTGTCCAGTCCCAGCACCCGCGGGCGGCTACTCACAGTCCGCTGAATGATCATGGCAATCCCCGTTTGAGTCATCTCTTTGGGGGCAGTCGGGTTGGAGGTGTTGGTAAGGACTTGTTGGCGGAAGAAAAAGTACTTTGCCCACGTGTCTACCGTGGGGTAGACACCGAGGAAAGCCTCGCAGCAAGTGACATATGTGGAGAGCATAGCAACGGCATTGGCCGGGAGATGGTGTGGTTGGAGACTGAAATGACGAAATAAATCTTGCATGAATTTAGATACGGGAAGGCCGAAGCCGCGCTTGAAATGGCTCAAGAAGACGATGTACTCACCAGGGCCAAGAGTTGGCTCCAGCTCGTTGTCGGGAGGCCTGCAGATAACGCCGGGAGGTACCCGACGGGTGTTGACTAGCCATTGGCAATCGCTGGCCTTCACATCTGATCCCTCCCGGCAGGCGCGCTTCGAGGGAGGTTCTTCCTAATGGAGATCTGTGGCAGGCTCGAGCTCCATCTGAATCTCTCCAGCGAGGAAGAACGAGGAAGAGTTGGCAGCGGAGACGGAGGCGCGAGGTCGAGGACGACGGCGCCACGCGGTGGAGACCGTGGCACTCTCGGTTGCCTCTCCGGCGAGCAGTGGCGTGCGGAGATGGATCCCTATGTGCGGAACGGCGGTGAGCGAAGGAGTCCGGCGGATTCGCGGTGGCGCTGCGAGTTCGCTGCGGATTTTTCTATGGAAAGGAGCAGGCAATGGGGGAAGTGGCGAGGAAGCCCAGACGAGGGGTGGCGCGGAGGTATTTGAACCTCCCCAGGTGCAGTTATGGCGTATGATCAGTTGCGGAGAAGATCGTGCGGCGCGGGGTTTACCACGCCCGTTGGAAACGCATAAAGCAAGTAACTCGCGCGTAACGGGCGAAGTTAATCCCACGTTGCAGATCATGGGCTCTTGAGTACCTGTATGAAGCGACACCGCGGCCTGTGGGCCCTGCGAGCAGTGGCTGACGTGTGCCACGTACCCGCATTAGACCCGACGCGTTGTGGGCAGCAGTTGCGGGACACGTGTAAAGCCTTGACACGAGAAGATAGAAGCGCTCTATTTCGAGCGGCAAGGTTTTTGGAAATTTGGCTAAGTGTTGGGATCTCGGTTGGACCCAAGTCAGCTTGACCTACCCGGCACAATGAAGAAAATCCCACAGACTAGATGGAGAAGGTCCGAGTTCAGATTGTGAGCAACCGAGTTGAGGTGCAACTCGGCTGAGATTCATCGCGGAGGTTATTTTGGTTTAAGCTGGCAGGGCCCAACGTCCAAGTTCGCCGGACTCTACCAGCTTCGGGGACTAATGTCGGGGGGACTACCCCCGAGTAGGGGTAAGGCAGGTGAGAAACAGAGTTCAACATGCTGTTTACCAAGTTCAGTCGTACCAGATTGGTACTGGCCGGGTAGGCAGCTACACGGATGTCTGCTATCCGGCTGGTGCTGTCCGGCAAAAAGAACAAGAAGCAAGAGGGAAGAATCAAGTGTCTGTCTGGATCAGCCGGGTAGCGCTCGGGTGATCCGGATAGGCGAGAAGATGTCCTACTCGGGCGTAAAGTCAATGGGGCCGTTGAGGTGAATCCCGCGTATCCAGGGGCTGTACAGGCATGCGGTTCAACTTACTAGGTGCGTGGTTATCAGCAAAGAGACGTGGGTACAGTACGGGATGGGAGCTGTCAAGTCCTGTCACTGACAAGGGGGACATGACGTGGCAGTGACCTACCCTAAGAGACTGACAAGGTGGACAATACATGTCAGCCGCCTATCGCGGAGACTTTCAGCGATGTTGTCAGCCTAATCACGGAGGCTTGCGCTGTTGTGTGCGCCGAGGCATAGTGGAGTTGTCTACTCTGTCCTTTTATTCATAGAATAGTGGTTGGCCACCAGTATATAAGGTGGCCTATCCCCTCCTGCGCGAGGGACGTTACTTACTGGCTCATTTATTACGAGGCTCGCTACTCACAAAGAGAGATAGAGAGAGAGATAGGAACTTGTCTACTCGGCAGAGCATAATACAGAGAGAAAGGCAGGAGTAGGGGTGTTACCTCCACACGAGGGCCTTGAACCTGGGTAGATTGTTGTGTTTGCAGTGTTCCTGAGCGTGCCATCTAGGCGTGCGATCCCTCCCCGGATACCTACAGCATCCATCGGCCCCAAACTCAAAGCCATCCCATGGCATGTGTCTTTTCACATCCACGACACATTGGGAGGTAGGGTAGCTCCATTCTTCCTCATCTTAATCATAACTCTCCTCCTCTTTTTCATCCAATGAGCTTCCAGATTCAGGAATTTCTTCTTCCATAGGCTCCTGCAAGGCATTAGTCTCTTCCTTTGGTGGAGAGCATTTATACAATTATTTAAGAATATAGCCATTTTCTTCCTTTTAATTATCAAAGAAAAATTCAAGTATATCATAAATCTTATATTTATAAAGTGCATCATCAATATTTTAAAGCAAAAAAGCAATTTTGAATGCACCCTTCCAGGCAATAAATTCTTCAATTTGTTCCACATAATAAAAGTCATAATTTCCCTTAACATAAGATGCTATGGTAACATTATCATTATACTCACATTGAAAAGGGAGGTTTTTATACCTCCTACACCAACAAGATTTATCAAAGCAATAAGTAACATTATAAGTAGAGCACATGTTTTTAGCATAGTTATTCAATTTATTAATTTGTTCCTATAAATGTATCCCTTTTTGTGACAAGCGGTGTTCCTTATAATATTTTTGTTGTTCTTCCGTGAACCCACCTTGCCAATAAAATCTAGTTTCAAAGAAATCAATAATTGATAGCAAGCATGATGAAGAAAGTAAAAAGCAAAACAATAACAAAGTAAAAATGATCGGATGTAAGAGACTCCCCTTGCAGAAATCATCTTCCTCCCTGGCAACGATGCTAGAAAAGAGCTTGATGGCGTGTAACACACGTTCGTTGGGAGACCCCAAGAGGAAGGTATGAAGAGCACAGTAGAAAGTTTCCCACGGAAAGAAACCAAGGTTGAATTGACCAGTAGGAGAAATAAATCACTTCCGAAGGTTGTTGGCAGCTGATGTTGGCAGGGCGCACTACCGGTTTAGAAGCAACGTGGAATCTACACAACACAATCAAGTTACTTTGCCCACAAAACAGTGAGGTTGTCAGTCTCACCAGTTTTATTGAAAACAAAGGATTAGACGTATAGTGTGGAAAACAGTACTTGTTTGCAGTAACTGAAAAGAGAACAATGATGGAAGTGAATGAGAGGAAAACAATGTTTGCAGTAGGTTGTATTATCAGTGTAAAGAAAGGACCGGGGTCCACAGTTCACTAATGGTGTATAGAAACATGTAGCATAAGACATGAAAACAACATGAAACATTTAGATACGTTTGAACTTAGCGTATAGAAACATGTAGCATAAGACATGATTTGGCCAAGTAGATGCTTGTGACTCCAAGAGAGGTTATTTATGCTCGATAGTGGGTTCATGCCTCCAGAAATCAGCGCTCGAGTGACTCAAACGTGCACGGTTGTGGTGTGTTGTTACCACTAGGGATAAAATAATGATGCTTAGTCTACATGTATTTTGCATTGTTTACATTACACACAATACTTCATGCAATAATCTGTTGTTTGCAACTTAATACTGGAAGTGATGCGGATGTTGACCCGAAGGTGGATTATTTATGCAAACATGCGCTGGATAGCAAGTCTATGTACGTTGTTGTAATGCCCTGTTAAATATCATATTGAACATCTTGTCATATATTGCATTGTCATGCCCTCATTATTCGCCAATTGCCCAGCTATAATTTGTTTATCCAACATGCTAGAAATATTTATGGAGAGACACCACTAGTGAACTGTGGACCCCGGTCTATTTTCCTCATACTATTAAACCACCTACTGCAATCATACTATTCTCGACTTTTTCCTCCAATCGTCACTGTTTTATGCACCATACGTTTAATCCCTTTGTTTTAAGCAAGTCCGGAGAGATTGAGAACCTCTCTGTTTCGTTGGGGAAAAGTAGTGGGTTTGTTTGTGTACAGGTTCCACGTCAGTTGCCGCACTGGCAACCTTCTGAAGAACCTCCGTGTCCTCCTGGATTCGATAACCTTGGTTTTCAAGGGAAAGCTTGCCGCTGTTCTACATTAGACTTTGCGCTTGGAGTAACCTAACGAACAACATGCCCCCAAGACATCATTGTCCTCAATGCCTCTGGCGGACAGACGATACACGAGTAAATCTCCCTGGTGTACTCCAAACGCGCACTTCCTCGGGTTCAGCTTGATCTGATACGCGTCGAGTGCTGCAAATTTCACTCGAAGGTCATCGATAAGGGTTTATGCCTCGTTCGGCTTGACCACAATATCGTCTACATACACCTGCGCATTTCTGGCAGTCTGCGCTTTCAGGCAATTTTGCATCATACGTTGGTACGTCGCACCCGCGTTTTTCAACCCGATCAAAAGGCATCATGGTGTAGCAGTATACACCAAAAGGGGCGATGAATGTGGTTTTTCCCCGTCCTCTCGCTTCAAGAATATCTGGTTGTACCGTTAATATGCGTCGATGAACGAGAGTCCCCCGCAACCTGCAGCTGAGTCGATGGTCTGATCAATGCGCGGTAGTGGGAACCAGTCTTTAGGGCAGTGTTTGTTCAATGACGTGTAGTCTATGCACATCCAAAGAATTTCAGTATTTTTCTTGGCTCTAAAAAACAACGATTGGTCTGCTGTATTGATTTTGCGTCCTTGAAGATTTCTAGTGAGTGCTCGGCGAATTTCCTAGATAGTCCTGGCATGTTCGCCGGGGCACATGTGGAGATTTTTCATTGCCCACAGAGAAATTTGACGAGCGCGCTTACCTATGCGGTAGGCAGAGTTTTGGACACAAGTACTGTCTTTGCTGGATCAGTTGGGTGAACTTGATATTCTGTTGTGTCCTTTTTCACGTCGAAATCCATCTCTAGTGTTATTTTCTTTGTCAGGGGGAGGATCGAGTGATCAATCATAGCAGCTATGTTTGCCAATTTCTGCTGCATTCTGAATGACTGCGATATTTTGTTGAACTCGATGTTGCAACTATAAGATTTTTTGTAGTTTCCGTGCACTGTTATTACCCCTAGGTCCTGGCATTTTGAGCATCAGGTATGCGTAGTGGGGTACTGCCATGAATCTCACAAATGTTGTCCTGCCGATTATCGCGTTATATTGGGACGGCCAATCGGCTACTTTGAAGTTGAGTTTTTCTTTCCTGTAGTTGTCACGTTCTCCAAAAACCACCTCATCTGCTACTGTACCCCAGGGTTCGACTGCTTTTCCAGGCACGATACCATGGAATGAGTTCTCTGATTGCTTCAGGTTGCTTATTGGTATATTCATTTCCTTCAATGTTTTTGTATAGATGATGTTGATCCCGCTTCCTCCGTCCATGAATACCCAGTTTAGATCATAGCCTCTGATTTGCGGTTTGAGTACTAGTGCTACCTTTCCTAGGAAGAGGACTCGAAGTGGATGATCGACTCTAGAAAAGGCAATGTTTCCATCGGACCAATCCAAAAACTCGGACCAATATTTCCGCTAGATTCACCATTTTGGTAATGAGATTTTGGCTTCTTTTGGAGGGAGCGCCTTTATGTATCATGTCTACTTTTCTTTTTGGCTCCGAGTATCTGTCTTCTTCCGGGTAACCCACCCTATAGCGATGTTGTATTGATGCGGCTTGTTGTGCTCTAGGTGCTCCTTGTGCTGGGGGTTGTTGTTGAGGTTGGGCGACTGCTGGTGCTGGGGGAGGTGGTGGTGAACCTATTTACAGTGCTTCTGGAACAGTCGGGAATCCTGCTTGCTGGGCTTCCCTCTGTTTTATGAAAGATGCTGCCATGAGTAGGCTGAATCTGCGGCACTCCTTCAATTTGTGGCTGGATCTGCGTATCCCATTGTCGTCGTTGTACATACGGTTTGGGCATGGTGTTGGGAGAATGGATAAGGGGGACCCCAAGGTGGTCATCCCTGAACTGGATTTGACAGAATACGGTTCATTATTGGACTGCCGGTTTATCTCCAGAATCGGCAAGAAAGGGAGAACCGGACTACGACGCGAAGACCCGGAAGTCCAGAGGAAGGATCGCACCGAAGATATGACCCGGCCAATGCCCAAAAAGGCCCGATAATGCTGCAGCCCGAGCGGAATGCCCAAGACCTGGCGAGACGTTCAGAACCGGGGAGCAGTCCAGAACCGATGGAGCTAACCCGGATCCCAAGGTGAACTGGCAGAGGTTTTGAAGCCCGAATCTTGGTAGGACTCCAAGGAAGGGCATGACCAAAATTATCCTGTAATCCCTGGAACTTGTCTGCTATATAAAGCAAGTTCATGTGACGTAGAAAGACAAGTTCTAGTTCATAGAAATAGCTCTCGAGATATCAAAAGCCGGAATCACTCCTTGTAATCGATACCTGGAATTATCAATAGCAAAGAAGCAGGAGTAGGTTTTACCCTCCATAGAGGGGCCGAACCTAGGTAAACTCGTTTTTATAGTTCCTACCATAACCCTTTTGATACTTCGCTTAGAAGCTATCGTCTCACAATCTAGTTCTCGCCTACCAGGGATTGCGAAACTCGCAATCGGCCGGCTTAGGAGGAGCCAACGCGGAAACTACTACAACCACGATACCTGGGCCTAGAGTTCACTTTCATCAAATTTGGTTTCTAGGTTCCCTTTGGTGGAATTCATGTTTTCGTCGGGTTTGTCGGATGAACCGGCATGGAGCCGGATTAGGAGTTAGACTCGGTTTCTAGGGAGGCTACGACCGTGCATTCACATAGAGAATCCTCGGTCGGGTACAATGAACAAGATGAAACATGTTCTATCCACTAGCTCTTTGGAGATAGGTTAGGTGAAAGCCTGGATCAGGAACTAGAGAGCCCCCAGGAACCGGTTCAACATACGACCGTCTACATGGCAAGAAAGAACCTTCCCACAGAACCGAGGTATGATGCTAATGGAAATATTGTTCAAGTTCTTGTAATACAATTCTAGGAGCAAGCGGAAATACAGTTCAGGGAGGACCAGGAGCGTCAGGATCAGGGGAAGAGGAACCAGTAGTACCACCTCCGTTCGTACCGAGGCCTGAACTTATGAAAACTATGGACTCGCTAAATGAACTGCTCGCAAATACAATTACAGTTGAGAACCTATAACATCATAACACAATGATAGTGAGACTTTGACAAGAATTAACCCGCGCTCGTCAGGAGATCCAGACAGAGGCTACTTGTATAAATGAGGCGTAGACAAATGTAATGCAGGAGATTTCTCGTTCAGACGCAGAAGGGATCCATCTAGGTTTTAGGCAGAGAGAGTTGGCTTCAGTTCAGCACCGACGTGACTAGACCTGGCTAAATACCGGTTTTGGAATAGAACTTGGACCAACCAACCTTCAGGAGCATTTCCAGCCCCCAACAAGAATGCTAGGCCCTGCAGGACCGCCGCCAACAGCGGGACCTGCTATGCCCCCGCCCGACCCGGAGGTGAACCAGAATCTGCCAGTTGAGCCTGTGTTTCCAGCCTATGCTAAATCAGCACGTGAACCCGATGCAAAATCCAGTTTATCAGCAACCTATCCCACAACAGCCTAAATGTTTTCTAACACCTCAGGGTCATTTCAACAATCCAATTGATAACATCTGGGCGACAACAAATAGTTAGGATCAAATACCAGTTGATGAAAATAATCTGGAGTAGAAGCCCAAAAGACCATCGAGATGTTGCAAACTGCGGCTGTTCAGCAGATGAATTAAAGTAACCAGGAAAAAATCCACTCGACACCATACAATAGCAGGAACTCGTTACCAAGAAGTCACCACGGGAATTCTCCAGTTCCAGCAGGGTCCAGCAACACAAACAGGCAACAACCAGTTCAACCAAGGCCTGCAGTTTCGCACGTCCCTGGAGTCATCAACACAGGGCATAGGAGGAACTGAAAACAGAAATATGGATTATGTACAGGTGTCAGTTCAAGTCATAAATTCAAACCCGGTTAATATGACCTCTGCAGCTATTGGGTCATAGAGGATTTGGGTCATGGAGGATTGGAATTCAGTGTCTTGGACCAGTAATTAGAAACAAGGGGATCCCAACAGACTTTAATGGACCTCGGAAGGTTCCCAATTATACTATAGACAAGGAGCCTGCAGATTGGATAGAGAGTTACGAGATGGCAATGGAAATTCTGGAAGTTACTGATCCAGTTTGTGCTCGGTATTTGAGTATGATGCTTGAAGGACCTACGAAATCCTGGTTAAAAAAACTTACCCCCAAACTCGATCAACAATTGGCAAGAATTGAAGGTCATTTTATCAAAAAAAAAATCAAGGAACTTGCAAGCGAACAACTACGATCACACACCTGGAAAACTATGATCAGAAAGAAGGAGAATCAGCCCAGCATTGGTCACGACGTGTGGCGGAAATTATCCACTCTTCAATCGGTATCACAACTCAGCAAGCAGTCATAGCCATGGAGAGGAACTAAAAATTTGACCCCCTAAGGCATAAACTGGGACGCATCAAGAGATATGTTACATATATGAGTGAACTTATAGATGCCATGACCAAGTATGCTGAGTTTAATAAAATAAAGCACACAGACTCCGATGATGAGAACTCAGGAAAAGGAAAGAAGAATGGAGGCAAGAACAACCAGAACCCGAATCAGAACAATGGGAATCAACAGAGCCAGAATAATAAGAAGAGCAAGAATGGCGAAGGGACAGCAGATTTGGTGGCCAATAAAAACACTGGATACAAAAACCAGCGCCAGAAACAATAATTTTAGAGGGAACCAAAATTTCCGTCCAGACAATTTTCCCCAAGCTCATCATGCTTTGAAGGGACCGTGTCCGCGTCATAGCAAGAACGGAAAGATAGCAAATCACTCTAGGGAGAATTGCTTCATAATGCAGGGTGTATGGCCTAGTGGAAATAACAACAACTATGGACTGGCAAATAATTGAGGTGGTAACCCAGGAAATACGGGAGGAGGCCACCCAGGAACCGGAAATCACGGTCCAGGAAATCAAGGTTCAACCAATCAGGGTATGAACCAGGGAGGACCTCACCAGGGAGGAAAATCCGGATTCTCAAATAATCCCAAGCAACTTAGTCAAGGGCAATATCACGTGTTCACAACCAGTTCATGTAGGAGAGATCGAAAAATACAGAAACATGTAGTTAATGAGGTGGCTCCTAGAGTAGCTAGAAGGCTAAACTGGTCAGAACAACCCATCACTTGGAGTCGAGCAGACCACCCTTCTCGAGTTGATAACCCGGAGGTGTAGCATTGGTTGTAGCTCCATAGGTCGGAGGATATAAACTAGATAAAGTTATAATGGATGGAGGAAGTGGGATAAACATATTACATTATGACACCTTCAAGAGGATAAACCTACAGGAGAAGCAACTTTAGCCATGATCAACTATTTTCCAGCGGATCGTTCCTGGTAAGTCAGCTCAACCAGTTGGCAGGATTTATCTTGAAATTTCTTTTGGAACCATGGATAATTACATGTCGGAGATTTTGGCATTTAGAGTTGTCAAGTTCAAAAGCCCATATCATGCTCTGTTTGTGCGACCCGCTTACGCCAAGTTCATGGCTAGGCCCTGTTACGTCTACCTTAAACTGAAAATGCCAGGTCCCAAGGGGAATATTACAGTAAATGGAGATAGAGTTATAGCTATGGAATTTGAGGAAGGTGACACAACCTATGCTGAGCAGCATGTGCTGAGGAAGAACTGAAGTTGTACAAACTCCAGGTCGATCATGAAGATATGACGTTGCTCAAGAAACTATCCATTGAGTCTAAACTGAAATTCAAGTCAGCTCAGGACACTAAACTGGTATATTTCACCCCATGCGACTTTTCAAAACAGCTCAGCATGCGGGCTCGTATGAATGATAAATAGGAAAGTGCGCTCATCAAGTTCCTCCGTGAGAATCAGGACATCTTCTCATGGAAGCCTTCTGACATGCCAGGTGTTCCGAGGGAACTTGCTGAGCATAGATTAAATGTGGATCCTAAACAGAAACCCATACAATAGTTCCTTCGTCGTTTCAATGACAAGAGACGAAAGGATATTGGAGAGGAGATAGCTCGGCTTTTGCCAGTCGTGTTTATTGTAGAAGTACTTCATCCAAAGTGGTTGGCAAATCCTGTTCTGGTCTTGAAGAAAAACGGTTCCTAGAGGATGTGCATCGACTATACATATCTGAATAAAACTTTTCCCAAGGACCCGTTTGCATTACCTCGTATTGCTCAGATCATTGACTCTATAGCTGAATGTGAACTGTTATGTTTCTTAGACTATTATTCAGGTTATCATCAGATCAAGATGAAGGAGGAAGATCAGGAAAAAACTTTGTTCATTACTCCCTTTGGCGCATTTTGGTACACGTCTATGCCCTTCAGACTTAAAAACGCGTGAGCTACTTATCAGCGCATTCAGAACTGTTTGGAAAAACACCTTGGGCGCAATGTACACGCTTATGTGGATGATATAGTTCTCAAGTTTCACAGAGGAGATACCCTAATTTCAGATATGGAAGAAACATTTGCAAGTTTACAGAAGTATCAAATGAAGTTAATCCCAACAAAGTGCGTTTTCGGAGTACCGGCTGGAAAATTACTAGGTTTCATAATTTCTGAGAGAGGAATTGAGGCAAACCCGGAAAAAATTTAGGCTATCCATAGTCTGAAAATTTTGGTTTGTCTAAAAGACGTCCAGAAACTGATAGGGTGTGTTGCAGCTCTGAGATGGTTTATAAGAAAACTTGGAGAAAAAGAAATACCTTTGTATCGGCTCTTAAAAAATACTGCCAAGTTCGTTTGGGATCAAGAAGCTGACAACACCCTAGAAGCTCTCAAAAAACAACTCTCCAATGCTCCCATATTGGCCACACCTGAGAAAAAATATCCTATGTTACTATACATCACTGCAAACAACAGAGATGTTAGCGCGGTGGCAGTTGTGGAAAGAGCTCCTAGAGACTTGGTTATTATGTTAGTGAGGTCCCGACAGACTGAAAGCAACGATATCCACACTGGAAGAACTGGTTTTCGCGTGTTCATAGCAAGTCGTAAACTGAAACATTATTATCAGGAACACCGCATCACAGTCGTCAGTTCCGCTCAGTTATCAGACATTATACAGAACAGAGAAGCAAGATGACGAGTCACCTAGAGCGCAATTGAGATGGGGCCATACCACATCAAGTATGATCCAAGAACTACAATCAAGTCTCAAGTGTTAATCGAGTTTATAACTGATTGGACGCAGTTACAAGGTCCACCGGAGAAACTTGACACCAAATACTAGACCATGCATTTTGATGGGTCACGACAATTGGAAGGATCAGGAGCCGGCATGGCTTTTACATCCCGATGAGGTGATAAATTTCATTATATTTTACAGATCTCATTCAGTTGCACTAATAATGCGGCAGAATACGAGGCTTTACTCCACGGGCTTCGAATTGCAAAAAAAATGAGTATAACCAGGATTCGTTGCCTGGGAGATTCAGACCTCGTTTCTCAGCAAGTCAGGGGAACCTGGGATTCCAAGGACTCTGTTATGGAAGCTTACAGGCGAGAAGTTACCCAGCTAACAGGACATTTTCAAGGTTATCAAGTTGACCACATTGATTCACGAGTTAACGAAGCAGCTGCCGCACTATCTCGTTTGGGGTCTCAGAAAAAACAGGTTCCACCTAATGTCTTCCTAGACGAAAAATTCATAGTCCATCAGTTAAAGTCCCTACAGAGGAAGACTCGGTCAATCCAGATCCTGAGACAGAACTGGTAGCACCTCTTCATGCAACACCAGACTGGACAGAACCATATTTGGCTGCAAGAGTGTCGGGGGGCTACCCCTGAGTAGGGGTAAGACAGGTGGTAAAACAGAGATCAGAGTATTGTTTACCGGGTAGGTGGCTACCCGGGTACCTGGTATCCGGTAGATGCTACTCGTTAGTAAGTATTGAAGACCAAGAGAAGATAAGGAGGAATATTGGAATCGTCCGAGTAGAGATCAAGTGGTCCGAGTAGATGAGCATCAGTCCTACTCGGGCATTAAGTCAATGGAGCCGTTCTGACAAGATCTCGCGTATCCCGCAGCCGTACAGGCGTGCGGTTCAACTTACAAGACACATGATTATCTGCGCTACGGCGTGGGTATAGTGAGGGTGGGCATCTGTCTTGTCTTGTCACTGATACGGGGGACAGGACATGTCAGGGGCCTACTCTGTGAGACTGACAGGGTGGACAAGTCCTGTCAGCCGGACGGCGCGACTTCTCGCACCAGCGTCAGCCGGAACACGGAAGCGTGCTGCCGATGTCACAGTGGCGTTTTCTTATCATGTACTTTCTATTCATTGTTTACTCAGCTGGGTACCAGTATATAAGGTGCCCAGCCCCCTCCTGCGCGAGGGACGTTGCCCCAGTGAGCATTTATTGCACGAGCAAGAGCTAGAGGTAGAGAGAGCAAGAGAGTGGCTACTCGACTGAGTGCCTGATTTGTACTGTGGCTACTCGGATATACCATATACAGAGAGATAGGCAGGAGTATGGGTGTTACCTCCACACGAGGGCCCTGAACCTGGGTAGATCGAGGTGTTTGCAGTGCTTTCCGTGCGCGTCTACTCGACGTGCGATCCCTCCCCGAATACGTACAGCGTCCATCGGCCCCAAACCTTAAGCCATCCCATGCCATCTGTCTTCACCACTCCACGGAAGTTGGCGCCCACCGTGAACGGTAGTTTTGCTGGGGTTCATATTCGGACGGGACCCGTTTCTGCTTCGGGGGAGCGTGTGGTCTGTGGCCTTGTCCACATATTCGGATCCTTCGACTTCGTCATCGACAACGCCGGCAATTTCGGCGGCAGGCCCGTGCCTGCAGGAGGCTCGGTCCTCTCCTTCGGCGCGCACCTGGTGTATGTCGCCACCACCGTCATCCGCGAGTTCCCGGAGGAGGTGCTCGTCGCGGATGATCCTCCTGCTGTACTCGCTGCCCGCGGGAAGCCAGTTGGCTGCTCTGCGGACAACATGGAGGTGATGATGGCGGGCCCGGATATCGATGCCGGGAAAGGCACGGCCACTGCAGCTGAGGTCGTCGAGGAGCCGGCTGCTGCGAGGGTCCACAAGCCCTACGAGATGCCCCGGAATATTCCGGGTTACGTGGCTCCTTCCACGTCAACGGCTATACCGGCTGCTCGCGTTGGCGCCACCGAGCAGCTGGGCATGCCGCCTCCCACCGATGCGGACCTCATCGCGTTGAAGGCGCAACTCGAGCAGCAGCGTCAAGCGCTACTCGCGGAGGCCCAGGAGCTGGATAAGGTTAGGCTTGAGCTTAACCTGGATCAAAATGAGTACAACAGAGCGCATGGCTTTACTCCTGTTTCTAGGCTGCCTAGCAAGCTAGGTACTATCCGTCGCAACTTGGGAGCTGAGCTAGCCAGAGATGGTAGGGCTGTTAGTCTATCTGCTAGTTTGAACACTGCTGGTAGGCCAAAATATAGCTCTCCTGCCAAAACTCTTAGGGCTGCAGAGGCAGTTGCAGCCGAGTTGTCGCATCTCACTGGCGACGCTCGCGCTAGGCAGCAGGACAGGCTCAATGAGCTAGTGCTAGAAGCTGGCAGGCAGAACGAGGCGTTCCGGAAAGCCAATCCGGGTGCTGGTGCTTCCCATGTTGTTCACTCGCATGGGGGAAAGTCGGTGGATCAGGCCTCACCGCCGCTTCCCGGCGGTGAGAGGGCCCAGAGCGTGACCTCTGGGAGAAACAAACAAATGCAGGTGTACGACCCGGCTGTCGTCGGAAAATAGCACGCTGTAGAGCGGCAGCCCAGCCAAAAACACAACTCTGCAGGAGCAGGCTATAAAACCACCAAAGCTCGCAGCAAGGGACAAGGAGAAAACCGAGATGGCCCATCTCGGCATCAGGCTGCCAACCCGGTTCAGTAGAGGGTTCAGCCGCAATCAGTCGTGGCAGCGGCCAACCTGGTTATTCAACCCGGTCCTGTGCAGCAGGACCGCTATGATGATGGATACTCGGCAATTGAGCTAGCCGGGTACGCTGATCCCAACGATGACGTCACTGGCCGTTTGGGTGACAGGATGCTGGATCCCAACGATGCAAGGTACAAGTTGGACCGGATTCACCGGTCCGAGCAGATTGAAAAGAGGGGGCCACCCGGCCCAAGCTGTTTTGGCCACCGCATCATGGGAGAGCCTTCCGTGAACAAGTTTCAACTGGCCAGGGGGACCAAGTCGTATGATGGGAGCACCAAGCCGGATGACTGGTTGAATGACTATGTCACCGCCGTGCATATTGCAGGCAGCAACCGGAGATGGGCGGTGAGATACGTCCCGCAGATGCTAGAGGGCCCTGCCCGGATCTGGCTGAATAACTTGCCCAAGGACAGTATCAACTGCTGGCTCGACTTCTCGGAATCCTTCATCAGCAACTTCACCAGCACGTACAAGAGGCCGAATAGGCCGCAGCAGCTCTCGGCCGAATGGACAATATCAAGAATGGTGTGTATCCGAGATAAGCCTCAGCAGCTCTCGAATGGTGTGTATCCGAGATAAGCCTCAGCAGCTCTCGAATGGACAGTATCAAGAATGGACAGTATCAAGAATGGTGTGTATACAAGAGGCCGAATAGGCCGCAGCAGCTCTCGGCCGAATAAGCCTTCTTGATGCTTGCAAGCCGAGAGCTGCTGCGGCCTATTCGGCCTCTTGTACGTGCTGGTGAAGTTGCTGATGAAGGCTTCCGAGAAGTCGAGCCAGCAGTTGATACTGTCCTTGGGCAAGTTATTCAGCCAGATCCGGGCAGGGCCCTCCAGCATCTGCGGGACGTATCTCACCGCCCATCTCCGGTTGCTGCCTGCAATATGCACGGCGGTGACATAGTCATTCAACCAGTCATCCGGCTTGGTGCTCCCATCATACGACTTGGTCCCCCTGGCCAGTTGAAACTTGTTCACGGAAGGCTCTCCCATGATGCGGTGGCCAAAACAGCTTGGGCCGGGTGGCCCCCTCTTTTCAATCTGCTCGGACCGGTGAATCCGGTCCAACTTGTACCTTGCATCGTTGGGATCCAGCATCCTGTCACCCAAACGGCCAGTGACGTCATCCGGCAATTGGGAAGCCTTGGATGCCAACATGGCGTCCTACCGGTTTCTGGTGCAAACTATGACTGGGTCCTTTGAAGGGTGTGAGTTCCATCACATACACCGAGCTGAGAATGATGCAGCTGATGAACTGTCCAAGTTGGGGTCTTCTCGGCAGTTTATCCCGGCTGGGATTGCCTTGGAGCATTTGAGAAAGCCATCCATCAAGCCATCCCCCAACTCGGAGTCCATCTTTGTTCCATTTCTGCCAGGATCGGAAGTGGTTCCCATGGAGATTGATTGGGAGGCTGCAAAAGAGAACCCGGGGACTGTCGTCTCCAACCCGGGGACTGGCACCTGCAACCCGGGGACTGCTCCATTCAACCCGGGGACTGCTCCATTCAACTCGGGGACTGTCGCATTCATTGAGGGGATCATTTCTCAGTACTCGGGGACTCGTCTCCAACTCGGAAGAGGTCATGGTAGCTGATCCAATGGAAGTGGACAAACCAGTGTTTCCTATCCGGGAGACACCGAGTTGGGCTCTGCCCATATTATCCTTTCTAACGGATGGCTCGTTACCGAGTGATGAGGTCACGACTAGGAAAATACAGAGAAGATCCAAGGGCTACACCATCTTCAACCAGGTGCTGCACAGAAGGAGTCCTACTGGTGTGCTGCAACGCTGCGTTGAGCCATATGAAGGAGAAGAGATCCTTAGAGAAATACACCAGGGAGAGTGCGGGCATCATGCCTCTTCTCGGGCTCTGGTCAACAAGGCTTTTCGGCATGGATTCTTTTGGCTCACTGCTTTGCGGCAAGCTGAAGATATAGTGAGAAAGTGCAACGGGTGCCAGAGGTTTGCAAGCAAGATTCATATGCCAGAATCCGAGTTGAATACCATTCCCATTACTTGGCCGTTTGCTGTCTGGAGTTTGGATATGGTAAGCCCCTTCAAGCCAGCTAGAGGCAACATGACTCACATCCTGGTCATGGTTGACAAATTCACCAAGTGGATTGAGGTCAAGCCTATTCGGAAGTGTGATGGAGTCACAGCTGTGAGTTTCCTGAAGGATATCATTCTGAGATACGGCTACCCGCACATCATCATCACTGATAATGGCACAAACTTTGCTGAGGGTGCATTCGCAAGATTCTGCAGGGAGAAGCGGATCCGGCTAGATGTTTCATCAGTTGCGCATCCGTCCTCCAATGGGCAAGTTGAAAGAGAAAATGGCATGGTCCTATCCGGGATAAAGCCAAGGCTGGTTGAGCCATTACAGCGAACCCCTGGTTGTTGGCTGGACGAGTTGCCGACGGTGTTGTGGAGTCTAAGGACAACCCCTAACCGATCAACCGGATACACACCATTCTTCCTGATATATGGAGCTGAGGCCGTGTTGCCCACTGACCTAGAGCATGAATCGCCTGGAGTAACCCTCTACACTGAGGCGGAGGTGAGAGAAGCTCAAGAGATGTCGCACCCGGACTTCTAGGGGATACTCACAGTCCGTTAAACAGTAGATAAATGGCTTACGGGGCATACCGGCACCCGCATCTCAATATGAGCAGGCCAACACGTGAACGTGTGACAACCATTATCTTACTATTCATCGTCTGCGCAAACCATCCCATAGAAATCCAGATACTTCCGTTGACGTACTTCAACCATACACACATGGTACGTCAACGGCGTTTAACAATTGATATCACAACAGATCTCTACGACACAAAAGATTGAAATAAGTTGCAAATGGCCCTCATTAGAGCAGAGATAGCAAATACAATCATTCAGAGGGCACATGCCCCAACAATTCATCATTACATCTCAGCGGAAGCATTCAACATGTCTGAGTACAGACAAGAACCAAATAGGCCTAAGAGGCCGGAAACGAAAAGACGGAGCCCATCCACGAAGTCTCGGATCCTGCCCGGGTCCGCTATCTACTCGTCAGCAGTCTCGTCATACTCCACGTAGTAGCCACCATGTAGATCCTCGGAAACGTCGTCTGCGGAAACCACAACCCCAAAGGGGTCAGTACATAAACGTACTAGCAAGCAAGACTCACAGTTCACCAAAGTGTAACCCGTCAACACCAAGCACAGATGCCTTGGGTTCAACGGAAGAGAGGGGATATGAAAGATGCTGCAACTGGCTGCGCTAACCAACTATAGAGATTCTACCACTTCCGGCTAACAGAAAGGAGATAAGATCGGCGATTGTAACCAACTGAAAGATAACTTCAAACAAACCCATCCTGGATCTCGCCCCTTATCCAAAGAAGCAATCCGAGGATAACTCACACAGTTGTATTAAAGGTGAGTCAAGTTATTGTGTCATCAACCTATTACTAGTCAAGTTATTAATCATTGAGTGTAACATGTTTGATCATTATGTTTAAGTTGTCCTGAGTACTTGTTAGCCAGTACTTTCACCAAGTAATCCATAACCGCGGAAAACACGGCTTCTCGAGAAGATTATCCCTGCAGGGTTGCACCAATTTGGCCGTACACGTATGAATAACCCGCCAGATGGGAGATCACCCCACCAAGCGGGGCACTCAACACAACCAACCATTCTTCGCATCAAGCCCAAAGCACCTTGGGCGCACGGCTAATTGAGCCCAGAAGAAAATGGACCCTCATAGCACTCTAAGAACGTGTCCCCCTATATGCCGACTACGAAAGTTCCACCCTGGCCTGGGCTCGCAAAAACATGCATGCGGCAAATGGAAAACACGAACTAAATGAGGCGATTTGGACGAGATGCCAATCAGGTCAAGTTGAGGGGGGCGCCCATACTCGCTTCCCACATGCGGGTAGTGCGCTCATCATGGATCAGTAGACAAGACCCTTTTCCTATTAGGGTCGACACTAGCAGGCTTCAAAACCTCTCATGGGCCTCCTGCCAGTGCCTTATCATCATATTTATTGTTAATAGTAACATCAGCATGATTGATTGATTAAACATCGAGCCCCCACAACGTAATAGAGTAGTAACAGAAAGTAACGGATAACAAACTCGAGCAAAAGCAACCTAAGCATGCTAGTGAGACACTGGCTCAAACAGTGGGTTGTAGGAAGGGAGATGAGGCAATATCAGGTTTTAAGGGATTCATGTGATAGGTTCGTAACAGAACAACTACTACTAAGGCTAGCAGAAAAGAACAACGGAAAGTATCGGTAACCAATGTTGAAAGGAACACAGTGGTTCATGTGAGTGATAACTTGCCTGCAAAACCCAGTAGCCTGGTACTGAGCTAACTCCTTAGAAGGGGTGTCGTAAGGATCGTCGGTCTCAACGTCGTCGTGTATCCGAGAAGAAGCAAACAAACAATGCAGAAAGATAAACAATCAATATCATGGCATAGTGCACAAACATGGGATGATGCATGACCATTTAATTGATGCATAGAAATAAACTAGTTGACAAGATAACAACATGATTAAATGGACCCTCATGCAATTGGATTGCATATGAAAAGCCCATGAATTATGGTTGAATTAATTGTTTTACAACTAACCAACTTGTGTAAGTGAGTTAGCATGATGCATGGATGAGGAAAACAGCAAAATAACAACAAATTAACAACAAATAACAATAATAGATGCAAAGGAAAAGGAATAAAACAAGTTTGGAAAATTTGGTTACTTAAACATGTCACACAAACAATTATTGTTTTCACCACTTTTAATTGTTCAAAATGGATAACAAAGTTTATATTTGATAAGAACACACAATTTTAGGTGGATTGCATGTTTCACTTGTTGAAAAAGGATTTCAAATAAATTATTTATGAATTAAACAAGTTTAAGCAAGAATTAAATGAATTTAATTCAAACATGAACTTATTTGAATTTTTATTTGTTCAAAACATTAAGTGAGATTCATATTTGAAAAGTTTATGCTTTTATGGTTTGAAAACATATTTTATATGTCCCAAAAGAATTTAAGTTGATCAAGTTATGAATTTAACAATATTAAATGAATTAAACAAGGTTTAAATTATTTAACCAATTTTAATTATTCAAAACATTAAACAAATTTTATATTTGAAAAGGTGGTTTAATTTTGCATGGAAAACATATTTCATTTGTTGAACTTGGATTTAAAATGAGCAAGTTATTATTTTGGCAATTTTAAATGCAATAAACAAGAAACAGTTGTTTTCAGCAATATAAATTATTCAAAACAGCAAACCAAATTTATATTTGGAAAGTACATGAAAAGTTGATTGGAAAACATATTTGGTTTGTGAAATTTGGAATTTTTATGAACAAGTTATGAATTTTGCAAGTTTAAGTGAATTTGACAAGTTTTCAAATATTGCACCAATTTAAAATATTCAAAACAGTAAACAAATTTTATATTTGGATAGATCATTTAATTTGGTATTGAAAACATATCAAAAATGTTGGATTTGGAGTTGGGATGAATTTCTTATGCATTTTAGAAGATTGGGTGCAAATCTGCCACTTTTAAACCATTAGGGACTTAAAAATAATTATTTCAGGGGTCTAGATTAAATACCAGGGGCCTAGGTGTGATTACTGAGAAGTTTGAGTATCAAAACAATGCAAAATAAAATGTGGTGTTATTCTGCAGGGGGTGGGATTCGATCCCCCCACCTCCTGCTTGCGCTGGGGGAACAGAACCAGTGGGCTAGTGCTCGAGTTGGTGATGGAAAGGGGTACTGGGGGGTATGTGTTGCTGTTTGCGGGACTTTTTCTCTGAACCAAAAAAACTGCACGTACTGAACCCGAGCAGACATGGAACAGATCGATGGTCGATCTCCAGCGGCTGCTCGCCGGAGAGGGGGGCGGCCAAGGGGGAAAGGGAGATGAGGGAGGAGGAGTAGAGGGAGGAGATCGATGGGGGCCTCACCTAGAGCGCTCGAGGGAGTTGGGGGCGGATAGAGAGCAGCAGGTCGAGCAGCAGGCAGGGGCGATGGCCGGCGATGGAGGAGATGGCGCCGGCGACTCGGGCCTCCTCCCTCCTCCGTGCCTTCACCAAAATCGTCCATGAACCCACCACGGTTCCATTCCAAGGGACAGCCACCCCTCGAGGTGCCCGTGGAGATGGGGAGGTGGCGGCAATGGTGCTCGTGGTGGTGAGGTGCGGGTGGTTCAGTATGTTCAGAGAAGAACTCGGGAAGAGGAAGAGGAGCTGGCGGCGATGGAGGGTGGTGCTAGGGTTAGCAGAGGGGTGAGGGGAGATATAAGGAGGGGGAAGGCCTGTACGGCAGCAATCCTAGCGAGGAGTCGATGATCGGGTGGAGGGGAAGCAGTTCGTACGCTTGACGTCACCACGAGGAGGAAGAAAGCGACAGGGGTGAAGGGGTACTGGGCCAAGGAAAATGGGCTCTGGGGAAGGGAAAGAAAAGGCTGGGCCCTGCCCCTCTCCTTTGTGTGCTGGTTTTAATTATTTGCTCTGCTTATTTTTTTTTGCTGAAAACCAATTGGAAGAAAAAGGAGGGTTTTGGGTGGGTAAAAATTTAGGAAAAATTAGGGTGAGTTGGTTAGCTCAACACCTACCAATGCCAACCTTGTTTTTTGAAAAATTCAAATTTATTCGCTGTGTTGTAAATTGCTTTGAATTTGAATGAATTTTGGTTAATAATTTGTTATCTAAAACAAGATTGTTAATTATGGTAATCCAATGAGTTTAATTGGAAACAAGGAGTACATTTGTTTTGGTATTTTTCACAATTTCAAAAGAGGTGCTGCTTAGTGATTTGGTTTGGATTTGAAACCAACTTGGAATTAATTAATTGAAATAAAAACACCATGTTATTAGTGGAACATTATGGGATGATTGGAAACAACTAAGGTTTTGATTTGGAAACAACTATTTGGATGTTGGTTTGGAATTTCAAATGGAAGACAAATTGAATTTGAAAAGGGTTTGATTATTGGATGCATTTTTATAGTAATAAAACAATAGTTTGGAATCACACTTTAATGGAAACAAATAATTGTTTTATTTTGAAATATCATTTTAGAAATTGTAACATCACAAGGATGAAACAAAAGGTTTGAATTTTGGTTTGGAATTCAAATAGAAAACAAAGGAAAACAACTGAAAACAGTTGGAAAACAAATGAAAACAGAGAAAAACAAATGGAAAACAAACAAAACAAATGCAATCAACATGATGCCATGATGCAAAACATAAAATAACAGAGAGCAAAACATTCTAAAGGCTATTTTTCAGACTTGGGATGTTACAAGAGAATGACGTTGACCTGCTAGAAGAAGCAAGAGAGTTAACTCTGTCACGTTCAGCCATTTATCAGCAAAGCCAGAGGTGTTATCATAGCCGGAAAGTAAACCCAAGGGTTTTCCGAGAAGGGGACATGTTCCTTAGGCTTGTGCAGCGCACAACCGGGAAGCATAAGCTATCCCCTCCATGGGAAGGGCCAATCATTGTGAGCAAGGCTCTGCCCAATGATGCTTACTATCTAGTTGACGCACAGGTACCCCAGAAGAACAGGCCGGACAGAGCTGGAGAGGAATCCAAGCGTCCCTGGAATGTAGCTCTACTCCGCCGTTTTCATTCTTGAGCTAAAGTTGTATGTATCTCCTTAACCGAGTTAAAATTCTAGTTGTCACTCCGAATTCAAACTCGGGGACTGCCTGTGCAAAAACCTTGCCTTGTGTTGTTTACTTTATTTCCTTTGTCTACTCGGTTGGTCTACTTAGAATTTCATGTGCATATCTAGTAGTGTGTTTAAACCCAAGGGCCAACTCTTCGACTCTGCTGCTATCCGCAACCCGGCTTCATGGCAAGCAAGAGAACAATCCAAAGGTCAATGAACACATGAAAAATTGCTAAGGAAAAGAAAAGTGTAGCAACCGAGTAGGGTGTTCTTTCCTTTCCTGTTTTTCTTTTCGGCTAAGTGGTGGGCAGTGTTAGAATCCAAATCTCAAGGTGGTTGAGTATCTGAAACTTGGTATTTGAAATCTTGTGACTCGACTACCAAAAAGCCACAAGTGGCAGGTAAGATCAATGACAAAAAGACAAGTGGATGAGAAATGCAGCTCGGGGACTTGCATTAAAATGCAATCCGGCATCAAGCCAGTCTTGCTAAAAATGAAACAAATAAAACTGAGTACCAAGAGAAAACATAATTGTGTCGATTACATCTGCACCCGGCATCCCGGGGATCTGATAAGTGTTTTAGAATGAAAACTGCAGGAATTTAGACAACTGTGGAGGTAGTGGTAACCGAGTTGGTGCTGGTAGGCGCCACTGGTTCGGAAGCAGTTGTTGTCGATGTAGGCTCGACCGCTGAAGATGTTGGAGTATTGGAGATTGGCTCCGATGCAGAGTTGTTGGAGGCTTGAGTGACTGAGGTGCTGGGAAGAGGGTAGAGCACGGAAGTCGCAGCCCCAGTCGCGCCCAACTCGGGAGCTGGGTCGTCAATCACCATCTCGGTGGTGACAACCGCCTCCTGCGCGGCAGGTTGCGGCTGCTCGATCTCCGGGTTGGTTTCCATCTCAGAGTCCTCTGCGGCACCGCGCTGCTCGGTTTCCCCCTCTTCGGCCTCTTCATGCTCGGACCCCCCCTGCTCAGCTTCCTCATCATCTCCGCTATGGTCTTCGCCGGCATCGTCCTCGAACTCGGCTTCTCCTTCATCCTCCTCTTCTTCAACATCTGTATCCGGCTCGGTGGGGCCGTCGATGTATATGCTGGTCTTGGCATAGGAGACAATCTCATAGGCCACTGCTTTTCGGCGTGAGACGCACTCGGGATGTCCAGTCCACTTGGAGCCATTTTGGCGAGTGCCAATCCTGTCAAGATCTAGATTTTCGTACCAGGACAAGATGAAGTGCAGGATCTCGTAAGCTCCTGCCTGAGCTGCAGAAGCGCGCCATTTCGTCAATTCTTCCTTGACATGGTCCAGGTTGGCTGCCATGCCGCGGAAGGTTTCCGGTACATCTCGGTCGGGCCAGAACAGTTTGTGCAGATTAATTGCAGTGGATACCATGGAGGTACCCAAGCCTTTGAGGGAGCGCACTTGGGTCTTGAGGGTGACGAGATGATCGTCGATGCTGGAGGTGTCATCAACGCTCAGACCGGCTGCTGCCCTGGCCTTTCTTGCCTTATCCACAGCAGTTTCGACAGCGGCACGGAGTTCCGGGAAGATATCTGGATCAGGAAATACAGATTTGGGTCAGAAGGAGTGATCGAGAACAAGAGAGACGGAGTAGAAGAATATAGAAAGGTAAAAACCAAACAAGGAGAAGGGTAGCGGCAACTCACATTCCATTTCCAGCACGAGGGCCCCCAGCTTATTCCTCAAGTCTTCTGATTCTCGGATATTCTTATCCTGGAGGCGGCGCGAGTCGCTGACTGCAACCTCGAGAGCTTGGTTCCTTTCCTTCAAAGTTCTGATTTCTAGCTCGAGTTTCTTCTTCTCGGCAGCAGCTGTTTTCTCAAAATCTTGCTTTTCGCGGACAGAGTTGATTGAAGTTTGGAGTGCGTTGGCAAGATCAACCTGGATTTTCTCGAACTTCGCCCTCTCGGTCTCCCGCCCCTTCCAGTTCGGCTTCCCGGGCCTGCACTTGCTGGTGTGCTTCAGCTGGAGTGAGGCATTGCAGATGCTGCTCCCGGAAATTCTTGTATTCTTCTGCGGGAAGAACAACGCTATTTAGCAGAGTAGCCCAGTGAGAAAAAGCAAATGCAGAGAAGAAAGAAGATTGCTTACCTTCCAGAGAAGAGATTTTACTCTGCGCTGAGGCAGACATAACTTCACAATCCTGGTGCCTCTCCACCAGTGCCTTGAGTTCACCTGCAGAGGGAACAACAGTTAAGCAAAAAGCAAAAAATGGGCGTAAGCAAAAAACGCACAAACCAAAATGCTAAGAGCTTACTTTCAATAGCGGAAAGCTTGAGGGTGTTGTCCAGAGCGTTCTTCTCCAGAGCGTCCTTATCGCTCTTGTCACATTCCAGAACCCGGTTCCGGTCTCTAAGTTGGCGATGCAACCAAAGAAGCTGGCGGAAAAGCAAGGTCCTTTCCTGGATGCTATCCTGCAGAGAAGAAGGAATGTGTATAAGTTTTGGAAGATTTGGCCCGAGTAGATGTCAACTCGGATGAGCCTCACCTACTCGGCCCGAATCTCGGGGACTGGGGTAGTGGCTAAGAGAAGTGAAGGAGAAAAAGGAAACTGGAAACTCGGAAAATTCAGAAAGAGAGAAAACACTTACCACATAGCTCTGCTCGGTATCCTCAATGGATTTGCGCAAGACAAACTGCTTGCTAGCCAGTGTGCTGCAAGGACTAGCTACCGCCATGCTGACAGGACCGATGTTGGCCTTGTTCCACTCCATGCGGTAGTTGTCAAGTTTGCCCAACTCAACACCATCCCAGGAGGCATGGCCAAGTGCCCAGGCGTCCCAAACTTTCTCGATATGGCCTACCCGGTCCAGGATAGCTGCAATGCCCTCCTCAGGAAGCTCCTCGGTATCCTCGTCGCGGGAAGAAAATTCCTTGATGATCAGGGAGTCCTTCTTTCCCTTTGACTTTGAGCGGGTCACGGCCCTTCGCTCTTTGAGAGCAGCTATCCGTTCCTCTTCCTTCAACATATGGATCTTGTGGCGCTCCTGCAGCTGTGTCCAGTACTCGGGAAATGTGGACTCAGCCTCCTTCTCGCTGGAACTTGCGTCGGGATCCTGCTCCTCTTCAGGAGCAAAGTTGACGTTGGCCGGGACCAGCCTGATGTTCGGATTGGGAGGCTTCTTCTTCTGGTTAAGGGCCCACTTGGTGTTCTGGGCCGGCTGCCCGGCCTGTCCGTCTTGCGGCACTGTCAGACCCCGGACCCAGAGATATACATACTGGTATGTGCTCCTAGCCATGGACTCACAAGGGCTTCAGGGTTACCAGCCCCGACCGCAACAAACAACGGCAGGCAGACCGGATTCATCGGCACGTAGTCCGGATTCCCGGTCTACTACTCCTTGTATCCATGCTAGTCATAACCAATTATGCATACCCAAGTGTCCACGAGTCGGATGAAACTTAAGGAACGGGACCAAAGTTATACAGAGCTGCTATGTGTCCAGAAAGTGCAACAACAATCGAGGGTTACTGGGGTTACCTCGCCCCAGGCCGATCACATCGACAGGCGGGCTCGGACATGGATCATCGGCTCCATAACCCCTCGACTGCGACAACTATGCAGGCATAGCCAAAACTGTATAACAATGAGCTCGAAACCAACAACCGATCAAAGCAACACTCTAGACATTGAAGCTGTATTAAACAAGTGTTACTAGAGTATAGCTTTACAAACAGAGGTCACACGACCCAACATTACATTAGACAACGGAAGGAAAATTATGTTGCCAATCAACAAGAACCAAAGGCCTAAGAGGCCGCAACATAAGGTGACGTCCCAGCCCATAGATTCCAGGCTGCTACCTGGGAACCCCAAACTACTCGTCGATGTCCACGTTGAATCACCACCGATGTGAGATCTTCTCCTGAACCAAAATTAAGCAAACCTGAGTACGGGAGGTACTCAACAAGACTTAGTTAACCTATTATATATCTGCTATTTCGAAAAGGGTTTCATGAAGGCTGATTTGCGTAAAGCAATCTTTGTTTTGCAAGTTGAGGAAGGAATAGCACGTCTCATGGAGTATTTTGAAAACAGATGAGAAAGCTACTCAACTACTGATATCATCATCTTTTAATCCACCGAAACATATCAGCACCTCGTGCTACAAAGATCACCTCCTCCAGTTGTTCCACACTATCTCATGCTACAAGGTAACCCCTCTCGGCATCTCCGAGGAGGCATCCTTCATTCGTTATCAACAAGTTTTAGTCATTCCGTTCAAGTTATCTATGATCACAGAATCCGTCACCAAGTCGTCTTTAACCGCAGACACGGATTTTCGAAAAGATTTAACCCTGCAGGGGTGTACAACTTTACCCACACGTACCAACCGACTCTTAGTGCCACTAGATTAGCACTAGCCCGGGAAGTGCCAGCAGAGGGTGGTCGATTCCTGGCCTTTACCTTGTCGAACTATATCCATGAGTCAACCCAAACAGGGCCACCCCATCAACAGGGAGTTGGCCACCTCCTGACGGCACCTGTTCTGTGAGTCGGGAACAAGATCCGTGTACGTCCATCACTTGTCCCGGTCACGACCTAATTTTCTCCCAAACATTTTCTGACTCACACGCAGATGGAAATCTCAAACTATGTGGCTCATGGATAAGGTTAAACAAGTTAGTTAGCCGGGCGGGGTTCATCAGCCCACGTGTGGCTGTACGCTCAGTCTTGGCTCGAAGGCGAGAACTCACTCCTAGGGGCATGAAAAGGACATAACGCCACAACCCATTGTGGCCTCACATCCATGCCGTGATTAGTCGAGTTATCAAAGGTAATTCAAATCATAAACACCTGACATAGTAGATTCACGCATTGACCAGATTCATCAACTAGGCATGGCTAAGCAAGACTCACAAGGTTTAGCGAAGCGCGCACAAACAAACCTATAGCTGCTAGGAGCAGTGGATCAGGATATCTAGGTTATGCAATATATAGGAGCACTCTATCTACTAACATCAAATAGTTTTGAACCGATTGCAAAGTACGAGATTCAAATCACTTTGAAATCATATATGAGCAGATAAGAGGTTATGCTTGCCTTGGTTATAAGAAAACCAGATAAAGTCTTCAGGAATAAGTGCTTGACTTGTCGGTTAAGATCAAGTATTCGTCATGGAATTGTTGGCCTTCTCTTCAGAGCCACGTTCTACCGAGGGGGAACAAACACCAAAACAAGAAGAACAATCAACCATGGCATCGATGCAATGCGCAATATGTATGCATGAGCAAGTTAATGCACTGAAATAAAGCCCTAGACATGAAGATATGGTTGCTAGGGTTCGTATGCAAATTATGCAATTTCTCTAAAATTTGCCCGAAATAGACCCGGAGTGGCAATTCGGACGATTCTGAAAGTGAGTACAATTTTAAAAGCTCAAAGGGGTTTGAAAACACCATAACTAGATTCCATTTGTCATTTTGAGCAATTTGATATATATAACTTTCAATTTTCTATTTTTAGTGAATAAAAACTTATTTTTCCATTTTTAAATGATTAAACAACATTAAATAAATGCTCATTTTTGGACTTTCTCAAACATGTATGAAAAACACATATTTGGATAGATAATATTTTTATGATCAGTTTGTGTAACATCCCAAGTATGAAAAATAGCCATTAGAATGTTTGCTCTCTGTTATTTTATGTTTTGCATCATGGCATCATGTTCATTGCAATTGTTTTGCTTGTTTTCCTTTTGTTTTCCTCTGTTTTCATTTGTTTTCCTTTGTTTTCTATTTGAATTTCAAACCAAAATTCAAACCTTTGGTTTCATCCTTGTGATGTTACAATTTCCAAATGAATGTTTCAAATCAAAACAATCAATTGTTTCCATTAAAGTGTGATTTCAAAACTGTTGTTTTGTTTCTATAAAAATGCATCCAATAACCAAACCCTTTTCAAATTCAATTACTTTCCAAAACAGCAACTCTGTTGAAAATTATGAAAATTGCAAAACAAATCAATCAATTGTTTCCATCAAACCATAAGGTTCAAACCATTAAAATTATGGCTTTTTATAATTCAATTAATCCAAATGTTATTTCAAATTCAAATCATTCACAAACAGTACCCAATTTCAACTTATGAAAATCAACAAAATAACCCTAATCATTTGTTCTAACTAAACAATAGGGTTCACCCTATTAAAAATATTGTTTTCAATATTAATCACTTAATAAGCAAATTCTTTCAAATATGAATTAAATCACAAACACTAATTTAAATTTGAACTTTTGAAAAACCAAAGTTGGCAAGTGGTTGTTGATGATCTAATTAACCCACACAATTTTATTCCAAATTTTTCCCAACCCAAAACCTATCTCTTTCTTCCTTATTTCAAATCAGCAAAAAAAAACAATTAGAAGCAAAAAGAATAAAAAGAGCAAGGGAGAGAGAGAGAGCAGCCAGCAGGCCCTTGTCGGGGGGTTACCCCCGAGTAGGGTAAAGGAAAGTGGTAAAGGCGTCTTACAGAAGAGAGGTTTGGTCGAGTAGCCGACTACCCGGTACTCGCTACCCGGTCGACTGCTACTCGGTCTCACCTCAAGATGACCAGAAGGAGATATCAATCAAGTTCTGTCCTTTCGAGTATAGGAGTTGGCCCGAGTACAATTGGCGGGAACAATTGGCGGGAACCTACTCGGGCCAGAAAGTCAAAGGAGCCGTTCTGACACAGGATCCCGCGTATCCTGGGTCCGTACTTGGCACTATTCGAACTACTGTTCATCTGGGACCGGCCTGCCTGACAGTGACAGCATGGAAGCAGGCCGTGGCAGGATAAGGGGGGCCTACTCTGTGTTTAGGTACAGTGATACCAGTCTGTCCCCTTGTTTTGCCCAACGACTTTCCAGATGCAGCCAAGGTTAGGAACCAAAGCTGTCAGCGGGAACCCGGAAGAAGGACGGTGTGCACACTATGTCGACACTTGTCCATGTTTGGACGTATCCGGCTGGGCACCATGTATATAAGGTGCCCCGCCGCCTCCTGCGTGAGGCATCGCATACTGGAACACATCGAAACCCTAGTTCTTGACCTAGTTCATCATCTAGAGGAGAGGGGCTACTCGGTAGCAAGAACTTTGTACTGTGGCTACTCGGTGAGATACCAAAATACACAAAGAAAGGCAGGAGTAGGGGTTTTACCTCCTCACGAGGGCCCTGAACCTGGGTAGATCGTGTTGTTTGCAGTGTTTACTTCGTACCTCACGCGGCTACTCGTCGCGTGATCCCTCCCCGAGCACCTCCAGCGTCCTTCGTCCCCACATCTTTAGCCATCCCATGGCATCTGCCGTGACACCACCACGACAGTTGGCGCCCACCGTGGGGCAACCAGCGGCGCTGGCTGGGGTTTCTGTTCGGACGGGATCTTCTTCAGCGGAGCGCGTGGTCTGTGGCCTTGTCCACAGATTCGGCTCCTTCGACTTCGTCACCGACAACGCCGGCGATTTCGGCGGCAGGGCCATGCCGGAGGGCGGCTCGGTGATCTCCTTCGGCTCTCACCTTGTCTACGTCGCCACCGTCGCCAACCGCGCATATCCCGAGCTGGTGCATGACGCGGAGGATCCTCCCGCGGTGATCGCTGCTCGCGGAAGGCCCGCATGCCGCTCTGCGAGCTGCGCTGAGGTGATGGTGACGGGCTTGGCGGCAAACACTGGCGCAGCCGCTACTGGCGCTGCGGCCGTTGTCGAGGAGATTGATGCACCGGCTGGTGGCAGGGTTCACCGGCCCTACGAGAAGGAGAGCAACTTGCCGCCTTCCACGTCTACGGTCATTCCCGCGTCAGCTACGCGACCTGGCATGCCCACTCCCACCGACATCGAGCTCCTAGCCGTGAGGGAGCAGCTCGAGCGGCAGCGCTAGGAGCTGCTTGCCGAGCAGGCGGAGTTGGACAAGATCAGGCTTGAGCTGAGTCTAGATCAGCTCGAGTACAACAAGGCTCACGGCTTCACGCCAGTCGCCAGGAGGCCTAGCAGAGTAGGCGCTACGCGGCGCAACTTGGGTGTCGAGATGGCAACGGTCGCGGAGGTTCCCGCTCAGTCCGCCACCGCGAACACTTTCACAAGGCCAAGGTACAGCACGCCCGCCAAAACGCTCAGGGCTGCAGAGGCCGTGGCTGCCGAGTTGCCGCGCCTAGATGGCGATGCGCGTCTTAGGCAGCAGGAAAGGCTCAACGAGTTGGTGTTGGAGGCTGCTAGGCAGAACGAGGAGTTCCGGAAGGCCAACCCGGGTGCTGGGGCTTCGCAGGTGGTTCACTCGCACGCGGCTAGATCTAACGATCAGGCCTCGTCTCCGCATCCCAGCCGCGAGAAGAGCCGCAGCGGTCGTTCGGGCAGAGATAGGCAAATGCAGGTGTATGACCCGGCTGCTGCCGCGAAACAGCTCGCTGTGCCGCAGCAGCCCGGGCAGGAACACAACGCTGCAAGAGCAGGCTCTCAAGCCCATCAAGCTCAAAGCCGTGCCCGAGATGCTGCTCGCCCAGGTCCTTCTCGGCAACCCGCAGCTCAGCCTACTCGGCAGAGGCAGCAGCCGCGCCCAGTGGCGCCAGTCGCCAACCCGGTGGAGCAGCCTGCAGCTGTGCAGGTGGACAGATATGATGATGGCTACTCGGCTATGGAGATGGCTGGCTATGATATTCATGACCGTCTTGGTGAGCGTGTGCTGGCGCCTGGAGATGCGAGGCATCAGTTGGACCGGATCAGCTTGTCGGCGCGGCTGGAGAGCACGGGTCCTCCTGGCCCCGAGTGCTTTGGCCCGCGCATCATGAACGAGCCGTCCGTGAAGAACTTCCAGCTTGCAAGAGGCACCAAGAGCTACAATGGCAGCACCAAGCCTGAAGATTGGCTCAATGACTATGTCACCGCGGTCCATATCGCGAATGGCAACAGAAGATGGGCTGTGCGCTATGTTCCACAGATGCTAGAGGGTCCAGCCCGTACTTGGATCAACAACTTGCCCAAGAACAGCATTAACTGCTGGCTGGACTTCTCGGATGCCTTCATCAGCAACTTCACGAGCACATACAAGAGGCCGAATAGGCCACAACAGCTATCAGCTTGCAGGCAGCGAGAAGACGAGACAGACCGCGAGTATCTTACTCGGTGGAGCACATTGAGGAACACCTGTGAGGGTGTGAATGAAGCATAGGCCATCACTTGGTTTGCGCAGGGATGCAGGCATGGCAGTATGTTGTGGCAGAGATTGCAGAGGGAGATGCCGAACACTCTGGCGGAGACCATCAAGATTGTGGATCAGTACGCACTCGGTGATCCTACTCAGCCACTGATGGACTCCTCTGAGCCGAGAAGAAACTTCAGCAACAGCAAGCGCAATGAGTTCCGCAACAAGCGCCGAGTAGATAATCGGTATGATCCCGAAGAGGTGAATGCAGTGACTGTTGGAGCTGGTGGCAGCCAGAGGCAGAAACCTGCTGGAGCCTACGGGCAAAACCAGAACCAGGGCCAAGGCAACAAGAAGCCATTTCGCACCTCTCAGTCGGGTAGCGGGAACTCCGAGCAGTCGAAGAAGTTTGTCTTTGATGACATGAAGGATGGCCCATGCAGCTTTCACACTCACCACCCCTCGAGGCCTGCTAGCCACACTACTCGGCAGTGCGAGTGGTGGGAGGCGATCAAGAGTGATGGCTTGCCTCCTCCTCCTCCCCTGCCAGCAGCCAATGCCAATGTGCAGCCTACTCGCGCACCCGCAGCTCGGCCACCAGTGTACCCGAGAAGGGAGAATGTGAACCAAGTGGCTTTAGGAGCCAACCAGAACTTCAACAATGAGAGATACCGCAACAACAACAACAATTACAACCGCAACAACAACAACAGAGGCAACAACAGCAACTACCAGGGCAACAACAACAATGGCAACAATGGGGGCAATGGCTCCAATCAGTACCAAGAGCACCATGAGAGCTACATGATCTTCACTTCTGAGCCAGTCGACAAGCAATCACAGCACAGGCGGGCCATGGAGGTCAATGCAGTGATTCCTGTTGTCCCTCACTACATGTATTGGTGTGACCAGGAGATCAGGTGGACCCGAGCAGATCATCCCAAGGTAATGCCCAATCCGGGTAGCTATGCCTTGGTGCTGGATCCTACCTTCCTGGGCCCCGAGAAGAACGTGAGGTTCAGCAAGGTGCTAATCGACAACGGCAGCAGCATCAACATTGTGTACAAGGACACACTTGAGAAGCTTGGCCTGGCCGAGAACATGATGCTGCCTAGCAAGACCACCTTCCATGGCATTGTGCCCGGGATCTCGTGCAACCCGATTGGCCGAGTGTGGATCGATGTGCTATTCGGTACCCGGGAAAACTGCCGCACAGAGCGCCTGCAGTTTGAAGTGGTTGATCATCAGAGCCCCTATCATGCTCTACTCGGCAGGCCTGCTCTGAGCAAGTTCATGGCCTCTACACACGTGGCATATCTGAAGATGAAGATCCCTGGTCCCAATGGCATCATCACCATCTCTGGAGATTACAAGAAGTCCATGGAGTGTGCCTCTGCTAGCTCCCAGTTGGCGGAGTCGATGGTGATTGCTGCCGAGAAGAAGAAGATGTACGAGGTGGTGGCCATGGCTCAGTCCGCACAAGCTGGCGCACAAGGTGTGCCGAGTACCCAGCACGGTACTGCTTTCCAAGCTGCCAAGGAGACAAAGAAGGTCCAGGTCGACCCCGAGTTCCCCGACCGCGTAGCCATCATTGGCTCCGGGTTGGCGGAGAAATAGGAAAGCGACCTCATCCACTTCCTCCGTGAGAATCGGGATGTATTCGCCTGGTCCAATGAAGATCTACCAGGAGTCCCGAGGGAGTTGGTTGAGCACTCTTTACATGTGCGTCCTGACGCCAAACCAGTGAAGCAGGCTATGCGCCGTTTCGGAGATGAGAGGAGGAAGGCCATTGGTGACCAGATCACCAAGTTACTGATAAGCAATTTCATCATGGAGGTGCTGCATCCGGATTGGCTAGCCAACCCGGTCATGGTCGAGAAGAAGAAGGAAGATCCCAAGGCTGCCACTGCATGGCGCATGTGTGTCGACTACACCGACTTGAACAAGGCATGCCCCAAGGATCCTTTCCCGCTACCTCGCATCGATTAGGTGATCGATTCCACTGCTGGTTGTGAACTGTTGTCTTTCATAGATGCCTACTCTGGTTTCCACCAGATCGCACTCAATCCTGCTGATCAAATAAAGACTGCTTTCATTACCCCGTACGGGGCTTATTGCTATCGTGTCATGTGTTTTGGCTTGAGGAATGCGGGTGCAACCTATCAAAGATGCATGCAGAAATGCTTGCATGACCAGCTCGGCAAGAATGTGCAGGTGTACGTAGATGACATTGTCATCAAAACGAATAAAACACATACTCTGCTTGCCGACCTGGAGGAAACCTTTGCTAACCTACGCAAGTACAAAATGAAACTGAATCCGAGTAAGTGCACCTTTGGTGTACCGGCTGGAAAGCTACTCGGTTTTCTGGTTTCTAGTCGGGGCATTGAAGCCAATCCTTCAAAAATAAAAGCTATTGAGAGCATGTCTTTACCGAGATCACTGAAAGATGTACAGAAGTTCACAGGTTGTTTGGCATCTCTGAGCCGGTTTCTGGGCCGAATGGGCGAGAAGGCTCTGCCTCTGTACCAACTGATGAAGAAAAGTGACAAGTTTGTCTGGACTCCGCAAGCGGACGTGGCATTCAATGAGCTGAAAGCAATGCTGGCAAGTGCTCCCATCTTGGCTAGTCCGCTACCCAAGGAACCAATGCTGCTATACATTGCTGCGACTAACCGAGTAGTCAGCGTGGTGATTGTGGTGGAACGAGAAGAAGAAGGCAAGAGTGTGCAGCGCCCAGTATATTATCTCAGTGAAGTGCTGTCCAGTTCAAAGCAAAACTACCCGCATTACCAGAAGATGACCTACGGCGTGTACCTGGGCGCCAGGAAGCTGAAGCATTATTTCCAGGAGCACCCCATCACAGTTGTGAGCTCTGCTCCCATCTCGGATATCATGGGTAACAAGGAGGCGAGTGGCAGAGTAGCCAAGTGGGCGATTGAGCTAGCCGCGTATGCGAGAAGAGATGCCATCAAGTCTCAGATCCTGGCGGAATTTCTTGTGGACTGGGCCGAGGTGCAGTATGAACCTCCTGCTCCAGTTTCCAATTACTGGAAGATGCACTTTGATGGCTCAAAGGTGAAAGAAGGCCTTGGTGCTGGTGTTGTGCTTACGTCACCCAAGCGAGATCAGCTCAAGTATGTGTTGCAGATTCACTTTAAGGCATCCAACAATGTAGTAGAGTACGAGGCAGTGGTGCATGGTTTGCGAGTAGCAAAGGAGGTTGGAGTGCAGCGCATTATATGCTATGGTGATTCAGATCTGGTGGTGCAGCAAGTCTCGGGCACTTGGGATGCTTTAGATGCCAACATGGCATCGTATCGCTTCCTGGTGCAGTCTATGACTGGGTTCTTCGAAGGTTGTGAGTTCCAGCACATTCACCGAGCAGAGAACGAGGCAGCAGACGAGTTATCCAAGTTGGGATCTTCTCGGCAATCCATCCCGGCGGGAATCGCCTTGGAGCATTTGAGGAAGCCATCCATCAAGCCTTCTCCCAACTCGGAGTCTATATTTGTTCCTTCTCTGCCAAGTGAGGAATCTGATCCAATGGAGATTGACTCGGGGACTGCCACTCCTCACCCGGGGACTGCCACTCCTCACCCGGGGACTGCCACTCCCTACTCGGGGACTGCCACTCCTTACTTGGGGACTGCCACTCCTTACTCGGGGACTGCCGCCCTCAACCCGGAGGCTGTCGCATTCATTGAAGAAGTTCTCGCTAATCGATCTGGGCTGCAAAGAAGCGCTCCTACTCCTCCTGAGCAACCACAAGAGCCTGTCCCAATGGAACTGGACGAACCAGTGTTTCCCATACGAGAGACACCGAGTTGGGCTATGCCCATATTATCCTTTCTAAGGGACGGCACTCTACCTGAAGATGAGGTGACTGCGAGGCAGATTCAGAGAAGATCCAAGGGCTACACTATTGTCCGAGATGTCCTGCACAAAAGAAGTGCCACTGGCGTGCTGCAACGCTGTGTGGATCCAGCAGAAGGAGAAGAAATCCTGATAGAGATACACCAAGGAGAATGCGGGCACCACGCCTCTTCTCGGGCGCTGGTCCAGAAAGCTTTCCGGCATGGATTCTATTGGCTCACAGCACTGCAGCAAGCTGAGGATATCGTGAGGAAGTGCACTGGCTGCCAGATGTTCGCAAGTAAGATTCACATGCCTGCTTCCGAGTTGAAAACAATTCCTATCACCTGGCCATTTGCTGTTTGGTGCTTGGACATGGTTGGGCCTTTCCAGCCGGCTAGAGGCAACATGACTCACATTTTGGTCATGGTGGACAAGTTCACCAAGTGGATTGAAGTGAAACCTATTCGGAGGTGTGATGGGGCCACAGCTGTGAAATTCGTGAAGGATATAATCCTGAGATATGGCTACCCGCACAGTATCATCACCGTCAACGGCACAAACTTTGCTGAGGGAGCACTGGTGCGGTTCTGCAGAGATAAGCATATCCGACTAGACGTTGCGTCAGTCGCGCACCCTGCTTCCAATGGACAAGTTGAAAGAGCAAATGGGATGGTATTGGCAGGCATCAAGCCAAGGCTGATGGAGCCACTGCTGAAAACACCTGGGTGTTGGTTAGACGAGTTGCCAGCGGTGTTGTGGAGTCTAAGGACTACCCCTAACCGGTCAACCGGCTACACGCCATTCTTCTTGGTATACGGGGCTGAGGCCGTGTTGCCAATAGACTTAGAGCATGACTCCCCCCGAGTAGCCCTCTACACTGAGGTGGAGGCGAGAGAAGCTCGAGAAGACGGCGTTGACCTGCTTGAAGAAGCAAGAGAGCTGACTCTGTCACGTTCGGCTATCTACCAGCAAAACCTGCGGCGTTATCATAGCCGAAAGGTGAACCCAAGGGTTTTCCGAGAAGGAGACATGGTCCTTAGGCTTGTGCAGCGCACAGCCGGGATGCACAAGTTGTCTCCTCCATGGGAAGGGCCTTTCATTGTGAGCAAAGCGCTGCACAACGATGCTTACTATCTTGTAGATGTGCGCCCACCACAGGCGAACAGGGCAGATAAATCTGGAGAGGAAACCAAGCGCCCTTGGAATGTAGCTCTACTCCGTCGTTTTCATTCGTAAGCAAAGATGTGTATGTACCCTCTTATCCGAGTTGAAATTCTACTCTTCAATCTGAAATTGTTCTCGGGGACTGCCCTCGTCCAAAATTGCTCCAAGTGTTTTTACTCGGCTTTACCTTTTGTCTATTCGGTTGCTTCACTTCAGAACTCATAAGCGTATTGAGTACTGTGTCTAAACCTATATGCCAACTCTTCGACTCTGCTGCTGTCCGAAACCCGGCTTCATGGCAAGCAAGAGAACAAGCAAAAGGTCAATGAGCACATGAAAATCGCTAAGGAAGAAAAAGTGCAGGAAGCGAGTAGAGTGTTTGTTACTTTTGTTCTCTGTTTCGTCTTTTCGGCTAAGTGGTGGGCTGCGTTACTATGATTGTTTCTAGTGGCTAAGTATTTGCAGCTCTGCTCTTTGACTCTTGTGACTCGAATACCAAAAAAGCAACAAGTTGCGGGTAGAGCAGAGATGAAAGGAGAGGGTGAATAAGAAACGCAACTCGGGGACTCGCATGGAAACGCAACCCGGCATTGAGCCAGGGCTGCTCAAAATGATTAAATTAAAAATAACAAGTGAAAATAAAATTGAGTAGCAAGAAAAGCATAAATAAGTCTGATACATCTGCTCCCGGCATCCCGGGGATCTGATAAATGTTTGAGTAAAAAAGCATGCAGGATAAGATCATGTCGAAAAGGTGGTGTTCTCGGTGCTCGCCTGGGTTGCTTCACCTTCCTCAGTGGCCTTGGTGGCGTCCGCTTCTGCGCTGGCATCAGCAGTCTTCGATTGCTCGGCGTCAGGCTCGGTGGCGAGCT
This sequence comes from Alopecurus myosuroides, assembly GCA_028641055.1. Taxonomy (NCBI): domain Eukaryota; kingdom Viridiplantae; phylum Streptophyta; class Magnoliopsida; order Poales; family Poaceae; genus Alopecurus; species Alopecurus myosuroides. Next base: position 35,585,622 of record CM054062.1, read on the forward strand.
GCTCAGAGGTAGAAGTGGCCACCGAGATGGACGCCGTCGCGGAAGCAGAGCCAGTCTCGGGGGCGCGGGTGCGCACCGTGTCGTCGAGTGCAGCTCCAGATGAAGTGCCGAAGTCGAGGGCGGCTGTGTCGATCTCCTCCATCTCTTCGTCGCTACTCACGACGGCGACATTCTTCCCCTTCCCGGCCTTGCCTCTAGGCGAATCGAAGAAGCCGTCCAAGTCGGACTCTGTGTCTTCATCCGCTTCCTCGTCCTCCTCCACCTCGGTGTCGGGCTCGGGGAGGCCGTCGATGAAGACGTCCGTCTCAGCGCACTCCGCAACCTCGTACGCAATCAGCTTGCGCATGGCCACGCAGCTGGGGTCCGTCCCCCACTTGGAATCGTTGCGCTTCCCGCGGATGATCTCCATGTTCAGATTCTCGTACCAGGAAGCGATGCAGAGAAGCATCAAGTCAGCACCCGCCCGAGCTCCCGAGGCGCGCCATTTCTTCAGCTCGGCCTTCACGTTCTGCAGCTTCAGAGCAAGGCCATCGATCGTTGTCGGCGGGGCATCTTCAGGCCAGAACAGCTTGTGGAGCGTGAAGCCGACGCGCACCAAGTCGGTGCCCACGCCGGCTAGGCGTTCGAAGTGCCCTTTCATCACCAGCAGGCTGTCCTCGATCTCGGCTCTGGTGTCCGAGGCCTCGCCCTTCTCAAGGCGAGCCGCTCGAGCCTTGGCCAAGGCTGGCGCGCAGGCGGACACGAGATCACGGAAGATTTCTGCATAGAAGCAAGGAAGGAATTCAGTCACGGGAACCGAGAAGAGACAGAACCGAGAAGAAAAGATGCAGAAAGGAGGGAACTTACTGTGAAGCTCGTGGCGCAGCTGCTGCAACTGGATTTTCCACTCCTCCTCATTGGAAATGTGCTTCTCCTCGAGCAAGCGAAGTCCATCCAACTGAGAGAAGTACCCAACATTGGATTTTTTCAGTGTTTCGCACTCCTGCTCGAGGGCTTTGATCTTGGCATTGAAAGTTGTTTCAGCCTTGGCCTTCTCGGCGATAACTCTGTCCCTCTCGGCACCAAGGTCGAGAGCATCTTTGAGGGCTTTCTGCAGCTGGAGTTGCAGCTGCTCCATCTCTGTAGTGTGGTCCTTCAGCAGCTCAACGGCCTGGTCGGACAGTCGGTGCTGCACTTCTTCAGGTTTGATGCAGTCTTGGTGTTCTTCAACAAACAATTTATGATCTTCTGAAAAGAGCAAAGCACGGTTAGCAGAGAAGCAAAGGAAACAGGCACAAGGACTAACCGAGTAGACGGAGGTTTACCTTCAAGCTTCTTGATGGTGTTCTCGGCATTCGCAACAAAGGTGCGACAGTTCTCGTGCTCGTCAGCCAGGGCCTTTAGCTTCCCTGCAGAGTAGAAAAGGTTAGCGCAAGAAAGCAGAAGCGGGCGTAAACAAAAAACGCAAGAACCGCGCGGCTAGGAGCGTACCTTCCACCTCAGACAGTTTCAGAGTGTTATCCTTCGCATCCTTACCTGCTGCCTCCGCAGCTGCTTTCTCTCTTTCCAGTGCAGCAATTCGCCTCCTAGCGATAGCATGATTCCAGAGAAGCTGGCGATGCAGACTGGTACGCTTCAGAACGCTATCCTGAGAAGCGAAAAGAAAACAAGTTAGACAGAGAAGTGAAGATTCAACCCGAGAAGGCGGCTACTCGGAGAGCATCCGCCTACTCGGCCAGAATCTCGGGGACTGGGTGAGGGTAAAGGAAGATGAAGACGGATAGGAGAGAAGAAAAATGCTACTCGGAGAGGACAAGTTAAGACTTACCGCGTAAGACTGCTCCAGATCTTCTGCATTCTTGCGGTGCACGAACATCTTGGCAGCAAGAGTAGCGGTGCTGGAAGAGACGGTCATGGGTTGGTAGCCCAAGTCCACCTTGTTCCAGTCGACCCGCATATGATCGATGTCGCCCAGGCCAAGGCCGTGCCATTTCTCTGTGCCGAGAAGCTTGCTGTCCCACTTGGCATCGATGAAACCAACCAAGTCGAGTACCTGCTCGAGGCTCTGAGATGATATCACCTGATCTTGAGCTCCCCGAGAGGCAATGGAGACGGGGGCCGGGGGCCTGGAGTCTGTCGCTACGGCCTTCCTTCCTGTTGTGAGGGCAATCTTCCGGTCCTCGACGGAAAGGCCAATCTGGCGCTGTTGGCTGACCCTCACCATGTAATCCGGGTAGAGGGCCTGATCGGCTACAGTAGCGGCGGCAGGAACTGCACTGGGGTTGCGGATGATCAACTGCTTGGACTGTCCAGTCGATGTCGGCGGCGGCATCTGCTCTGTAGCTCGCTTCATCGCCTTTTCTTTCTGAGCAGTTGACTTCTCGCTCTTCTGCTTCTCGGGTTTCTTCCCCTCAATTTTGGTCTTCGCCTTCTCGGCGGCCTCCTCCTCGGCTGCCTTCTTCTCAGCCTCTGCCTTCTCGGCAGCTTCTTTCTCGGCTGCCCTCTTCTCGACCTCCTCCTTCAAAGCATCTAGGGCTTGTTGCCTGGCTTGGTTAGTTGGCGGCGCCAGGGGCACGCTATCCGGTGCGCCAGTTGGCTGGGCGCTACTCGGTGCGGCGCCCGTTGGCGCGTCGCTCAATGGATAATGGCCTGTCGTGGTGGCATCCGTCATGGTGGCATCTTCCACCCGCTGCTCGGCAGCGGGATTCACTTGGCCTGCAGCGTCTGTGGTTGGCTGCTCCTGTTCAGCCTCTGGCCGCTCGAGGGCGGTGTTATCCTGCATCTCTTCGTCTTGAGTCTCCTCGGCAGTGTTGGCCGGAGGAGAAGGGGGTCTCTCCTGATGGGTGGCAGTGTCCTGTGCTGCTGAATCCGCACGGGACTGCTTTTCCGAATCTGCTCCTTGAGCATCAGTGCTCTGTGCATTGGCGGTGTCATCCTCGTCATCGTCGAGGTTGATAAGTGGCGCTGCTGGCTTCTTAGCCTGATCGGGCGCGAGAGCAGCGTTCGCGTCCATGGGAGGTCTGCAGAGAAAAAGAAATTCAGAAATTAGAAGAGGATTGGGGAAAATAACATAGTACGAGAAGGGAGACGACATAGAAGAAACTTACGCGCTGGTGGAGGCGAGCTTTCGCCTTGGTCTCTTCACGACCTTCTTGGCCGCCTTCTCGATCAGTTTCTTCTTCTTGGCGGGGGGTTCTACGGCACCGCTGCCAGTCCGCTTGCGAGTAGCGGGTGCAGCGACAGAGAGAGGGTTGACGACAAGGGCTTTATCGCCCTCGTTCTCGTTCTCGTCTTCGTCCTCATCCTCGTTCTCTTCAGCAACATCATCTGCGGATTCAGGAAAAGAAGAGGAGCAAATCAAAAACAACAAACAGTGGATTGGTGCCTCTCGTGAACAAGCAAAGCATGTGCGCAGTTACCTTCAGATTCGTCCTCAGGCCAGTCGCGGAGGGACGTTTCCGCGTGCTGCTTCTCCATGGTGGGGGAACGAGGGAGGTTGATCTGGTCAGCGGTCTCAAAAGAGGCCTTGTCGTCCTCCTCTCGGTCAGGAGACCAGTTGCCTTCAAAACGTTCACAGCTCTCTATAAGTTGGCGATTGAGGACCTGAAGAGCGTAGAAGTGTCACAAGTTAGCCGAGTAGCAGGATGGTATCCTACTCAGATAGGCGTGCAAACACGAAGCACACTAAGCCTAGGTATTTTTACCGAATGTTCTACTCGGAAAGGCGTGCAGGCACAAAGCACACTAAGCCTATACAATTCTACTAAGTGCTCTACTCGGTACAGACTACGATCGCTAGTCGCGGCGAGAAGAGGAAGTTTTCTACTCGGAATCCATGTACAGAAAGCAGGAAAAGAGGAACGTACCCGCGGAATCGGCTTTGTACGGCTGAATGGGACGAACCCATACTGCCAATGCTCGGCGAGGCTCGTTGTCAGGATGGCCCTGGCGTGCTCGGGAACGTCTGCGTTGTCGAGCTCGATGGTGGTCGTCCTGGTGCAGTCACGGGGGCCTCCCATGTAACACATCAGGTGGCAGCGTTCTTGCAGAGGCAGAACGCGTCTCTTGATCCAGCACGCCACTGGATCATCACTCTTGAGGCCCTGGTCGATTAGAGCGCCGAGCCGCGCCTCAATTTCCTTCGCGTTGAGGTCATTGGAGGGCTTCTCCTTCCAATTCTTCTGGGTGGGAGCACGGAGGCTCCAAGCGGGAAGGTTGATTCTATCAGTTACCTGTCCTCCTTCGGTGGCGGGAATGTTCTTGACGTAGAGGAACGTCTTCTTCCACATCCGGACGGACTCCAACCCCTTGATACGGGGGTGATTGGTCCCCGACCGCTGCACCATCATGGCGCAGCCGGTGTCGGTTGCCCGTGGCACCCCCGTGCCTTCCTTCTTCCCGGTGGTCTGCTGGCGGAGGTGGAAGTACCTGAGCCAGGTGTCCGTTGTCGGATGGATGCCGAGGAAGGCCTCGCACACCACGGCGTGGTAGGCGAGGAAGACGACGGCATTGGGCGGCAGGTGATGCATTTGAAGGCCGAAGTGGTCGAGGAAGCGGCGGAGGAAGTCGGAGGCCGGCAGGCCGAAGCCGCGCTCGAAATGCGCCAAGAACACAACGTGCTCGCCCTCCTCCGGTGCAGGCACGAGCTCGCCCCTTGATGGCCGGCATTGAACACCAGGAGGAACTCTCCTAGTGTTCACAAGCCAGGCGCAGTCCTCGGCGGTGACGTGCGAGCCAGCCCAGCCGGCGCGAGACATGGTTGCGAGTAGGAGGGGTGGAAAGAATCGGAAGGATTTGATTGGCTGGATTGGATTCGCGGCGGCGCAAAAGATTGCGCGGCGGCGGAGAGCTCGGCGGCGGAGAAGGAGAGAGAGATGAAAGAGGAAAAGTGCGAGGAAGGGGAAAAGGAAGTTACCGGCGGGGGTATTTATACCCTCGCCTCAGGCTACCGTTACCATCGGGGTAGTGGGATCGATCGTGGCGTGTGGTGGGACATGTGGCCGGCTGGAAACGCACACAAGCGCGGGATGCGCGCGTAACGGCCGCAATTGATCCCACCACCAGATCGTGGCCTATTATTACTCTTGATGGGACGTGACGCGTGGTGGGCCCACTGCCTGGAAACCAGGCGCGTGGCACGTCGTGCCCTGGGCAACGAGACGACGGGGGCCTGGATGCTTGACACGTGTTCAGTTGCTGTGCGAAGGGCTGGATTGTGCTCTGCGCTGCAGAGGCTCAATTCAAGAAAATCCTCCAAGTCTTTTTACTCGGTCGCAGAGTAGAAGTCATCTGCTACGCGGAGGAGAGGAAACTTAAGGTATTAATCAGAGAGCTACTCGGAGGTTCTACTCGGCATCTTGAGGTTCAAGGGCTATGTTGCAAAGATTGGTTTTAAGCTGGCAGAGCCTAGTGAACGAGTTCGCAAGACTCAACCAGCTTCGGGGACTGCTGTCGGGGGGTTACCCCCGAGTAGGGTAAAGGCAAGTGGTAAAGGCGTCTTACAGAAGAGAGGTTTGGTTGAGTAGCCGACTACCCGGTACTCGCTACCCGGTCGACTGCTACTCGGTCTCACCTCAAGATGACCAGAAGGAGATATCAATCAAGTTCTGTCCTTTCGAGTATAGGAGTTGGCCCGAGTACAATTGGCGGGAACAATTGGCGGGAACCTACTCGGGCCAGAAAGTCAAAGGAGCCGTTCTGACACAGGATCCCGCGTATCCTGGGTCCGTACTTGGCACTATTCGAACTACTGTTCATCTGGGACCGGCCTGCCTGACAGTGACATCATGGAAGCAGGCCGTGGCAGGATAAGGGGGGCCTACTCTGTGTTTAGGTACAGTGATACCAGTCTGTCCCCTTGTTTTGCCCAACGACTTTCCAGATGCAGCCAAGGTTAGGAACCAAAGCTGTCAGCGGGAACCCGGAAGAAGGACGGTGTGCACACTATGTCGACACTTGTCCATGTTTGGACGTATCCGGCTGGGCACCATGTATATAAGGTGCCCCGCCGCCTCCTGCGTGAGGCATCGCATACTGGAACACATCGAAACCCTAGTTCTTGACCTAGTTCATCATCTAGAGGAGAGGGGCTACTCGGTAGCAAGAACTTTGTACTGTGGCTACTCGGTGAGATACCAAAATACACAAAGAAAGGCAGGAGTAGGGGTTTTACCTCCTCACGAGGGCCCTGAACCTGGGTAGATCGTGTTGTTTGCAGTGTTTACTTCGTACCTCACGCGGCTACTCGTCGCGTGATCCCTCCCCGAGCACCTCCAGCGTCCTTCGTCCCCACATCTTTAGCCATCCCATGGCATCTGCCGTGACACCACCACGACAGCCCTTTTCCCTTTTTTTCCTCAGCCCATCTAGTGGCCAGCCCACCCTTTTGGCCCGATACCCCTTCGGTGGTTGTCTTCTTCCTCGTACGGATTACATCCAGAGCACCACGTCGACATGGAGGTGCAGTGAACGGTGATCAGCTCCACCTCCCCCCTCCATAAGAACTAACTCGAAGCCCTAACCCTAACCCCTTCCCCTCTCTTCCCTCTCCCCGCCTCCATTCTTTATCCTCCTTCCTCCATCTCTCCTCTCTCTCTCTCCTTCCTTCTGTAACTAAACCACACCGCAAAAAAAGCTCCACCTGCCGCCGGTGATCGCCGCCCCTAGGGTCCCCCTCCGGCCGCCGCGAGGCCGGGAATGGAGCCGCCCCACCGCGGGCTCCCTCCTCATCACCTCGGCGCGGGCGGGGACGGCCCGGAGCGCCGCCGCCATCGCCTCCCGTCGCCGGCCGCTGCCCCTGTTCTGCCCCGACCGAGCGACCTGCTCCTCCCTCCATCGACCGAGGTGAGCAGCGCCCCACCTCCTCTTCTCCCCACTCGCTCCCCTCCCCTCGATCCATCTCTCTCCCTTCCCCACAGCGACCACCGCCCTCTGCCGCTCGCATCCCCGCCTCGGAGATCGCTGCCGCCGTCCGATTCCCCGTCTGTTCCCAGTACAGGTTCAGTTAACGTGCAGAAAATTCAGTTCAGTTAAAAATCTCGCGAACCTGCACCTCATACCCCCCACTGCCCCTTCCTATCAACAACACACATCACCACCGCAGTGGCAGAGGCCCTATGCGCGCGCCAGGAGGGTGTGGGTTCGATCCCCACCCCCTGCGAATTAAACCATCTTTTTGTTTTGTTTTTCCAGAACCAGAACAAACTGCAGAATCACAACTAGGTCCTTGCCAGTTTCTTTTCTAGCCCCTGCAATATTTTTCCTAAGTCCCTAGAGGTAATAAAAATGGCAGATTGCACCCTAAATCTCTAACATGCATAACTAATTCATCTTAACTCCAATTTTAACTTTTTAAATATGTTTTCTGTCCCAAATTGAATTGTCTATCCAAATATAAAATTTGTTTACTGTTTTGAATATTTTAAATTGGTGCAATATTTAAAAACTTCCTTAATTCACTTAAACTTGCAAAATTCATAACTTGAGCATAAAAATTCCAAATTCCACAAACTAAATATGTTTTCCAATCAACTATTCATGTACTTTCCAAATATAAATTTTGTTTGCTGTTTTGAATAATTTAAATTGCTGAAAACAACTGTTTCTTAATTATTGCATTTAAAATTGCCAAAATAATAACTTGCTCATTTTATATCCAATTTCAACAAATGAAATATGTTTTCCATGCAAAATTAAACCACCTTTCCAAATATAAAATTTGTTTGATGTTTTGAATAATTAAAATTGGTTAAATAATTTAAACCTTGTTTAAATCATTTAATATTGTTAAATTCATAACTTGCTCAAATTAAATTCTTTTTGAAACTATAAAATATGTTTTCCAACCCTAAAAGTATAAGCTTTTCAAATATGAATCTCACTTAATGTTTTGCACAAATAAAAATTCAAATAAGTTCATGTTTGAATTAAATTCATTTAATTCTTGCTTAAACTTGTTTAATTCATAAATAATTTATTTGAAATCCTTTTTCAACAAGTGAAACATGTATTCCAACTAAAATCTTGTGTTCTTTTCAAATATGAACTTTGTAATCTATTTTTAACAATTTAACTTGCCGAAAAAAACAAATGCTTGAGTGACACCTTTAAGGAACCAAAATTCCATAACTTAATAAATAAAATTCCAAAATTGGTAAACCTTGTTTCCAATTGATTCTGTTGTTGTTATTTTGCTGTTTTCCTCATCCATGCATCATGCTAATCCACTTTCACCTATTGGTTAGTTGTAAAACAATTGTTTCACCCTTAATTCATGGGCTTTCCATATGCAATCCAATTGCATGTGGGTCCATTTAATTATGTTATGTTACCATGTCAACTAGTTATTTTGATGCATCAATTAAAGGGTCATGCATCACCCCATGTTTGTGCATTATGCCATGTTATTGATTGTTTGTTCTCTGCGTTGTTTGTTTGCTTCTTCTCGAATACACGACGACGTTGAGACCGACGATACTTACGACACCCCTTCTAAGGACTTAGCTCAGTACTAGGCTACTGGGTTTGCAGGCAAGTATTCACTCACATGAACCATCGTGTTCCTTTCAACCTTGGTTACCGATACTTTCCGTTTTCTATTCTGCTAGCCCTATGAATAGTTGCTTCTGTTACGAACCTATCACATGTATCCTTTAACCCTGATATTGCCTCACCTCCATACCTATAACCTTTTGCTTGTTGCCCGTGTCTTACTAGCATGCTTAGGGCTGTTTTGCTCGAGTCTGTTACCCGTTACTTTCGGTTACTATTTCATTATGTTCTGGGGGTTCGATGTTAAACAATGAATCATGCTAATGTTATTATTAATAATAATTTGATGATAAGGCACCGGCAGGAGGCCCTGCGTGGTTTTGAGGCCTGCTAGTGTCGACCCTAATTAGGAAAAGGGTCTTGTCTACTGATCCATGATGAGCGCACTAACCGCATGTGGGAAGCGAGTATGGGCGCCCCCCTCAATTTGATTCGATTCGCATCTCGTCCAAATCGCCTCATTTAGTTCGTGTTTTCCATTTGACGCATGCATGTTTTTGCGAGCCCAGGCCAGGGTGGAACTTTTGTAGTCGGCATATAGGAGGACACGTTCTTAGATTGCTATGAGGGTCCCTTTTCTTCGGGGCTCGATTAGCCGTGCGCCCAAGGTGCTTTGGGCTTGATGCGAAGAAGAGTTGAGTTGTGTTGAGTGCCCCGCTTGGTGGGAGGCATCCCATCTGGCGGGTTATTCATACGTGTACGGCTAAATTATTGCATCCCTGCAGGGTTAAATCTTCTCGAGAAGCCGTGTTTTCCGCGGTTATGGACTACTTGGTGAAAGTACTGGCTAACAAGTACTCAGGACAACTTAAACCTAATGATTAACAACCTTACACCCAATGATTAACAACTTGACTAGTAATAGGCTTATTGATGCAGCCCACAGTATTCAACCAAGCACAACATCGACACCCCACAAGGTGAACTCAATCCTATCTCCGTATGTTTCCGGTGTCTTGGTGAACGGTGCTCTACCTCATGAAATTCCCCTCTACATGCATTGGTGGGATCACCACACGGAGACCCAAGACGGTGCCCAAGATGCTCAAGAACACATCCGAGAAGGGGCACATGAAGCTAGGGAAGAAGCAGGTGAAGACGGCGTCAAGTTCGGAGCTCCGAGGAGGAAGAACGGGGGAAAATGGTGCCTCCCGGCCTCACCCCCGGCCAGGCCGGCCTCCCCCTCCACCTCAGGCCGGACCCCTGGCCGAACGGGCCGGCCTCAAGGCCGGCCTGGCTCCCCCCACCCCGGCCCCAGGCCGGGCAACCCACAGAGGGGGCCGGCCTCAAGGCCGGCCTGGCCCCTTCCCACCCCGGCCCCAGGCCGGCCTGGGCCTCCAGGCCAGCCTCTGCGCCCCACCCTGGCCCCAGGCCGGGACCCAGGCCGGCCAGGCCGGCTCCCAGGCCGGGGTGGCCCCGAAATGCACGGAAATTGCCCGTTTCGGCACCGTTTCGACCCCCGTTTCGACCCCGACTATATAAAGGACTCCGGTGGCTAGATCTAGGGTTTAGGAATAGTTTTGAGCATTGTTTTCGAGAGTTTAGGGCTTTGCCCTTGTATCCCTCTTTTGAGGTGACTCCTCTTACGAGGCTACTCCTATGTTGATGATGTTCATCTAGGATTGTATCAAGATCTCTCCAAGGAGCTACTCTCTCACATAGTGATTCTAGTAGCGCTTGCCAACCTTCCCCTTTTGGGCTTCTGTTGGATCGGTGGACCGGCCGGTAAGAGAAACGGTTTCAATTAGCGTGTTGTTGACTTGGGTTTGCGATCCCTCGTAGGCTTCACGGGTTATCTTCCCCCTTTTGTGTTTCCGCGCGTTTGCCCTCGATTTCCCCTCTCGTGTTCATCGTGTTCATCGCGTTCTTCGTGCGTTCTTCGTTCGTTCTTGTCGATTCGTGAAGATCGGGCCAACTTAGAGGTCAACACCTCATCATCTGGTATCCAGAGCTAGATTGACACGAATCCGACACCCATACCCCTCCCCATCCACCAATTTTTCTTTTTCCACCAAGAATTTCGAAAATCCTCAAAAAATAGCCAAAAGGGAATTTGACCGATCTGTTGACTCGTTGAGTTTTTCGTGGTTTTGTTTCATAGATTTGTTGCCAAAAACCATTCCCCATCTTCCTATTCAGCCACAATTCTTGAATTTGTCCAAAAATTTTCTTGATTTGGGAGAAATTTCGAATTTGAGCAAAAATTTCAGAAAAATCCTGCTCTTCGATTCTTGGACAGATTTTGTATCTTGTTTTTCTTTGTCGTCGTTGCTCCGATTTGAGTGAGGCAAGTTCCTACGCGTCGCCATCGACATCGCCTACGCATCTACATCATCGGATCCACACGACATCGACATCCACCGGCCGCAAGTCCGAGATCATCCACCGCATAGGTATAACTTGCTTCCGCTTGAACTAACCCTTTCCTTTGTGTACCTTACCTACTTGGACTAGTTCTTTTACACCGCTTGGCATCGCATTGTGGCACCGAGAGTGCGAGTTTTGCGCTTGTGAGAGACTAGCTATGAGTAGGCATTGACATTTGGGAATCATCTCCGCATCATCCATCAAAAAGCAAAAATCAAAAAAAAAAGAGCGAGAAAGGAGAAAGAGCAAAAGAAGCAAAAAGTGCCAAAAGAAGCAAAGATCGATGCCAATTGCTCCCATTTGTAGGAACGCCTAGCTTCGAGTTGCGAGAGAGAAGAGAGTGACCGGTTGCCACATTGTGAATCTTGTTGCCTCTTGTTAATTGCGGTTCGAGCTAGCGTCCTCCTTGCGTTGGTGTGGCATTGAGCTTAGTCTTCGCTAGGTACATTTCGTCTCCGCTCGTCCATTGGCCGCACTAACCCCATTTATCACTTGTGTGTGTGTGTTTTTCGTTTCCACCATAGCATTTTCCTCCACTAGGTTTGGTTTTCGTGCTAACTTTTCTTTGATTCTTCTCCACGTTTTACAATATACTTTTCTTTGGATTTGTCGTTTTCTCGCCACATTTCTAACCCATTGCCATCCACCCATAAGCCGTGTGTGTTTTGGAGCGTGTTTTTGGCATCTTTCGAACTCAAGTCACTTCATTCTTTTTGCTATCGGTTTCTCTTGGCTTGGTCCACTAGTTTCCAACATTTGCTAAAAGGTGAGGTTGAGCTCTTAGGTCCTCACACTCTATATATACACTTGCGCTTGTGACTAACCATGTATAGCGAGAGCGAAGACTTTGGAGGCCATGATGATCATGATGAGTCCATGATGGACCACTACGACTACAACGAGCTAGACATGGACCTCCACTCCTACGAGCATGACGTGGTGGACGACCACTACTCCGAGCACGACATCGTGGATGACCCCTACTACGAGCATGACATGGTGGATCACCACCACTACTACGACCACGACGTCGAGCTCTACACCGACTACTCCTCCCCAACCATCATCGACATGGAGGAGCACCACCACAACATCCACGACGACTCCGACTCCATGAGCTACAACGACATGAACCACGACTACAACGAGGACACCGCAAGCTTGGTTGACGAGTTGGAGCCCTACTACAACGACAACGCATCCTCGAGCATGGCGGAGTGCTACACCGACTATGACTCCGACATGGGCGAGCTCACCTACAAGAACTTCCTCGCCAAGCTTCGGTTGACAAGAAACTCCGATGGGTCATGCTCACCACCACGGAACTACAAGGAGAATGCCAAGGCCAAGACAAGACAACGCCCTTCAACCTCAAGATGGCGCAACGACAAGAAATCCGGCAAGTTGGCAACGTCAATATGGTCCCCTTCGACATCAAGACGGCGCGACAAGAAGGACATCATCGAGGCCCCATCTAGCGAGGAGGCCAAGAAGCCAAGGCATCCAAATGACTTTCGGAGTCATCCCACACATGAGGTGCGGGAACGCCGCAAGCTTCGTCATCGACAAGCTTCCCGCTCTCATCACCACGCTCATCACCAAGACCGTCGCCATGATCACCATCGCCATATGGAAGAGAGTGGTACACCCACCTCACCGCATCTTCCACCACAAGTTCCGCGACGACATAGGTTTGAGCATCGCTCGCCATCACCACTACCTCGATCTCCACACCGACAAGGCCGTGGTGACCCTCTTCAAGATCACCCTCTACGACCGGATATTCTTCATCATCCACCTTCTCCAAGCTCGACTCATGACATTGGTCTAAATGGCTTCGTGGATGGTGCTTGCCCACATTCAAGGCTTCCAAGGAAAAATGTGTGTCACCACCACAATGACCACCAAGACCAAAGCCACTATCACGAAGGTGACCTCGACATGGCTTCTAGTGAATGCCTCCCTCAACTCCACCACCATGACCACCGGCGCCATCCTCTCCATCATGATCGCCATCGCCAAACCAACGAGGATGACCCACATGAGCTTCCACTGCCTATCTTTGATGAAGACCCAAATGAGAGCCCTTCTCAACATCAAGCGAGTGCGAATGCTCCCTATGGCTTGTTTTTCCCCATCTTCGAGGAAGACCCCATTGAGCGCCACCATCGACAACAATCAAGTGGGATTGCTCAACATGCTACTTCACTTCCCATCTTTGATGAGGACCCCTATGAGCGCCCACTTCGACCACCACTAGGCAAGGATGCTATGAGCCTACTTTCCCCTCTCCTTCAAGATGAAGACCTCTTATGCCCCATTTGCAAGGGCCATGGTCACATAATGTGGGATTGCCAAGGCGGCGACCAAGATGGTGCGTCAAATGGAGATGCCATCCATGTTTCTTCTCCTACCACATTGGATGAAGCACCGCATCACCTTGACCACGGATTTCCATCGCATGATCAAGGCCATGAGTCTCCTTCATCGCCACAAGCGCAACACAAACATCAAGAGTGTGAAGCTCTTCCTCCCATGACACAAGATCAACATCACCATATGCATGAGGAGACCACTCTACCACTCTATGATGAAGACGTTGATGCATGTGACATTGTCAAAGAGGCTCATCCCTTGCCATCATCTCTAAGGAATCCTTCTTCTTCGTCTCCAATGACACAAGTGCCAACTTCGACCATCCACAAGAGAGCTTCCAATGCTACCAACGAGATGCTCATGGTTGCCAACCAAAATGGTGACCATGCCTACATGAGTGAAGGCCAATACTATGCCTTGCACCAACTAGCTCTCAATTCCTTGGACATGCCGACCAATGGTGACGAAAGCGTCTATTGCAACGAGGCCGCGAACTCATCGCGAGTGTTGACACGAGTTCTTCAAGCCTATCCTCAAGATGGAGGTAGCGACGAATTGGGTGACACTCTCCGCTTGACTTCAACGCATCTCATGCCAACCTCCACAAGGCCACGCTCAAGCCACCATTCTAGCCAAGGAAATCTTCATCATCATCATCATCGACCGTTTGAGGATGCTACAAGGCATGGCTTACATTACCAATTGATGGAACTTCCTTCGACACAAGCCATGACCCTACCTCCTCCTCCAAGAAAGCCACCCTTTCCTCAATTGGAGATCAACCAAAGAGATGAGATGATCGAGTCCTCCTTGCCACATGCTATGACACTACCGACTCCAAGCAATGCAACGACCTCGACAAACCCGCACACCTCTTGTGCCAAGACTTTGGAGCCTTCTAGTGTCCCCTATCAAGCTTCTAGTGAGATGAGTGGTGAGAGAGAGATCCACCATCACGTGAGTGAGAGCCACAAGCCCATAATGAGTGGAAAAAGCATGAGTGTTCATAGAGGCCTCGCCTTGTTAGCCACCAAAAGTGAGATGAGAGTTGAGAGCAAAACCCCATTTGTGCTTATTGACACTAACAGCTTACCAACTTTCTCTCCATCTTTGTTGTCTATTTTGCAGAGATTTGGTGACCCTATCAAGCATCCTCGACCTCATGGACTACTCCACATACAAGGCTCTCCACAACGCATGAACATCGACACCGACTTGAAGGGTTGGAAGGAGCACATTCCGCTCATCATGATCCACATGGAGATTGACAAGAGCTTCTACGACAAGGCATTCTCCATCCACACTCCGCAAGTCAAGATCTACACGGCGCGTCACAAGCACTTCGACATCAACGCCTTCTACGCCTACATACCACATGTCACGATGTGCATGGAGTTTGACAAGCGCGTCCACGACAACGACTTCTACGCCTACAACCCTCATGTCAAGATGTACTTGGAGTTCCACATGCGCATCCCCGACAACGACTTCTTCATCTACATCCCCTACGTCAAGATGTACTTGGAGTTCGACAAGCGCGTCAACGACAATGACTCCCACGACTACATACCAATTGTCAAGATGCACTTGGAGTTCGACAAGCGCGTCAACGACAATGACCACCACAACTACATGCCAACCGCCACGATGTACATGGACTTCGACACGAGCATCAACAACAACCAATACGTCAAGTTCATCTACACTCTACCGCTTCTGCAACCCATGGAGCAACACCCTCTTGAGCTCTTCGACGACGACTACATCTCATGTCAAGCTCATCCTCATCCACCCATGGAGGATCATGTCAAGATCGTCATCGTCTTTGGACTACACCCTCCACGAGCATACCTTGGCATGACCTTCGACAAGAGGCTCAACTTCAACGACTACACCGCCTCGCAAGATCTTCCCCAACCACCCAAGGAGGAACCTTTCATGATCTTCATCACCTTTGGACAACACCCCCTACGAGCCTACCGTCACATGATTTTCGACAAGCGGCTCAACTTCAACGACATCTTCGTCGTCAACTTTCCTTCTCCCACTCCAAAATGGATGGAACGAGAGTCGAGGATGACTCTTCTTCAAGGGGGGGGGGAGATGATGCAGCCCACAGTATTCAACCAAGCACAACATCGACACCCCACAAGGTGAACTCAATCCTATCTCTGTATGTTTCCAGTGTCTTGGTGAACGGTGCTCTACCTCATGAAATTCCCCTCTACATGCATAGGTGGGATCACCACACGGAGACCCAAGACGGTTCCCAAGATGCTCAAGAACACATCCGAGAAGGGGCACATGAAGCTAGGGAAGAAGCAGGTGAAGACGGCGTCAAGTTCGGAGCTCCGAGGAGGAAGAACGGGGGAAAATGGTGCCTCCCGGCCTCACCCCCGGCCAGGCCGGCCTCCCCCTCCACCTCAGGCCGGACCCCTGGCCGAACGGGCCGGCCTCAAGGCCGGCCTGGCTCCCCCCACCCCGGCCCCAGGCCGGGCACCCCACAGAGGGGGCCGGCCTCAAGGCCGGCCTGGCCCCTTCCCACCCCGGCCCCAGGCCGGCCTGGGCCTCCAGGCCAGCCTCTGCGCCCCACCCTGGCCCCAGGCCGGCCAGGCCGGCTCCCAGGCCGGGGTGGCCCCGAAATGCACGGAAATTGCCCGTTTCGGCACCGTTTCGACCCCCGTTTCGACCCCGACTATATAAAGGACTCCGGTGGCTAGATCTAGGGTTTAGGAATAGTTTTGAGCATTGTTTTCGAGAGTTTAGGGCTTTGCCCTTGTATCCCTCTTTTGAGGTGACTCCTCTTACGAGGCTACTCCTATGTTGATGATGTTCATCTAGGATTGTATCAAGATCTCTCCAAGGAGCTACTCTCTCACATAGTGATTCTAGTAGCGCTTGCCAACCTTCCCCTTTTGGGCTTCTGTTGGATCGGTGGACCGGCCGGTAAGAGAAACGGTTTCAATTAGCGTGTTGTTGACTTGGGTTTGCGATCCCTCGTAGGCTTCACGGGTTATCTTCCCCCTTTTGTGTTTCCGCGCGTTTGCCCTCGATTTCCCCTCTCGTGTTCATCGTGTTCATCGCGTTCTTCGTGCGTTCTTCGTTCGTTCTTGTCGATTCGTGAAGATCGGGCCAACTTAGAGGTCAACACCTCATCATCTGGTATCCAGAGCTAGATTGACACGAATCCGACACCCATACCCCTCCCCATCCACCAATTTTTCTTTTTCCACCAAGAATTTCGAAAATCCTCAAAAAATAGCCAAAAGGGAATTTGACCGATCTGTTGACTCGTTGAGTTTTTCGTGGTTTTGTTTCATAGATTTGTTGCCAAAAACCATTCCCCATCTTCCTATTCAGCCACAATTCTTGAATTTGTCCAAAAAATTTCTTGATTTGGGAGAAATTTCGAATTTGAGCAAAAATTTCAGAAAAATCCTGCTCTTCGATTCTTGGACAGATTTTGTATCTTGTTTTTCTTTGTCGTCGTTGCTCCGATTTGAGTGAGGCAAGTTCCTACGCGTCGCCATCGACATCGCCTACGCATCTACATCATCGGATCCACACGACATCGACATCCACCGGCCGCAAGTCCGAGATCATCCACCGCATAGGTATAACTTGCTTCCGCTTGAACTAACCCTTTCCTTTGTGTACCTTACCTACTTGGACTAGTTCTTTTACACCGCTTGGCATCGCATTGTGGCACCGAGAGTGCGAGTTTTGCGCTTGTGAGAGACTAGCTATGAGTAGGCATTGGCATTTGGGAATCATCTCCGCATCATCCATCAAAAAGCAAAAATCAAAAAAAAAAAAGAGCGAGAAAGGAGAAAGAGCAAAAGAAGCAAAAAGTGCCAAAAGAAGCAAAGATCGATGCCAATTGCTCCCATTTGTAGGAACGCCTAGCTTCGAGTTGCGAGAGAGAAGAGAGTGACCGGTTGCCACATTGTGAATCTTGTTGCCTCTTGTTAATTGCGGTTCGAGCTAGCGTCCTCCTTGCGTTGGTGTGGCATTGAGCTTAGTCTTCGCTAGGTACATTTCGTCTCCGCTCGTCCATTGGCCGCACTAACCCCATTTATCACTTGTGTGTGTGTGTTTTTCGTTTCCACCATAGCATTTTCCTCCACTAGGTTTGGTTTTCGTGCTAACTTTTCTTTGATTCTTCTCCACGTTTTACAATATACTTTTCTTTGGATTTGTCGTTTTCTCGCCACATTTCTAACCCATTGCCATCCACCCATAAGCCGTGTGTGTTTTGGAGCGTGTTTTTGGCATCTTTCGAACTCAAGTCACTTCATTCTTTTTGCTATCGGTTTCTCTTGGCTTGGTACACTAGTTTCCAACATTTGCTAAAAGGTGAGGTTGAGCTCTTAGGTCCTCACACTCTATATATACACTTGCGCTTGTGACTAACCATGTATAGCGAGAGCGAAGACTTTGGAGGCCATGATGATCATGATGAGTCCATGATGGACCACTACGACTACAACGAGCTAGACATGGACCTCCACTCCTACGAGCATGACGTGGTGGACGACCACTACTCCGAGCACGACATCGTGGATGACCCCTACTACGAGCATGACATGGTGGATCACCACCACTACTACGACCACGACGTCGAGCTCTACACCGACTACTCCTCCCCAACCATCATCGACATGGAGGAGCACCACCACAACATCCACGACGACTCCGACTCCATGAGCTACAACGACATGAACCACGACTACAACGAGGACACCGCAAGCTTGGTTGACGAGTTGGAGCCCTACTACAACGACAACGCATCCTCGAGCATGGCGGAGTGCTACACCGACTATGACTCCGACATGGGCGAGCTCACCTACAAGAACTTCCTCGCTTCGGTTGACAAGAAACTCCGATGGGTCATGCTCACCACCACGGAACTACAAGGAGAATGCCAAGGCCAAGACAAGACAACGCCCTTCAACCTCAAGATGGCGCAACGACAAGAAATCCGGCAAGTTGGCAACGTCAAGATGGTCCCCTTCGACATCAAGACGGCGCCACAAGAAGGACATCATCGAGGCCCCATCTAGCGAGGAGGCCAAGAAGCCAAGGCATCCAAATGACTTTCGGAGTCATCCCACACATGAGGTGCGGGAACGCCGCAAGCTTCGTCATCGACAAGCTTCCCGCTCTCATCACCACGCTCATCACCAAGACCGTCGCCATGATCACCATCGCCATATGGAAGAGAGTGGTACACCCACCTCACCGCATCTTCCACCACAAGTTCCGCGACGACATAGGTTTGAGCATCGCTCGCCATCACCACTACCTCGACCTCCACACCGACAAGGCCGTGGTGACCCTCTTCAAGATCACCCTCTACGACCGGATATTCTTCATCATCCACCTTCTCCAAGCTCGACTCATGACATTGGTCTAAATGGCTTCGTGGATGGTGCTTGCCCACATTCAAGGCTTCCAAGGCAAAATGTGTGTCACCACCACAATGACCACCAAGACCAAAGCCACTATCACGAAGGTGACCTCGACATGGCTTCTAGTGAATGCCTCCCTCAACTCCACCACCATGACCACCGGCGCCATCCTCTCCATCATGATCGCCATCGCCAAACCAACGAGGATGACCCACATGAGCTTCCACCGCCTATCTTTGATGAAGACCCAAATGAGAGCCCTTCTCAACATCAAGCGAGTGCGAATGCTCCCTATGGCTTGTTTTTCCCCATCTTCGAGGAAGACCCCATTGAGCGCCACCATCGACAACAATCAAGTGGGATTGCTCAACATGCTACTTCACTTCCCATCTTTGATGAGGACCCCTATGAGCGCCCACTTCGACCACCACTAGGCAAGGATGCTATGAGCCTACTTTCCCCTCTCCTTCAAGATGAAGACCTCTTATGCCCCATTTGCAAGGGCCATGGTCACATAATGTGGGATTGCCAAGGCGGCGACCAAGATGGTGCGTCAAATGGAGATGCCATCCATGTTTCTTCTCCTACCACATTGGATGAAGCACCGCATCACCTTGACCACGGATTTCCATCGCATGATCAAGGCCATGAGTCTCCTTCATCGCCACAAGCGCAACACAAACATCAAGAGTGTGAAGCTCTTCCTCCCATGACACAAGATCAACATCACCATATGCATGAGGAGACCACTCTACCACTCTATGATGAAGACGTTGATGCATGTGACATTGTCAAAGAGGCTCATCCCTTGCCATCATCTCTAAGGAATCCTTCTTCTTCGTCTCCAATGACACAAGTGCCAACTTCGACCATCCACAAGAGAGCTTCCAATGCTACCAACGAGATGCTCATGGTTGCCAACCAAAATGGTGACCATGCCTACATGAGTGAAGGCCAATACTATGCCTTGCACCAACTAGCTCTCAATTCCTTGGACATGCCGACCAATGGTGACGAAAGCGTCTATTGCAACGAGGCCGCGAACTCATCGCGAGTGTTGACACGAGTTCTTCAAGCCTATCCTCAAGATGGAGGTAGCGACGAATTGGGTGACACTCTCCGCTTGACTTCAACGCATCTCATGCCAACCTCCACAAGGCCACGCTCAAGCCACCATTCTAGCCAAGGAAATCTTCATCATCATCATCATCGACCGTTTGAGGATGCTACAAGGCATGGCTTACATTACCAATTGATGGAACTTCCTTCGACACAAGCCATGACCCTACCTCCTCCTCCAAGAAAGCCACCCTTTCCTCAATTGGAGATCAACCAAAGAGATGAGATGATCGAGTCCTCCTTGCCACATGCTATGACACTACCGACTCCAAGCAATGCAACGACCTCGACAAACCCGCACACCTCTTGTGCCAAGACTTTGGAGCCTTCTAGTGTCCCCTATCAAGCTTCTAGTGAGATGAGTGGTGAGAGAGAGATCCACCATCACGTGAGTGAGAGCCACAAGCCCATAATGAGTGGAAAAAGCATGAGTGTTCATAGAGGCCTCGCCTTGTTAGCCACCAAAAGTGAGATGAGAGTTGAGAGCAAAACTGATGGGGGGATAGTAACCCGGTAGGCCCACTTCAAGGTATAATCCGGCCCGAGGTGAGCTGATCAATACCCGGATAGGGGTAAAAAGGTTACTAGAAGGCTCAAAGGCTTGTGAAATTCGTAACCCGGCTTGTGGGTTGCGATAAGGGAAGTTAGGCTTTATATGTGGAGTTCGAGTAGGACTCAAGATGTGCCTTGAAAGGCAAGTTAGGGGTGTACGGGTGCTTTATAAACCGGCCCCTAGGTTTAGTTTGCCAGATTTTCAAGTCATAACTGTAACACCTATTATCGAGTATCCAGTATAATCATATCGAGAGCCGGCGAGTTGTTTTCCGGCTCTTAGATTGCTTTTCGCCATGTCTTCCTTCGAGCTAAACCCTCTCCCAAATACCTGTGTCGACTTGCCCCTAGATCAGTTACCCCCGGTAACATCTGCCGTGATTATCCCACGACAGTTGGCGCCCACCGTGGGGCCTGCGTCCAAAGGTGTTTACATCACGGGAGAAGCTCGGAAGAGTATGGAGAACTTTGTCGTCGGCGAGATCTACTCCAATGACGAAGGAGAGCAGATAGTGGACAATTCCGGGTGGGAGTTGGAGCCGGATCACTTCGAATCCGGATCCATGGTGTCAATCGGCCAAATCAAAATCTTCATCGGCATGGTACGTACGCTCAATTTGAAAGGACAATATCATGTGCATGTTACAGGGACTTCCAGCAGGGACAAAGGGGCGTTGAAGCAAACAGTGGATCCAGCCTCCTCGGCCACTTCGGGATCCTTGAGATGGGCGGAGCAAGAGGTAACATGGAGCAGAAGGGATCACCCGGAAGGAATAAAGCACCCCGGAACCTTGGCATTAGTGGTGGCACCCCAGGTCAATGGTTACGAGCTGAAGAAAGTCTTGATGGATGGAGGGAGTAGTATCAACATCCTATATTGGGAAACCTTCTTGCGCATGAACCTCAAGGAGTCCCAGCTACAAAAAAGTTCGACGGTGTTCCATGGAATCGTGCCGGGTCATTCGGCACGCCCCGAAGGGAAAATTGCGTTGGAAGTAGCCTTTGGAGAATCGGTAGATAACTATCGGGTGGAGTGGCTCACGTTTGAGGTAGTCAAGCTGCACAGCCCCTACCACGCTCTGTTCGGAAGGCCGGCTTATGCTAAGTTCATGGCTAGGCCGTGCTACGTGTATCTGCAATTAAAGATTCCGGGCCCCAAGCAGACCATCACTATCCATGGAGACCGGGATATAGCAGCCGAGTGCGATGAGGGAGATTCAGTAATGGCCGAACAAGCCTGCAGGAAGGAAGAGCTTCAGTATTACTGGTCGCAGGTGGATCCGGATGATGGTACAGCGTTGAGAAGGCCAGATGCTGAAGACGAAAGAATAAAGTTCAAGGCAGCTCAAGATACCAAGAAAGTAGATTTTGTGGAGGGAGATCCCACCAAGCAGTTCACTATAGGGTCCAATCTAGATGATGCGCAAGAAAAGGCTCTGGTGGAATTCATCCGTTCAAATGCGGATGTGTTTGCTTGGACACCCAGCGACATGCCGGGTATTCCCACTGAGTTGGCAGAGCACAGTTTGCACGTGGATCCCAAGGCCAGGCCTGTGAAGCAAGGTATGAGAAAGATGAATGAGGAAAGGAGAAGAGCTATAGGTGAGGAAATCGCGCGACTATTAACCGCAGGCTTTATCATGGAAGTATTTCACCCCGACTGGTTAGCAAACCCGGTTCTTGTGATGAAAAAGACAAATGAATGGAGGATGTGTATCGATTTCACGAGCCTCAACAAGCATTGCCCAAAGGATCCGTTCGCACTACCAAGGATAGACCAAATCATAGACGCGGTAGCCGGAAGCGACTTGCTGTGTTTCCTGGACGCATATTCGGGGTACCACCAGATTAAACTCAAAAGGGAGGATTGGGAGAAAACGTCATTCATAACCCCTTTTGGGGCCTTCTGCTACAAAACCATGACGTTTGGATTGAAAAATGCGGGCGCAACTTACCAACGATGTATTCAGAAGTGCTTCGAGGACCAAATTGGGCGCAACGTGCACGCGTATGTGGATGACGTGGTTATTAAGACCCGGAAGGCAGAAACGTTCATTGATGATTTGAAGGAGACATTTAAAAACTTGAGAAGGTACCAGATGAAGCTTAACCCAACGAAGTGCGTATTCGGAGTCCCGGCTGGGAAGTTACTCGGCTTTATAGTCTCCGAGAGAGGAATCGAGGCAAACCCGGACAAAATCAAGGCCATCCAAAGTTTGAAGAAACCGGAAAATTTGAAGCATGTTCAAAAGCTCACGGGCTGCGTAGCAGCCTTGAGCCGGTTCATATCCAGGCTTGGAGAAAAGGCAATACCCTTGTATCGGCTTTTGCGGAAGTCAGATAAGTTCGTGTGGGATCAGGAGGCAGATGAGGCGTTTGAAGCGCTAAAAAAGCAATTGTCGGAAGCACCAGTACTAGCAGCCCCGGGTCCTAAAGAACCTATGTTATTATACGTGGCCGCCGGTCCCCGGGCCGTCAGCGCAGTAGTTGTCGTAGAACGCAAGGAGGATGGGAAGGGATACCCGGTCCAAAGGCCGGTTTATTATGTCAGCGAGGTGTTATCGGAAGCAAAGCAGCGTTATCCACATTGGCAAAAGTTGGTGTTTGGGGTCTTTATGGCCAGCCGGAAGTTGAAGCCATATTTCCAAGAACATCCCATAACAGTGGTTAGTTCAATACCAATGTCGGATATCATCAGAAACTCGGATGCAACGGGAAGAATAGCCAAATGGGCAATAGAGATGGGAGATTATCATATCAGCTACGAGCCCAGATCAGCAATCAAGTCACAGGCTTTGGTCGATTTTGTTAACGACTGGACACACACTGGAATGGCTACTATAGTCCCAAATTCCGAGTCATGGACCATGCACTTCGATGGATCAAAGCAGTACGAAGGGTCAGGAGCTGGAGTGGTGCTGACGTCGCCAAAGGGGGACAAACTAAGTTACGTGCTACAGATTCACTTCGATTGTTCAAATAACGTGGCCGAGTATGAGGCCCTACTGCACGGCTTGAAGATAGCCAAGGAGATGAACATCAGAAGGATACGATGCTTTGGGGATTCGGATCTTGTGGTGCAGCAGGTATCAGGAACCTGGGATAGGAGGGACGCCACTATGGCAGCGTATCGCAGAGAGGTTGATAGGGTTGCCGGGTGTTTCTCCGGGTATGAAGTGGAGCACGTAGACAGAAGAAAAAATGAGGCAGCGGATGCACTCGCCAGACTCGGCTCGCGTAGAGAGCCGGTTCCACCTAATGTTTTCCTGGATGAGCTATGGCGACCGTCAGTTAAATCCGAGTCTGAGGAAGAACTAGCAAATCGAGACCCGGATGAGGAGTTTGTGGCTACAATACGTACTGTTCCCGAGTGGACAGAGCCATATCTGGCCTATTTATCACGGGGCGAATTGCCAGAACAGGAAGTATTAGCAAGACAAATCTTGAGGCGGGCAAAAGGATATACTATTATCAATGGGGAGCTGTACAAGAGAAGCGCGACAGGAGTCTTTCTGCGCTGCGTGACACCGGAAGAAGGCCGACAAATCCTTAAGGAGATCCACGAAGGTGATTGTGGGCATCATGCGTCCACAAGATCCCTTGTGGCTAAGGCCTATCGGCATGGGTTCTTCTGGCTCACGGCCTTAACAGACGCGGAGCGGATAGTGGCAAGATGCGATGGATGTCAAAGGTACGCTCGCCAAACTCATGTGCCGGCTATGGAGTTACGGACAATACCACTAACCTGGCCATTCGCTGTTTGGGGTATGGACATGGTTGGCCCTTTCCATATGTCACCATGCAAGAAGACACATCTTTTAGTGGCTGTCGATAAGTTTACCAAGTGGGTGGAGGTTATGCCGGTTACCAATTGTGAAGCGGCCACAGCAGTCAAATTCCTGAAAAGAATCATATATCGGTTTGGATATCCCCACAGTATAATCACTGACAACGGAACCAACATGTCCCTTGGAGAGATGGAAAAATTTTGTGGCAACAATGGAATCAGGCTTGATGTGGCATCAGTGGCACATCCGCAAGCCAACGGGCAAGTGGAGAGGGCGAACCAAGAGCTACTTCGAGGATTGAAACCGCGGCTAAGGGTCCCTTGTATCAGGGCCGCTGGAGCGTGGGTTGAAGAACTCCCTTCCGTGGTCTGGGGTATCAATACTACACCTAACCGGTCCACCCAGATGACGCCTTTCTTCATGGTTTACGGCGCAGAAGCAGTATTACCAAGCGACATCATTCATGATTCACCAAGAGTGACAGCCTACGTCGAAGTGGAGAACGAGAAGAACCGGCAAGACGCCGTGGACATGTTAGAAGAACAAAGGGAGCAAGCCTTAGAAAGGTCAGCCATATATCAGCAGGATTTGCGAAGATATCATAGCCGGCGGGTAAAAAGCCGGGTCTTCCAGGAGGGAGACTTGGTCCTGCGCTTGGTTCAAACAAACGAGGGAAAACACAAGCTATCGCCGCCATGGGAAGGACCTTTCATCATAAGCCGGAGTCTACATAATGGGTCATATTACTTGATAGATGCAAGAGAAGAATCGGCCACAGTCAACGACACTGCTCATACTACTGCACCTATGCAAGAAAGAGATAGACCATGGAACGTGGCTCAGCTACGTCCATACTATACTTAGCAGAAAATGATGTAACAGGCAGCAGGTTTCAGACGCACTCTTTTCCTATCCAGGGCACCCTTGGGGACTGGATGGGTTTTTAATGAGGCGGCTTGCTGGCCCAATTTTTTCATATCAAATAAAAAGGGATTATCAAGAAAAGAAGCAAGTTTTATTTATGCAATGTGAATATTCAGGTCTTGAGGGCTGGTTGCTCATACAAGCACAGCTGTAAACTCAAAAAAGACCCGGCCTTGATGCCAATGAGTTATAGGGGCCGTCACTCGAAAAAACGAGTGCGGCTACAATCTTATAACCGGACAAAGAAGTCCAAATTTCTCGGCTATTCTTACTTAAGCTCGATGTGACTCGCAACGAAGTGGCATGATTCGTTCGCTTACGATTAAATGTCGGTCATGAGACCCAAACGGGACTTGCTTGACCCCGTTTTCGTATTGATGTAACAACATGGTATCCACGCGAAAGCCGGCTTATAGTACAAGATAGTCGAAAGGGTCATCTAAACCACAAGTTATGCAGAGTATAAGGCCGATAGCCGGAAACTCAACGATTATCAAGCATAACTTCAAACCTCATAAGAAGCTGTCCTGAAGTCTTGGGCATTCAGCGACAGGCGATTTGTTTCCTTGAAAGAAAACAATCATGTGCCCTAGACGCAGAAACCCGGACTGGGGACTTATGAGCTCTAAGGAAGAAACAGCATCATCCAGCCGATAAAATTAAAACAAGCCACGCATCCGGGTCTCAGGAGCTTAGGGATTCAGGTCTAAAACTGGTCCCTAGACGCCAACGACACCTGGAGGACGGGTCTTGCTAAGGAAAGTATAAGGAAAAGTATAAGGTATCGAGAATAAAGCAAGTGGATATCAAGAATAAGTAAATGCAAAGACACATTCATCAAAAGCCCAAAGGGGGCGCAAAGTGCATTGGGAGTTTAAATAAAAGTGTTACAAAAACCATAAAGTATCAAAAGAGCACAGGCGCTCTGCTTAAACGAATAGTAAAGACTGTTTTAACGATGCTTTGCCGGCTGACGTGTGTGAAATGATAGGCATTACTTCAAGCTGCAGGATCCATCTTGGCCTTGCCCTTGTCGCCACCAGTAGTTGCGGCGCCACTCGGGTCGGCAGCAGTCCCGGGTTGTGCAGCAGAAGTTGCAGGAGCAGAATCGGCCTCGGCCTTCTTGGCGGCTTCTTCCTTCATCTTGATCGCCTGCTCCTTCCAACGGGCAAGCATATCGAACGGCTGGGGGCGGTTCGCCTTGACAACCTTGTCATTAGCATCATAAGCAGGGAGAATCTCATCAATCTCCAAGCTGTCAGCAATAACGCTAGCCGGATGGCGGACTTCTTTCTGAATAGCCTTGAAGTCCTTTGGCAAAAACTTGGACCCATCCAAGTTGAACTCTGGAAATCCACTCATAAGTTTGGCAAGTTGTAGCTTGGGGGCGTATGCTTTAGCCAGTGCGAGCCCCCGGGTTACCCCAACTCGGCAGGAGGATCGTTTCCAATGCCAAATCCACTCGGGGATCGTGGAGCAGAATTCCAGTAATCTCTTCATATTATCTGGCTTGACATCCGGCAGTCGCAGCTCATCAAGTATCCAGCTAATTCCGCCGCAAAGTTGGCGAAGAGTATTCTTGATG
Organism: Alopecurus myosuroides; assembly: GCA_028641055.1. NCBI lineage: Eukaryota > Viridiplantae > Streptophyta > Magnoliopsida > Poales > Poaceae > Alopecurus > Alopecurus myosuroides. The sequence goes on from CM054062.1 coordinate 35,612,273, forward strand.
GTTTTAAGCTTGGCAGCATCATCTTCTTCGGGGGCAGCATCACGTGGGCCTGCTAAGAAAGGCAAAAGGAGTAAAGATAGTAGGCAAGCAAGTGCAAGTGTTCAAATCAAAGCAATCCGAGTCATAAAAAGGTGAAATTCAAAAATCTTACCAGTCGCGGTACGGTGAACATCAGCAATTTGAGCAGAAAGAGTTGTAAGTTTTTCCTTAGCCCTGTGAGCTCTCTTCCTGTACTTTTTCGTCATCTTTTGGCACCTGCGAGCCTCAGTCTCAGCAGCTTCACGAAGGGCCGTTTCTTTTCCAATACGCTTGGTGGACTTGGCCAGCTTCTTCTCCAACTGTGAAACATAATCCTGTAAAGAAGCATGAAGAGGGATCAGCCAGAAACATTATGCAAAGTTCCAAGCAAGTTACCTAGTAAATTACTCGGAACTTGGGGACTAGGCATGGAGACAATTGATGATTAGTCGGGGTTACCTCGTGCTTGGTTATTAAGGCATCTAGTATGTTTTCTTCGTCGCCCTTCAAGGTATGAAGGGCATCTAGCATTTGAGCAAAGGTCATGTCTTCAGGGCGAAGTCGAGAAGGGCCGGAAGATTGGCCCTCTTGAGGAGGAGTTGTTCCGGGTTTGGGGGTCGAAACCCGGATTGTTTGAACGTCCGGGATAGGAGAGCCCGACTTGGTCTCTACAATGATGTCTTCGTCCACTTCTTCAGAGGGCTGGGATGATGCAGTCTTTGGTGGGACTGGGTCCTTAAAAGGATCTTCTCCATTTCCATCCTCGGCCTCGTCCTCAACCTCAACGTCCATGTCATCACTCGGCTTCTCTTCTCCCTGCTCTTCTGATTCAGGGATGTCCGGGTCGCTTAGCGTAACTGTGGCGCTGGAGAAAAGAAGGGAGGCATTGATCAATGGAATATACGGAAAAAAGAAAAGTAACTAATACGAGAAAATGTAAGTAAAGGTAGTTACCCGGTGTTCACGGCATAGTCCGGGGGAAGCTCGCCGCTGGAGGCGGATGATGTCGGCAGGAGCACTGGCTGCGGCACGCGAAATTGCCCGGCAAGTGGATGATTAGGAGATGGATGACGTTGAGGAGATTGGGAAGGTTGAGCTGGAGGGGTACTGGCCCGATGAGTGGGTGAAGTGGAGATACCCGGGTTAAGGGGATCATCCCCCGGAGAATTCCGGGTCACCCTACGTTTAGTCGGGAGAGGGTCCTTCAAGAAGGGTGAATGTGATAATCGCTCGTTAAGTTCATGCATAGCAGCAAAGGAGTAAGGCGCACGAGACATAGAAGAGAAGGGAACCTTTTCAACTACCCCTCTAGCCTTCCTTTTGTTTCCAACAGGGGGCTCCTGGTCAGACTCGGTGGCCTCTGGGTCATTTTCTTCTTCCTCCTCTTCATCCCCCGACCCTGAAAACCGGATAGGTATCAGATAAGAGAAATAACACAGGTGAAGGGCAGGTGTGAAGGGTATGGGAGAGTACCCTCATCATCGTCAGCAGACTCGTTTTCCTCTTCAGGGTCTTGAGAAGGAGGAGGATTTTCAACTTTCCAGAAGGGGTCGTTATCCTGTGAACAAATAAGCACAAGTGGTGGTTAGAGGCTATAAGGGATGAAAGTAATGAAATGAGAAAAAGGAGTCAGGTCTTACCGCTGGGGCGGGGTTTTCCCGAGTGAACGGGGATAACCCGGTAGTGTTCTTTATGACATCTAGTCTCTCCGTCAGGAAGCCCTTGATAGTCTTGTTGGTGTTACCGGCAGGGAAGTTTTTGGTGGAATAGCGAAGGGAATCTGTGACGTGACCCGAGTATTCGTGCAGCGACTTTGAGCGGATGGAGTTGGGTTGAACCCGGAACTCCACCCAAGTCTTTACCAAGTTAAGTCCGAGAAGGCCATGGGCTGAAAGGGCCGATAGTTCGGCCAAAAGGGGCCGAATTGCTTCCCTATCAGAGTCAGGAGCGAAAGCACTAAAAGACTCGGACGGCTCGAGGGGGGTCTCCGAGTAACCCGGCAGTTTCTTCTCACCGTCCGGAGAAGTGTCGTGGCAATAAAAGAAGGATAATTGCCAGTTTTTGGCGTCAGAGTTCAGGTCGAGAGGTGGCATCAGTGAGTGTTTGCGGCGCTGGATAGACACCCCGCCGCAGGTAAGAAGCGTTCCGTTACCGTTCTCATAGCATGGTTCGCATTGGAATAATTCGGTAAAAAGAACAAGGTTTGGCGGAGTGCGTAAGTACGACTCGGACAAAACTATGAAGTGGGTGATGTTCAGCATAGAGTTAGGCCCTATGTCGAACACCCGGAGGCCGTAGTGGCTCAAGACTTCCCGGAAAAAAGGGTGACCCGGAGGACGGAATCCCCGGGTCACATGCTCGGTAAAGCAAATTACCTCATTCCCGATAGGAGTGGGACGGGTCTCATCGCCAGGAGCCCTCCAATGTATTTCCTTTTGAGAAGGAAGGATTCCTAGCTCGGCCATCCCATCTAGCTTGGCCTTTGTCGTTGAAGACCGACCCCAGTTGGCAGAAGTGGTTTGAGAGGCCTTTGCAGAAGCCGGGTGTCTTCCTTGTCTTTTAGGAGCCATGGAGTTGACCTGCAAGGGACAGGAAATGTATGGAGTGAGATTCGGAGCATCAAGTCATTCGGGTTTGGAGACGTCAAGGCGTTGAAGGCTAAAATGAAACCCGGATAATGCACTACGACATTAAATGCAGAAGATTTTTCCGGGTGTCAGATGAGGTTGAGTAAATTGCTAATTACTTACACGTTCAGGTGAATAGGGTGTACATGGATGGTTGCCCATGCCTTTATTGTGGAAGGATTAGCTGGAAAAAGAGGATTTTCCGGGTGTTAATGCGACAGGCGGAAATAACAAGGTGGAATGGATCTAGATCGAAAAGCTTGCGAGCAATCTTGTGCAAAGTTGGATGGCCGATAAGTGCGCGGGGATGAGCTGCGACTACGTATCAGGTGACTAAAGGAACTAAGGTCTATCGAAGCGGTTCAATTTGATGATATCGGAAAATCAGTTTACGGGTTGACCCAGATCCAATCTTGGTCAGATTGAAAAGGCTGCGAGCTTAAATTGTATGGTTGAGAAAGGCTTACCAAAAGAGTTGAGGTCCGAAGTGAGGGAGGTGCGTGGCGCGGCTTGAGTGTCGCGTCACGGCCCTCGATGAGGAAGCGCGGGTGTGACAACGGTGCTTAGTGGCGGTGCTGGATAGCTTGAGGACGAGTGCGGCCGGAGGTGGCCTTATCTTTCTTGAAGCGTGCGAGCCCAGTGGCAGAAGTTGCGAGGGAGCGTGGAGGAAAGGGATGGTGAAGCGGGATGAATGACTTAGGGTTACCATCGGCTGATATTTATAAGGAAGGTGGTGAGCTCGCCCGCGGCTGGAAAGCCGGAGGTTACGGAGCAATAATTATCCGCACAGATTTGGTGTTGCGGGTGTTTGGAACGCGATTTGTCCCGAGATATCCGGGATCCTTATCAAGAGTAGGGCCTTAATATCTTAGGGTTCAAATTTGAAAATGTTCGTTGGGCATTCGAGGAAGGATCGAACTGTCGAATGACCGCTGCGGAGCTATGTCTAGTCATATGTTAAAGTAACTTGACCCGGTTCACGTAAGCTTGGGTGTTTCATGTCTTTTTAAGGAATAGCGAGCACTTCAAGAATGGATCTGTGAAGCCCGCGCTATCCTGGGGACTACTGATGGGGGGATAGTAACCCGGTAGGCCCACTTCAAGGTATAATCCGGCCCGAGGTGAGCTGATCAATACCCGGATAGGGGTAAAAAGGTTACTAGAAGGCTCAAAGGCTTGTGAAATTCGTAACCCGGCTTGTGGGTTGCGATAAGGGAAGTTAGGCTTTATATGTGGAGTTCGAGTAGGACTCAAGATGTGCCTTGAAAGGCAAGTTAGGGGTGTACGGGTGCTTTATAAACCGGCCCCTAGGTTTAGTTTGCCAGATTTTCAAGTCATAACTGTAACACCTATTATCGAGTATCCAGTATAATCATATCGAGAGCCGGCGAGTTGTTTTCCGGCTCTTAGATTGCTTTTCGCCATGTCTTCCTTCGAGCTAAACCCTCTCCCAAATACCTGTGTCGACTTGCCCCTAGATCAGTTACCCCCGGTAACATCTGCCGTGATTATCCCACGACAAAAACCCCATTTGTGCTTATTGACACTAACGGCTTACCAACTTTCTCTCCATCTTTGTTGTCTATTTTGCAGAGATTTGGTGACCCTATCAAGCATCCTCGACCTCATGGACTACTCCACATACAAGGCTCTCCACAACGCATGAACATCGACACCGACTTGAAGGGTTGGAAGGAGCACATTCCGCTCATCATGATCCACATGGAGATTGACAAGAGCTTCTACGACAAGGCATTCTCCATCCACACTCCGCAAGTCAAGATCTACACGGCGCGTCACAAGCACTTCGACATCAACGCCTTCTACGCCTACATACCACATGTCACGATGTGCATGGAGTTTGACAAGCGCGTCCACGACAACGACTTCTACGCCTACAACCCTCATGTCAAGATGTACTTGGAGTTCCACATGCGCATCCCCGACAACGACTTCTTCATCTACATCCCCTACGTCAAGATGTACTTGGAGTTCGACAAGCGCGTCAACGACAATGACTCCCACGACTACATACCAATTGTCAAGATGCACTTGGAGTTCGACAAGCGCGTCAACGACAATGACCACCACGACTACATGCCAACCGCCACGATGTACATGGACTTCGACACGAGCATCAACAACAACCAATACGTCAATTTCATCTACACTCTACCGCTTCTGCAACCCATGGAGCAACACCCTCTTGAGCTCTTCGACGACGACTACATCTCATGTAAAGCTCATCCTCATCCACCCATGGAGGATCATGTCAAGATCGTCATCGTCTTTGGACTACACCCTCCACGAGCATACCTTGGCATGACCTTCGACAAGAGGCTCAACTTCAACGACTACACCGCCTCGCAAGATCTTCCCCAACCACCCAAGGAGGAACCTTTCATGATCTTCATCACCTTTGGACAACACCCCCTACGAGCCTACCGTCACATGATTTTCGACAAGCGGCTCAACTTCAACGACATCTTCGTCGTCAACTTTCCTTCTCCCACTCCAAAATGGATGGAACGAGAGTCGAGGATGACTCTTCTTCAAGGGGGGGGGGGAGATGATGCAGCCCACAGTATTCAACCAAGCACAACATCGACACCCCACAAGGTGAACTCAATCCTATCTCTGTATGTTTCCGGTGTCTTGGTGAACGGTGCTCTACCTCATGAAATTCCCCTCTACATGCATAGGTGGGATCACCACACGGAGACCCAAGACGGTGCCCAAGATGCTCAAGAACACATCCGAGAAGGGGCACATGAAGCTAGGGAAGAAGCAGGTGAAGACGGCGTCAAGTTCGGAGCTCCGAGGAGGAAGAACGGGGGAAAATGGTGCCTCCCGGCCTCACCCCCGGCCAGGCCGGCCTCCCCCTCCACCTCAGGCCGGACCCCTGGCCGAACGGGCCGGCCTCAAGGCCGGCCTGGCTCCCCCCACCCCGGCCCCAGGCCGGGCACCCCACAGAGGGGGCCGGCCTCAAGGCCGGCCTGGCCCCTTCCCACCCCGGCCCTAGGCCGGCCTGGGCCTCCAGGCCAGCCTCTGCGCCCCACCCTGGCCCCAGGCCGGCCAGGCCGGCTCCCAGGCCGGGGTGGCCCCGAAATGCACGGAAATTGCCCGTTTCGGCACCGTTTCGACCCCCGTTTCGACCCCGACTATATAAAGGACTCCGGTGGCTAGATCTAGGGTTTAGGAATAGTTTTGAGCATTGTTTTCGAGAGTTTAGGGCTTTGCCCTTGTATCCCTCTTTTGAGGTGAATCCTCTTACGAGGCTACTCCTATGTTGATGATGTTCATCTAGGATTGTATCAAGATCTCTCCAAGGAGCTACTCTCTCACATAGTGATTCTAGTAGCGCTTGCCAACCTTCCCCTTTTGGGCTTCTGTTGGATCGGTGGACCGGCCGGTAAGAGAAATGGTTTCAATTAGCGTGTTGTTGACTTGGGTTTGCGATCCCTCGTAGGCTTCACGGGTTATCTTCCCCCTTTTGTGTTTCCGCGCGTTTGCCCTCGATTTCCCCTCTCGTGTTCATCGTGTTCATCGCGTTCTTCGTGCGTTCTTCGTTCGTTCTTGTCGATTCGTGAAGATCGGGCCAACTTAGAGGTCAACACCTCATCACTTATTGACACAATAATCTGAACCATCATTAATCCAACTGTGTGAGTTATCCTCGGATTGCTTCTTTGGATAAGGGGCGAGATCCAGGATGGGTTTGTTTGGAATTAGTTGATAGGTTAGTTACGATACGCGATCTTATCCCTTTTCTGTTAGCCGGAGGTTGTAGTGTTTCTGTAGTTGGTTTGCGCAGCCAGTTGCAGCATCTTTTATATCCCCTCTCTTCCGTTGAACCCAAGGCATCTGTGCTTGGTGTTGACGGGTTACACTTTGGTGAACTGTGAGTATTGCTTGCCAGTACGTTTATGTACTGACCCCTTTGGGGCTGTGGTTTCCGCAGACTACGTTTCCGAGGATCTACATGGTGGCTACTACGTGGAGTATGACGAGGCTGCTGACGAGTAGATAGCGGACCCTGGCAGGATCCGAGACTTCGTGGATGGGCTCCGTCTTTTCGTTTCTGGCCTCTTAGGCCTATTTGGTTCTTGTCTGTACTCAGACATGTTGAATGCTTCCGCTGTGATGTAATGATGTTATGTTGGGACATGTGTCCTCTGGATGATTGTATTTGCTATCTCTGCTCTAATGAGAGCTATTTGCAACTTATTTCAATATTTTGTGTCGTAGAGATCTGTTGTGATATCAATTGTTCAAATGCCGTTGACGTACCATGTGTGTATGTTTTGAAGTACGTCAACGGAAGTATCTGGATTTCTACGGGATGGTTTGCGCAGACGATGAATAGTAAGAGAATGGTTGTCACACGTTTACGTGTTGGCCTGCTCATATTGAGATGCGGGTGCCGGTATGCCCCGTAAGCCATTTATCTACTGTTTAACGGACTGTGAGTATCCCCTAGAAGTCCGGGTGCGACAAATGGTATCAGAGCCTGTCTGCCTGTAGGATCCCTTTTTACTGGTCGCAGTTGAGTCTAGAAACTATTTTGTAGCTATATAGGAAAAATGAAACGTGAGAGTAGGAATTCTGTTCTTTTTCTTCTTTCCCCACCCACCCTCCCTTTTCTGGTAAGGAAGTGCAACGTTGTTTTCCATTCTCATCTAAACTTTCAAGTTAGGATTTCACGATTTCTGGTTTCTCTAGGATGGTTATATCTACTAGACCATAGGAATGGAGATGGTTGTGACATGATTTATCATGTTGCCTACTCACGATTGAGAACGGAGGCGTGTAAGCCCCGGAAGCAGATCCTCTATTCCTTAAGCAGTAGATATTGATCCTTTAGAAGCCCGGATGGGTTTTCCGTAGTACCTCAGGAGTGTTTTGGTCTCGTTTTTTCCCGTGTTGCTTCGTTATCGTGTTCTTCTCAACATCCTTTTCGTCCGTTGAAATCTTGTTGTTGTTTTCCACTTCAATTCTTCTACCGGCGTCTAATCAAAACTTCCCAAATATCAAGTCTATCTGGCCAGAAAGGTTGTTGTTGTTTCGAAAACTACCAGGCTATGAGAGCTGGCATTCTTATCACCTGGGGTTGTTTCGAGGAAGCATTCCTGAATCACCACATTCCATATAGTCTATTCTCCAAATGAATCAAGTTCTATCCATCTATACACCCTCATTGCAAAACCTCTACCTTTACTTGAAAATGTTCCGGTGGTTTGTGAATTCCCTGACATTTTTCCAGAAGAGTTGCCAGGAATGACTATCGTTTTGAACTTCCAGAAAAACTATCCAAGGTGCACGATGTGTTCACGTGTCACAGCTCAAGAGGATCTTCGCAAGAAGTATCCGGACCTTTTCTTTTCTCAGTAGGAATCTCGGGGCGCGATTCCTTCAAGGGGGGCGTTTTGTAACATCCCAAGTATGAAAAATAGCCATTAGAATGTTTGCTCTCTGTTATTTTATGTTTTGCATCATGGCATCATGTTCATTGCAATTGTTTTGCTTGTTTTCCTTTTGTTTTCCTCTGTTTTCATTTGTTTTCCTTTGTTTTCTATTTGAATTTCAAACCAAAATTCAAACCTTTGGTTTCATCCTTGTGATGTTACAATTTCCAAATGAATGTTTCAAATCAAAACAATCAATTGTTTCCATTAAAGTGTGATTTCAAAACTGTTGTTTTGTTTCTATAAAAATGCATCCAATAACCAAACCTTTTTCAAATTCAATTACTTTCCAAAACAGCAACTCTGTTGAAAATTATGAAAATTGCAAAACAAATCAATCAATTGTTTCCATCAAACCATAAGGTTCAAACCATTAAAATTATGGCTTTTTATAATTCAATTAATCCAAATGTTATTTCAAATTCAAATCATTCACAAACAGTACCCAATTTCAACTTATGAAAATCAACAAAATAACCCTAATCATTTGTTCTAACTAAACAATAGGGTTCACCCTATTAAAAATATTGTTTTCAATATTAATCACTTAATAAGCAAATTCTTTCAAATATGAATTAAATCACAAACACTAATTTAAATTTGAACTTTTGAAAAACCAAAGTTGGCAAGTGGTTGTTGATGATCTAATTAACCCACACAATTTTATTCCAAATTTTTCCCAACCCAAAACCTATCTCTTTCTTCCTTATTTCAAATCAGCAAAAAAAACAATTAGAAGCAAAAAGAATAAAAAGAGCAAGGGAGAGAGAGAGAGAGAGCAGCCAGCAGGCCCTTTTCCCTTTTTTCCTCAGCCCATCTAGTGGCCAGCCCACCCTTTTGGCCCGATACCCCTTCGGTGGTTGTCTTCTTCCTCGTACGGATTACATCCAGAGCACCACGTCGACATGGAGGTGCAGTGAACGGTGATCAGCTCCACCTCCCCCCTCCATAAGAACTAACTCGAAGCCCTAACCCTAACCCCTTCCCCTCTCTTCCCTCTCCCCGCCTCCATTCTTTCTCCTCCTTCCTCCATCTCTCCTCTCTCTGTCTCCTTCCTTCTATAACTGAACCACACCGCAAAAAAAAGCTCCACCTGCCGACGGTGATCGCCGCCCCTAGGGTCCCCCTCCGGCCGCCGCGAGGCCGGGAATGGAGCCGCCCCACCGCGGGCTCCCTCCTCATCACCTCGGCACGGGCGGGGACGGCCCGGAGCGCCGCCGCCATCGCCTCCCGTCGCCGGCCGCTGCCCCTGTTCTGCCCCGACCGAGCGACCTGCTCCTCCCTCCATCGACCGAGGTGAGCAGCGCCCCACCTCCTCTTCTCCCCACTCGCTCCCCTTCCCTCGATCCCTCTCTCTCCCTTCCCCACAGCGACCACCGCCCTCTGCCGCTCGCATCCCCGCCTCGGAGATCGCTGCCGCCGTCCGATTCCCCGTCTGTTCCCAGTACAGGTTCAGTTAACGTGCAGAAAATTCAGTTCAGTTAAAAATCTCGCGAACCTGCACCTCATACCCCCCACTGCCCCTTCCTATCAACAACACACATCACCACCGCAGTGGCAGAGGCCCTATGCGCGCGCCAGGAGGGTGTGGGTTCGATCCCCACCCCCTGCGAATTAAACCATCTTTTTGTTTTGTTTTTCCAGAGCCAGAACAAACTGCAGAATCACAACTAGGTCCTTGCCAGTTTCTTTTCTAGCCCCTGCAATATTTTTCCTAAGTCCCTAGAGGTAATAAAAATGGCAGATTGCACCCTAAATCTCTAACATGCATAACTAATTCATCTTAACTCCAATTTTAACTTTTTAAATATGTTTTCTGTCCCAAATTGAATTGTCTATCCAAATATAAAATTTGTTTACTGTTTTGAATATTTTAAATTGGTGCAATATTTAAAAACTTGCTTAATTCACTTAAACTTGCAAAATTCATAACTTGAGCATAAAAAATCCAAATTCCACAAACTAAATATGTTTTCCAATCAACTATTCATGTACTTTCCAAATATAAATTTTGTTTGTTGTTTTGAATAATTTAAATTGCTGAAAACAACTGTTTCTTAATTATTGCATTTGAAATTGCCAAAATAATAACTTGCTCATTTTAAATCCAATTTCAACAAATGAAATATGTTTTCCATGCAAAATTAAACCACCTTTCCAAATATAAAATTTGTTTCATGTTTTGAATAATTAAAATTGGTTAAATAATTTAAACCTTGTTTAAATCATTTAATATTGTTAAATTCATAACTTGCTCAAATTAAATTCTTTTTGAAACTATAAAATATGTTTTCCAACCCTAAAAGTATAAGATTTTCAAATATGAATCTCACTTAATGTTTTGCACAAATAAAAATTCAAATAAGTTCATGTTTGAATTAAATTCATTTAATTCTTGCTTAAACTTGCTTAATTCATAAATAATTTATTTGAAATCCTTTTTCAACAAGTGAAACATGTATTCCAACTAAAATCTTGTGTTCTTTTCAAATATGAACTTTGTTATCTATTTTGAACAATTTAACTTGCTGAAAACAACAAATGCTTGAGTGACACCTTTAAGGAACCAAAATTCCATAAATTAATAAATAAAATTCCAAAATTGGTAAACCTTATTTCCAATTGATTCTGTTGTTGTTATTTTGCTGTTTTCCTCATCCATGCATCATGCTAATCCACTTTCACCTATTGGTTAGTTGTAAAACAATTGTTTCACCCTTAATTCATGGGCTTTCCATATGCAATCCAATTGCATGTGGGTCCATTTAATTATGTTATGTTACCATGTCAACTAGTTATTTTGATGCATCAATTAAAGGGTCATGCATCACCCCATGTTTGTGCATTATGCCATGTTATTGATTGTTTGTTCTCTGCGTTGTTTGTTTGCTTCTTCTCGGATACACGACGACGTTGAGACCGACGATACTTACGACACCCCTTCTAAGGACTTAGCTCAGTACTAGGCTACTGGGTTTGCAGGCAAGTATTCACTCACATGAACCATCGTGTTCCTTTCAACCTTGGTTACCGATACTTTCCGTTGTCTATTCTGCTAGCCCTATGAATAGTTGCTTCTGTTACGAACCTATCACATGTATCCTTTAACCCTGATATTGCCTCACCTCCATACCTATAACCTTTTGCTTGTTGCCCGTGTCTTACTAGCATGCTTAAGGTTGTTTTGCTCGAGTCTGTTACCCGTTACTTTCTGTTACTATTTCATTATGTTATGGGGGTTCGATGTTAAACAATGAATCATGCTAATGTTATTATTAATAATAATTTGATGATAACGCACCGGCAGGAGGCCCTGCGTGGTTTTGAGGCCTGCTAGTGTCGACCCTAATTAGGAAAAGGGTCTTGTCTACTGATCCATGATGAGCGCACTAACCGCATGTGGGAAGCGAGTATGGGCGCCCCCCTCAATTTGATTCGATTCGCATCTCGTCCAAATCGCCTCATTTAGTTCGTGTTTTCCATTTGCCGCATGCATGTTTTTGCGAGCCCAGACCAGGGTGGAACTTTTGTAGTCGGCATATAGGGGGACACGTTCTTAGAGTGCTATGAGGGTCCCTTTTCTTCGGGGCTCGATTAGCCGTGCGCCCAAGGTGCTTTGGGCTTGATGCGAAGAATAGTTGAGTTGTGTTGAGTGCCCCGCTTTGTGGGAGGCATCCCATCTGGCGGGTTATTCATACGTGTACGGCTAAATTGGTGCATCCCTGCAGGGTTAAATCTTCTCGAGAAGCCGTGTTTTCCGCGGTTATGGACTACTTGGTGAAAGTACTGGCTAACAAGTACTCAGGACAACTTAAACCTAATGATTAACAACCTTACACCCAATGATTAACAACTTGACTAGTAATAGGCTTATTGACACAATAATCTGAACCATCATTAATCCAACTGTGTGAGTTATCCTCGGATTGCTTCTTTGGATAAGGGGCGAGATCCAGGATGGGTTTGTTTGGAATTAGTTGATAGGTTGGTTACGATACGCGATCTTATCCCTTTTCTATTAGCCGGAGGTTGTAGTGTTTCTGTAGTTGGTTAGCGCAGCCAGTTGCAGCATCTTTTATATCCCCTCTCTTCCGTTGAACCCAAGGCATCTGTGCTTGGTGTTGACGGGTTACACTTTGGTGAACTGTGAGTATTGCTTGCCAGTACGTTTATGTACTGACCCCTTCGGGGCTGTGGTTTCCGCAGACTACGTTTCCGAGGATCTACATGGTGGCTACTACGTGGAGTATGACGAGGCTGCTGACGAGTAGATAGCGGACCCTGGCAGGATCCAAGACTTCGTGGATGGGCTCCGTCTTTTCGTTTCTGGCCTCTTAGGCCTATTTGGTTCTTGTCTGTACTCAGACATGTTGAATGCTTCCGCTGTGATGTAATGATGTTATGTTGGGACATGTGTCCTCTGGATGATTGTATTTGCTATCTCTGCTCTAATGAGAGCTATTTGCAACTTATTTCAATCTTTTGTGTCGTAGAGATCTGTTGTGATATCAATTGTTCAAATGCCGTTGATGTACCATGTGTGTATGTTTTGAAGTACGTCAACGGAAGTATCTGGATTTCTACGGGATGGTTTGCGCAGACGATGAATAGTAAGAGAATGGTTGTCACACGTTTACGTGTTGGCCTGCTCATATTGAGATGCGGGTGCCGGTATGCCCCGTAAGCCATTTATCTACTGTTTAACGGACTGTGAGTATCCCCTAGAAGTCCGGGTGCGACAGTTTGGTACCTCACTTTTATTTTTCTGATTAATATTCTAACAGATATTAATTTTCCAAGTTTTAAACAATTTCTGTAAAATATAAGAGGGTGGGGCCCGTGTCTCAATTTAATTTCTACTTAAACCAGAAAAGGAATACGACTGACAGCTGGGCCCGAGCTGACGCGGGCATGACGTCGCAATGACGTCAGCCAGAGCCTGGGAAGGCTCTGCCTCCGATCGATCTCGCGATTCGTCGTGCCCCTTGCGAAACAGAGGGCACCAGGCGCTAGAGGGGACGATGGCGAACCAAGAGGTGGCGGCGGGAGGGTCAAATGGTCGCCGGAGCAAGCTCGGCGGCGAGCATCCGTCGCGGCGGCGGCGGGAGCCCGATGCCGGCGATGCTACAGAAGGGAAGGGGGCTATTCGGAAGCATCCACGGATGCGGAAGCTCACCGCGAGTCTTATGGAGTGGACGAGGAGGCGCGGCGAGGCTAGACGGCGACGAATCGACGGCGTCATGTCCCGCCGGCCGTGGGGACGACGAGCTCAATTCCGGTGGTTCAAGTCCTCCCGGCTTCCCTGCACGCTCGAGGTGAGAGGTGTGGTCACGGTGGTGACGACGGCGTGCACGACTGGGCTGGGGAAAGCCGGTAGAGACGATGGCGGCCGGCGGCCCATCGGTAGGGTTTCGTTTGGCAGAGGGAAGGTTACAGAGAGGGAGGGATAGGGTGTGGCAGAGTGAGAGAGAGGAGGGGTGCGACGTCTTCCCTCTGTGACTTATCCGTGCGAGGCGGCGAAGCAGGAGGTGGCAGTGCGCTCCGGCGAGCTGCCTGCTTGCCTCCTGGCAGGAGGAAGAAGACAAGATGAAGCATCTCCCCATAACCCCCGAGAAGTTCCCAAAATTACAAAGGAGCCCTTCTGGGGTTAGAACTGAACAGAGAACAGACATTTTCAGGGCCTTTTTGCAAAAACAAAAATTTGCAAAAATAGGTTTTGAAACCTTCACAAAATTTCCAACCTCAACATATAAAGATTTTCTAATTTTGAAATAGTTTTGAATTCAAATTTGTGATGCTCACTTTAAGTGATTTGTATTCAGTTCACTTGTTATTTTTGGATGCAAAATTTTAACCAATGTTTTTATGCATGTATGTCATGAACACAACACCGCACACCCTAATTAGCAAAACTGGGGTGTTACAGGTGCACCCGGCTGCGGGGGTCCAGAAGGCTGGGCTCCGGAGGGCTTGAAGGGCAGCAACTGCTGCCCAGCCTGTGCGGCGCCACGCTTTGGCTGATGCCGAGTTGGCACCGCTGCCGGCTTGGCGGGCTTCTTGGAGTTGGTCGTGGGAGTTGGCGCTGCAGCCGTCTTGGCGGGCTTCTTGACGTTGGGTGTGGGAGTTGACTGAGAAGGTGGAGGTACTTGCTGAGAAGGTGGAGGTACTTGGCGGACTGACGGAGGCACCTGCTGAGTTGGAGGTCGGCTAGTCGGTGTAGCATCCGGCTGCACTATGCTTTGGCGGGGTGGCTCCGCCACAGGGTCTTCTACCCGCTGCTCGGCAATGTTGTCTTCTGGCTGCTGCTCGGCAACAGCATCTGGCCGCTCCACGGCTGTGTTGTCCTGCTGCTGCTCGGCAGCCGCATCTGGCCGTTCCACGGCTGTCCTGTCCTGCTGCTGCTGCTGCTCGGCAGCCGCATCTGGTCGTTCCACGGCTGTGTTGTCCTGCTACTGCTCAGCAGCGTGCTCGGTGGTCTCCTCAGCTGATGCAGCTGGAGGAGTTGGGATGTTCTCGGTGTTGGCGGCGTCCTGGGCAGCCGGCTGCGCGTCAGGCTGCGGCTGCTCGGAGGCATGTTCGGTCTCGTTCTCGGCGCCAGTGTTCTCGGCGCCGGGGTCTTGATCTTCTCTGAGGGGGGAGGACGCCTGCGTCCTGTCCTCCGGTATCGGGTCCCTGTCGTCATCAGAGAGCTCCACGAGTTCTCGGGGAGCAGTCCTCTGCTTCTTGGGTACCGGTGCGGCGGTGGCGTCGGCGTCAAGTGCATCACTGAAAAGAAATAGGCAGAAAAGGAACAAAGTCAGAAGGAGACCGGGAAGAAAAACAGAGTAGACATCAACCCAAAAACTTACCTGTCAATGGTGGGGCGTTTCCTGCGCAAGTTGGGCTTGGTTCCCGCCTTGACGCCCGGCTTCTTCTTGATCCTCTTAGTAGGGGGATCTTGTGCCCCGCTACCCGTTCTCTTTCTAGTGGTGGTGGGGGCAGCCACAAATACTGGAACCACATCCACGGGTTCCTCTAGCTCGTCCAGTTCAGGCTCCTCTGCAACGGAAAGAAGGAAGAATTTAGAATAGAATAGATGGATTCAGATACAGCGCAAGCAAGTAAAGAGGTGAACCCGGTCACCTTCTTCATCCTCAGACCAGTCCCGGATAGAACCCGTGACTCGGGACTTACCATCCTGAACATCGTGAGGGATGCATAGGGTGTCCTGGATGTCATATACAGTTTCGTCATCCTCAGTCATGTCTGCCTCCCAGTTGGCCTCGAAAATGGACTGGTCCTCGGCCTTCTGGCGATGGATGTGTTGTTGATGCAAACATAAAGCACAGTGAGTTGAATTTCAGCAGAGTAGGTGTGCTACTCGGAACATCATGCAAGCATAAAACATATCAAGCTAAGTGATACTAATCGGTCTAGCATGCAAACATAAAGCATATCAATATAAGTGGTACTACCCGGTCTAGCATGCAAACATAAAGCATACCAAGCTAAGTGGTCCTACTCGGAACAGCATGCAAACATAAAGCATATCAAGCTAAGTGGTTCTACCCGGAACAACATGCAAACATAAGGCATATCAAGCTAAGTGGTAACAGAGGAGCTCTATCCGGCACAGCGTGCAAACATAAAGCATATGAAGCCAACACGAGGTTTATTCAGTATGAAACACGAGTACTAAGCATGCAGAGAAGAAAACTAACCTTGGGGATGGGCTTGGAGCGGCTATACGGCACGAAGCCGTAAACCCAGTTCTTGGTGAGGGTAGTCCGCATGATGGACTTGGCCCAGATGGCCACCTCTGCCTTGCTGAGCTCGAAGGTTGTAGTCCAAGTGCAATCCCGAGGGCCTCCCATGTAACACATCTTGTGTGCTCGGTCCTGGAGCGGGAGCACTCAGCGTGATATCCAGCAGGCAATCGGGTCGTCCTGCAGAAGTCCTTGCTCAACCAGCTGCGTCAGGCGCTTCTCTACCTGGACGACATCAGGCACCGTATTCTTGGGATTATACCCCTAGTTCTGTCCGGTGGGCAACGCGTTCTCGAACTTGGGAAGCCCAATTCGATCTTCAGCGGGTTTTCCTTCTTCGGGAGGAACGTTCTTCACGTACAGGAAGCCCCGCTGCCAATTGCGCACGGTCTCCAGACCGAGTACCCGCGGATGCTTCCCGGTGCTGCGCTGCAGCATCATTGCGCTACCCGTCTGGGTCATCACGCGAGGAACTAATGGGTTGTTTGGATTGGGGATGCTCTGTTGGCGGAGGAAGAAGTAACGAGCCCAAGTCTGGACTGTTGGATACACGCCTAGAAAGGCTTCACAGACAGTGGCGTGGGTGGATAGCATGATGATGGCATTGGGAGGAAGATGGTGTGGTTGGAGGCCAAAGTGGCGGAGGAAATCGGAGAAGAACTTGGAAATAGGAAGGCCTAGGCCGCACTTGAAGTGCGAGAGAAATACTACGTACTCACCGACTTGTGGAGTCGGGAGGAGCTCCGTGCCAGGAGGACGACAAATCACGCCGGGAGGAACGCGGAAAGTGTTCACCAGCCACTGGCAATCAGCGGCGGTGAGGTCCGAGCCCTCCTAGCCGGCGCGGGCAGGCGCCATCTCGTCCTTGTGCTGGTCCGCGGCGGCGTTCGCAACATCCATGACGGCGCGGTTGCTGGTGGGGATACGAGAGCTCGTCGAGGTTGAGATGGATGATGACGACGGAGGCGCACCGGAATCCTTGCTCTATGCTCTCGATGCGGCGGCGCGTGGCGAGTTCGCGGCGGCGCTGTGCTCTGCGGCAGGGCGAAGGCGTGGAGCAGCGATGCGAGATGGGGAAAGTGCGATGGGGAAGAGATGATTTGGGCGGCGCAGAGGTATTTATTCCGTCCACGAATTGCAGTTACTAGCGGATTGATCGTGGCAGAGATCGTGCGGCGTGGCTTAACTGCCCGTTAGAAACGCATAGAGCGCAAAATGCGCGCGGAACGGGCACAATTGATCCCACGACATGGGTCGTGGGCTCTCGAGTACACGATCGAGGTGACCTAATGGGCCGTGGGCCCCAGAGGCAGTGGCAGGCGCGTGACGCGTTGAAACGCCAGAACCGAGGCGTCGGAGGCGTGGACGCGTGACACGTGCCCTCCCTGGACACGAGAAGATAGATTTGACCTAGATTGAGCGGGAGCGAGTGGAAAAATTTCGCTAAGTGTTAGATTCTCGGCAGAGCTATGCGTTTCTTGGCCTACTCGGCACTTAGAAGATTTCTCTCAAGACATTAATCAGAGAAGTTCGAACAAGGTCCTTGAGTGTCCGAGTTGAGGAGCAACTCGGCCAGACCGCTTCATGGAGGCAATTTGGTTTAAGCTGGCAGGGCCCAACGAACAAGTTCGCTGGACTCTACCAGTTTCTGGGACTAATGTCGGGGGGCTACCCCCAAGTAGGGGTAAGGCAGGTGGTAAAACAAAGATCAGAGTACTGTTTACCGGGTAGGCGGCTACCCGGGTACCTGGTATCCGGTAGATGCTACTCGGTAGTAAGTATTGAGATCAAGTGGTCTGAGTAGATGAGCATCAGTCCTACTCGGGCATTAAGTCAATGGAGCCATTCTGACAAGATCTCACGTATCCCGCAGCCGTACAGGCATGCGGTTCAACTTGCAAGACGCATGATTATCTGCGCTACGACGTGGGTACAGTGAGGGTGGGCACCTGTCTTGTCTTGTCTTGTCACTGACAGGGGGGACAGGACATGTCAGGGGCCTACTCTATGAGACTGACAGGGTGGAGAAGTCCTGTCAGCCGGACGGCGTGGCGACTTCTCGCACCAGCGTAAGTGGGAACACGGAAGCGTGTTGCCGATGTCACAGTGGCATTTTCCTATCATGTCCTTTCTATTCGTTGTTTACTCAGCTGGGTACCAGTATATAAGGTGCCCAGCCCCCTCCTGTGCGAGGGATGTTGCCCCGATGAGCATTTATTGCACGAGCAAGAGCTAGAGGTAGAGAGAGCAAGAGAGTGGCTACTCGGCTGAGTGCCTGATTTGTACTGTGGCTACTCGGATATACCATATACAGAGAGATAGGCAGGAGTAGGGGTGTTACCTCCACACGAGGGCCCCGAACCTGGGTAGATCGAGGTGTTTGCAGTGCTTTCCGTGCGCGTCTACTCGACGTGCGATCCCTCCCGGAATACCTACAACGTCCATCGGCCCCAAACCTTAAGCCATCCCATGGCATCTGTCTTCACCACTCCACGACAAAGAGGCGAGCTCCCACAAGAGGAAATCATCGCCCGCCAGGTTATAAGACGATCAAAGACATACAAGATCATTAATGGTGAACTGTACAAACGAAGCACAACTGGATTTTTTTAAAGGCGTGTTTCCTGGAAGAAGGGTGAAAGATCTTAAAAGAGATCCACTTAGGGGATTGTGTCCACCAAACGAGTTCTAGATCATTGGTTGCTAAAGCATTCAGACATGGATTTTTCTGGCCTACGGCAATGACATATGTAGAGCGGATTGTACGAACCTGTGAGGGTTGCCAGAAGTATGCAAGAAACATATGTCAGCTCAGGATCTACGTATGATTCCAATAACTTGGCCTTTTGCAGTTTGGGGACACGAAATGGTTGGACCCTTCAATATATCATCAGGAAACACAAATCATCTTTTGCTGGCAATCGACAAATTCACAAAATGGGTAGAAGCAGAGCCCATTGGCAAGTGTGACGCAGCTACAACCGTCAAGTTCCTGAAAAAATTATTTTCAGGTTTGGATACCACATAGCATAATTAAAAACAATGGGACAAACTTGTCTGAAGGGGCAATGCAGAAATTTTGTGAAATGAATCATACCAGACTTGATCTCGCTTCAGTTGCACACCCACAATGCAGTGGGCAGGCAGAACAGGCTAACCAAGAATTACTGAGGGGTATCAAGCCCAGACTCCAGGATCCCCTAAAACGAACTGCAGGTTGCTGGGTAGAAGAATTGCCCGCTATGTTATGGAGCATACGGACCACTCCCAACAGATCAACTGGTTACACACAATTGTTTTTGGTTTATGGTTTAGAGGCCGTATTTCCAAGTGATATTTGCCATGACTCACCAAGAGTAGCTGCTTATGTGGAAGCTGAAAACGAGATAGCTTGCCAGAACTCGCTTGATGCTTTGGAAGAGGCGTGTGAACTCGCAACATCTAGATCAGCCATATATCAGCAAGACATGCGTCGCTACCGCAGCTGCAGAGTCAGAACTTGCAGTTTTCACGAAGGAGATCTAGTTCTACGTCTGATTTAGAAGAAAGATGGTATGCATAAACTGAGTCCGTCATGGGAAAGACCGTTTGTAGTAAGCAAAAAATCTGCACAATTGGTCCTATTACCTTGTTTATATGCGTGATACTGATAAGACACGAACATCTGAGAAAGAAACTCCAAGACCATGGAACATAACACAGTTCCGACCATATTACACATAGGATCATTGTAATCAATATGTCATTATCATGTTCAATGGAGTAAAGCGGGGAGACCTTACATTTCAGGTCACTTTCATTTCACCAACTTATCACAGTGTGGAAGAGGCTTTATTTTTTATCATTGTCCATATGGTTACTTGGGGGCTGATGCTAGAGCACAACTTATATCTCAAGAACCAAGCATATGCCACATTATCTCGGTTATACTTGCCTGCCAGTCATTGGTTATAAGCAATTTTTATGACCTATATGTGTAACCTAAAAAGTCAATCAGTTTATCATTCGAAAAAACGGAGTTATTCAGACCCTGAACTTTTTCAGAGTTAAACACGCTAGAATAAATCACACAATAAACCAGCAGTGCCAAATACCAAAGTTAAACTGAAAATGCTACACAAGCCAAACAGAGAAGTTTTATGTGAAATCAACAAAAATTTATAAAACAGGCAGATGTGATAAACTTTTGCAAAACTCGCAAAAATTTCAGCTTATTACATGAACCAAATGTATCATAAAGTGCACACCCGCACTATCAAAATAAATAGGAATAGAACTGAAGAAGTTTATCTAGCCTATTAAAAGCCCATAGGGCCGAATTATTCTCATAACTGAAAAGTTTTTCTGTTTACACAACATGCTTGCCCTTTTCTTGCGCATGGTGTGAACTGTTTAAACCGGCGTCTCCATATGTCGGGTCTTGAACTTCTGGGGTCTTCTTAGTGGTAGTATATCCTTGGCAACATCATAAGGTCCAGATGTTCCTACAGGACCAGCAAAATCTGACTCAGGCACGTATCTCGACTCCAATTGAGCCAAAACATCATATATATTATCCGGTTCATAGAGAGGGCGTGGAGGAGCAGATATGGCCGGAGTGACCATTTCAGGAGCATCAGAAGCAGAAGCCTAGGATTGAACAAAAATCCGGCCCTTCAGCAAAACTTGACGCACCACGGACACAACCCGGGGACAAAAGTTTGGTTTACGTGTCACACCCCAATTTTTGGAATCTTGTACTGTGCTCAAGAAGACAAAAATTAGGGCCAACAATTTTTTTTCTAACAACATGATTGTTTGAACTAACATGTTTTTATGATCTTAATCATATTTGCAACACAAGTTTTGTTTCTTGATAAAACCAATACCAAATTTTTCCTGAAAACAATTCTATTATTTTTCCTGATATTTTCCCTGATGTTGTGTGAGTGGTTTTTACTCCAAGACTTGGATTATTCTTGTTTGTATCTTAGATAAAGTTTTAACTTTTTTGGATCAAAGAAAACAAAATTTTAAAATGATTTATGGAAGTTTTCTTTTAAGTTTTCTATAGAAACTATACCCTGAAAATATAGCCAAGTACCTGTTTTCCACCAATGTTTTCACTAGGCTATAAAATGTTATTTTATGCTTGCTCATTTTATATCCAATTTCAACAAATGAAATATGTTTTCCATGCAAAATTAAACCACCTTTCCAAATATAAAATTTGTTTGATGTTTTGAATAATTAAAATTGGTTAAATAATTTAAACCTTGTTTAAATCATTTAATATTGTTAAATTCATAACTTGCTCAAATTAAATTCTTTTTGAAACTATAAAATATGTTTTCCAACCCTAAAAGTATAAGCTTTTCAAATATGAATCTCACTTAATGTTTTGCACAAATAAAAATTCAAATAAGTTCATGTTTGAATTAAATTCATTTAATTCTTGCTTAAACTTGTTTAATTCATAAATAATTTATTTGAAATCCTTTTTCAACAAGTGAAACATGTATTCCAACTAAAATCTTGTGTTCTTTTCAAATATGAACTTTGTAATCTATTTTTAACAATTTAACTTGCCGAAAAAAACAAATGCTTGAGTGACACCTTTAAGGAACCAAAATTCCATAACTTAATAAATAAAATTCCAAAATTGGTAAACCTTGTTTCCAATTGATTCTGTTGTTGTTATTTTGCTGTTTTCCTCATCCATGCATCATGCTAATCCACTTTCACCTATTGGTTAGTTGTAAAACAATTGTTTCACCCTTAATTCATGGGCTTTCCATATGCAATCCAATTGCATGTGGGTCCATTTAATTATGTTATGTTACCATGTCAACTAGTTATTTTGATGCATCAATTAAAGGGTCATGCATCACCCCATGTTTGTGCATTATGCCATGTTATTGATTGTTTGTTCTCTGCGTTGTTTGTTTGCTTCTTCTCGAATACACGACGACGTTGAGACCGACGATACTTACGACACCCCTTCTAAGGACTTAGCTCAGTACTAGGCTACTGGGTTTGCAGGCAAGTATTCACTCACATGAACCATCGTGTTCCTTTCAACCTTGGTTACCGATACTTTCCGTTTTCTATTCTGCTAGCCCTATGAATAGTTGCTTCTGTTACGAACCTATCACATGTATCCTTTAACCCTGATATTGCCTCACCTCCATACCTATAACCTTTTGCTTGTTGCCCGTGTCTTACTAGCATGCTTAGGGCTGTTTTGCTCGAGTCTGTTACCCGTTACTTTCGGTTACTATTTCATTATGTTCTGGGGGTTCGATGTTAAACAATGAATCATGCTAATGTTATTATTAATAATAATTTGATGATAAGGCACCGGCAGGAGGCCCTGCGTGGTTTTGAGGCCTGCTAGTGTCGACCCTAATTAGGAAAAGGGTCTTGTCTACTGATCCATGATGAGCGCACTAACCGCATGTGGGAAGCGAGTATGGGCGCCCCCCTCAATTTGATTCGATTCGCATCTCGTCCAAATCGCCTCATTTAGTTCGTGTTTTCCATTTGCCGCATGCATGTTTTTGCGAGCCCAGGCCAGGGTGGAACTTTTGTAGTCGGCATATAGGAGGACACGTTCTTAGAGTGCTATGAGGGTCCCTTTTCTTCGGGGCTCGATTAGCCGTGCGCCCAAGGTGCTTTGGGCTTGATGCGAAGAAGAGTTGAGTTGTGTTGAGTGCCCCGCTTGGTGGGAGGCATCCCATCTGGCGGGTTATTCATACGTGTACGGCTAAATTATTGCATCCCTGCAGGGTTAAATCTTCTCGAGAAGCCGTGTTTTCCGCGGTTATGGACTACTTGGTGAAAGTACTGGCTAACAAGTACTCAGGACAACTTAAACCTAATGATTAACAACCTTACACCCAATGATTAACAACTTGACTAGTAATAGGCTTATTGATGCAGCCCACAGTATTCAACCAAGCACAACATCGACACCCCACAAGGTGAACTCAATCCTATCTCCGTATGTTTCCGGTGTCTTGGTGAACGGTGCTCTACCTCATGAAATTCCCCTCTACATGCATAGGTGGGATCACCACACGGAGACCCAAGACGGTGCCCAAGATGCTCAAGAACACATCCGAGAAGGGGCACATGAAGCTAGGGAAGAAGCAGGTGAAGACGGCGTCAAGTTCGGAGCTCCGAGGAGGAAGAACGGGGGAAAATGGTGCCTCCCGGCCTCACCCCCGGCCAGGCCGGCCTCCCCCTCCACCTCAGGCCGGACCCCTGGCCGAACGGGCCGGCCTCAAGGCCGGCCTGGCTCCCCCCACCCCGGCCCCAGGCCGGGCACCCCACAGAGGGGGCCGGCCTCAAGGCCGGCCTGGCCCCTTCCCACCCCGGCCCCAGGCCGGCCTGGGCCTCCAGGCCAGCCTCTGCGCCCCACCCTGGCCCCAGGCCGGGACCCAGGCCGGCCAGGCCGGCTCCCAGGCCGGGGTGGCCCCGAAATGCACGGAAATTGCCCGTTTCGGCACCGTTTCGACCCCCGTTTCGACCCCGACTATATAAAGGACTCCGGTGGCTAGATCTAGGGTTTAGGAATAGTTTTGAGCATTGTTTTCGAGAGTTTAGGGCTTTGCCCTTGTATCCCTCTTTTGAGGTGACTCCTCTTACGAGGCTACTCCTATGTTGATGATGTTCATCTAGGATTGTATCAAGATCTCTCCAAGGAGCTACTCTCTCACATAGTGATTCTAGTAGCGCTTGCCAACCTTCCCCTTTTGGGCTTCTGTTGGATCGGTGGACCGGCCGGTAAGAGAAACGGTTTCAATTAGCGTGTTGTTGACTTGGGTTTGCGATCCCTCGTAGGCTTCACGGGTTATCTTCCCCCTTTTGTGTTTCCGCGCGTTTGCCCTCGATTTCCCCTCGATTTCCCCTCTCGTGTTCATCGTGTTCATCGCGTTCTTCGTGCGTTCTTCGTTCGTTCTTGTCGATTCGTGAAGATCGGGCCAACTTAGAGGTCAACACCTCATCATCTGGTATCCAGAGCTAGATTGACACGAATCCGACACCCATACCCCTCCCCATCCACCAATTTTTCTTTTTCCACCAAGAATTTCGAAAATCCTCAAAAAATAGCCAAAAGGGAATTTGACCGATCTGTTGACTCGTTGAGTTTTTCGTGGTTTTGTTTCATAGATTTGTTGCCAAAAACCATTCCCCATCTTCCTATTCAGCCACAATTCTTGAATTTGTCCAAAATTTTTCTTGATTTGGGAGAAATTTCGAATTTGAGCAAAAATTTCAGAAAAATCCTGCTCTTCGATTCTTGGACAGATTTTGTATCTTGTTTTTCTTTGTCGTCGTTGCTCCGATTTGAGTGAGGCAAGTTCCTACGCGTCGCCATCGACATCGCCTACGCATCTACATCATCGGATCCACACGACATCGACATCCACCGGCCGCAAGTCCGAGATCATCCACCGCATAGGTATAACTTGCTTCCGCTTGAACTAACCCTTTCCTTTGTGTACCTTACCTACTTGGACTAGTTCTTTTACACCGCTTGGCATCGCATTGTGGCACCGAGAGTGCGAGTTTTGCGCTTGTGAGAGACTAGCTATGAGTAGGCATTGACATTTGGGAATCATCTCCGCATCATCCATCAAAAAGCAAAAATCAAAAAAAAAAAGAGCGAGAAAGGAGAAAGAGCAAAAGAAGCAAAAAGTGCCAAAAGAAGCAAAGATCGATGCCAATTGCTCCCATTTGTAGGAACGCCTAGCTTCGAGTTGCGAGAGAGAAGAGAGTGACCGGTTGCCACATTGTGAATCTTGTTGCCTCTTGTTAATTGCGGTTCGAGCTAGCGTCCTCCTTGCGTTGGTGTGGCATTGAGCTTAGTCTTCGCTAGGTACATTTCGTCTCCGCTCGTCCATTGGCCGCACTAACCCCATTTATCACTTGTGTGTGTGTGTTTTTCGTTTCCACCATAGCATTTTCCTCCACTAGGTTTGGTTTTCGTGCTAACTTTTCTTTGATTCTTCTCCACGTTTTACAATATACTTTTCTTTGGATTTGTCGTTTTCTCGCCACATTTCTAACCCATTGCCATCCACCCATAAGCCGTGTGTGTTTTGGAGCGTGTTTTTGGCATCTTTCGAACTCAAGTCACTTCATTCTTTTTGCTATCGGTTTCTCTTGGCTTGGTCCACTAGTTTCCAACATTTGCTAAAAGGTGAGGTTGAGCTCTTAGGTCCTCACACTCTATATATACACTTGCGCTTGTGACTAACCATGTATAGCGAGAGCGAAGACTTTGGAGGCCATGATGATCATGATGAGTCCATGATGGACCACTACGACTACAACGAGCTAGACATGGACCTCCACTCCTACGAGCATGACGTGGTGGACGACCACTACTCCGAGCACGACATCGTGGATGACCCCTACTACGAGCATGACATGGTGGATCACCACCACTACTACGACCACGACGTCGAGCTCTACACCGACTACTCCTCCCCAACCATCATCGACATGGAGGAGCACCACCACAACATCCACGACGACTCCGACTCCATGAGCTACAACGACATGAACCACGACTACAACGAGGACACCGCAAGCTTGGTTGACGAGTTGGAGCCCTACTACAACGACAACGCATCCTCGAGCATGGCGGAGTGCTACACCGACTATGACTCCGACATGGGCGAGCTCACCTACAAGAACTTCCTCGCCAAGCTTCGGTTGACAAGAAACTCCGATGGGACATGCTCACCACCACGGAACTACAAGGAGAATGCCAAGGCCAAGACAAGACAACGCCCTTCAACCTCAAGATGGCGCAACGACAAGAAATCCGGCAAGTTGGCAACGTCAAGATGGTCCCCTTCGACATCAAGACGGCGCCACAAGAAGGACATCATCGAGGCCCCATCTAGCGAGGAGGCCAAGAAGCCAAGGCATCCAAATGACTTTCGGAGTCATCCCACACATGAGGTGCGGGAACGCCGCAAGCTTCGTCATCGACAAGCTTCCCGCTCTCATCACCACGCTCATCACCAAGACCGTCGCCATGATCACCATCGCCATATGGAAGAGAGTGGTACACCCACCTCACCGCATCTTCCACCACAAGTTCCGCGACGACATAGGTTTGAGCATCGCTCGCCATCACCACTACCTCGATCTCCACACCGACAAGGCCGTGGTGACCCTCTTCAAGATCACCCTCTACGACCGGATATTCTTCATCATCCACCTTCTCCAAGCTCGACTCATGACATTGGTCTAAATGGCTTCGTGGATGGTGCTTGCCCACATTCAAGGCTTCCAAGGCAAAATGTGTGTCACCACCACAATGACCACCAAGACCAAAGCCACTATCACGAAGGTGACCTCGACATGGCTTCTAGTGAATGCCTCCCTCAACTCCACCACCATGACCACCGGCGCCATCCTCTCCATCATGATCGCCATCGCCAAACCAACGAGGATGACCCACATGAGCTTCCACCGCCTATCTTTGATGAAGACCCAAATGAGAGCCCTTCTCAACATCAAGCGAGTGCGAATGCTCCCTATGGCTTGTTTTTTCCCATCTTCGAGGAAGACCCCATTGAGCGCCACCATCGACAACAATCAAGTGGGATTGCTCAACATGCTACTTCACTTCCCATCTTTGATGAGGACCCCTATGAGCGCCCACTTCGACCACCACTAGGCAAGGATGCTATGAGCCTACTTTCCCCTCTCCTTCAAGATGAAGACCTCTTATGCCCCATTTGCAAGGGCCATGGTCACATAATGTGGGATTGCCAAGGCGGCGACCAAGATGGTGCGTCAAATGGAGATGCCATCCATGTTTCTTCTCCTACCACATTGGATGAAGCACCGCATCACCTTGACCACGGATTTCCATCGCATGATCAAGGCCATGAGTCTCCTTCATCGCCACAAGCGCAACACAAACATCAAGAGTGTGAAGCTCTTCCTCCCATGACACAAGATCAACATCACCATATGCATGAGGAGACCACTCTACCACTCTATGATGAAGACGTTGATGCATGTGACATTGTCAAAGAGGCTCATCCCTTGCCATCATCTCTAAGGAATCCTTCTTCTTCGTCTCCAATGACACAAGTGCCAACTTCGACCATCCACAAGAGAGCTTCCAATGCTACCAACGAGATGCTCATGGTTGCCAACCAAAATGGTGACCATGCCTACATGAGTGAAGGCCAATACTATGCCTTGCACCAACTAGCTCTCAATTCCTTGGACATGCCGACCAATGGTGACGAAAGCGTCTATTGCAACGAGGCCGCGAACTCATCGCGAGTGTTGACACGAGTTCTTCAAGCCTATCCTCAAGATGGAGGTAGCGACGAATTGGGTGACACTCTCCGCTTGACTTCAACGCATCTCATGCCAACCTCCACAAGGCCACGCTCAAGCCACCATTCTAGCCAAGGAAATCTTCATCATCATCATCATCGACCGTTTGAGGATGCTACAAGGCATGGCTTACATTACCAATTGATGGAACTTCCTTCGACACAAGCCATGACCCTACCTCCTCCTCCAAGAAAGCCACCCTTTCCTCAATTGGAGATCAACCAAAGAGATGAGATGATCGAGTCCTCCTTGCCACATGCTATGACACTACCGACTCCAAGCAATGCAACGACCTCGACAAACCCGCACACCTCTTGTGCCAAGACTTTGGAGCCTTCTAGTGTCCCCTATCAAGCTTCTAGTGAGATGAGTGGTGAGAGAGAGATCCACCATCACGTGAGTGAGAGCCACAAGCCCATAATGAGTGGAAAAAGCATGAGTGTTCATAGAGGCCTCGCCTTGTTAGCCACCAAAAGTGAGATGAGAGTTGAGAGCAAAACCCCATTTGTGCTTATTGACACTAACGGCTTACCAACTTTCTCTCCATCTTTGTTGTCTATTTTGCAGAGATTTGGTGACCCTATCAAGCATCCTCGACCTCATGGACTACTCCACATACAAGGCTCTCCACAACGCATGAACATCGACACCGACTTGAAGGGTTGGAAGGAGCACATTCCGCTCATCATGATCCACATGGAGATTGACAAGAGCTTCTACGACAAGGCATTCTCCATCCACACTCCGCAAGTCAAGATCTACACGGCGCGTCACAAGCACTTCGACATCAACGCCTTCTACGCCTACATACCACATGTCACGATGTGCATGGAGTTTGACAAGCGCGTCCACGACAACGACTTCTACGCCTACAACCCTCATGTCAAGATGTACTTGGAGTTCCACATGCGCATCCCCGACAACGACTTCTTCATCTACATCCCCTACGTCAAGATGTACTTGGAGTTCGACAAGCGCGTCAACGACAATGACTCCCACGACTACATACCAATTGTCAAGATGCACTTGGAGTTCGACAAGCGCGTCAACGACAATGACCACCACGACTACATGCCAACCGCCACGATGTACATGGACTTCGACACGAGCATCAACAACAACCAATACGTCAATTTCATCTACACTCTACCGCTTCTGCAACCCATGGAGCAACACCCTCTTGAGCTCTTCGACGACGACTACATCTCATGTCAAGCTCATCCTCATCCACCCATGGAGGATCATGTCAAGATCGTCATCGTCTTTGGACTACACCCTCCACGAGCATACCTTGGCATGACCTTCGACAAGAGGCTCAACTTCAACGACTACACCGCCTCGCAAGATCTTCCCCAACCACCCAAGGAGGAACCTTTCATGATCTTCATCACCTTTGGACAACACCCCCTACGAGCCTACCGTCACATGATTTTCGACAAGCGGCTCAACTTCAACGACATCTTCGTCGTCAACTTTCCTTCTCCCACTCCAAAATGGATGGAACGAGAGTCGAGGATGACTCTTCTTCAAGGGGGGAGATGATGCAGCCCACAGTATTCAACCAAGCACAACATCGACACCCCACAAGGTGAACTCAATCCTATCTCTGTATGTTTCCGGTGTCTTGGTGAACGGTGCTCTACCTCATGAAATTCCCCTCTACATGCATAGGTGGGATCACCACACGGAGACCCAAGACGGTGCCCAAGATGCTCAAGAACACATCCGAGAAGGGGCACATGAAGCTAGGGAAGAAGCAGGTGAAGACGGCGTCAAGTTCGGAGCTCCGAGGAGGAAGAACGGGGGAAAATGGTGCCTCCCGGCCTCACCCCCGGCCAGGCCGGCCTCCCCCTCCACCTCAGGCCGGACCCCTGGCCGAACGGGCCGGCCTCAAGGCCGTCCTGGCTCCCCCCACCCCGGCCCCAGGCCGGGCACCCCACAGAGGGGGCCGGCCTCAAGTCCGGCCTGGCCCCTTCCCACCCCGGCCCCAGGACGGCCTGGGCCTCCAGGCCAGCCTCTGCGCCCCACCCTGGCCCCAGGCCGGCCAGGCCGGCTCCCAGGCCGGGGTGGCCCCGAAATGCACGGAAATTGCCCGTTTCGGCACCGTTTCGACCCCCGTTTCGACCCCGACTATATAAAGGACTCCGGTGGCTAGATCTAGGGATTAGGCATAGTTTTGAGCATTGTTTTCGAGAGTTTAGGGCTTTGCCCTTGTATCCCTCTTTTGAGGTGACTCCTCTTACGAGGCTACTCCTATGTTGATGATGTTCATCTAGGATTGTATCAAGATCTCTCCAAGGAGCTACTCTCTCACATAGTGATTCTAGTAGCGCTTGCCAACCTTCCCCTTTTGGGCTTCTGTTGGATCGGTGGACCGGCCGGTAAGAGAAACGGTTTCAATTAGCGTGTTGTTGACTTGGGTTTGCGATCCCTCGTAGGCTTCACGGGTTATCTTCCCCCTTTTGTGTTTCCGCGCGTTTGCCCTCGATTTCCCCTCGATTTCCCCTCTCGTGTTCATCGTGTTCATCGCGTTCTTCGTGCGTTCTTCGTTCGTTCTTGTCGATTCGTGAAGATCGGGCCAACTTAGAGGTCAACACCTCATCATCTGGTATCCAGAGCTAGATTGACACGAATCCGACACCCATACCCCTCCCCATCCACCAATTTTTCTTTTTCCACCAAGAATTTCGAAAATCCTCAAAAAATAGCCAAAAGGGAATTTGACCGATCTGTTGACTCGTTGAGTTTTTCGTGGTTTTGTTTCATAGATTTGTTGCCAAAAACCATTCCCCATCTTCCTATTCAGCCACAATTCTTGAATTTGTCCAAAAATTTTCTTGATTTGGGAGAAATTTCGAATTTGAGCAAAAATTTCAGAAAAATCCTGCTCTTCGATTCTTGGACAGATTTTGTATCTTGTTTTTCTTTGTCGTCGTTGCTCCGATTTGAGTGAGGCAAGTTCCTACGCGTCGCCATCGACATCGCCTACGCATCTACATCATCGGATCCACACGACATCGACATCCACCGGCCGCAAGTCCGAGATCATCCACCGCATAGGTATAACTTGCTTCCGCTTGAACTAACCCTTTCCTTTGTGTACCTTACCTACTTGGACTAGTTCTTTTACACCGCTTGGCATCGCATTGTGGCACCGAGAGTGCGAGTTTTGCGCTTGTGAGAGACTAGCTATGAGTAGGCATTGGCATTTGGGAATCATCTCCGCATCATCCATCAAAAAGCAAAAATCAAAAAAAAAAAAGAGCGAGAAAGGAGAAAGAGCAAAAGAAGCAAAAAGTGCCAAAAGAAGCAAAGATCGATGCCAATTGCTCCCATTTGTAGGAACGCCTAGCTTCGAGTTGCGAGAGAGAAGAGAGTGACCGGTTGCCACATTGTGAATCTTGTTGCCTCTTGTTAATTGCGGTTCGAGCTAGCGTCCTCCTTGCGTTGGTGTGGCATTGAGCTTAGTCTTCGCTAGGTACATTTCGTCTCCGCTCGTCCATTGGCCGCACTAACCCCATTTATCACTTGTGTGTGTGTGTTTTTCGTTTCCACCATAGCATTTTCCTCCACTAGGTTTGGTTTTCGTGCTAACTTTTCTTTGATTCTTCTCCACGTTTTACAATATACTTTTCTTTGGATTTGTCGTTTTCTCGCCACATTTCTAACCCATTGCCATCCACCCATAAGCCGTGTGTGTTTTGGAGCGTGTTTTTGGCATCTTTCGAACTCAAGTCACTTCATTCTTTTTGCTATCGGTTTCTCTTGGCTTGGTACACTAGTTTCCAACATTTGCTAAAAGGTGAGGTTGAGCTCTTAGGTCCTCACACTCTATATATACACTTGCGCTTGTGACTAACCATGTATAGCGAGAGCGAAGACTTTGGAGGCCATGATGATCATGATGAGTCCATGATGGACCACTACGACTACAACGAGCTAGACATGGACCTCCACTCCTACGAGCATGACGTGGTGGACGACCACTACTCCGAGCACGACATCGTGGATGACCCCTACTACGAGCATGACATCGTGGATCACCACCACTACTACGACCACGACGTCGAGCTCTACACCGACTACTCCTCCCCAACCATCATCGACATGGAGGAGCACCACCACAACATCCACGACGACTCCGACTCCATGAGCTACAACGACATGAACCACGACTACAACGAGGACACCGCAAGCTTGGTTGACGAGTTGGAGCCCTACTACAACGACAACGCATCCTCGAGCATGGCGGAGTGCTACACCGACTATGACTCCGACATGGGCGAGCTCACCTACAAGAACTTCCTCGCCAAGCTTCGGTTGACAAGAAACTCCGATGGGACATGCTCACCACCACGGAACTACAAGGAGAATGCCAAGGCCAAGACAAGACAACGCCCTTCAACCTCAAGATGGCGCAACGACAAGAAATCCGGCAAGTTGGCAACGTCAAGATGGTCCCCTTCGACATCAAGACGGCGCCACAAGAAGGACATCATCGAGGCCCCATCTAGCGAGGAGGCCAAGAAGCCAAGGCATCCAAATGACTTTCGGAGTCATCCCACACATGAGGTGCGGGAACGCCGCAAGCTTCGTCATCGACAAGCTTCCCGCTCTCATCACCACGCTCATCACCAAGACCGTCGCCATGATCACCATCGCCATATGGAAGAGAGTGGTACACCCACCTCACCGCATCTTCCACCACAAGTTCCGCGACGACATAGGTTTGAGCATCGCTCGCCATCACCACTACCTCGATCTCCACACCGACAAGGCCGTGGTGACCCTCTTCAAGATCACCCTCTACGACCGGATATTCTTCATCATCCACCTTCTCCAAGCTCGACTCATGACATTGGTCTAAATGGCTTCGTGGATGGTGCTTGCCCACATTCAAGGCTTCCAAGGCAAAATGTGTGTCACCACCACAATGACCACCAAGACCAAAGCCACTATCACGAAGGTGACCTCGACATGGCTTCTAGTGAATGCCTCCCTCAACTCCACCACCATGACCACCGGCGCCATCCTCTCCATCATGATCGCCATCGCCAAACCAACGAGGATGACCCACATGAGCTTCCACCGCCTATCTTTGATGAAGACCCAAATGAGAGCCCTTCTCAACATCAAGCGAGTGCGAATGCTCCCTATGGCTTGTTTTTCCCCATCTTCGAGGAAGACCCCATTGAGCGCCACCATCGACAACAATCAAGTGGGATTGCTCAACATGCTACTTCACTTCCCATCTTTGATGAGGACCCCTATGAGCGCCCACTTCGACCACCACTAGGCAAGGATGCTATGAGCCTACTTTCCCCTCTCCTTCAAGATGAAGACCTCTTATGCCCCATTTGCAAGGGCCATGGTCACATAATGTGGGATTGCCAAGGCGGCGACCAAGATGGTGCGTCAAATGGAGATGCCATCCATGTTTCTTCTCCTACCACATTGGATGAAGCACCGCATCACCTTGACCACGGATTTCCATCGCATGATCAAGGCCATGAGTCTCCTTCATCGCCACAAGCGCAACACAAACATCAAGAGTGTGAAGCTCTTCCTCCCATGACACAAGATCAACATCACCATATGCATGAGGAGACCACTCTACCACTCTATGATGAAGACGTTGATGCATGTGACATTGTCAAAGAGGCTCATCCCTTGCCATCATCTCTAAGGAATCCTTCTTCTTCGTCTCCAATGACACAAGTGCCAACTTCGACCATCCACAAGAGAGCTTCCAATGCTACCAACGAGATGCTCATGGTTGCCAACCAAAATGGTGACCATGCCTACATGAGTGAAGGCCAATACTATGCCTTGCACCAACTAGCTCTCAATTCCTTGGACATGCCGACCAATGGTGACGAAAGCGTCTATTGCAACGAGGCCGCGAACTCATCGCGAGTGTTGACACGAGTTCTTCAAGCCTATCCTCAAGATGGAGGTAGCGACGAATTGGGTGACACTCTCCGCTTGACTTCAACGCATCTCATGCCAACCTCCACAAGGCCACGCTCAAGCCACCATTCTAGCCAAGGAAATCTTCATCATCATCATCATCGACCGTTTGAGGATGCTACAAGGCATGGCTTACATTACCAATTGATGGAACTTCCTTCGACACAAGCCATGACCCTACCTCCTCCTCCAAGAAAGCCACCCTTTCCTCAATTGGAGATCAACCAAAGAGATGAGATGATCGAGTCCTCCTTGCCACATGCTATGACACTACCGACTCCAAGCAATGCAACGACCTCGACAAACCCGCACACCTCTTGTGCCAAGACTTTGGAGCCTTCTAGTGTCCCCTATCAAGCTTCTAGTGAGATGAGTGGTGAGAGAGAGATCCACCATCACGTGAGTGAGAGCCACAAGCCCATAATGAGTGGAAAAAGCATGAGTGTTCATAGAGGCCTCGCCTTGTTAGCCACCAAAAGTGAGATGAGAGTTGAGAGCAAAAACCCATTTGTGCTTATTGACACTAACGGATTACCAACTTTCTCTCCATCTTTGTTGTCTATTTTGCAGAGATTTGGTGACCCTATCAAGCATCCTCGACCTCATGGACTACTCCACATACAAGGCTCTCCACAACGCATGAACATCGACACCGACTTGAAGGGTTGGAAGGAGCACATTCCGCTCATCATGATCCACATGGAGATTGACAAGAGCTTCCACGACAAGGCATTCTCCATCCACACTCCGCAAGTCAAGATCTACACGGCGCGTCACAAGCACTTCGACATCAACGCCTTCTACGCCTACATACCACATGTCACGATGTGCATGGAGTTTGACAAGCGCGTCCACGACAACGACTTCTACGCCTACAACCCTCATGTCAAGATGTACTTGGAGTTCCACATGCGCATCCCCGACAACGACTTCTTCATCTACATCCCCTACGTCAAGATGTACTTGGAGTTCGACAAGCGCGTCAACGACAATGACTCCCACGACTACATACCAATTGTCAAGATGCACTTGGAGTTCGACAAGCGCGTCAACGACAATGACCACCACGACTACATGCCAACCGCCACGATGTACATGGACTTCGACACGAGCATCAACAACAACCAATACGTCAATTTCATCTACACTCTACCGCTTCTGCAACCCATGGAGCAACACCCTCTTGAGCTCTTCGACGACGACTACATCTCATGTCAAGCTCATCCTCATCCACCCATGGAGGATCATGTCAAGATCGTCATCGTCTTTGGACTACACCCTCCACGAGCATACCTTGGCATGACCTTCGACAAGAGGCTCAACTTCAACGACTACACCGCCTCGCAAGATCTTCCCCAACCACCCAAGGAGGAACCTTTCATGATCTTCATCACCTTTGGACAACACCCCCTACGAGCCTACCGTCACATGATTTTCGACAAGCGGCTCAACTTCAACGACATCTTCGTCGTCAACTTTCCTTCTCCCACTCCAAAATGGATGGAACGAGAGTCGAGGATGACTCTTCTTCAAGGGGGGGAGATGATGCAGCCCACAGTATTCAACCAAGCACAACATCGACAGCCCACAAGGTGAACTCAATCCTATCTCTGTATGTTTCCGGTGTCTTGGTGAACGGTGCTCTACCTCATGAAATTCCCCTCTACATGCATAGGTGGGATCACCACACGGAGACCCAAGACGGTGCCCAAGATGCT
Source organism: Alopecurus myosuroides (assembly GCA_028641055.1). Lineage (NCBI taxonomy): Eukaryota > Viridiplantae > Streptophyta > Magnoliopsida > Poales > Poaceae > Alopecurus > Alopecurus myosuroides. Next base: position 35,647,174 of record CM054062.1, read on the forward strand.
CAAGAACACATCCGAGAAGGGGCACATGAAGCTAGGGAAGAAGCAGGTGAAGACGGCGTCAAGTTCGGAGCTCCGAGGAGGAAGAACGGGGGAAAATGGTGCCTCCCGGCCTCACCCCCGGCCAGGCCGGCCTCCCCCTCCACCTCAGGCCGGACCCCTGGCCGAACGGGCCGGCCTCAAGGCCGGCCTGGCTCCCCCCACCCCGGCCCCAGGCCGGGCACCCCACAGAGGGGGCCGGCCTCAAGGCCGGCCTGGCCCCTTCCCACCCCGGCCCCAGGCCGGCCTGGGCCTCCAGGCCAGCCTCTGCGCCCCACCCTGGCCCCAGGCCGGGGTGGCCCCGAAATGCACGGAAATTGCCCGTTTCGGCACCGTTTCGACCCCCGTTTCGACCCCGACTATATAAAGGACTCCGGTGGCTAGATCTAGGGTTTAGGAATAGTTTTGAGCATTGTTTTCGAGAGTTTAGGGCTTTGCCCTTGTATCCCTCTTTTGAGGTGACTCCTCTTACGAGGCTACTCCTATGTTGATGATGTTCATCTAGGATTGTATCAAGATCTCTCCAAGGAGCTACTCTCTCACATAGTGATTCTAGTAGCGCTTGCCAACCTTCCCCTTTTGGGCTTCTGTTGGATCGGTGGACCGGCCGGTAAGAGAAACGGTTTCAATTAGCGTGTTGTTGACTTGGGTTTGCGATCCCTCGTAGGCTTCACGGGTTATCTTCCCCCTTTTGTGTTTCCGCGCGTTTGCCCTCGATTTCCCCTCGATTTCCCCTCTCGTGTTCATCGTGTTCATCGCGTTCTTCGTGCGTTCTTCGTTCGTTCTTGTCGATTCGTGAAGATCGGGCCAACTTAGAGGTCAACACCTCATCACTTATTGACACAATAATCTGAACCATCATTAATCCAACTGTGTGAGTTATCCTCGGATTGCTTCTTTGGATAAGGGGCGAGATCCAGGATGGGTTTGTTTGGAATTAGTTGATAGGTTAGTTACGATACGCGATCTTATCCCTTTTCTGTTAGCCGGAGGTTGTAGTGTTTCTGTAGTTGGTTAGCGCAGCCAGTTGCAGCATCTTTTATATCCCCTCTCTTCCGTTGAACCCAAGGCATCTGTGCTTGGTGTTGACGGGTTACACTTTGGTGAACTGTGAGTATTGCTTGCCAGTACGTTTATGTACTGACCCCTTTGGGGCTGTGGTTTCCGCAGACTACGTTTCCGAGGATCTACATGGTGGCTACTACGTGGAGTATGACGAGGCTGCTGACGAGTAGATAGCGGACCCTGGCAGGATCCGAGACTTCGTGGATGGGCTCCGTCTTTTCGTTTCTGGCCTCTTAGGCCTATTTGGTTCTTGTCTGTACTCAGACATGTTGAATGCTTCCGCTGTGATGTAATGATGTTATGTTGGGACATGTGTCCTCTGGATGATTGTATTTGCTATCTCTGCTCTAATGAGAGCTATTTGCAACTTATTTCAATCTTTTGTGTCGTAGAGATCTGTTGTGATATCAATTGTTCAAATGCCGTTGACGTACCATGTGTGTATGTTTTGAAGTACGTCAACGGAAGTATCTGGATTTCTACGGGATGGTTTGCGCAGACGATGAATAGTAAGAGAATGGTTGTCACACGTTTACGTGTTGGCCTGCTCATATTGAGATGCGGGTGCCGGTATGCCCCGTAAGCCATTTATCTACTGTTTAACGGACTGTGAGTATCCCCTAGAAGTCCGGGTGCGACAAATGGTATCAGAGCCTGTCTGCCTGTAGGATCCCTTTTTACTGGTCGCAGTTGAGTCTAGAAACTATTTTGTAGCTATATAGGAAAAATGAAACGTGAGAGTAGGAATTCTGTTCTTTTTCTTCTTTCCCCACCCACCCTCCCTTTTCTGGTAAGGAAGTGCAACGTTGTTTTCCATTCTCATCTAAACTTTCAAGTTAGGATTTCACGATTTCTGGTTTCTCTAGGATGGTTATATCTACTAGACCATAGGAATGGAGATGGTTGTGACATGATTTATCATGTTGCCTACTCACGATTGAGAACGGAGGCGTGTAAGCCCCGGAAGCAGATCCTCTATTCCTTAAGCAGTAGATATTGATCCTTTAGAAGCCCGGATGGGTTTTCCGTAGTACCTCAGGAGTGTTTTGGTCTCGTTTTTTCCCGTGTTGCTTCGTTATCGTGTTCTTCTCAACATCCTTTTCGTCCGTTGAAATCTTGTTGTTGTTTTCCACTTCAATTCTTCTACCGGCGTCTAATCAAAACTTCCCAAATATCAAGTCTATCTGGCCAGAAAGGTTGTTGTTGTTTCGAAAACTACCAGGCTATGAGAGCTGGCATTCTTATCACCTGGGGTTGTTTCGAGGAAGCATTCCTGAATCACCACATTCCATATAGTCTATTCTCCAAATGAATCAAGTTCTATCCATCTATACACCCTCATTGCAAAACCTCTACCTTTACTTGAAAATGTTCCGGTGGTTTGTGAATTCCCTGACATTTTTCCAGAAGAGTTGCCAGGAATGACTATCGTTTTGAACTTCCAGAAAAACTATCCAAGGTGCACGATGTGTTCACGTGTCACAGCTCAAGAGGATCTTCGCAAGAAGTATCCGGACCTTTTCTTTTCTCAGTAGGAATCTCGGGGCGCGATTCCTTCAAGGGGGGGCGTTTTGTAACATCCCAAGTATGAAAAATAGCCATTAGAATGTTTGCTCTCTGTTATTTTATGTTTTGCATCATGGCATCATGTTCATTGCAATTGTTTTGCTTGTTTTCCTTTTGTTTTCCTCTGTTTTCATTTGTTTTCCTTTGTTTTCTATTTGAATTTCAAACCAAAATTCAAACCTTTGGTTTCATCCTTGTGATGTTACAATTTCCAAATGAATGTTTCAAATCAAAACAATCAATTGTTTCCATTAAAGTGTGATTTCAAAACTGTTGTTTTGTTTCTATAAAAATGCATCCAATAACCAAACCTTTTTCAAATTCAATTACTTTCCAAAACAGCAACTCTGTTGAAAATTATGAAAATTGCAAAACAAATCAATCAATTGTTTCCATCAAACCATAAGGTTCAAACCATTAAAATTATGGCTTTTTATAATTCAATTAATCCAAATGTTATTTCAAATTCAAATCATTCACAAACAGTACCCAATTTCAACTTATGAAAATCAACAAAATAACCCTAATCATTTGTTCTAACTAAACAATAGGGTTCACCCTATTAAAAATATTGTTTTCAATATTAATCACTTAATAAGCAAATTCTTTCAAATATGAATTAAATCACAAACACTAATTTAAATTTGAACTTTTGAAAAACCAAAGTTGGCAAGTGGTTGTTGATGATCTAATTAACCCACACAATTTTATTCCAAATTTTTCCCAACCCAAAACCTATCTCTTTCTTCCTTATTTCAAATCAGCAAAAAAAAACAATTAGAAGCAAAAAGAATAAAAAGAGCAAGGGAGAGAGAGAGAGAGCAGCCAGCAGGCCCTTTTCCCTTTTTTCCTCAGCCCATCTAGTGGCCAGCCCACCCTTTTGGCCCGATACCCCTTCGGTGGTTGTCTTCTTCCTCGTACGGATTACATCCAGAGCACCACGTCGACATGGAGGTGCAGTGAACGGTGATCAGCTCCACCTCCCCCCTCCATAAGAACTAACTCGAAGCCCTAACCCTAACCCCTTCCCCTCTCTTCCCTCTCCCCGCCTCCATTCTTTCTCCTCCTTCCTCCATCTCTCCTCTCTCTGTCTCCTTCCTTCTATAACTGAACCACACCGCAAAAAAAAGCTCCACCTGCCGACGGTGATCGCCGCCCCTAGGGTCCCCCTCCGGCCGCCGCGAGGCCAGGAATGGAGCCGCCCCACCGCGGGCTCCCTCCTCATCACCTCGGCACGGGCGGGGACGGCCCGGAGCGCCGCCGCCATCGCCTCCCGTCGCCGGCCGCTGCCCCTGTTCTGCCCCGACCGAGCGACCTGCTCCTCCCTCCATCGACCGAGGTGAGCAGCGCCCCACCTCCTCTTCTCCCCACTCGCTCCCCTCCCCTCGATCCCTCTCTCTCCCTTCCCCACAGCGACCACCGCCCTCTGCCGCTCGCATCCCCGCCTCGGAGATCGCTGCCGCCGTCCGATTCCCCGTCTGTTCCCAGTACAGGTTCAGTTAACGTGCAGAAAATTCAGTTCAGTTAAAAATCTCGCGAACCTGCACCTCATACCCCCCACTGCCCCTTCCTATCAACAACACACATCACCACCGCAGTGGCAGAGGCCCTATGCGCGCGCCAGGAGGGTGTGGGTTCGATCCCCACCCCCTGCGAATTAAACCATCTTTTTGTTTTGTTTTTCCAGAGCCAGAACAAACTGCAGAATCACAACTAGGTCCTTGCCAGTTTCTTTTCTAGCCCCTGCAATATTTTTCCTAAGTCCCTAGAGGTAATAAAAATGGCAGATTGCACCCTAAATCTCTAACATGCATAACTAATTCATCTTAACTCCAATTTTAACTTTTTAAATATGTTTTCTGTCCCAAATTGAATTGTCTATCCAAATATAAAATTTGTTTACTGTTTTGAATATTTTAAATTGGTGCAATATTTAAAAACTTGCTTAATTCACTTAAACTTGCAAAATTCATAACTTGAGCATAAAAAATCCAAATTCCACAAACTAAATATGTTTTCCAATCAACTATTCATGTACTTTCCAAATATAAATTTTGTTTGTTGTTTTGAATAATTTAAATTGCTGAAAACAATTGTTTCTTAATTATTGCATTTGAAATTGCCAAAATAATAACTTGCTCATTTTAAATCCAATTTCAACAAATGAAATATGTTTTCCATGCAAAATTAAACCACCTTTCCAAATATAAAATTTGTTTCATGTTTTGAATAATTAAAATTGGTTAAATAATTTAAACCTTGTTTAAATCATTTAATATTGTTAAATTCATAACTTGCTCAAATTAAGTTCTTTTTGAAACTATAAAATATGTTTTCCAACCCTAAAAGTATAAGATTTTCAAATATGAATCTCACTTAATGTTTTGCACAAATAAAAATTCAAATAAGTTCATGTTTGAATTAAATTCATTTAATTCTTGCTTAAACTTGCTTAATTCATAAATAATTTATTTGAAATCCTTTTTCAACAAGTGAAACATGTATTCCAACTAAAATCTTGTGTTCTTTTCAAATATGAACTTTGTTATCTATTTTGAACAATTTAACTTGCTGAAAACAACAAATGCTTGAGTGACACCTTTAAGGAACCAAAATTCCATAAATTAATAAATAAAATTCCAAAATTGGTAAACCTTATTTCCAATTGATTCTGTTGTTGTTATTTTGCTGTTTTCCTCATCCATGCATCATGCTAATCCACTTTCACCTATTGGTTAGTTGTAAAACAATTGTTTCACCCTTAATTCATGGGCTTTCCATATGCAATCCAATTGCATGTGGGTCCATTTAATTATGTTATGTTACCATGTCAACTAGTTATTTTGATGCATCAATTAAAGGGTCATGCATCACCCCATGTTTGTGCATTATGCCATGTTATTGATTGTTTGTTCTCTGTGTTGTTTGTTTGCTTCTTCTCGGATACACGACGACGTTGAGACCGACGATACTTACGACACCCCTTCTAAGGACTTAGCTCAGTACTAGGCTACTGGGTTTGCAGGCAAGTATTCACTCACATGAACCATCGTGTTCCTTTCAACCTTGGTTACCGATACTTTCCGTTGTCTATTCTGCTAGCCCTATGAATAGTTGCTTCTGTTACGAACCTATCACATGTATCCTTTAACCCTGATATTGCCTCACCTCCATACCTATAACCTTTTGCTTGTTGCCCGTGTCTTACTAGCATGCTTAAGGTTGTTTTGCTCGAGTCTGTTACCCGTTACTTTCTGTTACTATTTCATTATGTTCTGGGGGTTCGATGTTAAACAATGAATCATGCTAATGTTATTATTAATAATAATTTGATGATAACGCACCGGCAGGAGGCCCTGCGTGGTTTTGAGGCCTGCTAGTGTCGACCCTAATTAGGAAAAGGGTCTTGTCTACTGATCCATGATGAGCGCACTAACCGCATGTGGGAAGCGAGTATGGGCGCCCCCCTCAATTTGATTCGATTCGCATCTCGTCCAAATCGCCTCATTTAGTTCGTGTTTTCCATTTGCCGCATGCATGTTTTTGCGAGCCCAGACCAGGGTGGAACTTTTGTAGTCGGCATATAGGGGGACACGTTCTTAGAGTGCTATGAGGGTCCCTTTTCTTCGGGGCTCGATTAGCCGTGCGCCCAAGGTGCTTTGGGCTTGATGCGAAGAATAGTTGAGTTGTGTTGAGTGCCCCGCTTTGTGGGAGGCATCCCATCTGGCGGGTTATTCATACGTGTACGGCTAAATTGGTGCATCCCTGCAGGGTTAAATCTTCTCGAGAAGCCGTGTTTTCCGCGGTTATGGACTACTTGGTGAAAGTACTGGCTAACAAGTACTCAGGACAACTTAAACCTAATGATTAACAACCTTACACCCAATGATTAACAACTTGACTAGTAATAGGCTTATTGACACAATAATCTGAACCATCATTAATCCAACTGTGTGAGTTATCCTCGGATTGCTTCTTTGGATAAGGGGCGAGATCCAGGATGGGTTTGTTTGGAATTAGTTGATAGGTTGGTTACGATACGCGATCTTATCCCTTTTCTATTAGCCGGAGGTTGTAGTGTTTCTGTAGTTGGTTAGCGCAGCCAGTTGCAGCATCTTTTATATCCCCTCTCTTCCGTTGAACCCAAGGCATCTGTGCTTGGTGTTGACGGGTTACACTTTGGTGAACTGTGAGTATTGCTTGCCAGTACGTTTATGTACTGACCCCTTTGGGGCTGTGGTTTCCGCAGACTACGTTTCCGAGGATCTACATGGTGGCTACTACGTGGAGTATGACGAGGTTGCTGACGAGTAGATAGCGGACCCTGGCAGGATCCAAGACTTCGTGGATGGGCTCCGTCTTTTCGTTTCTGGCCTCTTAGGCCTATTTGGTTCTTGTCTGTACTCAGACATGTTGAATGCTTCCGCTGTGATGTAATGATGTTATGTTGGGACATGTGTCCTCTGGATGATTGTATTTGCTATCTCTGATCTAATGAGAGCTATTTGCAACTTATTTCAATCTTTTGTGTCGTAGAGATCTGTTGTGATATCAATTGTTCAAATGCCGTTGACGTACCATGTGTGTATGTTTTGAAGTACGTCAACGGAAGTATCTGGATTTCTACGGGATGGTTTGCGCAGACGATGAATAGTAAGAGAATGGTTGTCACACGTTTACGTGTTGGCCTGCTCATATTGAGATGCGGGTGCCGGTATGCCCCGTAAGCCATTTATCTACTGTTTAACGGACTGTGAGTATCCCCTAGAAGTCCGGGTGCGACAGTTTGGTACCTCACTTTTATTTTTCTGATTAATATTCTAACAGATATTAATTTTCCAAGTTTTAAACAATTTCTGTAAAATATAAGAGGGTGGGGCCCGTGTCTCAATTTAATTTCTACTTAAACCAGAAAAGGAATACGACTGACAGCTGGGCCCGAGCTGACGCGGGCATGACGTCGCAATGACGTCAGCCAGAGCCTGGGAAGGCTCTGCCTCCGATCGATCTCGCGATTCGTCGTGCCCCTTGCGAAACAGAGGGCACCAGGCGCTAGAGGGGACTATGGCGAACCAAGAGGTGGCGGCGGGAGGGTCAAATGGTCGCCGGAGCAAGCTCGGCGGCGAGCATCCGTCGCGGCGGCGGCGGGAGCCCGATGCCGGCGATGCTACAGAAGGGAAGGGGGCTATTCGGAAGCATCCACGGATGCGGAAGCTCACCGCGAGTCTTATGGAGTGGACGAGGAGGCGCGGCGAGGCTAGACGGCGACGAATCGACGGCGTCATGTCCCGCCGGCCGTGGGGACGACGAGCTCAATTCCGGTGGTTCCAGTCCTCCCGGCTTCCCTGCGCGCTCGAGGTGAGAGGTGTGGTCACGGTGGTGACGACGGCGTGCACGACTGGGCTGGGGAAAGCCGGTAGAGACGATGGCGGCCGGCGGCCCATCGGTAGGGTTTCGTTTGGCAGAGGGAAGGTTACAGAGAGGGAGGGATAGGGTGTGGCAGAGTGAGAGAGAGGAGGGGTGCGACGTCTTCCCTCTGTGACTTATCCGTGCGAGGCGGCGAAGCAGGAGGTGGCAGTGCGCTCCGGCGAGCTGCCTGCTTGCCTCCTGGCAGGAGGAAGAAGACAAGATGAAGCATCTCCCCATAACCCCCGAGAAGTTCCCAAAATTACAAAGGAGCCCTTCTGGGGTTAGAACTGAACAGAGAACAGACATTTTCAGGGCCTTTTTGCAAAAACAAAAATTTGCAAAAATAGGTTTTGAAACCTTCACAAAATTTCCAACCTCAACATATAAAGATTTTCTAATTTTGAAATAGTTTTGAATTCAAATTTGTGATGCTCACTTTAAGTGATTTGTATTCAGTTCACTTGTTATTTTTGGATGCAAAATTTTAACCAATGTTTTTATGCATGTATGTCATGAACACAACACCGCACACCCTAATTAGCAAAACTGGGGTGTTACAGGTGCACCCGGCTGCGGGGGTCCAGAAGGCTGGGCTCCGGAGGGCTTGAAGGGCAGCAACTGCTGCCCAGCCTGTGCGGCGCCACGCTTTGGCTGATGCCGAGTTGGCACCGCTGCCGGCTTGGCGGGCTTCTTGGAGTTGGTCGTGGGAGTTGGCGCTGCAGCCGTCTTGGCGGGCTTCTTGACGTTGGGTGTGGGAGTTGACTGAGAAGGTGGAGGTACTTGCTGAGAAGGTGGAGGTACTTGGCGGACTGACGGAGGCACCTGCTGAGTTGGAGGTCGGCTAGTCGGTGTAGCATCCGGCTGCACTATGCTTTGGCGGGGTGGCTCCGCCACAGGGTCTTCTACCCGCTGCTCGGCAACGTTGTCTTCTGGCTGCTGCTCGGCAACAGCATCTGGCCGCTCCACGGCTGTGTTGTCCTGCTGCTGCTCGGCAGCCGCATCTGGCCGTTCCACGGCTGTCCTGTCCTGCTGCTGCTGCTGCTCGGCACCCGCATCTGGTCGTTCCACGGCTGTGTTGTCCTGCTACTGCTCAGCAGCGTGCTCGGTGGTCTCCTCAGCTGATGCAGCTGGAGGAGTTGGGATGTTCTCGGTGTTGGCGGCGTCCTGGGCAGCCGGCTGCGCGTCAGGCTGCGGCTGCTCGGAGGCATGTTCGGTCTCGTTCTCGGCGCCAGTGTTCTCGGCGCCGGGGTCTTGATCTTCTCTGAGGGGGGAGGACGCCTGCGTCCTGTCCTCCGGTATCGGGTCCCTGTCGTCATCAGAGAGCTCCACGAGTTCTCGGGGAGCAGTCCTCTGCTTCTTGGGTACCGGTGCGGCGGTGGCGTCGGCGTCAAGTGCATCACTGAAAAGAAATAGGCAGAAAAGGAACAAAGTCAGAAGGAGACCGGGAAGAAAAACAGAGTAGACATCAACCCAAAAACTTACCTGTCAATGGTGGGGCGTTTCCTGCGCAAGTTGGGCTTGGTTCCCGCCTTGACGCCCGGCTTCTTCTTGATCCTCTTAGTAGGGGGATCTTGTGCCCCGCTACCCGTTCTCTTTCTAGTGGTGGTGGGGGCAGCCACAAATACTGGAACCACATCCACGGGTTCCTCTAGCTCGTCCAGTTCAGGCTCCTCTGCAACGGAAAGAAGGAAGAATTTAGAATAGAATAGATGGATTCAGATACAGCGCAAGCAAGTAAAGAGGTGAACCCGGTCACCTTCTTCATCCTCAGACCAGTCCCGGATAGAACCCGTGACTCGGGACTTACCATCCTGAACATCGTGAGGGATGCATAGGGTGTCCTGGATGTCATATACAGTTTCGTCATCCTCAGTCATGTCTGCCTCCCAGTTGGCCTCGAAAATGGACTGGTCCTCGGCCTTCTGGCGATGGATGTGTTGTTGATGCAAACATAATGCACAGTGAGTTGAATTTCAGCAGAGTAGGTGTGCTACTCGGAACATCATGCAAGCATAAAACATATCAAGCTAAGTGATACTAATCGGTCTAGCATGCAAACATAAAGCATATCAATATAAGTGGTACTACCCGGTCTAGCATGCAAACATAAAGCATACCAAGCTAAGTGGTCCTACTCGGAACAGCATGCAAACATAAAGCATATCAAGCTAAGTGGTTCTACCCGGAACAACATGCAAACATAAGGCATATCAAGCTAAGTGGTAACAGAGGAGCTCTATCCGGCACAGCGTGCAAACATAAAGCATATGAAGCCAACACGAGGTTTATTCAGTATGAAACACGAGTACTAAGCATGCAGAGAAGAAAACTAACCTTGGGGATGGGCTTGGAGCGGCTATACGGCACGAAGCCGTAAACCCAGTTCTTGGTGAGGGTAGTCCGCATGATGGACTTGGCCCAGATGGCCACCTCTGCCTTGCTGAGCTCGAAGGTTGTAGTCCAAGTGCAATCCCGAGGGCCTCCCATGTAACACATCTTGTGTGCTCGGTCCTGGAGCGGGAGCACTCAGCGTGATATCCAGCAGGCAATCGGGTCGTCCTGCAGAAGTCCTTGCTCAACCAGCTGCGTCAGGCGCTTCTCTACCTGGACGACATCAGGCACCGTATTCTTGGGATTATACCCCTAGTTCTGTCCGGTGGGCAACGCGTTCTCGAACTTGGGAAGCCCAATTCGATCTTCAGCGGGTTTTCCTTCTTCGGGAGGAACGTTCTTCACGTACAGGAAGCCCCGCTGCCAATTGCGCACGGTCTCCAGACCGAGTACCCGCGGATGCTTCCCGGTGCTACGCTGCAGCATCATTGCGCTACCCGTCTGGGTCATCACGCGAGGAACTAATGGGTTGTTTGGATTGGGGATGCTCTGTTGGCGGAGGAAGAAGTAACGAGCCCAAGTCTGGACTGTTGGATACACGCCTAGAAAGGCTTCACAGACAGTGGCGTGGGTGGATAGCATGATGATGGCATTGGTAGGAAGATGGTGTGGTTGGAGGCCAAAGTGGCGGAGGAAATCGGAGAAGAACTTGGAAATAGGAAGGCCTAGGCCGCACTTGAAGTGCGAGAGAAATACTACGTACTCACCGACTTGTGGAGTCGGGAGGAGCTCCGTGCCAGGAGGACGGCAAATCACGCCGGGAGGAACGCGGAAAGTGTTCACCAGCCACTGGCAATCAGCGGCGGTGAGGTCCGAGCCCTCCTAGCCGGCGCGGGCCGGCGCCATCTCGTCCTTGTGCTGGTCCGCGGCGGCGTTCGCAACATCCATGACGGCGCGGTTGCTGGTGGGGATACGAGAGCTCGTCGAGGTTGAGATGGATGATGACGACGGAGGCGCACCGGAATCCTTGCTCTATGCTCTCGATGCGGCGGCGCGTGGCGAGTTCGCGGCGGCGCTGTGCTCTGCGGCAGGGCGAAGGCGTGGAGCAGCGATGCGAGATGGGGAAAGTGCGATGGGGAAGAGATGATTTGGGCGGCGCAGAGGTATTTATTCCGTCCACGAATTGCAGTTACTAGCGGATTGATCGTGGCAGAGATCGTGCGGCGTGGCTTAACTGCCCGTTAGAAACGCATAGAGCGCAAAATGCGCGCGGAACGGGCACAATTGATCCCACGACATGGGTCGTGGGCTCTCGAGTACACGATCGAGGTGACCTAATGGGCCGTGGGCCCCAGAGGCAGTGGCAGGCGCGTGACGCGTTGAAACGCCAGAACCGAGGCGTCGGAGGCGTGGACGCGTGACACGTGCCCTCCCTGGACACGAGAAGATAGATTTGACCTAGATTGAGCGGGAGCGAGTGGAAAAATTTCGCTAAGTGTTAGATTCTCGGCAGAGCTATGCGTTGCTTGGCCTACTCCGCACTTAGAAGATTTCTCTCAAGACATTAATCAGAGAAGTTCGAACAAGGTCCTTGAGTGTCCGAGTTGAGGAGCAACTCGGCCAGACCGCTTCATGGAGGCAATTTGGTTTAAGCTGGCAGGGCCCAACGAACAAGTTCGCTGGACTCTACCAGTTTCTGGGACTAATGTCGGGGGGCTACCCCCAAGTAGGGGTAAGGCAGGTGGTAAAACAAAGATCAGAGTACTGTTTACCGGGTAGGCGGCTACCCGGGTACCTGGTATCCGGTAGATGCTACTCGGTAGTAAGTATTGAGATCAAGTCGTCTGAGTAGATGAGCATCAGTCCTACTCGGGCATTAAATCAATGGAGCCATTCTGACAAGATCTCACGTATCCCGCAGCCGTACAGGCATGCGGTTCAACTTGCAAGACGCATGATTATCTGCGCTACGACGTGGGTACAGTGAGGGTGGGCACCTGTCTTGTCTTGTCTTGTCACTGACAGGGGGGACAGGACATGTCAGGGGCCTACTCTATGAGACTGACAGGGTGGAGAAGTCCTGTCAGCCGGACGGCGTGGCGACTTCTCGCACCAGCGTAAGTGGGAACACGGAAGCGTGTTGCCGATGTCACAGTGGCATTTTCCTATCATGTCCTTTCTATTCGTTGTTTACTCAGCTGGGTACCAGTATATAAGGTGCCCAGCCCCCTCCTGTGCGAGGGATGTTGCCCCGATGAGCATTTATTGCACGAGCAAGAGCTAGAGGTAGAGAGAGCAAGAGAGTGGCTACTCGGCTGAGTGCCTGATTTGTACTGTGGCTACTCGGATATACCATATACAGAGAGATAGGCAGGAGTAGGGGTGTTACCTCCACACGAGGGCCCCGAACCTGGGTAGATCGAGGTGTTTGCAGTGCTTTCCGTGCGCGTCTACTCGACGTGCGATCCCTCCCGGAATACCTACAACGTCCATCGGCCCCAAACCTTAAGCCATCCCATGGCATCTGTCTTCACCACTCCACGACAAAGAGGCGAGCTCCCACAAGAGGAAATCATCGCCCGCCAGGTTATAAGACGATCAAAGACATACAAGATCATTAATGGTGAACTGTACAAACGAAGCACAACTGGATTTTTTTAAAGGCGTGTTTCCTGGAAGAAGGGTGAAAGATCTTAAAAGAGATCCACTTAGGGGATTGTGTCCACCAAACGAGTTCTAGATCATTGGTTGCTAAAGCATTCAGACATGGATTTTTCTGGCCTACGGCAATGACATATGTAGAGCGGATTGTACGAACCTGTGAGGGTTGCCAGAAGTATGCAAGAAACATATGTCAGCTCAGGATCTACGTATGATTCCAATAACTTGGCCTTTTGCAGTTTGGGGACACGAAATGGTTGGACCCTTCAATATATCATCAGGAAACACAAATCATCTTTTGCTGGCAATCGACAAATTCACAAAATGGGTAGAAGCAGAGCCCATTGGCAAGTGTGACGCAGCTACAACCGTCAAGTTCCTGAAAAAATTATTTTCAGGTTTGGATACCACATAGCATAATTAAAAACAATGGGACAAACTTGTCTGAAGGGGCAATGCAGAAATTTTGTGAAATGAATCATACCAGACTTGATCTCGCTTCAGTTGCACACCCACAATGCAGTGGGCAGGCAGAACAGGCTAACCAAGAATTACTGAGGGGTATCAAGCCCAGACTCCAGGATCCCCTAAAACGAACTGCAGGTTGCTGGGTAGAAGAATTGCCCGCTATGTTATGGAGCATACGGACCACTCCCAACAGATCAACTGGTTACACACAATTGTTTTTGGTTTATGGTTTAGAGGCCGTATTTCCAAGTGATATTTGCCATGACTCACCAAGAGTAGCTGCTTATGTGGAAGCTGAAAACGAGATAGCTTGCCAGAACTCGCTTGATGCTTTGGAAGAGGCGTGTGAACTCGCAACATCTAGATCAGCCATATATCAGCAAGACATGCGTCACTACCGCAGCTGCAGAGTCAGAACTTGCAGTTTTCACGAAGGAGATCTAGTTCTACGTCTGATTTAGAAGAAAGATGGTATGCATAAACTGAGTCCGTCATGGGAAAGACCGTTTGTAGTAAGCAAAAAATCTGCACAATTGGTCCTATTACCTTGTTTATATGCGTGATACTGATAAGACACGAACATCTGAGAAAGAAACTCCAAGACCATGGAACATAACACAGTTCCGACCATATTACACATAGGATCATTGTAATCAATATGTCATTATCATGTTCAATGGAGTAAAGCGGGGAGACCTTACATTTCAGGTCACTTTCATTTCACCAACTTATCACAGTGTGGAAGAGGCTTTATTTTTTATCATTGTCCATATGGTTACTTGGGGGCTGATGCTAGAGCACAACTTATATCTCAAGAACCAAGCATATGCCACATTATCTCGGTTATACTTGCCTGCCAGTCATTGGTTATAAGCAATTTTTATGACCTATATGTGTAACCTAAAAAGTCAATCAGTTTATCATTCGAAAAAACGGAGTTATTCAGACCCTGAACTTTTTCAGAGTTAAACACGCTAGAATAAATCACACAATAAACCAGCAGTGCCAAATACCAAAGTTAAACTGAAAATGCTACACAAGCCAAACAGAGAAGTTTTATGTGAAATCAACAAAAATTTATAAAACAGGCAGATGTGATAAACTTTTGCAAAACTCGCAAAAATTTCAGCTTATTACATGAACCAAATGTATCATAAAGTGCACACCCGCACTATCAAAATAAATAGGAATAGAACTGAAGAAGTTTATCTAGCCTATTAAAAGCCCATAGGGCCGAATTATTCTCATAACTGAAAAGTTTTTCTGTTTACACAACATGCTTGCCCTTTTCTTGCGCATGGTGTGAACTGTTTAAACCGGCGTCTCCATATGTCGGGTCTTGAACTTCTGGGGTCTTCTTAGTGGTAGTATATCCTTGGCAACATCATAAGGTCCAGATGTTCCTACAGGACCAGCAAAATCTGACTCAGGCACGTATCTCGACTCCAATTGAGCCAAAACATCATATATATTATCCGGTTCATAGAGAGGGCGTGGAGGAGCAGATATGGCCGGAGTGACCATTTCAGGAGCATCAGAAGCAGAAGCCTAGGATTGAACAAAAATCCGGCCCTTCAGCAAAACTTGACGCACCACGGACACAACCCGGGGACAAAAGTTTGGTTTACGTGTCACACCCCAATTTTTGGAATCTTGTACTGTGCTCAAGAAGACAAAAATTAGGGCCAACAATTTTTTTTCTAACAACATGATTGTTTGAACTAACATGTTTTTATGATCTTAATCATATTTGCAACACAAGTTTTGTTTCTTGATAAAACCAATACCAAATTTTTCCTGAAAACAATTCTATTATTTTTCCTGATATTTTCCCTGATGTTGTGTGAGTGGTTTTTACTCCAAGACTTGGATTATTCTTGTTTGTATCTTAGATAAAGTTTTAACTTTTTTGGATCAAAGAAAACAAAATTTTAAAATGATTTATGGAAGTTTTCTTTTAATTTTTCTATAGAAACTATACCCTGAAAATATAGCCAAGTACCTGTTTTCCACCAATGTTTTCACTAGGCTATAAAATGTTATTTTATGCTTTCTTGACTTCTATTTGTTCCTTGCTACATTTACTACAAATACATAAGCTTGGTTTTATTTTTGATCAAGAAAAATTATCTTTTTCTTGTGGTCTTTGTGGTATAATAATAAGGCAGAAAAAGGCATTTTTGGAAAACAGAGAAAAACAGAAAGTACACCTTTTCCCACATTGTTTTCATGACCTTAAACTATTTCAAAATTGTTTTCAAAAGATGTTTCTGAAAGTTTATAACATGGTTAACAAGTTCCCACTTTGAAAACAAATTTTGGAAACCATTTGACCCTTGTAAACAAACCCAACTTTCTGATCATTTCATCTGTTTTCAACACTTAGAAATTTTCACTAAGTACTAGACTGAATTTTTTGAATTTTTTGAACAGTGTGGGATACACTTTTGGACATTTGTTTTCTTTGCTTTTCTTTGCAAATTTTGAAATGTAACCTGGTCTAGTGTGTTGACTAACCTATTGACTCGAGCCAGGATGTGTTGCCTTGCTTCTAGAAGGCTTGAGTGTTAAGAAAACATGAGAGAGAGAGTGATGATGTGGCAAGGTATGTGAGCCCATGCTTTGAACATTTGACCTTTTGACTTGCCTCCCATTGCTTCCAAAGGCCATCTCTTTACTTGCCCTTTCGTGGTCCTTGCCTTTGGCAACCAGAGCATGAAGAAGAAAGACCAAAACCACCCTAGAGCGCCCTCATGCCTTTGCATGACATGAACCCGGGCCATATTTTTGCCCCTTCCCTTTTCACCACAAGTACAAGACTCCCGAGCCCTACTCCTTGCGCCACACTACTCCCTCACACTCTAACAACTCCCCCACGTCGAGATCTAGCCCTGCCCTGGCCCCTGGAGCTTGTTTGAGCCGTGAACCCCCGAAGATAACCACCGGGAGCTCGAGGTTGCATCTCCTTTCCCCGTGCCCTCCCACTCCCTCCACTGCCCGGGATCGCTTCCCTGTACCTCCCTGACCCTCCCTGACATGCCCCCGTGGCCGCTCGCTTGCAGGTACGCCGCCGCCGTCGACCTTGCCGCCGTGGGTGCTCGGTGCCGCGCCACCGCCTGGAGACACGCCGGCCTCTGCAACCGACGCTCTCGACCCCAGTTATCTCCCCCGAGCACGCACCGCCCCTCCCCGAGCCTCCTAGGTGATCCACCGTGCGGATCCGCCGCCGGCCCCGACGAGAGAGAGAGAGAGAGAGAGAGAGGAGAGCTGAGAAGAGGAAGAGAGAGTGAGGACCGTAGATCGCGAGATCTACGGCCGCGCTTGAACCCGGACATTCCCGCGCCGCGCGCTCTCCTCGCCTGCGTTGGGCCCCGCCGCTGGCTAGCTGGACTGCGCCCGCGAGACACCCCAGCCCGCGCCTAGATTTATTTTCCTTTTAAAATTTGACATAAACTTGCTCGTTTGCTTTAGGCTTGTGAAAAATACCTAAAGTTTCAAATTAAAATATACCAAAAATCAAGCCAGTAGTATTATGTTTTCCTAACCACATAATTTTTTTAGATCTAAGTTTTGGCTTAATAGTTTTCTCACACTGTTTGTTTTGCCCCAGAGTGTCTGTGAGTTTGTTTTGAACATAACTTTTGGAATATGTAACGTTTTTGGTCAAACCAAATTGTTTTGAATATCTTTGGTAAAGATCTATCCATAGGACTTGGCCTCATATCAAGTTGAGTTACCAAATGGAAATGCCATCCAGTTTGGTAAAAGGCCAGTAGGCTTTTCTAGGATTTTTAGAGTGAGTTTAAAAATGGTTTTTGAGGTAAATCCAATTTTATAAGTTTTCTTATGACTAGATCTATGTAATCCTAGCTTGGATTAATTGTTGGAGCCCTAGATTAATTTTGGTGAGCATATCTAGAAACAACACTTTTCTGTTTTCATTAATATGTGTGTATTTGTTTGAAATGAAATGCGTGATTGATTATATCTTGTTTCCTAGCTTGTAAGAATCTGTTAGGTCTTGTTATTAAGTTGTTTCCTTGCACTACATCTACCTTATAAAGTGTGTGCATGTTTGGAAAGCCAAATAGAAATAGAAATAGAAATAGCATTGTTATTTCCTATTTTTATTATTTGATTATTATGTACACCAAATCTTTGTGTGTTGTTACCTAAGTTTATGCTATGATAGATATGGATCTAGTACCATTTTGGTACTGGTATTTTGATGTTACTGTCTCTATTAACTTGCATGTTCTTTTATAGCAAAGCATGTGTAAGTTTTGTTATGTGTTCTCACTAGACTTGTTTTCACTAGTATGAATAGTCTAGTATTGATTATCTTGTTATACTAATTTTGCCATGAGTGACCAGAGGCTTTGTACCTCTTTTGCCTTGGTATTAGTGGGCCCATAACCCACTGGTCCCATTATATCTTGGTTGAGGATAAAAATCCCCAACCATACATTTGTGTGAAAATAACATGTCTTATTATATGATTGATTATTATTTTCCACCAAGGAAAATAGATTGTTTGTTTTCACTTATGTAAGTGAAAGGTTTATTTCTTCTTAGTAAATACTAGTATGTCTGGGTGTGATTTTTTAAGCATAATATTCCTTAGGGGTATCATGTTAAGAAATGCTTCACTTTTGTTTGCTTAAATTAAATTGTTTGCTAATAGAATAATTCCCTTGTGATTGATAGATTATTGGTGAATGATTTTTATTGAGTGTTTGGATTTTTTAAAGTGTTTAGTAAATATTTTTTTTAGTTCATAGCTACTGGTTGTGTGGTTTATACTTTGTTTGCTTGCTAGTTAACTAATTAGAAAAGCATGTATTACTAGAATGGGTTTATGCTATCTTAGTAGATATTCTCTTAGAATTGTTTTACTATATTGTTTACTAGCATGTGTAAGGTTTTTGTGATGTTAGTAGGTGTATTTATATTCATGACTTGCTTGTTTAGAGTTAAGCATCCTTGTAGCATTGTTTGCTTCTCTAGTGTGGACTAGTGTCACCACTAGAAATTATGGCTTTGCTCTAGTATTGTTGTCTTTTATTTTATGAGTGTATGCTTTATTCTGGCCTGTTTAGGAAGTTATTACTTCTGTTATTATGAAATGACATCTTTATTTGCTTGTTGCTATGGTTGTAGAATGCAAGTATTTCTTATAGCATGGTTGTGTATAATTCCATAATAGTATGCTATTAGTGCAGTCATGTTTTTATGTTATTTGATAGGAGTATTATCTTGTGTGATGATTGTGCTTTAGATTATGGTTTATGACTTGTTACCATTGATTTTCGATACTGGTTTTTTGCATTATTTTCATGATTTATGGATTACTTAACTTTAGATAAACATTAGCATAGTCAATAAATAGTCTATTCATTTGTGGTGTGTTTGCTTGTTGTTTGGAAATTTTCTGAGTGATTGCCTTAGCATGATTATTAGACTTATGCTATTGATGTGCTAGTATTGTTGTTGTGCTTAGTAGCATCTTGTTAACTAGGCATTATTTTATTAGTGATCTTGTTTGGTGATGATTG
This sequence comes from Alopecurus myosuroides, assembly GCA_028641055.1. Classification (NCBI taxonomy): domain Eukaryota; kingdom Viridiplantae; phylum Streptophyta; class Magnoliopsida; order Poales; family Poaceae; genus Alopecurus; species Alopecurus myosuroides. The sequence goes on from CM054062.1 coordinate 35,666,265, forward strand.
CTTGTGTGTTGTTAATACCCACTGCCATGGTTATTGCTTTGATTGATTGTTATTATTTTAGTATTCTCACGTTTGTGACCACAAGCTATACTTTTAGCTTCTTATGTATATTATTATGAGAGTGATACACCCACTCCATATATGGTATCTAAGATGTAGGATATGGTTTCTCAACCATATAGTTGTCTGACGATAGCTTTGTACCCTGAGAGTTATGTGAGATAGTTTTCTCGATAACGTTTGAGTGATTGCGCTAGAATAAGTTTTATTGCTGTATGTGTTGTTTAGAGTAGTTGTTTGGCCTTTAATTCTGAGTGTGTGTAATTTTATTCTTTTACGACGCTAGAAAACGAAGAAGAAGAAGAAGAAGAAGAAGAAGAAGAAGAAGAAGAAGAAGAAGAAGAAAATAAGCAGTTGTGGAGCTGTGCGTCAAGTTCAAGTTACTTCAAGGCCAGGGACACTAAGAGTTTTAAGGCAAGCCATCCTGATGCTTGTTATTACTACACTTATCATTATCTATCATGCATGTTTTACTTCTGAAATTTTTACAAAAACTTTGATTACCAAAAACTATTTTTGAGTGACTACTACTACCATTATATATACTATGCCAGAAGTTGATACTTGGTGTTACCAAGCCCCACCATATGGTATTTATTACCACTAAAGTTATAAGTCCCTAATGGACACCCTAAAAATATGTTTTCGCAAAACAAAGACTTTATGGAAAACCCGATGGAAAGGCGAAGCCTTATTCACCGGAGGATTGTTGAAGTGGTCATTTTTGGGAAAAAACTGTTTTAAAAAATGACACATAACCTAGTCTTCGCCGGACAACCTTTACCGTACTGCCACTTTACCCCAACATGGGCACGGGACTTAACTGGAAGTTTGTTCTTGTTAGTGTGTTCTATCTCAATTTGCTATAAGGGCGTGACGTCCCTCGAACCGAAATGCCGCCAGTCATGAATTCAAATAGGCACACAGTGAGGGATTAAGTTCTCCTCCGGGTGCGACAGTTGGGTCTCCTGCCGTGGCGATGTGTGACATGGTGCCGGGGAGAACAAACCTAATTGAATAGATAGTCATATACTAGCCTGAGCATAGTGGATGTTTAGGATCAGTTATCTGATGTTTACATACTGTTGTTACAGTCCGTGGTTGTTCACGTCAGATGTACTGGATCTGGTGGATTGTGTACACCTCTGCAGAATCAAACTATTCTGAATAGACGCGTCCTCGGATATGGATAGTTGAATGGCCATGTAGCTAGCATTGTGTCAATGTTTTCAAAAAGGAGTTTTCAAAAAATTGTTGGACTTGTGAAGTACTGAAAGGAGGAAATCTTGTACCATGGAGGTACCGATGATGAAAAGCCAGAAGTTGTTTTACAAAAAAATTTGCAAAGAAAACTTTTCTTTTCTAAACAAAATCTGGAAGTTGATTCCAAGAAGTTTTGCAAAGAGAAAACTTCCTTTTAACAAAGTTTTACAAAACCTCTTGTACATGTGATATCTACAAGAGAAACAAAACTATATTATTTTATTTTGAAGTATCTTCTTCAACAAAGATACATAGATTTTAAAAATAAACTATGATATGTCTTACATATATCACTGATAGCGAACCCTATGTATAGCCGACCTATTCCACTATATAAGCATACTTGTATCTTTGGTAAGCTACATGATGGATGTCTTGCTGAGTACATTCAAATGTACTCATATTGTTTTCGTCCCTGGTATTCACTTGCCACACTTCGAGAAGGAGTCCCAAAAGGAGATCTACGGAGAGTAGTACGGAGCTGATGGCTTTGTGAACTAGGATCGTCTCCCGGTCAGCAGCCTGTAGGTTAAGGCGTGACTTGGGCTCTACTATGTTTGTGTGTGTTAGTCTTCCGCTGTGTGTGTTGTGAGTTTGCCCTGCGCGGCAGTTGTGATGGACTTGGTCATGTGACCATGTTCTTTTTGTAAGTGTTTTATGCAATCGTGTAATGGGTATTGCATCTGTGTACCAACTAGATATGTTGTTCACGACTGGTGTGATCTGGGATCGTGAATGTATGCATATCGGAGGTGTCCTTGAACAGTGGTTCTAGGGCGGACCTTACAAAGTTGGTATCAGAGCTATCCTGAGCTTAGGAGACCTTAGTTAGCATGGACGTTAGCTAGTACTCTGACAATAAAGGTTAATAAAACCAGGTCACTAAGATGACTATATACCAAAATATTCTATATATTCCACCCCCTTTGTGTTTTAAAAACTCTACTTACACTAAGTTACAATTGAGCCTCTTAAAATTTTGCACATTGTTGCCCAACTTTACCTAAACATTTGGTATAGATGTCAGTTGTCCTCACAGAATCCTTCCGGTTAGGTATGCATGCGCCTTGCTACCACCACTTTGAGGAGGATTTGATCAAGATGACTCGTCTTATCGGTCGCCCGTTACCTGAGTTGAAGGGAGCTCAGACTCACCATAAAGGACGAGAATTGCCTTGGTTGGTGGTCTGTACCAGTCGTGCTCCTTTGCTAGCACCATCGACCCCAGAGATCACTTGATAAGCCCATAGATGTCACTGAAGCCTGTGTGTTGCTTGTCACTTCCATCACATGGAGGGACAACTGTACAACACTCAGTTTTTCCCTTGATAAGCTCAGAGGAGAGTTTTACACCCAAGGAAGAGAGATAGACAGCTAGAGAAAGACCTGAGATTTTCCTCTGCTACCGAGCGTCGTCTCGTGGCACAAAGGAAGACCCTGAAGTATGTTGACTCCCACCTCCGTGCACAAGTGAGAAGCCTTCAATACCAGCTTGCAACCAGCCGAGCTAAAGTTGAAGAGCTAGAGGAACAGCTACGCGCTTCCTCGAGCACTTAGGATTGCCGCAGGATGTTAGGAGTTGTGTTATTTTCACCCTAGACACTTGTTTGTGTTTGTGTGTGAACTCTACTATGAACTATGTGTGTGATAGTTGTGTT